>OZ024830.1:51254092-52605036 GCA_964016985.1 Anodontia alba
CCTACTGATATGCTGCATGAGTACCAGTGAATATCCTGATCAGACGCTTCTGTATATGAATAAACTTTGAGAGAAGACAAACTGTTTTAATTGATTTGCCCGAGGGGAGCAAATACTTTCCTTTTAGCGAGACAAAATCTGCAGGAAAGCAAACAGGAAGTTACAAAAGTTGTTCCCTTGTAAAAAATAACAGACACACTATCACGTGGCTACCGTTAGTTGACATACTAGATGGGTAGCAAACAACATTGCTATCAAACACTATGTGCTGTGGCGTCTGATCTGGACACATCATGAAAGCATGCCTATATAATTTTGACCCCCTTAAATCCCAGTTTAATATAGTAAAACTGGGGTTACAGGTGTATACATTATTTTTCTTATTTCTGCACAAAAACATAGATTGTGGGTACTCGTTAGAACCGCCTCGCCGAGGCGGTTCTAACGGGTACCCAACATAGATTTAGAACCGCCTCGCCGACCACAGCAACCACAGTGGGAGGCAAACCATTCCAAAGGGGAAAGGTCAGAGGCAAAAATAATACTTCAGGGCCCAGTTGTTCAAAATGTCGTTAGCTTAACGAGCTCGTGAAGGGTCATTTCGTTAACGGTTTTTAACGGATTCAATATACAATATTCTGATATTTTTTGCTGAAAAAGTGTGAGTAGCTTTTGCACTGCAAAAGCTACTCACATTTTCTCAGCAAAAAAATTCAGCATATTTGCGTATCAGTTGATGTAAATTTTAACGAATCGTTAACTTACGACATCGTTAGTTTTGAACAACTGGGCCCAGATGGGTGTTTTATATATTATGGATCATATGATGTGTGTGTGTGTGTGTGTGTGTGTGTGTGTGTGTGTGTGTGTGTGTGAGCGGGGCGGGGCGGGGTGGGGGAGAGGGGCAGGCACATAATTTAGTCTATCTTGGTCAACAGCGCCTGTATGGATTTCAATGTGTGCCATTGCAGTTTTTCCAGCATCTCGCTGACATGACTGGTAGGGGTGGCAGTCCTCGATCCTTCTCATTTTGACCTGTCAAAACCTGGCGCTGCGTTCGCAAACTTTGGATTCACAAGGGATTGGTATGCAGCTTCAGTTTTGTTTTTTTTGTTTTTTGTTGTTGTTTTTTTGTTTGTTTTTTTTTGTTTTTTTATGTTTGTTTGTTTGTTTGTTGTTGTTGTTTTTGTTTGTTTGTTGTTGTTTTTTTGTTTGTTTGTTTGTTGTTTTTTGTTGTTTTTTTTTGTTTGTTTTTTTGTTTACCAGAGAAAGATTTCATTGGAGAAAGCAAATAGCAAATGGTCTTTCTAGCGCAAGAAGAATTATCTTAGACATGCTGACCCCAACCCAAATCCCAGATATTTAGTGGATTGAACCTTGGGAGCAGATCATTCTCAGAAGAGTGATCCTTTGGAAACCAGAAACTCATAAAATAAACGAAAATAGCAGACTTGGTTTGAGTCTGTTTATGAACAGTAATGTAAAGGGCTAAACTGCTCATGCCGTCTAGCGCATGGTTGAGAGATATTTTATTTTCATCCAAGTACAAATGAGTTTAATAATCTTAAAGGCACAGAAAAATAAACTACTCTAAAGTGAAGAAGAGAATCAGTGTGTAGAAAAGCGATAAGGAAGTTACAAAAAGTGTCGCCCTTATAAAATTGTGGAAAATCTACCAAAAAGGAACCACTCTCCTTAAGAGGAAGATCCGCAAGAAATATTAACCTTTTTTTTTTCTGGAAAATAATTAAGGGATCAGAAAACACTTAGTAATTTTTTTTCACTATTTTTGACAAGGGAGTCAAGTGGCTTCCTGTTTGCTTTATAGCACACCATGGCCCCTTCTGAAAAGTGGTCTGCTGTAAAAGGAAAGAATTTGCTCCCAAGGGGAGCAAATTCTTTCCTTTTAAAGTAGACCCTTTTTAGAAGGGAGATAAAGCAATTTTGATAGTTGTCTCCTCTGATAGTGAATCATTTCCCCATAAGAAAATAGTTCAAATTTACGTCTGGTAACAAATAATTTGCGTGCAACTACTAAATACAGCTTACTCTCGTTATCTCAAGCACTGATAACTCAAATTACTTCTTAAAGACACATTTTGGATTGCATAACATGCTAATGAGCATAAGGAGATTAAGATAAGAAGTTCTTGGTGACTTTGGCCACCCTTACAGGTAAGGGCCTGATTTGATATCAGCAAAGTTTATGATGAAGACAGAGAAACAGATAAGGTGGGTAATTTGGTGATAATTTGATGATTTTTTTTCTGTTTATTCAATAAAATATAGCTGATTGTTATTCATTAGAATTGCCTCTCCCAGGCAGTTCTAATGAATACCCACAACATGTTTTATGGAGAAATACAGACATTTACGCCTATATGCTAATTTATCATCAAATGCCTTCTTTATCTGTTTCTTTGGACCAAATACAGAAAATTAGTAAGATATATAGTATTTATTTATTTATTTATTTATTTATTTATTATTTAAAAAAGAGAAGCTTTATAGCATAAAATACACATTCTAAATGTCTAAGAACTTTCTGACATGGAAAAATAAGAAAAAATATCAATACTTAGAAAAACTTGAAGAAAACTTTCCGATAATTTCATTATGTTTTACTTTCATGAATAAATATTATTTAGTATTACTACTCCTTTGTTCTTCTTTCCTAGTGAACTCTCATAATTAGTCTCAAGACAAAATATTTGCAGGTTCAATTTCATTGAAGCTAGAATATTTAGTTTTTAGGCTGCTATGGAATAATTGCGCAGTGTTCTTATTTACTTTAATAAATAAATAAATAAAACTTTCTATTTTATTTTTCTATTTCAGTGTATTTGTATTTTTTCACAATGCAAGAAAAAACAACACTTTTGTATTTTGGAAAAAAAAACTATCAAAAATAAAAGTAAAAATAAATAAATAATGTGATACAATACAAATCAACAAATTAAATGCAAAATTTGCAAATGAATTTAATCAGTTCTAATGCAATTATTGAATATTGCTCAAATACATGAATTAACCCTTATAGAGCCCCACCTAACATCCTTATAATGGCTTCATAATCACTTAGATAAGATAAACCTTTGATGTGCGCTCTGTTATCAGGACTGTATATTGGGGGTGATCATGAAGGGCCTGGGGGTGGGGTCTAGCCAAAGAAGGAAAAAAATGTGTCTTTAAGTCGAAGTAAATAAAGGATAGTATATTGGTTTAGTTTGCTCTTATAGCATATATATGTTCAGTACATTTCAACTCGCAGTCGGTTTACATGTATCTCAAACTACTGTTATCTCAAATAAAAAAAAAAATATTGTTTTTTTTTTGGAATTTGACATTATAATATACATTCGTAGTACCTACCTTTTATATATTATAATCAAACTGTCAAACAGACATGTCACCTTGCACTGTCTATACACTCACACCAATATTATAACCAGTAAACCAATATTTAATGGGCCGGGCCATGCGAAAACGTGATTTCGGGCATATTCGGTCAGCGAAGGTCCAGATCAGCCTGCGTATCCGCTCATTGATCAGGACGTTTACTGTCCGCTATTAGAATCATTACTACGGAATGTTTGAATAGAGAGCAAAGGCCCGGATGAAAATTTGCGCATGCGCAGGCTGATCCGAATGTGCATTTTCGCACGCTCGAAGGCACTTTTTCGCTCGACACGGCCCAACATGATATTATTGGGCGATTGCGTATACATTGTTTGTAACTGCTGAACCATTAGAAAGTTTTATGCACTTTGAACTCACATGCAACTTGAGATAAAAGCTACCGCAGATTTATAAATCAGTAGTACAGAAGACTTTCATTTTTTTTTTTTTTTTTTTAGTTTCCCATTGTTTATCCGCTGGACGGATTTTAGCCATATATTAATTTAAAAGAAACAGAATAGAATAACGAGAAATGTACGTTGCATTGTTGCATTGTTAAATTTGCACACTTTCTATCCTTGTAGCAGGTAAGGGTAGAGGGGGAATGTTTTATTTCTTCTGTTTCTTCACTTTCATTCCAGTTCCTCATTCTTCCCTGTCCCTTTCTTTCATTTCCTCTACTATCTCTTTTTTCTCTGTTCTCCCTTTCTCTGGGAGACGACACAAAATGACTCACAAGGGTTGACGTGTCGTTAAACCCCAACACAATCAATCAATCAATCTTTGCTTTATGCTAAAATTAAAAAGATTCCAAAAGGATTTAGATCTAACCCCCTCCCCCCTCCCCTCCACACACACACACACGCACACACAAGCACGCACGCACGCGCGCGGAAGTACGTGGATTTTCTAAGTGTTCTTGGGCAGACTAGCTGGTTTCGGTCAATAAGGCCTCATCGGTGAGACCAGGCCAAATTCCTGAATGGGCTCAAAGATCGCAGAGGACCAGAACAAAGTACACTTGTGGTGATATGAAGGAAATTACAATAATTCTAATATATATTTACCGTAATAACCCTAAATATTGGAACCTACAGGCCTTTGCAAACAGTGTAGACCCAGACCAGATGCCGCAGAACGCGGCGTCTGATCTGGGTCTACACTGTTTGCCATACGTACAGCAATATTTTAGACACATCAAGAGGTAATAGAATGGATTATTTTAATTTTTAGGACAAGTATGGCAAGTAGATAAAGTGTCCCAATACTTAAGGTAAATACGGTGTATCAAATGTAAAGGGCATTATCGGATAAGCATAGTGTAGTGGCCCCCAGATTTGGCGATTATTTAGTTTTTTCATAAGAAAAAAAAAAAAGGTAATACATCCTAATACCCGTTTCATTTACATTTATGTCAGAATTATCCACTGCCTACAAAGTAAAAAAAAAAAAAAAAAAAATGAAAGTTGGTATGTACGAAAAATTACTAACCCTACTCCCTTATTTTAGCACAAAACATGGGCAAATATGCGTCAAGATACACTTTTGTTAATATTTTCAAAACCACAGGTCCTAACATAACTTTACGCTACTTTTGGACATTTTGGGAGATACCTATCACAAGAAAGGTAACATGACTAAAATTCCAGTGGGGGCCAAAAACGGCCCTTATCCTATATAATCCTTTCCTACATATTTCCTTATAGAATTGAGGAATAATGTTTCTACAGGTAAGAGACTCTTCTATGATTAAGGTGTCATCCCAGCAGGCACACAACATTGAAACAACGTTTGAACGTTGTGTGCCCGCTGGGATACGAAGAGAAATACCGAAGCAATTGGCTGAGATAGGTTCCCAAGTACGTACATATGTACATTTGTACAAGAGTGAAGTACGGTCAGACGTTTTACGTAGGTTAGCTATAAAACAACTATCGTCGATTAAGAATTAGTTTTCGCGGATGACAGCTTGGATGTATAACAATAATTAATTTCTTTTGGATCGAGGAGTCAATTTCACATATCAGCATGATGCAATGTCACCGGCGTGTTTAGGAAAACATGATAGACCTTGGGCCCAAGGGGGAATTTTGTACACTGTGATTTTCTGGAACTACATTATATAAGTAACAAGAGGACATATGTTAGCCCTCCGGCGATGGGGACGTTTGCGTGTAACAGCCATGTTACCAACGTTACCCTCATAACAATGAAAATAATTTGGTGTAAATACTAAAGTATCCATATTCTTGCTTGTTAGCAAGCTATTTACCACCAATGCGTGTGGTTTTATAGAGACAGGTATCTCAATATGTCTAGCTGTCAATGACTTGTTTTTATAGCTGTTACGTACGTTACTAAAAGTCATAAACCTCATATATATGTTTCCTGATACAACCTTTTGGACGATTATGACCAGTCAGTGACTAGAAATTTAATCCTTTGATGTTTTACAATAGATAAACACTATTTGTCCTCGTTTGTACATCAAGACATAAAAACAAACCAGCTTGACTAAGCAAATGACAAAAGGAACGATAGTTTCTTTAAACAGCCTAAACTTCTTTTTCTGAAAAGTATCTTTATTTCAAACTTCTTAACATCTTATTTGCTGTAGTTGCATTTTGTACAATGTATTTAACTGCTATGATTGGTTAAATGCATTATGTACTTTGAAAAAATGCTTTATAGTATTCTTAATGTTATATAAGTTACTTTTTGAGTGATACTTTATCTACATTGTTTAAAATGGCTGTTGATTCTTTGTACATAAAGGTGAAGGGAAATCAGCTCTATAATTCTTTTAATAACAAACATAGTAAATTATTTCTCAGACACCTTTATAGTTTGGTGAATTAAATGAAAGAAACTCTCGCCAATCTTCTGCTGGTGTATCCGATTGATAATTTTATCTTTAAAATAGTAAAATGCACCCTATAACAAATACAGAAATATCCCTTTGTTCATAATACTTCCATGATATGAGCTCTTTATTGCTTATTTTAAATGCATAAAGCTGATTCTCTAAAACTTAGATTCATTAGACTTCCAGAAATACTGCACACTTGATACTGTTACAAACGTTATATGTCAGTTTAAGTGTTGTGATATCAGAACACTGTTTCCCATAGGCAGTGTTTGCAGGAGAAATCTCTTCAGTAAAGCTCCAGCAATGAAAATACTGTCTACTTTCCCTAATATCAACTCAAAAGCATGAATAAAATGAAAACAAACATTTTGAAGACACAAATTATTCAAGGAGGACTATTTCATTATTTGAGTTTACATAAAAAGGCAGTGGTAATCACGCTGATAATAACATCACACATATATCAACACTACTCTGCAATTTTAAGCCATCTCTAAGATGCAGCTAAATACACAGCATGCACACTCTGGCACTTCTCTGTTGCCACAGTGTATAGAATAAAACATTTTATGCTGGCTGGAAGACAGTTTGCTTCAATAAAATCTGCTTATTGTGTAGTATCATGTAAAAACAACACATAGGTCAGTCATACATAATAAAATTTGATGACAAACACATTAAATAAATGATTAATGTTGCTTATCATCTATATAGTGATAAGAAAAGCATTTTATATAATCTTTAGGTCTTGTTATAACTTATTAGTGATATAAGTATTAAGAATAACACACAACAGCATTAAGCTTAACGACTTCCATTCTCTTTGTTACATTAAAATGGACCTTAAAACATGTAATTGACTGTCAGAATTGTGATAGTATAAAATAACTGATAGTATTGGTTGTGTCTCTGGGCCTTATATGGTTACACCAGAGTCTGAATTATATTTAGCTGCCAAGAAACTATAATGAAAATATAAAAAAAAAACTTCTTCTTTCCCTACCCCTTGATATTTCTTGATTATTTTGATGCCAAGATACGATAAGGTATTTTATTGTCACCTTTTATTTCCACTGCAATTTCAGAAATGACAATGACCTAGTATCTGCTGATGGGCAATGATTCTGTTAAGGTGAATCGTTTACTACCGATATAAAATTCCATTAAGAGACATTATTATTTACCTAATATGTCTGGTAACGTACATAACAGAACTGTAACTGCTGTTCTTAATCAGACTCCTTGCATATCTCCATTCAGACTTTTACAACTTAAATTCTGCCTCTAAAGACAGACCCTACCAAAATACGACAAAAAAATCAAACTATTATTAAAGTCACATGTTCTTGAAGGCCGTATTCCTTCTGCCCAGAGAATAATCAGTCTTCAGATTTACAGTTTTGAGACATAATCTGGTGCTTAAAATACAATTTCTACTGCTCAGAATGCATATTCTGAAACTAAGAATAGCTTTTCTACGTCCTTTCAAACAGTTAATTTCAAAGTCATATGTAATGCTGACTATAGCTAATTATATCCAACAACATTGATCTGATTTTTTTGTTCTTGCGTTTTAGCTAGGCCCCGATAGTTTATGTTATAATAGGAAAATGTACAAATGTATGCACGAAACAGATGAAAATGAAGTAACATACCTTTTTTGTTTCCAACACACGAGTGGAGTCAGTCTCTTAAAGGTATTTAAGTCACTGAATTGCTTAAATACATTCTTAATTTCATTGTGATATGTATGTTTCTAAATTTGCCTAATGTTACACACCTATCTTGAAAGATGATTGTGTTCTATATATTTTAGAGATAAAACAAAACTGTATGTTTGGGAGAAATCACATTACCGTAAGGCAAAGTGTTATATCATTAACTTTGTTATCTTAATATATTTAAGCCGCAGTATGACAAAACTAACAGTTGACTTGTGCACCTGGCGAACACTCAGATCAGCCTGGTTGTCCGCTCAGACTGGTAAGTCTTTGCAGTCTGCATAAGAAAGCTGAGTTCTTTTGCTATTCATTGAGCACACAGGGAAGATATTGACCAGTCATCGCTGTATTCACAGGCCCTGTATGTCCTGCGGCAGCTTACGATAGTGATAAACATTTTGTTTTGATCAGGACTACAAGTAAATGCTACTCTAGTATTAAATACATGCACTTCTTGGCATGAGACAATGCTTGTACAAATATTGTTTAACCTGAAATAACATTTTATGTTACATAGATTAAACATGTAACAGAAAGACTTTGTGGTCAACTGCATAACGTGCCATGTTTTTTTAACAGATTTGAAGGTCATGAATAAAAATCATAGACAAGAATTAGTGTAGCAAGCTATAATTTGGATATTCTTAATGTACCAATAATATTCTTGAATTGATATGTATTGGTTTGCTAGCCTGCAGATAAATAAATTATCTACATAACACACCTCATAATGTAACAGAATAAATAAGGTGAAAGTGTCATTTTTATCCTTATCGAAAATTACAATCTTAAGGTCACAGAGGCAAAGTACAGTCTAAGAAAATGAACTATATGAGTTAAAATACTCATTTCTAAAGGGTACATTAGAAAATGTAACATGCGTAACGCCATGTAAGGCCAAAACGAAGTTTCAAACATCACATTTTGTAGCTAGTGGACTGTTCTTTAGCTTCATATATTTAGTTGGAACATATAATTACTTTTACTCCAATTCTCATAGGTTTAATAATTTCCTATGGTATAATACGTTTTGTAGGGTAACGAATGTAACAGGCTATTACTCGGTAACGCCCCAATCGCCAGATAGCTAACATGCTGCAAAATACTTGCAAGATGATAGGCTAACAAAAACATGGTCTACAAAACATGGAGGGGGGGGGGGACGGGGGAGGTAAACCATAGCTGGCCAGCGGCCTATGAAAATCACAAATAATGCACTGTGATAACAATTATTATTGCATAAAAAGCAGTGCCGCACGTTATTAACAGCCGTGCATTAACTGGCGAAAAGCCGTGTATTAATAAGGCAATTCACGCGCTGTAAATGCACGGTTACGCAAATTTCAATATGATCGTACCGGGGCCACAGATTTGCTGCCGTTACGAGACGTGTACTGCCCTGTCTTAGAACGAGTAGAGTCCGTGGAAATTGCATTCGCTAGACATTGGTGAAAAGGCAAAACAAAATAGTGCAAGAAATAACGCGAAATGTAGCAAATGTTTTCAGTTTTTATGCAATAATAACGATCGAGCATTGTTTTTTAATGCATTCGTCAGGTCCCTAGGGAGGTGTTAAAAACCGCGGCCTCTGGCCTCGGTTTTCAACACCTCCCTCGGACCTGGCAAATGTTAATGCTTGAAAAACCATGTTTGATCCCTATAATGTGTTTTAAGGTAAATAAACCCACCTAGTAGATTTTTGGCCATTTCCACTAAGGAAGACAACATTTGTGACTTACTCTATTCATTACTGCTCATCAAGTCCAATCAACGAGCAGATCTCATCGTGATACACATCGCCTTCCAACATATCTTTGTAATCCTTCGCGTTATGTTATTATTATTATTATTATTATTATTATATATATATATATATATATATATATATATATATATATATATATATATATATATATATATATATATATATATATATATATATATATAAAGGGGACAGCACACTGTCCACCCAGACAAATACATTCATATTTAGAGCAGTACGTAAATATTTTCGGGACTCAAAGAGATTTAGGGTACAGTGAACTAATTCTTTTTTCCATAGAGCTCCATAGTAATTCCGTCCTTTTTGGTGGTTAAGGGTTAATTTCATGGTATGACTGGGCTTCCAAATTTTGTTTTAATTCAAAGACCAGGCTGAGCACAGCAAAATAAATAAGGAAAAACACCACTGTCACCAGCACTTTCTGGGACTTTTCGGAGGCTGAATGTAGCAAACCTTCAATTGGCAGGTACCAAAAATTGAAACTTTGCAACTTCACCACTTCTTCTTTTGGCTCCAGCAAACACAAAGAGAAACATTTATTTCTTTTAAACAAATTAGGAAATTAAACACAAACATTTTGTTTTCTTCAAATTGGAATGATGAGTTTCAATTCATCTTTATTATTAATCTATCACAGGTCGCCTTACACAAAATAACTATCCCGGGCTTCCCTAAACTTTTTTTGCGTCAATCATCAGTCCTGTCTCAACTGGTTCCCTATGCCCTTTAAGGTACTTAACATAATATTAAGCAACTTTTCTCCGCATTTTCTAATTAGGAGAGAAAGTCTTTATCCTGACACAAAAATATTGCTCCACACAATCTCTCTCTCTCTCTCTCTCTCTCTCTCTCTCTCTCTCTCTCTCTCTCTCTCTCTCTCTCTCTCTCTCCTTATTGACTAGACTGTGTATACTGCCTTCAATCGACTATTACATTACGAAAACACGCCTATACAAATATATAGAAAATTTCATCTCCAAAAACTGAAAATTTTCAGATGAAAAACTCTGATATTTTTCCTATTTCTGCTCAAAACATAGATTGTGGGTACTCTTTAGAACCGCCTCGACGAGTACCACAATCTATATTTTCGAGCAGAAATAAGAAAAAATAATATATACCCCTGTAAACCCCAGTTTTACTATATAAAAGTGGGGTTTGAGGGGTCAAAATTATATAGGCGTGTTTTCGTGATGTATCTGTCGAACAACCCTGACATAATATGCGATGTTTTTGTTTATGTTTGACATGTACTGTAATAGTCTTTCACTGATTGATCATACAGATTTTCCTCCACACTGTATACAGAATATTGATAACAGGCAGAGAAACCAAACAGCAGACTCCTTTCGTTCAAATCCTAACAAGTGCGTTATTTGTTGTGTGTACTCATGAAAGTGTTGAAATAAAATAGTCCCCTATGAAAATGGGTCTGCTCCATAAGGAAAGAATTTGCTCCAAGAGTAAGGCTACTCTATAAGAAAATGTGTTTACTCTATACGGAAAGAATTTGCTCAAAGAGTAAGTCTACTCTATAAGGAAATGTGTAGACCTACTCTACAAGGAAAGAACTTGCTTCCAGAGGGAGCCTACTCTTAAAGGAAACGGGTCTACTCTATAAGGAAATAATTTCCTCCAAGAGAGGGTCTGCTCTATAAGGAATTGAGTCTTTCCTATAAAGAAAGAATTTGCTCGCAGAGGTAGTCTACTCTATAGAAGGAAATGGGTCTACTCTGTAAGGAAAAGCATTGCTACCAGAGGGAGCAAATTCTTTCCGTATAGAATCCTTTCTCAGAAGGGGACAAACAATTTTGACAGAGTTGTCTCCCCTGAAAGAGTACCAGTTGCCCTGAAATTAGTGTTTGGAAGTTATTCTATACATAAAACCATGATTCCCAGCAGGCACATGACGTTTATACAACGTCGGCTCAACGTCGACGCAACGTCATGACGGGGACAACGTCATAAAGGGGACAGCACACTGTCCACCCAGACAAATACATTCATATTTAGAGCAGTACGTAAATATTTTCGGGACTCAAAGAGATTTAGGGTACAGTGAACTAATTCTTTTTTCCATAGAGCTCCATAGTAATTCCGTCCTTTTTGGTGGTTAAGGGTTAATTTCATGGTATGACTGGGCTTCCAAATTTTGTTTTAATTCAAAGACCAGGCTGAGCACAGCAAAATAAATAAATTTTGTGCCTGCTGGGTTGTTTCTATTATATTTATACAAGTCGGCCAATGTTCAGCAGCCCACAGATTATCATTTTTTTTTTTTAATTTCAAAGAGCGACTACACGGTACAGAAACTCCTCTGAAAATCCCAAGACTTAGAAGCGAGTGTCTGGTAACAATTCGTGTAAGATTTTGTTAAAAGATCAGAGACCAGAGCTTATGCAATAATTTGTACTCAGATCCAACGTAACTACATACCACTATCTGTAATTCTGCTCATACCGACTTCACACCAAGCCCCTTTTCATCAAAGCACAGACAGCACTGACAGGTCAATGTCTGAGTTTCGGCTGGGAAAAAAGTCCTTACCCTTAACTTCCTGTAATTTAAGCCAACCGTGCAGACCCTGATCAGACGCTGCGTTCAGTGGCGTCTGATTCGGGCCTGCACTGTTTGTCAATGTCCCCGCACAAAGCATAGTCCAGGTTTTACAGATAACCCTCCTTACACAGCGCGACAAGGATAGCGTGGCTATAAATAACAGTGACATGGATTTCGTACAAGCGCTATTTGCGTGGATTAATTTTATTGGTCAGCGATAGTCACATGGACAACAATAATGTAACTCAGATTCTTTAGGAACTTTGGGTCGACCCATAAACGTTCAGTTTGGGAATAGAGTTCGGTTCGGAGACAACAGGTTATGAGTTTCATATCGTGAATAATTGGTTGGTCCGTCTAACTTGCGGTTTGATTATACCCCCGGCATACGACGTAAGCAATGGGTGTATAGTTTTTGTCTTTTCTGTGTGTGTGTGTGTCTGTCTGTCAGTCTGTCAGTCTGTTAACATTTATTTTGTGTCAAAGATATCTCAGGGACTACTTTACCTAGAAACTTGAAATTTTGTACACATGACAAGTATGACTAGTTGTATTGTTGGAAAGAAAATAAGGGCCATGGGGCCAGGTCCCTTAGAGTTATTTCCCTTTGTTGTTCTTGCTATTAAATTTTGTATTTTTCTTAAATTTGTGTCAAAGATATCTCAGGAACTACTTTACCTAAAAATTTGAAATTTTGTACACATGACAAGTATGACTAGTTGTATTGTGGGAAAGAAAATAAGGGCCATGGGGCTAGGTGCCTTAGAGTTATTTCCCTTTGTTGTTCTTGCTGTTAAATTTTGTATTTTTCTTAATTTTGTGTCAAAGATATCTCCGGAACTACTTACCTATAAACTTGAAATTTTGTACATATGACAAGTATGATTAGTTGTATTGTGGGAAAGAAAATAAGGGCCATGGGGCTAGGTCCCTTAGAGTTATTTCCCTTTGTTGTTCTTGCTATTAAATTTTGTGTCAAAGATATCTCAGGAACTACATTACCTAGAAACTTGAAATTTTGTACACATGACAAGTATGACTAGTTGTATTGTGGGAAAGAAAATAAGGGCCATGGGGCCAGGTCCCTTAGAGTTATTTCCCTTTGTTTTTCTTGCTATTAAATTTTGTATTCTTCTTAATAATTTCTATACCGGTTTTCAGATTTTAATGGAATTTATTTTACACATACACCTTTATGCACTACACATGTGATATGAAAACAGGGGCTTCAGGGCCAGATTTATTACAGTTATATTCCTTTTTTATATTTCGTTATTTTGATATGCATTTATTTTCTGTCAATTTTGTGTCAAAGATATCTCCCAAACTACCTTACCTAGAAACTTGAAATTTTGTACATATGACAAGTATGATTAGTTGTATTGTGGGAAAGAAAATAAGGGCCATGGGGCCAGGTCCCTTAGAGTTATTTCCCTTTGTTGTTCTTGCTATTAAATTTCGTACTTTTCTTAATAATTTCTATACCGGTTTTCAGATTTTAATGGAATTTATTTTACACATACATCTTTATGCACTACACATGTGATATGAAAACGGGGGCTTCAGGGCCAGATTTATTACAGTTATATTCCTTTTTTATATTTCGTTATTTTGATATGCATTTATTTTCTGTCAGTTTTGTGTCAAAGATATCTCCCGAACTACTTTACCTAGAAACTTGAAATTTTGTACATATGACAAGTATGATTAGTTGTATTGTGGGAAAGAAAATAAGGGCCATGGGGCCAGGTCCCTTAGAGTTATTTCCCTTTGTTGTTCTTGCTATTAAATTTCGTACTTTTCTTAATAATTTCTATACCGGTTTTCAGATTTTAATGGAATTTATTTTACACATACATCTTTATGCACTACACATGTGATATGAAAACAGGGGCTTCAGGGCCAGATTTATTACAGTTATATTCCTTTTTTATATTTCGTTATTTTGATATGCATTTATTTTCTGTCAGTTTTGTGTCAAAGATATCTCCCGAACTACTTTACCTAGAAACTTGAAATTTTGTACATATGACAAGTATGATTAGTTGTATTGTGGGAAAGAAAATAAGGGCCATGGGGCCAGGTCCCTTAGAGTTATTTCCCTTTGTTGTTCTTGCTATTAAATTTCGTACTTTTCTTAATAATTTCTATACCGGTTTTCAGATTTTAATGGAATTTATTTTACACATACATCTTTATGCACTACACATGTGATATGAAAACAGGGGCTTCAGGGCCAGATTTATTACAGTTATATTCCTTTTTTATATTTCGTTATTTTGATATGCATTTATTTTCTGTCAGTTTTGTGTCAAAGATATCTCCCGAACTACTTACCTAGAAACTTGAAATTTTGTACATATGACAAGTATGACTAGTTGTATTGTGGGAAAGAAAATAAGGGCCATGGGGCCAGGTCCCTTAGAGTTATTTCCCTTTGTTGTTCTTGCTATTAAATTTTGTATTTTTCTTAATAATTTCTATACCGGTTTTCAGATTTTAATGAAATTTATTTTACACATACACCTTTATGCACTACACATGTGATATGAAAACAGAGGCTTCAGGGCCAGATTTATTACAGTTATATTCCTTTTTTTATATTTCATTATTTTGATATGCATTTATTTTCTGTTAAAGATATCTCAGGAAATACTTTACCTACAAACTTCAACTTTTGTACACATGACAAGTATGACGAGTTGTATTGTGGAAAATAAAATAAGGGCAATAGGGCCAGGTCCCTTAGAGTTATTTCCCTTTGTTGTTCTTGCTATTAAATCATATATTTTTCTTAATAACTTCTAGATTTCTGTTTCTGTATTTTATTGAAATTTATTTTACTCACACACCTTTATGCACTATAAGTGTGATATGAAAATAGGGGCTTCCAGGTTTATTAGAGTTATATCCCTTTGTCATCTTGTTGTGTCTTATCACTGATGGCCATGGCCGGGGGTATTAGTGAGCACATGCTCACTTCATAGTCTAGTTTGGTTAGCCTAATGATAATCACTTGGACAACAACCTTAAAGGAATTTTGAGTAATGTATATTTTGGGTCGATTGTAAACATTCTACCCAAAAGGGGGGCTACTCCAGAAGAAAAGAATAATACATTTTGGTTGAAAAATGCAGTTCCTAAGAACTAGTTCTTACGCATTCGCATTCTTGCGGAATTAAAACATTGGCATGAGAGGTCTCACAGCCTGTACCCTTAATTCGAGCTGTTATTTTTTTTTAATCCTGCAAATATCTGGGAATAGTCGTAATTTTAAGGATGCTGCAATCCATTTTTTTTTTCTTGAAATATTGTATTGCGGGTCGCCCTGGCGAGCCGCAGATATACCTGTATACGAGTTATGCTAATCACACATCAAATACGGTAATTATACCGAACCCAGCTTATGCGGAACTACCAAAACTGTTGACATAGTAGTCGTGCATCTGATAACAAATAGAATAGAATGGTATTTTATTATCAAATTATGCCCTCTTTTGGGTATCTATTTACTCATTTATGCCTATCGTCCTACAAAAGGAACATTGGAAATAGTATAAAACAAGGACAGATGCAGCAAAACGTCTGAAATCTCTGTAATAAGTGACAATACAAACAAGCAATTTTTGAAATGAAGCTATCCAAAGAGTATCTTTACTGGCATTAAAATGAAAGCATTCCATTGTCGAATCAATTAATACCAGACCAGGACTGCCCTATCTGATCTGCTATAGTCAAAACATTGAAAAAACTCACAAGATACTAGTAATTGTCAAGAAACAAAGTCCGTGGCAGCTATTATTTTGTATACGTTAGAGGTAAATTTGACAGTACGGAGTGAACCAAAACTCGGAAATTAACTGGAGTCATTTAGGTTAGTTCAATGAATCTTGGTACATATGCCATTATGTTCGGTATAAGCGTTATAAGCGTACATGCAATTGTTGGAAGCTAAACGACTTTTGGAAAAAAAGCTTATTCTTGAATATATAAAGTGGAATTCGAAAACGACACACACACACACACACACACACACACACACACACACACACACACACACACACACATAACAACAACAACAACAATAACAACAACATTAACAACAAGAACAATAACAAACAAACAAAAAAAAACGCGCACGTCGTCGATATCCGCTTTGGTTTATTATATTAGACCAAGTCAATGGCTTTTAAACGGAAGATAAAGATTAAGTTATAAGCGAAATTTTGGTTGAGTGCACAATTTGCAATAAATATCGAATATTCACGTGTGTTATACACTATTAAATATAATACAAAATGACGAAGGGGAGTAAATACACCTTCACGGGAGAGACAATTGTAAAATCGTTTTGCTGCCTTATGTTCTCTACCTGAAAACAAGAACAGAAGTTGCTCCCAAGGTCAACGCGACATGAGTGCCTTCAACCGCTCCAATCGGCAACTGAAGAGCCATTCAAAATTCCAGCAGCTGTTTATTTTTTCTTTCGAAGAAAATCAAGCTTGGCATTTCGTGTGAATCGTCTGCTATGCAGACTAATCGCATGACATGCCAAGCCTCGTCTTCTCTGAAAAAAAAACAGTAACAGAAACATAAAATGTCGTCTGCTGCTGTTTCAAGGTATATAAGAAACACATGATTACTATAACAGAAATTTGATCTCATGTCCTGCATCACATCTCGAGAATCGTCTCAGACTAGTCCAGTTCCTTGCGCAGCTCGATAACAGTCTATTTTTAATAGTCGCCTGGCGAACGAGGCTAGTCTCAGACTATATGATCACACTCAACGTAAGCGTCTCGTGTGTTCATGTGATCTGATCTCCGAATATCCACTCGACGTGATATATCTACACTTTTATGTGGCCCTGTGATTTAGGATAAATGTACTAAAAATTAGTCCTCTAAATTGTCCATAAAAATGGCACATGCAAACAGTGCAGACCCAGAATAGACTGCTCCTAATTTGATCAAGGTCTACACTGTTGCCTTTCCATGAAGTATTTGTGGAATAAATGTATACAAATAAAACAAAATTCAGACAAATTGTTTGACATAAAGCATTTGAAATCTCAGGACATTTACCGTAACTGTCAAATTATACAACACCTAATCAATATCAATATTTTGTACTTACCACGTGGTGCTTCATGTATATTTTACAAAACACTGCCACACATATCCGATAAATTGTAACTATTGGGTTCCATATTTAACGACACGTAGCTGTTAACAATAATTAAGCACATATTTTGACGAATAAATGTTGAATTCTAACACGTGTAGCTTTTGTGTCACAGTTGTTGTCAATCTCTGTCAACATCTGTTGAAATCGATCTACCAACTGTCTCTTGATAATATAGGGGAGTGTTTCTTGATAATGTAGGAACATCTTTTTGCAAAAATAAATAGATAAATAAATAAATAAATAAAAACAGGTTTTCTCTCTCATGAGATCTTGTCAGGGGCGGATTCAGGATCATTTAATAGGGGATTCAAAATTTCTGAAGGGGAGGATCGATTTGATCAAATTATCCTATATACTCTAAGCACTGGAGCGGACAAGCCCAAGCAAATTGTGTAGACCCAGATCAGACGCCGCAAAACGCGGCGTCTGGTCAGGGTCTACACCATTTGCTACTCATCCAGCAACTTTGAACACATACACAGTCAGTAAAATGGAATTTTTAAACAGTTTGGAGAAGTATAAGGTAAAGAGTAAGGTGTGCGAACATTTGGTGTAAAAACGGTAGCCAAATTTATCAACGTATCCAAATGTCTCAGGAAATTGAAAGTTTGAGTCAAATATGGGTATGTTGGGTCGACTGAACACCACAGATGCCCTCTGGATCCGCCCCAGCTTGTGTAACTGTCCCGTATGATCCTGTAGATTCAGCACAAACTACGATACGTAAAAAAGAACACAATAAGCCTACATATCTCTGACCAGGGCCTTTTAAACCTTCTCTTGCTGAACACGACATGTCCTGTCTTAGCAAACAGTGTAGATCCAGATCAGTTGGCTTCTGAAGAAGCCAACAGATCTGGATCTGCACTGTTTGTCATTAAGATGTTAGGCACATGGCCAGTTATATGGACCAATTAAATTGTAATGTATACTGGCATGAATATGCCCGGACATAACAGTTCAGATAGTTCAATTTATAACAGTTGTACTGCTTTCTATGCTTAAAGCTGCTAAATTGATAGTGACAAAATAGGGGTTTTTTTTCGCTAGGGTATCGTTCCCCACCTTGCCTCAGGTAGCCATTTACATATATTGTGTAAAATATGCATATACAAATGTCTGCCAAAGGATTAGCTGGCACGGGGGTTGGGGGGGGGGGCGGGGCTGGGGAACAGTGCTTTATAAAAACTTTTCCATTTTCCATGCATTTCAATAGCAAAAAATGAACAGTTTTACCCAAATTTAGGGTTCAAAAACACTTTATTTGGAAAAATTGTTTTGATAACATTAATGATGTGTCATTAGAGACCCACAGCGATAAAAACTGTGCAATTTACTGAAACTTTTTTCCCCATTATTTTGTAGGCACATTTACATTGCTACTGTACGTCAGAGGTCCTTTATTCAGCAAGACAAGGGTTAACTTCGATGATGCATTCTACAATAGCCAATGATTTAGTAATGAAGTTCCTGAGTATCCTAATAGATTCCGAATGGTGATCGGAGCCTTCAGTGTTTGCTTACAACTAGGGTTTATTTCCTTTCGCTTCGCCTCATAATTGGGCCATCATAATAACGTGCCTTCCGCTTTGTGACCGGGAGGTTGCGGGTTCGATCCCCGGCCGGGTCATACCAAAGATTTTAAAAATGGTACTAGCTGCTCTTTCTAGAGCTAGAACTGGTCAGCTCAGAGTCAGTATAATGTGACTGGGTGGAATATCATGTCAAAGTGTCTGGGGCGTGATATTTCAGTGAGGCAGTACTCTAAAAGTGAGCATTGAGCTCCCTGCCACATCCAGACACGGTCGCAATATGACTGAAAGATTGTTGAAAGCGACGTTAAGCCCAAATCAAACAAACAAACAAATAACGTGTCTTCGGGCATAAGCGGACAATGAAGGTCCTGATCAGACTGCGCGGATCGCGCAGTCTGATCAGGACCTTTGCTGTTCGCTCATAGGATTACTGGATATAGTAGAATATAACGAAGTAGGTAAAGTTCGTGATAAGATTTGTATATTGCCGCTGTCTGTTCTGGATCTTCAATGCTTGCATTTACTACGAAGACACCTTTTCTCATGTCGTAGCCCATATCATGTACGATGTTTCTCCTGTTCTGATTACGTAGGCCAGTCTCAACTGATTCCCACTAGGGGTATATTACTATAATGGGGATATGTCGACATCCTGATAGTTTCATCAGAATTAATCAATTCATTTGGAGTTATTGCCTTTGTCATAGTCTAAATAAGCGATTAGTATGACCATTCAGGGTCATATTGTAATCACTGGTCAGATTTCATTTATACTCGGGGAAAATTACTGTAGTAATATTTAGTCGGTGTCCTGGTAACTTTGTGATATTCAGTTTATAAACGTCCTTGACATAATCATAAATAGGCATTAATATTGCACAGGCTCATTTACTACAAGATCGTTTGTAAAAATGTCTCAAGCAGACATTTTTTTTCTTTTTGGCTGAAATTGTCTCCACTGGTTTCCGCAAGTCCTTATGTTTGTTCAATTTAATTGCTGCATGTAGATGCGGCCAAGAACAGGTTAAATTGCGTTTAGACACGTCCAACAGACAGCTAAAATAGTATGGGGAAATCTAACATACACACCAGAGGGCTAAATTTAGATCGATCAGCTGACCAATGAAATGTAATTTAACATAACACGTGCGGCATTCTTTTGGGTTAATATCAGTATTTGTCAACCCGAATCCTGTTGAAGTTTACATCAAGATCTGTCAACCCAAGAAAGTAATGTTCACGGAGACGAAGCTAAATAGTATGGGAAAATCTAACACACATACCAGAGGGATAATTTTAGATCGATGAGGTGACCGATGAAAAGTCATATAACAAAACAATTGATGCATTCTGTTGAGGTCATTTTCAGGATTTGTTAACCCCAGTAAGTGATTTTCACCGAGGCTCGGTGAAAATCACTCTCTCGTGTTGACAAATCTTTATGTTAACCTCAAAAGAATGCATCAGTTGTATAATGAGATATTGTGATTATAGTTTTTTCGGATGCTGACATGTGTGGATTGTGTCTTTAAAATCAGTGGAAAGGTATATACTAAGTTCTTCCACATGAACCTAATCTTTGCAATCACTGTTCCAATTATAGTGTTCGTCCGGATTTACATGCCTACTATCATCAAACTTGTTAAGGAGGAGTTTTTGATCAAAATTATGTGATAATTTTTTCAATTTCTCCATAAAAACTATGCTGTGGGTACTAATAACTCATAAGAAGTGCATTGCCTCGCCTCGCTTCGCCTCGACCAACACGTACAGAAGAACTCTATTACAACACAAGCAAATAATGTATTGATCTTACTTTGTTGGCATTTCAGACGGATTTAGTTTCTTTTTTAGGTCAATATACATCAAGATCTACATTGTAGTATCTATAAAATTCAAATTATTACTTCATGAACGAAAACCAAGCTGCTCTTCAAAAGGTGAATATTACAAGGTATGAACTACATGTATTAAGGTTATTTCACTATGAGGCCGTTCGGATATGGATTTATTTTCTAATTATTTAATCCTGGACCTGCTGAACCCGGATGTGCCCTGCTTTTGCAAACAGTGTAGATCTAGATCAGTTGAAGAAACCAGCTGATCTGGATCTGCGCCGTTTGTTATTATGCATCTGAATTTGTTTCAACAACCTGGATCAAGTAATGTAATTGGCTAAAACTTACAAGTGGGTGTGGCATCCGTATTTATTCATTGCGGCAAGAGATAAGACCAACTCTTACTCCCAATTTGGGAGGCTGCTCCGTTCCAGCAATGGCGTCGTCTTTAAATGTACCTTTTCCGCCTGATTCTGTACTTATGTTTGTTTAATCCTGTATATATCCCCAGCAGGCATACAACGTTGAAACAACGTCGATTCAACGTCATGACTGAATCAAGGTTGGCACACAACGTTGAAACGTCGATTTAACGTTGATTCAACGTCTTGACATTGAATCAACGTTGAATCGACGTTGTTTCAAAGTTGTGTGCATGCTGGGTCCTTTGCCCCTAAAAAGAAGGGGAAGTAATTATCCCTAGATATATTTGAGCCGCAACGTCAGAAAACGTGCCTTTTGACATATGTTTAACGAAGACTCAAATCAGCCTGCGAATCAGCGTAGTTTGATGAGTCTTCGTTTTCCGCATGAAAAAACTTTGCATCCTTGGCTATCCAAAATGCGTCCAGTGAAGATTCAGATCGGGCTCATATGTCAGAAGATTCGTTTTCTGTCGTTTAGGTTCATTGTATTTTTTTTTTTTTTTCTCTCTCTCTCTCTCTCTCTCCTTTGGAGCAGCAATTCCTGATTCGTGACAAGGGACATTTGTTGAAGTAATTTTTTGCAACGACAAAAATATGAGGTAAGTAGGCCAACGCTGGAGGCAATAAACCGTTCATTTTGTCTCCCCGTTTATACTGACAATCGTGCTGGCAAGCGTCAACCGTCCACCGTCAATACGACGCGGGAACCAGGGCACGACGTTTTGTGACGCTCAGTGGATTAGTTTAGTAAGCGCATTTGACCTTTGACCACCTCTGTGGCCAAAATATTAACTTTAGCCTGACCCCCTTTTTTCGGATGCGATTTATGGTGAAGGGACATAAGGAAACAGAAGCACTGCCATTATGTGAATTATTATGGACGAAAATACAGGTAAGTTTACCTTTCCATTTGTAGCCGCTAAAGGTGTAATTTACAAATAGTGTTATACTTTACAAAACTTTAGGTGACCTTTTGTTTTAGTAATAGTTTTTATAAACCAGCTGTTTATCACTATAAATGTTGGATGCGCGTCCGATTGGTGATAAGCAGGTTGCGAGTTCGATCCCTGTCCGGTCCGGCAGGATCCTTTGGTTGAAATTGATTATGAAATACATGTAATTTTCTACGGTCATTCTCTCCCTTCCTCTAATACATGTACAAGAATGGCAGTTTAACCACTTAGAGATCTGCGCATAACCAGTAAAAGTGTGGTTAGGTAAACTGATCGGCCCGACATGACCTTAATAGTGTTGACTGGGCCGTAAACATTAAACCAAACCAAATACTTTAAATGTTTCGACACTGTTAATGAGTACATAATGTTGTAACAGCATCGTATCGACGTCGCCGCGACGTCACGACGCCGCGGCAACGTCGAAGCAACGTTGTTATGATGTGTGTTAGCTGGGTAATGAGTACTCATCATAATGAACCGTAACGGGAGAAAACGTACCTTCTGACAAAAAAGAAAGGGAGGTAATTATCTCCAGATGTATTTGAGCTGCAATGTCAGAAAACGTACACAAGCGCCCAACGAAGACTCAAATCAGCCTGCGCATTCAAGTCTTCGTTGTCCGCATGAAGAAATGTTGCATTTGGGCTATTCAAACTGTGCCCAGCGCTCATTTTGACAAGTTCGCGAATGTGCAGGCTGATCTGAATCTTCGCTGGGCGCACATGCCCGAAGGTACGTCAAGGCTCATATGTTTTCATAGAGAAACAAGAAAATCTTAATAGCTTTGATTGAAATCAAAGCACTGACAGCACTGGTGGGTCAGCTGTCCCTGAGTGTAGGTTTGGAAAATGGTCCTGAGAAAGGAAGGCAATGATCAGGAATCGATACACTTACCTAACACTTTCCGTCCAAGACACCAAAGAGAAAGAAGGACGCTCTAAAAGCAACGGCACCACAATCAAAACATCACAAGCAGAAAGCCAAAAGGACAGTTTCTTTCCCAAAAATTGGCCAATCGGCTATCCCAAATTTTCAAAGGCAACCTTTTAGATTTTTATTTTACCATTACGAAAACATGCCTATTCAAATGTACTGAAAATTTTACCATCACAAAATGAAAATTTTCAGAGAAAAAAAAATCTGATATTTTTAATATTTCCGCTCAAAACATAGATTGTGGGTACTCGTTAGAACCGCCTCGGCGAGGCGGTTCTAACGAGTACCCACAATCTATGTTTTGAGCAGAAATAAGAAAAATAATGCATACCCCTGTAAACCCCAGTTTTACTATATAAAAGTGGGGTTCAAGGGGGTCAAAATTATATAGGCATGTTTTCGTGATGCAGAGTGAACAAGACTTTCATTTTGTTAACATACCCATGTGAAATGTACATCGCTTAGCCAAATCTGTGGATAAGATATTTCTGGATCGATTGTTTACAATCGAACCATAGTATACAAACGCCAAAATTTCCTCAAGGTAGTTGTCTACCTGATTATCATTGACCCAAATGAAATGATTTTTATTGTATCTCTGAATTAATGTTGGCAACATTAATTCAAAGGTATACGATAAAAAAATCATTTCATTTTTTATCCAATTCAAGAACGAGAGACTAACTGAAATTTTACAGGCTGTCAGGTGCCACATTTTATGATTGTATTAATATCATATATCAATATATTAAATCTTTCTTGGATAATAAAATGTCTTCTTTTGAAGGTTACGGAGTCTTTAATCAACATGAGTGCGATAACCACTTTATCATATAACTTTAAATATTTGTGCATCATATTCAGATGTTTCATGTCTTAAAATAGGCATTTGTATTGTATTGTCTATTCAGAGCCTGCGCGAATGCTTGATAAAGTTTGGTCCATCTTCATTGCCCTAAGGCGTCATCAAAAGTAAAGTCATCTAACCGTAACAAATGAATGTATCCGAGTAAGCGTGCACTATCAAGTAAGCGAGCCGATATCGAGTGATATATGTATGCTTGTTCCTCGAATTTGATCGTACACTTCTTTATCATTCAATACATATACTATATGATAAAATTATTTTCAGGCTTAGGACCGCCTTCGTATGCTGAGGCTATACAGTTAGCTGCGAGAGAATCCCCTACTCCCTCAGCACCAGAGCTGCAACTAGAACCAGACTCGGTGCCGGCAGCAGTAAGTATGATTTACCATATCATCCCAGCGGGCACGCACCATTCAGACAATGTCGCATCAACGTCGATGCGACGTCTTGACGTTGCATCGCCGTTGATGCGACGTTGCATAAACGTCATGTGCCCGCTGGGATATAGCTATGATTAATGAATGATTAACGTGTACGCTTATTTGATAGTGCACGCTTATTCGGATGCCGTCGAACGTTACCGTTACACGTCGCGGTGTTCGATGGCGTCTGGGGCAATGAATCCCGCCAAAATTGGTCACGTATTTGTTCAATTCTGAATTTTTTAGACAATACTGTTCTGAGGCTAGAAACAAGGTAAAATTGACAAGAAATTATAGCTACAGGATATTTGAAAATGAGTTTTACACTAATATTGGTTATTATTATATAGTTATAAATATTAAATAATTAAAACGTGTGATAAAAGCCGAGGAGCTAGCGTGCCGATATCATACGATATCGGCACACTTACTCGGTATTGCACACTTACTCGGATGCCTTCTTATATTACCGTTACATTACGTTGCGTTTGATGACGTCGTAATGCAGTGACGTCGCGCCAAACCTTGTCATGCACATTGGTAGAATTCACATTTTAGTTATTAAAACAGCGTTTTAAAGGTTAGAAACCCCGGTAAACGAAATAAATATTTATAGCTATATAATAAAAGGATTATTACACTGATATTGGTGAATATTGTCCCTCTTTGGGATATCGACCCTTGCCTTGCTAAATAAATTAAGATGCCACGCCCACATCTAATTTCCAGCCAATCAGATTACTTGATCCGGGTTTTTGATAGAAATTCACATATTTAATGACAAAGACAGGGCGTGTCGTGATTAGCAAGAGAAGGGTTAACCCTGTATTACAACTTTTGGAAGACATGTTCTTATAATGTGCAACATGTAAGCGATGGCAGATATTATGACCTTGCACCCCAGTGTTGACATTCGTAGGACAGTTTGTCCTTAGTTCGTACACCAATCCATCTTTTGTAATTTTATTTTCATTACTTTTGTACGAAAGCTGGACAGGGACTTCTTATTTTAAACTTCTTACTTATTAGTTCTTACTTCCAACTTCTTATTTCTTGTTTCAAATATCTTGGTCCCACTTCTAACTTCTTACCTCTAACTTCTTAGATCTTTTTTCTACTAATTTCGCCTAACTTTCATATTCATAGTTCTTACTTCGAACTTCTTGGAAGTGAGTTCTAATTTCTTAAGTCCGAGTTCTAGTCTATGGACAAAGACAGACTTTGAACGGCATACATACAGACATATTATGACAGAAAAGCGGACAACGGGGCCAGATGTTGACACACCCATAGACAGTAATAAACGAGTTCAAAAATCATAGTAATGAAAAAGAAAGTTTGAAGACGGATGCACATTGGCAGACAAACACCGCCTACTTTGGAGAAGCCTATAAATACATTTGCATCCGAGGTTTACCAAATGTACATTTATTTTATCTTTATATATATATATATATATATATATATATATATATATATATATATATATATATATATAACTAAAAACCAGATGCTCACGGCTTTTGTGTTTTCGGACAGACAGACAGAAACAGAGAGAGAGAGAGAGAGAGAGAGAGAGAAGGCAGACACTATAGTTAAATGTGTGTATAGTGTTTTCAAATAAATAAGACAGGCAGACAAATAGACATACAGACAGAGATTTCTTAGTACTAATTTCTTACATTAACGTTTTACTTCTTTCTTCCAAGTTTTTATTTTTAACTGCTTAGTTCTTATTTCTAACTTCCAAGTTCTAGTCTAGGGGGAGAGTAGACTGTAAACGACAGAAAGACATATAATGGCAGAAAAAAGACGAGGCAGACACTGACACATTCATAGAAATGAATAAACACATGCAGAAAAAATCCTGGTTTTGCTAAAGAAACATGAATGCAGCCAGACAGATACACAAGATATTCTTATTGGTGTATATAATGTTTTAAAATAACTAAGCCAGAGAAGCAGGCACGCAGGGCAACAGGCCGACCGATAGACAGACCAACGGTTAGAGAGGAAAATATACAGTAAGGGATGTCTTAGTCCTAACTTCATACTTCCAATATCTCAGTACTTACGTCGAACTTAATTTGTTTCATATCAATTCTTGGTTCTTACTTGTAACTTCTTACTTTAAATTTCTTAGTGCTAACCTTTTACTTCCGTGTGCTAGTCAATGAATCCGGTCAGACTGTTAACGGCATACAGACAAAACACTGGCAGAAAAAATAGAAAACGTGTCAGACATACATGAACACACACATGAAATGAACAAAGGCAGGCCAAAATAATACACATTTTTTCTTTGTTGTTGTTGTTTATTTATTTTGTTTTAAGAAAAAAAACTACGAAGGCAGTAAGCCAGCAAACTGACAGATGAATGGACAGCTAGATAAATAGACAGTCGGACAAACAAGATAATGTTATGCAAGTGTATATTGTTTTCAAATGGATATGACAAACGTGCAGGCAAACAGACATACACGGACAACAAAAATACATACCGACAGGGACTTCGTAGTTCTAACCTCTTATTTCCAGTTTCTTAGCTTCTTAGTTTTTGCTTGTAATCAGACACAGACACACAGACAGAAATACAGACAGACAAGGTAGTCCAATGCGTGTATATAGCTTTTTTTTAAAAATAACGGAGAAGCCAGTCAGATAAACAGACACACAGACGGATAACGACATATTAATTCCAATTTCCAAGTTCTTACTTCTGACTTCTTGCGTCTTATTTCTTATTTCTTACTCCTAATTCTTATTTCTAATTTCCCAAGGATACAAGCTGTATGAAATGTCAGACACTGTTTTCTTGGAAAGATAAGAAAATGCCATCAATCTGTCGTTTTACTGAATATGCCTTTAAAGTAGTAAAGATTAACAAACAAGTAATTGCATTTTCTTTCCACAGAGCAGCCATCCAGACCAACAAGAAGGAGCATCCCAATTACAAACATACATTTCAGGTATATGTCAAAGACCTGTCGCTTTGACCTTTTCATTTTCATATTTATATGTGCATTTTATAACAAGTGTTATCCGTAATGGTGAGCGAATGGAGCTCTCATGTGGAACGCAAGATTTTCTGCCTGTTATGTCTAAATTGTACAGTGGCTGCATATCTTAATAAATACAAACAAGTAATATTAAATGCGAATGTCAAAGCGACAGGTCAATTTGGCCGGTCTGTATAACAATTTATTGTTTCAGGAGACGACTAAAACTTGTCAGATCCGTTACTATTGTCTTATATTTCACTTATAATTTTTCATTTATATTTTTTTTATTTGTCATTGTCTATTGAATAAATATTGTTTAAAGAAAACCAATTTGTTGTTTATGAATAATTTACGAACGAAAATGTTATCCAAATATATAAAGAAAGGTGGATAGTCATTAATTTGATGTACCTACGGACTGCTCGTCGAACCATTACTAGTAATAAAATAAATTAAAGCACAATGGAATAACATCGGTTTTTATGTTGTACGCGAAAAGCGAAGACCCAGATCAGCCTGTACATCCGCGTAAGCTTATCACCTTGTCCAGTTTTATTGTCTAGTTTTGGCGCAACGCTGTTACGTTACCTTGTTTTAGGTGAATAGATTAGTTGTTTTGTTTTGTTTTTTATCATAATGAATATACATGTATAGGAAAATAAAAAAAAAATCCCTTGTAATCATCGAGCCCATTTCAGGATTTTCAAAAAATTATATGAGGATCATCATAGGACCTAAATTGCCGAAACTAGCTAGTCTAGCCCAGAAAAGTTGAGACTTCAGATGTTTTTATAAAGTTTTCTGAATGTGTTCATTGCTCTCATTGGCCATTCCTTTTTTAATCAATTTGCATCCGCCCAGTTTCATCAATGGTCTTGTCATGCTTTTTCGGGTTACCAAGGATTCAATGCAGATGTTTGTGTTGAGGTTTTACGGCCCAGTCAACCGAATGGGGTCATGTCAAGCGCGATCAGTTTACCTAACCACACTTTACTGGGCAGGCTTAGTCCTCTAAGCGGTTAACCAGTATTGTGCACATTCTTTCGCCAGAAACTGACAACTGCCCTTCTTGAATCAGTGGAAGGGAGAGAATGACCGTAGAAATAGAGCAAAGACTCGAATCTGACTGCGCAGATGTGCAGGCTGATCTGGGTTTTCGCTGGGCGCATACAGTAAAACCGCAATGGCTCGAACACTGAAGGCGCGTTTACCGTGGGTGATTCGAATTCATTTTTGAGTCCCGAGGAAATTCTTCACAAAGCTCAAGAAAACATATTTCGGGATAGTTTAGGGAAACTTTCTTATTTCATTATGTAAATGTATGTTGTGTGTACTCATTAGAATTTCCTTATCGTCGAAGCGATTCTAATTAGTACACACAAACATAACGTTATTTTATAGAAAATCGAAAAGGCATACCTAAATTATTTCCATTTGCCATCTGAACTGGCGCTGTTAGTAACCCTCAGTGGCTCAAACTACCCATATCTAGAACAATTTCCATGGTCCCAAAGCTGTTCGAGCCATTGAGGTTCGACTGTATAGGTCCTCAGGTACATTTTCGCCTGTTGATTCCCTTCGACGCTTTTCTTACTTCACCTCACATTGCGGCTCGTTAGATTCCCTTTGACGTTTTTCTTACTTCACCTCACATTGCGGCTCGTTAGATTCCCTTCGACGCTTTTCTTACTTCATCTCACATTGCGGCTCGTTAGATTCCCTTCGACGCTTTTCTTACTTCACCTCACATTGCGGCTCGTTAGATTCCCTTCGACGCTTTTCTTACTTCACCTCACATTGCGGCTCGTTAGATTCCCTTCGACGCTTTTCTTACTTCACCTCACGTTGCGGTTCATTAGATTCCCTTCGACGTTTGACTTACTTCACGTCACGTTGCGGCTCATTTTATTCCATTTTCTCACTATTTCACATGTAGACAGTCCACATTCCAGCGATGATGAAGAAACTGCAATATTGAAGAAAGAGCTGAGGAGAATACGAGAAGAAAAGATAAACAGAGAGAATGAAAGAAAAAAGCTACTTCTTCGTCAGCTGTTGGATCAAGAACGACAAGCTCTTAGAATCTCTACAGAAAGTAGGTTCAAATCACTTACTGAATAGTTTATTGCACAGCACCACAAAACTCCCTTTGCTTAAGGATCAGATAAAAATGCTATGGTTATTTTTTTAATTAAGCTTCTAGCATAAAAAAGCAGAACATTCTTAACCCTTAGTACACTGATGACAAAATTTGATACAACAAGAAATTAAGATTTTTATTGTTGTTTTGTGTGCGTTTTTTTTTTTTTTTTTTTTTTTTTTTTTTTTTTTATTTTGCTGATAACTTCTTTTTCCAGATAATAGGACTTCCTATTCCATGCAAATCGTATTTGCATTTCCATGCTAATCGCATTCGCATGAAATGTCCAGTCCTATTTTCTTGGAAAAGTAACAAAAATATTCGCAATATAATTTGCTAATATTTTAAATTTGGTGTATAGAGCTCAAAGCATTAAAAAAATCAAACTTTTGAACACTGCAACCCAGTAGAACGTCTTTTATTAGACTAGCTCCTAGACCTTGATGTCATGTTTTATCACTCCTTACTATAAGCTGATTCAAATCTATGTATGAAATCTGGTATAGCCAGTCTGTAATAGTTGCTCTCTGACATCAAGATATCCCCAAGATTAGTTGCTGCTATCAAAGAGGTGAAGTAAGCAGTAAGTGGTAGATTGCCATTAGTTCATTAAGTAAATTAATAATTATAAAATGAACTAAATTAATAATTATAACTGATTGATGAAAATAATATTGATATCCGACTAGTAGCTAGTCCAGTCTCTTATCTATGATTCTTTATAAATAAACAAATTCAAGCCAAATCTTTAACCCTTTCATCCCTGAGTTCCAGAAGAGGATTCTTCGATCCTTGAATTTGCGACATGTCCATTGATGCATGTAGGGTTTCATTCTAAAATATATATATAAAAACAAAACAAAATGGCAAACAGTGCAGATCCTAATGAGACGGCTCGTTACGAGCCGTCTCATCTGGGTCTACACTGTTTGCACAGGTATCTTTTTTGGTCTGCAGGACTGAAAGGGTTAACCAGATTATGATTTTTGTGTCTGTATGAACAAGAATTTCGATAAAATGCTTTTCTGATATTTCACGGTTTTTATATTTTGAAAAACATATTGCGGTATCTCATTTGAAACGTTCTATCACCATGGTTTTTAATCATTCAGTCAACATTCTCACGGGTATCCTCTTTGCTGTAATAGACTTGTTTCACATTGTTGTGCGCATGCACCAAATTGTCTATGTAAGTCTCGAATCGGCATTATCTCGGCGAGATTACAATCGAGTATGGCAATCTTAAATACGTTGCATATCAGAATAGAGGTCCTGGGAGATAACAGATGGAAGCATATCAATTAAATACAACAAAGTAAAAAAACAAATGAAACCGACTTCCTCGAAGGTGTTAAAATTAATTTTATTGCTTCATTAAAGTAGTTTAAGAAGTCAAAATACTGCTTAGAGCTAGAGACTTAACAAAGATTTCGTTTATCGCAAGCAGAAATTCCCTGCTCATGCATGTCACTTTCATTTATTTCCAGGTAAAAACAAAGTTCCTTTCAAATAAAATAAATTCAGGACATCAGATTAGATTAAAATTTATTTATTTTATTTATTTTTTTTATTTTATTTTACTTTATTTTATTTTTTGCACTATCATACTAACAAAAACATCAGCTGAAATGTGATTTATATTTTATACCCGAAATATCATACTAAGAACTATAGATATGATCGTCTTATAACCAGAGATTTTCACTATATTTAGTCATAATGAAATGACTGAAAAATTCCTGCAAAGTTTCAAAAAGATCCGCCTACAACTGTAGGAAGAGTTGCACACAAGGTGCCCCCTATTTATATTTGAGCTACCCACTTTTTTTTAATATTTGAGCTCGAAAAATGACTAAGTTGCAAACGCAGAGCAAGTAACAGAAATAATTTCAGAAATATACCATAATATATCTTCAGACTATGACTAAAACACCTGCAAAGAACCACAACTGTAGAAGGATTTGTGTCCACAAGGTACATGTACTCACTATCTGTCCTATTTGAGTTCGACAAATAACTGTTCAAAATCCAGAAAAAGTGATAAAACTAATTTCAGGAATATAGCAAAACCACCCGAATATCTTCAGCCCGTGACAAAAAGACCTGCGAAGTTTCCAATAGATCCGTCCACAACTATAAGAGGAGTTGCATCACTGCGACAAAACAAAGACAAGAAAACATTGATGCAAAGCATCAATACGCCAGGAAACTAATCTGTCATGCATTACTTAGCTCCCTATAGATCGTAGTATAGAGAAAAAATGTTATAATTTATGAAAGGTTGTAATTATATAAATTATCACAATACTCAACGATAAAAACATTATAGACGTTAACAGATTTATGTAAAAAAATCAACTATGATCGGCATAATTACGACATCCATAGCCTAGGCCGAACATACATGTACTATATCCGAAATCGTCTATGTAGCAGTGTTTCATTCTTTTCTCCACTCATAATGTTTTCTTTCGGCCCAAATCTTTCCATGCTTGAATATCAAATTAAACTGTATTATTAAACCAGCTTATAATCTGTTCGATTTCAGAATGCATATTTCCAATCGTAAGCAAAGAAAAATATCTTTTGTTTCTTCTTCGTAGTACGACGAAAAAACTAAATGAAAAAAATTCAAACGTGTAGGAATATTGACAGCAACAAGCTCATTTCAGGTCGAATGGTCGAATTGGGGTTCCTACGAGAAAACTGCTCATTTTTCTTTTAAATGAGCAAAACCCACATTGCTACATTCATTCTACACAGTACTTCCTACTTTTTATTTCACTATGTTACCAATAGCACAGTTGTCTGCTGCAAAAGTGTGACTGAATAATTATATATAACCCCACTAAGAGGGGTAAATATATATATATATATATATATATATATATATATATATATATATATATATATATATATATATAACCCCACTAAGAACCCCATAAAACTGGAAGAAAACCGACGTTCTCCAAATGCATACACATTTTACAAAAATCTCAAATAGATACGCCGGGCTCCAGCCTGGCGTAAATGAGGGCCCGTTTCAAATAAAAATACATGTATGTACAGAAGAGGAACTTAATTCACTTACAAAAGAATTTTTTTAAAGTCGTATTGACACAAAAGAAAAGTGTTTTTGTATGGACGAGGAAAATAATCATTTTCTTGCGTATTTCAGGAGCCGACGTTAGCACACGTTCCGGACAGTTCTCATTAAATATTGAAAATGCTTCTGGTGCTATATTTCACCCAGTGACCACGAATGTACCGGAGCATCCACTTACTGGAAGGTCAAATGTGCATAATTACAGAGAACAAGTGCCACGTCATTCTGAGCCCACACCACCGCGCAGCCAAAACACTAGGGCTCGTGTCCATTTCGCGACCGAAACGCAATTTGCAGATGCAAGACAAACAGATGTACAACCTTCACATATAGAGCAAAGGACATATCTTTCCGAACTAGAACCATCACACGTGAATAATAACTCGTACACGTCCTGGAGTCCACTTACAGATGCAAGACAAACAGATGTACAGCCTTCAAGGCTGCAGCTGTCGGAACCAGAACCATCAGATCAATCTCCGCCGGTAAGTTTGCTATTGTATTGAACCTCAGTAAACATACCACGTCGAAACAGCGTTGTTGTATCGTTGTTTCTTGATTAGGATGTGTAATCATCACAAAAACATGCCTATATAGTTTTGACCCCCTTGACCCCAGCTTTACTCCTTAAACCCCACTTTTATACAGTAAAACTGGGGTTTACAGGGGTATACATTAATTTTCTTATTTCTGCTCAAAAACATAGATTGTGGGTATTCGTTAGAACCGCCTCATCGCGGCGGTTCTCAAGAGTACCCACAATTTATGTTTTGAGCAGAAATATGAGACCTAACAGAATGTTTCATCTGAAAGCTTTCATTTTTTGGTTGTAAAATTCTAAATATATTTGAATAGGCGTGTTTTCGTAATGTACTGATTTAGGCTCCTTTGTGCGTTCAGTCTTTGTTTGTTTTGAAGTTTTACGGCCCAGTCAACCCAATGGGGTCATGTCGAGCGCGGTCAGTTTACCTAAACACACGTTTACTGGGCAGGCAGTCCTCTAAGCGGTTCACCAGTATTGTGCACATTCTTTCGCCGGAAACTGACAACTGCCCTTCTTGAATCAGCGGAAGGGAGAGAATGACCGTAGAAAATATTTCATGATCAATCTCCACGAAAGAATGTTGCCGACCTCGACGGGGGTTGAACCCGCGACCTCCTGGTCTCCAGTCGGACAGCGCATCCAACTGAGCCACCGAGGACGGTTAAGTGCGTTCAGTCACTCTGGTCAGTGCGTTCAGTCACCCTGGTCAGTAATTATTGCGATGGTAGCGCAGCTTGTTAACTTGAAAATGTTTTAAAATAGTGAAGATGTCCAGGAAGAGCCACGATCAAAATACAAAGATTGCCAGTGACACCGAAAGAAAAGCAAACTAACCAAGGCAGACAGTGCACAAGTTACAAATAAACGTCAAAAAGATTGCCTTTGGAAACAAAGAACACACTACGGATTAGAAAATGGGAGTCTCGGTTTTATTGAGACACTTCATAAGCAGTAATGAAGTTTGAAACACTGCTTACGCCCTCTAGTGTATATATGAGCAGAACTCCATTTTCAAATATACCACAGTGGGCCCAATGATCCCAAAGTAAACTTAATATAATCTGCACTATGGTGATGTATACGGGGAGACATACTACTGCCGCCACGCGGCACTAACACTAACCAAAGAAAAGCAACCAGATCTCTCTTCCTCAACAATGTGCTCACAGCATTTGCTAAACACAACAATAAGACAATGACACAAAACACAAAAAAAACCTGCAACGAGTAGCCACAAGGCCATCCGAACCACAACCACAACGAGAACCACTGCCTTAGAATGATCAGTAGTAAAACGACCTGGGTTTAGAAAAGTGAGTTAGGGATAACAGCATTTCAGAGTTTAAATCTGGAAGGTTCACATTTTCTGCGATTTTTGACAACGGAAACAACTTTTGTGACTTCCTCTTTGCTTTCTTGCACATCAGCCCCTTCTAAAAAGAAGTCTACACTAAAATTGGATGCAAATTCTTTTCTTTCAGAGCAGACCCATATTCAGAAAGGCAAATTCCATTTTAACTGAGTTGCTTCTGCTCAAAGAGTAGCCATTCGTCTAAAAGACATAAAAATAAAATGTGTCTCAGCCATGAGTCTTATCACTGATAAGAGACTGGGGACAACAATACCTTGTATATTGTCAATAAACGATAGGTAGAGGCCCAATAGGGGAACTTAGTACTGGCTTATTTATCTGATCTACAGGTAATTTCTCCTCCAAAATATTTATTAACTCTAAGAAGACCTCTTTAACCCACTGCAGGGATATCATAATCACCTCTTTATGACACGCTTTTGATGTCTCTTGCATAGCGCCTAGGTAGGGGCAATAAAATCATCAGTGAGTGGTTCCACTCTTGGTCTAATTTTAGCTATGTCTTTAACGCAATGCTTGTTCCAGTGGTTATAAACTGGAATGATTGCAAAGAATTGAAAGAGAGGGCCAGCAAGAAATCTTGTTCCTACTTACTGATCTGAAACATAACCTTTGCGATACAAAAAAGTACCGAGGTACCAAAAGGGGAGATAAGGAACACATAATGAAAAAACAAACGCCACATTTGAAACACCGACGCGTATAGAACTGCAACAGAAGAACCGCCTTGGAACGGTCAGCAGAAAAATCACTGAGGAATTGACTTGTTTTACTCGCGCGAAATCTAACCCTTAATTCTGATGCAGCTCCAAATCACAGACATATGTTCGGGACGTATAAGGTCATCGTTCGTCCGTCCATCCGTTCATCACGATTCTCTGTGCATGCCAAGGTTTTAGAATTTTATATATGGGTTCCCCATAAAAGAATAGCTTACCCGTATGTTTTTTCTTGTCCCACATATTTGTACTTATAGAGTTACGCCTCTTTGAAAAAATCAAAATAATTATATTGTCAGCAAGATATCTAAAGAGTATTTAAGCTAGGATCTTGAAATTGTATGTGATGTGTAGATTACCTGAATAGATTTTGAGGGAACTCCGTGAAAATATATATAGTTATGACCCTTTGCGGTTCTGGGCATTTTGACCTTGTCAGCAAGATATCTCAAAAAGTGTTTATGCTAGGGTCTTGGAAATTTCATATGCTGATTGATAATGTGTCGATTATTTAATTAGATTTTGAGGGAATTCTCTGAAAAAATAGTTATGACCCTTTGCGGTTCTGGACATTTTGACCTTGTCAGCAAGATATCTCAAAAAGTATTAAAGCCACGGTCTTGAAATTGTATATGCTGACTGGGGATAATGTGTAGATTACCTGATTGGATTTAGAGGAAATTCCGTGAAAAAATAATGTAGTTATGGCCCTTTTGCAGTTTTGGGCTTGTTGAACTTGTCAGCAATCTCAGCAGTATTTAAGCTAGGGTATCGGGATTTTAAATGCTAATAGGGGGTGATTTGTAGATTACTTGTTTAGATTTTGAGATAATTCCATAAAATATTGCCCTTTGTAGTTCTATGCAACGTTTTCTTTTTTGTGCATGCCACAGCTTAAGAATCCTGCATGCTAGGGTTTGAAATTTTATATACGAGTTACCCATGAAAAAAACAGCCGACCCGTACTTTAATAGTTATGTCCCTTTAAAAAATCAAAAATTTAAATATTGTTAGCAACATATCTCAAGAAGTTTTTAAGCTAGGGTCTTGAAATTCAGTATAGTGATTTGGAATGGTGTGTAGATTACCCGATTAGATTTGGAGGGAATTTCGTGATACATTGATATTCATATGGCCCTTTGCGATTCTGGGCAGTTTGACCTTGTCAGCAAGATATATAAAAAGTATTTAAATTAGGGTCTTGAAATTTTATATGCCAATGGGGATGGTATGTAGATTACTTGGCAGGATTTTGAGTAATATCCTAAAAAATGACTAAATTATGGCCCTTTGTATTTCTGGACATTCTGACCTTGTCCGCAGGATATCTCTAAAGTATCTAAGCTAAGGCTTTGACTTTTTATATGTCGATTGGGGATGATGTGTTAATTACCTGATTAGATTGTGAGGGAATTCCCTGAAAAATGTAGTTATGGCCCTTTGCAGTTCTGGGAATTCTAACCTTGTCAGCAAGATGTCTCAAAAAGTATTTAAGCTTGGGTATTGAAATTTTAAATGCTGGTTGGGAATGATGTGTAGATTACCTGATTAGATTTTAGTGATTCCGTGAAATGTTGGCAGAATTACTGCCCTTTGTAAGTCTGGGAATTTTGACTTAATCAGCAGGATATCTCAAACAGTATTAAAGCTAGAGTCTTGAAATTAATTTACTGAGGATGATATGTATATTACCTAATTAGATTTTGAGGAAATTTCATGAAAAATTGACGTAGGGATGGCCCTTTTCGGTTCTGGGCATTTTGACCTTGTCGGCAAGGTATCTCAAAAAGTATTCAAGTTAGGGTCTTGAAATTTTATACGCTGACTGGTATGATGTGTAGGTTACCTGGTTAGATTTTAGGGAGTTTCGTGAAAAACTGACAAAATTATTGCCCTTTGTAGTTTAGGGCACTTTGATCTTATCTTTTAGTGTTTAAGCGACAGCCTTGAAATTTAATATGCTGATTTGAGATGATGTGTACATAACCTGATTAGAGTTTGAGGGAATTCCGAAAACAAATGACGTAGTCATGGCTCTTTGCGGTTCTAGACATTTTGATCTTAGCAAGATATGTCAAAATATTTCTGCTAGGGTCTTGAATTTCAATATGCTGATGAGAGATGATGTGTAGATTATCTGGTTATATGTCAAGATAATTCCATGTAAAATTGGCGTAGTTATGGTCTTTTTCGGTTCTGGGCATTTTGACTTTGTCATTAAGATATCACAAAAAGTGTTAAAGCTAGGGTCTTGAAATTTAGTATGTGGGTTGGGGATGATGAGTAAGTGACCTAATTAAATTGTGAGTGTGGTCTATAAATTTTAGATGGAGTTGGACTTACAACGGAATAGAACAGAATATATAGTTTATTATTAACAACCTTGTGATCCAACTGTCTAGTGAACCATTTCAGCATGACGGAATTTATACCCCTTGTGGACTTAATGTATTAATGTTATAAACAACCTTGTGAACAATTGCATGGGTATAGGGGCTACAGATACAGTTTGCAAAGAGTATGGATGTGTCATTAGACCAACTTAATACTGTAATAAGGTGGTGTGCAAATCCGTACTAGGAAGTGTCCTTCGTCACCACGAAGCGTTATAATTTCGGCTGAGTTGGTATCTCCCCATCTGGTGCACTAGGGCCTGACCAACAATATCCACAAAATGCCCAGATAGTAGCATACAAGTCAGCACTGAGTTGCTATTTGGGAATATATCGGACTCAGTGTGTAGTTTCTGACGTCACATGACGAAAACACACCTATTCAAATATACTGAAAATTTTACCACCAAAAAATGAAAATTTTCAGATAAAAATTTCTGATATTTTTCATATTTCTCCTCAAAACATAGATTGTGGGTACTTGTTAGAACCGCCTCGCTGAGGCGGTTCTAACGAGTACCCACAATCTACGTTTTTGAGCAGAAATAAAGTAATGTATACCCCTTTAAACCCCAGTTTTACTATACAGAAGTGGGGTTTAAGGGGGTCAAAATTAAATAGGTATGTTTTCGTGATGGGTGTTATGTTATGAAAAGAAATGGACGTAAGGAGGAGTTGCAATTTCGATACAATATGATTAGATTTACTAAAGCAGGGGATGCTTGTCGCATCTTTAAGGGCAAGCATATGGGGGGGGGGGGGGGGGGCAGAGTGTTTTACAAACACACATATCTAATAAGAAGAGCATTAATGCACTTCAAAGCAAATAGGAAGTCGCCAATATTGGCTTCCTTGTGAAATATGGGGAAATCTCTCAAGTATATCCAGTCCCAATAAGTCGAGAATCCGCTCCTCTAACGCACTCCAAGAATAGAATTGTGTTCTTTTTTTTTCAGGAAAAGGACATTGTACATCGAATTGGTACTGTCATCTGCAACTGGGGCCCAAAGACTTTCAGCGTTCTAGTAATTTCTGCTGTAGTATTGCTTCCTCTATTGGCTACCGTCGGTGTCATATGAGTTTATTACTAATGTATTTCAAGGCTTTAGACTACCATTGACTTCCCTTAATAGTTTATAAATTTTTGCAAATGTTCTACGGACGAGTTCAGTTCAAAAGGTCATTACTTGGTACTTGCCTGAAAGCAGTCTCTTTAAAATTTTCCAGACAAGAAACGAAATGGTATGTTATGCTACATGCAATTAACTTTCGCCCTTTTGAAGACACTGACAAAAATCTTGTAAGAGATCACGGCCAGTGTAGGTGCAATGTGTACCGCAGATGATTTTCCAATTTGATATTCACAGTAACCGTGCCCAAAATATACAGGTCTGCCAATATCTACTGCAGATTTGCCTGAATCATACTTTTTGACCAATTCTACCATAAGAAATAGACAAACACACTTTAGAAACGGACAAAAAAAGTTGGAACTGCTTAACCCATTTATGCCCAGCGTCCTTAAAAGGGAACATTGGCGAACAGTGTATACCCAGATCAGACGCCGCAACATGCGGCGTCTGATCAGGGTCTACACTGTTTGAAATACGGGATTTTTTTTTATAAAATATTGTTATAATATAAACTAACCAGACATCTTGCGGTTGCAAACAGACCAGTCCAAAGACTTGTGGTAGAAGAATCCACTCGGCATAAATGGGTTAATATGGAAATATATTCGTATGGAACAAAACCGGTGCTCTGCTCTGTAAATCTAGCAGTCCGTGACCTTCAACGTTCAAGATAATGAGTCGTAACGTGGGAAAACGTACCTTCTGACATGTGCGCCCAGTGAAGACTCAAATCAGCCTGCGCATCCGCACAGTCTGATGCGAATATTCGTTGTCCGCATTCTTGGCTATCTAAACAGTGCCCAGTAAAGATTCTCATCAGATTGCAATACTATTGTAAGTACAGTCGAACCTCGTTATCTCGAACTCGCTTATTTCGAATTACCGCTTATCTCGAAGTGAAAATCTGGTCCCTGTTTTAACATGAAGCTATGACAACAGGTAACAAAATAATGTGGAAAAGAGGAGAAATTCTCCTCAGGAGCAATTTCTCCTCTTTTCCACATTATTTTATATATATATTTCTAACTTCAGGAGTCAAATTACATATTCATTTGTTAAATGTGGTTGTTCAACTTATTGTTTTCCTCACTCTCTCAACTCTGATATGTCGAAGTACGGATATCTCGAAGTGTTTCAGTGAGTCCCTTGGAATTCGAGATAACGGGAGTCGACTGTAGTTATTTAGCAAAATCTCTTTTGATGATCAATAAAAAAAAAATAATGTATTTGGTTTATTCATTAATATCCTGTTAGCTCCCATATATATGAAGAACTCGACTAGAAATACACACATGAAAAAATAAGACAATTTTGCCTCTCCTGAAAAGTTTTCCAAAACAGATTTACCAAAGTTTTGCTTTCAGGTAACGATCTGTTGATTGTGGAAAAACTGCATAATAAGTTGCAAACAGCCAAGAAAAACTGCATCTGAAAATGTTGTCTGTTTATGTCGTCTGCTGAATATTCTTGTAGACTTTTCAAACCTACTTTTGCATACAGGCAAACAGTGTGGACCCTGATCAGACTGCTCCTACAGGAGCAGTTTGATCTGGGTCCACACTGTTTGCAAAAATTACTTTTAAAATCTCAAGCAGATGACAAAGACGACAATAGTTGTGACTGGCGCTTTAAGGGTTAAGATCCTAATTAGACACTGCCTTATATAGTATCTGATCTATGTCTACAGTTTATGCTCAGGCATGTTTGTCACAATATCTGGAGTATATAGAGTAGTCAGTAAAAGGCCAGCCTTTGGAAAACTCAAAAAACAATATCATGAAAATATATAATTTATTCAAAATACGTAGCTGTGCCCTCTTCGAGAGCTGTCTTACTTCTGTCTACTAATAAATAACAAACAAAATTAGTTTTTGACACACAAAATCGATGATGAATAAAACCGTAAGAACGAGAATGGACTTTGACAAATAATAAATACCGACAATGAAAAATGATGCAAGAACATAACAGACGCTCAACAAACATAAAATAAAGATGAACATAACATATTTTAAAAACAGAAAGTTTTATGAAGTTGAAGAATTAAGAGCATAAAGTAATGTTGTAGGCCATTATACACTGGTATGCTATTTATCATGCACCATGACAGAAACATCACGAAAACATACCTATATAATTTTGACCCCCTTAAACCCCACTTTTATATAGTAAAACTGGGGTTTACAGGGGTATACATTATTTTTCTTATTTCTGCTCAAAACATAGATTGTGGGTACCCATTAGAACCGCCTCGGCGAGGCGGTTCTAACGAGTACCCACAATCTGTGTTTTGTGCAGAAATATGAAAAATATCTGAGTTTTTATCTGAAAATTTTCAGTTTTTGGAGATAAAATTTTCTATACATTTGAATAGGCGTGTTTTCGTAATGAACACGCCTTATCTCCTTCACACTGCTGAGTCTAATCAGTACCTTCCTTGCCGCTTAAGGAATCAATGAATACCGCAGCAGGCTTTCAAGTGAGTCTTCATCATAAATGTAAGAGAGTAGTAGAAAATTTGGGCCCAGTTGTTCAAAGCGTCGTTAGCTTAACGAGCTCGTTAAGGGTCATTTCGTTAACTGTTTTAGCAGATTCAATATACAATATTCTGATATTTTTTGCTGAAAAATTGTGAGTAGCTTTTGCACTGCAAAAGCTACTCACATTTTTTCAGCAAAAAATTTCAGCATATTTGCCTATCACTCGATGTAAATTTTAACGAATTGTTTAACGACATCGTTAGCTTTGAACAACTGGGCCCAGACCTCTTGGGTATTTTGGGCAAAAAGTAGGAAGTTTTGCGAGCCGTTTTCATACACATTTTGTTGAAATGCCTCGCCATGGAATAAATCCACGGTACAAAAGTCTGAGTTTCTTTTACTGTGAGTGAGGATGGTCAACCGTTGCGAAGCAAATAAGTATGTTGTTCTCCATTTGCTTTGATCTGCAGCTTTAGGGCACAGTCAATACTGTTAAGGTTATGTAGAGATGGTCAGTAAATCTAATCTTTTCCTGGGCAGCTTAGTCCTCTTAGAAGTTTACCAGTACTTTATGCGCATACTACTGCTAGTAACTGTCAACTGAACTTCTTGAATTAGTGGAAGAGGGGAGGGGAATGACCGTAGACATTACTTCATGATCAATCAGTAAATAGCTTTTCACTAATACGTTAGGCAGGGTATGTTGTGGCCGCAAATGCAATGGATATGGGGTCCGCTTAGGCTACCAGATGCTCTAAATCATGCAATCTGCAACAATCTCAGCTTTTCTTAAAACCAACGGTGAATTAAGGGCAGAAAGGTGTGGCAGTAGTAAGAGTTTTCTGAGAAAAAAGCCGGAAAAAGTAAGAATTTACATTAAAAACATTTTCTTGCAACATTCGTCAAAGGGATTGGACTTAAGTTATATGTAACATTAGATAGTCCTCTCCCAAATGCATTTTTACAACATTTTTCAAGATCGATCTCAAAAAAAGGAAAAATAGGAAAACGAAGCAGGAATACATTAAATGTGCAAAAGAGAAGGTCCCGATTAGACAGTAAATATGCGCAGGCTGATCTGGGAGTTCAGTTTGAGTATGACGTAAGGTTGATTTTTGTTTCCCTTCATATGTATCAGTGCTGATACTAAATGCTTAGCATGCTGGGTAAAAAAATCAGCAGACGACATTTTGAAATACTTTTTTCCTATCTTTCCCTGACAATAAGCTTTGGCATTTCATGCAAATTGTCTCCTTAGAAATAACAAAGCCTATTGTCTGGGAAAAAATGACATATATCATCACTTTGCAGTCTGCTGAATTAGCACAGAGCGTGGTGAAGGTTAAAAGCTTGACATTCCAACCAGCTATCATAATGGCCTAAACAGTATATTTATGATAATAATGTGCGTATATTTTTCTCGAAGCAGCTGTAAATAGAGGGGACGGATAAATAACATTTTTGAGCGGGGGGACCGCATTTCCTACAAGACAGTATGTGCGCCCAGCGAAGACAGATCAGCCTGCCAATCCGTGCAGTCTGATCAGTCTTAGCAGGGCACTCTGTGGGTAACAAAGAATCCAAAGTGTCATGTGTACAGCATATGCATAGGCTGATCCGAGTCTTTGCTGGGTGCACATGCAATCTTGTAGTAAATTGTTTGCCTCGACTCATTTTCAATACAATATGGTGAAACAAAAACTAATAATAAATGCATTCCTCAAGGAGTTAGTGGACGGACTTAAGATATATAAAATAAACATTCAACAGAACTGTTCCTCTAGCATGTCAGTGTTGCATGTGACAGATAAAAACTTTAGGAATAGCCCCTACACAGGAAAAAATGTAAATAGAATGTACTCATGGTTACAATCAGCTAATTACATTAACAAATGTATGTAATATGTAACTCGATACTTATACATACTGAAAACATTTCATTTTGTGTTGGAATCTAACGGCCCAGTCAACAAATGCAAAGGCCATGTCGAGCCTGTCAGTTAACCTTCTCACACTTTTCCTAGGCAAGCTTTGTCCTTTAAGAGGTTAACCAATGCTCTGTACACATTTTTCGCCATTGACTGAAAACTGTCCTTTATGAATAAGCGGAGGAGGCTGAATGACCATAGAAAGTATTTCATAATCAATCACAAGAATTCCGCGGATGGCGTCGTCGCACCTGCTGGGGCAAAAGTCACAGGAGCCACAATCAGAACATGGTTATTAAATAAGTTTATTTCATTCTTAGCAGTGCTTAGTTGGAAAATTGGGTTGAAAAATAAAAAAAAGGACAAAGTGCCTAGTGGGACAGATATATTCCAGGTCAGTGCCTTTCCCTCTAATGGCAATATCTTCAGCACTGACTTTTCGTATAATACAGCCCAATGATAATGGAACGTCGACGTAAAATGTGTAAAAGTCACTGGAGCGTGAAATATAGGTCAATGTCACCGGGTCAAGGTACCTGCTAAGTCAGTACATCAAGGAGAAGCACTATGCAAGATATGGTGGTTGTAGGCCTTATAGTTGAGGCGTTATCGAACATCAACGTAAAATGTGTCAAATATAGGTCAAGGTCACCGGGGGAAAGGTACCTGCCAAGCCAGTGCAACGAGGTGAAGCACTATGCAAGGTTTAGTGGTTGTAGGTCATATTTCAGGAGATACCGAACATCAACGTAAAATGTGTCAAAGTCATTGGAGTGCAAAATATAGGTCAAGGTCACCAGGTCAAGGTACCTGCCGAGCCAGTACAACGAGAAGAAGCACTATACAAAGTATGGTGGTTGAAGGCCTTACAGTTGAGGACATATGGGAGGGCGACCTAAAAGGTGTAAAAGTCAATGGAGCGCGAAATATAGGTCAAGGTCATCGAGTCAAGGTACCTGCAGTTGAGGAGAAGCACTATGCAAGGTTTGGTGGTTGTAGGCCTTATAGTTGAGGAGATATTGAACGTCATAGTAAAATGTGTAAAATGCACTGGAGCCGAAAATATAGGTCAAGGTCACGGGTCAAGACACCTGCCGAGTCAGTACATCTAGAAGCACTATGCAAGGTTTGGTGGCTAGAGGTCTTACACTTGAGGAGATCTGAAACGTTGACATAAATTATGTCAAAGTCACTGCAGCCAAAATACATGTCAAGGTCACCAGGTCAAGGTATCTGCCGAGTCAGTACATTGAGAAGAAGCACTTTGGAAGGTTTGATGGTGGTAGGCCTTATAGTTGAGGAGATCTCGAACGTCGACGCAAAATGTGTCAAAGTCACTGGAACGCAAAATATAGGTAAAGGTCACGAGGTCAAGGTACCTGCCGAGTCAGTACATCTAAGAGAAGCACTAAAACAGACGGACCCAGGGACAGACGGACAAACCGACAGACGAATGGAAAAGAGGGCACCTATGTCGCAAAGTCAGGAGGTCAGGGAGATGTTTCATGCAAGGTTTGATGGTTGTTTCGTCTTGTAGTTGATTAGAATACTAACTTTGACACAAATGTCGAACGTCGACTTAAATGTTGACAGACGGACGGACGAACTGACAGGCGAACGGAAAAGCTGACGCCTATTTTGCAAAGTCAGGAGGTCAGGGAGATGTTTCATGCAAGGCAGACGGTTGTTTAGTCTTGTAGTTGATTAGAATACTAAGTCTGACATAAATGTCGAACGTCGACATAAATGTTGACAGACGGACGGACAAACGGAAAATCGGACGCCTATATCGCACCTTGCTACAAGCAAGTGCGACAAAAAGTGAAAACAGGACTGCAGGTGTCTGCATAATTGGGCAGATTTTAAGATTTTGCAATGTTAAGTTAGACTGTCCATGTTTTTTGTTGTTTTTTTTTTTTCTTTTTTTTTTTTTCTTTTTTTTTTTTACTTCTAGCTACACTCTTGTGCATAAATCCGCTTTAATTTGTATAACAACTAAAAATATCCCCCACTTTCTCTACCATATGGCGAAAATTCCACGGCTTACATTGCTCTAGATAACAGGGTATCAAGATATTTTTTTTTTTTTTTTGCAAAAAACGTTTTCAACACCTCCCAAGGGACCTGGCGAATGTTAATGCATTGAAAAACCATGTTTGATCGCTATTATTGCATAAAAACAGAAAACATTTGCTACAATAAGACCTGAGTGACCAGCAAGGACTCAGGTCAGCCTGTACATCCACCCAGTGTGGCAAGGGTTCTCCTTTATCCCTTTTTGGATAGCCCGAAGGCTCTAGAAGGCGAATAAGCGAATACTCTGAACAGACTTGCGGAATCGGATGCACAGGCTCATATGAGATTTCACTGGTTGCACAAGTCTTATTGTAGGTTTTGTCGTGCGCTGGCTCATTTAATTCATTTTAAAGGAATGTTCTTACTGTATTTGTTCTAAATATTAGAATTAATAAACTCCAGAAACTGTTGGATAAATGGCAAAAGGAGTAGAATAATTAAATCTATAAAGGTTGCCACTGGAAACAAAGAACACACAAAAGAACAACAATAGAGTCTCGGTCAAATGGTAACAGCACAGTAGTTTGCTGGGCTACATATGTCCCCTAGCGCATTTTATTCCATCTTCTGGGGTATCTGATTGGAGGTTTTACTGTTAGGCTCAGATCTTTGTGTCCTAATACTTAGAGGAAATGCATTAACATGTACAAACATTCTCCAGAAAAACTGAAAACTGACTATGTCACATGAAATGGTCACAGAAACCCCTAAAACACTTATTCATACACAAATCGAAAATGCTATTCTTTCTATTTCACATAATAAAAAATAAACTTAGTCCCTGATACAACATTTTATGATCATTCAAATCAATAAGATGAGGCAAACACATGTGGAGAAAAATGACTTTGAGTAAGCGGACACAAAACTTACAATCTTGTCCGACCAGCAAAGACTCAGATCAGACTGCGCATCTGTGCAGTCTGATCAGTCTTCACTGATCGCATGTGCCTTCTACAGCCTTAAAGCTATCCAAGAGAGAAAAGTGAAAATACTAGCCAGACTGGGTGTATGTATAGGCTGATCTGATATTTTGCTGGCCGCACAGGCCTTATTGTAGGTTTTGTCATGAACTGGCTCACTTACAATATGTGCCCTAAATACTCAGTTTATTTACTTTTGAAACTATACTAAAATTTGAGTCTGAGTCAACATGACCAATATCAGTGTGTTTTTGCAAAAAAAAATGACTTTCATGAAACCTTCGCTTTAGAGGTAACAATTAGTCACAAATTGTGGGTCCATGGTATTTAAGGTAAACGTGGCTAGTTATGAAAGTCATGTCATGACGAAACCTGTCTTCGCAACCATACAAACCTTTCATTGGCAGATCAGATTGCAGACATGCACAGAGTACAGAGGATACAGACAGCTCACATTTAAAGTGTGCAAAGTACAAACAAGATGTACTCTGAACAGTCTGTACTATACAAAAGACGAGTTTCCATCTCACATTGTACAATGAACCCTCGTTACAACGATAGCATTTGTTCCAAAAGATGTTATCATCAAAATACATTTGCTGCTGTACAGAATACTTAATGATCAGTTTGATATGTAAGAAATATATTGTTTTTTCTTATTTCTTCAAAGAGCATATGTTCTGGATATTTATTAGAATCGCCTCACTGAGGCAATTGTAACAAATTGCCAAACTCCATGCTTCTTTTAAGTATTAATTACAATATCTTTGCAAAATTTGTGACTAATTGTGGTCTCTTAAGCAAAGATTAAGTGTGATAATCAAATTGTCATTATAAAGAATTTTGTCATTGTGTAGAGTGTCGGTATAAAAAGGGTTGTCTGCAATAATTTTACGGACAGCTTATGCATATAGCTATACTATACATAATAGGAAAACGGGTTTCTTAGTCATTTTAAGACCTTGTTGACACTATTTCAATTGGTCGATGGAAACTCGATGGTACTGTTTCCATTGAGATAGTGAGCATACCAACAACGATGGCCAAGTTAATAAGCTTGACCTAGAACACAGTTTGCTAAATGGTTGAGTTTCATCAACAGAATTACTGACATTACAGAATATACACACAAAAGAAAAATGTATTTACCAGAATACAAGCAGCCCAGCTGTAACTAGGACTTTGCTTTTCACGCATAAAAACACCTTTTGTATCAATTGGCTCACATATATTCGATGTATGGATATCTTCACATTTCATTACACAACAATAACCCTTGTCCTGCTGAACCCGGATATATCCTGCCTTTGCAAACAGTGAAAATCCAGATCAGTTGGCTTCTAAGAAGCCAACTGATCTGGATCTACACTGTTTGCCATTCAGCATGTGAATTTATGTCAAAAATCTGGATCAAGTAATCTGATTGGCTGAAAATTTAAAAAAGAGCATGGCATCTTAATTTATTCAGGACAAGGGTTTTAATAGCCATTCATATAGTTACTGTGACATCTGGAATCTAACACTTAGCCTGTTGGGTAAAAATTCAGCTTACTACATTTTGAAATAGTTTTCTTACTTTCCCCAGTAAACATGCTTTGACATTTCATGCAAGCAAATTGTTTCCTTAAAAGACAATTTGCATGAAATGTCAAAGCAAGCTTATTTGCCTATTTTATGGGAAAAATAAGAAAGATATTGTCATTTTATTGTCTGCTGAATTTGCCCATAGCACGCTAAGTATTAAACAAATGTATTTATGGGAAGACATTTCTGCACACCTGTTAAACACCTGTTAAAGTGTTGTTGTCTTTTTTCCATGTGTTATTTTACAGAACATATTTATCTTAGCATGGTTTCATCAATTACTGAGGACCTTCGTAAGCAAAATAAACTAAAACCATTACCAAAACACGCCTATTCAAATATATTGAAATTTTCATCACCAAAAACTGAAAGTTTTCTAATAAAAAATTCTGATACTTTTCACATTTCTGCTCAACATGACAACACAACAACAAATACACTGTACAATGTAACAATGCCAGCAACATCTCTCAATTTCTTGCGTGGCATTGATGGCATTGTCGAGCGAGTTTTTATCACATATTAGCACAACAAGTCTAGCCTATTTATCTCTACAGGCTAATAAAGTTTTTTTTTTTCAGCACTCTGGACTTTTCAGAACCTTTTGATTAAAGCGATTAGTGTATATCCTGATAGGACTATGTCGATGTAAAAACACCAGTCTGGGTGTAGGCTATCTATACTGTGTGGTAAATTACCATTTACAGTATAACCTCGATGGCTCGAACATGGATGGCTCGTTTACCGTGGATGATTCGAAGTCGTTTTTGGAGTCCCTAGGAAATTCTTCCGATAGCTAAAGAAAACAAATATTTTGGGATTTTAAGGGTAATTTTCTTATTTTATCATGAAAATATATGTTGTGTGTACTCATTAGAATCGCCTCATCGAGGCGATTCTAATGAGTACACTCAACATTTCATTATTTTATAGAAGATGGAAAAGACATTCCTAGATTATTTTCATTTGCCTTCTGACCTTGCATTATGGTTAACCCTCAGTGGCTCGAACTACCTATTGCATTGTCTCGATCAAATTTCCATGGTCCCAAAGATGTTCGAGCCATTGAAGTTCGACTGTATGTTGCAGTTTTAAGGGGACTGGATACACTTCGCAGTATTTTGGCCATTTTTTACGAGGAGACATTTTTTAGTACTTCCTGTTTGCTATTCTGCATACCAGTCACCGAAACTGGGGTATACGATTATAGGGGGAATAGGAACCAGATTCCTTCTTAAACGTGTAGCCATTAATAAAAAGCGATGCAAATGAACTGTGTCATGGGAAAAAAGCTGTTATTTCACATATGAACAGCACAGGTTCCGTGCAGTCTTGCCAGTACCTATGCTAGTTAATCACGTAAGTGGTAAGCAAAAGGGAAACTTCAGCCAAAGAATTATACATGTGGCCTCGCTAATGAGCAGGGCATGCACACTGATTTGATTGCAAGGATCTCCGATTAGCCTTTTTCTCGCGATGTGGTTTAAATATTTCCATGCCAGTGTCATTTCTCTTAGAGATGTAATGATTTCCAACAAGTAAACTGCATACATTTTGTAGATTTTCCACCATTTTTACAAGTTAGAAAAGTTTTGTGGTTTCCTCTTTGCTTTCCTGCACAACAAACCATTTCTGAAAGAGGTCTACTCAAAAAGGAAAGAATTTGCTCCCGGGGGAGCAAATTCTTTCCTTAAGAGTAGACCCTTTTTCAGAAGTGGCAATATAATTTAACTTGTTGTTTCCCCATAAACTTGAAACAGAGCTGAAATTGAAATGTTGCAAGAGCTACCCCAGCAGGCACGTGACGTTAATACAACTTCGCCTCAACGTCGGTTCAACGTCATGACGCTGCAGCGACGTTTAAGCGACGTTGAACCGACGTTGTATAAACGTCATGTGTCCGCTGGGTATACTTTCTCTGTCTTGCAAAAACAACAAATCTGGATATTACTCAAGGTTTTGGAACAGCGGGGCCTGGTTCTCTTACAGGCCGGCCTGACTGTGTGCCAGAAGAGATCCGCCTTTCTGACTCAGACTGCGGAACAGGTGGCAGAACACGCCCACCAGCAATAGAAACCCGTCTAAATCCTTCCAAACTTTGTGTCCTGGACTGACCGGAAAGACTCTGACCGAAAGATAACCTCTGTATGTGGTGAGGCATACCAGTATGACTATAGTACCCACGTGGAGGGCTTACCAAGACATTATGAACAGGCAACTGAGGTGAACTCATGACAGACGGTACTTGCATGCGCGAACTATGTGGTCCAACAGTAGTATCTAGCGTTCTGACTTCACCATCTGGACCAATGAATTGAAGTTTATACCCAGAACTGGATAATCTTGATATCTCATTCATAAGCTCTCTTGGCTGCGGGCCTGACTGTGTTGATGGTGTTCCGTGAGGCATCCACACTGGCTGTTTAAAATTACATTCACAACAGCAGATGTCATTACAGCGCCAGCCTGAATCTTCTTCAGTGTCCCCACAAGCACACGGCCTAAACTCACAGAATGGTCCACCAAAGCATCTGCTGGGTGGTCCGCTACAACAACTGCAAGCATTGCCTTCAGCCTGAAATACATTCATATGGGAATAGACATGCACCTGTCACACAAATTATTCTGCGCCGTGTCATGCGAAAACGTGTCTTTGGGAATATGCGGACAGCAAAGGCCCAGATCAGCCTACGTATCTGAGCAGTCTGATCAGGACCTTCATCGTCCGCTTTTAGAATCACTGAGTACGGTAGAACATAACAAAGTATAGCACAGTATTTTAATAGAATACAGTCGAACTTCAAAGGCTCGAACATCATTAGGACCATTGAAAATTGTTCTGATGAGGTGGTTCTAATGAGTATACACAACATACAATTTCAGGATAAAATAAGAAAATTTCCTGATATGTATTTTTTTTTGGACCTATTGGAATAATTTCAAAAACAAGTTCGAAACAGCAATGGTAAACAAGCCATACGGGTTAAAGCTAGTTGAGATTTGACTGTATATGCTGGGCAATGCTGATCCCTACTGTTTGCATTTTTCTCAAGTCGCGGCTCTTATAATAGACAATTGGAACTGGTTACTTCTGAGCTCATAGTATTCCCAATGTTTATTATAAAACAAAAGCGGCCAGTCCTGAAGTATGTGGTCACAACAGTACGCTTATTCTTATTAATTGTAGCCTTTGCTCTATATTGGTAGGCAATATACAACTGGTACTAAATACAGCATTCTAGAGTAACGTGTACGAACTAATAACCCTAAATATCTGCACAGATAAAGATTAGACAACAGTATAGCCCTCCTGGATTCCAAACCCTGAAGGCAGTTTACCTAAATATAAGGTCTGGAAATGGTAATTTCAGAAAACGAAAAGTAAAAATAGAAATGAAACTAGAATTTGTTCTCTACTTGAAAATGGATGTCTCCCTGCTTTTAGAGTACTGCTTTGTATAGTTGTCAGGGTTATTAATACACAAAAATGACAGAAATCACAATTTACAATATTGAAAGGGCAGTCCCAGACGGAATGCTAACGTTGGACCAACGTTGAATAATGGTTGTCCATTTCGTTGGTCCAACGTTGACATTAACGTTGGCCCAACGTAAGTCTGCTCATTGGACCATCGTCGGGCCAACGTGAAGGCATTACGTTGAGCCAACGTATGTCAATGTTAATTACAACGTTTGGCCAACGTTAGCCCTGCACAATTTTAACATTGGGCAAACGTAGATATAATTTATAATGCCAACAGATTTTTTGCCAGTGGGGGCTGTTCCAATAGCAAATCAACATGTGAGTATATTATATATTTGTTTCTAGTTTAGGCAGCAATAATGAACTGCATGAGGTGGATATGAAAGCCTCTTATTCAAAATTACTGGGAAAACTTGTAGTAAAATATGTATCCACCTACTAAAAGTACTCATTAAAAACAAGATTAGCAAATAACTTATTTAACGATGTTTATGCGTTGTTGTTTTTTTTCTGATTTTCTTTATAAAGCATATGTTGTGGATATTCATTTGAATTGCAACAACAATTTGATGCAATTCAAAAGGGTACCAACAAAATATGTCCTTATAAAGAAGTAGACAAGAAGTACACTGGCTGTAATCTAAAGACTATGGTATTGCTTGACTGTGCGCTTATAGGGGTATGTGTAGTAATTAGGTCAAATACTGTAAGAGTCCCAGACTGAGTAAATGTAACATCGGATGTGCCTATTGAGGACGTATTTGTTTGTTTGTGTTGAGGTTTTACGGCCCAGTCAACCCAGTGGGGTCACGTCAAGCGCGGCCAGTTTACCTAATCTCAATGGTCAGGCTTAGTCCTCTATGCGGTTAACCAGTATTGTGCACATTCTTTCTCCAGAAACTGACAACTGCCCTTCTTGAATCAGCGGAAGGGAGAGAAATACCAGAGAAAATATTTCATGATCAACTCTCCACGAAAGAATGTTGCCGACCCGGTGGGGTCGAACCTGCAACCTCCTGATCGCCAGTCCGACACGCATCTAACTGAACCACCGAAGCTGGCTACTGAGGACCTATATCAGCCTGTGCATGCACACAGTCGGAAGTCTTCACTGGACGCTTTGTGGATAGGCAAAATTCCAAGGTTTCAAGCGGATAGCAATATTATACATGAAGTTAACCAGGAGAGGCAAAACCTCTAATCAGAGTGCTTGGATATGCAGCCTAATCTGTGTCTTCGTCAGACAAAGTAGTTAGGAGCCCAGCTAGCACTCTTTATAAATCTATAGCGGGCCAGTATCGGCCCGTCAGCTACCCTGACGGGCCGATAACGGTCCGCTATTGATTTATAAAGAAGGCTTATAGGGAGGTACATTTTCTCACGCTTAGCTGCTTAGCTGTTAAACTAGTAACACTGTGGCAAATACCTCACAATTACGGAAAGCAAACATTTCTTGTTGTTGCTGTGTCTGAAATACTAACTACTTACCACAGATCCTGCAAAAAAAGATAGGTCAATAAGCAGTGCTTATTAGATACCCCCGCTAGGACCAAAAGATAACGGACGGACAGACGGACGGACAATGTAAAAATGGCATACCCCTCCCCCACAAACACCGTGACGGGTGGGGGGGGGAGGGGGAGAGAGGGTATAAAAATCTGTTATCGCTACATGTAATCAACAAATGTGACTAACATAAAATACTTAATATCGTATTGAAACGACTAACATCCTGTTCTTCTTGTCTGAAACAACAATGTTTAACATCTACGCTTTTTTTATGCATAGAAGCTAAAGGAGACTGAGCACATCTGGTAGATTTTCCGCCATCGAATTGTTTTCTTCAAATAGCTCGTAGCATCTTTAGCTCCTGATGTGCCACCTAAGTTGGGTGTAGAATGTTTCAGTAGGAGTTTTAACTCTTGTCATGCTGAATTTTATGATGCCACGCCCACTTATAATTTTCAGCCAATCAGATAACTTTATCTAGAGTGCTGATACAAATTCACATACTGAATGGCAAACAGTGCAGATCCAGATCAGTTGGCTTCTTCAGAAGCCAACTGATCTGGATCTACACTGTTTGCAAAGGCAGGATATATCTTGGTTCAGCAGGACAAGGGTTAATAAAAACTTTTGTTACTGTTTGCTTTCCTACACACCACCACCCATTCCGAAAGGAAATCTACTCTAAAAGGAAAATATTTTTTTCAGAAGGGGAGCAAATTATTTCCTTTTAGAATACATACCTTTCAGGAGGAAGACAAAACGATTTTGACAAGTTGTCTCCCCTGTAAATATATCCATTCCCCCAAGATGAATCCATGTATATGATAAACACTGTTAGGACAGGGTCCATTCACAGGTTCATCTAGATCTGGATGTTCCGCTTATGCACTAAGGTACCTTTACGCTTGCTCTAGCACACTTTTACGCCACTTTTACCATTATTTAAGTCATATTGAGACGATGGATGGTTGATAATGAAAGCCTGTGCAATGTGAAATGTCATACAGACATAAGCAGAATGCCACCTCCAGCGAACTTCAAACTGCGACCTAGTGATCGGTAGTCGGGAGCGATAACCACTAGGCCATTCAGACATCCGGATGCTTCATACCAGAACTGAAGATAGGAATAATTTGATAATACAAATACTTTATAAATACACAGGAATAGTAAATTATGTGTATACTTGCCATCTCAATTTAACTGTCGTTACATGACAACCAGTGTTATCAAAGACAGAAAAATCGGTAAAATCATATTCTGGATTAAATTGACATTAACAGTAATTATATAGTCTGACAGATACAAAGTATATAATTGTGATCAAGTATAACAAGAACTGTATGCACTTCTAAAAATAATTATCAAAGTTTATACTTACTACATATTATAATGCTACATTTTAACCATATGTAGAAGGAACCGGTAAAGGACGAGAGGAACGAAGACTAGATGAACTGAAACTACCAGATAATTCCGACATCCCGTAAGATGAATCCAGAAGAGCTGTCCCTTGTGAGGATTGCGGGTATGAATACATTTGGTAGGAAGAACTATTTTGTGTTTGATATGGATACATATTATAGTGCATTGACAGCTGATGCTTATTCTTGTTAACAGGAACTTCAATCAGTTCACCTCCCAAACGTCTGCTTCTAGCATCAGATATTTTAGAATCACGCCTGTTTTCTTTATCCGCTATATCTTTCAAAGGCAACTTTGGTGGTAAAGGCACTGTTCTGGCATTTGCCAACTGTTTGTGCTCTGTCACTGTTTTAGTTTTTTGATTAGTGTTCACTGCTGTCTGCGACTTTGACGTCGTCTTCGACGCAGAAGCTCTTGTCTTCTTACTCACTGCTGTTGCTGGTTTCTTGTAAGAGTTGGTTGAAGATAAAAGCTCCAACTGACTAATTGATCTGGTAGTAACTGGCGTTTGTGGCGGCGTTATTTCTTCAAGAGATTTCACTCTTATTTCATTTCTTGGCGGCAGGTCAGCAACATGTTGTCCTGTCGTTTCAACTGGACTTGACGTACTACTATCTCGAATGCTATCTGTCTTGGAGACAAGGCGTACTTCAAGACAACAACATGTGACCGAATCACAGTCAGGACAGCAGTCACAGGAACAACAACTACAGCTGCTGTCACAACAAGGAAACAACTGCAACGAATTTAACGGCATTCTCAAAACAAACATAAACAGACTATTCTCAAAAGTACATACAAATGTAAAACGATAATACTCCGCCATTATTTTGTGGTGGGCAGATAACTCTGTCAAAGTTTACGAAATTTGCCCATTACCAATCCCAAACCAGATCTTCTTAATATCAATGCATGTACCAAGTTTGGTTCAAATCCCTTGATATTTACTAAAGTTAACGGCCGGAGACGAAAATATGGGTGTGTCTCGGGCAGATAACTCCGTTAAAATTGATATTGGCCCATTAGCAATCCCTAACAAGATCTCCACAATATCAATGCGCATACCAAAATTTGTAAAAATACGTTGATATTTACTCAAGTTACATCTGGAAACGAAATACGGACTAATGGACGGACGGACATACGACTGACGGACGTCAACGTGAAACCATAAACCATAATACCCCGCCACTATCGTGTGGTGGGGTGTAAGAAAGGTGCACTTTGACTTTAAGATTTCTTTCTTACCGCTAATATAATGACATGTATTAACTGTATTTCCACTGAAAATATTCAACTGGCTTTTTGGAATCTTGCTAAAACTTTAAATCAGGACATAGTAGTCTCAAACATGCCAATCCATCCCGGTAATTAACAAGACAATTAAGACAATCGTCAATGACATTAACCAAACAGAAAAAGGAAAATGAATAAATTAATCTGTGTCAGTACCTACAATGAATATATCTTAAATGTTTGGAAATGGAATCAAATAATAAAAGTACTGTTATGTGGAAGAAAAATAGCCACTGTGCTTTCGGCATCACTTGGAAAGACTTTTTTTTTATTTTTATTTTATTTTTTTTTTTTTTTTTGTTGTTGTCGTTGTTGTTTATTTTTGTTTGTTTGTTGTTGTTGTTTTTTTTTTTTTTTTTTTTTTTTTTTGTTGTTGTTTTTTTTTAAATTTAAACCTAAAAGCAAAAATCTATTTGTAAGCAGAAAACCATTTGTCATCTCTGTTTCTGTTATCATATAATTACTCTAAAATTTAAGTTATGACCAAAACTGGTGCACTGATATGAACAATATTTGTTGCTCTCCTACACTGTTTTTTTTTTTTTTTTTTTTTTTTTTTTTTTAATCATTTACGTTTCAAAATAATACAGTTATGAAAAAAAAAATAACACGTGTAACTTGTTGAAACCCTGCCTCCATTCTACTTACCCTATCTATTTTACTCTGGGGAAAAATTAAAACATTCAAATGCTTTAAAGCCATAGATTAGAAAAAATATATATATTGGTGCATAGGCAGCTATGACAAATGGTTTTGCAATAAACAAGTTTGCAATTTTACTTCTGATTAAAAGTGTCACACACAAAAAAACGGCTTCTGAAAGACGTCAAAAGCAGAGTAGAACTAATATATAATATATACATTATATAAACTGGTTCAATTTCAAAGGCCCTCTAAAGGGTGGCTCCAGTATATTTATTAAGAAACATACACTCATGTCGACATTTTGAAATAGCAAGGCACAAAGTAAAAAGCAGTTATAAGCAGTAAGTACCCTAAATAAAGAAATTGGAACTATTACTATATGTGACTATCTATGTGGTGTAAGGGTTGCAGAGGTTATAAAACGACGAGAAACTTCTGTTAGTCCAAGTTGTCAGAAAGAGTGAAAAAAAGTTTGAGCTGCAACATCAGAAAACCAGTCATGAGTCAAATCAGCCTGCGCATTTGCACAGTCTGATTATAATTGTCTCTGGGTACATTTCGGATAGCCTACGTTGCATAGTGTTTTCATGCAGACAACAAAGACTGATTAGACAGCGCGGGTGCACGTTTTTTTTATTTGTTTTTTTTTTTGTTTTTTTTTATTTGTTTTTTGTTTTTTTTTTGTTGTTTTTTTTTTCCACTTTCTGGTTCACTTATTTCTGGGCGTCTCATACAGCGTGTAGTTGTCGGATGACAGAACGATATACTACCCTTTAAGTATCAGCAAGCATAAAACCCTTGAAATCAAGTGTTATCACCGCAGAACTTAGTAGCTCCATGACATTAACTAAAGACATTTAGTCAGTGATTAATGGGGTATTAGTCAATGTTATACAGTGATCTTCAGGTTAATCCCATAAACCCCGTACAACTATAACTATGAAACATAGAAATGGTGAATCTGGACTCAGTGTTGCAAGCTACTGTACTTTAAACTAAAGCTAGAAAATTTAATAATAAGGGCGGCTGTAATCGGCAGATATTAAAAAGATGATACAACGGAGACACCAATAACCTACATGTACCTCAGACAATTTTGAACGGGTTTGTGTACTATCAGGTGATGGATTTACTGGATCCACTCGTACCATTCAATGGTCATTTTAAAAGCTAATCCCAAATGTAAAGTCGTAGACTCTTCAACAGCATGATTAGTTTATTAGCGTAATTGGAAGTAAATGTTATCGCTATAATTAATGTTAGTAACAAACAACTCAAAGTGCCCATTTAAAATTGGCACATTCACTTTCTTGACAGTCAAGAACTTGGTTTTCCTGATATCAGTAACATGAGAATAAAAGAAGATTATGCTTGTTTCATACAACAGTCGAAAGGATAATAATGTTCTTACAGAATGCATCTGTTCCTGCAGATTACAGATTTGTTTTACTCCAAAATGGAATTTAGGCTTTCTGAAAGACGTCAAAAACAGAGAATTTAGGCAGATCTGGAATCTCCCTAGGCCATAATGAAATTCTATTTTGGCCTAGGCAGATTCCAGATCTGCCCTAGCTATCTTTAGTCTAAATTAGAATTCCATTTTGGCTAGGCAGATTCTGGATCTAGGCCAAAATGGAATGTTTGTACAATGGTAATGGGCCATTAAATATTTAAGGATTAGCTGTAGTACCACTGTGTATTCCTCAGAGATATGTTTTTATCTTGAAAATGATAGGAGCCATTTTTATTAAACGGAAACCTGAAACACATATATGAGGGTCTGGTTGGGGTACCAAAAATCATTTATCAGTAAAATTTTAGTCCTTAAATTAGTAATTGATAAAGCTTTTTTTTTTCACAAAAATTAGATTACTTTGGATGAATTGTACATCACAAAAATCAGTAATCACTAAAACTTTAGGCCAAAAATCAGCAGTCAATAATTATAAGGTCATTAATCAGTAGTCTATAAACCCCATCCACACTCAATTATATAAATTCTGGTCTTTGGTGATTTAGTCTTATAATAAAGACACAAGTTAAATCCTTTACTAAACAATGTTCTTTATTTAAGGTTGTTTATTTTATCAAATAGACATATTTAATGTTAAACATAGCTCCAGATAGGAGGGATGTATCACGCAATGATTTTTCTTACTTCTCCATAAAAAACGTATATTGCTGGTACTCATTTGAAGCGACTCATTACCATTATACAAAGACTCCATTTTGGCCTAAAGACAGCTTAGACAGATCCGGAATCTGCCTATGCCAAAACAGAATTCCGTTAGGGCCTAGCAGATTCCGGATCGCCCTAAATTTCATTTTGGACTACGACATATACAGTTCCGTATTTTCCCTAAATACTCAGACACCTTAACTTCCTGTCCTATTTCTCTTAAACTGAAAAAAAAACATACATCTGGCTACCTACCTTTTCAGCTATCAGTAGTAACAAACACATACATACAATTTTAGTGAAGACTTACAGAACTGGAAGCAATAAGAAAAAGATAGCACAAAAAAAGAAGAAAAACGAATAACAAAATTACGAAGTCTTTGACCTTAACCCTTGTCATCAGAGCAGCATCACAATAGTGCCAGTATAAATGCATCCATTTTTGTAGTAATACTAACCATAGATCATCAAATTCAAGTAAAGATTTGGGAAACATAAAAACACTTGAAGAAGCCTATAACGCAGACATACGTTAAAGACGTACTTAAGGCTGACGAAAATGACGTAAACTTTGTTCTCTTCACATAGTTCGTATGTCGGAGGTATGCAAATATGCGCGTATGTCTATGCCTGACATACATAAAGAAACAAAATTTGATGACTGACATTAATGTCAACAGTAAGCAAAGTTAAAAAGTTTCACAACAAGCTATCAGCATATCTAATGAAATGTCTAAAGTTTTCTGGACCAGACTATTTAGTTTCAGTCCATTAGGCAACTGGCCTTGACCCACATATAAATTAAAAGAAACTATAACAAGTGCCCAGAGGGTCACTAATACCCCCGTCCGGCGCCATTTCTTAATTATGAAATATTTTAAAGTTAATGACAATGATATAAGGCAAGATATAGTTTACAATTTCAGTCATTGAGTGACACTGATCTATCATCCCAAGTGCAACTTTTCTGGAGTAAATAGTCTTCAAGACATGACGCAAATTTGCTGGACCATAAAACATAGGTCACTGACCTACATATACTTGAGAAATTAATCTGATAGTCACACTGATGCATATACGAACTATAATGTTAATCCATTAAATAATCTAAAAGATATTAAGCAAAATCACTTGACCATGAAATATAGGCCATACTGATTTATATTTACTTTTAAGGTGAAAGTTTGGTTCACACTGTGTCATTATATGTAAATATGACATTCAGGTATCAAATAGTGAGAGATATAAGACAAAATCACAGGGTTATAAAATATAGGTCACATAATCCCAAAATATCATAGTAATACATCAAATTGTCTTCAGGATGTAACATAAAATCACTGGACTATGAAATATAGGTCACAATAACCTACATTTACTTTAAGGTCAACTGTTGGATCAAACTAATTCATAATCCCAAATAATGATGTTCATACATCAATTAACATTCAAGATATGCGGCAAAATTACTGGACCATGAAATATAGGTCACGGTGACTTACATTCGTTATGCTGTCAATTGTGGTGTCACACAGAAGCAATATTCCAAGTATCACATTAATCCACTAGCAAAAGACAAAAACGTCACGTAAAACTTTGATGTAAACATCACACTATTTTTTTTAAGCCTGTGACCTTGACCTTGGGTCAACAGCATCAGCAGAATGATGTCAGTTTTTCTGTAATCATCTAGTAGTAACACTTACCACAAAAATATATGCAAAAGGAAAAAAACTTCACGCAAAACTTTGACGCAAAATGTTAACATTCGTACGGACGGACGGATGGAAAGACGAAACCTCGTATGCCGGAGGTATAAAACTTAGAATAGCCCCAATGAACCAGAACATATTTACGTTATAGTGAAGTATGGGATGCATTTTATGGCTACAACACAACACTAACACCAGTTGTAGTGTAGAAAAAAATAAGTTTTAAAAGTTCAAGTAACTAACGTCTTCAAAGCCATTCATGTTACTTGTGAGTCGTTATCTTGAGTCGAGTTTATGTTAAGCCTAAAGGCGGAATGTTTCCCGCCCGCATAATTGGTAAGTGACCTGAAGAATACAGTTAACAGTTATGAGAGCTTTATCAATGTTTACGGAGTGCATTTAAATATACTGGAACCACCATATATTCTACAACTGAGCCACGCCATGAAAAAGGTGTCTTCGGATAATCTGAGAACAGTAAAAGTCCAGGTTCGCCAGCAAAAAAGCAAGTTAAGATACCCAGGAAATGCCACAAATTACGAAGCACAGCCTTGTCGAGAAATCACTTAATCTTATAAGGGTCTTTGCATGTATTATACAATTTAAAATGATTCTGTAACAATGATCAGACTGTGCGAACGTGTACGTTAACCAGGACAGTCAATATCCATATATACCCTCACAGGCACCATTTCACACGGCACTGCTCAAATATTTTTCTTCGCCAAGTGAATGAAATATCAGTAAAACAATTCGACATACACGCGAGTGAATATCTGGGATATTCAGCTATTCAAGCATAAATGTAGAGGTTGGCAATTATTAACGGAAAATACAAATACATGAATAACTGAATTGCAGCGGTATAATGAATTTAAAACGTTTATATACTTATAAGTATATTGAGTTTGGCTTATTTCTGTGCTAAAACTGTAATGTGTTACGAATTAGGAATCTCCTGCTTTGTAAATATAGTAAGTAGTAAGTATCCACAAATGATGTGTCCGTGGAAACAAGATAATATTTCTCTAACAATGGGTTATCTAATGATATAAATATTTATATATCTTTTTGACAAACATAGGCATGCATTATTCTTATTTTGAACAGCCATGTTAACACCAACAGCATCAAAAAGAAGCAAAGTGAAAACTAAAGTGATGCATTTTGGCCATGCCAGTCAGTGGAAAACAAAATGTGTCAAACAATCTTTAAAACTCTTATCATTTATCAAGCGCCAACAATGAAGCAAGTCATCGTCAAGACAATCATAAGTGCTGCGCACTGCTGAGATTTTTCCAGATATCGTGTGGAACAAGGACGGTGTTTTCTGAGGAAACAGATGTCCCCCGCCCCCTCCCCCCACCCCCAACGGAGTTTGCAGTTCAAATGCATTAGTTGAATTTATCAGTTTTAATCCAGCAGTGACCTTGAAACTTAGGCCACGGTCATCAAAACCTAATAGGTTCATCATCTAGTCCCAGTGATATACTTGTGCAAAATACTGAAAAGAATCCACTTTAAACTGGTTAATGAGATATCGCTCAGACAACAAAGTGTCATGTCAATGCCGACGTTTGCTCCAATGCAGACGCTAAAAGGATCTGCATCAAAAGCAATATGCCTCCCTTCCACTTCGGTGGAGGGACACAATTCCCAAGCAGCAATGTCTTTCAAGCCCACGTGTAAGTCTTATTCACCAAGTCGCAAATAAGATTTCTTTTCACAAAGACATACAAATAATAATTAAACTGTATATATCTTAAATTATTCATTACATACGAACAAGGAAGTCAACTATAACAAACATGCTGATATTTCAAAATCTACTACGTTTCTAAGTGGAAAAATCATACATATGATGTACTATATGAATACTGTATATATAGATTCTAATGCGGTTCTGTTTTTTCCATTAATGGGTCGTAACAATACACGGAAATGCAATATGTATAGACAAAACTATCCATTTTATGCATTAAAAAGTCACAAGTTTCTCATTATATTTAAACTTGAGATGTCAACACAAAACTCACACAGAAATTTGCGTTAATATCTTTAACAGCAAAATACATACGTAATATTCTGGTTGAAATGACAAAATGATACTAACAACTAACCAAACTCTGTGCCAGCATTACATGTTATGGTCTGGTTGAAACAAAATAACGAAATTAAAACCTAACCAAAGACTGTGTCAGAATTTTAAGAATTAGATCGATCTGCAGTTTTACCTAGCGTGCTGCTAGGTAAAACTGCAGATCGATCTAATTCTTAAAATTCAATCATTTTCCTACACATTCTTGAGTAAGTATCTGAATGTAACCACGCCTACAGCTCTTCTGAGAATGTGCCACATGAACACTATCATACTCAGTATCAGAAACATCAGAAGATGACATTTTAACACTCAGCATGCCGAGAAAAATTTTTACAGCAATTTGATATTTTTATTTATATCTTTTTTTTTTCTTATTTTCCCCATAATATTCTCCAGAAACAATCTGTATGAGCTGTCAAAGTCTTTTTCTGTCAAAAATAACAAAAAACACGAACAGTTTCGTATGATGAATTAGCCCACTAGGTTTTCTTGTTTTGAGCAGCGACCAGTCGGTTTCGATGTCTGCAGGCAGGATGCTTAGGCGCAGGCCAAACTGTATTTATGCTCACACGGAGCAGGGTCATTGTGGCCCACTTACTGCAATATGAATCACAGACAACAACTGTTCTCATGAGACACTGATTTCACGCTGATCTAAATCTGCAGATTTTGGACCGCCGTGGTTCAACTATTGGTTTTCATTTACTCTGGCACACAGTAGAATTGCCATGAGTACTCGTCTTTGTTTATCATAGTGATTAATTTGATTTTTATGTTTACGCTTTGAGGTATTGACTAAGTTGGGAACCTTTATGCGAACCGAATTTTTATCTATTTCTGTATTAAGAGTAGCATCGGTCCCCAGGGTGAAGTTGGCTGGCCGTAAAAGTGCATTAAACCCTCCGGTGATTTATTCCGCTGACCGTTCTAAGGCGGTGGTCCCTGGGTTAGTCTTACTCTTTGTTGCTTTGTGGTTTAATCTACGAGGCAATTTGTTTTGCCTTGTGTTATTTGGTTCTTGTATTTTTCAGTCCTTTTAGCATTGCAATTTCCTCGCTTGGGGAGGAGAGAGCTAATCTTAGTGCTTTTCGTATGTTTGTTCGATTTACACTTGTTTGGTTTTGTCTGTTTCCTCTTCCTCTTTGTGACTGTGATGAGCTGCGGCTTGTGATTGTGGCACTCCCTGGACTTTTCTCTTACCTTTTTTGCATATGTTCAAGACACAATTTTAGTTTATTTCTTTCAAGAAGGAAATAGCATTTGAGTCTGGTCCTTTTCCATGATTCAAACAAGTGCCAAGATGCATTATCAAACAATGTAAGACAACTTGATCATCGTTTCTCAATACTAATGGTCAAAGGGTAAAGTATAAGCATGCATAAAAGTTAGCACTAGATAAAGAACTATTACATGTGCAGGATAACTGGTTAGAAAATGTGAACTTACTACAATGAAGAAAATTTACTATACTGGCAAAATGTTTTGTATCATAAACGTCCTTGTTAAAGTCAAAGAAATTTAGTCAAATCAGCCAGGACCAATAAAACACATTTAGAAAACAATAAGAAATGACACTGGACTGGTGTGGAAATCGGCAGATTTCAATGAAAAAATTATTTAACTCCATACACAAGATTCAATTTCCACATCCAATCTCATTCAAGTTTACTTTATTACCTGATTATAAAGCATGCAGAATTTACCCTTCCGTAGGACCTAACCGGATCATAATTTCTGTATGGTATGATTTTATATTTATTCCATTCATATACATCTTTTGTACGGTAAGATTAACATTAAGACCATTTGTATCTTCATAAAGTGTAATTTTACCCATTCTATTTTTTCTATTTATTGTGGTTAACAATTCAATTTTGTCAACAAATACCTAATTATACTGTAAATTAACAAACCAGCATCCAAATGCAACACTACAAACTGCACTAATTTCTGTGTTTTATGCAAAGCAAACAGCAAAAAAGAGTTACAGCAGGACAATCTTAAAACACAAAATAAAATGCCAGTCTCTATAAAAATTAAAACCATCACCAAACAATATAATTGAGAAGAAAAGTACAAACAAGCAGAAAATTATGCATATATATGTTAAATAAAATCTAGTGCAACTACACAAGCATCTATTAAAGCTTTGGTCTATCTTACACATCAAGAGGCAAACATGTACAGAAATTTAAACGTAACTATAATGTTTTACTATACTGTAAAGCACGCACTGTAATTCTGCATATTTGCCTCTGTTGTCGTACAGGATAAGACAGAAAGTTAGACAACAAGAAAGATACTTACAGTATGAAACGAAGACATGAGTGTATGAGACTTATCGGACAGGGGTTTGGCCTTGAATACTGTTACAATCTTCACACATCTAGTTGAGCATAAATGTAAATTATGAAAGTGAACATTTGGCGTATAACTCCGAACCATTGCAGGTATAATATCTTTACGAACATTGATTGAATTATTTGGTGAACCCTACTTCATTTTCTAAGGTAGGGTTTTATGTGTGGCCTATTCGACTAACTACCACCTGAAAAATTCAGACATTAAATACATTTATTTGTGCCCTTTGCAATTAAAAGAAAAACTCTGTTACAATGCGAAATGCTGTGCCAACAAAGACAGATGGTTATATGATGAAATATATATGATTATTTTATGCATGAGCTAAGAATCGAGTCAATGTTGGCAGGTTAATTCTACCCGCGTCAGAAAATGGCATGGCATACGTTTAATTATGAAAGTATATGTCTTGTGTAATTAAAAAGAAAAAATACTTAGTCTATGCAGAATGATGTGCCTATTGAGGTAGATGTTCCTATGATGAAACAAATATGATTAGTTATACATGAGCCAAATGTCAAGTCAAATGTCGGCAGAATATAATAATGTCTATGTGAGCAGTTTTAATTCTATTTAAGCTCATTTACCTTTTTATCATTAATTCTTAAATGTTAAGGCTGAAACCTTTACAAAAAAAGGTAACCAGGAACCACAGCTAACTTGCTAACACTTCATCTGTTATGCACTTAATTTTATGTATCGATATAACATAAACTCATTGGTGAACGCCATGAAATGGCAACTACATGTATATACATTCTGTAATAAGTCTGGTTGTTATGACAGCTCCATAACAGATAAAGGATTAGCTTGATTTCTAAATTTTAACATTATCATGTATGAGCTTTAGGACCAAGTTAGAGTGAAAGCAATCATTTAAAGACTTTGACAGTATTCTCAGATATCAGCGGTGGACTGAAGGGAAGGCAACAGGTAACCATATGCGTCTTTATTTTAGTTACAAAATCCCGGCTAGTATTTGAGGATTTGTTTGTTTGTTTGTTTTATTTGGGCTTTACGTCGCATTTAACAATCGTTCAGTCATACCGCAACGGTGTCTGGATGTGGCAGGGAGCTCAATGACCACTTTTAAAGTGCTGCCTTACTGAAATATCACGCCCCAGATACTTGACATGATATTCCACCCAGTCACATTATACTGACACTGAGCTGACCAGTTCTGATTCCTAGCTCTACTTTCTTAATGCTTAGCGCCAAGCAAAAGAGCAGCCAGTACTATTTTTAAAGTCTTTGGTCTGACTTGGCCGGGGATCAAACCCGAAACCTCATGGTCACAAAGTGGACGCTCAACTGTACCGAGCTAGCATTCTACGTAAATCTACATCGGGCCGTTATCGGCCCGTCAGCTACCCTGACGGGCCGATGACGGCCCGATATAGATTTACGTAGAATGCTGACTGGGTAGCCACTGTGCCGGTAGTGGTACTCGAGGAAATTTAAAAGGTATGATAGGACTGCCCTAAACTTAATTTCGTATTCATGCAAAGGAAAAACCCAGTCAGCATTCTACGTAAATCTATATCGGGCCGTCATCGGCCCGTCAGGGTAGCTGACGGGCCGATGACGGCCCGATGTAGATTTACGTAGAATGCTAGCTGGGAAAGATCTATTTCAGCTGTAGAATTATTCCTAAAACTCTCTTTAATCCTAAAGAAAAACGCATATTAATCGCATTATACAAATACTTAATTTCAAATACAGCTATCACGGAGCAGCAGACCTAATGTCTTTTTTAATTATATAAGATTTTTTTCTATGTAAGACATCAACACAGTTTGCTGGGCAGCAAACACCCTCAGGCAGAACGATGCGATGACTGTCATGTATACCGTCTAAAACTTAGTGACTAGGGGTATAGATAAACCAGACCAATAAAGCATAACCCCACTAACAACTAGAACTACAAGATGTTTAGGCAATACCTCTATAGCGTCGCTTCTACAGAGTAATACGGACAATCTGCTAAGAGCATATAGTATGCTAAAATAAACTTGACAAATAACAATACACTGTTTTTCATAATGCTGCTCATTTCTGAAATATCTTATGAAAATCCAACAAGCCTGCAGGGACTACATCACTCTACTTCCTCGTATAGCTGGAATCAATGCCATTTGTAGATAACTTTGGAATGTATTTATTAAACATCATGCTGTGCTATCCTCATGGACTACGTCTAATGTTTTATAAATATCCAATAAATATTGTATTTTTCCCACAAACTCAGACAGTTAAGAGCAGATAATCCTATGATGAAATAATTTAATGTCATACACTACTATTTATTGAGGGGATCACTTCCGAGAAATACATGTATTATGAAAATATCATAAAAACTTTACAAGTAGTTTGCTCAACAACCAACTGACGCCAAAACCAACAGAGAGATTCATGAGAAGGGTGAACAATAAACAATGAAAACAAACCAGTGGCATATTTAATACAAATGGCATTATTTCAAATGCTATTCAATATTAATATCCTACCTACCTGAGATATATTATTAACCAGTACTTGTGCACATTCTTTTACCAGAAACTGACAAATGCAATTCTTGAATCAGCAGAAGGGAGAGAATGATCGTAAAAATATTTCATGATCAGTCTCAGCAAAATATATTGCTTGACCCGATGGGGATTGAACCCATGACCTCCTGATTACCAGTCAAATACGCATCCAACGGAGCTGCCGAGGCCGGTGGCACTAGTGTGTAAAACATCTGTCTGATCTCACTGTCATATCCAAATTTATGTTGAACGAAAAGTTATGTTGACCCAATAAAAGTGATGGTTTGGACAATATGTTAACAGGAGTTAATAATTAATGCTTAAAAAAGTTTGTGTGTTTCAGGTTACATGACTGTCCCCCACTGCCCCTATATTTTGCCCCCAACCCAAGCTTTTTAAAGATTTTTTGGGTATTATACATATTTCTTGAACTTTCCCCAAACACGTACAAAATTAACAGAATAAAAAATCCTACCATCCCCTCCGCCACCCACCCCCCCCCCCCCCTCCCCCATGCATTCAGGAGAAAGTGGTCTTTAAAACCTTAAACATAAAACTTTAACATGAAATATCCAAGTCTTTGACCTTGACCTTAAGATCACTGACGGGCCTGGGGTTTGCAGTGAGCAAGCTTTTGGACCAGTCTCTAACATCAGCCTAATTATCAACTTAATCAACTGAGGCATTCCATACAAACAAATCTTTAAAAAAAATAACTTAAAAGTTAACATGACAAGCCAGTGACCTTCACTCCAGGTCATTGATGGGATGTGGTTTGCATTAAACAAAATTTTGGACCAGCTCGTAACAACAAACCCAGTAACTAGAGGCACAAGTGGGCCAGAAATCGCTCACCTGGATTTGGCTGATCATATGTTATATCATGTCATGGTGGCCATCTTGGCTATCAGATCAGATTGCCATTAGCAATTCAGAATCTGGTGTTCTTAGAGAAGTTTCAAGATTGCCACCATGACCACCATCTTGGATACTGGAACTGAACTATTTAGCAATTCTGAATCTCAATGTCACCCTGATGCCTCCCATCAAGTTTCGGCTCAACCTGACAGTTTGGGAGATGTGGTTTGAATTGCTACAATCGTTCTGTTCCAATAACCAAGATGGCCTCCATGGCCGCTGGCAGCCATCTTGGATATTTGAACAGAACGATTGTAGCAATTCTGAATCTCCATAATACTCCAATGCCTCCCATCAAGTTTAAGCTAAATCGGGCTTACCGTTGGGAGCAGATTTAAAGATTTTTAAAGCGGCTGGCATGGTGGCCATCTTGGATATCAGAACAGAACCATTTTTGCAGTTCTAAATCTCCATGTTGCCTTGATGCCTTCCACCAAGTTTTGGCTCCATCCAAATTACAGTTTGGGAGCAGATAACAACTGAAGACTTTCAAGATGGCTGCCGTGGCTCCAGGTGAGCTAACAATTGAAGATCTTCAAGATGGCTGTCACAACCATCGTGGATATTCTAACAAAATGGTTTTAGCAATTCTGAATCTCCATGTTGCCCCAATGTCTCCCACCAGGTTTTAGGCTAAATCTGCATTATGGCTTGGGAGATGTCGTTTGAAGAATTTCAAGATGGCCACCATGGCCATCGGAATGGAACGAATTTAGCAGTTCTAAATCCCCACGTCTCCCTGATGCCTCCCACCAGCTTTCAGCTTTTGTTTAATGCAAACCACATCCCATCAATGACCTGGGGTGAAGTTGGAGCAGATGTTGTTCCAAGATTTTCAAGATAGCCACCATAGCAGCCATCTTGGATATTGGAACAGAATCGATTTAGCAATTCTAAATCTCCATGTCATCCCAATGCCACCCACCAAGTTTGGACTCAATATGACATACCGTTTGGGAGCAGACATGGTTTGAAAATTTTCAAGATGGCAAACATGGGCACCAGCTTCGATATCAGAACGGCACGATTTTTGCAATTCTGAATCTCTGTGTTGTTCTGATGCCTCCCATCAAGTTTAGGCTAAATCTGACGTTTTGTGACGAAATGTCGTTCAAAGATATTCAAGATGGCAGACATGGTGACCATCTTTGATATTGGAACGGAATGATTTTCACGATTCTAAAACTCCATGTGCCCCGATGTCTCCCACCAAGTTTGGGCTCAATCTGACTTAGGGTTTGGGAGCAGATGCGGCTTCAAGATTTTCAAGATGGCCACCCTGGCCGCCTTCTTGGATAGTGGAATCTGAATTTCTATGTTGCTCTGATGCTTCCCATCAAGTTTCGGCTGAATCCAACTTGCGGTTTGAGTGGAGATGTTGTCTGAAAAATTTTAAGACAGTCGCCATGGCGGCAATCTTAGATATTAGAATGGACGATTTTAGCAATTTTGAATCTCTATGTTGCTCCGATGTCTCCCATCGTTTCGACTCAATCTGACTTATAGTTTGGGAGGAAATATTTATTGAAGAATTTCAAGATGACCCCCCACCCTCCGTCCCCATCTTGGATACTGGAACAGAACAATTTTAGCAATTCTTAATCTTTATGTCACTCAGATGCCTCTCATCAAGTTTTGGCTCAATCCAACTTATGGTTTGGAAGGAGATGTTGCTTATAGAATTTCAAGATGGTTGCTATGGTGGCCATCTTGGATATCAGAATAGAATGACTTTAGCAATTGTGAATCTCCATGTAGCCACAATGCCTCCCATCAAGTTTTAGCTTAATCCTACTTACGAGTCTGGAGGAGATGTCGAAATTGTGAAACCTAACCATGGATGACGGACGACAGAGGACGGACAACAGGCCACAGCATAAGCTGACCTGGAGCAACGCTCCAAGTGAGCTAATAAGTAACTCAATCAGGGCATTAAAATTATATCTAGTTCTACAAATCTCAAACTTTCTCATGATGTTACATTAAGTCAGTTTTAATATTTTACATTTTGTATTCAAAACTAGTTTGATGTATATTTAATGCAGGACTCAATCTAGGGATCAGAAAGAGGTAAGTCTTGTAAGCCATTATGACTTCCTCATAAACAGTTTTGGTGAAACTATCCTCTCAGCTTAAGAAAAAAAAAAAAAAAAAAAAAGAATAGGTTATCCTGTTAATAAGAATCTCTTAAATCACAGTCTAGGCTTGAATAGGCTATCAAAATATTTAAGCTATACAAAATGGACACACTGACAAAGGTGTATTGAAAGAAAGGCAGAAGAAAAGTAATTGATTAGGTGGTACATTTTTACCAGTTCTAACTTATAACAATACAACGAACACACATCAGCATCAAACAGGTATAATTTAAGTACAGACAGCACAAGTAAAGAATAACAAACTGATTCATGCTAGCTGATATACATTTCCAAGACCAACATTTTAAATGCCTTATTTTTTTTTTCTTTTCAGAGGATAACTAAGATATTTAGCTTTTTTTACAGGTTCTTTCAACTGATTATTTTATGAAACTTACACTAATTTGTCTAATACTGTTATTATATCAATTATTTTTAAATACTGTAAATTACCATATACATGTATCAGAAGTTTCATAGTCTGTAGAAATGATGAGATTTTGTATTGTCGGACAGTATATTTTTTTTTTAACCAACATTTTGTTCAAATTAGTAAATAAAAAATAACGACCATCTAAGTGAATATTTCTGTATGTTTTTGTTTCTTTCTTTCTTTTTAATTCCCAACTAATTTCATCTATCTAATGCCTATTCATGGTAGGAAATCTTACCGAAGTACTCGGGTTTAAGTAATTGGATTAAACTGCATGATAGCTCAGCTCAGCATAACAATATCATACATATTTCCATACAATCCTAATTTTTTCTACCATATTTATTTGTTTGTGTTGAGGTTTTACGGCCCAGTCAACCCAATGGGGTCATGTCGAGTGCGGTCAGTTTACCTAACCACACGTTTACTGGACAGGCTTTGTCCTCTAAGCGGTTAACCAGTATTGTGCACATTCTTTTGCCAGAAACACTTTTAAATTCATATGAATGAAATGAAAAGGCTGCTTTCAGCATATCCTAGTTACCCTACATCATGGGACAGACAGACTTGAGAAAACAGTATTGACCAAAATCTGATGCCTCAACTGTCCATAATTTACATTGTTTCCAACCAATTCAGCAGCATGTAGTGAAATGGTGAAATGAGTATGATCAAATTTTAAAGATTTACTGTAAGGACTTATGATGTCCCATCACATATAGTGAATTAAAATATGGTATGCAAGATGCACAGACTCGGGAGTTGTTTATGCGTCGCATAACTCTGAAAAAAAGTTTTGTCAGTCAAGAGGACCTGACATTATTTGAGCTCCAATGTCAGAAAACTTACATACCATTATTATGAAAACAAGCCTATTCAAATATATAGAAAACCTACTCCAAAAACTGAAATTTTTCTGATAAAAAAAAAACTGATATTTTTTCATATTTCTGCTCAAAATAATAGACTGTGTGTACTCATTAGAACTGCCTTGGCAAGGCGGTTCTAATGAGTACCCACAATCTATGTTTTTGAGCAGAAATAAGAAAAGCATTGTATACTCCTGTAAACCCCACATTTACTACATAAGAGTGGGGTTTAATTGGGTCAAAATTATACAGGCATGTTTTCCTGATGGGGACGTGCACCCAGCAGATTCAGATCAGCACCTGTATCTTCACTGGGCACATTTTGGATAGCCAAGGATGCATGGCTTCTACACATGGACAACGAAAACTCTGATCAGACTGCAAAAATACACAGACTAATCTGAAATTTCATTGGGTGCATACTATTTTTGGGAATCGGTCAGAATTTCATAGTCGATCATCGGTTTTGTTACACTGACTGACTATTGACTAATAATCGACTTGTAAAAAATACATTCACTCTTAAATTAGCTCTTTTCCAGGTTCTTATTCATTGCTCCAGATCAATAAGAGGCTTATCCAGACAATGTTTTTTTTTTAAATGAACACATATTGCTGTTATGTGAGGCGCTTCTAATGACTACCCACAACATATGTGTTCATGGAGAAATAAGAAAAATATCAGTACTTTTGGGTTGAGTTTTTTAAGGCAGTTTTTATCATTCTTTTCACTTTTATGACCACAAATCTAGAGTGACCCAAATAGACAGCTTTGAATTTCATTTCTCTATAACTTGCCTTTAGAAATAATACATAAGAAAAGTATGTTTCTAAAAACAGAATTTTCCGATTATTTGTCTGTAAAAAAACTTTCCGATCATCAGTCACAAAAGGCAAAAGTGACTGATGATCAATTATAATCGATCATCAGTGGTAACACTAGTGCATATGTCAGAAGGTATGTGTTCTTAAATTGCTGCTCATTTTCTCATTTCCACTGAAAACACTTATTGTGAATACTCAACAGAATAGCTCAAGCAAGACATTTCTAAACAGTACCTACAAAATATGTTATCATGGATAATTGACATGGCTCCAAGCTTTTTTTGTAACCAAACACTACTTGCATTTATCTCTATTTTTCTACAAAAAGATTTATTATGGATACTCAGTAAAGCACTTATAATGAGAACCCACAAATGTTTTCGATTGCGAATATTTAATAAAAGTTCCTTAGTAAGGTGCAATAGAAGAGACTTGGCAAGATGCTTCTTATGAGTACCTGGAATGTATGTTTTCATGGAGAAATAAGAACATTCTGTATCTGGATACCTCTCTAAAGTGGAGTCGTGGCGTAATGAAAATATTACTAAGCTGCATGTCTTAGACCTATTATCCATATGCATAGTCTGATCTGTGTATGCTTATTTTTCATACACATGTTCTAGACATTGTATAATTCAAACAGCAAACACAATATAAATTCTGATAAAGAAATCAGAACACTATCAAACTTTGACATAAAAAAGTGACTTATCCAGAACCATGGCTTACGGCCTGGTTCCTGATTAGACTATGAAGAAGAAGCCTGAAAACTTATACCTTGTTTGATAAGTAAAAAGATTACCTCTCACAAATTTGAGTTTTCAGATTCAGAGATGCTTGGAAAACAACTACATGTATACTCATAAAAACAGATGTATGTAAAAATGAAATCAAATATGATGTTAAAGAGTACTTTTCTGAATAGGTAAAAATGTTAGAAAAGGATTTGAGCAAGCACAAGACAACACCTACAATAAAGCTTAAACCACCAGCGAAGACTCAGATTACCCTGCACATCTGTGCAGTCTGATAAGAGTCTTTGCTGATCGTATGTGCCTTCTACAGCCTCCGGGCTATCCAAAGATGAATTAACAAGAACCTTTGCCATACTAGGTTAATGTACAGGCTGACCTTTGATGGTCACATGGGTCTTATTTTAAGTTTTGCTGTGCGCTGGCTCATTTTATACCTTTAAGAACTTTTGAAATAACAATAACCATGATAACCAAATCCAATATAAAAAGAGTATTAGCAAGATCTTACAAGTGTCTCTGTGTGAGTGAGTGTATGAGTGTGAGTTGTTATTTTTGTGACTATCTTTACAGAAACCACCTAATTGGAGTGTTTGTGGCGGGTTTTGTGGTAATTTTTCCTCTTCTTCTTAAAAAGAGGGCATTTTTGATATTCAAATAATATTCTTTTGTGTTAAGTGTTCAACTTCATGTCTCTGAAGATGTAAGTTCTGATCTGTGCAGTATGCACCTTTAAACAGTAAGACCACAGAAAATGCCTTGTAACATGTTGTGGCTATGTATCAGACATGTTTCTACTGATATTTTTTCTTTAAAACCATAATGTTGGTGACAGTTAGGCAAGGTTCTTAGAAGGTACACGGAATTCCCTTTTATTTGGAAGGCCACAACAATGTCTGACCATCAGTCACTCTGGCACTAAAATACCAGAATCTGTGTATCAGACATGCTAATCTGTGGGTGTGCACAAGTCAGTCTGTTGATGTGTACAAGTCAATCTGTGGATATGAACAAGTCAATCTGTGGATGTGTACAAGTCAATATGTTAATGCATCAAAGTCAGCCTGTGCAGTCTGTGGCTGTGTAGGAGTCAGTTTGTAGATGTGTACAATTCAGTTTGTGGCTGTGTACAAGTTAATATATGGATGTGTACATATCAGTCTGTGTATGTGTACGTCAGTCTGTGTGGCCTGAGGCTATGTACATGTCAGTCTGTGGCTGTGTACAAGTCAGTCTGCGGTTATGTACAAGTCAATATGTGGATGTGTACACGTAATCTGCATATGTGTACTTCAGGCTAAAGATGTGTACAAGTCGGTTTGTGTATATGTACAAGTCAATCTGCATATGTGTACTTCAGTCTACAGATGTTTACAAGTCAGTCTGTGTAGTTTTAGGATGTGTACACTTCAGTCTTAGGATGTGTACATATCAGTCTATGGATGTGTACCATTAGTCAGTGGATGTGTACAGGCTAGTCTGTGGCTCTGTACATGTCAATCTGTGGATGTGACAAAGTCAATATGTGAATGCATACAAGTCAGTCTGTACAGTCTGTGGCTGTGTACAGGTCAGTTTGTTGATATGTACAAGTCAGTTCATGGCTGTGTACAAGTCAATATGTGGATGTGTACATGACTGTATGCAGATGTGTACAAGCCAGCCTGAGCTGTCTGTGGCTGTGTACATATCAGTCTGTGGATGTGTACAAGTCAGTCTATATGTGTGTACAAGTCAATATGTAGGTATGTAAAGGCCTGTCTGCATATGTGTACTTCAGTCTGTGGATATGTACAAGTCAGTCTGTGTATGTGTACTTCAGTCCATGGATGTGTAAATCAATCTGCGTATGTGTACTTCAATCTACAGATGTTTACAAGTCAGTCTGTGTATCTGTACTTCAGTCTGTAGATGTGTACATGTCAGTATGTGGGTGTGTACAAGCCACTCTGTGGATATGTACAAGTCAATATGTGGAGGTGTACAAGTAAATATGTAGATATGTACAAGTCAGTCTGTGGCTTTGTACATAGTCTGTGGATGTGTACAAGTCAATATGTGGATGTGTACAAGTCAGTATGTGGATGTTTACAAGTTAATATGTGGATGTGTACAAGTCAGTTTGGGGATGTGTACAAGTAAATCTGCAGTTGTGTTCAAGTCAGTATGTTGATGTGTACAGGTCAATGTGTGGATATGTACAAGTCAAGCTATGGATGTGTACAAGTCAATCTGTGGATGCGCCAGTCTATATGTGGATTATCTGTATACATGTCAGTCTATGGATGTGTACATGTCCTTCCATGGATGTGTTCAATCTCTGGATGTCATGTGTATAAGTCAGTCCATGGATGTGTAAAAGTCAATCTGTGGAAGAGTACAAGTAATATGTGGATGTGTATAAGTCAATCTGTGGATGTGTATGGGTCAATCTGTAGATGAATACAAGTCAGCATGTTGATGTGTAAAAGTCAATCTGTGCATTGTTACAAGGCAATATATGGTTGTTTACCAGTCAATATATGGATGTGTACAAGTGAGTCTGTGGATAAGACCAAGAACTTGCCCTCTAACAACCCACTAAGATCATGAGATCAGGCTCTACATGTATGTGACTCATTACTCTAGAGCAACAGGATGAAGTTATGAGGATGTGATCTGAAGGAATTGTAGCTTGTTTGTGTCACTGGCAGGCTATGTTCTGTGACTGTGGTGCTTCTAGGCATCTTTTCTATTTTGGTCAGACTGGATGTGTAGGATATTCTTGGTCTTCACTGTCCACATATGCAATAAGCATTACGAAAACACGCCTATTCAAATATATAGAAGATTTTACCTCCAAAACCTGAAAATTTTCAGATATAAAATTCTGATTTTTTTTTCATATTTCTGCTCAAAACATAGATTGTGGGTACTCGTTAGAACTGCCTCGGTGAGGCAGTTCTAACATGTACCCAAAATCTATGTCTTTGAGCAAAAAAAAAAAAAGAAAGAAAAATAATTTATACCCCTGTAAACCCCAGTTTTACTATATAAAAGTGGGGTTTAAGGGGGTCAAAATTATATAGGCATGTTTTTGTGATGAGGACACCTTTTTTCTGCCGCCACTCAGTTTCTGAATATGGTTTCATATCCACATCCATATTTCATAAAATGAAGTAATGCACACAAATGGTCAGTAGATCAAGATGTCTTATCTGATGTAATGTCAAAATCAGAATCTTGCTAAGCATCTGAATGAATGTAGATCTTACTAAGCATGTTTATATATGAAAGTTGTAATTTTTTAAACATAAGAAAAATAAGCAACATCAGATAAATTAACACAACACATGAATAACTGAGTTTGAAACTAACCTTTAAACAACATGGCTGCTCCCCAGGTCCAGCACAGCATTGGCATAAAATGATATCAACACAACTGATTTTCTGAAAATCAAAACATTACATAGCTCAAGATAATATTCACAAAGACATGGATGTGGAAATACCATGCCTGGCTTGTCTAACTTGTTCCATTTCCCTAAGGACAAGTAAGAAATTTCAATGAGAGATGGCAGTAGTTTTTACTATTCATTCCCTTGCCAGAAAAAGTGCAAGGTAGACCAAATTAGTAACTAGATCTTCCTAACTGGAATACTCTGATTTTTCATAGGTCCTCAGTGGAATTTAAATGATTTTTAACTTTAAACATTCACACAAAAGATTATTTCACATTATATATTTTATAGCACAGAAAATGTTTCTTTTTGATATTTTGGAAGCTTTAATGGGACATGACCATAATTAAATTAGATTTCTCAATGAACAGGAAATATACTAAATGGAGATGCTAATGATATAGAGGAAACCAAATGACTGAAACTGGTTGTTTTACAGACTGTACTCAGGGGAATTAACTGACTGCTGTCTCCCATTTACTTGTCCTGGGACAAGGACTTCATAGCTCTAGCTAAGAAGAGTACCCAGAGTGTGATATACAGTCGAACTTCAATGGCTCGAACACCTTTGGGACCATGGAAAATTGTTCGAGCCATGGGTAGTTCGAGCCACTGAAGGTAAATTATGGCGCCAGGTTGGGAAGCAAATATCGCTAATTCTGGGATATCTATCGATCTTCTACACAATAATTATATGTTGCGTGTACTCATTAGAACTGCCTCAAAGAGGCAATTCTAATGAGTACTTTCAACATACAATTTCATAATGAAATAAGAAAGGTTTCTTAAATATTTGTTTTCTTGATCTATCGGAAGAATTTCGTAGGGACTCAAAACCGAGTTCGAATCAGCCATGGTGAATGAGCCATCGGTGTTCAAGCTATTGAGATTTGACTGTATATTTTTCTTATTTCTAGAAGAAAACATATGTTTTCTTATTTGTGGGCACTTCAATTGAGTACCTACAACATATGGTTTCTTCAACAAATAAGAAAAATGTAAATTTTCAGGCAAATAATTCTTGATTGGACGAGTGGATTTTGACCATTTACTTGTCAGACAGAAGTAATAAAATCTGATAATTCCACAACCCTACATAAAGACATATGTTATGAGTACTCACTGGAACTGCCTCATTATGGGATTCTAATGAGTAACCACAATATATATTTTCATGGTAAATAGGAAACATATGATATCATTCTCTTGATTGGTAAAAAAAAGTCTTAATGAGAACTATGAATTATAGATGGTAAAGTTATAAGAAGTTGTGGCTTGAAATACAGCCAGACGTTAACAGTAACCTCTCATCATTACAGCCACTTTCTTTCAGCTCTATTGATTATTTTAACATATGTTTTTTATGCAGAAATGTAATAATATTCAGCTACTTTGGAGCCACAGAGCCATAAAACAAGACAGAAAGTTTTGGAAGTGGTCCTGGTTACCTGGTACAGTCGACTCTCGTTATCTCGAATTCCAAGGGACTCTCTGAAATACTTCGAGATATCCGTAGTTTGACATATCAGGTTTGCAGAATTGAGGAAAAAATAATTTGATTAACCACATTTAACAAACTGATAGGTAATTGGACTTTTGAAGTTAGAGATATATTGAAAATATTGTGGAAAAGAGGAGAAATTGCTCCTTAGGAGCAATTTCTCCTCTTTTGTACAATATTTTCCATCTGTTGTTAGGTTTTCGTGTATAGGCAGGGACCAGATTTTCACTTCGAGATAAGCGGTTATTCGAGATAAGCGAGGTCGAGATAACAAGAGTCAACTGTATTTTGGCAATCCTACTGTAGGTGCAACAATATACATTAATATCTTTATGGATTCTCGAATCAACAAAGATAGATCTGGATCTTACAACCAATATCACTGTTGAATAGGATTGCTCTAATTTCTAAATATGACAAAATGATAAATGAACCATGTCCCTGTTAAGGTGTTTAATCAAGCAAGAATTACAGGTCAAATTGGTCCTACAGAAGCTAGAAGCTTGAAAAAATCTACAATTAGTGAAAGGAGGCTATTCTTACTTGGGATATGTGTTAACGTCATGCTGAATAAATTAGATGCCATGCTAACTAACTGTCAGCCAATCAGATTACTTGAGCAAGGTTGTTGATTCAAATTCACATACCAAATGGTAAAACAGTGTAGATCCAGATCAAGTGGCTTCTGAAGAAGCCAAATGATCTGGATCTACACTGTTTGCAAAGGTTGGGCATATCCAGGACCAGCAGGGACCATGGTTAATATGCAATATAATTGTTCTCATTCAAACAGTTAAGCTATCTACATTTTCAATTGTCTTATTTTTTTTCCCTTTGTATAAAGTGTTTCTTTTTTATGGAGATTGGATACAATTGGTAGATTTTCATTATTTCTGTAAAAGGAGACAATTTTTGTGACTTCCTGTTTGCTTTACTGCACAAAACCCCTAAAGAAAAGGGTTTAATCTATATGGAAAGAATTTGTTCTCTCTAGAGGAGTCTACTCTATATTGCTCACTCTCTCTCGGTCTGCTCTCTAAGAAAAGAATGTCTTTCTTTCTAGAGGAGCAGATTTTCTTTCCTTGTAGAGTAGACCCCTTTTCAGAAGGGGACATAAAAAATTTTGGCAGAGTTGCCTCTCCTTGAAAGTGTAATGATAACACTTTAACCCCAGCGCTTTCCACACAGCTAAAAAGATGATCATAAATATGATAAATATGATGTAACAGAAAATCTGAAGAATCTGATTGGCTGAACAACAACTATTTCATCAATAAGCACTGCACCCACATATTTCCTAGGTATTAGTGATTTTACTACGGTGTTAGCATTACTTTGCAACTTTGAAAGCTACATGTACATTACAAACAAATATTATATCCTTAAACACAACCAAGTGTTGTTCAAAATAAAATAAAAATAGAAACGAAGTACCCCAAAAATGGCTACAAGCACAATCTTCCCAAAGTACTGGAAGGACACTAATGTACGGGCGATGACTCTATATCCCGTCATTTCTTAAGTCTTTTTTTTTCTCCTAGTATGTTTAAAAATGTTAACTTCCTATAAAATGGTTAATTGCACTTTTGGTTTGGCATTTAACACTATTAAGGTCTTGTTGAGCCGGTTGATTCACCTTTTCCTGGTCAGGCTTAGTCCTCTAAGCCGTTAACTAGTACTTGTGCACATTCATTTCAACAGAAACTAACAACTGCCCTTCTTGAATCAGTGGGAGAAAATGACCATAGAAAATATTTCATGATCAATCTCCATGAAAGAATGTTGCCAGACTTGACAGGGATCGAACCCATGACCTCTTGATCATCAGTCGGACATGCATCCGACTGAGCCACTGAGGCCGGCTCCATTTGTTGTGCTTAGGTGACATTTACTCTGTGTTATATTTGCAGTTTTGTTTTTTGTTGTTGTTTTTTTCTTTTGTTTCTATTATCAGTGCTTGCATTAACTCCCAGAGACTCCCAAAAATTGGCCTAGGACTTCCAAAAATCAATGCCAGGAAGTCTGGGACTCCCAACTTTTAAAGATATTTCAGTCATTTATAACAAAAATTTAGAATGAATTTATGTGTTATTTAGCTTAAGAATGGCAGTTTTACACCATAAATGAGTGTTTAAGAATATTGAGGTTGAATTTCTGAAAGTGAGTGAAAAAATTTGATCACCAAGACTTCCAGATATTGGAGTTAGGAAGTCCTGGGACTTCCTGGTTTTGACAGTTAGTGCAAGCACTGTATTATTCTGCCTTACCTTATTTTTGGGACATACTGAATCCAAACAACTGTCTGTGCTAGGTTTACAACAGTCACAGTCACATGACTCCGAGAGAGAAATACAACAATCTGAACACTGGCCATTGTTCTCCTTGCCACAGGGAGCACAGTCACTACTACAAGACCCTCGTTTCTGGAAAATAAGCAAATCTATGTTAATCTTTACCAGTCTCTGTGCTAATACAGCAGATGACAAATTGATGATATTTTTTTCTTATTTTTTTTCCTAGAAAGCAGGATTTGACATTGCACTGGAGACAATTTGTATGAATGTCAAAACATGTTTTCTGGGAAAAATTTTTCTTATTTCTTCATAAAAACATATGTTGTCGGTACTCATTAGAAGCACCTCGCCAAGGTACTTCTAATGAGTACCCACATCATATGTTTTTATGGAGGACTGGAGAAAATTATCCCAGAATTACCATCAAATACTCCTGTTTAACAACTCCTTTGGACTCTTCATGGTAAATAGGGCCAGATAAGAGAAGTACCCAGATTAATGTCTTTTTTTTTCTTATTCCCCATGAAAATATATGTTGTGGGTACTGATTAGAAGTGCCTTGAAGTTGCCATGAAGAAACAAGAAAACTATTTATCTGAATACACACTCATCTTGTCTATTATCATATTATGGTAAATGTCCTAAAATTTCGAACACTGTTTTCCATATCTTTTTGGCTTAAATTTTGCTTTTTATGCAGTTCTTTCTTAATATACTTGGTGGAATGGCAAACAATGAAGACCCTGATCAGACTGCTCCTTCAGGAGCAGTCTGATCTGGGTCTACACTGTTTGCATATGTCATTTTGTCAGAGCTTTTGGTGTATGAAATTTTAGGACATCTACCATACATAGAGCTCTAAATCTCAGTACAAACAACATATATTTTGGATCAAAAGTAATCTTTTGATTATTCCCATTAATTGGAAATGATCTCTTAAGATCTATTTTGTCATGACGTATGTCTTATATTTAAGAAAAATGTCCTCATGGACTGGTGATTATGAAAGTACTTTAGTATTTAGCAATGTGTTAACATAGGTACTTTTACATTTTATATTACTTCAACAGCATTTCAGTCATATCAGGACAACAGTCTGTACTCATTAGAAGCACCTCTTTTTTGAGTACCATCAAACCAATTTTGGCAAAAAATAAGAGACATATCACAACTTCTCAGATGAAAAAGGTGCCTTGGTATTCAGGTCAAACCTCATTTTCAACAATTTTTCAGTCTTATAATGAGATGGTGTATGATTGTGGCAGGAATATCAACATTCACTTTAAGAATGCTGCCTCTCTGAAAATCACAGCCACAGAACATATATCCCAGTTAAGAGGGGACATTCAGTAGATATTTTTCCTATTGAGTGCTTAAGAAGAATTTCCTTTCATTTTGCATAAATTAAACAATATATGTTGTGGGTACTCATTAGAAGTGCCTCACCAAGGCACTTCTAATGAGTACCACAACATATGTTTTCACGGAAAAAAGAAAATACCACTAATGTTTGGTTGCAAAAGTGCCTTATCTGGAGCTATGAAAAAAGTAATAGAGATATTTATAAAAGGGAGAAAGCAGTCAGTTAACTCCCTTGAGTACACTCTGTAAACAACCTGGTCCAATTAAATGGATTCCTCTATTCTTATCATTTGCGTTTCCATTAAGTACATGTATCACTGCCTTTTCCTTAATAAATCTAATTTTAACAAGGTCATATGCTAATACAGCTTCCAAAATATCAAAAAGAAACAATTTTCTGTGCAATGAAATATAAAATGTTAATAAATCTTTCATGTGGATATGGAGAAATGTAAAGTTCAGAATCTTTTGAAGCCCACTGATGACCTATGATAAAAGCAGAGGATTCCAATTAGAAGGAGGTGGTCAATATTTGATCTACCTTGGACTTTATCTGTCAAGGGAGATAACAGAAATACTGCTGCTACCTTTGTATCTCGCATTAATCTGGATGCCCCTCTATGCTATATCTAAAGCTCTGGTACACAGTGGTTGCTTACCTTAAAGAACTGGTATACAGCAAATAAAATAAGAACAAGCAAGGCCCAGGCACCAAAGACAATGCTTACTATAGCCGCAACAGGTAGGGCCATCTTGGTCCTGAAAAATAAGGAAAATACTGTCAGAATGTTATAGTGACTAAAGATATTATTTAACTGATAACAGCTGTAACATTAGCAAGAAATACAGCATTAGAGGAACATCTGCAGGGAACAAGATCAGAAACAATCCCTACCTACAATTCCTTCAAATCAATACATTTTGTTGAATTAGGCACAGCTGTCTTCTTAGACTTTCAGTATTTCTAATTTGTTAGACTGTCCTGTGTCAGACACATTTTTTTCTCCTTACCCTTACCAAAATGAAAATGTTGTGGCAATATTGTGGCAGTATTAGATTTGTTGCCAGAAATACCAGGCTCTAAAAGCTGCAATATTGACACAATTGTAGCAATAATCATATAGGTTCTGGCAATATTTGCTGCAACATTTTATTGCCACAACAACCTGATTTCTGGCAACAATTTATTGCCACAACTTGTTTTGGCAACAAATTGTTGCCGGAAACAATGCACATGCTCAGTTTTATTGACTTATTTCCTGTTTCCTGTAAATTCAAATTTGGAGGGAAAGTTGGAAGCACGCTTGTAAAGCTTTTCATTTCTTTGTGTTGTTTTTGGATTAAATTCACACATTAAGTTAGCTACAGTAGGTAATTTTGATAAAGTTTCTTTTATGACTGTTCATAGGGCCTATTTAATCAAGTTACTGTATGTGACTTTAAAATGTAGACTGCAGAACGTAATTTAAACTATAAACTTAATTGTAATTAATTCCCCACCAACCTTAAAACCCATACCCATTACATTTTTTTTCCAGTATCTTTTCTGTTCATCTATAACCAATGGGGAATGATGGATAAAATCTAGCTCGAGAGATTAATTTATTGTCCCCAAAAAAGAAGAAAGTGCTATTTTTATTGATTCGTCAAATCAGTGAAACTGCAAATCATAACAGCAAAAAACATAGAAATTTATTAAGTCAGGAAGTGCCACAATCCTAAGAGGTATATTATTGCCAGAACTTCTGGCAGTATTGTTGCAATATTGTCGCAATATTGCCAGAACATGGTTCTGGCAGTAGGCAGTATTGCCGCAATATTGCCGGAAGTTCCGGTAGTATTGCCAGAAAGGGTTATTTCTGGCAATACTGCAAGAAACTAATTTGCACAGGAAATCCAGTATTACCGCAATATTGCCGCAATACTGCCAGAATGGGTTCCTGCGGTATTGCAGCAATATTGCTGCAATATATTGCCAGAAACCCTGTATTTTGGTAAGGGTAATTTACTGTAATGGCACCCAATGTGAATAACTCACAGGATTCGTATTGGTAAGTGCGTGTACAGGCTAGAACTGATAGTATAGCTCAGTTGGTAGCATCTGACTGGCTAGCAAGGCCATGAGTTTGAGTTCTGTGTCAGGCACACTTTTTACTCCTCAGTTTAAATTTGTCACCTTGCAATTGTGTTACGGTAAATGTTCTAAAATTTCGAACACCAAAGTCTCTGACAAAATGATATATGCAAACAGTGCAGACCCAGATCAGACTGCTCCTAAAGGAGCAGTCTGATTAGGGTCTACACTGTTTGACATTCCACTAAGTATGTTAAGAAACAACTGCATAAAAAGCAAAATTTAGGCCAAAATAGTATGAAATAAAGTGTTCGAAATTTTAGGACATTTACCATAATCTATCCTTATTTTGTTTACTTTTCTGCATCCACATATCCTGGCACAACAAGGTTTTGACCGCTTAAGAAGAATTTCCTTTCATTTTGCTTACATAAAAGCATATGATTTTTATTTAAGGCATTAAATTATTTCTCAGCTAAAATGCAACAAACACTTGTAAGTCAAAAAAAAAAAAATAATAAATGGTTAAGTTTCCAGCCTTGTGACTGGTCAGGTCTGTCAGTTTGAAAGTTGTCAGTACTGAGTAGGGAGTCATCCAGCTATTCAACAACCCAAATCTGACTACAGATGTTTATTTTATTGCTGATGAAAGAAACTGCTCAGCAAAATATTTTTTGCTGTTTTCTTATAAGGTTAAATAAAAGAATGTGTGTTTCAGGTTACATTGAATTTCAAAATAGGGACGATAGGTTTGAAAATATTTTCATTTTGTTAAAAGTTTTTATATGGGGTCAAAGGAAAACAATATGGCTAATCAGGGAAATCCAAAAAAAAAAAACTTTAGGGTCAGTGGTGAAAGATTAGGCACTGTTGGGTAACCTAAAACACACTTTTTTATTTTAGGCCTAATCAGACAATAACAGAACACAATAATGCAAATGATAATTCTTGAAACAAGCATAAAAGCTAGTGCACCTGCCATCTGGTCAACACAGAAAAGGTACATGTCTATATGGGCATTTAAGTCACTTGGGGGAGGGCTAAAGTACAAATGTAGCTAACATACAGTAGCCTTCCCCCAAGTAACTTAAAGTAGCTGACATACAGTAAGTTTTGAAATTTTAACAAGTTATATAAAATATGAGAGTCATAAAAAGTGTCCTAAGGTATGCAAAATCGTAATGTTACAATACATTTTCTAGGGATGCTTTTAAACTTCAGTAAAAACCAACGAAAATGCAGAAAATGTATAAACAAACAATAGTGTCTCATCCAAATATTGATGGTAGCCATGGCAACATGTTAGTAATTCAGTAAGAAAAATATGCATTATATTATGAAAATAGGATATGTCTGTATAAAAGAAAATTGAAAATTTATTATAATTTCCAAAATAACATAGCTGAAACAAAGGTAGGAAATTTCATAATCAGAGTCAGTGGCAAGTGTGTCTCCAAACAGTGGCCCAAAACAAAGACTTAAAAAAGGAGATTTATCATTTTTTGTATAAATCTGACTTTTGAAGGCAATTTTCAAAAAAAAAAACATTAGAGCCTCTAATGAAGTTTCCTTCTCGGGTGAAAGGGATTTGATTTTTAGCATGTCTGTCATCCTTGTAATTTCCCTCATTCTTATATCTTATATAATCATCCATCCTCATGTTATCTTGTATCTTGTGTTATCGTCCACCCTTCAATACTATGCAGGAAAATAGCAAACATGACACAGTAAGTTGGCAAGTAATTTCTAGCTAAAATAATAATCTTTATTTCTTAATATTTGTAAAATATTATTATCAAACACTTTCTGGAGCAAAAATGTGACAAATGCAAAATTTCCTAATTTTCAAGTGGGTACCCCTAATAATTTGCATTTTATAACAAAATGTTGTTCTAAAATGAAAAAAGCCAACACAGAAGTTTGTATGACTGATGGTTCTGTAAAATGAAACAAGTAAATGCAAGCTTGTTTTGCTTTTGGTATTTATTTTGAACAATGTATTTGTGGTGGACAAACATGAAAAACATCCAAAAATGCACTAAAAATTTTTAAAAGTTAGGAAACTTTGAAAACGATGAAATTTTGTGTAAATGATTGGATATCATTCAAAACATATTAAACACTGGGGAAATGTAGTCAAACATAGCTGAAAACAGTCCAAGCAGATAAAGACTCTTATCAGGCTTATTCTGGGTAGTAAAAATTGGGCGTTGGTCAAATATTAGGCTGTGTCAGGATATTTTTCATATAATGCGGAAAATGGGTCTGCGTAAATGTAGTGCACCTTGGTTTACAATTTTCAACTATGAGACGCTATTTTGTGTTAATGAGCATACAAGTAAAACCATTCACTAAGAGGCAATCATTTACCCATCTTAAAATCTGTATTGCATCACCACTTTGAGCAAGGCAATTTAAAGTTCCTGGGTTTTGTTTTTTTGTTGTTTATCAACATTTTTCTTTCTGACATGTTTATGCAATGATAATGGACTGATTTTGTCAACATCAGAAGAGATTTGACGAAATTTACCTTGCCTTTATATAAAGCAATATATATTTCTTGAGTGTAAATACGGAGCTTTTGAAGTCATCATTCTTTCATGTGTAATTTTGACGGATTAATTAAATTGTAACAAGCTGCAGCAGGACTCCCGGTTTAACATTTTATGTCACGTGATCAAACAAACCACAAAGTGACGAAATTTACGACATCGAATTTATCGCTAAAATCCTGTACCCAACTACGCCCCACTGCATCAACGTAATAACTCGAATAATCCCGGAAATATTGACTGGTGTAATGTTTGTTGTTGTTTTTTTTTTTGTGTGTGTGTGTGTGTTTTTGTGTTTTTTTTTTTTTTTGTTTTTTTTTTTTTAATGACATTCCACACAGGAGCTTGACGTTTGATAATTTCTACTTATAGGGCCTGTCCCTACGATTATGAAATTCAATGAAATTATCCAACGTCAAGCTCCTGTGACATTCCAGAGTCTATGACTCAAACTTCTCCTTCTTCCATTTTTAAGAGTGCATGACTCTTGGGTTTTATAAAGTCGGGTCGGTCTTATATTGCCCCCAGAACACCGGAGGTTACCCCAGGACACTGCAGGACACCCTAGGAGACCTTTAATCATGTTTTAAACATATTTTGACTTTTATGTACACTATGAAATACAAGTTAGTCAATATCCACTGATAAGATTTGATTCAGTGTGAATAGCACTGTAAAGTACAGAGTTAACGTATACAGGTCTTATATGGCAGTGCACTTTGCTTAAGGGTTAAAATATGTTTCTTCAAACCGGATTTTGAAAATTCATGCAAACTGTCTCTCTTGGACACAAATTTCGTGAAATGTCAAAGCCTATTTCATGGAAAAAATAAGTATATGTCATCAGTTTGTCCCTGATGAATTAATGTTGCCTTAAAATCATATTCAATTAACTCCTTTATGTTGCATATGCTATTTCTATTTTATTTTTTATCATCAAAAGTAATTGCTATTGATTTAGCAGATTAACCTTTACCACTCTCTTGGCTAATTCAGCAGACAACAAATTGGTGATACTGTATATTTTTTTCCAGAAAACAGAATTTGACATTTCATGCAAATTGTCTCCATTAGAGACATTTGCATGAAATGTCAAAACCTGTTTTCTGGGAAAAATAAGAAAAGTATTTCAATATGTCGCCTGCTGAAAATTTTAACTCAGAGTGCTAAAAGTTAACGAATTGCACTCAGAGACCTTGCTCGATAAATGCCGGCTGTGTCAGAATATTAGAAAAGGGAGATTATGTATTATGCAAGCACTTAAGACCCAGACCAGACTGCATATCTGCACATATTCTGACCTGGATTTCACTGTTAATATGTTCTAATGTAATCTACAGCAATCAATGTTTCAGTAAGTAGCAAAAGACACGGATCAGTATATCACTGTCATAATGGTCCTTTTCTAATGTTGTTGTTCATTTGGTGTTATGATGTGACAAGGCTGTGTATTTTGCAAGAGCTATAGATCAAAATATAACTTGGTTATTTTACCATACTTGTCTTAATTTGTTATGACAATATACACTTTTGAGCAATAATAAATGTGTTCTGGGCTGTCAATTATAGGTAGGGCTGTTGATGGATAATAAGTTCACGAGTATTTAGTGTGTAGCTATAATTAATGTTAGAGGAAGGGAACTTCCATATTTTGTTTATTTTATACTGTTCCAGCATTGTAAGGCATATTTGTTGTTCAATGAAAGGAAATAACCAATAAATAAAGATGTCCTGGGTATCTCCCGGTGTTCTCCGCTGTCCTCCATGCACCACCCGGCGCACAGCATCACTGAACTGTACCAGGATGGGGGGGGGGGTGCATGACTATGTGGCTAGGTAGAGCATTCCAGTGTAGAATGGTTCTGGGGAAGAATGAAAATTTGTTGTAGTGTGGTGGGGTGGTAATCTGACTGTATGCCAAAGGGTGGTTTTGTCTGGAGTCCCTCCAGATGAGATATTCATCTGCGGGGATGGCAAAAAGGTCATAAGTGACATTATACATCATAATGAGACGACTATCTATGCGTCTGTGATCTATTGGACGCCACTGGAGGTTGTTGAGCATGGATGATACAATCGAAGTGTACCTATAGTCGCGGGTGGCCCATCTGACAGCTCTACGCTGCACACAATCTATTTTATAGATGTCAGTAGCAGTATGTGGTGACCAAACAGTAGAGGCGTATTCCAGCTGTGGTCTAAGGAGTGTTTTATAGGCTGTTGACTTCAAAGACTGGTTTTGTACTTTAATATTCCATTTTAGGAACTCAAGGGTTTGGTTGGCCGTTTTAGCTTGTTTTCAATATGAGTACCCAAGCTGAGGTCATCCGATATTATGACCCGGAAGTATTTTGCAGCAGGGACACTTTCCAGTTCAATGCCATGGAGGAAATACTTGGACAGGATTTGTTGTTTTGACCGGGTAGCACGTAGGCTTCACATTTCGAGGGATTGAAATTCATATCCCGAGATTTGTCCCATTGTTCAAGGGTAAGGAGGTCTTCTTGAAGGATAATTGATTCTGTCAGTGAGGTTATTGCCAGATACATGACCATGTTATCGGCAAAAAGCCCAGCTCTGGAGCGGACCTGCCCTGGAAGGTCGTTAATGTATGCGAGAAAGAGGATGGGTCCGAGAACAGAGCCTTGCGGGACACCAGGAGATACAGGAATGCTGTCGAAATTGATGCCATTTATAACTACGCGTTGGTTTCTGTTATCCTTTATCCAATCTAGAATAGCCCCTTCCCCTCCCCCCTCCCTCCCCGCCCCCCCCCCCCCCCCCCCCCTGCACCTCCTCCCGCGCACCCCACCCCTGATGCCACAAAAATGTAATTTTTGCAAAAGTTTTTCATGTGATACCTTGTCAAAAGCTTTACTAAAGTCTATCAGAATCAGATCTGTACGCTTCCTTTTTGCATTTTTCTGGATAGTTCATCGACAAGCATGATCAACTGGGTCTCGCAGGATCTCTTTTCGCGGAAACCGTGCTGCAGGTCATACAGGATATTTTGATCTGTGAAATATTTGGACAGGCTGGAAGCTACGATGTATTCCAGTACTTTACAAAGGACTCATGTAAGCGAAATGAAGTGGTAATTTGAGGTATCAGATTTGTCGCCCCTTTCGAATATGGGGAACACGTTTACATCTCTCCATATATTTGACAATTTCCCTTGTCAATAGACTGTTGAAATACCACCTTGAGGATTGGGGCTAGTTCTTTATGAAGAGTTTGGAAAACGACCGGCTTAAATTGGTCAGGTCCTGCTGAGTTGTGAGGATTAAGCTTCTTAAGATGGTTTTCAATTCCGTCAGTTGATACTCGTAGGTTTGGCATTTTAAGAAAGGGCTGGGTTGAAAGGGTATATCTATACCAGAGAAGTCATGTAGATCCTGTAGTTTCCTTCGAGACAAGGATTGGAAAACAAATGGAGACTTTGCGCTGAATACAGACTAAAATTGTTGGTTCAGTGTACAGTCGAACTTCAATGACTCGAACACCTTTGAGACCATGGAAAAATGTTCGGGCCATGGGTAGTTCGAGCCAATGAAGGTTAATTATGGCGTCAGGTCGGGAAGCAAATATCGCTAATTCTGGGAAATCTATCGATCTTTTACACAATAATTATATGTTAGTGTACTCATTAGAATCGCCTCGAAAAATTATATGTTGAATGTACTATTAGAATCTCCTCGAAGAGGCGATTCCAATTATTACACTCAACATACAATTTCATAATGAAATAAGAAAGATTCCTTAAATATTTGTTTTCTTGATCTATCGGAAGAATTCCGTAGGGACTCAAAACCGAGTTCGAATTAGCCATGGTGAACGAGCCATCGGTGTTCGAGCTATTGAAATTCGACTGTATTTGCTTGGTCTGGGTCTGAAGAGAATGTCTTCCCGTTAGCCTTCAAAGACGAGATGCCACTGGAGTCCTATTTGGAATGCTTGACCAGAGAGTAAAATTTCTTTGTCTTGACCTTTGTGGGTGAGGCAGGGTCATCAGTTGCTGTGTTTACACCTAGAATTTCCCCTTTGTACTTTTCGTACGCCCTTTCGGTCACACGACGCACTAGGTGTTTGTAGTCCAGGAATTTTTTGTGATCAGTGGGTCTGCCAGACCTGCTCCAACGTTTGTAGTGTCTATTTCCCTTACGCATTAGACAGCAGATTTCCAGGTTGGCGTACGGGAGACCATTTCGCGATCCAGTCTTACGTATTGGTATGTAAGTGTCGATGTCTTGCTGGAGCCTAGTGACAAACTCATCCCACTGGACTTGAATCTGCACTGGCAAGGCCCGACTGGATAACTGTGTGAAATTCTCTCGGAGCCGTCTTAAGCTGGTCCCAGTCAGCTTTCTTGCAGAGTAAGATGCTGCGCGACCTGCTTTAATTCTCTTAGTTTGGCGCTTACTTCGGCCATGATATTGTCGTGGTATGACAGACCAGGGACGATGGTGACTTTTTCTATGAGAGTGGGGTTGGATGTCAGAAAGAGGTCCAAAATATTTTGACCTCGAGTAGGTTAGGTCACAACTTGTTCCAAGAGACAGTCATTGAAGGCTTCTAGGCATTCTCTGCAAAGGACCAGGTGGCTACAATCAGATCTGGGTGACATCAGCTCCCAGTCGATCTTGGGATGGTTGAAATCCCTGAGTAATCAAATTGGGGTTAGTTTTTCGGACCATAGCTAGGGATTTGTTGACTTCCTCAAAGCTATGCTGGTCGAGTTCGTGCGGTTTGTAATATGCACCAATAAGGACGGGTTTGGAATTCTGGTAACATGGCCTGTCCATCTTAACTGTGCCAATTTCAGAAGAGTATGTACACTCTGCATCCCTGCCCTTTTCAGGATTTCTGTGTCAGGAATCTTGTCTTGCCACTTGATCTTTAGAAGTTTCTGAGACAGCTTGTATGGAAGTGGTTCAGTCTTTTGACATGCCGTTGGTAAACTGTCCAAAGTTCGCATGCGTACAATAGTATTGGCAGTACCACAAATCTATAGACTTTCAGCTTTGTGTCAAAAAGGTAAGAGAAAAGTCCAGAGAGTGCCACAATCACAAGCCGCAGCCCATCCCTGACACGAAGAGGAAGAGGAAACAGACACAACCAAACAAGCGCAAATCGAACAAACGTACGAAAAGCACTAAGATCAGCTCTCTCTTCCCCAAGCGAGGTAATCGCACCGTTCTGATTCCACTTCGATCCCAAATACGTCCTCGTAGTCGGCCAAATGATGTACTAGTTTTGGCAATCCTGGCATTGACTTCATCATCAATGTGCACAAGTCTAGAAAATGTGATTCCAAGGTAGGTGAATTTGTCTACCACTTGCAATCGTTGACCTTTCACTGTGATAGTAGGCTCCTTGTAAGGCTTTCCATGTGTTGGCTGATACAAAAAAAACTGAGGTGGTATATCATCCAACACCTGAAAAGCCTTACAAGGAGCCTACTATCACAGTGAAAGGTCAACGATTGCAAGTGGTAGACAAATTCACATACCTTGGAATCACATTTTCTAGACTGATTTTGAGATCATAGCTGATTTTGAGATCATAGCGGTCACATAAATCCAATACTTGATCCACACCTTTTTTTTGCATTTTCTCTTCTGTTGGAGCACACTTTGCCATGTCATCAGCAGAGGAACTCATCTAGCACCTCTGTCTGCACCCTGGATTTAGCTTGCAGCCTTCTTAGGTTAAAAAGCTTCCCATTAAAGCGATACCTAAGCCATTGTCACCATCCTGGGAAGCATCTATGAGAATGACAGAAAACATCATTAACTTCATTTATCACAGGGAATGGATCAGAAAATTCGCCATCATTTTGGATCCTTGCAAGCATACCATCGTGGAAATGCCGCAGTATTGCTATGAATTTGGCAGGACAATTTGACAACTTTGCTATAATTTTCCAAAGTCCGTCACGACTGACTGTGTCAAATGTTTTGGTAAGATCATGTGCAGGTCCACACTCTGTTCCTGGTATTTCTCTTGAAGATGTCTTGCTGTGAACATCAATTGTCTTGTTCCTCTGCCCTTCCTCAATCCACACTGGCTTTCTGGTAGCAGCCCTGACTGTTCAAGGTGTTCATTCAATCGGTTCATTAGGAATCTTGCAAGGATCTTCCCGTCAATTGGCAATAAAGAAATGCCTCAACGATTGTCACAGACTTGAGGATTTCCTTTCCTTTTAAATAGGTGGAAAATTGTTGCATCCTTGAAAGAATTTTTACTTCCTGTGGCAGTTTTCTTTCTCATTGAGAACCATCATCAGACTATGACCTTGACTTCGTTATGTCACAGGAGGTGGTCTGCTTACCACTAGTCTGGTTATTAGTGGTAATGAAAGACCGCAGATGTTGCTCAGGTTGTATGCTCAGGGAAGAAAAGGTGGTGCACGTAACATTTGCACTTAAGGTATGTGGGTATCCATGGAGTCGATAGAAAAAAAAAAGTGAATTACTAATTGGTAAATAAAAGGAAAATGGAAAGGGAAATAAAAACCTCAAAACTGACAAGGACGAACCCTAAGGCTGCGAGGTTATTCTATATGTCAAAGGCTTAACGAAAAGCGTATGCAAGTTAATGAAATAAAAACACGGCATATCCGTATCTATGCGACCATATTGCACGCTTAGAAAACCCTAAGTCAACCCAAAAGACTAAATGGAAAAGGGAAACACCTGTGGTGTCGTGAACGAGATCCCGTTCCACAATTGCAAATTAAAACACATAGGGGAATCGAGCAGAAAGTTCAACACAAGACTGAGTGAAAATTATAAAGATGCTAAAATGTACCACAGGTATACACCAGGTCAGAGCGAAAGTCATCTGAAACATATTTTCACAAAAGCGCAGTGATACTTCATATCGCTTTGGTTAATCATAGCATCGATTTGGAGGTGAGGGTGCAAAAGAAGCTGACAATTCGATCCAATTTCAAGCCTATAAAATGCGTTATTTGTTGTTTGTATTCATGAAAGTGTTGAAAAATAAAATATGTTTAAACTAAAGAAGGTGAGAGAGAAAATAAACAGATACTCAGACATATCAAAGAAACTATCAGCATCCATGCAATGACGTCATTGGATCTATGGATAGTTTTTTTGATGTTTTAGAAAACTTAATTTAAGTTGCTGCGAAGTCTGGGGTCAGTGAGCCCATACTTGTTATTTAAAAAATCGAAATCCGCTTAAGCCGGCACTAATGGGCGTACGCAGCCTTGCAAACTACAGTGTTGCATATGAAGAGACTCAATCAAACCGAGTCGCCGATTTTCGTGACTTTGTGTGTTCTTTGATTTCAAAGGCAATCCTTTTTGACTTTCATTTCAAGTACATCTGGTCGCATTTTGTTTTTCATAAAAGCAGAATGTAATTGGTAGAATTGTAAAGTTTAGTCACAACAGATTCCAAAGCTTGAATATAAAACGAAAACTTGACAAAAGAATGTATACTGTGCTTCGGCCTATATATTCAGCTAATCTCTAGCCATACTGGTCCCGTAAACTTAAATAGGCCCATTTGATACCTATTGTTGTACACTGTTTGTATATGTCTATATGTTCCGATACTTAGATGAAAAGGGTATTATAACAAGCAGTGCAGATAGAGACATTCAAATTCAAGTATCAGTAAACTCTTCCCACCATGCAATTTAAATGAGTCCATATATTTAAAGGGATATCATAGATAAATGACATAAATTGTTTTGTTAATGTAAATAGGCCATAATGGTCTCTTGTCGGGCTCATATATGTTATATATACACCTGTTTATTTATTTACGCTCCGACTTTTCAGTCTGCAGTCGATACCTCATCTTCGAATCATCACAGTGTTAAGTAATTTAATTTATAAACGATTCCTTGTTGATCAACAGATGATTTAGGAAGGACCTAGAAGGATTAATCCTTTCATCTCTGCAGAACAAAGCGGATACCTTTGCAAACAATATAGATCTAGATGAGATGGCTGTTTACTAGCCGTCTCATCAGGTTCTACAATGTTTGCCATTTTTATTATTGATTTTTGACTAAACCTCTTATTTACTGCAACGGATGTGTCCACATTCAGAGATACACGAGTCCATTGCAGAAACAAGGGTGAGAGGCATAGTGCAAGTTAAATTTTATTTCCTTTGGGATCATTGAGTCCATCCTGGTTATTTTGAAAATCGAATACTGCTTAAGCCGGCGCTAGTGGGGGCCGGGGCGGGGGCGGGAGGGTGCGTATGCAGCCTCGCAAACCCCAGTCTTGCATATGAAGAGACTCAATCAAACCGAGTCTCCGAATTTCGTGATTTTGTTTGTTCTTTGTTTCCAAGGGCAGCCCTTTTCGATTTCTATTTTACTCTACTGTAGCTGGTGTTTTACTCTACTGTAGCTTGTAGCGGCCGTAAAAAGTCTCCCCGTACATCATCATTATGCGGGTTATTTTTTATCTCCTTTGGGATCATTGAGCCTATCCTGGTTATTTTGAAAATCAAATTACGCTTAAGCCGGCGCTATGGGCGCATGCAGCCTCGCAAACTACAGTCTTGCATATGAAGAGACACACTCAAATCCAGTCTCCGATTTTCGAGATTTTGTGTGTTCTTCGTTTCCAAATGCAATCCTTTTTTACTTTTATTTTACTCTACAGTAGCTGATGTTGTGCTGTGTGGCGGCCATAGAAAGATTCCTCGTACATCATCATAGTGCAGATTATATTTTTTTTTCCTTTGGGATCATTGAGCCCATCCTGGCTGTTTTGAATATCGAATACCGCTTAAACGTATGCAGCCTCGCAAACTACAGTGTTGCATATGAAGAGACTCAATCAAACCGAGTCTCCAATTTTCGTGATTTTTTGTGTTCTTTGTTTGCAAAAGCAATCATTTTTACTTTTATTTTACTCTACTGTAGCTGATGATGTGCCGTGTGGCGGCCGTAAAATGTCTCCCCGTACATTATCATAGTGCGGGTTATATTTTATTTCCTTTGGGATCATTGAGCCCATCCTGGCCTATTTTGAAAATCGAATACCGCTTAAGCGTATGCAGCCTGGCAAACTACAGTGTTGCATATGAAGAGACAGTCAAACCGAATCTCCGAGTTTCGTGATTTTGTGAGTTCTTTGTTTCCAAACGCAATCATTTTTACTTTTATGAAACAATTATGTGTATTTGGTAACCGTATTTCATCAGGACTAAGGGTAAGGATTCAGTAATCATAAAGCATGTTAAGCTTCCTCCCCACCTCAGTCTCCACGCTCATCTTGCTCTTGGTCGTTCCGATGTGACGTTTTCGTTGTTCTTCATTTTTTTTGTTCCGTTTTGGGTCGATTGTTCAAGGTAAAGGTAGTTGTCCACGTGATTATCATTGACCAATACAATCAAAGCGCGCGTTTGACAGGCAACGGTTATTTAGAGCAGCACCATTTTTGCTAGTGCTGTTGATAGAGGGTTATCTGTAAAACCTGGACTGGGACTTGGGGCACTGGCAGACCGTACAGACCCAGATAAGACGCCACAGAATGCATCTTCTTATCAGGGTCTGCACTGTTTGCTCTAATTACAGGAAGTTAAGGGTTAAATAAAACAATCATAAGTCCCCGTTCAGGACCATTTTCTCAGCCTACTCTCAGAGACAATCGACCCACCAGTGCTGTCAGTGCTTTGATTAAAACCCTTATCTTCCTCTTGCCTTTGTAGGGCTATGATTGTGGAGCTTCTAGAGCTGCGTTCAGTATTTAGCAGAAGATTCGCGAGAGTTTCCCAACAAATTTAGCATCGTTTAAACGTGTTATTGTAAACCCACATTATATCACCTCACATTAGAGATAAACATTAATTCTCGTAGACGAGACTTGATATTAGATCGAATTACTTATATAAGTAATTATTAATTTGATAATGAATCGAAAAAACAAACACGCGTAAACTTTATTCGCATGGTGATGCCATTGCCGACAGTGCAGACCCAGAACGGACGCTTTGTGTTGCCATGTCTGATCTTGGCCTACACTGTTAGGCAATGCCCATTAGTTGGGATTCTAAGTGTTGATCGTATTACATGGATATGTTCTATATATGAAATTAACGTTTTTATAAATCTCATCCGTAGAACGCTACAGTAGTTACAATTCATTCAGCAAGTCTGTTTCCCTATTAAGCACATCTTATTTTCTTTTCTTCCTACGAGCTCCTTTATTTCGTCTGACTATTATCAGAGAGACAATGTTTTATTGTTCTGTTAGATTTAGTTTGAATACTGTTCATCTCTAGGACTAGGCTGGTAGCAGTCTAGTAGAACCCCAATAAACAATCAAGTTTTAGCGAATCCAAATTAAAAAAAAAGGAAGAAGAAGAAGTAATAAAGCTTCATTAATTTGAAAACTAAATGCATGTATGACAAATGTAAAAAAAGAAGAAGAAGAAGTAATAAAGCTTCGTTTATTTGAAAACTAAATGCATGTATGACAAATGTTACTATTCCCCGACCATATCCGAAAAGCGAATAAATCTTAGTTTCCTACAGTTACCACTTACATTTAAGTGCTTACCACAACGGTAAAGCACACGGCGTTTTTTTTTTTTTTTTTTTTTTTTTTTTTTTTTTGTTTGCTTTTTTGTTTGTTTGTTTGTTGTTTGTTTTTTTTTGCATTTTCAGGGTCAGGAAACAAAATCTGTGGTGGTCCACTTTTTTGTTTGTTTGTTTGCTTTTTTTTTTTTTGTGCATTTTCAGGGTCAGGAAACAAAATCCGTGGTGGCTTGGACCCAATATCCGAGGTGGTGGCTATCATTTATGTATACGGCATCAGCTTGCGCACTTGCTCGACAAGGATATGTCTTCGGCAAATAGGTAAATGACTTAAGTTATTCAATTTTACAAGGTCATGCAAAAAGTTCTGTCACTAATAGGCTTCCTTAGGTTTATCCCAGGTATATTTTAAAATGCTTCACTGCACTTGAATGGTGTGTTCAATAGCTAACAATACCCGTTTATTTCGTTCAAATTGCTTTCCAACTCACCGAGTTATTTCAAATTGAAATAGATGCAGTCATATACACTGATCAATTTACTTGTTACAATAAGAAACGACCAAGCAAAGGATGGTCAGGAGTCCCATCTTTTACATGTCAATGCCTCCTCTCATAAGTGTGAGGTTGTTAAATAGAAAGGACGGCAATGATCAGGAATCGATACAATTATTCCACACCTTCCATCAGAGACATCAAAGGGAAAGAAACTCAAACACGAAATAACTAGATCCTAATGGAAACATCACTAGCAGAAAGCCAAACGGACAGTTACTTTCCCGCAAGTTTTTTGGCTTCTGGAAAGGTGAAAGTTTTAAACCATCCACCTTATTCACCTGACCTGAGTCCCTGTGACTTCTTTTTATTTCCAAGGCTTAAGAAAATGCTTTCTGGAAATAAGTGCACGTCTAGAAGTTCTCTTGGCAGCGCTGTTTATCAGTGTCTCCAACAGATACCAAAAGAAGACTATTTATCTGCTTTTCGCGACTAGGTAAAATGTTACAAAAAATGTGTTTCAGTAAAGGGGGGATACTTTGAAGGTTTGTAATAAAAATATGTTTGATAAAACGTAGCACTGAAGTAATCCGAACCCAGTGACAAAACTTTTTGCAGGACCCTCGAAAACAGCGATTGATTTTGACACATATCCTATCATAAGCGGACTAAAGTCCTGTTAATGACGATATTTTAGTTTTCTACCTGCAACCTGTGGTTTGTGAGAACACTCGTGAAGTTTTTTTCTGAAAACATGTGCGATCCATTTCACGGATCGAGGTGATTTTGTTCTGCAAATCCGTTTTCGGCCCAAAATACGAATTCTTCCAACCAATATCTCGTATGCCCTAAATCAGCATTTAAATACACAGATATACATATTCTTTCCGTAGAACAATTGCTGCGTTTGTGGTAAAACGTAAAAGTTTTGAAAAACGATAGCCACGGACGATTCATCAGGATACAATTTATGGTAGATTCCATTGTCAGGAAACGCTATGGGCTAAAACTAAGATGGTAATATTGTTTATCTCGGCCGGGTGCTAGAATCTGCGGCAACTTGGCATGCGGGCGATCGCTGTTTCGAACTAATGCCTGACTAACATTCTTTCGTGGACTTTTGGCATTTGGCCGTTCTCTCCCTATAGGGATGGTCGTCATGACTGTTCGGGCAAAATAAACCCCACGAAGCGATTTCGACTCATTCCACACTTATGTTTGTGCTGGTTTGCCAAGTCTTTGGTCTACTTTTAGTACCTGCTGGGTGTGTCAAGCGAGTACTGAGCCCGTGACATATAGAATTGACCCTGAATAGGCGTCGCGTGCGGACTCTGGTCTTGGTCTCAATTATTCTTGCGTGTCTCTCCGAATGCTAGGTGTGAGTACGGCTGATCAAACCAACTTACGGTTTAGGCTTGCTTATCAGGTCTCGAGTTCACATCTATTGCCTGCTGATGTGTCGGATGAATGCTGGTGCAGAGTAGGCTTTCAACAGACGATGTCTGATCGGGGTCTAGACTGCACTGGTCTGTCTGTCTTAATGCTTGATGTGACCCAGCTAATCGGCCTTACAGGGCCCAGTTGTTCCAAGCGTCGCTAGCTTAACGAGCTCGTTAAGGGTCATTTCGTTAACTGCTTTAGCGGATTTAATATACAATATTCTGATATTTTTTGCTGAAAAAATGTGAGTAGCTTTTGCACTCACATTTGCAAAAGCTACTCACATTTTTCAGCAAAAACTTTCAGCATATTTGCGTATCACTCGATGTAAATTTTAACAAATCGTTAACTAACGATGTCGTTAGCTTTGAACAACTGGGCCCTGGTTACTCGACAGGTCTTTGGTCCACTTTTATTACCTAATGGTGTGTCCAACGACTGTAGGACGTGAGACAGACAGTACAGACTCGGAGCAGACGTCGCGTGCGGTGTCTGGTCTGGACTGTTTGCGCAGATCTGTCTATCCTAATGACTGATTGGTATTCCTGGCGAGGTACAAAGAGTGTAGGCTCTGAACAGACGTCGCATATGACGTTTGATCTGGGTCTGGACTGTTTGCAATGATCTTTCTGACCGATGTATGTACAGACAAAATGTTAACATACAAAAGGTTACTCGCTACGATTCTCCACTGAAACACATGTTCGCAGCTGATGTTTGCAGTGATGCAATCTTCTTGCATGTTCTTGTAAAGGAAAACGCAACCTTAAAGCCATACTACAAGAGGAAGTTCTAACTAATACCCACAATCTAAGTTTTGATCCACTCAGGTGATTCTAACGAGCTGCTACAATCAATACTGACAGCTTGAACGCGGCTCTAGTGAGCACATAGTCTATGTTCTGAGCCACTGAGGTGGTTCTAACAGGAGCTCCACAATCTTCAAGTTTTTTCTTTTCTTTTTTTTTTTTTTTTTTTTTTTTTTTTTTTTTGAGCAGATAACAGAAATTGTGGATATGCGTTAAAACCGTCCCACTAACGCTTCAGCGAGGTTGTTCTAACAAGAGCTCAAAATCAATGTTGTGTAAGAAATAAAAATAAATGAAGTTCATCCTTGAAAAGTCCTTGCATAAAGCATGTTTTCTAGGATGTTTACTACACGGATTTGTTAAGAGGAATGGATACACCTGGAAGATTTACCCGCTATTTTTACAAGGGAGACAACGCTTGTGGCTTTCTATTTGCTCTCCTGCATGGGGAACCCCTCCCAAGAAATGGGTCTACTCTTTAAGGAAAGAATTTGCTTCCAGAGAGAACAAATTCTTTCCTGGGAGCAGATACATTCCTCTGGTAGTGCTCCTCTACTGATAAGGAAGGTAAAACATAAGAGAATTAACTCCCCTGAATGTATACCCATTCACCTTAACATCACGTTGATGTATAACATAGGAGAAACAACATGAATGAATGGACAGGAAAACGAGTTTCTTGCTGGACAAAAAAGATAAAAGTCAAGTTTTGGGCGGGAGCGGGGGAGGAAATGGTTTGAGGGCGTAACTACTAGGATTCTAATTGACCCGGGCGCAATGACTCCGAATCGTTGTTAAGCTTTATACTTTGCAACAAAAATATGTTCATTCTGAGAGTCATCCCTCCCTAATAACATGTGACCATGATATTTAATACCTGTTCGTGAATGGTGAACAGATAAAACTATTGTAAATACCACTGCCTGTGGCAAGTCAAGTTTGCTCCGCTAAAGAAACTTTTGCCAAAATATCCTTTGTCTATACATGTGCGTCCTCTAACGATAATTCAAATCGTTTCAGCTTTTGAATAGTTTGCCACAGTAACGGCAAACACCTGGCAGATCCATAACTGTAACCAGTATGACGTTATATAAGACCAGATAACGGAATGTACCGAGTAAAATCCAAAATAAACGATCATGGAAAATCAGTCCGTGGAAACTGTGGTGTTTTCTAGTCCGAAGGTTCATCCGTGACAGCTATCGTTTTAATAAAAATATTGCATTATATGATAAGCAGTGTATATATACTAGCGGAAAAAAGAAACGCAAGTATTAATTCTGGGGTTGTATTTTTAAAGAAAATTGTGGATTTCATTTGATTGTTTAATTTTTTTTAATTCTTTATTTCATTTTCTGTTAATTGCTATTGGTTTAGTGTCGTATAGCAGACGACGTTTGCAATAAATAGCGTTAAACACAGACACCCAACGTTATTGAATAATGGGTATCAATAGCGCGTGTGTCCACCACGGGCTGCTGTCGCGGCTCTCACTCTTCTTACCATAGACCCGACTAAGTTGTCAATGGTCCTTTGAGGGATATTATTCCACTCTTGAATAAGAGCTAGCTGGAGCTGTGCGACGTTGTTCGGTACGTTGGCGCGCTTCCTGACCCTCCTGTCCAACGCATCTCAAAGGTGCTCGATTGGATTTAAATCTGGACTGTATGGGGGCCAATCGAGCACTTCGACATTATTCTGGTTGAGGAAGTCGCGACAAACCTGGCAACATGCGGTCTCGCGTTGTCATGCTGAAACGTGAGATTATGAGCATTGACAAGCGGGAGGACGTGAGGCAAAAACACCTGATCCCGATAGCGTACGGCTGTAAGATTACCCTGAATAACCACTAGGGGCGTTTTCACCCCATGAGAAATCCCACCCCAAACCATTACGGACCCCCCTCCTCCAAATCTGTCGACTTCTCGTACGCAAGCGTCAGAATATCGCTCACCAAGACGTCGATACACTCTTTGTCGCCTATCTGACCGCTGAAGCGAAAATCGCGACTCATCGCTGAACATTACACGCCGCCAGTCAGCCTGTCGAAACCGATTTGGTGCATGGGCACGCAGCCATTGCATGCGGCGTTGACGTCGCCTGGGCGTAAGGTTCGGGCCCACGTAAGGACGGCGTGGACGTAAATCGAACTTTCGCAAGTGATTTCTGACTGTCCTTGGACACACACGACGGCCATGTGTTCCGATAACTTCTCTTGCGGTCTCTGTCGCCGTCTTTAACCTGTTACGAAGGTATACAAGACGTATACGTCTATCTTGATGTTGCGTCGTAACGCGCGGACGTCCGCTCCCCGGTCAGTTAACCTACCGGTAGCTCTAAGACGCTGAACTAAGCGCGATATCGTCGACTGCGCGACGTCACGTTGCGACCGACCTTGCAAAATTAGAGCAATAGCTCTACCCCTATCCAGTTGCGATAAGCGTACCTTTTCTCTCAACAAACTCAAACAACAAACGTTTTGTGCAACTGATAAGAAAGTTCCATTTGGTAATATGTTAAAGTCTCTACCACGCGACACTACCCGTGCAGCACGGATATAACGAAATTCAGGTACAACGATATTGTGTAGCCTGTGTTCACGCTTCAGTGATTTTGTGTGATCCATACACGGGGAAGTACACTAATGTCACCAAATACAGAAAACTAGATCAGTTTGTTCACAAACAAACTTTCAGTATTTAAAAATTTGAACTTGCGTTTCTTTTTTCCCCATTTATATATCCAATTTAAAAAAAGCCTGTGTTTGAGTAGAGTTTAATATAGGATGAGAACATAGTAGTCATTGATATCAAAACTACGTATTTTGTTAATAAAAGCAATTTTAAATGCAAACATAGTGTCGACCGTGGAACGGACCTTGACCTTTTTCGGCTGAATTGCAGGAGTGTTCTCAAAAAACCAGCGGTAGCATTTGGGCTGCAGTCTGCATTTGATAGAATAAGTATTACAAGTTTCCATTTGGTTATAACAAATAATAAAACCGATTTACATTGCAGGAGAAATGGTATTCTCGAATTATGGGCCCAACTGATGACGTAGGCAAAAGTGGGCTAAAAATGATAGCCGCCACGGAGTTTGTTTCCCGACCGTGTTTTTTTTTTTTTTTTTTTTTTGTTTTGTTTTGTTGTTTGTTTTTTAATAATCAAAGAAAACAAGGCTTGACATTTCATGTAAATTGTCTGCTAGGAAGACGATTCACATGAAATATCAAGTCTTTTGATTTTTGATTTTTTGATTTTTTATTTTTATTTTTTTTATTTTTTTTTTTTTTTTTTTTGTCTCTGTAAAGTAGTTTTGAAAAAAAAAACTAGAAATGTGTCAATATGACACAGATGCTCCCGCCCAGGACCATCCTCACCCACACGCAGGCATTTTGCAAAAAAAATGAAGTTGAAAAAAGGGCTATAACCCTCGTAATAATTGGCAGATTTTACCCTAAATCGAACTTTACCTATATTTTATGATTATATACCTGTGTATAAAATATGATTCCAATACACCAATCTTTTTTAAAATAATATCGAAAGGAAAACATTTTTTGAAGGTGAAAAGGGCCATAACTCCCATAATAATGGGCTGATTTTACCCTAAATCAAACATGACCTCTATTTTATGATTATATACCTGTGTATTAATTATGAATTCAATACACTAATGTTTTCAAAAGATATCAAACGGAAACCATTTTTCAACGTTGAAAAGAGCCGTAACTCCAAAAAATAATTGGTTGATTTTACCCTAAATCGAACTTGACCTATATCTTATAATTATATACTCGTGTATAAAATATGAATCCAATTCACGAATCTTTTCAAATGTTATGGAACGGAAACTATTTTTCAAAGTTGAAAAAGGGCCATAACTCCCAAAATAATTGGTGGATTTTATCCTACCTTTGTATAAAATTTGAATCCAATACACTAATCTTTTCAAAAGATATCGAACGGAAACCATTTTTCAAGTACTTTTCAACGTTGAAAACGGGACGTAACTCTAAACATAACTGGTGGGTTTTACCCTAAATCGAACTTGACCTACATTTTGTAATTATATACCTGTGTAAAAAAATTTGAATCCAATACACTATTCTTTTCAAAAGATATCGAACGGAAACCATTTTTCAACTATTTTTCAACGTTGAAAAAGGGCCGTAACTCCAAAAGTAACTGGTGGATTTTACCCTAAATCGAACTTCTTATATTCTATAATTATATGCTCATGTATAAAATATGAATCCAATACACTAATCTTTTCAAAAGTTATGGAACGAAAACCATTTTTCAAAGTTGAAAAAGGGCCATAACTCCCAAAATAAATAGTGGAGTTTACCCTAAATCGAACCTGACATACATTTTATAATTATATACCTGTGTATAAATTTTGAATCCAATACAATAATCTTTTCAAAAGATATCGAACGGAAACCATTTTTCAAAGATGAATTTTTTTCAAAGTTGAATAGGGCCATAACTCTCAAAATAATTGGTGGATTTTACCATAAATCGAACTTGACCTACATTTTATGATTATATACCTGTGTATAAAATTTAAATCCAATACACCAATGTTTTCAAAAGACATCGCACGGAAACCATTTGTGTTACGTACGGTACGGACGACGGGACGTACGTACGGACAGCGGTGATAATATATGCCCTCCCCTCATTGAAAATGGCGGGGGCATAAAAAAGAATGTGGTCTGGTACAATTTTGCTTAACGCTTTAAAGGCCTGAATTAAGGCAGTACAACTAATAGGTGTAAAAGAAAAAAAAAAGGTAGCATAATCATTTGGTCCAAGTGGGGCCAAGTTTAATTAATAAACGTGGTTGCCAGACAATGCATAGATTTTCAGCCATTCAGATGTTCGATTGCATATGCACAAGAAGTGGTAGTTGTAGAACTGAACACCTTTGGAATGGAATCCTGCTAAGACCAGCGATAGGATATATGCGCTAATGCCATTGTCTGCTACATGCTAAAAAGTTTAACTACAAACTGGTCCTACTGAATAAGGCTTAAGCTTTAAATGGATATTACAACGCGGAAATTCAACATTTGTGCACTGACTTTATCATATTTGCGAACTCAATGCCTGTGAATATTCACGCATATATCCTAATTATTTTATCTAACACGTTTTATTTCTAAAATCAGAACAAGTCTATTTTACAACTAGTTGATATGTCTAAAACTTACTGACCCAATGTAGGCCCTGCTCAGACTCCGTGTTCAAATACAGAAAATGTCAACACACAACATTTTAATATAGTTTTCTCTTATTTTCCCAGACAAAAATGCCCACTCAGTAAGTTGATACCGTTGTCCGTTTTAAGGTGGTTCCTTTGTTGCAGTTTTGTGTTTGTTTGTCGGTTATTATTGCATAAAACGCAGTGTCGCACGTTATTAACAGCCGTGCATTAACAGGCGAAAAGCTGTGTATTAACAAGGCAATTTACGCGCTGTTAATGCACGGCTACGCAACTTTCAATATGCTCTTACCGGGGCCACAGATTTGCTGCCGTTACGAAATGTGTACTGCCCGGCCCTAGCAGCACCAAGAACGTGCATAGTCTGTGGAAATTACGTTCGCGAGACATTGGTGAAAAGGCGTAACAAAATAGTGCAAGAAATAACGCAAAATGTAGCAAATGTTTTCAGTTTTTATGCAATAATAGCGATCAAACATGGTTTTTCAATGCATTAACATTCGCCAGGTCCCTTTGGAGGTATTGAAAACCGCGGCCTTCGGCCTCGGTTTTCAACACCTCCCACGGGACCTGGCGAATGTTAATGCATTGAAAATCCATGTTTGATCCCTATATTGCAAACACAATGTATGTCTTCATGGCCTGTCATGCATGTTACTCTTCTTCTTTCGGAGCCTCAGGAATGCTGGGCTTCGTGATTGTGGCTACCCTGGTAACTTCATTTATATTGTTTGGTATTTCACATAAACTGACTCCTAAGAAAACATTAACATGAATTGTTTGACTAGTGAAGCCATTGTAGACAAGAGTATTTTAAAATGCACTTTGCTGAGCTCAGCTTCAGTGCACAAAGTATTCAGATTCGTAGAGACAACAGTTATTAATTTGCCAGTTCAATTTAGCTCTTCAGGCAGCGGAATTTCAGAAGCAGAAGAGTGTCTGTCACGTGACAGAAGGTACACAGAAGATGGAAGATTGACTTGCAAATCGAACATACTGCAGCCAAGATCCAAAGAAAATCTTGATTTTGTCCCCATTACTGAAGAAAAAATATAAGAAAGTTGACTAAAGAAACATTTTATTCAATAAATTTAACCATTTGAAACAGCTTTGAACAATGCAAAATTAAAATGAAAATATCAACTCTGCACGATAGAAGGTCAACAGTCATTTTAAAATATCAAATTGATTTTTGCAATCAACTCCAATATAGCTTTCTCGCAAACATCGTCTGTACAAATTATTCTTTGCTATATTCGATCTTGTTAATGCTGTATATAATGCTGTATATAATCACGTGACCTCTTCTTCCTAGTCTTCCATCCGATATTTAGAAGACTAGGGAGACCTTCCAAAACTGATGGCTGCGTGAATTGAACAGTCAGAAGACAAAAGACAAAGGGCTTCCGATCTAAGAGGGTGCGAAACGAACAGTTAGCAGACTTTTCCGTCTCCCATCTGAAACCAGAAGAGTTAAATCGAACCGGCCAATTGATAAGCTCAATAGGCAATCCACTTTATTTGTAGTCTCACATTCTATTGGAAGAAGCACTGAAAATCAGTTCAGCATCGACGTTTGAAGATGTCGATCCTTTTACGCATGATCTACAGTACATCATTTGGAAAATGGTACGATAATGATTGGAAATCAATATATAAATCAGAAAATCATTTGCTGCGTTGATATATGTGAAGGCATTAGTCAGGTCCATTAAAAACCAAAAGGTTGTCTTCTTTGCTCCATTAAAACTATATTCTGGATCAATTAATGGTAATATTTTAGACACAGCTAAGGGTGTTGTCAGCAACAAATACGTGGCTGTAATAACAATTACAGTTAATGTTATTTTTGTCTGTTTTCCTGATACGTTTCCATAGACCAAGGTCAAGGTCGCTAGGCGGCTCTTTGTTAAATGATAGTACTTGATTGGAATGGCAATGTTGGTAACTAGTAAACAAATAACGGGCAGAAATTCACATGCAATAGCTTGCACAAGGACATACAATTTCATGAAATCCTTGGCATCATTCCTGTAACTGAGAAGATACTCAGTTTCATTTCCTCTTTGGAAGGACACAACTTCTATGCAGACTGGATATGGGAGAAGGAACACTACGTTAAACACAAAGCAAAACAGAATAATTCCTATTGGGTATTTCGCAAACCACGTGTGCTTGACTGTAAATGGTCTTAACAGAGCCAATAGACGCTCTACCGACATGACGATAATCATGGCTGCGGAGTTATGTGAAAATAATATATCAAGGTATATAACACCAGGTTTAGTTTCTGCGACGATGTACTTTGCACGATCGATGTCAAATTTCTTTATTATTTCCGGAATGATCCGAATGAGGCCGAGCGCCAGGTAGAAAATATCCGACAACGTCAGTGCACAGAGATAATAATATATTGACATTTTCTGTTGTTTCGTGTCATGCCAGAGAACTCCAACACCAAGAATATTTGTGACAAGACCCAATATGCACAATATTGGCGTTATAATAACGTTACATATATATTCAAATGTTTCATAGAATTGTTCAGAGATAAAATCATAACACATGCCCTCTTGTTTATGCTCTGTGCCCGAGAAAGTCCCATTCCCAAACTCCATCCCAGGTGGCAGTATGGTAGATTGTAAGATATTTGCCCTGTGCGCTGCTGAGGTGTTAATTGTTGCGTCGTCCCAAGGTGCAGTGCTTAATGCAGCCGTGACCCCTGTGCTACAAATCAGCGTCCCGTTCATCGTCGTCATCTTTACAGCCTTGAAAATACGAATTAAACATATTAGACAATCAATCAGGAAGGGCAAAACTCCACTAATAAGCCGACTCGAAATTAATACCACACTGCTAATAAGAGCAGCTTTTGTCAGTCCGAAATTGCTTATTATGCCATACAATATTACCTCTTGTCCTGCTGAATAAATTAAGATGCCACACCCATTTCTAATTTTCAGCCAATCAGATTACTTGATCCAGATTGTTGATTTAAATTCACATACTTAACGGCAAACAGTGCAGATCCTGAACGGTTGGCTTCTTCAGAAGCCAACTGATCTGGATCTACACTGTTTGCAAAGGCAGGACATATCCGGGTTCAGCACGACCAGGGTTAAGACGATCCCACCAATAAGACCACTTTTAGGCAGTCCTAAAGATGGTTCTAATAGCGGAGTTTTACGGAACCATGATAATAAGGGGACTTGATACATTTAGTAGCTATACAGCTATTTTGCACAAGGGAGGCAATTTTTGTGACTTCCTGTTTGCTTTCTTGCGCATCGCGCCCCTTCTGAAATGGGATCTACTCCTAGGGAGCAAATTCTTTCGTGCTAGAGTAGACCCCTTTTTAGAAGGGAGGTAAAACAATTTTGACAGGGTTGCCTCCCCTGAAAGTGTATCCATTCCCCATAACTTATACAAAGGAATGTAGAATGATAGGATGTGCCACATTTGTCGTTTATCCACAATACCGAAAACAAGAGTGAAGAAACGGTAACATACATTGTCAGAACACAGTGCTCTAGATCAGATTTTGGTACAATGAATAGTTAACTTCCTGCTTTAAAGCTTAATACCCAACTAGCATTCTTTATAAATCTAAAGCAGGCCGTTATCGGCCCGTCAGCTACCCTGACGGGCCGATAACGGCCCGCTTTAGATTTATAAAGAATGCTAGCTGGGTACTTAAATAAGTAGGAGAGGTGATTGAGATGTCGGTACCACCTGAGCTGAACACAGATACACCTATAATATTCGATACACGGATACACCTATAATATTCGATACACGGATACACCTATAATATTCGATACACGGATACATCTATAATATTTCATACACGGATACACCTATAATATTCGATACACGGATACATCTATAATATTTCATACACGGATACACCTATAATATTCGATAAGAAGAGCATATGTGGTCTAGAAAAATATCGGGTGGACGTATCTTAGTGGTCGCTTTATGGTCGAAATCTTGACGTTAATTATATTACCATCCCCCATCCCCCACTTACCTCCGCCCACAGACACACATAAAATTAAAAACATAAATAAATTATTCACAGATCTGGAAGATCTGCTATTATTTTAATAACTTGTATTTTGGTAAGAACAAATCATGTGCATGACTTCTTGATGTTTGAAAGGTTTCTTAAGATCTGTTTGAAAGGTGTTTACTTTATTTTTTATAAAGAATATAAAGTTCGTAGAATTCTGTGATATCATTTTGTCCTAAAATGTAGAACAAATGATGTTCATATAGTTATATATATACGTAACAATATATATTTTAGATTAATGTGCCAATTTCGCCCTAAGCTATTATTTGGCAGTTGAAATTTTGCTAATATAAAAGGAAATGTTACCAATCTTGAAAGTCAAACTGTTAATCAATATTTGTGCCATGCATTTTGCTTTTTCTCTTGAAAACAACAACAACAAATGTATGTTGGACATGTCCGAGTATCCTGTTTCTTTCCCCCGAAAGATTTGTGTCATAAACAACATATGAGACCCGTCACGAAAAATACATAAACCAATCAGCTCAGCTACAGAGACTACCTAGAGTCTTGAAGCAGCGAAAAATAAAGGACTGCGCGGACATGCAGATTGATCTGCGCCTTTGTTTTTCGCACTGGCATAAAACAGATTTTCTCATATGTATAGTTAAGCATCCATTAAGAATAAGACAATACCAATCAGAACAAAAACCTCTGACCATGTGCTACTAAAGGTAACTTATATAACAAAAGTTTAAATATATATACATCACGAGAACATCACGAGAACACGCCTATATAATTTTGACCCCCTTCAACCCCATTTTTATATCATAAAACTGGGGTTTACAGAAGGTATTATTTATTTTTCGTATGAAGCTAAAAAGCTAAAAAGCGAAGATTGTGAGTACTCACAATCTATGTTTTGAGTACCCACATCTATGATGAGTACCCACAATCTATGTTTTGAGCAGAAAGATGAAAAATATCAGAATTTTTTATCTGAAAAATTTCCTTTTTTAGTTGTAAAATTTTCAATATATTTGAATAGGCGTGTTTTCGTAATGATTATCAAATAAACCCCTATGAACTCAGATATTTCAAAGGACCAGGCCCCGAAGTTATAAAACTTTTTTATGCTCAACTCAGCTGAGCATGAAATTTATATTGCTTATAAATCTTAAAATCTGACACCTTTTTAAACCGTCTTTCATGCTCAACTCAGCAGAGCTGAGGTGAGCATGAAAAAAGTTTTAATTTTTGTTATTTTTATTTTTATAACCAAATGAAATTTTATGCTGAGTTGAGTTAAGCATGAAAAAAGTTTTATAACCTCGGGACCAGAAAATATCAATTACACTACAGTCAGTGCGGTGAGACGTTTCACGTCCAGCATACAACATTTCACACTAGTTGTAGTAAAGATACTTATTGTATAAAAAGCAGTGTCGCTCGTTATTAACAGCCGTGCATTAACCGGCGAGAAGCCGTGTATTAACAAAGTAATGCACGCGCTGTTAATGCACGGCTACGCAACTTTCAATATGATCGTACCGGGGCCACAGATTTGCATAGTCCGTGGAAATTGCGTTCGCGAGACATCGATTAAAACGCGAAACCAAATGCATTAACAGATCCCTTGCCTCGGTTTTCAACACCTCCCTCGAGACCTGGCGAATGTTAATATATGAAAAACCCTGTTTGATCCCAATAATGTAATATGTTCTGAAATAATAGAACCTTTGAAACAAAGCGTACATCAGTTCAAGAAAAATTGTAGATTTGGTTTTCTCAGTCTGCCCATTAACAGTAATATATCGGACAACGCTGCTAACGCCATAAAGAAAATATATTGTATACATTAAATAAGATATATAAAGCGAAAAATACTAGTTAAATGAGGTCGTATCACAAGCGATACGAAGAAGCTATGGCAAACAGCGTATATTTACATGCCATTCTGTCTTTTAATTTACAGATTTAGAATATCTTTAAACTAACCACTGATAAAAATATTACCTTAATGAACATATGAAATATGTACTTTTAAAATATATAATAAACTTACAGGTATAAAATATTTCGCTCTTATGTACCGCTCTTGTCTGTCCTTTTTATTTTATGGAGCATGGCTCTGTTTCTACAGTCACTTTTCAAATGTATAAACCGGTGACGCACATCATTATGCAGGTGCAATTATGTTATTTATATTGATTAACGTTTAGAATGCTGGGTAAAAAATCAATAGACCACCTTTTGATTTTTTTTTCATCAGATAATATGCTTTGGATTTTATGCAAATTGTCTCTTTTGAAGACAACTTTGATAATATGTCAAAGCCTATTTTCAGGAAAAAATATGAAAATAGTTTGCCGTCTGCTGAATTAGCCCGGAGATGGCGAAGGTTCATATTAAAAGTCTCGACATCCTTAACCTTTTCCACTCTTTGGGCAGATTCAGCAGACGACATACTGACGATATGTTAGCTCACCTGAGCTATGCTCAGGATGAGCCATTGTTATCACTTTTTGTTCGTCGTCCACCCGTCCGTCTGTCCGTGCCTACATCAAATATTTTGGGGGTTATTTTGGACACGATTGTGAGGTTATTTTGAGCTTTATTCCATTCAACATACATTAGAGTGGGCTACCCTGGAAATTTAACATGAGGTAACCCCGTAAACCCGAAATGTTAGAAATATATTCTCCGTCCGTCAGTTAACACTTTCAAACGACTTCTCCTCTGAAGCCGCTGAGCCAATTTTGCTCAAATTTCATATGCAGTCTCCTTAGGTCAGGGTAATGTAAGCTTGCTAAAATGGTCGCAATCTGTTGACCAAGATGGCCGCCATGCCCATATATGGTAAAAACCTTTAACAATCTTCTTCAGAACCGAGGATGCCTGCGGGCTGAATCTTTGCACAAATCATTGGGGACGGGAGGTCTATCAAAATTGCTAAAATGATCATCGTACGTTGACGTTTCATTTTTTTACAGCAAGACCAAGTTTGCTTCCCTATGCATTTGTATAGGCCCCATACATTTGTATGGGATAAATGTTGAAATTTCAAACTACTTCCCCTCTGATGCTGCTGGGCCAATGTTGCTCAATTTTCACGTGGAGCCTCCTTGAATGGTTGCGGTCAGTTGACTAAGATGGCCGCTATGCCCATATATGGTAAAAACCTTTAAACATCCACTTCTCAAGGATCAAGGATGTCTTCGGGCTGAATGCACAACTCATCGGGGACGGGAGGTCTATCAAAGTTCCTAAAATGATGATCGTACATTGACGTTTGACCTTTTTGCTCCAGGTCAAGTTTGCTTGTCTATGCATTTGTATCGGCCCCATATATTTGTATGGGAAAATGTTGAGAATTTCAAACGGCTTCTCCTCTGAAGTCGCTTGGCCAAATCTGCTCAAATATCATGTGGAGCCTCCGTGGAACGGAGGAACGAAAGACTGCTAAAATGGTCACGGTCCGTTGACCAAGATAGCCGCCATGCCCATATATGGTAAAACCTTTATAAAAAAAATATTCTCCAGAACCGAGGATGACTTCAAGCTGAATCTTTGCAAAACTCATCGGTGACGGGAGGTCTACCAAAATTTCAAGAAATGATGGTCGTACGTTGATGTTTCACGCTTTTACGGAAAGTTCGTTTGCTTCCCTATGCATTTGTATGGGCCCCAACATTAGTATGAGAAAGATGTTGAGAATTTCATACAACTTCTCCTCTGAAGCCGCTTTGCCAATGTCGCTCAAATTTCATGTGGAGCTTCCTTGGCGGGGGAACAAAAGATTGCTAAAATAGTCATTGTCGATTGACCAAGATGGCCGCCATGCCCATATATGGTAAAAACCTTCAGAAATCTTCTCCAGAATTAATTAAGCCTTGCAGTCTAATCTTTGCACAAATCATTGGGGACGGGAGGTCTCGCAGAATAGCAGAAATGATGGTCCAACGTTGACGTTTGACCTTTTTACGGCAGGGTCAAATTTGCTTCCCCATATATTGCTATGGGCCCTATACATATATATACGAGGGATGTTCGAAATGAATTGCTTATTTCTATCTGGAGACTTCAAATTTCAAGTTAGCCCAAAAGTACTCATTTCATGCCCTCGAAGTACTCCCCGTGGCAAGAAATGCAAAGTTTCAGCCGATGTATCCTCTTCTTGAAGGCGTCACGGTACGCTGATTTGGGCACAGTAATAAGGTACTGATGAATGGCAGATCCAAGTGCCTGTCGGGACTGGTATTTCCGCCCAGCAAGGAATGCTTTCAATTTCGGAAACAAAAAGAAATCACATGGGACCAAGTCTGGGGAATACGGAGGGTGAGGCAAAACAGTTACTTTTTCTTTCTTCAAAAACACCGTAACTATTGCGGGGGTATGAGCTGGGGCATTGTCATGTAGAAGACGGACATGTATAAAACCAGTGGCAGGGCGTCGTTTCTGATAATACTTTTTCAGTTTCTTCAGTACTACGTCTTTGTAGTACTTTCTGGTGATGCTTTTGCCCTTTTTCACAGGCACTTTTATTGCGACTCCTTCACCAGAGAAGAAGATTGCATACAAAACCTTCTTTGTACTCAAAGAACGTTTGGCAGTTATTGGGCGTTTGCTGTGTTTAGTGGCCCAGATCTTATTGCTAACCTTTCTGACGGGCTCAAAATAATGGACCCAGGTTTCATCACCTGTGACGACATTGGCAAACTGTTTTTTGTCATATTTTGGAAACATTTGAAGCAGCTTTTTGGCCACTTTAACCCGTTGCCTCTTTTGCTCGTCAGTCAACAGATGTGGCACCCATCTAGCAGAAATCTTTCTGACTTTCAAATGCTTCTTCAAAATAAGGTGAACCGTTGATAGTGATATGCCTACCTTTCGTGCAATATCACGAACTGTAAATCTGGCATCTCCTTCAATGATTTCCTTTATTTTGGAAACGATTTCTTTACGAGATGCAGATTTTGACCTACCTGATTTCGGTGCATTTTTGATGGACTCTACACCTGACTCAAATTTCTTTTTCCACCGCCGAACTGTGTCATAAGACACACAAGAAGGTCCAAAAGCAGTAGAAATTTCAGTCATCAGCTTCTTTAAAGAACAACCAAGTTTTGAGCGAGCTTTGATGTAAGCCCGATTTCATCTTTTTTGTCGACGCTTCTACCAAACATTTTTACTGCAGTGGTCAATGACTGCGTGTAATCAAATGGCAACGATTAGCACAGAAGTCTAGTTATGTCTTACACTTAGTCTAACATGTACATTTATACACCATTGTGTAGATATTGAATAGCCCTATACAGGTATGTATTGGTTTTTATCGTGCCCCACGTGGATATCAAGCTAGAGGACAATAAGCAATTCATTTCGAACATCCCTCGTATATGGGAATAATGTTAAGAATTCATATTTTGGACATCTCTTCGATACACTATGATCCAACTAGTTGAAACTTGATGAGGAGCATAGGGGCGCCTAATAGACACAAAACAGCTAAATCTGAGCTGATCCAAAATCCAAGATGGCCACCACAGCCGCCATCTTGAAAAGCAATCTTTGACATTTCTTCCTAAATCTTTAGTCGATCTGAGCCGAAATTTACATTGTAGCGACAAGACAAGCTGCCCGTCTGTTTCGGACATCTTCTCGCAAACCACAAGGTGAATTAAGTTGAACCTTACGAAGAAGCAACAGGTTGACGTGTAGATGAAAAATAGCTAAATTCTGCTGATCGAAATTCCTAAATGGCCGCCATAGCCGCCTTCTTGTAAATCAATTTTTGAAAATCTATTTTCGACATCTCCTCGCAAACCATTCTGCGAATTAAGTCGAAACTTATGGTGGGGCAACAGGCCCGACACTAGATATAAAATAGTCAAAATCGTGTTGACTGGAAATCCAAAATGGCCACCACAGCCGCCATCTTGAAAATTGTTTTTTTGACATCTGCTCCTGAATTATAGGGCGATTTGAGTTGAAACTTACATTGTAGCAACAGAATGAATATATAAAATTTTGCCGATCAGAAATCCTAGATGGCCGCCACAGCCGCCATCTTGGAAACTAATTTTTGAATTATCCTCCCGAACAATTAGGCGATTTGAGTTGAAACTTACACTGTAGCAACAGGATGACCTCTAGATCGAAAACTGCTGGGATCTGAAAGCCAAGCTGGCCACCACAGCCACCGTTTTGTTTTAAATGTCTTTTTCTCTGCAAACGCTTATGCATTTTTCCCCGGCTTTCACATGGGGCTTTCTGTCGAAAGGGAGTTGACAGTTTGTTCGAATGGTCTAAAACTTACGATGTACATGTATGATTGAAGTAGTAAAACTTGTTAGTTTCAATCAAAATTTTGTCCTCTGGGGGATATCTGCCCTTGCCCCAGGGCTATATACGTGTATAAAATATGTAATTTTTAATTTGTTTTCTCGGAAACCGCATGAGCAATTTTCACCAGATTTCACATTGAACCTTCTGTCGAAAGGGTATTGATAATTTCTTCGAAGGGTTCTGCTCCATTGAACAAGTTGGCTACCATGCTCATATATGGTAAAACAATTAAATAGCTTCTTCTCCAGAATCAAGAAAGCTTTGACACTGAATCTTGGTATACAGCATCGGGGACTCAAAGTCTACCACTTTTGTTCAAATGATGGTAGTAGGTTGAACTTTGACCTTTTACGGCAAAGTCTAATTTGCGCCCCAATATATTTGTATGAAGAAAACGTTGAAAAATCATTTTCTCAACGGACAATAAAGACTAATGACTGAAACTTACAATGTATGATTAAAGTAGTAAAACTGTTAAGTTACTGTCAAATTCTTTGGGGGTTATTTTCCTTGCCCTTGGGCTATACACATGTATAAAATTGTCAAATCTTTAAATGTCTTCTTCTCTTAAACAGCTTGAACAGTTTTCACCAGATTTTACATGCGGTTTTCTGTCGAAAGGATGCTGACAATTTGTTCAAATGGTTCTGAGCCATTGAACAAGATGGCTGTCATGCACATATATGGTAAAACACTTAAAAATCTTCTTCTCTAGAACTAAGAAAGCTTTGGGGCTGAGTCTTGGTATACAGCATCAGGAACTCAGTCTATTAAGTTTGTTGAAATGATGATACTAGGATGACCTCTGACCTTTTTATGGTATGGTCAAATTTGTGACCTAGTTGCTGTGGCAATAATGGAAGAAATTGCATGGCATTTGCAGATATACAATAGCTGTTTTTATCAGGTGAGCGAATTGTGTCCCATGGGTCTCTTGTTCTTATTTTTACTCAGAAAGTAGGCACAGCCTTACATGCAAATTGTCTCTCTTTGCGACAACTTGCATGAAAGGCCAAAGCCCATTTCCTGGGAAAAATAAGAAAAGAAAAAAAAAACTTTCAAAATAACGTTTGCTGAAAGTTTTACACAGCATGCTAAGTGTTAATGCGACATTCTGTAAACTTGTTAAGCGTATACTGGAAAATATCGACCTGTTCGTAAGAAAAGTTCGGATATTCAGATTTTATCTTCTGCATGACGCCTTTCAGAATAATAAGTCAAACTTACAATTCTTCTTATGATAATCATTACGAAAACACGCCTATTCAAGTATATTAAAATATTTACAACCAAAAAAGGAGAAATTTCAGATAAAATAATCTAATCTTTTTCATATTCCTGATCAAAACAAAGATTGTTCTAACGAATACCCATAATCTATCTTTTTTTTTGTAAAATAAGAAAAATAACATATACCCCTGTATCCCCAGTTTTACTATACAAAAGTGGGGTTTTAAGGGGGTCAGAATTATATAGGCGTGTTTTCGTGATGGTTTATGCATTGTTCTTTTAAGCAAATTTTATTGCATGATTGACGCCGCATGAAGAGGAATACTGTCTTTTTTAATACAGAGTTTACTATTATTAGGTCGATTGTTTACAATCGAGCCATACGATACAAACGCAAAAATTTCTTTAAGGTAGTTGTCCACGTGATTATCATTGACCAATGTAATCAAACCGCGCGGTTTGACGAAATCCAGGTAACGCTCTATTCTTGTCACTGTGACGTCAGAGTGCCGTGGATAGATGGTTATCTGTAAGGCCTGGACTGCGACACTGGCAAACAGTGCAGACACAGATTAGACGCCGCAGAGCGGCGTCTGATCAGGGTCTGCATTGTTTGCTTAAGTTACAGGAAGTTAAGGGTTAAATGAAACAGTCCCCGTTCAGGACCATTTTCCTAGCCTTCACTCAGAGACAATCGATCAACAAGTGCTTTGAATTTCATTGGAGTCATTTAGCCCAATCAAGTATCTTGCAAAATGGAGTTCCGCTTGAGCCGGGCCGGAGGTGGGGGCATATCATCACGAAAACATGCCTATATAATTTTGACCCACTTAAACCCCACTTTTATATAGTAAAACTGGGGTTTACAGGGGTATAAATTATTGTTCTTATTTGTGCTCAAAAACATAGATTGTGGGTACTCGTTAGAACCGCCTCGCCGAGGCGGTTCTAACGAGTACCCACAATCTATGTTTTCAGAAAAAAATATGAAAAATATCAGAACTTTTTTATCTGAAATTTTTCCTTTTTTTGGTTGTAAAATTTTCAATATATTCGAATAGGCGTGTTTTCGTAATGGCAGCCATGCAAACTATATATGCCTTATGAAGAGTCTCAACAAAACCGAGTCACGGGTTACCACATTAGGCATCTGCTTTGATGTACAAGTGTTCATTTTTACCAGACTTAAATATTCAGTTTTTTCGTATGTGGCATACAAGGGTCTCGTATGTCTGTTTTGATATGCACAAGCTTTTCAGGTTTTGTTTCCAAGATAAACTTTTATAGAGTTTTATTCGACCGCATGTGAAAATCGCTGATTCAGATGTTCCTGTGCTTCCGCACGGTCTGATCAGAGTCTTTGCTGTCTGTTGAATCATTCTCTATTATCACTTCTGGATACACTTGGTAGATTGTTGAGGCCCTCCCAGGGGTTTGGGGGAACAGGGGAATAAGGCCATTTATTTCAGGGGAGCAAGGGAACAAACGTCTAAAACTGAAGGGAACAGAGGAACAAAGGCAATTTTTGGGAACAGAGAACATAGAAAATCAAGATTTTGATTTTGGGGAACAAGGAAAAATGCCGATTTTTTCAAGGGAACAAGGGAACAGGTAACCCATGAGAAGGCCTCATTGCTCGCCATTTTTACAAGGGAGACAACTTTTGTGACTTCCTGTTTGCTTTTCTGCACCCAACACCTAGTCCTTTCCGAAAAGGGATCTACTCTAAAGGGAACGAATTTGCTCCCACGAGGGTAGACCACTTTTCAGTTCTTTACTTTGAAAGTGTATCGAAATGTAGCTACTAATAAAGTCCATAACAGTCCTGATCAGTCGCACTAGTTGATAAAGATCTTTCCTATTTTTATTAGTGGCAGCCTGGCTATTGAAAAACTCTACAGACGAAAAGTCAAGCCATTCTGACGCAGTCTGACGCTTTACGCATGCACTTGTTAGACTGCGCATGCGCAATCTGAGCGATGTCTTTGCTTTAAGCATAAGCAATAATGCATTTATTTATTTATTTATTTAGTTGACTTGGCTGATGTATTTTATTACAAAGTTCTCATTAATACTGCAATATTTTTACCAGAATCATGCATTAGCAAAGCGAACTGTTTTTTAATCTCAGCCGCGGACTGTGCAATCATAGATCAGTATTCGTATTTTCATTTTCTTATAATAGCCTGTGCGTTTCTCGATTTCGCCTCTGTGGAATTGTAGCATGAATCGTTTATTATACGGAGTGCGCTATCGAACCTCATCGGACTGCACGAATGTACATACTGGTCAAGATATACACTGTTTGTATATGCGATGTGATATCACTTTCCTTGTCGCGCTTCAGTTCCTGGAGGAGATGATCATTATAAGCTAAAATGACTAGCTACTTCTGGAGATTTGGCAGCCATTTCTCAAAGTGCAAAAAAGACCAAAATTTACTTGCTTGGCATTTAAAAACTATACATACGGCCGCTCTTAAGTGAAATAGACCCAGTTCGTAGATTTCCGCCATTTTCGAAAAAGGCAACAAATTTTGCGACCGCCGGTTAGCGTTACAGAAAAACCAACCACTTTCTGAAAAGGGGTCTACTCTAAAAGGAAAGAATTTGCTCCCACGGTAAGCAAATTCTTTCCTTTTAGAGTAGAACCCTTTACAGAAGGCAAACTCATTTTGACAACGCTGCCTCCCCGGAATGTGTACTAATTCCGCTTAAAGAAGAGAACATGCCCTAATAGAATGGAGTCAATTTCCCTTTAAGGTATACTTATTCCCCTTAAACTGAAATTGACAAGTTAAAAGATTAGATACAGCTAAACATTGACTTGAATTCTGCTTAGTCATAAAGATCTCAATAAAACTTTTCAATAGACAATTGACAACTATCTATTTCAAACGATAATAAGAAGAATTTGGATTAGAAAATGAAAGGATTGAAAAGGATTAGTCGGAAGCTTCATTCGGGAACTACTTTGGATGTTATGAAAGCAAAATCAGAAATATAAGTTTTGTTTAAAAATGATACTTCAGTGAATGTGATTTTTGATATTATATTATCCGTAGAATCAATCAGAAGAAATGTTCTGATACACAAGGTCACAAGAATATATTTTCAGTGTTAATGTCCAAGGTTCTTGCATACTCAAAGTGAATGAAACTATACTTGTTCACACTATCAAGAAAACACAAAAAAGTGCGAATATACCACACAGTTTAAAAAGCTTTGACTCTAACTGCTAATATAATTACCTCCCTTGAACTCCCTTGACCGCACTTGGCTACGTAACCTATTTAGCAAGCTTCCTATTCAGACAATCTTTTCTCATAGGCCCACTAGGCACAGCTGCATTACATTTTGATTTAGTATTTTTTGATGCCAAAATGTACGATTACAGCGAAAGCACGTCAGGTATCAACCTTTAAGAGGACTAGCTGGTTACACATGGTAATTTTCCGCCATTTACTAGAACGGAGACAAGTTTTGTACTTCCTGTTTGCTTTCCTGCACACCAGAGACACTTCCGAACAGAAGTCTACACTAAAAGGAAAGAATTTGCTCCCTTTGGGAGCAAATTCTTTCGTTTTAGAGTAGACACAATTTTGACAGGAGTTCTCTGCCGTTAAAGTGTATCTATACCCCTGAAAAAGATATAATCAAACAGTTAGATGAATAATAGAATCGCTCATCTTCAAAGCCAAGCTTGCTGAAGCGTGATAAAAAGACAGAACATGATTAAAGACTTCAATCAGAAACTATAAAGAACTGCGACAGCCAGAAATCAAAGCACTGACCGCACTGGTAGGTCGATTGTCTCTGAGTATAGGCTGGGAAAATGGTCCTGAACGAGGACTTAAGACTGTTTCATTCAACCCTGAACTTCCTGTAATTAAAGGAAAAATAGTACAGACCTGATCAGACGCTGTCTTCTGCCAATGTCTGAAATGTCTCAGTCCAGGGTTTACAGATAAGCTTCAATCAACAGCCCCCTGACGTCACAGCAACAAGAATAGCGCTGCTTTAAATAGCCGTTACCTGGATTTCGTCTAATGCGCGGTTTGATTACATTGGTAAATGATAATTACGTGGACAACTAACTTAAGGAAATTTTGTTGGCGTTTGTATACTATGGCTCGATTGTAAACAATAAACACAAACACTGCCAAGGACCTAGTCTTTGACATCAAATTCTAAGGCGAATCATTTATAACATTAGTAGACTACTGTTGCCAACTTTGTTACAGATAAATAAAAGTACTATTCGAGACTTGTTTACCTTTATGTATTTTTGTTTCAGCTGAAACTGGTTTATTTATACTTCATTCCCTGTGGACCATTCAGCCAGAAGCTTCACCTTCAAACAGTGCCGGTTGTCTCAGTGTATCATTTATACAAATATGGTATACTATTTGAAGTAATTCTAACTCAAAACTTTTAAACTGTTTTAGCAGAACTTGATCGGCCAAGAGCAAATTGAAAACTGCTTGTATAGTATAGGTCAATAAATTCATCGAACATGAATCTTGGAACCAATATCTTAGCGAAGATTTCTGAAATATGCCATATGAGAGCGACGGTTTCAGCGTAAAACAAGACCGGGTTGGAATTACAGTGAACCCTCGTTACAACGACAGGATTTGTTCCCAAGATATTGCCATTATACTGAACTTGCTCTTTAAAGAATCTATAATGGACATAATGACATGTAAAAATGCTTTGTTTTATTCTTATTTCCACACAGAACATATGTTTTGGATATTTGATAGAATCACCTCATTGAGGCGATTCTAACAAATATCCAAAACATATGGTACTTGAAGTTTCAATGCAATGTTCTTGCATAATTTTTTGTTATCTTCACCCCTTGAGCGAATGTTTCGTGACATTCAAATTGTCATTATAACGAATTTTACCGTTGTATCGAATGTCGGTATAAAGAGGGTTGACTGTATAAGAAATGAATTTTATATTTGTGGATTTGACCAATGTGTAAACGACGGTGATTCACTCACAGACTGAACATAAAGAGTTTATTTAGTATGTGAGTGATTCATCGTCGTGTTTACTTCGATAAAATCCACAAAGAAGCGAGCTCGTTCCAATTTGAAATTACAGTGAACCCTTATTACAACGACAGCATTTGTTCCCAAAATTGTTGCCATTATAATGACTTCGCTGTTGTAAAGAATCCTTAATGGACAGAATAATATGTTTGAAAGGCCTTGTTTTTATTTTTATTTCCTCATAGAATATTTGTTTAGGATATTTGTTAGAATCTAACAAATATTCAAAACATATTCAAATTGTCATTATAACGAATTTTGTCGTTGTATCGAGTGTCGGTATAAAGAGGGTTGACTGTACATTATTTTCTTCCCTACATCGCAAATCATATTTTATGGAGTATTCATATTTTCTTAATTCTCTCGTTTATACTAAATCACGGTTTATAAATGATTTAATATGATTGTAAAATGGAAAACAGATTTACATAAACAAGTTTTTCTTCTGGACCGCATTCTTATGCCGTTGTGGTAATTAAATTCTTACCCTGGAAGATAATATTCACTTCACATATTGCAAAGACAATTTAACGCAATTATCAATTGTTGCTCAGAAGTATAATTACGTGTATACATTTTAACCTTAACCACTTTCTGGGCTAATTCAGCAGACGATAAATTGATAAGACTCTTTTTTTTTTTTTTTTTTTTTTTACTTTTAACAAGACAACATACTGATAGTTCCTTCAAAGTGTCTCCATTGGAAAAAATATTGCAAAATATTGTCTGCTGAAATGGTTATATTTATTGTTAATGTTGTACAGCCAATAGGCCTGTTGGTGTTTGTGTTGTTGATGCTGTTGTTGTTTTGCTGTATGTTTTAAGTTCAATTAATGCATAAAAAGCAGTGTCGCACGTTATTAAGAGCCGTCCATTAACCGGCGAAAAGCCGTGTATTAACAAGGCAATTCACGCGTTGTTAATGCACGGCTATGCAACTTCCAATATGATCGTACCGGGGTCACAGGTTTGCTGCCGTTACGAGATGTGTCCAGCCAGGCCCTAGAACGAGCATAGTCTGTAGAAATTGCGTTCGCAAGACATCGGTAAAAAGGCGAAACAAAATAGTGCAAGAAATAACGCGAACTGTAGCAAATGTTTTCAGTTTTTATGCAATAATAGCGATTGAACATGATTTTTCAATGCATTAATATTCGCCAGGTCCCTTGGGAGGTGTTGAAAACCGCGGCCCGTGGCCTCGGTTTTCAACACCTCCCTCGGGACCTGGCGAATGTTTATGCATGAAAAACCATGTTTGATCCCACGGAAAATTTCAGAACAAGAAACGGAGTGGCAGTTTATGCGACGTGTAATGAGCTTCCGACTCTTTAAAGTGAGTGACACAGATCTTGTACGAGGTTACGACAGGTGAAGGATAATTTATACCACAGATGACTTTCTGCTTGTATTCTCAAACCAGCAAATTATATAATTCTGCTGATTCCTGCTACAGAATTGCCTTAAGTTTATATTTACACCAATTCTGGCATTACTACATGCAAAAACAAGAGATGTCAATAAGCAGTGCTTATAAGATACATTTTGTACCCCGGCTCAGAAACCAAAACGCAACTGACCGGCAGACGAATGGACAACGTGAAAATAGACTACCCTCCTGCCCCCATCCTCCTACTAGCCCCCCTCCCCCCCCCCCCCCCCCCAACACACACAAACACACACACACACACACACACACACACACATAACCCTCACGAACACCAATAATTGATTAATTATGTATGACAATTCCAACCTAGACCTGGTTAACATCAATGCCCATGCAAAAAGTGATGTCATCAATTCGTTTACAAGGTATTGAGCAGAAACGAAATTCTGACAATAACCAAGAACCATAACTGTGTTGTACATTTGCGAAAACTGAAGCGTAACATTCCCAACGTAGATCTGGTCAACATCAATGTATATGTAACATTTGGTCTAATGCCATCAATTTGTTTTCAAGATACTGAGTAGAAACAAAATTCTGACTATAATCAAGGACCATTTCTCTGTTATAAATTTGCGAAAATTGACGGGTAACAATTCCAACCTAGAACTGGTCAACATCCATGTCTATGCTAAATATGATCTAATTTCATCAATTTGTTCTCAAGATATTGAGTGAAAAATCAAGGGCCATAACTGTGTTCTGTATTTGCGAAAACTGACGCAAAACAATTCAAACCTAGATCTGGTCAACATCAATGCATATGCAAATTTTTATCTGATTCCATTAATTTGTTCTCAAGATATTGAGTGGAAACAAAATTCTGAATATAATCAAGGGTCATAACGCTGTCATAATTTTGCGAAAACAGACGCGTAACAATCCCAACCTAGAACTGGTCATCTTCAATGCATATGTAAAAGTTTGTCTAATTCCATCAATTTGTTCTCATGATATTGAGTGCAAACAAATTCTGACTATAATCATGGGCCATAACTCTGTTATAAATTCGCGAAAACAGACACGTTACAATCCCAACCTAGAACTGGCCAGCGTCAATGCATAAGCAAAATTTGTTCTAATTCCATTAATTCGTTCTCAAGATTTTGAGCGGAAACAAAATATTGACGATAATCAAGTGCCATTACTCTGTTCTAAATTTGCGAAAACTGACGCGTAACAATCCCAATCTGGAACTGGTTAACTTCAATGCATATGCAAAATTTTGTCTAATTCTATCAATTTGTTCTCATGATATTGAGTGCAAACAAATTCTGACTATAATCATAAGCCATAACTCTGTTATAAATTTGCGAAAACTGACACGTAACAATCCCAACCTAAAACTGGTCAACGTCAGTGCATATGCAATTTTGATAAGTTCCTTCATTTTTCACAAGATATTGAACGGAAATGAAATTCTGACAAAATGTAAGGTCCATAACTGTGATGTTAATTTTCAAAAATTGACGTATAACAGTCGCAAGTCAGCATCAATGCATATGCAAAATTTTGTCTAATTCTATCAAGTTGCTCTCAAAATACTGAGCGGAAACGAAATTCTGACGATAATCAAGACCCATAACTCTGTTTAAAACAGGCAAAAATGACGCATAACAATCCTCACCTCGATCTGGTTAAGGCCAAAGCATATGCAAAATTTAATCAAATTCCATTTAATTGTTCACAATATATTGAGCGGAAAACGAAATTTTGACTACCACAAAGGGACATAACTGTGTTGTATATTTGCGGAAAATGACGCGTAACAATCCCAACCTAGATCTGGTCAACGTCCGTGCATATGCAAAAGTTGGTCCAATTCCATCGATTCGTTTTCAAGATATTGTGCGGAAACGAAATTTAGACGATAATTAAGGGCCTTAACTCTATTGTAAATGAATGATGCGTAACAATCCTAACCTAGATTTTGTTAAGGTTTATGCATATGAAAAATTTGATACAAATCCATCTATTCGTTAACAAGATGTTGAGCGGAAACGAAATTTTGACAAAAATCAAGGGCCAGAACTGTGTTATATAATTGAGGAAATTGACGTTTAACAATCCCAACCTAGATCTGATCAACGTCAATGCATATGCAAAATTTGGTCGAATTAAATCAATTCGTTCTCAAGATATTAAGCGGAAACGAAACTCAGACAATCATCAAGGGCCATAACTCTGTTGTAAATCTGCGAAAATTGACGCATAACAATCCAAACCTAGATCTGGTTAGGATCTATAAATAAGCAAATTTGATAAAATTCCATCGATTCGATCACAAGATATTGAGCGGAAACGAAAGTTTAACATTAACAAAGGGTCATAACTGTATTGGATATTTACGGAAATTGACGCGTAACAATTCCTACCGAGGGTTGGTCAACGTCAAGGCATATTCAAAATTTGGTCCAAATCCGTCGACTCGTTCTGAAGATATTGAACGGAAATAAGTCGGAATGACGGAATGACGGAAGCTCAAACAGTACAAATAATGGACAATCTGTGAATACTCAGAATGGAACTGTATTCATACTCTGTAAAATTTAGTAATCCGTTACCTTTTTTTAAGCTTTGGCACTCTGTGGGCTAAACCACTGTGATGAAATTAGTGACATTTCTCTTATTTTTTCATTGTAAAAAGGAGTCAGAGATCAACATACCAAAATCATATTTCGAAAAATCATAGTCGATAGACACAAAGGCAAAATTAGAAATGTCCAGACAGACAGATATATATGGACCCAACATAAAAATTTTCTACTTCATTCAAATTGATATCTCGTAACAATGGTTGATTGAGTTGAGGTTTTACGGCCTTGTCAACCCGTTAGGGTCATGTCGAGCGCAGTCACTTTACCTAGCCACACTGTTCCTTGACAGGCTTAGTCCTCTAAGCGATTAATCAGTATTTATGCACATACTTTCGCCAGAAACTGGCAACTGCCCTTCTTGAATCAGCGGAAGGGGAGAGAATGACTGTAGAAAATACTGCATGATCAATCTCCACGACAGAGTATTGCCGGACCCGGATCGAACTTACGAACTGATCACCACTGAGTCACCGACTGAGCCACCGAGGCCGATATTCTTGTAACAACTAGCTCACAAAATTGTCCATTGTTGCTCAGAAGTATAATTGCATCAGAAGAACAAATTCTCACTGTCTAAAACTAACTAACCAATTATATCTACTAATCACATTGTTGCTCATATATCAGAGCAGACCAAAGTAAACCTCTAATCTGGCCATTACTACACCAAATAACTGTTAATACCTGGGGCCAATAAGGGGAAAACTTCGGAAAACGATCTATTATTTTTTTGATTGATTGTGTTGGGGTTTAACGACACGTCAACCCTTGAGGGTCATTTTGTGTCGTCTCCCAGAGAAAGGGAGAAAAGAGATAGAAGAGAGAGAGTAGAGGAGATGAAAGAGAGGGACAGGGAAGAAAGAGGAACAGGAATGAAAGTGAAGAAACAGAAGAAATAAAAACATTCCCCCTCTACCCTTACCCACTACAAGGATAGCAGGCCTTGCCCAACTGTAAGCCAATATCAGTTGGACACCCAAGTGATGTAAGATACACAGCACCTTCGCACCACCCGACCACCCCAAATATTATTTTTTGGGTGGACCCTAACTGTGTATCAAAATTGGACCGTTATCGACCCGACAGGATTTCTGTCGGGCCAATAACGGTCCGAAATAGATTTAAAGTAGAATACTAACTGGGATGGCCGCTGAATCGGACAACGAGCTACAGATAGGGTGGGTTTTTTTTTCAACAAAAAATATTGATTTCTTTTTACTCAACAAAAGTATTTTGAAGATGAAAAAGCGCCTTATTACTAGATACATCATATGCTAAAAGGTCTATCGGAACTTGAATTGTACGGTGACAGTCTATAAATTCAGAAAGATTGTTGGAAAAACTGATTTTTTCGAAATTATTCAAAAAGATTCTCACTCGTTACAAAACTATAGGTCATGACATGAATATTCCCCGACAAACAGCATGCATGGTTTTTAACCCAATTATTGTTGATAACTTTGTCTCCTCCTTTAATTGCACGACGTTGATTTGGTCACAAGACTAAATGACGACTCCTCTGCATTCAGTTTCAGAAGGTTAGCACCTGACTGTTAGTGTCTGTGGACGGGCCCATCGTAGTCCTCTTTGTTGTTCTATTCCGTTCTGCCTTCAAATCGCCATTAATAGCAAACAGTATAGACCAGGTTAACTCCATTTGTAAGCTCCGGCAGGATTTTCAGTTTGCCATTCTGTCAGTACCTTTTAGATACAGTTGACTCTCGTTATCTCGATCTCGGTTATCTCGAATAATCGCTTATCTCGAAGTGAAAATCTGGTCCCTGCCTAAACATGAAAATCTAACAATAGGTAAAAAAAATACATATATATTTGTTAAATGTGGTTGTTCGAATTATTTTTCCCTCAATTCTGCAAATCTGATATGTCGAGGTACGGATATTTCGAAGTATTTCATAGAGTCCCTTGGATTTCAAAATAACGAGAGTCGACTGTATATCAAATGAGCAAGCGCACGACAAAACCTACAATAAGACTTGTGCTACCAGCGAAGACTCAGATCAGCCTGCGCATCCGCAGTCTTCGCTGATCGCGTGTGCCTTCTACAGACTCCGGGCTATCCAAAGAGGGATAAATGAGAACCTTTGCCATACTGGTTGGATGTACCAGCTGATCTGAGACTTTACTGGTCACACAGGTCTTATTGTAGGTTTTGTCGTGCGCTGGCTCAAATAGTAATCAAATAGGATTGATCAAATTTAGGATGTATATTGCAAGGAGTTAGAGTGTCCGAATATTATATTGGGGTAAACACGGTTGATAGGAGCAGCATAACATACAATATAGGGATCAAACATGGTGTTTCATGCATTAACATTCGCCATGTCCCGTGGGAGGTGTTGAAAACAGAGGCCGAAGGCCGCGGTTTTCAACGCCTCCCAAGGGACATGCATTGAAAAAAACATATCCGATCGCTATTATTGCATACAAACTAAAAACTTTGGCTATATTCCGCGTTATTGCTTGCACTATTTTGTTTCGCTTTTTCACCGATGTCACGCGAACGTAATTTCTACGGACAGTGCTCGTTCTAGGGCCGGGCAATGCACATCCCGTAACGGCAGCAAATCTGTGGCCCCGGTACGGTCATATTGAAAGTTGCGTAGCCGTGCATTAACAGCGCGTGAATTGCCTTGTTAATACACGGCTTTCCGCTGGTTAATGCAGTTCGACATTGCTTTTTATGCAACAAGCAAATTCCATGGGGAATTTATGTCCCCCGCCTTATTTTTATTTGAGGTGTTAAAAATGGTAAAGTTAACCAGAGGACCACTGGTCCTGTATCAAATACCTAAGTATTGAAGCAGGAAACCATTGATAAAAAATAATTTCAAGATTCTGAAAAAAACCACATGCATATCTTCAGACCATCCTTAAAGCACCTGTAAAGTTTCAAAGGATCGGCTTAAAACTGTGGTAGGAGTTATGGGGTCAAGGTACCTACTCCCTATACGCTTCTGTAGTATTAGAACTCAAAAAATGTCTAAGTTAAAAATGCAGAAAAAGTGATAAAAAATTATTTCAGGATTCTGAAAAAACCACATGCATATCTTCAGGCCATCCTAAAAGGCTTTGTAACGTTTCAAAAGGATCGGACAAAAACTGTGGGAGGAGTTAAGGGGACAAGGTGCCTGCACACTATACACTTCTGCAATATTAGAACTAAAAAAATTAAGTTAAAAATGCGGAAAAAGTAATAAAAAAATATTTCAGGATTCTGAAAAATCCACCTGCATATTTTCAGGCCATCCTAAAAGCTCACGTAAAGTTTCAAAAGGATCGGCCAAAAACTGTTGGAGGAGTTAAGGGGACAAGGTACCTACTCCCTATAGACTTCTGTTATATTAGAACTCGAAAAATGTCTAAGTTCAAAACGTGTAAAAAGTAATAAAAAATAATTTCAGGATTCTGAATAAACCACATGCATATCTTCAGACCATTCTAAAAGCACCTGTAAAGTTTCAAAAGGATCGTCCAAAAACTGTGGGAGGAGTTAATGGGACAAGGTACTTGCTCCCTATATACTCCTGTAGTATTAGAAATCAAAAAATGTCTAAGTTAAAAATGCGGAAAAAGTAATACAAAAATTATTTCAGGATTCTAAAAACCACATGCATATCTTCAGGCTATCCTAAAAGCCCATGTAAAGTTTCAAAAGGATCCGCCAAAAACTGTGGGAGGAGTTAAGGGGACAAGGTACCTACTCCCTATACACTTCTGTAATATTAGAACTCGAAAAATGACTAAGTTAAAAATGCGGAAAAAGTAATAAAAAAATATTTCAGGATTCTGAAAAAAAACACATGCATATCTTCAGGCCATCTTAAAACACCTATAAAGTTTCAAAAAAATCGGCCAAAAACTGTTGGAGGAGTTAAGGGGACAAGGTACCTGCTCCCTATACACTTCTGTAGTATTAGAACTCAAAAAATGTCTAAGTTAAAAATGCGGAAAAAGTAATAAAGAAATATTTCAGGATTCTGAAAAAAACACATGCATATCTTCAGGCCATCTTAAAACAGCTATAAAGTTTCAAAAAAATCGGCCAAAAACTGTTGGAGGAGTTTAGGGGACAAGGTACCTGCTCCCTATACACTTCTGTAGTATTAGAACTCAAAAAATGTCTAAGTTAAAAATGCGGAAAAAGTAATAAAAAATTATTTCAGGATTCTTAAAAAACCATATGCATATTTTCAGGCCATCCTAAAATCCCATGTAAAGTTTCAAAAGGATCGGCCAAAAACTGTGGGAGGAGTTAAGGGGACAAGGTACCTACTCCCTATACACTTCTGTAGTATTAGAACTCAAAAAATGTCTAAGTTAAAAATGCGATAAAAGTGATAAAAAATTATTTCAGGATTCTGAAAAAAAACACATGCATATTTTCAGGCCATCCTACAAGCCCGTGTAAAGTTTCAAAACGATCGGCCAAAAACTGTGGGAGGAGTTAAGGGGACAAGGTACCTACTCCCTATAGACTTCTGTAATATTAGAATTCAAAACATGTCTAAGTTAAAAATGCGGAAAAAGTAATAAAAAATTATTTCAGGATTCTGAAAAAACCACATGCATATCTTCAGACCATTCTAAAAACACCTGTAAAGTTTCAAAAGGATCGGACAGAAACTGTGGGAGGAGTTAAGGGGACAAAGTACCTACTAAAAACTCGGAACCACGCACCACGCACCACGCGCCACGCACCACGTGCCACGCACCACGCACCACGCGCCATGCGCCACGCACCACGCGCCACGCACCACGCACCACGGAAAACCAAAAACAGTGTCCCTCCACTTTTCTTCGAAAAGGCGGGGGACAATAATAACAGATAAAGTACTCTAATACAATCATTCAGTATTATCATCCCAGCGGGCACACAACGTTGAAACAACGTTGATTCAACATGTTGAAACGACTTTGTTTCACCGCTGTGAACCCGCTGGTATTTTTATTTATATACGTTTAATTCTGGCATCTTAGCTTATGCCAGGATATTTTTTCGAACTGCTTCTGTATAACAAATGATGAAAATATAATAATGAACAAACTATATGCGGGAAGGCTGGATTTAATGGGGCAGCTAATGATTCATTCAAAGACACATAAATGAGGATTGATCAGTAGTGATGTTACTGGAGTATATGAGGAATGATCAGTAGTGATGTTACTAATAACCTCAGCTTATTTGTGTCCAATTGAAATGTGTGACAATCCCTTCTTAACTTCATTATATTGTATTATTATCGAATAAAGGGACCATAATATTATATAGTGCGTGAAAAGGACCCTTAAAACAAATACGGACAACAAAGGCCTATTGGGACCTGTTCAGGACCTTTGTTTCCCACTTACGAGGAATTAATACAGTTTCAGGGGTGGTAACTCTTTCAAAATTCTTGTGCCTCATTAATAGTAGACACCTTTTCATAACAGACAAGCCTGAGGAAAAAAGTGTGGACCGAAATCAGGCACCACAGAACGCGGCATCTGGTCAGTATCTAATGAGTACGCCCAACATCCATTATTGTGTAGAAAATCGAAAAGTTTTCCCTAATTATCGTTATTTGCTTCCTGACCTAGCGCCATAACCTTCAGTGGCTCGAACTACCCATACCTCGAACAAATTTCCATGGTCCCAAAGATGTTCGAGCCATTGACGTTCGACTGTAGCTATTTGGGTTCAGAAACTTGAAACATCAGGTAATTCCGGTGCGTGTATGCATATGTGAGTTCGAGCGTGTTTGTTTTTGTTTGTGTTTTTTGCTCACAAGGGTCATTCCCTTTAGAATTTATTGTTTAATTTTCAGGATTAGTATGGTAGATATTTAAGGTAAATAAGGTCAACAGCGAAGGCCTAGAGCATCCAGAGAGGATGGGCAGACTTTTGTTGTTCCTAAACGATGATTTTATTGGACCTTCTAGCACACTCTTCTACATCAGATCAGTTTTATTGACACTGTCCGTCTAGAAACTTTGTAGGAAAAGTAGACGCGTAGGATGCTCTAGCTCGCTATTATTACCATAGCTTTACGGGCTATGTGTGTTTTTCTCCAAGCACATCGCTTATGACATTAGACAAGACATTAGCAAATCCGGTATTACGGATAAAAGCTTCTAGTATCGTCTTAACCCTATTCATTAATGCCGGAACTACTTTTGTAGAAGTGTTACGTTTCCTGCTAATTCTTTGAGCCGCCTCACGACAAAATTTGTCTTCAAGAAATATCCGAACTACGCATGCTCAATCACGTCAGAGAATAATCTATACGCTTAGGCTGTCTCTAGATGCTGCCTTTAAGATGGGTGGGTGCATTATCTAAGGAGACAACTGTCAAAATTGCTTTTACTGCCTTTCTGAAAGGGTCTACTCTAAAAGGATAAAATGCGTCTTTTGGGAGCACTTTCTTTTTAGAGCTGACCTCTTTTCAGAAGAGGTTTTGTGTGTAGGGAAGTAAATAGGAAACTACAAAAGCTGCCTCACTTGTTAAACAACGGTCGAAATTTACCAAGTGTATCTAGTCTAATTAATGACATGAATACATCTCAAAAAAAATAATTCTGGCGTGGATGTATTTGCCACTTCACACGGTGAACTACTTTTAAAGGAAAATAAATTGTTCCCTTTCTCTCTTGTCTTTAAGATTAGCCTCCATTATTGAAAGGTTTCAAATGCTAGGAAGACAACTTGTCTCCATCCCTTTGCAAAATGGCTTCCAATTCTTTCAGGTGAATTCATACACCTTAAACCACACATATACCATGACCACACTGCGCATGTCTGGACTGTGCTGGGTATGCGCAGTTCTCATAAGTAGGATTGTATAATTACGCGTTTGTTTCTCCAGGAGTCAAAGATGACTAATTAGATGGCCTAGATGCGCAAGCTAATCTGAGCCATCACTGACCGTACATGTTACAGTCGAACTTCAATGGCTCGAACATCTTTGGGACCATAGAAAATTGTTCGAGACATGGGTAGTTCAAGCCACTGAGGGTTAATCATGGTGCCAGGTCAGGAAGCAAATAGCGATAATTTAGAGATTTTTTTTATTTCCTTCACATTAATTGTATGTTGAGTGTGCTCATTAGAATCGCCTCGAAGAGGCGATTCTAATGAGTACACACAACATACAATTTCATGATAAAATAAGAAAGTTTCCCTAAATATTTGTTTTCTTGATCTTGAGCTTGCGGAAGAATTTCGTAGGGACTCAAAAATGAGTTCGAATTAGCCATGGTAAACGAGCCATCGGTGTTCGAGCTACTGAGGTTCGATTGTATACGGTACATTATCTCACGTTATGACTCAATTTGTCTTGATGAATGCCATTCTTATCAAATGTAACTGACACTGTTTCCGGTTCATCCTACTCACCGTTACTACATCCTGTTTCATTGTCGAAAAATATCCGGAACGTGCTTGGTATTATATGAGTTTTAAGTTAACCATTACCGCTCTACGGGCAAATTCAGCAGACGACAAATTAATTAGCCTAGTTTTTTTTGTTGTTTTTTTTTTTTTTTTTTTTTTTTTTTCCAAGAAAAATATTTCAAAATGTAGACTGCTTATGTTTTCCCAGCTTGATAAGCGTTAGCATGTAAGGATTGCCATTCTAATCTTATACCGGTATATATAAGCCTCACCAAATAGTAACATTGGTTTAATTAATATTTTATTCAGCATTTTTCACATATACATAGCATAATATTATATGGTACAGGATTTGATAAAAAGCTTGAGCTTATGTAAATCATCTCCTGAAAGTTATATAGCAGTGTAATAACGAGAAGAGTAGATGGAAACATAGCATGTTGGTAATTAATTAGCAAATATAATAATAAAATTATTATTATTATTATTACTACTACTACTAATAATAATAATAATAATAATAATGATAATAATAATAACGAGATAACAATAATAGTAATGATGATGACGATGATATTGATGATGGTGATGATGATGATTAATTAGAGAGCATGTCGCACCTCTTTTGGTAAAGTAAGTTGATCGATTGATTTGATCTGTATTTAGTGTTCCCGTAAATAGTAACATTTCAACAAGCACAGACTGAGATGGGTCTACGCTGATCGCTTACGGGATACTTTAGATTCATACATTCTTTAAGCGACGGTGCAGACTCTGATCTGACTGTACGGATGCGCAGGTTAATTTGAGTCTACGCTGCTCACATATGTCATAACGTAATCTTGTATCTGGAGAAGGTTGACCGTATTATTCAAATGCGTTCTGTTAAAAAGAAACAAACTTAGATCGCTTTAAAAAGAAAGAAACTTTGATCACGTTAAAAAGAAACTTATATTGCGTTAAAAGAAAAAGAACTGAGTTGTGTAAAAGAAAAATACTTAGATTGCGTTTGAAAAGAAAGATGCTTAGATTGCGTTAAAGTGATAAAAATGGAAGCAACGATAGATTGTGTAAAGAAAGAAACTTTGATATGTATATCAAGATGCCAAAGTAAATATAGCATCCAGTCTTGCATGTCCATACATATGCCTGTTAAATAATTAAATAATTACGAGTAAATGTTATACAGTAAACCCTCGTTACAGCAACAGAATTTGTTCCCAAAGATGTTGCCATTTAAATGAATGTGCTGTTGTAAAGAGTCCTTAATGAGCAGATTGATATGTAAGAAGGGTCTTGTCTTGTTCTTATTTCCTCATAAAACACATGTTTTTAATATTTGTTAGAATCGCCTCACTGAGGATATTCTAATAAATATCCAAATATGTTTGATTTAAGTATCAAAGACAATATTTTGTATTTTGGCATAATTTGTGACTAATTATTACCTCTTAAGCGAAGGTTTAAATGACAGTCAAACTTTCATTATAACGAATCTGTCGTTGTATCGAGTATCGGTGTAAAGAGGGTTGTTTGTAAATTAGGTTACGTTGGAAATCACGAATTTCCGAACAAAGAACAGAAGAGGAAAGAACAGTGGCAAGACACAGCGACAAAGTTGCACACAGTGATCTAAAAACAAAGAAGAATTGCACTAGAGGAACTGCCTTGGAACCGTCGGCAGAAACAACTTTAGTCGAACCTCAATAGCTCCAACACGGATAGCTCGTTTACCATGGCTAATTCGAAATCGTTTTTGAGGCCCTAGGAAATTCTCTTGATGGCCTTTCAAAGCAAATGTTTATGAATTTTTAAGGAAATTTTCTTATTTTGTCATAAAATGTATGTTGTGTGTACTCATTAGAATCGCCTCATCCAGGCGATTCTAATCACACTCAACATTCTATTATTGTCTAGAATATTGAAAAACAAAAATTCCTAAATAATCGCCATACACAGCCTAATCTGGAGCTGTAATTAACCCTCAGTGGCTCGAACTACCCATATCTCGAACAAATTTCCATGGTCCCAAAGATGTTCGAGCCATTGAAGTTTGACTGTACTGGGGGCTTCAACTAGTCTTACTCGATCGGCATCCTTATCTCGAAGCAGCGCCAGACATTAACACAAGAATACACAACAAATAGGCTAACGCATGACATAAACTACAAAATGACATGTGCACCCAGCGAAGACTCAGATCAGCCAGGGCATCCGCCCAGTCTGATCAGTCTTTGCTGTGTGCTCAATAGGTAGCTAAGGACACAAGCATTTTTATACGGACAGCGAAGACTCTGATCAGACTGGGCGGATGCCCAGGCAGACCTGAGTCTTCGCTGGGCGCACATGCCATTTTGTAGGTTGCGTCATGCGTTAGCCTATTTGTTGTGTATTCTTGTGTTAATGTCATGCGCTCGCTCAAATGATAGTACAAACAGAAATGAAATAGACAGCAATGTGGGCAGCCATTGAAAAAGCTTACAAGAAGTAAACAACACGTGAAAATAAAACAAACAAAAAAAGGGCAGCCGTATAGCGGGTGAGCAGAATGCTATATTAGCAGCATCTTGGATCCGCATTCGAATGTCCACCTTGGAACAGACAGGAATATAAACCAATGGTGGTGAGACTTAAATTAGTTTTACTTGCTCGAAACCTCGCCCTTAATTTTGAAGCAGCTCAAAATTACAAATATATGTTCGGTCCACGTACGGCCCTCTATTTCATCAGTAAAACATCACAGTAAAAATGAATAATCACAATAAAAGTCAAAACGGATTGCCTTTGGAAACAAGTTACACACAAAATCACGAAAATCGGAGACTCAGTTTGATCCCAGCTAGCATTCTACATAAATCTATAGCGGGCCGTTATCGGCCCGTCAGCTACCCTGACGGGCCGATAACGGCCCGCTATAGATTTATGTAAAATGCTTACTGGGATTGAGTCTCTTCATATGCAACACCATAGTTTGCCAGGCTGCACAAGCCTGAAATGAAACAAAGTATAGGTCTCAATGGCAATCTGAAATCAGAGTAAAAGGAAACCACAAGTTGAACAACGATGTCCAACCACAGAGAGCAGTATTCAAGCACCATCCTTCTGAAAGAGATTGAGGAAGGAGACTTCATTCTGTCTGAGAAATAGTATAGAAGATGTCCAAGAATGCCTTCAATCACAGATCATAGCTTACCATGACATCAACAGCAAACAAACTATCACGAAAACATACCTATATTTTATTTTGACCCCCTTAAACCTCACTTTTATATAGTAAAACTGGGGTTTACAGGGGTATACATTTTTTTTCTTATTTTCTGCTCAAAACATAGATTGTGGGTACTCGTTAGAACCGCCTTGCCGAGGCGGTTCTAACGAGTACCCACAATCTATGTTTGAGCAGAAAATAAGAAAAATAAGGCGGTTCTAACGAGTACCCACAATCTATGTTTTGAGCAGAAAATAAGAAAAATATCAGAATTTTTATCTGAAACTGTACATGTCTTGGTGGTAAAATTTTCAGTATATTTGAATAGGCTTGGTTTCGTAATGCATGGCATAAAAAATTAACCAGACATGGACCAAGGAAAAGCAAAGCAACCAGATTCTTCCCCAGCAAGGTGATCACAGTGCAAGACAGGATCCACTAAACACAATAAGACAACAAACAGGACAAAGCATAAAAAAGCCCCGCTACGAGCACCCATAAGGCCACACAAAGAACAACCAATTCTATAAATACAGCCTTAGAAGAGTCAGTAGTAAAGTCGTAAAAACTAATGGGGAAGGGGGCGGGGGTAAATTCATCATCGTGCAATGAAAGAGGGAACCCAGTAAACATTCTTTATAAATCTATAGCGAGCCGTTACCGGCCCGTCAGGTTACTAACCTGACGGGCCGATAACTGCCCGCTATAGATTTATAAAGAATGCTAGCTGGGAAGCAACCTTATTGACCATGACTGAATGATAACAATGCATGCAGTTTACCTCATAACATTCATGCCGTAACGATTAACAATATTTTTTAATTGTTCCGAAAATCAGTATTACCAACGGTCCTTCTGAATGTATAGACTAAGTCGCCAAACAAATCGGTTTCCGATAGACCCTCCTACAGAAACTACAAAAGTGTTTTCACACTAACGCAATATTTGGAAATTCATCCAGAATGATGGGATAAAACAAAGAACATGTTTTACAGAGTCAAACGCTCTAACCGCTCGGCTACGACGCCTCTCTGTTGTATCGGTAGACGTCTAACGTTGTGCACTTCGTTTGCGATGTACTATAGCTATCATTATTATACTGGCTGAAAATGTTTTAATTCCCCTTTATATTGCTCTCATTCAAAAAGCAAATGTTTTACTGTAGGGTACATAGGTCGATGACTTAATACTATTAAACAGATAGACTTTTTATTCTTTGATGACCATGTACTACTGATACTACTGCTAATACTCAGGAAATCTTCATGTACTTGTGAATTATTTACCTCAGAAGGGTCCTATATCTAAAGGCAGACAATGTTTGTGACTTCAAGTTGGCTTTCCAGTGCACGTCCAATTCTGGAAAGAGACCTACATGTACTCTAAAAGAAAAGAATTCACTCACAAGGGAAGCAAATTCTATCTCTTAGAGAAACTCTTTCAGAATGGAGCAAAAACAATTGTGCTTCCTTTGAAATTATAATTATAATCTTAATTGTTTTATTAATTGTTTTAACCTTTGTTTATAGCTAACACTGTGGCAAATAGTGCAGACTATGATCAGAACCAAGGATAATCCATGTATGATTTCGGCCTGCATTGTTTGTTTAAGTCCATTTTGTGGGACGCTCACAAGAAATAGGCATAAATCATAAAGGACGCAATAGTATTTATTACAACAAGTACAACAAAATCGCATAGTAAATAGACGTGGTGGATTTCATGTGTTTCCATATATAAATAAAAGCGTACTAGCAACTCCGGTACCCGACACGAGCTGACGTGATGTCTTGGTTCTTACGTACGTAGCAGCCTCAGTTTGGTGGTTGGCATCTAGTGGTGCCATGGCAGCGTAACAAAACGCTGCCCAACCCTGAAAATTAACGTAGGGATATACCTGTTGCGACGAATCAGATCTGCTTGTGTATCATCGAGCTCTGGCCAGAGCTGCCAGTATGTTTAACTGCCGGAAAAATACTGACTGTAAAAAGGAAAATATATTAGCTGCGCCGCGGGAAAAGGGGTCTTCGAACTTCCCTCGGATCAATCAAATTGCGCATACCCGGTCTCTTAGCAAGGCTACATGTCTAACTCTTTCGCTTAAGTTTCCCCTTGACCTACTGCTTACGTGAGCAAACAGGGTAGGTTCTAGCGAGGCAGCCGGGATGCGTAGCTGCAGTAACGAATCCACAGTAAGGAATGATCTGTTTCAGGCTTACATGTTAATATTTATAGAAATTTTGAAGCAACTTTGAGACGATATAGCTCTGATATTAATTCGATAATGGTGATATTCAATAGATGTACAACAGAAAAAAAAAACTCAAAAATACCCTAATTGCGAGATGGTTACCTTGTCCAGACTGCATTTACCTAATGATTCGGACACCTTAACTCCTTGCCATACGTCTCATACGTGCCATACAAGCCTGAAAACATGAACTAAAATATAACTGAAGATATCCAGGAAAAGCCACAATCACGAAGCACAGCCTTCCCGAGGCATCAAAAGAAGGAAGCAGGAAACATGAGAAACAAGTAATGACAAAACAAATGCCACGTATGAAATCACCAACACAGCCAGTAGAAAAACTAATTTGGGGTTAAGACCAGTTTTACTCGCGCGAAACGCAGCTCCAATACAAACAGTAAAACAGTGTAAAGTGGTCAGCTATTGAAGAAGATGACCCCAATGCTAGCATCACACAAAAATAAAAAAAAAAAACATAGAAAGATTGATAGCAAACATTAATGGATACTTTAAGGAATTTTTCATAGGCGATTCTAATGAGTATACTCAACATACTACAGTAAATCATCAATGGCTCGAACATCTTTGGGACCACAAAAATTCATTCGAGACATGGGTAGTTCGAGCCAATGAGGATTAATCATGGCGCCAGGTCAGGAAGCAAATAACGAAAATTTAGAGATTTTTTTTTCGATCTTCTAGTCAATAATGGTATGTTGAGTGTACTCATTAGAATCGCCTCGTTGAGGCGATTCTAATGAGTACACACAACATACAATTTCATGGTATAGTATGAAAAATTCCCCAAAAAATCCGTAAAAAAATGTTTTCTTGGGCTATCAGAAGAATTTCTAAGGGACTCAAAAACGAGTTCGAATTAGCCATGGTAAACGAGCCATTGGTGTTCGAGCTATTGAGGTTCGATTGTATTATTATATGGAAATCCCTAAATCATATCCATTTGCCTCCTGACCTGGCATTATGAATATTTCTCAGTGGTTCCTACTACAAAATTACATGCGAGTTATGAAGGTTCTTCTGTACAACCTGGTCAAGTTCCACACGGTTTCCTTAGAAACTAAATTTTGGGCAACCTTATATCCTTACCATGTTTGTCATAAAACCTAATCATTGCCTTCCCTTCTATTCAGTAAATTCAGTGGGCTAGCTTGTGGCGTGACTTCAAACTGCTTCAAGTCCTAGTACTCAGGTTTAAAGGACCTTCACACGGACCGAACAAATATATGTTTTTGCCTCTATGGAAGCTGAGGGCGAGGGTTGGGATCCTGTAAAGCTAACTTATGCGCCAAAGTTATTCATTACTGACCGTTACAAGGCGGTTCATTCATTGCGGTATTCTTTGTTAATTGTTACCCAGTCAGCATTCTACGTAAATCTATATCGGGCCATCATCGGCCCGTCAGGGTAGCTGACGGGCCGATGACGGCCCGATGTAGATTTACGTAGAATGCTAGCTGGGTATGTATTGTTTCACTTTCAAATCTTTTTTTTTTCTTTTAACAGTTATGTATGTTTAAAATATATTCAGTTATGTTGGTGTAATAGAGTTGTCACCTTTTTGGAAAAAGTTGCCAACCCTGCTTGCCATCTGTCTATTTTGTGGCTGCTTAATTGTATTTGTTTGTCTTTCCCATTGGTGTTGGGGGCTTAACGTGGATCTGATTGTTTCAGTTCCTGAGTTCACTTATTTACTTTTTATAACGGCAAACAAAGACTGACCGGGACATCAAAGGAGCTAAGAGATGTATATGTACATACAGAATCTAGTGATCTAATGGCATTGGAATTTGTCAGGTGGAAGTCTGGTTCCAGTTCAGGATGGATTGCCATCTCACACACGTGCTTGATAGAAACTGCCCATTCCTGTAGAAATAATTTGTAATATACAACTTAACAACGGTTAATAGAAATTGAGATGTTTGCGAGAATCATGCGATGTTTTTACGAACGTTCATAATGCAATTTAGTATGAATCGCATCTTACGATGTGACATGGAGTCTTTCATGTTGCCCATTCCAATTTGTATTCCTTGCATATTTTTTTCGCCTGCAATGAGGCAGCCGGTGAATACTGAACTGTCAAGGGAAAAACGTATTTTTTTGTTTTGTATTCTATCCTTATCAGTACTCTCTCTCATCGTTAAATATTAATTTAGAATAAATATCTTCTTACATTAAAACTTCCTCTTTGTGCAAGTAGAGTTAATCGTTAATTTGTACTGGGTGAGTGCGCCGAAAATCAGTTAATATGTTGTTGTTTTTTTCTTTGTATCCGTTGTGCTTATATTCCACGCGATAGGAATGCGCACAATTTCCCTACACATTTTTTAAAAAAAAAAAACATATAACGATCGTACTCTATATTTTATTGACTAGAATCATAAACTTTATGAGTACAGCTCAGTATTTTAGGTAAACAGAAAACTATGTTTTTCCTTACGGGCATTTTGGAACAGTTAGGTGAAGCAAGGTTTTCAGAATTAACATATCCGAAAACGATAACCAGATTCGAGTTCTAAATAAGGCACTTTGGTGCAGTTTCAAAGGAGGCAGTTCTATCAGAATTCTTATACACCTTTTTGAAAAGGGACCTTCTCCCCTTGGGAGCAAAGTCTTTCATTTTAGAGTAGATCTCTTTTCAGAAGGGACAGTGTACATGAAAGCAAATATGATGTATCAAATGTGTCTTCCTTGTAAAGCAAAAAATGGCGGAAATTTAGCACCGTGTGTCCAAACCCGTTTATCATGTGAATTATCCGTTTCTTTGCCTCATGAAAACATTTATAGCATACCTGGTCCATCCAGTATCTTGACACAGCCGTAATTGGTATGACTTGTATTCCCACCAGACAGGCGTGTCTCATAGGAAACACGTTCGGAGCGCAGGGCCAGTTGAGGGTGTATGTGTAGAAGTTCTCTTCTGCTATTTGACCGACAACGCCGGTATCCTGGATGATCGGTGGGAAATGATCACGGTTGTGCATTCGCACCTGCCAGTACTCACGAACTGACAACACTTCCATGGCGAGCATCACCTGACCAGTGTGCATAAGAACGGGGTCATTCATTGCTTTTCCTAGGGCTGCGATTCCGTGATAGCAATTCAAACTCTGTAATAGAGAAACTTCATATTCAGGCTACGTCAAGTAAAAAAGTGCCTTCGAACATGCTGATCATGCGCAAAGTATTATCCAGGCATTTGCTCTCAATTCATGCATTCCGTAGTATGCAATGATTCAGCGAGTCCCTGATCAGGCTCTCTCTCTCTCTCTCTCTCTCTCTCTCTCTCTCTCTCTCTCTCTCTCTCACACACACACACACACACACACACACATACACATAATGCCAGCATGTTCTAGCAGCTTCACACAGGTTATATATTATTCCGATGGGGGCTTACTATGCTCCACTTGTTGAGGATTATAAGGAACTATCATTGGTGTGAGGGTAGATAAAAAAAAAAGTCCGTCCCGAGGATCATTGTCTGTCATCTCGAGGCTTGCCCATGATAGATTTTTTCTTGCACATCTTTTATTTCTGAAGCTAGATTTTTTAATACTGCAGTCACTTCGACTGCTTACGTCCGCCATATCGTGATGACATCACTGTGGCGTTTAATGACGTCATTACGTTCAGTGACGTAAACCGTAACGATAGGGTACGTGATGTCCAATACAACCAGTGCATATCAAACACGTGAGATTTCTCGATTTTCATCTTAACCTGGGTAGGAAAGAAATTTCTATCCCAGGGTTAAATCCAGGATTTCTGTATCTGGTGTGCAAGAACTACTTCTATATACCTGGACGATTTGCTTAATATTGATAATATTTCTTTTTAAAAACGGATGATCAGATGTACCCCACCGAGCTCCTGTTAAATAAAGCTAATTCTTATTATACTTTTACACTTGTCTTGGATTTGAATTTCTCGACATCAAATGGTATAATATCTTTAACAATTTACGATACTTTATGATTTTGATTAAGACAATACGTGACGGTAAAGTGGTTGCCGAAATTCAAATGCGCAGATACAATTTACAAAAAGAAGGCCGTGTTCGAAAGCTTAGAAACTGACATTTTGCGAAACTGCTACTTTTCGAGATTTTAGTTCCTTTTCAGAAACTATTCTGGGCAAACATATTAGGGTTTAAATTTATAGAGAGTTCGAAAGTTTAGGTAATTTTTCGTATTCATAATAATTTCCTTTTTTAAATGTTATTATTCCTCCTATATAAAATACATGTCTCAACTTATACGGTATGCAAGGATATATTTTCGTGTAAAAAGTTTTGACAATCGGAATGAACAGATTCTGAAGTCCTCACTACTGAACTCCTTACACAAGGCGATCGGTGTCATAAACGTTTTTTTTTTTTTTTTTTAAATATCACATGTATAAAGTTAGCCTGAAAACACTTCTTCAGCAAAGAATGCTTGTGTAACAGTTTATCCTCGGCCCCACTCTCGCAGCTTGCCCTAGGGCAGCTTGTCCCCAACCTCAGAAAACCTGGCAAATGCAGTTAAAATGATATTTATTCTTTTTTATGACAAATTCAGATTGCACAGTTGCAAAAAGTACAGTGGCTGTAATCTAAAGAATACGGAATTATTTAAATGTACGCTTAAAGGGTGTATGTGCGGTAAATAAATAGGTCGAATACGGTAATGCATACAGAACAATTTCGACATCTCGATATAACTTATTGATAGATAATCGTGCATTCATTTGACAAACACTTGTTGTCAGATAACCGCGACTGTTTCCAGATATCAGTATGTACCCACCAATATTGTAAACAAGTTACTTAGAACACATTTTCGCGTATACAAAATGTTCTAGGTTATCATGCCAGTTATACTATTGAATATGATTATATGCGACCAAAGTCGTCTAAGATCATCCTGTGCATCCGCGCAGTTTGATATGTGTCGATATGATACTGTCCCTAATGTGTAATGTATCAATCTTAAATGTAATTATATATTAATGATTAGCGTAGAGCTTGATCGGACTGCTCAGTGCGCATGCTGATCTCGGTCTACGCTGGCTGATATAAGGTGGATTTCTCTTTGGAGGACTCATACCTGTTCAAAGATTTTTAAATGAACTATGAATGCAAAGTATTACATGTACAAAGAATTGCAAAATCTTACCCCTTCAAAATGAGTCCTAGTACAATTAAAATACCAATGGAAACAGTTTTGAAAGGATGATTTAATCGGTTTAATGAAATAAAAGACAATGGATTTGACATTATCCACATGAAATAATATGATTGCCTTAGCAAATAGTGAAGACGTTGATGACGCAGCATTTCCCCCATTATTGATTGCTCCTTGTGATTGGTAACTGCCTTGAATTAGGATGATCATACCTTGTGGCTGTGTTAATAAGTATAATAGTTATTATCACATGTTCATTACTATACTTGGTACGATACACTTGCGTTTGTATATCCGATAATACGTTTCATCATTTTTTTAGTACAGTTTAGGAGGGTACAGATAATCAGAAGTATAGCCAGACATAATGTACTTTGGGCTGAAAGAGGTTTTTGCCTGCCTTGTACTGATAACCGGAAAAAGTGTATTTTGAACAGACGGAAACTATCAACCCGCTCGCGACGTTATGGTGACAATGTCAACACCATGACAAAAGCGAATTGTAGGACGTGTCGTTACGCGCTTTTGCTCTTGAATCATCATGTTTTTAACAAACCTTTTAATGACTCAACACCAACAAAAAGCGGATATGAATAAGTGATAATTAACAATATTCTACACGATGTTTTAGTTATCACCTAATGGAGGGCTCTGGAACATAGTTATATAGGCGCCAAACCTTACAATTCATCCTGATACAATTGTTTTATAGGCGCCAAACCTTGCCATTTATCCCGATACAGATTTGTTTGTGTTGAGGTTTTACGGCCCAGTCAACCCAATGGGGTCATGTCGAGCGCAGTCAGATTATCTTACCACACTTTTAGTAAGCAGGCTTAGTCCTCTAAGCGGTTAACCAGTATTGTGCACATTTTTTCGCCAGAAACTGACAACTGCCCTTCTTGAATCAGCGGAAGGGAGAGAATGACCGTAGAAAATATTTCATGATCAATCTCCACGAAAGAATGTTGCCGACCTCGGCGGGGGTTGAACCCGCGACCTCCTGGTCTCCAGTCGGACGGCGCATCCAACTGAGCCACCGAGGCCGGCCCTGATACAGTTACATAAGTAAACAACTATTTGGTCAGTCTGGAGGTCCCCTATCGCATCAATTCTATACTATTTTAGTGTTATAAAATATAAGTGCACAATGAGATATGGCCCTTGTGATATGTGTTAACAACAAAGCCTCTTTTTAGTTCAGCCCGCACACCCTCGCTAGTCCGATCAAGGCCTTCTTTCTTCATCAATACATTCAACAGTATCAAATGAGACTATAAGCAGGTCAAGATGAGACTACGAGTCTGATCAAGCCCGGAGGTTATAAAACTTTTCTTGCTCAACTCAGCTGAGCATGAAATTTTCTCTAATAGGTTGCATTTTCATATTTATTATTTCAACTTTAAATGTTAAGTTATAATTAGAGAGAAAGAATTTGCAATTGTTAGTACTTTGAGATTTGTTGGCAGGGCAGACTGAGCTGAGCTTGAAAAAAATTATAACCTCGTAGCCAGGCGTATATACGATAAGGAACATTATCTTCTGAAATTACTTAACAATGAGTATATGCATTAAACATTTTCATGGTCGAACTTTTCCTTTTATCTGACCAGAAGTTTCATGCCTGGTGGTAATCTGACAACAAATGTCTGTCAAGTGAAAAAAGATATTCTATCAATAACTTATGCCGAGCTGCCCAAATCCAGTTTAGTACAGTATTAATTGATATTGTTGGTGTTGATCCTCAGATTTCAGTGCAGGGGGTCCAAGAGTACGAAACCATAACATCACAACCGTATTAACCTATGAGACGTCACCTCATTTTATACGATACAATATCAAAGATAATTTTGTCAGCTCACACCTCTGTGGCGTGTAAAGTAACATTATAAAATGTGAATGATAGATGAAAGGCCAAACGACTTATCACGGTTTTTTGCTATTTACACATTTAAATATCAAGATAAGACTGCATCGATATGATCTAGGTCATTGCTGGATCCCAACATGCCCATCAGCATCCTTGGCAGGTATGGTGTTAATAAAGTGCATCGTTCTTCGGATCGGTACTCAACTGGAGGGCCTTGTACAGGAAAAGACATACTTTACGCAGGTTTAAGTTCCATGACTAAGTCAAAATTGGTCCCAAGCTCGTTTTGGAATGATTGGGATTTGTCTACCTTATTCCTATTTACTGCACAAGCAAATTTCAGCGTGAAACTCATCTGTCGGTAATTCATAAGGTACACATGCTTCAAAATAGAAAGGAAGGCAATGATCAGGAAACGATACAATTATCCCACACCTCCCATCAGAGACATCAAAGAGAAAGAAACACAAACACGAAATAACTAGACCCTAAGGTAAACATCAATAGCAGAAAGCCAAACGGACAGTTACTTCCCCACAAAGTGGCCAAATGGCTATCCAAAATAAAAAGATGTAAGCGACACACACATTCAAAGACGAACTATAACAAAAATAAACCATGACAGAAGAACCGCCTTGGAACGGTCAGTGAAAAGTATTTCACTTGTGGGAGGGGGGAGAGGCTTAAATCGATTTTACGTGGCCACAATCCTCGCCCTTAATTCTGCCGCGGTTTAGACACATAATTTGTTCAGTCCGCATGAAAGCTTCCTAACTCATCAGTGCTACATCTCCGAGAACACAAAAATCAACTAATTACAGAGATGAAACAACGATGAGGACTCGACAGCACGAAACAACTGAAATGCTAAAGCAAAGGAAAACCAACAATAAGACTCCGGTGGGCCCGACCAAAGATAGAGCATCAAGTACCAACCAACATTACCCAAAATTAAATTTCAAGTAAGCCTTTACGCTGGAACCATCATAGAATCTGAGGCCTAACCCGCCGGCGTGCAATTAAAGAGGGAAGCAAAGTTATTAACCGTGATTGGGTTAACAACCATGCATGCAGTCTGTCGTATAATATTTATGTTGTACCCATTTTTTTATATCGAAGAATGATTTTACGAAATTGGGTTCTGAAGTCATTGCAAGCATATATTTGTCTGAATTTATATACTAAGTCACCATAAAATTCGGGTTCCGATAGGCCTTGTTGCAGAAGAGATTTAAGTCCAACATTGAATTTAGAAACTAAATCGAAAACAGATAAATCTTTAGCTGTTGTATTGTGGAAACAGAACCGCCCCGCAAATATGTGTAGCTCGGGATTTGTCCGATCCTCCGTTTACGTTAACAAGTCTATGTAATATATACCATATAGTCTGGTTTCTCAATTCCTGTACCTTGCGAAAACACGTAACCCTAGCATCGGAAAGATATACGGCTGATTTTTGTATATATAAAGTTTGGATATTGGTTCATACAAAACCACTATATAGCAATGTGAAATTAATTGCATTTTGGAGAAACGCATGTATTTTGCATGATACTGGTTAAGATTTTTTTGCAAAACAACTGTAAGTTCTATTAAGCTTATAGTACACATGTATATACTAACAGGCTGGATACTCCCAATATACACCCAACTCGCGATAAATTAATCTCTACAGTTGATGTCTGAATATAAATTAGCAATGATTGTTTAAAATTCTTGTCGCATTTTGTAAATCGGCATGTATTTTATGAAAAACATTTTAGTTTGCGGAAACTACATCAGATATTATGTTCGGTCTTCATACATTCTTACAAAGTATAGTTCGTCAACAAAGGTTTTGACATGGACATGAAGAAATGCGCGGCGATTCCCCTCAACATGCATGTTTAAGACTTATGTAAGTACAATACAGGGTTCTATACGAATATTTTTATTATTAAGAAACCATAAGCACGAATGCCCGAAAGGCGTCTGGTAAAATTTAAAATGTGTCACTTAAATGGTATCATAGCAATCAAATGTTTTCTTATATGTTTATTGCAGCGTACCATATTGGATGAAAAAATCGAACATTTTTTTTTTTTTTTTTTTTTTTTTTTTTTTGGTGTTAAGCAATTTCTGTATACCTTCTAATATAAGCTATAAGAAACGGTAGAAGTCTTTTTGGAAACGCAGTTTGAATGCGAAATGTAAACAATCATGTCAGACAGGACAATGGGGTGCTCTCCCTTAAATGCGGAAAACAACAGGGGTGTCACTAATGACGTCATGTTTCATAATCGCATGAGCAAAGAAGCATTCTGCTTTCTCTTTTGAGCATGTTTTATTTTTCTTTCTTGTTTATAATTTAACCTGAATACACAAGGTTTTGTATACTTAGAAATTGTTAAGTATCACCTAGGCCTCCATAGAAACTTGCGAGTTCTCGCGAAATGCAATGTATGCATATCTGCTATACAGTTGTTTTATATGCAGACATGTCCAGGCTTTCTCCTTATATCAAAATAAATCGTATATCGTTCCGATGCTAGGGTTAGCAAAATTAAGTACTAGAGTCCGTATTAATAGGCATACACTATTATGACAACATTAGTGTGATATTTTCATATATTTTAAAATTTCAATCATGATTTTATTCTGTGTTTTTGTTATTGCTGTCAATGTTTCTCTAAAACAATACACTACTGAGACGCTTGCTCCTGGGCTCGTTTTGGAGAATCGGGTATACTGGATTTGTACTTTCCTTTACCTCATATACATGTGTACAAGCAAATTTCTGTGTGACACGCTTTTCTCGGTAATTTCTCGATGAGTATGTATAGCATAAATACGTCCAAATGCATACAATTGCTCTTTTTTTTTTCGTTTTTCTCGATATTAAAAAGTGGCAATAGTTCTAAACAAGAGGCCCACGGGCCACAACTCGCTCACCTGAGTGAAACCGCCACTGCAGATATGCAGATGGTATGCAACATTTTTCCAGTACTGTCAAATATTGAAACTTATGACAAGGCAATGGCTTAAACAGTTTTTGAGATATCTTGCTTACAAGGTTAAAATGCTGAAATTTTCAAAACGCCGTAAGTAAAAAAAGTTCAGATATTTTTCAGAAGTCATTTGGTTCACCTACTTATTCTGTCCTTTAAAAGTTTGTTTTTTTTTTTTTTTTTCTATTTTTAGCTCTGGCAACCATTTTGTTCAGCAGAGCAGAACCATTTTAGCAATTTTGGCAAAGGGGCATAAGAGGAACATTGATGTGAAATTATTTTGATACCTTGCCACTGGCCACTGAGATGTCGTTTAAAGGTTTTTTTTTTCTATTTTAAGCTCTGGTGACCATTTTGTTCAGCAGGGCAGAACCATGCAATTTTGGTAAAGGGGATAAGAGGAACATTTCTGTGAAATCATTTTGAAATCAGGCCACTGACCAAGGAGGAGATGTTTAAAGGGTTTTTTTTTCTATTTTAGCTCTGGCTGCCATTTTCTTCAGCCGAGCAGAACTTTTTTAGCTATTTTGGTAAAGGGCTATAAGAGGAACACTTCTGTGAAATTACTTTGAAATCGGGACACCGGCTGCGGAGGAAATGTCTTTTAAAGTTTTTTTTTTCTATTTTTAGCTGTGGCCACCATTTTTTCAGCCAAGCGGAGCCATTTTAGTACCTTTGGTTGAGGGCCATTGGTGGAACACTTCTGTGCAAATATTTTGAAATCAGGCCATTGGCCAAGGACGAGATGTCGTTTGAGGATTTTCTAATTTTTTGCTCAAAGCGATCTATGGTCTGAGAAGAGATGACAACAATTGACTTTCAAGATGGCGTATGTGGTGGCCATCTTGGATTTTCTATCGTCCCATTTAATTAGTTTGTGTCTCATAAGCGTCCTTATGCTCATCATCAAGTTTCAATTCAACTGGATTATAGAGGAGATGTCCAAAGTATGAATTATTAACATTTTTCCCATATAACAAATAGGGCCCAAACAAATGCATGGGGAAGCAAATTTGACCTTGCCGTAAAAAGGTCAAACGTCAATGTAGGAAAATCATTTTAGCAACTTTGGTAGATCTCCTGTCCCCGAGGAGTTTTGCAAAGATAAGGCCCCAGGGCTTATTTGATTCTGGAGAAGAAGATTTTTTAAAGGTTTTTACTATATATGGGCATGGCAGCCACCTTGGTCAGCAATCGATCTTTCCCCCAACCTAAGGAGGCTCGACATAAAATTTGAGAAACATTGGCCCAGAGGTTTCAGAGGAGAAGTCGTTTGAAATTCTCAACATTTTTCCCTTACAAATGTATGGTGCCCATACCAATGCATAGGGAGGCAAATTTGACCTCGCCGTAAAAATGTCAAACGTCAATGTACGACCATTATTTTAGCAACTTTGGTAGACCTCCTGTCCCTGAGGATTTGTGCAAAGATTCAGTCCCAAGGCATCCTCTGTCCTAGAGAAGAAGATTTTTAAATGTTTTTACGATATATAGGCATGGCGGCCAGCTTGGTCGATGGACCGCGACCATTTTAGCATTCTTTCGTTCCCCAAGCCTAAGGAGGCTCCACATGAAATTTGAGCAACATTGGCTAAGAGGCTTCAGAGGAGGTCGTTTGAAATTCTCAACATTTCTCCCATACAAATGTATGGTGCCCAGACAAATGCACAGGGAAGCAAACTTGACCTCGTCGTAAAAAAATCAAACGTCAATGTACAACAATTTAAGCAATTTTGGTAGACCTTTCAGCCCCGATGATATGTGCAAAGATTCAGCCCCAAGATATCCTCGGTTTTGGAGAAGAAGATTTTTAAATGTTTTTACCATATATGGGCATGGCGGCCAACTTGGTCAACGGACCGCGACCATTTTATGCATTCCACTTAACATTATTAAACCTCTCATCCTTCTGAAATGGACCCTTCCATCCTTTAATTCGGACATGTCCACTGATGCAAAACAGGGATTTCCGTCTAAGATAAAAAAAAAAAAAACTAAATGGCACACGGTGCAGTTCCTGATGAGATGTAACCATTAGGATCTGTTTTGGTCTACTGGGTTAAAAGAGTCAATGTAATGAGTAGTTCTAGAGTTATCATAAATATATTGCAAAATAAAAAATTAACAGAAAGTTTGTGTATTCCTCAATATTTCACTCACCTCGGAAGCAGATTCCTCCTGTCTTGAACCGGGTACGATTCCAGTTGCCCACGAAAAGCCTGTGTACATGTCTTTGTGACGAACCACAGGGAAATATGGATCTTTTGGATTCAAATTGCTTACATCGCGGGCGAGAGTTAAAATACGATGACGATAAACTGAATGAAAAGAAATTAAAATGAGACAAAATAATGATATTTTAAAGTCTCCAGCGCGAATAATTATATTCATGTCTAGAATAGTATGGAATTAGCAAATAATGAATGATGTGTAGAAGTCTCTACGCGGATTGAACACATATTAGTCATTTCAGAGACGCATCAAAATGTTTACTGACTATCTTCGATCGAGTTTAAGCCCCACCCCAACGTACGAGAGGTGTTCGATAACTTTTGCAAATGCAATGTATACTCAACAATCACGGAATTGACCTATATAAAACCAATACTGAACGGATGACTTATTATGACTGTACGTTGTGTATAAATATACTTGAAATCTACAAACCGGTTCCTTTGCAATTTCTGTTGCTTTCAGATGTATTTATAGACACTGTGTTGAAAATGGTTAGAAAACGAAATGAAAATGTCGCTGAAATCAGGGGTTATATAAAAGACCGCTGTAACTTGGGACTGAGAGTCAAAAGCATACATGATGAGACAAATTTCATTTCCACAGTTTATAGATGGTCTACAAAATTCAGTTCCGGTCAGGAGGAATCAGTCGAAGATGCCCCTTATTCAGGAGGACCCAGATCTGCAGTTACCAAATCTAACATTAATAAGATCAAGTTCATTATTGAGAAAGATGCGCGTTTCACTGTCAGACAGCTAGCACAAATGACAGACTTGGGTCTAGCATCTATCCACTTCATTCTGAAGAACATTCTTAAGATTATGAAGATAAGAGAACATTCTTAAGATTATGAAGATAAGTGCTCGCTAGATCCCCCATTTGCTCTCCGATGAGCAGAAACGTACAAAGGTGCAAACCAACTGCTGAAGAAGTACCTAAAGTATCAGAAAAAGGCGTTTGATAGTCTCATAACTGGTGATAAGACATGGGTCCATTTTTATTAGCCCAAGCGGACAGTTGATAACAGGATATGGGCTCTGAAACATGCCAAAAAGCTAAGTATTGCTAAACGAACACTGACAGCAAAGAAGGTGTTATACGCCATTTTCTTCAGAAATTCTGGGCCACTCATGCATATTGCTGTTCCAAAAGGTAGGATTCTGTCTGGTAGCTTCTATACGAATGTTGTTCTGAAAACATGCGAACAAAATACGTCCAAAAACCGGTCTCCAGCATGTCAGTTTTTTACATGACAATGCTCCAACCCACAAATCCTCAACTATAGCACAGTGTTTTTAAGTCTGAAAAGATCAATGTATTGTCGCATCCTACCTACAGCCTAGACTTTGCCCCGTGCGATTTATTTCCTCTTTCCGAAATTGAAAAAAAAATCTGGTAGGGGATATAGGTCCAGAAGTTCATTGGGGTCTGCAGTTCACCAGTTTCTTATGTGTGTACCCACAGATGAGTATAAAAACTGTTTCAACAATTGGATTAAAAGACTGAAACGATTTGTTCTGGCTAAAGGGGGATATTTCGAAGATAACTAGACAAACAAAGTATCAACTTTTGATTAACATCTCGGAGATACCGTGTCATTTGCAAAAGTTTTCGAACACCCCTCGTAGTAGTTGATTTCTGCTGATCGTTCTAATGCGGTTCCTCTGATACATTTTTTTGTCCGTATGTCTGTTATTACTACTGTGCCTTTGTGTCTTATCAATGTTTGTTCCTCGTCGCTTCTTATTTCGATGCCTTGGGAAACTGTATTTCGTGACTGTGGTCTTTCCTGGATAAAATTTATAGTTTAAGTAGGTACAAAATAGAGAGGCGTCACTAGAGGCATACAAATACACCTTCACTAATATTTTTGTACCAAACACAAAATGTAAGATATGTAAAACTTACATTGTACCCAGTCATTGTGGTGTTCAGCGTAGTAAGCTATTGCATAAATAAACAGACGTACAATTATAAGTTCAGTAATATAACCGCACCAAACAAAACGTAGAGAAATGTTCAACTTACGTCGTACTACCCCCAGTCATTGTGTAGTTCAACGTAGTAGGCTATTGTATAAATAAACAGACGTGCAACTTTAAGTTCAATAATTTTGCCGCACCAAACAAAACGTAGAGAAAAGTTAAACTTACGTCGTCCCCAGTCATTGTGTTTTTCAACATAGTAAGCTATTGCATAAATAAAATAACCCAGGTGATAGTGGTGATCGTTGTAGTAGGGAAACCCAAAGTCTACACCATAATCCAGATTACCACGTGTGGCTCGCAGGAAGACACCACCCCAAACATCGTCGTAACGGAACTTCCATTTATTTTCCAGAGTATCTGAAAATAGATTAACCATTGATGTGAATGTAAGCTCAACATGTTTACCCCTGAGTTTCTGAAGTGGACTCATCCATTTTAGAATTTAGCTATGACAATTGTTACAAAATAGGAATGTTTGCCGTAAATCAAGACCGGAATGGCAAACAGTGTGGGTCCAAATGGGACGGTTCATGATGAGCCGTCTCATCTGGATCTAAAGTGTTTGCAAAAGAATCTGTCTTGGTTTAAGAAAACAAAGATCAATCTGGGAAGATACCTAAATGTACAAAACACAGATGATCATTTTTCGAACTACGTATTTATACATACACGGTAGATCATATAAGCAACTGCGGGGAGATGATACAATCTCAACGAAGAAGACTCTGTGAATTGTTATTTTCTCCATTCTGAAAAGGGGTCTACTTTTAACTGAAGAATTTGCTACCTTTTCTAAAGCCCGACCCCATCCCATCTCCTCATAGCCCAATCATACTCTTCGAATGGTTTTCTACTGACATTCCAGGGTTCCTCTGCTGCATTTCTTTTTGTACCGTTTTGCTTTGTCCTTGTTTCCCAGTAGGAATTATACACAGATCTATAGCTCAGGGTAGCTGACGGGCGGATAACGGTCCGCTATCGATTTATAAAGAATGCTAGCTGGGCTGTTCCTCACCCCTTCTTCTCTAGGTGCCTCGGGGAGACAGTGCTTCGTGACAGTGGACGTTCTTAGAATGTCTGTTTTCATTCAAGTTCCTGTAATTTAAATATGAACGCAAATTACTCTCTAAATCAAAGCAGATTTACAGGGAGCCTAATTATTTGTTTGCTTTGTTACTGGCACTTTAACTGTCTTGGCTAGATGATCCAATATGTGAAAAAATCGGAATAGCTTTCTACCAACCTTGAATTCTAAGCCATTTTTCGAGGCAGTTTTTAATAGAAGTATCTAAAGTTATATAATGGTCGGTGTGGAAGGCCCGAGAAATACTAGCTAGTCGTGCCACCATCCCTATCGCCTTGCCCACTCCATAGCTATCAGAGACACTACAAACAAAGTCGAGGTTCACCTCAGATGCATCTCTTACAATTCCCGCAATAATGTCCTAAAATAATACAAGTGTTCAGCTTAAAATGCGGAAAGTCTGTTTTATGGTATTTCCCTAAAATACGAGACATCTTATTCCTTACCTTACTCATAGCTCCAGATAAGAGGGGCGTACACATATTATTTTTCTCATTTCTCCGCGACACCAAGTGCTGAGGTTTTCATTAGAAGCGCCTCGAGGAAGCTCTTCTAAAGAGTACCCACAACATATATTTTCGTGGAGACCTAACAAAAATATCAATATTTTTTGTTGAAAAAAAAATCACCTAATTTGGAACCTGAAAATTGAACACGTTTTTTTATCGCTTACCTACAAACTGTGGCATCTGATCTGGGCTTATACTGTTTGCCCAGGCCTGTCTGTCCCAATACTAAGTTTTTTTATGCTAACTTTTTTATGATATCGAAAAAGAAAAACGTATATGTTAAGATGCCAAGGAAATGCCTCCCGAAGTACCAAAAGAAAGATTAGGAACAAATAAAGACACATACAAAACCAAAGACGCACGAATAAAGATTAACTGTAACAGAGACAACGGCCCGGAACGGTCAGAAGGAAAACTAAAAGGGTCTTAAACCAGTTTACTCGCGCGAAACCTCACCCATAACTTGACGCAGCTCCATATTACAAATGTACAACTGTATGTACGGCCCACATAAGGATCCGCTACCTCATCTGTGAAACATCACAATGGAACGCGTATAATTAAAACACTGTGATGATACTAAGCAAACGGCGCAATGGTGATCTGAAGCCAGAACACAAGAGGACCACAAACATGACCACGATGAGCCAGACCACAGACTCAGTGAAACATTTATTTCCAGTAGGGACGTATCGGCTGTAATAAATTGGCTTAAGCGAACAGGGACCTAATTACTATTCCATATGCTTCCAATAGAATACCTTGCTCACTTCTGGTCCTCATATTATTCCTTAACTTCCTAATTCGATTTTATATTAACTCTTTCGGTGCCAAATTTTATTTTTATTTTTTTTTTTTTAACTTTCAATTGGAAATAAGTTTATATGTAAAGCTGAAAGACTGAATGTCAAACAGCATAGATCCTGATGAGACGGCTCATTATCTGAATCTACACTGTTTGCAAAAGCTTATTAAGATCTCCTGTGGCAGTGAAAGAGTTAAAGGTTAACATCAGACTGACAAAACACATCACAAGAAAAAAGTGATCTTGCGGCATGTTTTGTCATTTTTATACTCTTGACACATATACCCTCACTTTAGTGGAAAATAAATAAAAAAAGAAAAGAAGTTTACTAGGTCTGTTTTTACAAAAATAGCACACTGAAATATCATTTACAAATTTGGTCTGCAATTAAACAAAGTATAACTGTTGTAAAACTGAAATAAATTTAATTCTTAAAGACACATTGTTTTCCTTCTTTGGCTAGACCCCACTCTCAGGATCAGCCCCAATATACAGTCCTGATATCAGAGCGCACATCAAAGGCTTATCTTATCTAAGGGATTATGCGGTCATTATAAGGATGTTTAATCTCCTTAGGTGGGGGCCCTATAAGGGGTAATTCATATAATTGAGAATTATTGAGTATGTTATTTCAGAACCAAATAAATTCATTTTTAAATTTTGCATTTAATTTGTTGATTTGTGTTGTATCACTTTATTTATTTATTTACGCCGGGCTGGAGCCCGGCGTATCTGTTTGAAGTTGTTTTTGTAAAATGTGTATGCATTGGAGAACATCAGTTTTCTTCCAGTTTTATGGGGTTCTTAGTGGGGTTATATATAACTATTCACCCTCCCACTTTTTTTTTATTATTCAAAGTCACACTTTTGCAGCAGAGAGCTGTGCTATTGGTAACATAGTGAAATAAAAAAAGGGAAGTACTTTGTAGAATGAATGTAGCAATGTGGGTTTTGCTCATTTAAAAGAGAAATGAGCAGTTTTCCCGTAGGAGCCCCAATTTGACCATTCGACCTGAAATGAGCTTGTTGCTCTCAATATTCGTACACGTTTGAATTTTTTCATTTCGTTTTTTTCGTCGCACTACGAAGAAGAGACAAAAGATATTTTTCTTTGTTTACGATTGGAAATATGCATTCTCAAATCGAACGGATTGTAAGCTGGTTTAATAATACAGTTTAATTTGATAGACAAGCGTGGAAAGATTTTGGCCGAAAGAAAACGTTTTGAGTGGAGAAAAGAATGAAACACTGCTACATAGATGATTTCGGATATAGTATGTTCGGCCTAGGCTATGGATGGCGACATGTAATTATGTATGCGGGCTAGGAAACAGACGATCATAGTTGATTTTTTTTTTTTTTTTTTTTTTTTTTTTTACATAGCTCTGATAACGCTATAATGTATTTATCGTTGAGTATTGCGATAATTTATATAATTACAACCTTTCATAAATTATAACATTTTTTTCACTATACTACGATCTATAGGGAGCTAAGTAATGCATGACAGATTAGTTTCCCGGCGTATTGTTGCTTTGCATCGATGTTTTCTTGTTTACTTTTTGATATTTTTTTTCTAAAATATAAAAATGTTTTTTTTTTTTCTTTTCTTTTTTTTTTTTCGCATTGTGAAAAAAATACAAATAAAATGAAAGAGAAATATAAAATTGAAAGTTTTTATTTATATATCTATTTATTTATTTATTTATTTTCTAAAGTAAATAAGAACACTTCATAAACTGAATCCGTATCTGATGGAACACTATATAATAAATCTGGTAGAAAGTTAAAAAAAATAATTTGATCCAACTATGCGAGTATTTATTTTCTGCAATCACACAAGCTGAATTTTCTGAAACATAGTTATTACTACAAACTAATCTGTATGTTCAGTGAAAATTCAGACCAGCCTGCACATCTGCACAGTCTGATCAGTCCTCACCACACACTCTATAAGATATACTGCTTTTTCATCCAAATAGCACAGACTGATCAGGCTAAGGAGATGCGCAGGCTAATCAGTCCTCACTGAGCGTACATCTTATTTTGCAGAAGTTTAATGTTTCTTTAGTACCTGTCAAAAACTGTGAAATTCTTTTTCCATTGCATTTTATGGCAAAACCTGTTTTCCAGTACTTTCAATTTACTGAAAGCAGAAGGGTATTACACATTGAACTGCTGGGAAAGGAAGAACAATAAAGAAATATTTTTTTCTTATTTATTTGTTATCTGCTAAATCCGCCCATAGGGTGTGATAAATAATTCTCAAATGTCTGTGCAAAAAACAAGTGCTACAAAATTTTGCTTTTCCTGAACCAGGATTTATTTATTTCTACCTTGTCAGTGATTATTTTTTGACGAAGCTACTAAAATAGTGCTACTGGAAATTTATGCAAATAAGAAACAGAAAAAGGGAGCATTTGACGATATAGAGGCATAAGTATCTGTATTTCTCCATAAAACATGCTGTGGTATTTATTAGAGCTGCCTTGGAGAGGCGATTCTGATGAGTAACAACCAGGGCCCGGTTGTTCAAAGCGTCGTTAGCTTAACGAGCTCGTTAAGGGTCATTTCGTTAACTGTTTTAGCGGATTCAATATACAATATTCTGATATTTTTTGCTGAAAAAATGTGAGTAGCTTTTGCACTGCAAAAGCTACTCACATTTTTTCAGCAAAAAATTTCAGCATATTTGCGTATCACTCGATGTAAATTTTAACGAATCGTTAACTAACGACGTCGTTAGCTTTGAACAACTGGGCCCAGCTATATTTTAATGAATAAAAAAACATCAAAGTATCACCAAATAACCCACCTTATCCGTTTCTCAGTCTTCATCATAAACTTTGCTGATATCAAATCTAAGTATCCCTTATGTGGCCCCTATCTACAAGGGTGGCCAAAGTCACCAAGGATTTCTTATCTTTATCTGCTTATGGTCTTTAGGGTGTTATGGAATCCAAAATATGTCTTTAAAAGCTATCAATGTTTGTGGTCGTTGTCCTGTTTTTAACTCTCATGTGTTCTGGCTTTAGATCATCATTGAGTACTTTGATTTGGTTCATCAGTGTTTGCGATTGTATGTGTTCACTGTGTAGTTTCACAGACAAAGCAGAATACCATAATCAAGACCGAATATATGTTTTTATTATATACAAAGTAATGAAATATAGAGAATTATTAATGAAATAAAATGCATATTTTCACTAGTGAAATATAAGTTTTATATTTTCACTAGTGAAAATATAAAACTTATATTTTCACTCCTCTGAGCAGTGAAAAATATAAGATCTGGATCTACTTTTTTCTTATTTACATTAATGTTTTCATTACACGAGATGAAAATTTTTATGGTATTCACTGAAAAAGAGTAAATTTTCTTTTTATTTTATTTTTACACGCCAATGCGCGTTTCTGACGTCATATCTAACGTCACCAAACAAAACAAAACATTAACGTCATGTCGCCAAGGGACAAAACTGCGTGTCAGACTTTCCCTTGCAAATGCAAGATTTGCATCTCTTCTATCGAAACGTATATAATAAAAAGAAAATTCAAATGTTTGTCGTGAATATGACTTTTATTTCATCTCGTGAAGTGAAAAACTGTATATTTCATTCGTGCCTTCGGCACTCATGAAATATACATTTTTTCACTTCACTCGATGAAATAAAAGTCATATTCACTCCAAACATTTGAATATCCTCTATGTAATTTGGTGCTTAAGGGGCGAGTTCGTGTGAGTAGAACTGTTTTTTGTTCTACTGACCGTTCCAAGGCGGTTCCTGTGTTGTAGGTCTTCTATGTTCGTGCGTCGGTAGCTTCATGGGTGGCCTTTGTTTTGTCATTGTATGTTCCTCATCTCTTCTTATTTTAGTGCCTCCGGTAGGCTTTGCTTCATGTTGACCTTTTTATGACATATAGTCCTCGGCTTCTGTATACGGTTTTGCTAGTTCAAGTCATCACAATTGAATGGGTACTCTGCTTCCTTAAGATATACAGACTCCTCCAAGCGTCCCGTTTTAGAATAAAAGGTCATTTCTATGACCTAATATTTTCAATCTGAATACGAGAGAAAAATACATTGTGCGTATGTTACTTTTGTCTTTGCATCAAATTACAACCTTTGCATTTCATTTTCATGATGATTTCAATGGCAGAAGGAAATGATGCCAAAGAAATATTACAGAGTAGTCGCATAAAGGTGTCAGTGGCTCACTTATGCAATGCATTAGAGACATGTGACTGACTGGCTATGGAAGCCTTACTAGAAATGCGAGTGGTCAGCCTTAAAAATCCCAAAGGCGCGAAATCTGTCTAGCAAGGAGAGCCTTGCATTCAAGTAAATGAAATGCAGACTTTATGGTTCGTGGTACTTTCATATGTGGTGTTTGTTTTGTTATATGTCCTACATCTCTCCTTTTTTGATGACTCGAGAAGGTTGTGCTGTGGCATTTCTTGGGTATCTTTATTTTTATTCGTGTTTAAAAATCAATCAAGAATTCAAACACTGATTGACATCAAAATGGGATAGTCCAATATGACGCAGGTGACAAAAGTGCAAACTCGACCCATATGCATACTGACGCAAGTCAAGCGTTTCATTCATTACATTATTGGACATCGGGTAAAAACACATAATTTATGACCTAATTATGTGAAAACAAAAGACAAGTATGAGCATACAGTCGAACTTCAATGGCTCGAACATCATTGGGACCATAGAAAATTGTTCGAGACAAGGGTAGTTCGAGCCACTGAGGGTTAATCATGGTACCAGGTTAGGAATCAAATAGCGATAATTTAGGAGTTTTTTCCTTTCCTTCACAATTATTGTATGTTGAGTGTATTCATTAGAATCGCCTCGATGAGGCGATTCTAGTGAGTACACAAAACATACAATTTCATGATAAAATAAGAAATCTTCCTTAAATGTTCGTTTTCTTGAGCTAGCGAAAGAATTTCGTAGGGACTCAAAAACGAGTTTGAATTAGCCATGGTAAACGAGCCATCGGTGTTCGAGCTATTGAGCTTCGACTGTATAAAGGAGTATAATATCTTTCATCTCTGAATATAGATCATTTTAGTTAGCATAACAAAAATGAGAGTGAAATGAAAACAATGAAAATATCTCACCTGCTTTTGCGATGCATTGTTTATTATAGTGTTAACCGCGGACGCATCAGGGGACATGGCCGCACGCGGAGCCTCCATTTCAAGGTGCCAGTCACTTCCCTCGTAACCTTTGAACCCAAACGGCGTGTCCTTGATATGGTCAGCGAACTGTTTCTTCAGAAGTAGCACCTTAATGAATACGAGGAATAACAACAACCAATAGGAACATAGATATTCTTATTAACTGTATGTGACAATAAGAGGGTTTAGAAAACAGCATAGATCCAGATGAGAGGACTCATAATGAGCCGTCTCATCAGGATCTACACTGTCTGACATCCAGTCTTGTCTCTGAAAATTGTTATAAGCCGACTTATCAGGATCTACGTTGTCTGACATTATTATTATTATATGTACACGTTTAAAGTAATAGCAACTTCAAGTATAAAGCATTCATTTCTTATACTGCCTGCTAAGTCATATTTACGTTGACAATATTGGTTAAATAACATGAGGTGCCGTTTTACTATAAGCCCCCTATTTTGTGATATCACTAAATCGAATTAGTGATATCACTAATTCTATTTAGTGATATCACTAAATAGAGATGAATTTGCTATATCACTAAATCGAATTAGTGATATCACAAAATCGATTCAGTGATATCACTACATCGAATTAGTGATATCACTAAATATAATCTATTTTGTGATGTCACAAAACTGAATTAGTGATATCACTAAATTGATTTTGTGATATCACTAATTCGATTTTGTGATATCACTAAATAGACATGATTAAGCGATATCACAAAATCGAATTAGTGATATCAAAACATCGAATTAGTTATATCACTAAATATGAACGATTTAGTAATATCACTAAATCGAATTAGTGATATCACTAAATATATTACATTTGCAAACAATACAATGTATACTCCCTAATAAATTTGTTGCCGCTCAGCATACTGGGTAAAAATTACAGCGGACGCCATTTTGCAATATTTCTTTTATTTTTCCCAGAAAATAGGCTATGCAAAATTGTAGCAGACGACATTTTTTTTTGTTATTATTTTTCCGTGAAAATAAAACTTGGTATCACAGGTGACTCGTCAGCTAGACGAGTCACATGAAATGTCAAGTTTAATTTACTCAAAAAAATAATTAAAAAAAATATCAAATTGTCACCTGCTGCTTTTATGATTAAACTTTAAGACTCGTTTTCGATTTAGACGATATTAATTACGAAAATCAATAGTGAAAAACGTCCTGTCGTTTCCACAATATAACAGTAATTTTGAGGATTGAACAAAAATAGTACGAAATTAACCACTTCCATTCCCTAGGCTAATTTAGCAGACGACAAATTGATGACTTTTTTCTTATTTTTCCAAGTAAACGAATTTAATCTTTCATGCATATTGTCTCTTTGCATGAAATATCAAAACCCCTTTTCTATGAAACAAAAAAGAAAAAAAAAACATATTTCTTCCGTAAGGGCATGCGCAGTGGTACCGCATGCGCAGTGATCATTTCGGGAGCCCACATTATTCCAAACATTTAAAGGGAAAATATGAATTTGTATTATCACAAAATCAATTTAGTGATATCACAAATTCTCTCCTATTTAGTGATATCACAAAATCGAATTAGTGATATCATAAAATAGATTTTGTGATATCACTAAATATAAATGAATTTTCGATATCACTAAATCGAAGTAGTGATAGCACAAAATCGATTTAGTGTATCACTATATAGGATTAGTGATATCATTAAACAGAATTAGTGATGTCACAAAATCATGACCATTTTGTGATATTACAAAATCGATTTTGTAATATCAAAAATTCAGTCTTACTTTGTGATATCACAAAATCGATTTTGTGATATCACAAAATCGATTTAGCGATATCACAAAATCGATTTTGTGATATCACAAAATAATTAGTGATATCACATAATAATTAGTGATATCACTAACACGATTTTGTGATATCAAAAATAGGGGGTTTATAGTAAAATCATAGTTTATCATAAAATAGCTCTTATAGAAATTTACGCAAAGAAAATAGTGGTGGGTTTATCGAAGTATAAATGACGCTTTTAAATTGCTGTCTATCAGTCAAATTGCTCTTGATAAGGGGTAAGTCTGTTGAGTTAGAATAATTACACATCGAATATACAAAGATAAATGTCATTTCTTATACCATTTACGTTGAAAATATTGGTAAACTGGCTTTTTTTAGAAGTTTACACGAAGAATTAGTTCCAAAATTCCTGCTACGTAAATTTATTTAAGTGAAAATGTCGTTTTGAATTACCTCCACTTAAGTAGTTTAAAATTGTTCAACATAGATTTCTTACTTTTTGCAGAATTTAATTAAAGCTTGATATTTGAATAAAAGTCAAGCCTCATTTTTTTGTAAAATAAAATAAGAAAGCCTAGAGAGTTTCGAATTTATTCTTACATGATGTGGCATAGCTAACATAAACAGCGGTGACAACGGTGTGGCAGCAAACTGGTTATTTATATTCCAGTGGAATGTTGTGAAAGCCTTTTTTGATGATTCACTAATACAGAAAGACGTCTTTGGCTTGTCAGAGTAAACACCTACATATTTATCGTATACAGTGGAATTCGCATGGTTACCGCGTGGTCCTGTGCCGATGTAACCAAGTTGCATTATGCCGTTATAGATACCGCCAGACGTGGGAGAAAATGAGATGGTATTTGTAGATTGGTGAACGTGTGCTGTAACAGTCTCACTGAAGTATAATACAAATTTTCTCGTCTGTCCTTGTAAAGTGTTACCCTGCTCGTTTAGTTCCAAGACGAACTTCTTTTCTGGGCTCAGTGATGGACCTTGACCTCCAGCTGAAGCAGGTGTTCGGTGGCCTTGACCGCTTGACACAGTACTAGTGGCAATCGCTGGTTGAAAACTCACTGCAAAACAATATTTAATTCGGATTACTAAACATATACAACGGCTATCTCCCTTGTAAAAAATGATGGAAAAGTGTTACGCCATAGGCGGCCAAGACGCACCACAGATGACCAGTTTGATTGAACTCCGGGTTGGGCGATGCCTAACTGTACCAGCGCACAGAAGATTCTAGCGAAGTTAGATTTTTTACAACTTTTTTTGACATCTACTATTTACAACATATAGATATACAATTTCAGATACAATTACAAACAAATTACATTTAATCAACGCAAGTCTCTTCACGTTTGCCCCAGCTAAAGGGCTCCGCCCGATTGGGGACTATACCGGGATGTTACTTGAATAACATGGCTTGCTTAATCAGTTTTATACACCTAGTATAAATCCCTAAGTGAGGAGAACTCTACCGTGCCACTGTGGAAAGATTGCCTCACCTTCTCTTTGTTACTAAGTCTCATTCGCGTATGCCTGCCAACAACCGTCGCGTGTGAATCTTCCTCCGTCTGTTTCTTTTGATTTATGTTTATTACTTCACACGCACTATAATTTATAACATAATTTACAACAGTTGTACAGCCTTGCGCTGTTCGCGAATATATTGTGTACTTTGTTGATTTATTGTACTGATTGTTGTTATCAACTCCCTGGTGGATCAAGTTGTTGGCCCTGGCGCGACTTTAGAAACTCAACTGGGCTATGGTTCTTGGACAAGGGACAATGGTTGAACATAACTAAAACAAAAAAACGGGGACTAAGGACATATCCTGCAATAATATAAGATAAAGGCTGTTGTTATGATTCTACCCATTATTCTCCAATGACGCACATCACCGTGAGTGACGTCATTAACGTCGTGGTGAATCTCCGACGCCATGGCAGACCCATAATTGACGTCGACCGTGGCTTATTTCCCTATTAATAACGTCGATGCTGTCTACGGTGAGCATACGCTTCGTTTGGAAAGTTTCGGTGGGTGTATATATAGTAAGGCTATAATCTTGAAACGCATCACTTTCACGCTTTATGGGTTTCCACACTGTATGCGTTTACCAACCAGTTTAACTCAGTTATGGTTGCGTAACCTTTATATCACGCAACTATTAATAAACAAATGGTACTACAGTAGAAATGGGGCCACCAATGATGAAAAAAAAAACTAGAATGTGGTCAGCTTGCACCGCAGTCTGCTCTGAGCCATAGCAAAAAGCTAATATGTGTCTATGATCCCTTCATTAATATGACGAAGTAGCATTATAAATATCTTATCTGTCACTATATATAATAGTATGGATTCCATATATCCATCGGGTTGGAAACACCTATAACGGGCATCACGAGGGTTGGAAACGCCTATATCGGGCATCGCGAGGGGTGGAAACGCCTATATCGGATATCGCGCCTATATCGGATCAATACCCATATTAATTTCTTTTTCTTGCATACCACAATCTTTATATTATTATGTTTACTTTTTTGTTCGTTTTTAGGCTTATTTTTCGGTGACAATATTTTATTAACCAAATCTCCGCGTCCGTATACATATATATGTTATTGTGCCGTTGTTCAGCGGACACATTATAAGCTGCAGTACTAAGCGCAGTAAATAGCGTTTCCGAAAACCCGATCGAGATAACGCAAAAGTAGCGATAAACTAATAAACTGAATAGTGCTTCGTAAAAAAAACATCATCGACTAAAAGAAAAAATAAAGATAAGCTGACAACAAAATAACAAGAAATGCGAATTTTGAGTGCCTTTTTTCCAAAACATATTATATATATTTTCAATTCCAGTTTATCGTCGACTGACGACCTGAGGACGAATAAAAAGTAGTTAAATTTCCGATACGAAGAGAATAGAGACTCCTGAACAGCAGTTCCCTGGACAGGATATGCTGGGTGAGAAAACATGGGTACGTAAGATAAGAATTTCTATACCGTGCATCCTTATCTAGTATGCAAGAATCACGGGGACAGACTAAAACGCTGAATTTTCCGCTGAATTCAGCAGGTTGCTGATCAGCAGAAATAGACTAAAACGCTGATCTGCTGAACTGCTGAATATTTGTTAAATAAGGTAATATTGGGTATATTTACTAGTTGCACATATATCACCACTCTCTGGGCTAATCAGCAGACGACAAACAGATGATATTTTTCCCGGGAAACAGGATTTGACATTCCATGCAAATTGTCTTAATTGGAAAGACTTTGCATGAATTATTAAACCTTTACCACTCTCTGGGCTAATCAGCAGACGACAAACAGGTGATATTTTTCCCGGGAAACAGGACTTGACATTCCATGCAAATTGTCTTAATTGGAAAGACTTTGCATGAATTATTAAATCCTGTTTTCTTGGAAAAAATAAGAAAAAAAAAACTTTCAAAATGTCGTCTGCTGAAAATGTTACCCAGAATGCTAAGCGTTAAAGTCTGTCCACACCTGAAAAAAAATTAAGTGACCGACCACAGCCACAGTGTCTTTAATCCGGTGTTTGATCTAATCATGTTGTTTTCACAAGTGATAAACTGATAGTTAGATTTCGTAAGAACCTGGCGTATTTTATGTGTCAACCTCGACTTTAACACACTGCATTTTATTAATGAGATTTATATCTTTCATATTTATCCTTTTTAATGTATCTATTAAACTTCCTTTCAATGATTTTTAAACACAAATGACACGAAACATTTTCGAGTACATAGTTTAAGAGAATCTCAATGTCTGTCTGTCTGTCTCAGTTATATTTCAAGGATTTGTCTCAGAAGACAGGTTTTAACATTTCATGCCAACTTCCTCTTCTGCTGCATATTAATAATAAATTTATTTGTAATATTTATTTATTAGTTATAATGATTTACTTGATGTATTTGTGTGTTATTAAGTTTTAAGGCATAGCCGGTAATACTGTGGTCATGTTGAGCTATGTGCATAGAAATAGAATAGAGAAACTATCTTGCTGATCATTTTTGAGTAAATGTTTTCTTTGGCAAAATAATGGTCGCACATTTTAAAACATTATTTATTCGTTTATTATAAATATTTATTCGTTTCCGTGATTAACGACCTAGCCCGCAGAATGTGTTATATCTATCTATCTATCTATCTATCTATCAGTGAAGACAATTTGCATGAAATGTCAAATATTATCAGTTTGTAGTCTATTGAATTTACCCAGAGAGTGGTAAAAGTAAAAAACCCGGTACCACATTTAACCTAAATATACAATGCAGACACCGCAGACTCAGATGAAACATATTTCTTTTAATTTGAGTATATTTAGGTAGATTAGGTTGCGTTAATAACTATTTATTATGATAGACATTTTGTCATCTTCAACCAGGTAAACGCGTTAAAGACAGTTGATAATCTCTTGACTAGATTATGATTATTGCTACCTACATGCGTGGCTGTTAACTGGATTATCGTCTCTACTTTGAATAGGTGATAAGGGTTTCAGTTACCGCGAGCGGCGTTAATTGGATTAAAATACCTTGTTTATTCTTAATAATATTACACAATGTAGACGTCACCTTTGATCTTCAAATATAAACTAGATATTTTGGTTGTCGTTTTTTCTCAGTTTTAGGTGGACTTATCATGTTTTATAAAACATGCTATTTCTACCTAACACTGTGAAACTTGAAACGTACAACGAACAACGTTGCATATTCACACTGGTCTGGCTGCCTGTTATTAATGCCAGACCAGTGTGAACCTGGGACGTCAAATCAGGGACTATGTTATGATTATTGCTACTTACACGCGTGGCTGTTAACTGGAGTATCGTCTTTAATTTGAATTGGTGATAAGGGTGTGAGTTACCGCGCGCGGCGTCATTTTGATTTAATGTCTTGTTTATTCTTATAATATTACACAATGTTGAAGTCACCTTTAATCTTCAAATAAGAAGAAGAAGTAGAATTTTATTCCAATGCAATAGGCCTAATAGCCCTTTAGCATAAACATGTACAAACATGCATATAAACAAATATGATAGGCTTACATACAAATAAACTAGGTATTTAGGTTTTACGTTTTTCTGAGTTTGGTTTAAACAATAGTTTATTAAATATAATGAGTACAACACAAACATACAAAAATGACATAGAGAATCAGATAACAAGCTAATTAAAGCTTATGTGAAATCTTCTCCGAGCACAAATATTATACAGAACAAACGAGTGTAGAACATAAAGGCTACTATCGTTGAATTTAGCAAATTGCATACAGAAATTTTAACAAAGACACATGTGAGAGAGAGAGAGAGAGAGAGAGAGAGAGAGAGAAAATGGATTCCCAAAGTTTCCCAGATGCTATTCCGACACGACGCCACTGTCCCGACTTATAAGTAATGTTAGATGACAACACAATGATAGTTATAGACCGCGCCGGTCTCTTATTATAGCTTTGGATTTTTACAAATGGTAGATTATTCGATTGGCTCAGTGACAAACTTTTTTATATTTGCCGGGATCGTCGGTTTGTGACGTTCCTGGCAAATAAAAAAGAAAAAAAACTTATAACAAATTGTGTCATAAACAAAGTAATGTCTACTGTACTTTCAAATCAGTCTAGAAATTTGATGAAGCTTAAAAAGCAAACATTAAAGATCACATTGTTTCTTTTATACATGTTACATTGAAAATTTATTAAATTTTAATATACCCTTGTCCCATATCTCTGTATAAACATGAACAAACTCTGCGCCAGTACTTAGACGTTTACATCTAAATATTTTGTCTTGTATTCCTTTAATTCACATCAAACCTTTTCGTTAAAATAATGTATTTGTGCACAGCATCAAATATCGTTTCGTTTTCTTCTCTCGATAAACTTGCATCACCAAATAAGTACGTCTTCAATGGTAGATGAAGGAACTCTGATAAGATACGTACTCGTGTTGAGTTGTGGTTTGGACATTTAAAAAAGAAGTGTTTGGTAGTCTCGGATTTACCACAAGAACATAAAGGGGAGTCAATAAGATTTTTGCGATACAAGTGATGCCTTAAAGAACTGCATTCTAGTCGCAATCGCGTATGAAAAATTTGAGCTTTCCTACTTCCAAAGTGGAACCAAATAGGTGGTTTGTTGATGTGCTCGGCTAGTTTACATTTAAACTGTGTGACTGAAGTACTGTTCCTTATTTCAATGGGAAGATTATTCCAAGCCCTTATTACCTTATTTTCTCAGTTTTAGGTGGAATTATCATGTTTTATAAAACAGGATAATTACAACTAAAACTGAGAAAAGCGTACAACGAAAAACGTTGCATATTCCCACTGGTCTGGCTGCCTGTTATTAAGTTATAAGCTGTAAGTATATTCCGGAGTTAAGTGCCTAACAAGCCATTTATTTTGATGCAAGAGCTTTCAAAATTAGCCTAGAAATAAGGAAGTTATGGTGGTTTGAGTATATTTAAAATGGCTTTCCTTGATGCCATCATATTGACGTCACAAAGCCCCAAATTAAAATATGCAAACCGAACTTAAAAGGATTTTTAAGAATAAGTTTGCTACAGATTTTTTTTATAATCTTTGAATTCTAGTGACATGCAATCATTTCCCCCAAATAAACCACACTTACGAGAATAACTACCTTTATGAAACGAATTTTGATTTTTATGAAACCTGATTAAATATTCAAAATGGCGGCACCCATTCCACCAATGTTAGAATATTCAGTTGTCTATATCTTACTTATTTCCACCACTTTTGATCAAATTTGTGTCAAAATTCATTGTTTGTGAAGTTCTTTACTTTTAAGGTTACGTTTCCCTTTAATGCTAGACCAGTGTGAATATGCGACGTCTAATCAGGGACTAGGTTATGATTATTGCTACCTACAGGCGTGGCTGCTAATTGGATTATCGTCTTTACCTACAGATATATAGATGATGTATTGTCTCTGAAAAACACAAAATTTGCAGAGTATTTAGAATTCATCTACCCACGTGAACTTGAAATAAAGGAAACAACGGAGACTTCAGCCTCCTCCTCATACTTGGATTGTTATCTCTACATCGACAATGGAAAGCTTACTACTAGGCTTTACGACAAACGGGATGACTTCAATTTTCCCATCGTTAACTTTCCTTTCCTGAGCAGTAATATCCCTTCTGCACCAGCATACGGCGTTTACGTTTCACAGTTAATCCGTTATGCCAGAACTTGTTCAAATTATCAGGACTTCATGGAGCGTGGGAAAGTGCTCACTCAAAAGTTGTTGAGCCAGGGGTATCAAAAAACCAAACTGGTAGCAACACTTAAGAAGTTCTATGGGAGACATCATGATCTAGTCAATCCCTACAATGTGGCAGTTTCCAGAATTGTTTCTGATGTTTTTGCCAGTGACGCGCCATAAGTAGACTTCCCAAATCCCGGACATACGCTTCTACCGATATTTCCTTCGTTCAGGCCCATGGGCATGGTGGGCGAAGCTTGCTTACCAAGTAATGCTTACTATCCGCGGACGCCTGATTACACCCTTTGTTCTGGGGTCCATGTCTGTTGGTCTGAACATTCTGATTCGTCATTCGTTTATGGATTTATGATTTTGAATTACGGCTTTGGTACCATGACCACAACTACTTTACTTTGAATAGGTGATAACGGTGTGCACAAAGCGCATACTTAATCCAACCGTCATTAATAAACCGTCATTAATAAAATGTAGTGTGTTAAAGTCGAGGTTGACACATAAAATACGCTAGGTTCTTATGGAAATCAAATCATCAGTTTATCACTTGTGAAAACAACATGATCAGATCAAACACCGGATTAAAGACACTGTGGCTGTGGTCGGTCACTTAATTTTTTTTTCAGATGTGGAGAGATATTAACGCTCAGCATTCTGGGTAACATTTTCAGCAGACGACATTTTGTTAGTTTTTTTTTTTTTTTTTTTTTTTTTTTTCTTCTTATTTTTAATAGAAAACAGGATTTAATAATTCATGCAATGTCTTTCCAATTAAGACAATTTGCATGGAATGTCAAGTCCTGTTTCCCGCAAAAAATATCACCTGTTTGTCGTTTGCTGATTAGCCCAGGATGTGGTAAAGGTTAAGGAGTTCTGTCATTGATGAGTGCTTGATTGAAATGATATTGTCGTGTGTAATTGTTATTGCATTTCGGTGTTGTTGTTTTGTTAGTTTTTTTGTGCAGATTGTGGTCAGTTCTGTGCGGGATGTGTCTTGCATAAGGAAGAAAAAATGCAGGGACGTGCTGTCTGGACATTGGTCCGCCACACGTTCCTGTAGCATGAGATTCTTTAAGATGTCTGGCAAGAGACGGCTGGTGCAGCTGAGTTTGTTCACGACCTGCTGTTTTAATTTTCTGATTTCCCTGTTTTGTGAGATATCATCTTCTCCACATAATGTTGATTACCCCATAATATTAATTATATACACAATGTATTGATTTTTTTTTTTTTTTTTTTTCAGGTAATAACAGAAAATGCTTTTGTATCTTTAATGACTATGTCATATGCTATCGTATATGTTTGTATTATATCCTCAAGGGCACCTATTGGAATTTTGAAATAAATCTATTCTATTCTACTCTATTCATAAATAAACACTTTTGTACATATCCTTTGGTAGCTCATGCCCCAGGTTACAAAGCAAAAAGTATATATATATATATAAAAAAAAAAAACAAAAACAAAAAAAAAAATAAAAAAAATAAATAATAATAATAAAATAAATAAATAAAATCAATGTATAAAATCATTTTAACTGTGTACACCTTCTCCGTATGTTACTATTTCCTATATTATGTCTTATTAGTGTCTGCAAATATTTTGTCTGAAGGATAAATAGTACGATGTATATTACAACACAGATTTCTACTCTACTGCTGAAAATAGCTGCCCAGACAGGTGAGCCAAAGCGGGTAGAGACAAGCCCCAATCACTTTGGCTTGTCCTTTCTGGGTAATTGTTCAGATAACTAATTTTTCAAATCATTTGGATTAATACATATTTACTAGTACTGAGTCTTACTACAGATTTGTGTATGTAAAATGTTGTCATTGTGTATATTCGCCATCACACTGTTAAATGTTATGTCCTGATGGGCTTTATAGCCCTTTGGAGTTCTCAATAAAGATCTGTTCTGTTCTGTTCTGTTTTTTTACTTCTTAAATTTCTACTGATTAATGCATTGCCAAAATAAAATTAAGAATAGAAGTTTTCCATTTCAGTTTGCCAATTATAAGTTGACAGCCATCAAGTTAACATGTCTATGCATTGACGACGCCCTCAACCTCAAAGTTTATGACAAAACTGGGTTTTTAGGGCTATGCATTATTTTTCTTATGTCTGCTCTGAAACATAGTTTCTTTTGCACTACTAGTTAGAACCTCTTCCACGAGCCGCTTCTATCGGGTAGCCATAGTTTAGTTTTAGTCTGTCCCAGAATCACGCTCTTATAAATCATAAATTCTCAATGAGAAACGATGGGTAAAGGTTTACGGTTTCAGATCTATTATTTCTGTATTTTTCAGGATAGGATGATCTCTGAGGGGGGAGGAGGAGGTCCATTTGCTTAAATTGGCGTACTTGCTCTACGTATTCGGAAAGATAAGCCTGAGCAAACAGTGTAGACCCAGATCAGACGCCCCAGCACTCGGTTCTGATCAGGGTCTACACTGTTTGCCACTCATCCTCCAGCAACTTTATACACATCCATAGGTAACTAAAGGACTCGTTGAAGAGAAGTATAAGGTAAGAAGTAAGGGGTGTGAATATTTAGGGTAAATACGCTATCCCAAATTTATAAAATTTATCCAAAATTTCCACTGAAAATATAAGTGACTTTAAGAGGGGTTCGACTGACCCGCTGAATCTTTTTTTTTCTACCATGGTGTTTATCTAGGCCCAGTTCTTCAAAGCGTCGTTAGCTTAACCAGCTCGTTAGTGGTCAAGATATTAACTGCTCTAGTAAGTACAACATCTAATTCACAGGTATTTTTTGCTGAAAAAAAATGTGAGTAGCTTTTGCAAATGCAAAAGCAACTCACATTTTTTCAGCAAAAATATTAGCGCATCTGCAATATTTGATGATCAAAACTTTAACGATACGATAACTAACGACATCGTCAGTTTTGAACAACTGGTCCCTTGGCTGCGTTCAGTAAAGCAGAACACTCGCGAATGCTTTTCGGAAACTCTTTTCATCTTCTGAACCTGTCTTGTGACATCTACTTGGAGGGTATCCGTTATTCTTGTCGACGAGACTTGATATTAGATCGAATAAAATATAACAAAACTATTATTTTTATATATGATCGAATAAATAATAATGTAGTAATGTTTCCAAATTTTATATTACATGAACTTTATCCGCATATGCCGCCATTTTGGTTGCACCAAAGGACAGCGCCAGATAGAACTACCGTCCGCCGAAAACTGTAAAGGTACGTAAATTCTGCGAATATTCACGAATATCCGCGAACGCTTTTAATTCAAGTACCGCATTAAACGAATGCTAGAATGCTATAATAAAGAAACTAAAATGTACCTGTTGTTTGTGTACGAGCAGCATTTGTTGGAATCGCTGTCCGTGTCGCAGTAGTGGGCGCGGACGTAGTCTGAGGTGCAGTGCTGGGCGTGGTCGTAATGTGTTGTGTAATAGTGGACGTAGTCGTAGTCTGTTTCGTAGTAGTGGGCGTGGCCGTAGTCTGTGGTGCAGAAGTTGGCGTGGTTATAGTCTGTGGTGTAGTAGGGATCGTTGTCGTTGTTTGTGGTGCATTAGAAGACGTGGTAGTAGTCTGTTCTGTAGTAGTGGAGGTGGTTGTAGTTGTAGTCTGTGGTGTAGTAGTGGGCATGGTCGTAGTTTGTGGTACAGTAGTGGGCGGGGTCGTAATAGTGGGCGGGGTCGTAAGTATTTGCTGAAGGTGTCCTTTACCATAGCTTATTATCTGGCCACTTCCACATCTCAGTTGCAACGGGTTATATATCCAGTTACTATATGGTATTGTCGTCCATCTGATGATGTTCACTGCAAATCTAATGATACATAGGTCATATATTATAAACCTGCATTTACTCAAAACACCGATGACTCGTTTACCGTGGCTGATTTGAAGTCCCCGACCGGAAATTCTTCCGATAGCTCATGAAAACAATTATATGTAATTAGGAATAATTTAGGACAATTTTCTTATTTTATCATGCAAATATAAGTGGTGTATACTCATTAGATCGGGGTGATACTCATTAGATCGGGGCGATTCTAATGAGTACACTCAATATACCATTATATATAGAAGATCAAAAAGACATCACTAAAGTCCATTTGCCGCCTGACCAGGCGCTCAGTGGCAAGGCCGTGATAGTACGACCAATCACAATATACTAACAGCGGTGCGACCACTTATGACTCTTCTTTCTAAAGGTGACCTTCAATCGAAAGAGCAGCTGGTATAAATTCCCGAAAGTATTAGGGTCGTAACATCAGAAAACGTACCTTTGGGCATGTGCGCCCAGTGAAGATTCAGATCAGCCTGCGCATTCGCGCAGGCTGATCAGAATCTTCATTGGGCACATTTGGATAGCCAATGATGCACAGTTTCTCCAAGCGGACAATGAAGACTCTGATCAGACTTCGTGGATACGCAGGCTGATTTGAGTCTTCGTGGGTACACATGTCATAAGGTACATTTTCTCACATTGTGACTCACACATCACATGAAAAGTGTATGTGGATGTAAATCACTGACTTAGTAAATCTGTAGATTTTTTTTTTTTTTTTTTTTAAATGAAATCTTCACCAGTCTACAGCAAAACTTCTGATTGTTATAGCACCGGAACTTGTTGGAGAAGTCGGCGCCTGTCGTCCTCTATAACTTTTATCCAGCAAATCTTTTATTAAAATCGATATTTTAATTGACATTTAAACAGTAACCGCGTAAAATTTAATTTTGAAAAAAAAAAGATTTTAGTTTACAGTAAGTCCCGCCATTGAGACCGCTTTGTCAGTCCTACATGTAAATGGTTTCTTTCTTATTATTATTTATTGACCGGCGCGCGAATCGCACCGGTCTCTTGATATAGCTTTGGATTTTTATGTATGGGAGAGTATTCGATTAGCTCACAAATGTTATATATATATATACCGGGAATCGAACCTCGGGCCTCCTGCTTGCCGGACTGACGTGCTAACCACTACACAACGCGGCTCTTCCAACGTTGAACGCCAATTTTAAGATTTTAAACCTAACGTCGTTGTTTATCGTAGCGGCACTTTCTTTACCGCCATAGACGACCCTATCATTTCCGGATCTTTTTATTACCTACAGTCGGCTTCCATATCATTATTTTTATTTAGATTTATAAATGGTCTACTGCATCGGAGTAATTATATGAGAAACAAAGTAAAATAATATAAAGAAACAGAAATTAGCGTTCTGAAATCGGTCGCTCCGGGACCGGGAATCGAACAGCGGGCCTCCTGCTTGCCGGGCAGACGTGCTAACCACTACACCATCGTGGCTCTTCCGACGTTGAACGATAATGTTAACATTTCTTTACCGCCATAGGGGAACCTATCATTTCCGGATCTTTTTATTACCTACAGTTGGCTGCCATATTATTATTTTTATTTAGATTTATAAATGCTCTACTGCATTGGAGTAATTATATGAGAAACAAAGAAAAGCACAATGCAGGAAATAATATAAAGAAACAGAAATATATATATTTGCCCGGATCGTCGGTGTGTGACGTTTCACCTACGCATTTAAGTGTTTGCATCTGTCGGGAACACCAGTGTCTGACTTTTCATCAAGCTATTAATTTTTTGATTTCGGTAATGTCTAACTTTGAATGTGCATGTTGAGACACTCAGAGGGACTAGGACCTGGTTGTTTGGCTGAGAATACTCGTATGAGTAACTAGCTAAGGTTCTGGCGAGATAGTACAATTGCGCAATGAGTTAGAAGATCGCTGTGTTTACGTTGTTGGTGATTTATTTCATTTTTTCGGTTTTACTGCAACAGACTTTGATCTAACTAAAGCCTCCTGTATCGGAAAATTATGGCAGAAATAAGATAAAACCGTGATATGCATTTCAATGTTAAGAGTTTAAAAATTAGCATACAAAAGAGATAAACAAAGTTCGTGTTTAAGTCTGACGCCTCAGTATCTACTGGTGATTTTGGTATAGATTTGTATGCTAAAATCTGAAAACCCAACTCCATTCATATACTTGGACTTTGAAAAAAGGACCCATTCATATACTTAAAAAGTTCAAACATATTTATACCCGACGCATGCTAAAATAAGCTTCTAGATAAGATCTGGTAACTTAGTTAAGTCCCGCATGTTTTTTTAAATAATAACGTATAAAATAAATCTCGTGGAGATCCCAAAATGACAAGGATTCGCATATTACCTGATCAAAAGAAATTACATAAAGCTTAATAAAAGCATACATTAAAGAATCACATTGTTGTTCTTTTTTACCTGTTGCACTGAAATTTTATAAAACTTTAGTATACCCTTGTCCCATATCTCTTAGTAAACATGAACAAAATTTGCGCCGGTATTTAGACGTTAACGTCTAAATATTTTGTCTTGTTAAATTTTAAGACCGCCCAAATGATAAGACTTAAAGGTGGTCTTAACAGCGGAATTTTACTGTATACGATCTGATATTGAAATCTTACTTAATCTGTATAGATGCTACATGCATCTTGATGACCACTTTAGAGCCTATTCTTTGACAGACAGCGGGGAGACAGTTGTGCATCGGAGGAGGGTTACCCCAGCTGTAGATGTCTTCTACCGCATACTGAATCTAAACAAAATGAACACACAAGATTTGAGCCGGGGCACAGCATTTCCCACAAGATCGAATGTTTGCCCAGCGAAGACAAATCAGCCTGTAGGTAGCCAAGGCGTCTTTAGCCAAACACTAAAGACGGCGCGGAAGGGCAGACTAACTTGAGTCTTCGCAGGGCGCACATGCAATCTTGTAGGAAATGCTGTGCCCTGGCTAATTGATAAGATTATGTGAGGCAGACTGTTGAACCTCATAACAAAAGCAAATATCACAATCAGCAAACACATCCAGGTACAGTCGAACCTCAATGACTCGAACATCTTTGGGACCATGGAAATTTCGAGATATGGGTAGTTCAAGCCACTGAGGGTTAATCATGGCGCAAGGTCATGAAGCAAAAAGCGATAATTTTAGGATGTCTTTTCGATTTCTACACAATAATTATATGTTGAGTGTACTCATTAGAATCGCCTCGACGAGGCGATTCTAATGAGTACACACAACAAACAATTTCATGATAAATAAGAAAATTTCCCTAAATATTTGTTTTCTTGAAATATCGGAAGAATGTCGTAGGGACTAAAGAACGAGTTCATATTAGCCATAGTAAAGGAGACATCGGTGTTCGAGCTATTGAGGTTCGACTTTAGTTTGGTCATGTCTTTCAAGATTCGCCTCTAGGAACCAGAAACCTAATTACTTTTCCATATACTTCTTTTATAGCATTTGTCTAAATATTGTGACCCTCACAATATTTCTTGACTTCCAGGATTGGTCTCAAATTGAGTGTTAGCCCTTGGCTGACACAATACTCTACAAAACAGGAGTCTATCAGCATGTTTTGGGTACCTTTCTGACCTTGAACACATGTAACTTTATTTTGGTGGAAAATAAACAAAAGAAAAAAAAGAAGTTTACGAGGTTTGACTTTTGAACAATAGCACACGAATGAAATGTATTTTGTGTAAAACTGACTTGAATTCAAAGAGTCTCATCTATTATTTGTTATATGACAGCTATCAAAGGCCTTCTCTGACTGACAGAAACTGGCTCTCAGGGTAGTAACAAATCCTGATGTTTGTCAAATTTAGCTGCTATTATTAAATTTAGTCTACTAAGGTCAAGGACAGGTTAACATAACTTTTGTCACTGCTGCCTGACGGCTAAAAATAGTTTCGGTAAAAGCGAAGTCACATTTTTCACTCATCTGAGGGATAAATTTAGATTAGCTGCATGCATGGTCTTCATGTTCTAGTATATTTCACAGGCAAGATTTAACTAAGGAATTTTGTAATAACTTTTCACAACTTGTTTATTTGATTTTTCATATTTTATTTGAATCTTTCTTCTTCTTTTATTACAAGTACTGTTCCTACAATTTGATTTTATATAATGCAGTTCATGCGAATATCTGATTTGTAAACGTTAACTAATGCAAAGCTTTTTGCACTTTGAAAAATCAGTAGTAAAATGAGTAAAGGTGACATAAGTATTTCTCTCCAGCAATACATTCCAAGGAAAATGTTGTTGAAACTGGATACAAAAGTAATACAGAATAAATAAATACCATAAAAGTCTTAAAACAAAACAATTGATGCCTTCTTTTGAGGTTAACATCAGGATTTATCAACCGTCGAAAGTGATGTACACCTTGGCTTCGCCTCGGTGAATATCGCTTCCTCGGGTTGACAAATCTTGACGTTAACCTTAAAAGAATGCATCAATAGTACTATTGTCCAATAAATATTTCTGTGGTCCTTTATGTTTGGAAAGGCAGAAATTAATAAAATATATAAATCGCATTTTACCATTAACTCTTAGAATGCTGAGTAATAATTTAAGCAGACGACATTTTGTAAAAAAAAAACATTTCTTTCTTAATTTTCCCCAGAAAATAAAGTTTGGCATTCCCTGCAAATTGTCTATTTATGAAACAATTTGCATGAAATGTCAAAGACTATTTTCTGGAAAAATAAGAAAACTATCATCAATTTGTTGTTTGCCGAATTTGCCCATAGAGTGGTAAAGGTAAACCTGCTCTATCCCTGTAAAATAATGTGACGCCATATCTATAGTGATCTCAAGAACGTTGTTACTGTCACAGGTTGCTAAGAGACCAATGTCCTCTACATCTCTTTTCCTCTTTCCGATACACGTGACCGACTGAGGACCATCTATCCAATTGCCGGGTATTACATAATGGCCAATGTAGTTCACTGCGAAATTCATGTCACCTGTAGCAAATAAAGAGATTTCACCGGTAGCAAAAAGAAAGCATTTGACCTGTAGCATATGAAGAGATCATTTCAGCTGAAGCAAACAGACATCAAATAGTGAAGTACAGGGAAATGTTTACGGTCGTCACACGGCACTTACACCAGTTGTAGTGGAGATAAATAGATTCCTAAAGGAATGACCCTTGAGATTAATGAACACACACACACACACACATACACACACACATACACACACACACAAACAAACAAACAAAGCGCAAATTAGCAAAAGTGTCAAACTTTCTGAGCCAGACCAACTAGTTTCGGCTATTTAGGCCTCATCTGTAACCCTCATATAAATTCCTAAAAATCATGGAATGAACTGAACGATCACAAATGACCAAAACTGTATACCACACTATAGCGAAGTACTTGGAGACGTTGTACGGCCGCCATAATAAAGTCGAGTCTGTTATATTCTTATTTCAATTTTGTTCTGGGTTTTATTAACATCCCTCCTTCTGTTTATTTTTACATTTCATTTAAATTGTCTTGAAGTACAAAATAGATATTACATCGTATTTAAACAACTCTTGCACGTACAAATGATCAGGTCTGAGCATGAGTGTTTCACTTTTCAAATTATTTAAAATTAATTCATACACAACGTAAGGAAAGGCTCATGTCATATGCGAACAGCAATGTCATATGCGAGTGCAAAGGCTGACCTGGGATTCGCGCAGACTGACCTGGGCCTGCGTTATCCGCAATTTGCATAAGGGCCCTTTTCGTGCGTTGAGTATCAGTTATCATGCGTTCTTCTACTCTTCTCTTGACCGCCCCGAAATCACCAATACTGCCCATAATCCTGCAGTCACGAGGAAGGAGTCCATGCAACGCTGCCAGGGACACCTAGCCCTGCCACCGTGATCCGGAGATGATGAGGGTGTCATCTCTAGTCCCACCGCTGTCACCAAATGTATCGTTTGCCGGGTCTTCAGCGGTCAAGCATCACGGTCCCTCATCCGGGTACTAATCGCGATGTGCGATGCTTAACTTCGTAAAAAAGCCAACCGCTCTACCAACGTCACCATAAAAAACGGCTTCAACAGCAACGCTGTAGAAGCAATTCATATATCTGATCCGTTACATCATAAAACTGTCGACGTTATCCTTATCGTAATTGTTTTTCACACCTTTTAAAATGATACAAAACTAATCGTACCAGCAGCGTTGGGAACAACAATATCGACTTGGGTGCCATCAGATGACAGTCTGCACGTAGATGTATCGCAAGTGTGCATTGGATGACTCCTTGGCCAATCGCTGGCTCTGTTAGCTGCCCACTGCAATCCGGTAACGTCTTTGATTGGTCGGGTGTTGTGTAAGGTGATTGTCAATGTGAACCCATGGCACTGTCCGTTCAAATATCCACTACCACCATCGTTACCTACCAGAATAGTGAAAGACGGGCTTCATAGTTGATATTGCTTTATATATAATATTGAACTTTCTTTTGCTTATTTCTGCATACTTGTATCATCTCCCTCACAACCTACGTCATAACGATGATGAAGATACCTGTTTTCGTCAATAACTAGTTTTACGGAATCTTGCTGAACTAATTAGGATTTTATGAAATTCAGAATACTCACTTAGTTGACCAAATTTGCTGTCATGTGGACTGTCTGTCAGTCAAAAAATCGGTTTTCTCAAGCGCAGTGGATAGTCAGACACTTTGACAATCAATATTGATATTCAAAAGAACAAATAATTTAAGAATAATATATCGAAGTGTCTACAATAACTAGCAGACATATAAAGTTCGCATTTTTTGTTAAAAGGCAGTATTAAAATAGATATGTTTTGTGCATGCGATGATTTTTTTCTCTGCATTATGCACTCTTCGTGATTTTGTCATAGATCCGAAGAAATGTAAAAAAATTGGGCTATGTACATAATACGAAGTTGATGACGTTTGCTGTAGGTCCTGATCATATATACGTGTATCTTAAAATGAAATGGTTGTATCTGTTAATTATATGTATATACCAACTATCATTAAGCTACACAACCCGCCTCATTCTTTCCTTTGCCTCAGCTTAGCCTTGGGCAATAAGGTATCAATCTTTAGGCCAAAAATTATCAACATCACGAAAACATACCTATATAATGTTGACCCCCTTAAACCCCACTTTTATATGGTAAAACTGGGGTTTAAAAGGGTATACATTATCTTCCTTATTTCTGCTCAAAAACACAGATTGTGGGTACTCGTTAGAACCGCCTCGCCGAGGCGGTTCTAATGAGTACCCACAATCTATGTTTTGAGCAGAAATATAAAAAAAATATCAGAATTTTTATCTGAAAATTTTCAATTTTTGGTGGTAAAATTTTCAATATATTTGAATAGGCGTGTTTTCCTAATGAACTATTCCTGACGATAAAAACGTTATGGCCATTTTTGCGGACGGACTGGCAGCTTGATTATAGGTCACCCTTCGAAAGTCGATCATTCAGCCGGTCGACTTTTCTGCGGGTCAAGCAATATTTCTAAGGGTTAAAGAGTAACGGTCATGTTCACTTTCTGACTACAGAAAATAATTTTGACCTCGACATTGTCTAACTTTGAGCTACATCAGTATTATGAGCAGTGTTTCGATCGAGTTAAACTAGTTTAAAGCTCTCCCCTCCCACTCCCCTCTCGTTGTGTCTGCTGAACGTTACAGGATGGATCTTCTGTAGGTGTTGTTGTTTTTTGTTTTGTTGTTGTTCTTTTTTTTTTTTTTTTTTTTTCTTTTTTTTTTTTTTTTTTTTTTTTTGTTTTGTTTTGTTTTGTTGGTCGGTTATTGCAACCGTGATGTTGTGTCATTTAAAACTAGTTTAAACTCTCCCCCTCTTGCTCCTCCCCACCCTACCCAACTTCCCCTACTCTACTCACAGTAGTTTTTTTATTATTTCTACTGACACTTACAATCCCTCTTGTAGTTCTATGTTTATGCATAGGTGGTTTCAGATGTGATATTTGTTTTATTCCTTGTCTCACCTTCTTTTAGTGCCTTGGCTTCGTGATTGTGGCATTTTCTGGGTATCGGTATCTTCACTTATATTCTTGTGTCTTGTCATTGTTTATGCCTCAGCTCGTCTTCTTTCTGCCTCGGGGAAGCTGTGGTCGTGATTTTGGCATTTCCCTTTGACATTTATATGTTAAAATGCAAGGAAGCATTTGGTAAACTTAAAGAAAAAATGAATTAAATACGATTATTTTAAAAACAAATTTAAAATAAACCCTTTCAGTCCTGTAGACCAAGACAGGTACTTTTGCAAACAGTATAGATCCAGATGAGCCGGTTCATAACGACTACACTGTTTCTCATTCTGCACTTGATTTACAAATGTCACCCTTTAAGCAAAAGTGTATGTGTCAAAATGCAGAGATGGAAGAAATTAAAGGTTGAAAGTTGAAATTTACCTGCAGGAACGAGGGGACAATTAAACTGATGTTGCTCTCCATTGATAGAACTGAGACAGTAGGGTTTAATTACCGGGTTCGCATTTGTGAATTTGTGGGTTAGCAGGATTGACCCTCGTACTAGTGGAACCTTCAATAATAAAACAAATGTGTGGTTATTACTATTTAAAGAAATAAAAACATGACCATTGTTCTCATGAGAGAGCAACGACTGCTTTAGGTTAAATATGGTAAAGACTTAAAGTGTCCAAATATTTAAAGTGCTGTAGTCAACCTAATTACTGCACTGTGTGATTAGGTTTTTCAAAATAAATAGAAAAAAAGCTTGTAAAATATCAACCTAATAAGAACACACTTTAGAAAAAGATCAGCAGTGGACTTAATTGTAGGATTATTTAATAATGCCTATGTGATATTTTTCTGATTTTCTTTATAAAATATATGTTGCGGGTACTCATTTGAATTACCTCGATAAGTTTATTCAAACATGCTGTTGGTACTCATTTGCATTGCTTCGACTTGTCGAGGCAATTGAAAAGTGAACCAACAACATATGTTTTAATAAAGAAGCAGATGGCTGTAATCTAAAGATTACGAAACGCTTGAGTGTGCACTTATAGGGGTATGTGCGGTAATCAGATGGAATATGGTAACTCCGGCATAAGAAACCTCCAAAATTCTTAAATTATTACGAATTGCTAACGATGATCAGATACCGCCACCTGTGACGTATGATTTGGTCTACACTGTTTGCATAGGTTAAGGTGAATACGTAGATACTTAAAGCATTTCAACCATTTCCGACAAGTGGGGGCGACGTGGGAGCAAACACTTTCCGTTCAGAGTAGACACTTTTCAAAAGGCACACAAAAACGATTCTGTGACAGTTGTGTACCCTAAAATGGAAATGAAAAGTAACAGTGAATTTCGATTGAAACTATGTTAGTACATAAGTATTTTTTGTTGCTTTGTTTTTGTTTATTTATTTATTTTATTTTATTTTTTATTTTGTTGTTGTTGTTTTGTTTTGTTCTTTTGTGGTGTTTGTTGTTGTTGTTGTTTGTTTGTTTGTTTGCTTATTGGTTTGTTTTGTTTTTTCAGAACATAGATCAACTTTAGTCACTTACTTTTGCGACAGTTTGTTTTGTTGTTGTTGTTGGTTGTTTGTTTGTTTGTTTATTGGTTTGCTTTGTTTATTTCAGAACATAGATCAAATTTAGTCACTTACTTTTGCGACAGTTTTTTGTTTTGTTGTTGTTGTTTTGTTTTTTGTTTGTTTGTTGTTTTTCGGGGGGGGGGGTTTCTTTCTTTTTTTTTTATTTATTTATTTTTTTTTTTTATTTATTTATTTATTTTTTTATTTTTTTTTTTTTTTTTGTTGTTTTTTTTTGTTTTGTTTTTTGTTTTTGGTTTGTTTTGTTTTTCAGAATATAGATCAAATTTTGAGATATAATAAAGCATTACTTCCGTATACTTCTGATTTACGTGGTACTTTGGTCGGATGTCTGCTTAGAGTCTCTCTCTCTCTCTCTCTCTCTCTCTCTCTCTCTCTCTCTCTCTCTCTCACACACACACACACGCACACACACACACACACACACACACACAACGTTTCAAAGTAAAACAATCGCTGTTTAAACTCCGTTTATGTCCTAAAGATCTCATCTAATTCCACAAATAGTTGCGTTGTTAAAAGCAATTTGATGTTACAAATCCTGGTATTAATTAAGAAGGAGTTTTAATTTGGTTGGAGTTTTACAGCCCAGTCAACACTGTTAATGTCTTGTCAAGCCAGTCAGTTTACTTACACTTTTCTTGGGTAGGCGTAGTCCTCCAAGCGGTTCACCAATACTTGTGCACATACTTTCGACAGTAATTGGCAACTGCCCTTCTTGAATCACCGAAAGTGGGGAGAATGACCGTCAAAATGACTTCATGATCAATCTCCACGAAAGTTATGGTGTGGACCTTGTATTCAAATTTGCGTCCTATGATCTGCTGTCAGATGTGCCATTGACCGCACTATAGAGCCCGGCGAGAAAAAGAGATCAGACTGAAAATGTGTTTGCGCTTTGCATGCTGGAGAAAATGTCAGCAGACGAGATATTGAAATATTTTTCTTATTTTTCAAGAAAATAAAAAAATATCATCAGCTTGTCGTATACTGAATTAGCCCAGAGAGTGGTAAATTTACGTAAAGACAATCATGGCCACTTACCTCCATAGTACCACCATTCCCAGAGTACATAAAGTTCGCATATAAGTCACCAAAGTCCTCAAGCACTGGTTCCCCGCTACCAGCGATACCAATCTTAATTCCTGATTCTCCTGAAATGTTGTTATTCATTGATTTGTCCTTCATGTATGTTTCTTCATTTTCAGGAAAAACATAGTCTAATGCCTACTGCATAATACATGCATCTTGTCTCTGGATACAAGAATGTTCGATGGTGGGATCATCAGACATTCTATAATATGAACAGTTAAAATTCAGGCTATATGAAGTCATGTAGAAAGCCATCACGAGAACATGCCTATATAATTTTGAGCCGCTTAAACCCCACTTTTATATGGTAAAACTGGGGTTTACAGGGGTATACATTATTATTCCTATTTCTGCTCAAAAACATAGATTGTGGGTACTCGTTAGAACCGCCTCGCCAAGGCGGTTCTAACAAGTACCTACAATCTATGTTTTGAGCAGAAATAAGAAAACTATCAGAGTTTTTTTATCTGAAAATTTTCAGTTTTTTGAGTTGAAAATTTTGTATATATTTGAATAGGAGTGTTTTCGTAATGATTTACCTTTTAGCCCAGTAGACCAAAACAGATACCAGTGCAAACAGAGTAGATCTAGGTGAGACGGCTCATAGCCGTCTCATCTGCATCTACTTTGTTTGCCACTCTGTTTATTGTTATTATTATTATTATTATTTTGACAGACATTTACAACATTGGACGTGAGCAATGGTCATTACTTGTGACCTGTCTAAATTCAAAGATAGAATGGTCCACTTAAAAAAGGAATGTTCCACTTAAGAAACATAGGGTGAAAGGGCTGTGGAGATTTTTGCAGAAATTAATTCCTTACAGAAGAAAATGGGGCAATATTGTGGTTAGAATTTCATCAAAACTTTATTTCCAGTCTCGGCATATGCTTCCTGCGTACTACTATGCCGTCATATGAAGTCTTAATAAAGCCGAGACTTAGGTTTGTTTGTTTGTGTTGAGGTTTTACGGCCCAGTCAACCCAATGGGTCATGTCGAGCGCGGTCAGTTTACCTAACCACATGTTTACTTGGCAGGCTTAGTCCTCTAAGCGGTTAACCAGTATTGTGCACATTCTTTCGCCAGAAACTGACAAGTGCCCTTCTTGAATCAGCGGAAGGGAGAGAATGACCGTAGAAAATATTTCATGATCAATCTCCACGAAAGAATGTTGCCGACCTCGGCGGGGGTTGAACCCGCGACCTCCTGGTCTCTAGTCGGACAGCGCATCCAACTGAGCCACCGAGGTCAGCCCGAGACTTAGGTGCTCGTTATTTCATGTGTTCTTTGTTTCCAAGGGTAACCATTACGAAAACAGGCCTATTCAAATATATTGAAAATTTTACAACCGAAAAAGGAAAATTTTCAGATAAAGAAATTCTGATATTTTCATGTTTCTGTTCAAAACATATATTTTGGTGCACGTTAGCACCGCCTCGGCGAGACGGTTCTAATGAGTACCCACAATTTATAGGTTTTTTAGCAAAATAAGAAACATAATGTGTACCCCTGTAAATCCCTGTTTTACTGTATAAAAGTGGGGTTTATATGGGTCAAAAATCTGATCTGTTCTGTGCTACACTGTTCAAGCATAACCCTCATCTGTCCTTATATCGATGGTAGAGACCCTTCATATGTTGATAAGATGGAATTCGCAGACGACAATATATGACTTCAATGATCTTTCCACTCTCCGGGCAAATTCAGCAGACGATAGACTCGACTCGTTTGTTCTTTCTTTTTTGTGTGTGTGTGTGGGGGGGGGGGGGTGTGGGAGGCGATTTTTTTCCACTTTTCTCAGAAAACATGCAACCTCTCTTTGATATTTTCCGACAAAACAGTTTTTTTTTTTAATTTCATTGAAGACCATTACATGAAATGCCAAAACCTATTTTCTGGGAAAAATAAGAAAAAAATCAATAAGACTTCTGCTAAAATCTAACCCAGCATTCTAAGCGTCAAGGAAGCTAAAGAATCCAACATACTGTATATATTCTAGATATTCGGAATAATTCGGACAGATAGGACTGAACACAGGGTTGACACTGCTTGCCGTTCCCTCCTAATATTTTGGAACCGTCATCAGATATTCAATGAATTTGTCAATCTTGTCATTCTTTTAGGATAAGTCAGGAGGTCTTCCGAACTTTCCGGAAATTTTAGAAAGCTGACACTCTGTTATAAGCCTCATTCTGAAGTAAGCTCAGAAATGCGCGTCTTAGAATCTAGCCTGCAAAATGAGTGGTATCTTGCTAAACTCCGTTTTAGAAATATACCACTGCGCATGCGTGCAGGCTAGTCAGCGCATGCGCAGTTCGCCCAGTGTATGGACAAGATGCACATTCGAGGAGATAATTATGCCATAATTGCTTTGGAACTCCCTTCTAAAAAAGGGATTTATTTTAAAAGGAAAGAATTTGCTCCCAGTGGGGAGCAAATTCTTGCCTTTTAGAGTGAATCCCTTTTCAGAAGGGACTTGATGTGCTGGAAAGCAAACAGGAAGTCACATCAATTGTCTCTTTTGTCAAAAACGGTGCAAAAGATTTCTACCAAGTGTATCAAGTGCCCCTTCAATTTTATACATGTCCAAACGGATTGCCCATGCCCAAAGCCCAATCTGGCCATGCGCAGTTGGAAAATGGCCGGAGATGGATTTTTTGTAACGCGCTTTAAAAATTTACCATTAAAACCACTAAGGGGATTCCCATCCGGTCCGGAAACTTTCTGAAACATATTGGTTCCAAGATTGAGTAGCCGATGCCAAGGTTCACCGTCCACTGTAGCAGACTGCTGGTCAGCTAGTATGGTTCTTTCACTGTCCCAGAAACGGCGGAACTCAAACGGATCATAGACAATACCTTCTTTATCCATTGTCGCTGAAAACAAGATAATGAGCAACGTAAGAAAAAGGCCCTCATGCCAAATACGAACAGCGTGCGCATCCGTGCAGTCTGATCCGGACATTCTCTTTTCGTCGACATATACTACAGTTTCCATTGCTTCTTTAGGCGGGCAACGAAGTCCTGATCAGCCTGCACATTTGCACAGGCTGATCAGGGCCTGCGTTGTCCGCAAATTGCATAAAGGCCCTGCGTGAAATGAGCCGGCGCAACGTCAGACAACGTACCTTCTGACATGTGCGCCAAGCGAAGACTCAGATCAGCCTGCGCATCCACGCAGTCTAATCAGAGTCTCCGTTGTCCGCAGGAAGAAATTTTGCAACCTTTGCGATTAAATATGCGCCCAGTGCAGATTCTGGTCAGACTGTGCTGATGCGCAGGCTGATTTGAGTATTCGTTGTGCGCACGTCAGATCGCGCATACTGATCTGTTTCTTCGCTGGGCGTACATGTCCGCAGGTGCGTTTTCAGAGTTGCGTCTCAAATAGTTATTACATAGTTTTAGCTTCATCTGATTATGTTTAAAAATATCTGTTTGATGTGTATTTCCATTTCGCCATAATGTCTAGTGAAAACATGGATATGTAGGGTCCTACATTAGTAAGATGATTTTCACAGTTTGCAGTTTTCAAACCAGATTCCGTATTTGTGTGTTATAGTGTAGGCCGCTGTGTAGGATTTTGAGCTCCCGCGTGCATGACTTGTTAAAATTGATTTTTTGGTTGATTTTGTAAATTTGGTCTATTTTGAGCATGAAAAACGATGTTGACATTTTTTTCGGTCGGGTTTAGGGGTTTTATGACGTCATCATAAATAGCATCCAAAAACGAGCATTAATCGTATTATAAAAGCAAACTGATTGCACCTTATTCAGACTCTCTTGCAGCTGCGCTCCCTGGACTAAAAAGCAGTAGTGTCAGATGTTTGCACGATCGCAATATATGAAAAATAAGTATTTGTCTTGAAAAACAACCCCATAACAACCGCATACCCTTTATAGAATGGCACTGTTTCCATGGTAACCAATTGTATTAAAGTGAATATGCGAACAACGAAGGCTCAGGCGCGACTGGACAACCGTGCAGTCTACCCAGATCACTCGCTATTTGCTCATAGGTATTTTAAACTACTGGTGAGTTCAGGTCTGTTAAATATATTATCTAGACTCACTAGATGGCAGCGCATGCGTTTGTAATGAAAACCTTTTTACGGAGGGCGCGAAATGCGATTTTGCGTGTTATTGCTAAAATAAGCCAAGAAACTGGAGTTTTTGGTAATTCATTTCATGCCTTAAGACTGTCTTCAAATGCCCTTGCTCATCCAACTTGTGGAGATAGATGTTACTGTTTGGTCTGAATCTGATGCATTTTGCGAGCAGTGAAGGCTATGGTGAGACTGTGAATGCGTAATCGCGACTGAGCCTTGGATAGTCATATACGCGATCGAGATTATTTCGTGTGTTGGACCAAAATTCATTTTGGCGTCTTCTTGAATGTCTAGCGTTTTTATGAAAGCTAAAACTTGTCTAATTCGTAGCGTTGTGTTTATTACGATGCACGAGTAGCGACGTTGACCTTTAAGGCGCGAAAAGTGTGCAAGTGCAACGTAACGTCTTCTGCGTTCGTTCAGTAAACATCGCTCGATACTGGACTGTGTTATAGTTTGCAAAATCATTTTTAATCAACGATTACAAGTAGTAATCGTCATTTTATTGATTCAATTGCTGCCTGATAAAAGTGTCTTTCTGAATTTTTTAAAATTTTGTTTCAAATAAGAACGTTTTACTTATTTTTGATTGGTATGGTTGTTTAAAAGACAGTTTAGCGTATTGTTAATGCAAAATTGTTTCAACTGATCTTTCTATGTATTTCTCTGTTTCGTATTGTCTTGTCTACATGTAAGTTTAGAGGGCTGAAAGTTCATTTTTTCTGCTTAGCAACAATGTCAGCTTTACAACCAACTATACGAAAACGACAGGAGACTGATTACAGCTGCTGCATTATTTGTCAAAACCCAACCAGTGAAGGGTCATTAACAAGAAAACCTCAGATACGTTCTTATGAAAATGTACTGGCCTGTTCTCGTCAAAGGGTAGAGTATGGAGATCGACAGTATGCTGATCTCTCTGAAAGACTGGAAAATATGTCTGCTGATGACCTTGCCCAGAATTCAGCAATGTAGCACCGTGACTGCTACCAGAGTTTAACAAGTGCATTGCATTTAGAAAGAGCGAAGCATCGATTTGAAAAGACATCTGGCCAACGTCGAGTCGCTGTGGCAAGGTCACAAATAGGAAGACCTAAACTTGAAGAAGAACCTATGGCATCGACATCGGACGAGCGAGTACATCGATCGTCAATAGCGCCACTAAATAAGGATTTGTGCATATTTTGCCAAGAGGAAACCCCTGATAATGAGCCTCACAACATCAGTTCTCGTAACATAGGTTCAAGGGTTAAAACAGCTGTAGAGGATTCCCAGGACATCACACTTAAAGTAAGTCTCTTATCTGATCCATTAGATGCCGTTGCTCATGATATGAAATGGCACGTAGCTTGTTTGACCAATGTGGAAAGGCAGAATGAAAAACAGATGAAAAAAAGCCAGGCATCCGAGGATAGAAGTAGGCTAGGACGTGTCATAGCAGATATTGAGATAGTCAGCCTGGTTGAAAATGCATTGAAAGATCCATCCTCAATTGTTTTAGATATGAATGTCATTAATACGACATATCTGAACATTTTAGAAGAGAACAATATTGAAACAGAGCCATCAGACAATTACAAACGTCATTTAAAAGACCTCATGAAGACAAATATTACAGATATTGAATTTGTAAAACCCAAACGTAGAAATGAACCAGAGAAAATTTGTTCAAAGTCCACTTTAGGCGTATGTCTTGATATTGCCGAAAAGTCAGTTGAAGATGACTCTGAAATGAAGATGTTGCTGAAAAGCGCTACCGTACTGAGAAAAGAAATAGGTGATAGTAAAGCATGGGCATTTCAAGGTTCCTTTGGTGACTATGCAGTACCACAAAAGCTATATACCTTCATAAAATGGGTAATTGAGGGCCCTCATGCTGCTGTTCAGACTGACAGAAAGCAGGCTGTGATACATAAAAGTGCGTCCAACATATCCCAACATATTGTCACTGCATACAAGTCGGACAGACAAGTTAAATACATATCACCAATTGAAGATGACAAATTCAAACCTTCTGGTGAAACTGCTTTTTCACTTGGTGTATCACTACTGTTACACCAACAAACTAGAAAGAAGTCATTGGTAGACATTGCATCTCGCTTGGGCATAGGTGAACGGTATTCGAGAGTATTAAGGCTTAAGGCTCAGTTAGCTAATGCCGTAGCCAAAAGGCTTAACGACTTTAATGGCCTATACATTCCACCATTTGTTGTCAAGAACAAGTCGGTATACTTTGCAATAGACAATGTTGACTTTCTTGAAGACACGCCTACTGGAAAGGACACGCTTCATGGTACGGCTATTGTAATGTACCAAAAAGAAATGACGACAGAAGAGACTATAGTATCAGCATTGGAGGTGGAAGGAATAGGCAAAAAGACTGAGCCAATGCCTTTCAACCTTTTACCTTGCCAGGCTCCAAAACCAAAGCTAGAACCAATTCCTGATTATATTATCAGTACACGTCACGGTATCAGTGAAGTATACCGAATATGGGACTTAGCTTGGATAATAGCTTGCTGCATTGGTAGCCAAACAAACGAAAATGAAGACGCTGAAGAAGGCACTTCCTCATCAGACGTGTAACCGGCAAATGCTGGAAATAGATCAGATGATTGTGGAGCGCTGTGGTGCAGTGGTAAAGCGTCGGACTCGAGATCGATAGGTACCGGGTTCGATCCCCACTAACAGCAAGTGTTGTTTCCTTGAGCAAGAGACTTTATCCACATTGCTTAGTACTGGTTTCTACCCAGGAAAAAAGAGGGCCACATGGAAGATTAGTACTAGATTACTAAATGTGTTACCCTCTATAAATAAGGTCGATTATTATTATTATTATTATTATTATTATGTTGATACAGACTGTAGTACATTCCTCGAGAAAGATGGTGACATATTTTCTCAGTACATCCCGACATGGAGTGCCTATAACTCGCTCATTACAGAAGCTGGAACCAAGACCAATGTTGCAGTTGTTCCTCCATTGATCCGTCATTCCCCGACCTCCTGGCCAGGATTATACACTGCGTTAATGAGAGCGCAGAATATTAGTGTCGTTGTAGTTGGAGAAGGTAAGCCAACGGTGGTGACTCTCGATCTACAATTATATGAGAAAGCACAGAAACTTATGTCAAGGGATGATATGAAGGGAAAGTTCGTCTTACGTATAGGTGAACTGCATACTATTTTCTCTGCTCTTAAGGCGATTGGACGGTACATAGAGTGCAGTGGTATAGATCAGCTTTTGGTCGAAGCAGGCATGTATTCACCTACAACAGTCAGACAGATCATTGAAGGCAAACACCTTTACAGGGCAATGGAAGCTCATATGGTGACATTAATTACATTGTACAGTTTGTTGTTACCGGCTCTGTGGGATAATGGTATCGAAGGCAAGACTGGTCGAGAAGGCTGCATCAGAGGTCAATCTGAGTGCAAAAAATGCCACTGATAGAACACTGCTGCAAGAATCGCATGTCAGTTTGGTAGGAACACTTGAAAAGGTTGATTTTGTGACAAATTTGAACAGTATTGATGAACACCTACGTGGGATGCACTGTTTCCTCAGAAACTACATGCGCCAATTTGAATGCATCCTTAGGCACATCCGTGCGTCACGACAGGGTGAATGGCAATTACATCTTACAGCACAAGAAGAACTGTGCAAATACTTCTTTGCGCACGATCATTTGAACTATGCAAGACTTAGTCCTCTGTATTGTGCGGAAATGCGGAAGTTGGAAACGAATGACCCTGACACATGGAAAGCCTTAGAAGACGGTGACTTCTGTGTGACAAAGAGCAATATACCTTTCTGTTCCATAGGTCCAGATCATGGTATAGAGCATGAGAATCGTGCAATGAAAGTTATCGGTTGCATAACTGGTATCACGCAGAAAGAAGCAACCCTGGACAAATTTTTCCTAATTGCCCCGGAACTTGCTAGGCTGGTAAATGAGTTTGGTGATTTGAATGGGGTTAAAATCAAGGAAGAGCGCAAGAAACACCATGATCTGACCGGTTCTGCCCGGAGTAGGGTATTTCAAAATGCAGAGAAAATGAAGCATGTCATCCTCTCACATGGTAACCCGTTCACATCACAACAAGATGAAGTCATGAATGTAATGACAAGGGCGGTAATGAAAGAAGACGTTAAGGCTGACATCATTAATAGAGACAAGATTGGTCAGAAGGCTTTCGAGAACTTTGTGAAGGAAAGAATAAATACAGAAGAGAAAGGGTTCTGGGATCCAATGAAAAAATTGTCTCTGAAGCTGTTCAGAAACAGCTCGAAACCTGTGAAAACAAAAGTAGGAGATAAGATGTCTGAACTGCGAGAAGAAAAGGAATTTGCTTGCACGCTTTCTTATCGTAATGAGAAGCAGGCCTGAAATAGACATGAAAGAAGCCATCGGAGAGTATGAATTCTCAGCTGTCCCCAGATCTTTATTTTCTCCGGACGGAGAGATGCTATTAGCATATGATAAGGCAAGCATTCTGCACGCATTAGAAGACAAAGCGAAAGAGAAGCAATGCCAACAAGAAGAACAGGGGGCATCGTCATCTGCGTCTGATCCATCGTCTCAGCCAGTTCAGGATGTTAAAGTGCTGCTTATTGATGGAATGGCTTTGGTTAACACTGTTCAGAAGAAAGATGAAAATGCAATGAAGACCTGCAAAGACTTTGCAGATGCTTTCCTCCGAAAACTCGGGAAGGAATCTGAGGGATTTTCAAAAGTCCGTCTTCTGTTTGATAGATACTTAGCTGGGTCACTGAAGGAGAAAACTAGAGAAACACGGACAGCTGGCAAGGAAATAAAGTACCGCGAAAATAAATACTACAAGCATTGCCAATGTGCCTCTGAAACAGTTTCTGTCTCATATTGACACAAAAGCAGAACTGACTACATACTTATCAGATAAAGCACTTGGCCATTTCAAGGACAAACCTGATATTCGGTTTGTTGTCGTGCATGACACTGTAGCTGAAAGTAACTACGAAGAATTCTCTGAGGATCTTAAGATACACAGTCACGAAGAAGCAGACACATTGCTAGTTCTCCATGCGTTAGATGTCAGTAACTGTGGTAGGAAAGTGGACAGCCTTCATATCTTCTCACCAGACACGGATGTATTTCTTCTGTTAGTAAACAGATACTCACAGCTTTGTCCAAATACTGTCTTCGTAACTGGACGTGGACTTTTAAGGCGTGAAATACAGCTGAAGAATATTTACGACAGTATAGGCAAGGACAAGGCAGATGCCCTCCTTGGTTTCCATGCTTTTACCGGAGCGGATACATCAGGTCGCTTTGCAGGAAAAACCAAGAAGACCGCTTTCAAGATATTTATGTCTTCTCCCTAATATGTATTAAGAGCATTCCAGTGTCTAGGTAAAGGAATAACCTTGCCATCTGAAGAAACGGTTACTGCGTTGGGAAAGTTTGTGTGCAGCTTGTATTGCCCAAAAAGCTCAGGGATTGTTACAATTCCACAATGTAGATGGTACTTGTTCTCCCAAAAGCATGCAGAGGGAGAAAAGCTCCCACCGACTCGGGCAACCTTGCGAGAACACATACAGAGGGCCCACTTTATCAGTATGATCTGGGTAACAGCTGATGAGCCATGTCCCCGCTTACCAGCACAAACGGATTATGGATGGGTGCTTGAAAATGAGAGACTTGTCCCCGTTAGATCAACTGGGCTTCCTGCACCGCTTTCTATCCTGATGCTTATAAAGTGTAATTGCAAGGCATCAAGCTGCACAGGTTCAAAATGCAGTTGCATTCATGCTAGAATGAAATGCACAGAGTTATGTGGCTGTTCTGACGATTGTCAGAATTCTTCTGATACAATGTCATTATCAGAAATAGAAGGGATCAATGATGTGGCATCTGACGAATCAGGTGACGAAGACTAAGTAGCCATTGGAACAGCAGAGAGCTGAATACAAATTTAAAACACAGCCGTGTCTTAACAGTATAAGTGTATTTGTAGTATTGGACTTCGTATTGAAAATTGTTCCTATCAGTCATATTTTACATAATGTGCAAGTAGCATTGCTCGAAAGGTCATCGAGTGCATTTTACATTTTGTATGTTTTCTCTATAATTTTGTTTTAAACTGTATCAGGGCATACATTCAAACAAAGATATTGGGGTTTGATTTCGAAAAACCGTAAATTTTTTGTGTAGAGTCTACCATGTCTCATTGGATCATTGGAGCTATAGCTTCAAAAGTACATTGTACTTAGGGTCATTTGGTGCATTTTTGCAAATATATGTGTTTTTAATGTTTATCTAAAAAAACATGTTTGAAATATAAAGATCATAAAAAATCCCCTGAATATTAAGGAACATGTTTCTATCAAATGAGCGTTTTGTGTGTTCTGTTTTAATTTTCGTGAGTACAAGAAAATATATAAAAATGGAGAAAAAAACAGCCCAAAAGGGGCAAAAAAAAAAAATTATGTGTGTATGGTAATTAGACAGAAAGTCTCCTCGATTGATTTAGATATGCGCCACATAATCACATCCACCAAAATATGGCGTTTGTTAACTACCTTTGGCAATTATATACAGTTTTTGTGCTTTTTAATGCCAGAAAAACGCTCATTTTTGATTAATTTTTGAATAAGGGCATAAAATCCCCAAAACGAAACCCAAAAAATGTCAACATCGTTTTTTGTGCTTCAAATGGGTCATATTTACGAAAAAAAGAAAAAAATCAATTTTAACAAGTCATGCACACGGGACTTACAATGCGGCCTACACTATTATTTTTAGCAACTCCTTTCCTACATAAATCTGTATTTATGTGTTTAATAATTAAATTTTGTCTCATTTCTCATAGTACGTGGTGAAAATTCCGTGGCTTATATAGCTATAGATTAGAGGATTATTAAGATGGATATTTTTCTTATTTCTTCACAGATCATAATCTGTGAGTGAGCGGCTTGCAGAGACCTTCTAATGAGTACCCTCAAATTACTTTATTTTTATTTTGATCTATTTTGTTTGTTTTGTTGTTGTTGCTGTTGTTGTTGTTGTTGGTGGTGGTGGTGGTAGTGTTTTGTTGTCGCCGTCGTTGTTGTTGCTGTTGTTCTTTCGTGGATAAATGGGAAAATAGAAATGTTTTCATTAAATAAATTTTTACAATTCACTACTGTTTTATAAGTACTGATTTCGAAAATGTCTTCCATTCGTTGAAAGTACAGTAAGAGAGTCATCTGCCCATAAAGCGAAATAAAAAATAGTAATAATAATAATAATAAACATATTTGATATGCACAAGACAGATAAGGATTTTAGCTTTTCGACTTTTTTTTCTTTATACAGCAGCCAAAGATTACGTAAGCGAACCACGAAGGTCCTGATTAGATTGTTTGTGATATACTTGCTCATATCATGTGTACCTTCACTGTTCGTGTATGCTTTTAGACCGTCTAATACCCGGCCATATTTACCCTATATAGTGGCAGATATAGGTCTAAACAAACGGTGTAGACCCAGATCAGCCGCAGAATGCGGCGTATTATTAAGATCTATACTGTTTGCCACTCATCCACATCACCAGATATTAGAGTAAAGTAGAGTAGAGTAGAAAATCCTTTGGAAAAGCATTGATACACACAATGTGTTTTCCATTCACATTAAAGATATATATATATATATATATATATATATATATATATATATATATATATATATATATATATATATATATATATATATATATATATATATATATATATATATGACAGTAAGTCTCAAATTTTTGGACACGTATGGTAAAAAGAAAAGGTGTCCGAATATTTAGGGTGATTACGGTAACAATAGTTTTACCAAAGAAGGGCCACAACACCATAGGCTCTGGAGTGTTTTTTAGTTGTGACGTCACAAAATGTCCAGTAGGGATAGGGCGACTGTTTCTTTGGTTACCAACTCTGTGAGGCGGCTGATGTTGCGAAATCTCGGAGTTAACTCCAAAGATTGAACGCGGATCAAAGTTGTCCAAGACATGATCTTCCAATGGCGTACAGTCGTTTGGTAATAACAAAACTGTCGTCTGCTCCTGGCAGAGCAACGCTACAAAATCAGATAGAGAAAATGGCGTAGAGTCGTTTGGTTAAAATAAAATTGTCGTGTGTCTCTAGCAAAAAAACGCTACAAAATCAGATAGGTACAATTTCGTACTGTCGTTCGAAAATAATAAAACTGTTGTCTGCTGCTGGCAAAACAACGCTACAAAATCAGATAGGTTAAATGGCATACAGTCGTTAGGTTATAATAAAACTGTCGTCTGCTGCTGGCAGAACAGAAAGGTAAAAATGGCGTAGAGTCGTTTGGTTAAAAAAAACTGTCGTGTGTCTCTGGCAAAACAACTGCGTACTGTCGTTCGGTAATAATAAAACTGTTGTTTGCTGCTGGCAGAATAACGCTACAAAATTAGATATAGATAAAATGGCGTAGAGTCGTTTGGTTGAAATCGAACTGTCGTGTGTCTCTGGCAAAACAACGCTACAAAATCAGATAGGTACAACTGCGTACTGTCGTTCGGTAATAATAAAACTGTCGTCTGCTGCTGGCAGAACAACGCTACAAAATCAGATAGGTAAAATGGCGTACAGTCGTTAGGTTATAATAAAATTGTCGTCTGCTGCTGGCAGAACAAAGCTACAGAATCAGATAGGTAAAATTGCGTACAGTATTTAGGTTAAAATAAAACTGTCGTCTGCTTCTGGCAGAACAACACTACAAAATCAGATAGGTAAAATGGCGTACAGTCGTTAGGTTATAATAAAACTGTCACCTGCTGCAGGCAGAACAAAGGTACAAAATCAGATAGGTTAAATGGCATAGTCTTTTGGTTATAATAAAACTGTCGTCTGCTGCAGGCAGAACAACGCTACAAAACCAAATAAGTAAAATGGCGTACAGACGTTAGGTTATAAAAAAAATAGCCGTTTGTTTCTGGCAAAACAATGCTACAAAAACCAGTTAGGTAAAATGGCGAACAGTCTTTTGGTTAAAGTAAGACTGTGGTGTGCTTCTGGCAAATAACGCTATAAAATCAGGTAGGTAAAATCGCGTACATTAGGTAATAACAGGTAATAATACAACTGTCGTCGGCTGTTGACAACCCAACGCTAGAAAACTAGATAGAAAAAATTAGGTATTGTCGTTAGGCAATAATAAAACTGTCATCTGCTGTTGGCAAAACAACACAACAAAACCAGACAGGTAAAATAGCGTGCAGTCGTAAGGTAATACCAAAACTGTCGTTTTCTGCTGGCAAAACAACGCTAGCAAACCAGGAAGGTAAAATGACGTACAGTCGCTAAGTAATAATAAAATTGTCGCCAGATGTTCGCAAAACAACGCTACAAAGCCAGATAGGTAAAACAGCGCAGTCGATAGGTTATAATGAACTGTCGTCCACTGCTTATAAAACAACTCTACATAACCAGATAGGTAAAATTGTATACAGTCGTTTGGTATTAAAGTAATTTCTACATTATAGTGATCAAACATGGTTTCTTCATGCATTAACATTCGCCAGGTCCCGAAGGAGGTGTTGAAAACCGAGGCCGGAGGCCGCGGTTTTCATCACCTCCCTAGGGACCTGGCGAATGTTAATGCACTGAAAAAACATGTTCGATCGCTATTATTGCATAAAAACTGACAACATTTGCTACATTTCGCGTTATTTCTTGCACTATTTTGTTTCGCCTTTTCACCGGTGTCTCGCGAACGCAATTTCCACGGACTGTGCTCGTTCTAGGGCCGGGCAAAACACATTCTGTAACGGCAGCAAATCTGTGGCCCCGGTACGATCATATTGAAAGTTGCGTAGCCGTGTATTAACAGCGCGTGAATTGCTTTGTTAATACACGGCTTTTCGCCGGTTAATGCACGGCTGTTAATAACGTGCGACACTGCTTTTTATGCAATAATTTGCGTTGTAACCAGTCAGACGACATTGAAACGAAGACATGATGTTGCATCGACGTTAACAAGTTTCGGCGCTTCGCGTCTCCTGTGACAGGTCTTTTCATAAATATAGTCCTGGGCCCAGCTGTTCAAAGCGTCGTTAGCTTAACGAGCTCGTTGAGGGTCATTTCGTTAACTGTTTTAGCGGATTCAATACACAATATTCTGATATTTTTTGCTGAAAAAATGTGAGTAGCTTTTGCACTAACATTTTTTCAGCATATTTGCGTATCACTCGATGTAAATTTAAACGAATCGTTAACTAACGACATCGTTAGTTTTGAACAACTGGGCCCTGGAGGACATTACATCATTGCAAAGGGAGACAACATTTGTAGACAGGAAGACGGCTCTCTAGTATTTAACTCTTGTCATGCTGAATAAATTAAGATGCCACGCCCATTTGTAATTTCCAGCCAATCAGATTACTTGATCCGGGTTTTCGAAAGAAATTCACATATTTAATGACAAACAGTGCAGATCCAGATCAGTTGGACAACTGTTCTGAATCTACACTGTTTGCTAAGACAGGGCGTGACGTATTTAGTAAGAGAAGGGTTAAAACCTTTCAAAAATTGATCCTACTGTTTCAGGAAATAATCTGCTTCCGTTGGGAGCAAATTCTTTCTTTTAAGATTAGCATCAATCTTGGAAAGAGCAGCCGCGGCTAGAAGGGATGTAAATATGCCATTTATTTCCGTTGAAGTTGTATCTACGAGGGTCGTGCAAAAAGTTCTGTCACTAATAGGCTACTGAGTTTTATCCCAGGTATATTTTAAAATGTTTCACTGCACTTGAATGGTGTGTTGAATAGCTAACGATACCCGTTTATTTCGTGCAAATTGCTTTCCAACTGACCGAGTTATTTCAAACTGAAATAGATGCAGTCATATACACTGACCAATTTACTTGTTACATTGGAACATGGACCAGAAGACTGAAATTCGTAGATATATTAAATGCCGCATTAGGCTTAATATAGATTCAAAGCAGATATTTAATGAATTGTGTGGTATATATGGACCTCAGACCATTTCAATGCGCACAGTTTTTAGGCGGGTTAAAGCTTTTAAAGCTGGGAAATTTTCTGCTGAAGATGATACCCGTCCTGGAAGGCCTAAAACCTCTGTTACCAAGGCTAACATCGCTGCTGTAAAGATTGTGGTCGAACAGGATGCGCGATATAGCTAGTTGTACTGGCATATCAGAAAGCAGTGTGCAAACAATTCTGAAAAAGCGTTTGGACCTGAGAAAGGTTTGCGCTAGATGGGTACCTCATTTGCTCACTAAGGAGAAAAAGACACAACGCCTTAAATGTGCCCGGGAACTTTTGAAAACATACAAAGGCTGCAATAGCCGGGTTATTTCTAACTTGCTAACAAATGAATAAACCTGGGTGCACATGTTTGAGCCACAAAGAAGGACTGATAATAACCAATGGAAGCGAAACGCCCGTGTATTGCCAAGAGAACCATAAGTTCGAAAAAGATGTTGTACGCAAGTTTCTTTAATTCAAGTGGGCCAGTCGTCCAAGTGCCTTGTCCATCTGGTCATACAGTCACTGGCCGATTCTACAAGAATTCTGTACTGAAGAAAGTGAAAGAGTTTTACAATACAAAACGACCAAGCAAAGGATGGTCAGGAGTCCACCTTTTACATGACAACGCCTCCTTTCATAAGTGTGAGGTTGTTAAGTCTTTTTTGGCTTCTGAAAAGGTGAAAGTTTTAAACCATCCACCTTATTCACCTGACTAGAGTCCCTGTGACTTCTTTTTATTTCCAAGGCTTAAGAAAATGCTTTCTAGAAATAAGTATACGTCTAAAAGTTCTCTTGGCAGCGCTGTTTATCAATGTCTCCAACAGAAAAAGAAAATTATTTATCTGCTTTTCGCGACTGGGAAAGATTACAAAAATGTGTTTCAGTAAAGGGGGAATACTTTGAAGGTTTGTAATAAAAATACGTTTGATAAAACGTAACACTGAAGTAATCCGAACCCAGTGACAAAATTTTTTGCAGGACCCGTATTCCGGTTTACAGATTTAGTAGTAGTAGGTATCTCCCATGATTATAGCTCATGAAAAGGCGTTTTTTGCCTGTCTGTTTGTTTGTTGTTGTTGTTGTTCATTATGAAAACATATACTGAAAATTTTACCACCAAAAACTGAATATTTTCAGATAAAAAAAAAATCTGACATTTTTCATATTTCTGCTCATAGATTGTGGGTACTCGTTAGAACCGCCTCGGTTAGAACCGCTGCATTGTCACAATCTATGTTTTTGAGCAGAAATAAGAAAAATAATGTATACTCCTGTAAACTCCAGTTTTACTATATACAAGTGGGGTTTAAGGGGGTCAAAATTATATAGGCGAGTTTTCTTGATGTGGTGGTGCTGGTGCTGGTAGTGGTGGTGGTGGTGCTGCTGCTGCTGGTGCTGGTAATGCTGGTGCTGGTGTTGTTGACGGTGCTGCTGGTGGTGGTGGTGGTGGTGATCGTCATCGTGTTAAACAAACTCAACTAACATTTTCTACTTAAATTGTAACAAGCATATTCTCGTGTTTGTGAAAGGATATAACTACTAGAGATGCAGGTGCTTCTCAACAAAAGTGGTCTGTTTTCGAAAAAATGGCTGCAAAATCTCCATTCATCTTAGATAACGAGTGTATGGATCAACACATGACAAAAAAGGCACTTTGAGTTCTCCGATTTATGATTCTTTAATCGCGCATGAGCAGACCCTTAATTTGTCTAGATATATCACTCTTAGTCTGAACCTTCCTCAGGGACAATAATACATATCTACGAATAACAAAGGGTCCAGCGAGACTGGCGTATGCAGTCTCGCTTGAGTATTCGTTGGTCGTATAAGCGATAAGTACCGACAGTACCCTTTTGTCATAGGCTAACTCGTAGAGGAAAGTTAACACGGTATTTCGTCTTACATATCGGTACACCGTATCCCTTTACCATACTTGTTCAAAAACTTGAAGATGTCCATATTTCAACCTGTTGATGTGTCGAAAAGAGTTGCATAATTGGCGGTGCAGAAGGCAATGTCTAATCTGTCTTCACTGATAATCAGGCCTGTCTGCCCCAATTCTTAGGATAAATGAATTAATTAGGAGTTTAATATATGTTTTGTATTTTTGATGTCCCCGCCATTCGAACAATAGTAGAAAGGGCATATAACGTTACCCCTGTCCGTCCGTCCACCCGTCCGTATCTGTCCTCGTCCGGTGTTAGCAATTTGCGTTTAAGTTTTTCAGATACGGGCACCCGTGTCCTTTTGACACATTTCTAGTTCGTTATTGCATTCAACATTTATTTATATACTGGGCTTGACATTATATGGACCTTGCTAAGCAAAAAGGTGTCACCGGACATGCGCAAAATGCACAGATTCAGATTTATCCCACACATGTGCAAAGCCTCATCCGGGCATACGTTTTTCATTGTTGTATTCTATACTGTCCACTGATTCTATTAGTGGACAGCGAATGCCCTGATCAGACTGCGCGGATGCGCAGGCTGATCTGGGCCTTCACTGTCCGCATATGCCCGAAGACATGTTTTCACATGGCGTGTCCCATTTATTATATATCATTTGACCGCCAAAGCCTAAAGCAGACGTCTTAAATGCAGCTGAAATTAGATATTATAAAAGCTGTCTCATAATATTATGATAATTTAAGCGCTCTAAATATTTATCTTGTCTGAACTTACCAATAAACAGAGCTGACCTGACCGCGAAGTGCCTCATAATTATGTGCTCGTAGAAAGATTTTGATGCATAGTTTCGTCCGAAAGTAATGCACACATCGTGTACTGGTATATACTGACTAAACTGACTTGTCGCTTTGACCTTTACATTAAATATTCATAAGGATACGTCCATTGTACATTTTGGCATGACAGTCAGATAAGCCTTCGTTACACTTGAGACAAGTATTCGCTTACCTATACAGGTAATATCTGTTAATGCAGTAAACTAATAAATACTTATAAATATTATAATTAAAAGGTCAAAGCGACAGGTCAGTTTGGTCGGCCTATACTAGTACTTTGTTGTTTGTTTGTTTGCTTTTGATTTTTTTGTGTGTTTTTTTTTTTTTTTTTTTTTTTTTTTTGTTGTTCTTTGTTTTTTCCTTTTTTTTTTTTTTTTTATTGTTTGTTTGTTTGTTTTTGTTTTTGCTTTTTGTTGTTGTTTTTTGCTTTTTGTTTGTTTGTTTGTTGGTTGGTTTGTTTACGGCGAATCAACATTTTAAGTTGTCAGAAGCATGTGTTGATGGTTTTGTTGTTTTTTGCGTGTGAACAAACAAAACGTGTGTAAAATTAACGCTTAACATGCTGGGTAAATATGGAATGTCAAAACCTGTTGGCTTGGAAAAATAAGAAAACAAATATCGCCAATTCGTTGAAAATACAATTTGACAGTCCATGCAAATTGTCCTCAGAAGACGATTTGTATGGAATGTCAAAGCCTATTTTCTGGGAAAAATAAGAAAATATCTTCAATCTGGTAAGGTAAAAATTAATATAAACAAGTATAAGCTTTCATAAAAAGCTTGGTCAACACTTCGCACACAATAAATGTTAAAGCTGATTTTAATAGTCTTGGGTTCTTTACTGTCCCAGCAATGCCATAAATTGCGTTTAGCAGTACCAATGCATTCACCCACTTTAAAAGTGAAATTTTCAAAATTAATGTACAATGTATATCCCATACCTTTGATAACGTGCTACAATGGTAACCTTTAGAACAGCTACATAAGTGTGTGTGCTGAAACAGTGCATGTGAATAGAGAACATCATCTGTATATGTAGGTGTTCCAGTAAATACTATTCTATTCTGTTCTATTCAGTGCTCCAGCTAGTCCTGGGTTTTAGCAGTAGATAAAAAACATAAGGTCAGTGATGTATTGTGGGTAAACAACGGACTCACTTCCGTGTCCCTATCAAACTCTATGTAGTTGTTTCCGCCAACTTTGATAAATGCTGCAATCTTAACCTTTTAGAATATCTACATAAGTGCAGTGTGCCGAAAAGGTGCACGCGAATGAAGTACACTTTCTGTATATATAGGCGTGCCAATAAATATCATTATATTCTGTTGAATTCAGCGCTATATCTAGTCCCGGGTTTTACTTGTTAACAATGTGCATAGGGTCAATGATGTATTTTGGATCAACAATTGATTCATTGCCGTGTCGCAACCATACCATATGCTGTCTACGCTCATGGACGTGGACAATAAAACATTCAGCAGTCACTTCCCTCGTGACTAATTTGTAGGCAGTAGACGACAATATGAGTTCACCGTGTTTTGTTATTGTTGTTGGTGGTGGTGGTGGTGGTGCTGATGCTGCTGTCGCCTTTTTTTTTTTTTTTTTTTTGTTGTTGTTGTTTGTTTGTTTGTTGTTGTTTTTTTTGTTTTTTTTTTTGTTTTTGTTTTTTTTTGTTTTTTGTTTTTGTTGTTTGTTTGTTTGTTGTTTTTTTTTTGTTTTTTTTTTTGTTGTTGTTGTTCTTGCTGCAATTGTTATTGTTTTGCCGCGCAACCACACAGTCTGATCTGTGTCTTCGACATGCGCTCTTTGAATAGCCAAGGATTCAGTGTTTCTTCAGGTGGACAGCGAAAACTCTGATCAGACTGCGCAGTTAGGGAGAATGATCTGACTCTTCGCTAGTCAAACATATCAGAAGATAAATTCACATGTTGTGGATCGTTTATTCTCTTTTTTAGCACTGCACATTTTTGGACTAATGTACGCCTATTATGATTCTTACTTTTGTTTCTTGTGGTTATATACACCACAACTTCTTTATGACACTATTGCTGGGATCCAAAGTGAAAACCGTGTTAATAAACAACCGTGTTGTATCAAAACAAAATGTATAGTTTTATAGAAAAATTACCATTTATGGTCATTTTGTTTTCTATATATATTTTATACATTTTTGTTTGGGTGCCACAGCGTCTTTGTAATATTATTGTTGGGATCCAAAGCAAAATTCATGTTAGCTAAACAACCCTGCTGTATCCAAAAATGCATAGATTAGATATGAAATGACCATTTATGGTCATTTTTTCTATATAATCTATGCATTTTGTTAGGTGTTACAAAAAATATACATTATATAGACAAGTGACCATAAATGGTTAATTTTCTATACAATAAATTTATTTTTGTTTGGATAGAACTCTGTTTGGATCAACCTTAAAACCGTCTTATATCCGAAACCGTCTTATAATGAACCGTCTTATCTCCGAAACCGTCTTATAATGAACCGTCATATACAGAGGTTCCAGTGTATTGCTTGTATTCTCAAAATACGTTCTCTTTTTCTGATTTTCTGGGCCGGTATATGATAAAGAATATATAGCTGGAGAGGCCATTACTCTGCCTACATCTCTCTCTCTCTCTCTCTCTCTCTCTCTCTCTCTCTCTCTGTCAAACAATATCTGATTCCCTTGTACTTCGGCAGTCTAGTTTGTTGGATTGACTCTTCTGACATATGCATAACGCATGGTGGACCCATGTTGTTTGCAAATTGGGACGAGGGATGTTTGCTTAACCATCAATGCAAACGCCATTTAACCCATTAATGCCTAGTCGATTCATCCTCTTTGGGCAAGTCTGTGTCCAGCTAAAAGTATGTCTTGTTTGCTTTATTATTATCCTGTAACACAGTAATTTCTGTACTTAATGCAAACAGTGTAGACCCTGATCAGACGCCGCTTCCTGCGGCGTCTGATCTAGGCCTACACTGTTTGCCAATTGATTTAATGACACGCCATGCATAAATGGGTTAAAACAAGAGTGGTCCATCAACTTTTGCTGATTAACTGTACTTTGCTTCACCTTATCACTATGTGTGACTTTAAATTGAAAAGATGACATCTTTCCAAAATCGGTTCAGAATACGTAATGTCGTCCAGATGTTCCATTTACGTATATAACCTAAATACTTCAGAGTGCCTTCGAGCATGAGCTAAATGTGCAGATTCAGATCATCCTGCGCATGCGCTAACTATCGTCTTTTAATAAGTTATGTAGTATCCAATGATCCTTTTGGCAGACAGTCAAGGTCTTGATCAGACTGCGCGAATGCGCAGGCTGATCTGGGCCTTCGCTGTCCGCATATGCCCGAAGATCATCCTGCGCATGCGCTAACTATCGTCCAGGCCTTTGTTCTCCATTAACAAGTTATGTAATATCCAATGATTCTGTTGGCGGACAGTCAAGGATGCGCAGGCTGGTCTGGGCTTTCGCTGTCCGCATATGCCCGAAGATACGTCCCCGCACCGTAACATGTCGTAAAATTTGAGCAAGTCTATTCTAATAACTGTTGATGTCTTTAAAAACTGCTTGCTGGATTAGCGGTAAACAAATGTTGCGTTCTGTGGCATCTGATCCGGGTTTACACTTTTTTGCTCAGGCCTACCTATTCGAGCAAATAGAATATTAATAAGTTGACTCTCGTTATCTCGACCTCGCTTATCTCGAATGACCGCTTATCTCGAGTGAAAATTTGGTCCCTACTTAAACATGAAAATCTAACAACAAATATTGTGGAAAAGAAGAGAAATTGCTCCTTTCAGGAGTCAAATTACATATACATTTGTTTAATGTGTTTGCTCGATTTATGTTTTCCTCAATTCTGCAAATATGATATGTCGAGGTACGGATGCCTCGAAGTGTTTCAGAGAGTCCCTTGGACTTCGAGATAATGAGAGTCGACTTTATGGTATAGATCGACCAAACTGACCTGTCACTGACCTTTAAATTTGATATTCATAAGGGTACGTCCACTAATCTAGTTAGGCGTGACAGTCAGAAAATCCTGTTCCACGTGAGACAGCTATACGTTCACCTATATAGTTAATATCCGTTTACGCAGTAAACGTTTACTTATAAATGAGCCAGCACGCTATAAAATCTGCAATGAGACTAGTGCGACTAGCGAAGATTCAAATCAGCCTGCGCATCCGCGCAGTCTGATCAGTCTTCGCTGATCGCATGTGCCTTCTACGGCTTCCAGGCTATCCAAAGAGGGATAAGTAAGAACCATTGCCACGGTGAGTGGATGTACAGGCTGATCTGAGTCTTTACTGGTCACACAGATCTTAGTACATGTATAGGTTTTGTCGTGCGCTGACTCCAACATTATAGTCAAAAGATCAAAGCGACAGGTAAATTTTGTCGGCAGTGCGCACATTTACGAAGGTAAGTGGTAGGGCACACGTGTCCGAAGGTGAGTGGTAGGGCCATTTAAGTTTGGTTGTACTTTTTTTCCGAAACCACAGCAGGATTACATCAAAAAGAAATAAATGAAAAACAAAATGCATAAGTTCGCAAGTAGTGGAGAAGACAAACAATATGAATTAGCTATTTTTCATGGGCAACATACCGCATGTACATCCAAGACATTATTCATATACATGGTTCTTTAGTTATGAAATAAAAACCCAAAGCGCTACGGGTGGTCATGTAAATTCAAGTATTTAATGCGAGTCATCAAACCGCGAAGCAAAATGCCTTCAAAAATTTCAAATATTCGGCGAAAGACTCTAGAAGGGGCACCGCACACAATGCTCTGGTAACACCATTTATTTGCTCGCTTCAGACTGGAAATAAACTCTCGAAAAGTCGATGGTTCAGCAATGCGTAGCCATAAGGGAATTATTTTTACGCACACCAAGGAAAAAGATGTTGAATAATATGCCTTGAATCGCTTTCAAGTTAGTGGCTACTCTTCAGCGAAAAAAATTGCTCCCAGAGAGATCAAGTTCTTTCCTTTAAGAGCAGTCCCTATGATTAAGAAGCACACTATTTGTGTTAATGCCACTTTATTATAAATATTTTCTTACGCATGTTGCGCACATGCGTAATGTGCGTAACGAGCGCAACGCCTATGGTTCAGATTCGCAAAAATACAATTGAACCTCAATTGCTTGAACACCGATAACTCGTTTACCATGGTTAATTCGAACTCGTTTTTGAGTCCCTAAGAAATTCTTCCGATAGCTCAAGAAAACAGACATTTAATGGTAATTTTCTTATTTTATCTTGAAATTGTATGTTGTGTGTACTCATTAGAATCGCCTCATCTAGGCGATTCTGATGAGTACACTCAACATACAATTATTGTGTAGAAAATCGAAAAGATTTTCCTAAATTATATCTATTTGCTTCCTGATCTTGCGACATGATTAACCCTCAGTGGCTCGAACTATCCATATCTCGAATAAATTTCTATGGTCCCGAAGATGTTCGAGCTATTGAAGTTCGACTGTATAGGGAAATACAAACAAAAATACAGCTGTAAATATACAATAAGTGAGCAATGTATTCTGAAAAGAGTGATCCTTTTATTTTCAAAGCAAAACCATCCCAGCAGGCACTCAAAGTTGAAACAATGTCGATTCAGCGTTGATTTAAGACATTGAATCAAAGTTGAATCGACGTTGTTTCAGCGTTGTGTGCCCGCTGAAATACATCACATAAACGAAATTAGCAGACTCGGCTACACAGTAGTACGTATATTTGTATGAATGGATATTAACTAACAGCCAGGGACAGTTTAATGATTTGTGTCAGTAGATCATGGAATGTACAGCCAACTCATTTGTTCGTATATTTGTATGAGGGACTATATATCAACAGCCAGTGACAGTTCAATGATTTATTTTGGTAGATCGTGGAACGTACAGACCACACAGTTGTATTATGTTAGTATGAGAGACTGTATGCCAACAGCCAGTGACAGTTCTATGATTTATGTTGATAGATCTTGGACCGCACAGGCTACACAATTGTTCGTATATTTGTATGAGGGACTATATACCAATAGCCAGTTGCAGGTCAACGATTTATGTTGATAGATCTTGGACTGTATAGCCAATACAATTTTTCGTACATTTGCATGGGAGACCATATACCAACAGCCAGTGACAGTTGAATGATTTGTTTTGGTTGATCGTGGAACGTATAGACCATATAATTGAACGTATATTTGTATGAGAAACTATATCAAAGCCAGTGACAGTTCAATGATTTGTGTTGATAGATCTTGGAACGTACACCTAACATAACTGTACGTACATTTGTATGAGAGACTATAAACGCACCGCCAGTGACAGTTTAATGATTTGTGTTTGTAGATCTTGGAACGTACAGGCCATACAACTGTACATATATTTGTATTTGAGTCTATATACCAACATCCAATACCAGTTCAATGATTTGTGCTGCTAGATCTTGGAACGTACATACCATACAATTTTACGTATAGATATACCCACATACAGTGATAAATTCAATGATTATTAATGGCAGATCTTGAAACGTTTGTTTGTGTTTGTATTAAGGTTTTACGGCCCAGTCAACCCATTAGGGTCATGTCGAGCGCGGTCAGTTTATCTAACCTCACTTTTTCCTGGGCAGGCTTAGTCCTGATCTTGGAAAGTATAGACCATACAATTTTATGTATATTTGTATGAGAGATTATATACCAATATACAGTGACAGTTCAATGTTTATGTTGATAGATCTTGGAAAGTACAGACCATACAATTGTACGTATATTTATATAAGAGACTATATGCCTACAGCCAGTGACATTTCAATGATTTACGTCGATAGATCTTGGAATGTACAGACTATTCAATTGTAAGTATATTTGTATGAGAGACTATATACCAACTGTCAGTGACAGTTCAATGATTTGTATTGGTAAATCTTGGAAAGTACAGCCTACACACTTGTTCGTACATTTGTATGAGAGACTATATACCAACAGCCAGTGACAGCTCAATGGTGTAGGTTGATAGATTCTGGAACGCACAGACAACAAATTTGTTCGTATATTTGTATGAGATTATATATAAACAGCCAGTGACAGTTCAGTGATTTATATTGATAGATCTTGGAACGTACAGTCTACACAATTGTTCGTATATTAGTATGAGAGATTATATACCAACAGCCAGTGACAGTTCATTGATTATTATGATAGATTTTGGAACGTACAGCCTACACAACTGTTCGTATATTTGTATGAGAGACTATATACCAACTGCCAGTGACAGTTCTATGATTTATGTTGATAGAGATTTGACCGTAAAAACCACACACTTTTATGTATTTTTGTATGAGAGACTACATACCAAAAGCCAGTGAAAGTTCAATGATTTGTGTCGGTAGATCATAGAACGTATAAAATATATATATATAGTTGTGCGTATATATATATAGAGTTGTTCGTATATTTGTATGAGAGGCTGTATACCAAAAGCCAGTAACACTTTATTGATTTATATCGACAGATCATATAATTGTACGTATATTTGTATGAGAGACTTATTACCAACAACTAGTGACATTTCAGTGATTTGCGTCGGTAGATCTTGGAATGTACAGCCTACACAACTGTTCGTATATTTGTATAAGAGAAATTACACAAACAGCCAGTGACAGTTCAGTGACTTGTGTTGGTAGATCTTCGAACGTATAGACCATACCGTCGTACGTATATTTGTATGAGAGACTAACACTAGTAGCCTGTGGCAGTGCTCTGAGTTATGTTGACAGATCTTGGAACGTACGGCTAACACATTTTTACGTATATTTGTATGAGAGACTATATATCAACAGCCAGTGACAATCCAATGTTTTATGCTGCTAGATCTTGGAACGTACAGAGCATAAAATGGCACTTATTTTATATGAGACTATACCAACAGCCAGTGACAGTTCTATGATTAATGTTGATAGATCGTGGAAAGTACAGCCTACACAATTGTTGATTATTTGTATCAGAAACTATATACCAACAGCTAATGACAGTTTTATGATTTATGTTGATCGATCGTGGAACGAACAGTAAACACAACTGCACGTATATTTGAATGAAGGACTATACCAACACACAGTGGCCGTTCCATGATTTAAGTTTGTAGATCTTGGTACAGCCAGTGCCATGTAAATGATCACACAATTGTATGCATATTTGTATGAGGGACTATATACCAATATACAGAGACATTTCAATTATTTGTGTAGGTTGATCTTGGAACGTACAGCCTACACAGTTGTACGTGGATTTGTATGAGAGACTATATACCAACAGCCAATGAAATTTCAATGAGCTATGTTGATAGACCTTGGAACGTACAAACCAAATATTTAAAAGTATATTTATACAAAAAAAAATATATACCGACAGCCAGTGACATTTCAATGATTTAAGCTAATAGATATTGGAATGTACAGACCGTACAATTGTATGTATATTTTTATGAGAGACTATACACCAACAACAAGTGACACTCATTGATTTGTGTTGGTAGATCTTGGAACTTATATACCCTGTTATTGTACCTATATTTGTATTCGAGACTATATACCAACAGCCACTGACAGTTCCATGATTTATAGATCTTGGAACGTTCAGACCATAGAATTGTACGTTTATTTGTATGAGCCAGTGACATTTCAATGATTTATGTCGATAGATCTTGGAACGTACAGACTATACAATTTCAGTTATATCTTTTTGGGAGACTACATACCAACAACAGGTGACATTTCAATGATTTGTATTGGTAAATGTTGGAACGTATAGACCATACAATTGTAACTATATTTGTATGAGAGATTATATACCAACAGCCACTGACAGTTCTATGGTTTATGTTGATGGGTCTTCGAACGTACATACCATACAAGTGTACGTTTATTTGTATGAGGGATCATATACCAACAGTCGATGACAGTTCAATGATTAATACTGACAGACCTTGGAACGTACAGCCTACACAATTGTTCGTATATTTGTAATAGACATTATAAACCAACAGCAAATAACACTTGTATGAGTATGATAGATCTTGGAATGGACAGGCCACACAATTGTACGTATATTTGTATGAGTGACTATATACCAACTATAAGTGACAGTTCAATGATTTATTTGACTGATTTTGGAACGTACAGACCATACCATTGTTCGTATATTTGTAAGAAAGACTATATATCAACAGCCAGTGACAGTTCTATGATTTATGTTGCTAGATCGTGGAAAGTACAGCCTACACAATTGTTCGTATATTTGTATCAGAAACTATATACCAACAGCCAATGACAGTTTTATGATTTATATTGATCGATCGTGGAACGAACAGTAAATACAATTGCATGTATAATTGAAAGAAGGACTCTATACCAACACAAAGTGACCGTTCAATGATTCAAGTTTGTAGATCTTGGTACAGCCAGTGACATGTCAATGATTTTGTTGATAGAGCTTGGAACGCACAAACAATTGTACACATAAATATATACCAACACACAGTGCTGATAGCTCTTGGAAAGTACAGACCATATAATTGTACGTATATTTGTATGAGAGACTATAGATAAACAGCCAGTGACAATTCAATTATATACATTGATAGACCTTGGAAAGTACAGCCTACACAATAGTTTGTATATTTGAAAAAGAGACTATATACCAACAGTCAGTGACAGTTCAATGATTTATATTGATAGATCTTGGAACGTACAGCCGACACAATTGTTCGAATATTTGTACGAGAGGCTATATACCAACAGCCAGTGACAGTTCAAAGATTTATGTTGATAGAGTTTGGAACGTACAACCTATACAATTGTTTGTACATTTGTATGAGAGACTATATACCAACAGCAAGTGACAGCTCAATGTTGTATGTTGATAGATTTTGGAATGAAAGTGCTTGTATATTTGTATGAGAGATTATAGACCAACAGCCAGTGACAGATCAGTGATTTATATTGATAGATCTTGGAACGTACAGTCTACACATTTGTTCGTATATTGGTATGTGAGACTATATACCAACAGCCAGTGACAGTTCAATGATTTATATTGATAGCTCTTGGAACGTACAGTCTACACAACTGTTCGTGTATTTGTATGAGATGATATATACCAACAGCCAGTGACGGATCACTGATTTATGTTGATAGATCTTGGAACGTACAGACCATACAACTGTACGTTTATTTGTAAGAGAAAAAAATAACTAACAATCAGTGACGGTTCAATGGTAAATAATGATAGATCTTGGTAAGTGCAGACCACACAACTGTTCGTATATTTGTATCCGAGACCATATATCAATAGCCAGTGACAGTTCAATGATTTATAAAGATAATATCTTGGAATGTACAGCCTACATAATTGTTTGTATATTTGGATAAGAGACTATCTACCAACAACAAGTGACATTTGAACTATCTACGTCAATAGATCTTGGAACATACTGACCACATAATTGTTCGTATATTTGTATGAGAGACTATATACTAACATCCAGTGATAGTTTTTGATTTATGTTGATAGCTCTTGGAACGTACAGACCATATAATTTGTACGTATATTTGTATGAGAGACTATAGATCAACAGCCAGTGACAATTCAATTATATTCATTGATAGATCTTGGAAAGTACAGCCTACACAATTGTATATTTGTACAAGAGACTATATACCAACAGTCAGTGACAGTTCAATGATTTATATTGATAGATCTTGAAACGTACACCCTACACAATTGTTCTTACATTTGTATGACAGACTGTATACCAACAATCAGTGACAATTCAATGATTTATATGAGAGATCTTGATAGATCATGGAACGTACAGCCTACACAATAGTTCGTACATTTGTATAGGATACTATATACCAGCAGCCAGAGACAGCTTAATGCTGCATGTTGATAGATTTTATAACACCCAACCAACTTGTTTGTATGTTTGTATGAAAAATTATATACCAACAGCCAGTGACAGTTCAGTGATTTATATTGATAAATCTTGGAACGTACACCCTACACAACGTATATTTGTACGAGAGACTACATACCAACAGTCAGTGACAGTTCAATGATTTATATTGATAGATCTTGGAACGAATAGCCTTCACAATTTTTCGTACATTTGTATGAGAGACTATATATATACCAACAGCCAGTGACAGCTCAGTGATGTATGTTGATAGATTTTGGAACGCAAAGCCAACAAACGTGTTTGTATATTTGTATGAGAGATTATATACGAACAGCCAGTAACAGTTTTTGATTTATATTAATATATCTTGGAACGTACAGACTATACAATTGTACGTATATTTGTACAAGAGACTATATACCAACAGTCAGTGACAGTTCAATGATTTATATTGATAGATCTTGGAACGTACACCCTACACAATTGTTCTTACATTTGTATGACAGACTGTATACCAACAATCAGTGACAATTCAATGATTTATATGAGAGATCTTGATAGATCTTGGAACGTACAGCCTACACAATAGTTCGTACATTTGTATAGGATACTATATACCAGCAGCCAGTGACAGCTTAATGATGTATGTTGATAGATTTTGGAACGCCCAACCAACTTGTTTGTATGTTTGTATGAAAAATTATATACCAACAGCCAGTGACAGTTCAGTGATTTATATTGATAAATCTTGGAACGTACACCCTACACAACGTATATTTGTACGAGAGACTACATACCAACAGTCAGTGACAGTTCAATGATTTATATTGATAGATCTTGGAACGAACAGCCTTCACAATTTTTCGTACATTTGTATGAGAGACTATATATATACCAACAGCCAGTGACAGCTCAGTGATGTATGTTGATAGATTTTGGAACGCAAAGCAAACAAACGTGTTTGTATATTTGTATGAGAAATTATATACGAACAGCCAGTAACAGTTTTTTGATTTATATTAATATAGCTTAGAACGTACAGACTATACAATTGTACGTATATTTGTATGAGAGACTATAGACCAACAGTAAGTGACAATTCAATGATATACATTGATAGATCTTGGAAAGTACAGGTACACAATTATTCGTATATTTTTACTAGAGACTATATACCAACTGTCAGTGACAGTTCAATGATTTATATTGATAGATCTTGGAACGTGCAGACGACACATTTGTTCGTATATTTGTACGAGAGACTATGTACCAACAGCCAGTGACAGTTCAATGATTAAAATTGATAGATCTTGGTACGTACAGCATACACAATTGTTCGTACATTTGTATGAGAGACTATATACCAACAGCCAGTGACAGCTCAATGATGTATGTTGATAGATTTTGGAACGAACTTGTTTGCATAACTATATGAGAGATTATAGCTCAACAGCCAGTGACAGTTCAGTGATTTATATCGATAGATCTTGGAGAGTACAGACTATACACGAACAGCCAGTGACAGTCCAGTGATTTATATTGTTAGATCTTGGAATGTACAGACCAAACAAGTATTACTATATTTGTATGAGCGACTACATACCAACAGCAAGGGACGGTTCAATGATTTGTAACGGTAGATTCTTTGAAGGTACCAATCGCACAATTGTACGTGTATTTGTATAAGTGGCTATCAGCTAACAGTTAAATGATTTGTGTTGGTAGATCTTGGAACGGACAGACCATACAATTGATGTATATTTGTACTTGTTTGTGTTGAGGTTTTTCGGCCAGTCAACCCATTTGGGTCATTTCGACTGGGGTCTGTTTACCTAGTTACACTTTTTCCTGGGCAGGCTTAGTCCTCTAAACGGATAACCAGTACTAGTGCACATTCTTGTGACAACTGCCCTTGTTGAATCAGCGGAAGTGGGGAATGACCGTAGAAAATATTTTATGATCAACCTCCATGAATAAATCTTGCCGGACCCGGCTGGGATCGGACCTTCGACTTCCTGATCACCAGTCGAACGCGCATCTGACTGATCCACCGAGGCTTGCTCAGGTATATGTGTATGATTGGATATTAACAAACAGCCAATGACAGTTCAATGACTTACGTTAATAGGTCTTGGAACGTACAGACCATACCATTGTAGGTATATTTATATGAGAGACTATATATCAACAGCCAGTGCGTAAAATAATTTGTGTTGGTAGATCTTGGAACGTACAGACTCTATAATTGTAGATGTGTACCAACAGCCGGTGACATTTCAATGATTTATGTTGATAGATCTTAGAACGTACAGCCTACACGATTGGTCGTGTATGAGAGGCTATATACCAACAGCCAGCGACAATTCAACGTATTGCATACGATATCGGTGGACGAAAATGAATACTTCAGTAACACGTGCCAAATCTACAGCGTTGGGTAAAAAATGTAATTCAAGCGCGGTTCAACTTTACACCGTAGAGGTTCTTTTTCATCGAAAAGGACCTTAAATGGGCTTTTATCGGGTACCGAAAAGGACCCTATAAATATGATTTTATAATCTATTATGCCTTTTGACACTGAAAAAAAAAAACGATTTAAACGCCGAAAAGGGGATATCCAGTACCGAAAAGGGTTGCATTAATAAGAATTAATAAAATATACTGATTTACGTACTGGTGGAAGTCTGCGTAAACGACCGTATGTTCATAAAATGTGAGAATATGTATACCTAAGTAATTTGCTATTGAATACAATTCTGAAATATATCAACTGGAAACGCGCAAAGGGTCTAGCCCCCATTTTAGTCCTTTTAACTTTTTTAAAAGAAAGAAAATACTAAGGTCTGCTTCAAGTCCCATGCTCGTTTGAATTATAAACACAAGAACTTATAGAAACTAGAGACTATTTAAAAAATTGATAGAGAGGACTGGCTAGAGGAATGAGCATTGTGTCATTTAAAAACAAAGTACTGTTCATGAAGAGGCCAGCCATTTTCGCTTTCTTTAATATGCTCTTTACTTTCAAAGGATCCGTTTTTCTCAGAATTTATTGATCGACTAAGATAAAAAAAAAAAAAAAAAAAAAAAAAAAACACCAGCTTGTTCCATAGTTGCTTGCAACTGATAAAATTTTACATTCTCTCATACACAGTAATTTATTAGTATTCAAAACCCAAAACACTTCCTGATGGGGTTTGAAAAGCTTTTGCTTAGTGGTTTCATGTTATACAGGAATTATGTTATATCAAGAATTTGAGCAGCAGTGTCAGAAAACGAACCATCGGACATATGCGCTCAGCGAACAGTGCTCCAGCTAGCCCTATATATAGGGCCGGGCCGCCCCTCTTGCCCATTTCTGCCGCCCCGCTGCTTTTTTAAGCTGCCTTCTGGCTTATTTCAACTCCTGACATCAAACCCTACATTTTGGTGAAAATTTCATGAAAATCGGACCAAAATTAAAAAGTTATCAATATTTAACCTTTACCAGTCTCTGGGCTAATTCATCAGATGACAAATTTATGATATTTTGTTCTCCTGTTTTCTGGTAAAAATAAGAAAAATATTTCAGTATGTTGTCTGCTGAAAATTTTACCCAGAACTGATACTAAGCACATCACATGACATGGTGCCCCTATTCTTGTATGACCGCGCAAAAAGTGCCCTATTCGGCACCCCTCTGCCCTGAAATCCTAGCTGGAGCACTGTCGAAGAATTTGATCAGCCTGCGCATTCGCGTAGTCTGATAAGAATCTTCGCTGGGCGCTCTTTTGACAGTCAAGGATGTAAAGTTTATTCCTACGGACAACGAAGACTCTGATCAGACTGCGCAGATGCGCAGGCTGATTTGAGTTTTCATTGGGCGCACATATTAGACGGTACGTTTTCTCACGTTGCGGCTCAACAGTATAAAACCCTACTATTTAAACTCTAGTTATTTGTTTCTTCTGGTTCTGGTTCTGGTTCCCTGAAACTGTTACTATCTGACCGTATCTTGTCTTTCAGTCTTGATTATGCTACGTCTCACTGTTTTGTCTTTGCCTTTGTCTTTGTTGCTGTCGCCGTTATTTTTGTCTTTTCTTTTCTTCATTTAACCTTCACCGTAAATGTGTTTAATTTTTTGACCTGCAAAAAATAGGAGCAAATTGTACAATTAAAGGTTCAGTGGCAAAACGACAAAATTCGTTGAAATGATAATTTGACTGGTACGAAACCTTCACTCAAGAGGTTACAGTTAATGAGATATGCAAAACGATCGTATTTAATACGTCAAGAAACGTACATTTTGGATATTTGTTAGAATTGCCTTACTAAGGCAACTCTAACAAATATCCGAAACGCATATTCTATGAGGAAATAAGAATAAAACAAGCCCTTTCTTACATATCATTATGCGGCGTTTAAAGATTCTTTACAACATCGAAGAAGTATATATAGGGGGTAAAAGAAAGCCGACCCTCACAAACAGCAGACTATCTGTCCCTCCTCTAATAGCCTTTATTTTCGGCGCCAAAGTAAGATGGGGTTATTTATCATTTCTTCAGGAAGATAAAATGACTGTGGCAATCATGAAGCCATCTCACCTACATTATATGTCTTTCCCGCCAGACATATCGAGAGGGGCGAGGCAATGACTCCCGTCTCCCTGTAGTAGTTCTACACTTTTTCAGCGAATTTTAAATCCACTCTTACTGAAAATCGGATCGAAAACTACTGCTCGCGTTCACAATCGTTCATAGCCACGTCTCAAAAGTTTTAAATATCAGACGATATCTCTGAATGCAGAAAACACATATCTTACATATCAAGCTAAAACATAAATGCATTTGATACGGGTTGGACTGAATTATAGCCGTCAAGCTGAAATTAAAGGTATTAAGCATCTTAATTATTTTGAACTGTTGATAATCATGTCATTACTCTTGATAGCAGGAGTAGAACGTAATCCCGGTCCTGCGTCCGAGTCTTCTGTAAGTTCTATACAAGTCATACAAATAAGGAACAATTGATCGTAGACAAATTTTCAATAGTGCATTATAATGTTCAGAGTTTAGGGAACAAAATAGAGCTTATTGAATCAAAACTTTGCCGTTTCGACGTAATTTGTATAAATGAAACGTGGCTAGACGACCGAACTTCAGATTGACAACTTCAAATTATTTCGGCGTGATAGACCAGGTGATCACCATGGTGATATTTGCGTCTATATTCGTTGTAATTTATTTTCTAAACGAAGGGATGATCTGGAGTTGCCGAATATTGAGTGCATTTGGGTGGAAGTCTCACTTAGCAATAAAAAACATCTGATAGGTACGTTTTACAGACCTCCAAATTCACCGAATGCAGTTCTGTCATCTATTGAAGACTCGATCAGTCTGGCTTTAGACACTAACATACAAAATATTTTACTAACAGGTGATTTCAACTTTGATACTTTGAAGGAAACTTCATACAGAAAAATTCATGATTTGTGTCGACAATTTAACCTTGAGCAATTGATCAACGAACCAACACACTTCACTGAAAACTCTTCATCTACAATCGACTTGATTCTTACTTCTAACAAAAATAATATTATACTTAGTGGTGTTGGAGAACCTTTCCTTGTCCTATTTATTGTGTTTTAAATTTCATTAAACCAGTAAGTCCTTGTTTTAAACGAAAAATCTATTTATTGGACAGGGGTGATTATCAAACGTTTTCAAACGACCTGATGGACACGGACTGGAACTCACTGAAAAGTAATGATATTGATACATACGCGGAGAATATAACAGACCGGATTACCTTTCTAACCGATAAACATATCCCGAACAAAATGATTACAGTTCGTAAAACTGATCCACCTTGGCTAACAAATAATATTAAGAAACTTCTACGGAAGAAAAAAAGGCTGTACGACAAATATAAAAAATCCAACAACCCTAGTCATTGGGATATTTATAAACGCTTTAGAAATCATGTCACTAGTGAACTACGCAAGTCAAAACAGAATCAAATTGACAAATTATCAGAAAGGTTAGTTAATTCAGAAACTGGACAGAAGGATTGGTGGAAAACTTTAAAAGGTTTTATAAAGCCCGATTTGACAAATTCAATACCACCCTTGAGTAAGGATGATAAAATTTATTCAGATGATAATGATAAAGCCAGTGTTTTCAATGATTTTTTTAGAGACCAAACGCTTTTAGACGATAGTCAAGCAACTCTTCCACAAACGAAACCTTTACCCGCCCACAAGCTAGACTGTTATTACCACACCCCAAGAAGTTGAATCAACTCTAAAATCACTTCCGCTTGGAAAAGCATCTGGTCCTGACTTGATAAATAATCGACTTCTCAAAGAACTTGCACAGCCTCTCTCTCTCCCTCTCAGTAATTTGTTTAACTTTTCATTAAATCATAGACTAGTACCAAAAATTTGGAAACAAGCGAATGTCTCACCCATACACAAGATAAATGACCCATCCGATGTATCCAATTATAGGCCTATCTCCCTCCTAAGTACAGTGGGCAAAGTTCTTGAAAAAATTGTTCATAAACATTTATTCAACTTACTTAACGCGCATCATGTCATTACAACTCTACAATCAGGTTTTGTCCCTGGAGATTCTACAGCTAACCAATTGGTCAACATATATAATACTTTTTCTAAGGCTCTTGATGAGGGTAAAGAAATCCGTGCCATATTCTGTGATATAAGCAAAGCATTTGACAGAGTATGGCATAAAGGATTGTTTTACAAACTCGAAACAGCAGGTATATCTGGGTCACTTTTATCTTGGTTTACTGATTATCTCAATGACAGACTCCAAAGAGCTGTACTGCCAGGTGGTTCTTCTGCATGGACACCAATAAAAGCGGGTGTTCCTCAAGGCTCTATTCTTGGTCCTCTATTGTTTCTTTCATATGTAAATGATATTGTCGAAGATATTAATTCTTCCATAAGGCTCTTTGCAGATGATACCAGTCTAAATATCATAGTGGACGACCCTTTTCAGGCAGCCGAAACACTTAACTCAGACCTAGAAAAAATTAGTCGTTGGGCCCAACAATGGTTAGTAACATTTAATCCTGCAAAGTCTGAATCTATACTATTTTCAAGAAAACTTAACAAACCGTACCACCCTCCAGTTTCGATGGATGAAACACAAATTAATGAAGTTACGTCACATAAGCATTTAGGTGTTATTTTGTCAAACGACTGCAGTTGGCACAATCATATTGAACATATTAAGACAAAGGCATTGAATCGAATAAATGTTATGCGTAAATCGAAGTTCAAATTAGATAAGAGATCTCTCCAGACCATATACTTTTCTTTTATTCGTCCTATATTAGAATACGCTGATGTTGTATGGAATAAGTGTACACAATACGAATCGAATGAACTAGAAAAAATCCAGAATGAAGCCGCACGTATTGTCACAGGGGCAACAAAATTAGTCTCAATAAATTCACTTTTGTTGGAAACAGGCTGGGAAACTTTGTCTTCAAGGAGGAATAAACACAAACTGACTTTTTTCTACAAAATGCAAAATGATCTTTCTCCTGATTACCTCTGCTCACTTGTACCTCCTACCGTAGGAAGTACATCATCTTACCCATTGCGTAATGCCAATGATCTTCAAATCATATATGCAAATTCACAACTTTATTACAACTCCTTTTTGCGGTCTGCTGTTCGTGTATGGAATGAACTCCCGGAACAAACACGTAATTCATCTAGTCTCAACATATTTAAAACCAGGATAAACAGCAATATTAACCTACCACCTTCTTATTGGTCAGATTTATCACGCCAGACTTAAAACTAAATGCAGCTCTCTTCGCCAACACTTGTTTTCTAAAAACCTTATAGACAGCCCAAGATGCGCATGCGGTTATGTGGAAGACAATCACCATTTCTTGTTAGTATGTGATCAGTATACAGACCTCAGGCGGGAGTTATTGACTACCGTGTCGGGAAAATGCAACCCTACTCTAGATGTATTGTTGTATGGAGATCTATCTGTATCATTAGAAGAAAATAAAGCTATTTTCTTAGCGGTACATGATTTCATACTAAAATCGAAACGTTTTCAATAAACTAATATTAGTCTATAAGGTTCCTTGCTACTTTTAGTAACTAACTCACAGTGACCTCAAATAAATATCCCAAATCAAAAAATCAATACATTTGTTTTTGATATTGACGGCTAGCTAGATTAATTTGTCGCGATCGGACCTAGTATTTATATAGTACATTGTATATCTTCCTCCACCTCTTCCCCCGTGGAGACAATAATATATCATAGTTTCATATCTATTTCTTGACATTTTGTTGAAATAGTTTACATTCATTACTTTTCATATAACTTATTGATACCACATACTTTTTTGTTGACGTTTGTCAGATCGTCTCAAATCACAAATTAGTTGTACTGATATGTACTATGGTCTGGGATACAGATTTAAAAAAGTCAAACGACTTTCTTCTGGATCCCATTTGTATGTATTGATGTTTTGTCATGTCTCGTTGTAAACGGTAATGTTATATGTATACAAATAAAATAAAAGTTAAACTAAAGAATGCAGTTTTTTTTCCCCGTTGAAAGACATAATGAAAAGAAGTCTCGGTTTACACAGATAATACAGTTTGATTTATGTTGTTGTTTTTACAAGTGTCATAAGGTGTCTTTGTATTTGATGGCAATATTGTTTTATTCGCACCTTACTTCAAACTTCATCACCTAATGTTTTTACAGTGGATTACAGTTTATATCGTAAATTTCATCACTTATTCGTGAAATTTCATGTTTTAAAATGGTTTTAAATAAGTTAAGTTTTACAAAATAATGAAAGCAAGTTTATTCCTAAAAGTTCTTGCACAGTTATGAGGGATTTTGTGTTATAATGGATTAAATGTTTAATTCCTGATAAATAAAAAATAATAAATAAAAATACACCTATCTAAGTGTTGGTTGTGTTGGGGTTTAACGACACGTCAACCCTTGAGAGTCATTTTGTGTCGTCTCCCAGAGAAAGGGAGAAAAGAGATAGAAGAGAGAGTAGAGGAGATGAAAGAGAGGGACAGGGAAGAAAGAGGAACAGGAATGAAAGTGAAGAAACAGAAGAAATAAAAACATTCCCCCTCTACCCTTACCCACTACAAGGATAGCAGGCCTTGCCCAACTGTAAGCCAATATCAGTTGGACGCCCCAGTGATGTAAGATACACAGCACATTCGCTAAGTGATTTTAAATAAATAATGTTACATTTGTTTATGAAACTTTTTAATCTTCAAATTCTGTACTTTATTTAAATGGTTTCAAATTTATAAATGAATAAAAATTTATTTTATACTTCTAGCCATTTATCTTCTGCTCAAAACTGATTTACCCATACATTACGAAACCACGCCTATTCAAATATACTGAAAACTTTACAACCAAAAAAGGGAAATTTCCGATAAAAAATTTCTGATATTTTTCATATTTCTGCTCAAAACATAGATTGTAGGTACTCGTTAGAACCGCCTCGGCGAGGAGGTTCTAACGAGTACCCACAATCTATGTTTTTGAGCAGAAATAAGAAAAATAATGTATACCCCTGTAAACCCCAGTTTTACAATATAAAAGTGGGGTTGAAGGGGGTCAAAATTATATAGGCATGTTTTCATGATGTCTGGTCACCACAGATGTATGATCTGTTATCAGCATATTTCACTAATAGGGTCATTAGGATGTTACGCAATGAAATATGTGTCTTTAAACCCCACTTTTATATAGTAAAACTGGGGTTTAGAGGGGCACACATTTTTTTTTTCTTATTTCTGTTCAAAACATAGATTGTGGATACTCGTTAGAACCGCCTCGAGGTTCTAACAAGTACCCACAATCTATGTTTTGAGCATAAATATGAAAAATATCAGATTTTTAATCTGAAAACTTTCAGTTTATGGTGGTGAAATTTTCAATATATTTGAAATGTGTTTTCGTAATGCGGTGTAAAACCCCCAGATCCTTTTCTGACAATTTGTTCTTGTGAGAAAACAGTCACTTTACATTCTGTTATACCAGGCCGAAAATGATACTACCTACCGTGTTATCCCAGCAGGCACACAACGTTGAAACAACGTCTTGACGCTGAATCGACATTAAAACGACGTTGTTTCAACGTTGTGTGCATGCTGGGTATGTTTAATTATTGTACTGAAAGACTCTAATTTCTAACGATAATGGACTTTGTCCAAAACAATGCTTTTGTTTTTGCATTTTTACAAACCATTTGACTTCATTACTGAAACAATTTTAAGATCCAGACCTACCTACTGGGTAAAAAAGTGCCCGGGTATCTTTGTTGCACCGACGTTTGCGCATAACAGCACAGCTGTGCAATACTTAGCACACTGTTGCAAATTTCAGCACCTGTACAGCACAGATGTCTGCATGAGGACATACAGCTCCGTTCAAAAAGGTATGACCACTGGCTAGGCTGAAATAAGGTTGCAAGCTCAATTACCTTACAGAAACAATATACTTTGACTGTGACGTGGTCACGTCCGCCTTGGTTTGTGCCCTTATTAAAGGATAATTACACCAACGGCCTTTGACTAGGCCCTGCAAAGCCCGCAACCCAGCAGGCTCACGGCGTGGAAACAACGTTGATTCAACGTCATAAACGCTGAATCGACGTTGTGTACAACATTGAAACAACACTTGTTCAACGTTGATTTATTGTCATGAACGTTGAATCGACGTTGTTTCAACGTTGTGTGTCTTCTAGGAAGTCACTTTAATACCTATCTGTGTTGTACACGCATTACATCCCTGAGCAAAACGAATGGAACCCAATTCTTGTCATACTGGTGCCTGTCCCGGGGAGCATTATCGTACGCGGGGTCCCACCATCGAAATGCCACAGGGGAGCCCGAGCGCATGGATACACTGGTTGTCTGGTGTGATTCTCTGTTGAACAGGTCAAGGATATGACGCTCACATGCAGCTGCGATACTGTTACACTACCCTCCGTAAGCTGTCAAATAAATAAATTAAAAGCCTTAATAAAACAAATAAATAAATAAATAAAAACATATTGCATATATATTTTTGCAAGTTAGGTAATAAAAATGTACTAACAGATATTGAGGACGCTTAGCACCCTGGATAAAATTTTCTGCAGACGACAAATTGATGATACTTGTCTGATTTCTTCCCAGAAAACAGGCTTTGATATTTCATGCAAATTGTCACCATTTGTCGTCTGCTGAGTTAGCATAGAGAGTGGTAAAGGTTAACTCCAATGGAACTATCTACAGTATAACCTCAATGGCTCGAACATGGATGGCTCGTTTACCCTGGATGATTCGACCTCTTTTCTCAGTCCCTACAAAATCCTTCCAATAGCTCAAGAAAACAAATATTTAGGGAATTTTTTTTTCTTATTTTATCATGGAATTGTATGTTGTGTGTACTCATTAGAATCGCCTCATCGAGGCGATTCTAATGAGTACACTCAACATACAATCTTTGTGTAGAAAATCGAAAAGATTTCCCTAAATTATCGCTATTTGCTTCCTGAACTGGTGCCATGATTAACCCTCAGTGGCTCGAACTACCCATGTCTCGAACGAATTTCTATGGTCCCAAAGATGTTCGAGCCATGGAAGTTTGACTGTAGTAACTATTATCAATCATGACCATACAACATACAAAGTGCAAACAATTGTGCATTATCCATCCCTAACATATTTTTGTGTCTATTTATAGAATGCAAAGAAGACAGTGAATATTTGAACTTTATGTTGTAAATAATAATAATAATAATAATATATTATTATTATTATTATTATTATTATTATTATTATTATTAAAGTAATAACAATAATAATAATAACAATAATAATATATATGGTAAACGAGCCATCGGTGTTCGAGTCATTGAGGTTTAACTTTATCGAGAAACGCCTTCTTAATCCACAAACAGAGGTGTTATATATAAGGAACAACGGGTATTTTAGTGTTGTTGTCACACTAGCACCTCCTAAATCACTGAGTGGAATTTAACCAAACTTGCTACATGACTTCCCCTCGTGGTAATGGCATGCGACAGCAATATTATTTTCTGTCCGGCGTCCATCCGTCTGTCTATCTGTCCGTCACACTATCTCCTCCTAAACAATTGGGCAGAATTTAACCTAACTTGCTACATGACTTTCAAACATGTTAAGGGTGTGCGGGAGCAACATTATGTTTCCATCTGTCCATCAATCTGTCCGTCCATCACGCTATCTTCTCCTAAATCACTGGGTGGAATTTAACCAAACTTGCTACATGACTTCCACGCGTGGTAAGGGTGTGCGAGAGCAACATATATTTTTCACTTTTCTCTGCTTAGTGGTAAAAAGCGTGGGGATTTACGCTGACGTGCCAGCCAATGACTGCGAGATCTAGTTTTTATTTATTTTATTTTCACTGATTCACAAGGCACCTGCTGTTACAGACGGGTATTCTTTTACAAATAGGTTGTTTTACCGTCATTCATAATACATAAAATCCGACAAAAGACCAGTATTTTATTACACATCCTGGCACAATAAATACGAACTTTTAAACATAACGAAAGAACAGTATTTGATCTGTATAAAAACAAACATGATAGGACATTCCCAGCAAACACATAACGTCGCAAAAACTGCTGGGTAAAAGATACGTTTCCCCATCCGTAACGATGTTTTCTGGAGTCAGATATCATTTGAGCCGGGTCAAGCGAAAAAGTGCCTTCGAAACTGCGCAAATGCGCAGATTCAGATCATCCTGTGCATGCGCAACTTGAAATATCATCCGAGCTTTTTCTCTCCAGTCATATATTCTGTAGTAGCTAAAGATGCTGTTAGCTGACAGTGAAGGCCCTGATCAGATGCGCACGCTGATCTGGGCGTTCCACATATGCTGAATATTTCGCAAGGCGCGGCCCAATTCAGGCCCCGAGGTTATATAACTTTTTTCATGCTCAACTCAGCTGAGCATGAAATTTTTCATGCTAATAAATCTCAAATTACTAGCAATCGCAACTTCTTTCTTGCTAAACATAGCTGAACATGAAAATTTCTCTGCTAATAAATATGAAACTGCACACTATTGTCAGCCGAGTTGAGCATGAAAAAAGTTTATAACCTTGGGGCCTGATATTCTGATCTGCTATGAACGATTGTGAACGTAAGCAGGATTATCCATTCTGATTTCTGTTAGAGCGACTTTAAAATTCGTTAAAAAATTCTGTATAACTACTATATACAGGGAGTAATTGCCTCTCGCCTCTCGACGTGTACGACGGGAAACAAAAAACATTGTAATAGCCCTCCTCTTACTTTTGGTGCGAAAAATAAAGGCTGTGAGGATGGAAAGACGGTCAGCTGCCTCTGTGGGCCAGCTTCCTCTTTACTTATATATACTACTATTAGAGCAAATTCATTTTAATGGCAACATCTTTTGGAACAAATGTTATCGTTGTAACGAGGGATTATTGTATTTATACGTAAGAAATAAATTTTAAAACAAATCTGTCCCCATTACAATTCTCAACAAATATTTTGTATTCACAATATTATGTTACTAAAATAATTTGTCGCTAATAATAATGACTTCCTGCTATTTACCGATTTACCAGACTTTTATAAATGCGTATACGTGTATATGTTGCTGTTATACAGATAAATTCTGTAAGCATGGCATCAAACAAAAATGAAATGTCAGATACGATTTTATTGAGCAGGTTGGAAAACAGCCGCGTAAATTGCAACACTGATCATGCCTCCTAGCCCTGGTTACGTTTTATTCTATTTTCAGATAAATCCAAGTATGCTCGGTGATCCCAAAGAATCAGAAAATATGAAATAAATAGATGTTACCTATGAAACGAGCTTAAGCATTTTGTGTGTGCATTTTTTTTTTTTTTTTTTTTTTTTTTTTTTTTTTTTTTTTTCATCAGGTATGCAAAGTCGCGAACCAGACAAAACCTGTTGCATTGGTCCGAGACAAAGTGCACAACATCGAACATTATGCTTACATCAATTTAACAAGAGTTTCCTAGGTAACATCACTCTACTGTATTTTTTTACATACTTAAAAAGTGAGGCAAGTGAAAAGAGGTTGATTTGATACTAAATATAGCTATATTACCCAGTCTGAATCAACTAAAATCTGCCATCCGTGATATTCAAATTTGATGCCTTCAGGGTACAATGGAAGCATGTCCTAAAAATACCACTAATTTGACAGGCGTTTACAAAATTGGCATGCAACCTGTGCGTCCGTGTCGATCGGTCTGCCTTGGCTTTTGGGCTTGGGGTGGGGCGTAGTATTCTCTACAACGTCGTTACTGCTATCAATTATGCCATACAATGTATCTCGGTTTCCAGGTATTAACTTTATGGATGCTTATGATGTTTATCAATAACACGAGCTACGACACAATTTGACAAGCAAATCTTTGTGCAGCATTGTGTGTACAGACGAAAGTCGCTAAAGTACGAATGATCAGCTGATCGCCAGTCAGCTGAAATCACCGCATATCCTACCTTTATCATTTTGTCAGCGATAAATTCTCCCCTGTGCACAATTCCTGTTATGCATTACGAAAACACGCCTATTCAAATATATTGAAAATTTCACCACCAAAAACTTAACGTTTTCAGACAAAATTCTGATATTTATTATATTTCTGCTCAAAACATAGATTGTAGGTACTCGTTAGAACCGCCTCGGTGAGGCGGTTCTAACGAGTACCCACAATCTATGTTTTTGAGCAGAAATAAGAAAATTAATGTATAGCCCTGTAAACCCCAGTTTTACTGTATAAAAGTGGGGTTTAAGGGGGTCAACATTATATAGATGTGTTTTCGTGATGGTGTTTAGGAATGTAATCCATTTTGTACAGCAATACTTCAATATTTACCCTTAAATACACGAAAATGTTGTTTAATGTGACAGAAATCTCAAATTAAAAATGGCGGCTAAAACGCAGATCAGTATTGCAGTCATCCGTGTCAATGACGTAAAAATGTATCCTATGTCATTGGCTATACGATTCTTTACAGCCAATGAGAACGCTTTCGGCGGCTGACTGGCTTTCCATGTTTGCAGCGGAGCGTATCTGATCATCATATTTTTCGGAAACCAGGCCAATGGCTCCGGCCTTAATAGCGTTGGTTTTCGGATTCAACATTAAGCCGATACACTCCGCTGTAGATATGGGAAACGAGTCAACCGCGGCATGCGAACTTTTCTGCATAGTAAGTGAGAGACTCACGATATCTAAGAACAAGCTTAGGTGGCGACCTGCGAAGCTCGTTATAAACTAATGTGAAGTACGAGATGACGTATTACGGCCTCCACACAGCGAATAACACCACCAATATACAGTGGCTTATTCAGAACGGAACTATTTTACGCACGCCCGAGTAAAATCTTTAAAATGATAATGACAAGAATCGCTTCCAAAATAGGGGCTATTCTTAAAAGAACGAATTTGTTCCTAGGGAAGAAGTTCAGTCATTTAGGAGCGGCCCCTATGGTAAATAAGCAAAATTTTATATGTTAATATCATGTTATTGTAAATACACGTATGTTACGCACATGCGTAATGTGCCGGTAATGAGCGCTACGCCTATGAAAATACAGCAAACCTGTGGTAAGGAAGCACCCAAGGGAATGCTAAAAAGTGGTTGCTTAAGACAGGTGCTTGCTGAATACAGGTATAATTTCCTTTTATTTTATTTTGATGGAACCTGGAAAACTAGTTGTTAAATACAAGTGATTGCTTAATGCAGGTCGCCTTTAAAACAGATTAGACTGTATATAAATTATCAAAATAGCAAAAACAAAACGTCAAATAAACGAAAATTGCAGACTCGTGTTTTATTGAGTCTGTTCGTGAACAGACATGTTATGTGCAACACTGCCCACGCCTTTTAGCCCATGGCTAAGTGACATTCTATTTTCAGTTATATCAAGATATAAGACTACATTTAAACTTTCTGGGTTGTGTGCCTCAAATTTATCGACCTCACAGCCAGATTATTTATCCTTTAATTATTATTTTGAAAACGGACAAGGGTGAAAATATTATTGAGACGATTATTCATCTAAATTGTTACAGTTCTATTTAACCCACTGAAGCCTAGCGTCCCAGAAAAGGGACATCGGCAAACAGTGTAGACCCTGATCAGACGCCACAGAACGCGGCGTCTGATCAGGGTCTACACTGTTTGCATCTAATACATGAATTTCTATAAAACATGGTAATAATAAAAACTAACCAGACACCCCTTATATTGGGAATGGACAGGTTCAAAACGTGAAGGTAGAAGATTCCATTCGGCATAAATGGGTTAACTTTCGGGCCACGAAGTACTCTCATTTCCAAAAGAAAAAAAGTGCATATTTTGGTTCTTGGCCATTCCGGCACTGCGATAAACAAATAAAGCTGACTTTAACTGCTACCACTCTCTGGGCAAAATGAGCGCAAGACAAATTGTTATTTTTCTTACTTTTCCCAGGAAACATGATGTGGCATTTCATGTAAAGTGTCTCCAATGCAGAAAATTTGTATGAAATGTCAAATCCTGTTTTCAGGGGAAAATAAGAAAAGCACTTCAATGTGTTGTCTATCCACCCAAAATTTATGGCCGCACAACCCAATCCTTTGACCTTTAATGATTATTTTGCAAATAAATAAGGGTGAAAAGTTGATTACTCACCTGAACTGCTACAGTTCTCTTATGCTTTCGACCATGAAATCCTTTGAAAACACCTTTAGAATCGTTGTTGGGCTCTGAAGGAAAGGGAGTTCTCCTTTTTAGCCCAACTACTTAAAACCGATCTCAGTCACGATGTCTTGTCACTTCCTTAACTGTTTACGAGTTTTACGCATTTTACGTACAGCTTTTGCAATATTAAGTCACTAATAAAAATATGCACCATAACGTCATGAAACGTACCGTCGGATATGTGCGCCCAGCGAAGATTCAGATCAGCCTGCGCATTCGCGCAGTCTGATCAGAGACTTCACTGGGAGCATTTTCGGTTGCCAAGAATGCAATGTTTCTTCGTGCGGACAACGAAGACTCTGATCAGACTGCGCAAATGCGCAGGCTCATTACGAAAACACGCCTATTCAAATATATAGAAAATTTCATCTCCAAAAACTGAAAATTTTCAGATGAAAAACTCTGATATTTTTCCTATTTCTGCTCAAAACATAGGTTGTGGGTACTCGTTAGAACCGCCTCGGCGAGGCGGTCCTAACGATTACCCACAATCTATGTTTTTGAGCGGAAATAAGAAAAATAATATATACCCCTGTAAACCCCAGTTTTACTATATAAAAGTGGGGTTTGATGGGGTCAAAATTATATAGGCATGTTTTCGTGATGCTGATCTGAGTCTCCGTTGGGCGCACATGTCCGAAGTAACGTTTCCTAACGCTACGGTTCACATTCTAAAGAACATATCAGCTGATATTTGAATACATTTACATAATATCCTTGCTCATGCGTTGAACAGTTTTCGATTAAAAATCATTCACATCCTTTGCATTGATGACATGTTCAGGAAGAGCATTCCAGTCATTTATAATTCTTTGTGAAAATGATGTAGCCAAGCACTTGTTCTGCAGCCTGGGCCCAGTTGTTCAAAATTTAACGAAGTTGTTAGCTAACATTATGTTAAAATTTCTATCTTAAAATGTGGCAAATACGTTGATATTTTTGCTGAAAAAAAAGTGAGTAGCTAACCAAAATATTAATGCATTTGAAAAGTTTTTATATAAACCAACTCGAACAAGGTAGGTTCTATTTCTACACAGTTAGCAATATCCCAATCGCTGTATCCGAGTTGACTCTTATATCTCTGGGACAATGAGAAATTATGTAGAATAGTATTCTATTACAAATGACAACGTCATATCCCAGTAGATATAATAGATATGGAAGTGAAGGTCCCCTTGAGAAAACTCGCTACCTCTTACAATCATTAACAATTCTAGTTAATCAAAGATATTAACAGTTAGAACCCTCTCAAGTAGATATACATATTTTGAAGAAGCGTTCTGAAGGTATATCTTCTATATCTTTATGTATACACCTGGTAAACAGTTAAGCGCCCCTGGAAAAAAACTCAATCTAAAAAAAAAAAAAAAAAAAAAAAAAAGAACAGAGTCTTTAGTTAGGTGTATATGCATATCAAATAGCATATAATGTTATTAATATGGTAATTTCGTACTGGCCGAGTTACAGGTCCGAGGTCGGCTGTATATGCTCGACTGTATTAATTCGCTTTTGAAACATCTTGCTTAGCGATGGCTATCTCAGTAAAGATTTTTCACAGCAGCTACATGGATATGGCCAAGTCTATATCATGCTTTCCATCTTCTTAATGTAACTGAAATTCGTTGAAAATATATAAATGTTATTAATATAGTAATTTCGTACTGGCCGAGTTACAGGTCCGAGGTCGGCTGTATATGCTCGACTGTATTAATTCGCTTTTGAAACATCTTGCTTAGCGATGGCTATCTCAGTAAAGATTTTTCACAGCAGCTACATGGATATGGCCAAGTCTATATCATGCTTTCCATCTTCTTAATGTAACTGAAATTCGTTGAAAATATATAAATGTTATTAATATAGTAATTTCGTACTGGCCGAGTTACAGGTCCGAGGTCGGCTGTATATGCTCGACTGTATTAATTCGCTTTTGAAACATCTTGCTTAGCGATGGCTATCTCAGTAAAGATTTTTCACAGCAGCTACATGGATATGGCCAAGTCTATATCATGCTTTCCATCTTCTTAATGTAACTGAAATTCGTTGAAAATGACGTTCAAGCGGGTAAAACCGCATACCTACTATAACGATACCAACTTCGGCCAATACCTATACAGGAAAACGTCGGCCAGTACAGACAAAACCAGGCTATTACAGAAAAGTCGGCCAATGCTACTGGTATTGGCCGAGTTCTTCTGTATTGGCCGAGTTTGTCGCTAGTATGATGCTTACTGATTTGGCGGTATAGATACTATATTAAGATAGTAAAATAATAATACAGTTTTATTTATCAAGTAATTTCGTATTGCCCGAGTTACATGTGGAGGTCGGCTGTATTGAATCGAGGCCAAAGTCGACCCAGGACCTGCAACTCGGCCAATACCAAATTACTCCATTAATGACAATTTTATGAATTAAATTTCGAAATAGCGATGATTAACTCAAAAAGGATTTTCATATCAGCTAAATGGCCAAGTCTATACAATACCTTCCATCTTAATATGACTAAAATTCGTTGAAAATGACGTACAGCCGAGTAAAGCCACATACCAACGATCCAGATACTAAACTCGGCCAGTATGGAGACAAACGGCCAGTACAGAAAAAAGTCGGCCAACTGGGATTATCGGAAAAGATGGCGTGACGTCATCCACTCACGTTGCGGCTATGCACAGTACTGAAGGTGTTGATTGCTTGTGTAATCTAAAGACAATAAATGACATTTTTTAATGAAATATTAACCATACTTTATTTGAACGAATACTGTAGGCCAATACGTGCATGAGCTTTGTTATAACGCACAATGTAGATATTTCTACGTACATTCTGCATTAATAGACAGGATATCTGCGACTAAACTAAGTAAATACCACTGTCATCATAAAAACATACCTATATAATGCTGACCCCCTTGAACCCCACTTTTATATAGTAAAACTGGGGTTTACAGGGGTATACATTATTTTCTTATTTCTACTCAAAAACATAGATTGTGGGTATTCGTTAGAACCGCCTCGCCGAGGCGGTTCTAACAAGTACCCACAATCTATGTTTTGAGCAGAAATATGAAAAATATCAGAATTTTTATCTGAAAATTTCATTTTTTGGTGGTAAAATTCTCAGTATATTTGAATAGGCTTGTTTTAGTAATGGCTCGGATTTCAGTCATCTTTATAACATTTATGTTTTTCTCATGAGGTCATGGTCGGCGTGGTTCATGATACAGTGATTTGGCTTATACGGACGGATAGACAGACGCCAGTGACAAAAACAATACATCTCCCAATGGTGGGACATAAACAAACACATAGACCATTACATTGATACTAACAATATCAATGCAAAATGTAACACAAAAATAGTTTCTATATTTTGCGATGAGGCTAACGCAAAATATGTGCAAAATGCAGAAACGTTCTATATTTTTGTTTGCATCAATGCAAAATGTAGAAATGATTTCATTTTTACATTTAGCGTTGTAACATAGCGTTAATTTCCTGGGTCCATTTGTTCAAAGCATCGTTAGCTTAACGAGCTCGTAAGTGGTCAAAATGTTCTAGTAAGTATAATATCTACTTCACAGGCATTTTTGTTGAAAAAAGTGTGAGTAGCTTTTGCAAGCTACTAACATTTTTCAGCAAAAATATTAGCATATATGCCATATTTAATGATCAAAATTTTAACGATACGTTAACTAACGACATCGTTAGTTTTGAACAACTGGGCCCTGGATTTTTTAGTGACTGATAGTTTCGCAATACTGTGATAAACATTTAAGACTGTCATCTTGTTTTGTTGTTTTTTATTTTGCCAATTATGTTTACTGAAGTAAGGTAAAAGGTATTTTTCTTCTATATCAATTTTGAGCTGCGCTCGTATTTCAAAGAGACTCGGAGATAGCTTTCAAAACTGTGGTGAAATTTTGTAGAGATGCTCAACTTTTTTTCCAGATGGATACACATGTACATGTATCTTAAAATTATGTATCATATTTCTACGCCGTCTGCGTTGAGCTAGACTGGGCATTTATAATCGTTTTTGTCTTTAAAAGTAGTCACATTTAAAAAAAAAGGAAAAATGAATTCTGGTTCTTGGTCCAGTCATACTTTCACTGCGATAAACAAATACGGCCGTTTTTAACATTTACCACTCTCTCGAGGAAAAATTCACAGACGACAAATTTATGACATTTTTTTTTTTCCAGAAAACAGGATTTAACATTTTATGCAAGTTGTCTGGAGACAATTTGCATAAAATGTCAAATCCTATTTTCTGGGAAAAATAAAAAAAAAAAAAAAAATCAGTGTCGTCTGCTAAAAATTTTACCCAGCATACTCAGCGTTAAGGTCAACGATTCAATCCCTAGGGAAGCCAGAATTTCATCCCTCATCCTATCAAAAGAGCATACGCATTCAGTTCACAACTCTTCAACTTCCTTTTTCTTGAAAAGGGATTTATTCTGAAAGTAAAGAATTGGCTCGTAAGGGGAAATTAGGAGCAAATTATTTCCTATTAAAGTAACCCCTTTTAAGACTGGGACAAAATCAATTTAGGCAGTTACCTCACTTGAAAGTCTCTTTTGTGGGAAAGTTGATCTGACGCCGCTGCAACATTCTTGGTTGTCAGTGGGCTCGCGATGTTTGGAGTTCTGTAAAAAATTATTTAACCCTTTCTACCACACAGACTGGAAAAGATATTTTTACAGTGTAGATTCAGATGAGACGGCTCGTAAACTTGGTAACGAGCCATCTCATTAGGATCTACACTGTTTGCCATTGTGATCTAATTTTTAAAAAATACCATATTTTGTAACAATGGTGATAGATCTGACCATTTCAGAAACTCAGGGAAGAATGGGTTAAACAGTACACAACCAAAGCCACATTACGCATGCGCGTAAGAAAAACTATTTGCAATAAAAAGAGATCACCGAAGATAATTATCATGGAGATTTCTCTTAAGGGAAAGTCTGCATCCCCCATTTTGGAAGCGATACTATGATTCTTTCCCCTCTAGATTTTCCTGAATGTGTTTAAAATAATTTCGTTCGGGCTACGCCACTGAAAGCTGTAATAAGACAGGGGAAAATAAAACGGGGGTCATAAATAACTGTTACGAGGAAGTAGTGAACAACAATGTGCACTATTATCATTACTATGACGAACACATAATTACCACTTTCCTCAAACACAACTTGATATTTGAATTAAATTTGTTCATATTACACCATATTATTTTTTTTTCCTTAACCATTGTCATACTGAATAAATTAAGGCGCCACATCCAACTTCTAATTGTCAGTAAATGGGATTACTTGATCCAGGTTGTTGATACAAATTCACATACTGAATAACAAACCGTGCAGGTCCAGAAAAGAAAATATCATCTAAAGTATTATTACGGGGGCAGATTATCATATCAAAGGCGACAGATTTTCAGTCAAATTGATTATTAATTAAATCAGCTTTTGATGTGGAAATAATCAGCAGACAGCGAAGCCCAGATCAGGCTCATTCGGGTATTCGCTGTTCTCGTGTGGCGTACGGACGTCTCTCACGTCGGCGCATTTTGTAGCAGACAGCGAAGTCCAGATCAGGCTGCGCGAATGCGCGAATGTATTCGCTATTCTCAGGACATCTCTCGCGTTACGGTGCATTTTTATTTTATTTTATTTTTTTTTTTTTTTTTTTTTTTTTTTTCGTGCTGAAAGAAAACATTTGTGTGTATGTGTGTGTGTGTGTGAAGACATTTGTGTGTGTGAAGACATTTGTGTGTGTGTGTGTGTGTGTGTGTGTGTGTGTGTGTGTGTGTGTGTGACGGTATGACGAAATCACACCTGGTAATCTCGTAATGGGTAGCCGGTGGTTAAGCTATGACTTACGAGACTTCCAAATATCAACAAACTGGTAAGTTCTCCAGATTTATTTATTTGTAGTCAATTTCGTAGACATGTTTTGAAAAATTGGACAATGCTATTCCAAACAATTTTCGTTTCTGCATCAGAAAAGATAGGTTTGGGCTTGAAAAAAAAAACAAAAAAAAACTGCTATTTTTTTTTTAATTCTAATTTCACCCGAAGAAGGGTAGTCCGATATTACTGTTTTGACTTTTTTTTTTCCTAGTGCAAAATGAAGGTATTTTCAGCCATCTGGGCTATGAACTATTTATATAACATATTAAATAAGACCTATTGCAACCTACGTCAACGTTTAAATACCTAAGATGCTAAATTTCCCAAGCACTTGTTCTGAAACTGAAATATTTGTGCCGAATATGACTTAAGACCCATTTTGGTCATAGAATTAATTTACAGTAAATATTTGAAAACCAGAGGACCAATGGTCCTAAACCGCTCACCTGACGGTGCTGAGTGTTTGTTTGTTTGTTGTTTTTTTTTTTTGCTGTTTTTTTTTTTTTTTTTTTTTTTTTTTTTGTTTTTTTTTAATGAATTTGTAGGTCATTATAGAAGACTGTCCCGTGGACTGTTAATATGCTTATTGGAAGCCCGGCTCATGTAATGCGGCTTTATGCCACTCCTAAGAATACGAATCCATTACAAAAACACGCCTATGTAATTTTGACCCCCTCAAACTCCATTTTTATATAGTAAAACTGGGGTTTACGGGGGTATACATTATTTTTCTTATTTCTGCTCAAAAACATAGATTGTGGGTACTCGTTAGAACCGCCTCATCGAAGCGGTTCTAACGAGTAGCCACAATTTATGTTTTAAGCAGATATATGAAAAATATCAGAGTTTTTACCTGAAAATTTTCAGGTTTTGGAGGTGAAATTTTCTATATATTTGAATAGGCGTGTTTTCGTAATACATGTACTATGAGTTTATTTGCTGATTATGTCATGTGACCGGGACCATTTGAACAAACTTTTATTCCCCTTTTCCATGGAGGCTCTACATGAAATTTGACTTCAATTTGCCTGGTGGTTTCAGAGGAGAAGATGTTTGAAACCGTTGATAGACGATAGGCTACAGACGACAACAGAGACTACTCATACTATAAGCTCAGCAGTTAGCCAAAGGCTCAGTCGAGCTAAAAAATTCAGTCCAAAACCTACTCTTTTTTTTTTATTTCCCAATAACTGAGTGCTGAGTGTATATTGAGCCATTTGGTTTCTGAGAAGATTATTGTTTTTTTGTTTTGTTTTTTTGTTTTGTTTTTTTTTTTACCATGGCAGCCATCTTGGTCATGTAACCTAAACCATTTGAACAAACTTTTGTTCCTTCGTCCCATATAGGCTTCATATGAAATTTGGCTTAAATTTCCCAGGTTTTTTTTTTTTTTTTTTTTTTTTTTTTTTTTAATAGAAAAAATTGTTATCTTTTGTTATCTTCGTAGCCGAGTGGTTAGTGCACTGGACTCTGGTGCTAGAGGCCCTGGGTTCAGTCCCCACGGCAGCCGAGAAAACATTCGGAGACGGAACATGTTTTCCTTATTGTCATTTGCAGGTATCACAAGTGACCGAATTTGACCTTGGCGTTAAATGGTTTAAGGTCAACCCAGACTCGTCATTTGAACAACTCACAATGGGCCATAGTTCCAAATGCTACAGTCATAGTTTCAAGGCCATTATGACACTGGTTCCAGAGAAAAAAAATATTGAAGATTATTTATCATATATGGTCATGGCGACCAAGGCGAACTTGGTCATCATGTGACTGGGACCAACTGAACAAAATTTCATTTCTTCCAAACCTTATCATAAAAGCTTCATGAATTTGACTTCAATTTGCCCAGCAGTGTTTAATGACATCGGAGTGCCCTTGGTCAAAGGTCAAGGAGTGACCTTGACCATTGACACTCAAGTAACTTCACTTACTTATTTAGTTGAATGCAAATACAAAATTAAAGTTCACAGGCAACAATAGTTTCCAAAAAATAACAATGCGACCAAATTTGACCTTGAAGTAAATTGGGTCAAAGTCAAGCCAGTCATCATTTGAATGAACTGCGATGGGCCCCGAGACCCCAATACTACATATCAAGTTTCAAGGCAATCGGTCCATGGATTTTGGAGAAGAAAGTTTTTCATTTAATGTTTTCACCATATACGGGCATGGCAGCGATATTTGTCAAGTGACCAAACTCATATTTATCAGTTATCATTTCCGTGTTCCTAACAGCTTTCCTATGAAATTTGGTTACAAATGACCGAGTGGTTTCTGAGAAAATCAATTTTAATTGTCATATCTGAATGACCTTCGTACAAGGTCAAGGAATGACCTTGACCTTGAATACTTACGTAGTTTCATTTACTTATTTAGCTACCTGCTTCTACAAATTTTAAGATCACAGGCTGAAACAGTTTTTGAAAAATACAGTTTTGACTTTTTCTCATATAAAAGCCATTGCGACCAAAGTTGACCTTGGCCTAAAATAGGTCAAGGCCATCCAGGGGTCATCATTTGAATAATCTATAATTGACTCGAGTCCCAAATGCTACATACCAAGTTTCATGACAATCAGCCCACTGGTTCCTGAGAAGAAGATTTTAAAGGGTTTTTACCTTATATGGGTATGGCGGCCATATTGGTAAAGTGACCAAACTCATATTAATCAATTTTCATTTTCTTGTTCCTAAATACTTTCATATGAAATTTGGTTACAAATGGCCAAGTAGTTTCTGAAAAAAAAAAACAAAAAAAAACAAGTTTTAATTTTCATATCTGAATGACCTTGGACCAAGGTCAAGGAATGATATTTACCTTGACTATTCATGTAGTTTCATTTACTCATTTTGCTTACTACATCTACCAATTTTCATACCACAGGCTGCAATAGTTTCTGAAAAATACAAGGTTTTGACTTTTTCCCACACTAAAGTCTATGGGAGCAAATTTGACCTTGGCCTAAAATAGATTGAGGTCATCCAGGTGTCATTTGAATAAATTATGACTGGCTTGAGTCCCAAATGTTACATTCCAAGTTTCATGACAATCGGCTTACTACGAAGGAGCATTAGGGCCACAAACACTTTTATTTCTGTTGATAGTTCTCTCGAAATTTCGACTTACTATCTCGAAATTTCGACATAATAAGTCGAAATTTCGACTTAAGAACGCGAAATTTTGACTTAACAACTCAAAATTTCGACTTAATATCTTGAAATTACGATTTATCTCGAAATTTCAACATAAGATCTCGAAATTTCGACTTAATAACTCGAAATTTCGAGTTAATAACTAGAAATTTCGACTTAATATCTTGAAATTTCAACTTATTATCTCGAAATTTCAACATGATATTTCAAGTTGTCTTCGTTTGCAATTCCACATAAGATCTCGAAATTTCGACTTAATAACTCGAAATTTCGAGTTAATAACTAGAAATTTCGACTTAATATCTTGAAATTTCAACTTATTATCTCGAAATTTCAACATGATATTTCAAGTTGTCTTCGTTTGCAATTCCACACCTGGTAATCTCGTAAGGGGTAGCCGCTGGTTATGCAAAATGAAGGTATTTCCAGCTATCTGGACTATGAAATACTTATTTAACATATCAAATAAGACGCACTGCAACCTACGTCTACTTTGAAATACACAAGATGTTAAATTTCCTTAGCATTTGTTCCGGGGCCCCATTGTTTGTACTATTATTTGAAAAAAAAAGGCAATAAGATATGTTTATACTATACTAGACAGTCCCCGTACATGTTATTACAACTGCGTAACTCCACGCGCAACTGGCGCTGCTGCGTTAAAACCTAAAATCACTTCCAGAGAACACAAAATTGAGTTTCTCAGACATACGGTTTCAGAGTTCCAGGCCTTGCAGGCTAAGGTGCCTGAGCGTCCGTCTGTCCGGCCACCTGGCCGTCTGGAGTTATCTCCCTTACTTATACTCTCGATGCACGCTTATTTATTTATTTTTTTTTTTTTTTTCCATTTTTTTTTTTTTTTTTTTTTTTTTTTTCGCATTCTTTGTTGAAAATCACTTACTAGGGAACATAAAATCGAGTTTCTTAGTCTTATGGTTTAAGAGTTATAGGCCTTGCAGGCAAAGGGCCTTATATTTCTCCTTATGTTTGCATTCTTTGTTGAAAATCACTTACTAGGAAACACAAAACTGAGTTTCTTAGTCTTATGGTTTAAGAGTTATAGGCCTTGCAGGCAAAGGACCTTATATTGCTCCTTATTTTTGCATTCTTTGTTGAAAATCACTTACTAGGGAACACAAAACTGAGTTTCTTAGTCTTATGGTTTAAGAGTTACAGGCCTTGCAGGCAAAGGGCCTTATATTTCTCCTTATTTTTTTATTCTTTGTTGAAAATCACTTTCTAGAGAACACATAATTGAGTTTCTTAATCTCATGGTTTAAAAGTTACTGACCTTGCTGGCAAAGGACTTTACATTTCTCATTATTTTTGGATTCTTCGTTAACTAGAAATGTGTTCAAAGTACACAGATGCTCCCGCATTGACGTAGGCTAATTTGGCATGGTTTGCACAGTTTTATATACCCCAAAGCGGGGACATCCGTGTACTGTGAACACTTTTCTATATTTTTTTTTTATTTATTTATTTTATTTATTTTTATTTTTTTTTTTTTTTTTTGGTATATTTTACAGGCTTTCCAATGGATCTCTAGTCATTGGTCATTGCATGCAAATATTCAATTTTGTTTCAATATGGATGCAAATTAAACTGGGTATCTTGTCTATACAAACCTTTATATGACAACATGAACATGTAGTTACACGTTTTCAAATCTGGTGAGCTTTGAAGCCCCTGGGCCTTCTGATGCCCTGGCCACCAGCGCGTACAGCGCTTTGATTCAAAATATGTCTATGAAATTTACTAAAAATCAATGAATCAGGAGAATGTACCCGTTTGTTGACATTTGGATGTCTCGTTAGTCATGGCCGGAAGCTCGCATACAGATTTTGAGTGTATAACCAGCGGCTACCCCTTACGAGATTACCAGGTGTGAATTCTATTCAAGAGATCTTATGTCGAAATTTCAAGATAATAAGTCGAAATTTCAAGATATTAAGTTGAAATTTCGAGTTATTAAGTCGAAATTTCGAGTTATTAAGTCGAAATTTCATGATATTAAGTCGAAATTTCGAGTTACTAAGTCGAAATTTCGAGTTATAAAGTCAAAATTTCAACTTATTATGTCGAAATTTTGACATAATAAGTCGAAATTTCGAGATCTTATATCGAAATTTCGAGATAATAAGTCAAAATTTCAAGATATGAAGTCGAAATTTCAAGTTATTAAGTCGAAATTTCGACTTATTATGTCGAAATTTTGAGATAGTAAGTCGAAATTTCAAGACACACATCAACAGAAATAAAAGTATATGTGGCCCTAATGCTCTTTCGTAGCTTACTGATTCGAGAGAAGAAGATTTTTTAAGGGTTTTTACCTTATATGGGCATAGCGGCCAACCTGGTCATGTGACCTGGATCCCGCGAACAACTTTCGTTTCCCCACCCCAAGTATGCTCCATGTGAAATTTGACTTCAATCGTCCCAGTGGTTTCAGAGGAGAAGATGTGTGAAAATGTTGACAGACTATAGAAAACAGACTACAGATGATGACAACAGAGGCTAGTCATACTATAAGCTCACCAGTGAGTCAAAGGCTTAGGTGAGCTAACAAAGCAAAGGAACAGAAACGACAAATGGTTTCTGATCACAAATCAATTTTTCCATTTAGATTAAAAACGCCAAATAAAAAATGTCTTTCCAAAGGATGTCGAAAGCGCAGAAAGCAAATGACTGTTTTAATACGAGGGTCCTGCAAAAAGTTTTGTCACTGGGTTCGGATTACTTCAGTGCTACTTTTTATCAAATATACATTCAAAGTATTCCCCCTTTACTGAAACACATTTTGTAACCTTTTTACCCAGTTGCGAAAAACAGATTAATAGTCTTCTTTTGGTATCTGTTGGAAACACTGATAAAAAGTGCTGCCAACAGAACTTCTAAATGTATACTTATTTATAGAAAGCATTTTCTTAAGCCTTGGAAATAAAAAGAAGTCAGGGACTCAGATCAAGTGAATAAGGTGGATGGTTTAAAACTTTCACTTTTTTCAGAAGCCAAAAAAGACTTAACCTCACACTTATGAGAGGAGGCGTTGTCATGTAAAATGTGGACTCCTGACCATCCTTTGCTTAGTCGTTTCTTATTGTAAAACTCTTTCACTTTCTTCAGTACAGAATTCTTGTAGAATCGGCCAGTGACTGTGTGACCAGATGGACAAGGCACTTGAACGACTGCCCAACTTGAATTAAAGAAAATTGCGTACAACATCTTTTTTGAACTTATGGTTCTCTTGGCAATACATAGGCGTTTTTGATCTTTTCGCTTCCATTGCTTATTATCAGCCCTTCTTTGTGGCTCAAATATGTGCACCCAGGTTTCAACACCTGTTAGCAAGTTAGAAATAACCAGACTATTACAGCCTTTGTATGTTTTCAAAAGTTCCTGGGCACATTTAAGGCATTGTGTCTTTTGCTCCTCAGTGAGCAAACGAGGTACCCACCTAGCGCAAACCTTTCTCGGGTCCAAACGCTTTTCTAGAATTGTTTGCACAGTGCATTCTGATATGGCAGTACAGTTAGCTATATCTTTGACAGACAATCCTGCATCCTGTTTGACCACAATCTTTACAGCAGCGATATTAGCCTTGGTAACAGAGGTTTTAGGCCTTTCAGGACGGGTATCATCTTCAACAGAAAATTTCCCAGCTTTAAAAGCTTTAACCCACCTAAAACTGTGCACATTAAAATGGTCTGAGGTCCATATATATCACACAATTCATTAAATATCTGTTTTGAATCTATATTAAGCCTAATGCAGCATTTAATATAGCTACGAATTTCAGTCTTCTGGTCCATGTTCCAATGTAACAAGTAAATTGGTCAGTGTATATGACTGCATCTATTTCAATTTGAAATAACTCGGTCAGTTGGAAAGCAATTTGCATGAAATAAAGGGGTATCATTAGCTATTCAAAACACCATTCAAGTGCAGTAAAGCATTTTAAAATATACCTGGGATAATACCAAGGAAGCCTATTAGTGACAGAACTTTTTGCACGACCCTCGTAAGAGTATCTGAGCTTTATTTGAAGAAAACTCTGTCCAGTATTAAAGAAGTCATCAGTGCTTAGCATGCTGGGTAAAATTTTCATCAGACAACATTTCAAAATATTTTTCTCAGAAAATGGGTTTTGACATTTAATGCAAAGGGTCTCCTTTAGCCTGCTGTAGACAATTTAATGAAATGCCAAAGCCATTTTGTGGGGAAAATAACATGTTTGTCATCTGCTGAATTAACCTAGAAAGTCGTAAAACCAAAAAAAAATAAATAAATAAATAAATAAAATGTCACTTCTGGAAATGTCTAAAATGTACAAGGGTCGGTAGGAGAAACATTTTGAGTCAACATATTTACACAGGAAATGCATAAAAATATACAGGAAATAGATAAAAATTCTCCAGATGCCTAAAAAATGGTTTATGTTGGGCAAATAAAAATCAGGGTTGGCAGGGTTTTCAGAAGCACACTTGTTTGTAGGGCCTAAAACTAATGAATAAGCTACCTGAAATGATGGACATTTATCAGTGCAAATCAGCTCAAAAGTAACGTGTTTCTGCACCCTGAATATGGAATTACTTTCCTTTGACTGTCTTTCAAAGACCAGAAAGAAGAATCAGTTTTACTTGTTTATTATAAATGTCAATGCTGCAAAGACTGATAAACAAATATACAGATTTTTAATGCCAGGCATGAAAATATACATGCTATAAAAAAGACATTGTAACAAAATACATATATGCAGTACATATTTGCTCATAATATTTGGACACTTCACTCCTTACCATTCTTGTTCTAAAATTTGAACAAGGCCATTTCCAGTACTTGTCAATGTGTCCAAAAAATGCTGGATTAAAGGCAAACAGTGTAGACTTTGACAAACTCAAACAAAACCCAGAATGCAGCATCTGATCTAGGGCTTGTTTATTTGTTTGAGGTGAGGTTTTACGGCCCAGTCAACCCAATAGGGTCATGTCAAGTGTTGAGGGTGGTCAATTAGCCTACTCGAATTTTTCCTGGGAAGGCTGGGTCTTCTAAGCAGTTAACCAGTACTTTTGCACATACTTTTGTCAGTAACAGACAACTGCCCTTCTTTAATCAGCGGAGGAGGAGAATGGTCATAGGTTATTTTTCGTGATCAATCTCCACAAAAGTTTTGTGACTGGGTTGGGATTCAAACTCATGACACCTGGATCTCTAGTCAGATGTGCTACCAAATGCAATAAGGAGCCCTGTGATGATCTGAGTCTACACTGTTTGTTCTGGCCTGTGTGTCCAAATACTTGTAAATACAGTAAGTGCAAAATCAATCATTAGCCGCCATATCTTTCTTTGGGGAGGTTTAATGCTGAGTTTTATGGCCCAGTAAACACTGTTGAGGTTTTACAATACTGTCAACAAATTTTCACTCATGTGACAGTATCTGAATGTGATGACGGGAACTCAGACCCTTTTCATAGTATCGCCTCACTGCAGTATCATGCCTCATATACTGATACTAGTACCAGTCACATGACATCTTCATACATGCCATAAACTGTGGACTAAAATCTGTAAGATAAGGCAAAATTTTAAGGGAGATTTGACAAAATTCTGTGAGATTTTCTTAAACATCACTTTGGAGCTCCCCTAATATAGTCTAAACTCCTTTTTTATGTATTTATAAGCTTGTGAAAGCCAGAACAGTATTGATTTACGGTATGTTTACTTCTTTTTGAAATTTGTTGCAAACTGGTCTGAAAATTCTGTGAGATTTGAATTTTTTATGGGAATTGCCTTTGAGATGGGCCAAAATCTGAGAGATTTTATCTCACAGTGTAAGATATGGCATGTATGTATCCTCGTAAGCTGTAACCAGTCCTAATTCTACTTCCTCTTGCTAAATGCCATACAAAAGAGCAGCTAGTATCAATGACAGAGCGTCTTAACCTTTACCACTCTCTGGGCATTTTCAGCAGACGACAAAATGATGTTATTTTTCTTATTTTTCCCAGAAAACAGGATTTGACATTTCATGCAAATTGTCTCCTAAGGAGACAATTTGCATGAAATGTCAAATCCTGTTTTCTGAGAAAAATAAGAAAAATATTTCAAAATGTCGTCTGCTGAAAATTTTACCCAGAGTGCTAAGCGTTAAGTATGATCATGGTGGGAATCAAACCAACAATCTCTTCATTCAAAGGTGGATGCTCTACCAATTGCGCCACTCAGATCGATTGAATCTGATGAAAATGAATGAAACCTTAGCCTGCTGTAGACAAAAATAACAAACGATAGTGGCAGTAGCAGATCCAGATAGGATTGGCATTCAGCTTAACCCTGCTTTGTATCCAAATAATTTCATTTTTACAAGTTACTTTTGGATAGATTAATCAAAATTCAGATAAACCGATCAAATGGACCCCCCTTCAGCAATTTTGTACTTCTGGGCCCAGTTGTTCAATGCATCCTTAGCTTGACAAGCTCGTTAGTGGTTAAAATGTTAACCGTTCTAGTAAGTACAATATCTAATTCACAGGTATTTTCGCTGAGAAAATGTGAGTAGCTTTTGCAAATGCAACTCACATTTTTTCAGCAAACATATTAGCATAAATGTCATGTTTAATGATCAAAGTTTTAACAATATGTTAACTAACGACATCATTAGTTTTGAACAATTAAGCCCAGCAGATTAATAAGAAATAGCTTTTAAAAAGACAATCTGCTGAGTGTTTTGAAATATGTGACACAGATGTGTATGTTAAAATGTTTGTCCTTTAGACATTTCCATGAGTAATAACCACCAAATGGAAATTACTGATAACTTGTTGTATGGCTGTATTTAGATCAATATTCCATGTTACCAGTGTCTCTGCATAAATTCAATTCTGTACACGGTCAAAAATTTAGAAATATGAATAACTGCAAAGGTAGGTTATACCATGATTTTCTACACAGTTTGTTAAGTATAATGGGTATTGTAAAAAAGATTTTTACCTGTCTGTGTCTGTGTACAGCCTAATACACCTGTTTATCATCACATTTGAGCTTGTACTGTGTAAACCCTAACTATACTCATAACTGGTGCAAAAACTTGCATACTGCAGTATTATTGCAAGTTTGTTGCCATACATTACTGATTGGTAGCATTGATCTCTAGTTCATCGTGCCTGTGTATTGCTTACCAACTTCCAGCACAGCTGGGATATGAACAAAATCGTTGTTCTCTTGTTAAAGACTTAGCTTTCTCTTTCTACTAGACTAAAACTGTTTCAAAAAGACACTACTTCTTTATGGAAAATAAAATAATTACACGGGCTCAAGCAGTTGATACATTTTTCCTTAATGAGGAAATTCTATTGAGTATGCAAAACATGTTTTTGTGGAGAAATAAGAAATTTATTTTATCTAGAACTCTACAATACGGTAGATGCTATATGAATAATGAAATCAGATAGATGACAGATTGCAGTAAAACTTCAGTGACTCTAACAACGACGGCTTGTTTACCATGGCGAATTCGAACTGCTTTTAGAGTCCCTACGAAATTCTTCCAATAGCTCAAGAAATATTTAGGGATATTTTAGGGAAATTTTATCACGAAAATATATGTTGTGTGTACTCACTAGAATGGCCTCATCAAGATTCGACTAAGTACACTCAAAATACCATTATTTATAGAAAATCAAAAAGACATCCCTTAATTATCCCCTTTTGCCTTCTCTCCTGGCACTATGATTAACAATCAGTGACCTAAACTACCTACGTCTAGAAAAAAATTTCCATGGCCCTAGAGATGTTCAAGACATTGAAGTTCAACTGTATATTTATTTGAAAAACCCTGTTATCCAAGCTGTCAATACAGTAGTAGTCATAATGAAATTTGACAGAGGTCACACAGGCCTACACACATCATGAAATTACAGACTGACAGACACACACTGGCACATACAGTCAGCACCTTTACTAATAACTCTTACATCTCTTGAACACAATATCTTATGCTCCAGATAAGGCATCTTTTTTTTTTTCAACCAAAAAGTACTGATATTTTTCTTATATCTCAAATAAAGACATATGTTTTCGTTTAGTAATAAGAAACAAGAGGCCTACGGGCCACGGCTCACTCACCTGAGTGACATAGCCACTGCAGATATGCAGATGTTATGCAACATTTTTTCCAATCCTATCATCGCAACTAATAAAAAGATCATTTGAGCAGTTCTTAGTTTTGAAGAAGCATACATGGGCCTGACAGTCAACTGAGTGTGATCATTTGAACAAACTATCAATCACATTTCAACAGTAGGATCAATGTGAAATTTGATGGAAATTGGCTAAGTGGTTTCTGAAGAAACATGATTTTATACATGTAAACAGCACAGTGGCAGGGAAATATAGTAAATATAAACAAGATGGCAGCCATCTTAGATTTCCAATCAGAATGATTTTAGCTACTGTTCATCTAAAAGCCACCTCAATACTTCCAACATAAATGTATATGGCCCACACAAATGCAAACAGAAGCAAATTTAACCGTGCTGTAAAAAGGTCAAACGTCAACATATGACCATCATTTTAGCAATTTTGGTAGATCTCCTGTCCCCCATAATTTGTGCAAAGATTAGGGCCCAGAGCTCATTTGGTTGTGGAGAAAAAGATTTTTAAAGGTTTTTACCATATATGGACATGGCAGCCATTTTGATCAATAGACCACACCCATTTTAGCAATCTTTCGTTCTCCTGTCCCAAGGAGGCTCCACATGAAATTTGAGCAACACTGGCCCAGAGGCTTCAGAGGAGAAGTCATTTGAAATTATCAATATTTTTTCCATACAAATATATGGGGCCCATACAAATGCATACAGAAGCAAACTTGTCCTCGCTGTAAAAAGGTCAAATGTCAATATATGACAATCATTTAAGCAACTTTGGTAGACTTCCGGTCCCTGATGATTTGTGCAAAGATTCAGCCATAAGGCATCCTCGGTTCTGGAGAAGTAGATTTTTAGAGGTTTTTACCATATACGGGCATGGCAGCCATCTTGGTCAATGGACGGCAACTATTTTAGCAATCTTTCATTCCACTGCCCCAGGGAGGCTGCAAATAAAATTTGAGCAACACTGCCCAGAGGCTCCAGAGGAGAAGTCTTTTCAAATTCTCAAACATTTTTCCAATACACATGCATAGGGAAGCAAACTTGACCTCTCCATAAAACGGTCAAATGTCAATATATGACCATTATTTTTGCAACTTTGGTAGACCACCTGTGCCCGATGATTTATACAAAGATTCAGCCACAAGGCATCCTCGGTTCTGGAGAAGAAGATTTTTAAAGGTTGTTACCATATATGGGCATGGCACCATCTTGGTCAATGGACAGCAACCATTTTAGCTGTTTTTCATTTCCCTGCCCCAGGGAGGCTCCAAATGAAATTTGAGCAACACTGGCCCAGAGGCTCCAGAGGAGGTCATTTGAAATTCTCAACATTTTTTCTCATACAAAACCATAGGGAAGCAAACTTGACCTTGCCATAAAAAGGTCAAATGTCAATGTAGGACCGTTATTTTAGCTATTTCAGTAGACCTCCCGTCACCGATGATTTATACAAAGATTCAGCCACAAGCCATCCTTGGTTCTGGAGAAGATTTTTAAAGGTTCTTACCATATATGGGCATGGCACCCATCTTGGTCAATGGACAGCAACCATTTTAGCTGTTTTTCATTTCCCTGCCCCAGGGAGGCTCCAAATGAAATTTGAGCAACACTGGCCCAGAGGCTCCAGAGGAGAAGTCATTTGAAATTCTCAACATTTTTTCTCATACAAAACCATAGGGAAGCAAACTTGAATTTATGCAAAGATTCAGCCACAAGGCATCCTCGGGTCTGGAGAGGATTTTTAAAGGTTTTTACCATATATGGGCATGGCGGCCATCTTTGGTCAATGGACGCCAACCATTTTAGCAATCTTTCATTCCCCTGCCCCAGGGAGGCTCCAAATGAAATTTGAGCAACATTGGCCCAGAGGCTCCAGAGGAGAAGTCATTCAAAATTCTGAACATTTTTCCAATACAAATGCATAGGGAAGCAAACGACCTTGCCGTAAAAAGGTCAAATGTCAATGTCGGACCAATATTTTAGCAACTTTGGTACACCTCCTGTCCCCAATGATTTATGCAAATATTCAGCCACAAGGCAACCTCAGTTCTGGAGAAGAAGATTTTCAAAGTTTTTTACCATATATGGGCATGGCAGTCATCTTGGTCAACAGACCGCGACCATTTTAGCAATCTTCGTTCCCCCAACCTAAGGAGGCTCCATATCAAAATTGAGCAAAACTGGCTCAGGGGCTTCAGAGGAGAAGTTTTTTGAAAATGTTAACGGACGGGACGGACGCATCGACGCACGGATGGACGACAGATGAAAAGTGATCACTATAGCTCATCCTGAGCAGAGCTCAGGTGAGCAAAAAATAGTTACCTGGGCCCATTTGTTCAAAGAATTGTTAGCGTAACAAGCTCATAAATGTCAAACTAGCTAACTGTTGTAGCCAAGGTATTTTCAAATACATTGATATGTTTGCTGCAAAAATGTGAGTAGCTTTTGCAATGCAAAAGGTACTCACATTTTTTCAGCAAAAATTATCAATATATCTGCCAGATTTCAAGATAAAAATTTTAACGTCACATTTGCTAACAACTTTGTTAAGTTTTGAACAACTGGGCCCTGGTTAGTAACCTCTCTTATCTGGAGTTATGAATATCCCAACAACACAGCTCCAAAAATAAAAGAATATTAAGATGCATATGAGCCCCTCCAAACATAAATAATGACCATATGATATATGCACGCAGCATAGACCCATATCAGCCTGCCAATCTGTGCAGTCTGATTAAGGTCCATGCTGTTCATTAATAGAATATTTAAAACAGCATGCTGGATAAACATTTCAAAAAGGCAATAATTTGGAATATTTTTTTTTATTTTCCCAGGAAACAGGCTTTGACATTTCATGCCAATTGTCTGGGAAAATTAAGAAAAATATTATCATTTTCCATCTGCTGAATTTGCCCAAAAGTGGTAAAATTTAAAATTTGTGTACTAAGTTAGCATCTCAGACCAGACTGCCAAGATGTACATCCAGTAAAGTGATCTTCAATCCAAGAACCATCTACAGCAGTTTCCAGAGAGACGAGAATTGCTTAAAGCCCATCTGAGTTAATGTACCTGAAAAAGACAGAGCAAATAAACTCCATTTAACCCTTTTTAGACTGAATAACCCACCCCCATTCTTTATATTGGAAGAGTCTAATTTCAATCTAATGTATGTCAGACTATATGATTAAGATATTCCTAGAGAAAAATAGCTAAAGCATTTACCAAGAGTGGAGACCCTGATCAGATGCCACAGAATAACTGATCTGAGTCTGCATTTTTGCCTATTACTCTTTTAGGAATTTCCAGACTAAAATGGGTTAAGATGGTTTTTAGAATCAAACATATTTATACGAGTGTTTTCTCCAAAAAAAAAAATCTCAGAACATATAAAATGGCATGCAGACATACTATATCAACCTGTAGAAATGACTTTAATCTCTTTTTTTTTTTTTTTCCCGAGTCTGAGTTTTATGACCAAATTAACACTACATGTATTAAGGTTATGTCAAGCCAGTCAGTTTACCTGACCACTATTTTAGAGGGCAGGCTTAGTCCTCGAAGTGGTTAACCAGTACTTGTGCCATTCTTGAATCAGCGGAAGGGGGAGAATGTTTTTCAAATCAAATTTCAATCTTTTATTTTATGAGTAAGACAGACAATTCTAATTACAGTGTACATGAGGTACCCACAACATATGTTTTGTGGAGTAAAATTAAAACAAGAAACTATGTATTCAAATAACTATTTCACCTTGGCGTATGATTAATACCATGCGAGTTGGAGCACAGCATTTCCTACAAAATTGCATGTGCACCCAGCGAAGACAAAGATCAGCCTACACATCTGCACAGGCTGGTCAGAATCTTCGCTGTCAGCCTGATGAGGCTTTGGATCCTTGCCTACCCACAAAGTGCCCTGAAAAGACTCTGATCAGACTGCATGAATCTGCAAAATGATCCAAGTCTTTGTTGGCATACATGCAATTTTGTAGGAAATGCTGTGTCCTGGCTCATATTGCAGGTAACAACAACACGTTGCATGCTGGGTAAAAATTTCAGCAGACACTTTGAAATATCTTTCTTATTTTCCTAGAAAATAAGATTTGACACTTCATACAAATTTCTCCTTAGGAGACAATTTGCATGAATTGTCAGATCCTATTTTCTAGAAAAAATAAGAAAAATATCATCAGTTTGTTGTCTGCTGAATTTGCTCATAGCATGGAAAATGTTAACGTCTGATTCAGAACCATTACTATAGGTGCTATAGCTACATTAAAAAAATATTTGTTTTCTATTTGTTTCTGTATTATATAAATAATGAATAATTTCCAAGTATATGTAATTGAATAACACCACTGTGCACTTTTGATGTCATCAGCATTAGGCTTACATTTTGTTCTAAATGGCGTTGGACAATTATTAAGGCTGAAAATGCAATTAAAAATCAATCTGACCCCAAGGTTATAAAACTTTTTTCATGCTCAAATCAGCTAAGCATGGAATTTTCCCTGTAAATAAAATTCAAATTACTAACATTTGCAATTTTTTTCTTGCTAAACATAGCTGAACATGAAAATTTCTCTGTTAATAAATATAAAAATGCCAACTATTGTTGGCATTTTCATATTTATTAGGAGAGAAAATTTCATGCTCAGCTGAGTTGAGCATGAAAAAAGTTTTATAACCTTGGGGCCTGGTGATTTTCTGACTGTCACCAGGAAAGTTTGAAGAAATGGAGGTAAATTCAACATATCTTTTTTCCCTTCTGCTTATAAGTGGTAAACCTGTTTAATTGATACTGAGAACGACACACATTTTGCAAGCAGAAATGCATGTCCACAAAAAATGGAGAATTAGACTATAGGAGAAAAAAACCTCTTCTCACTTATGATGACTAGAATGACCATCACCTATGCTTAGTGTGATCTAGTTCTTCACTATCAATTTTGTGTTGCAGCTATATTTCTTTTCCTTTTACTTCACTGCTGCACTGACTTGCAAAACAGTGGTTTAGTTGGTATCAAACTTCCTTCTAAATTTTCCTTCTTCTGAATATTCTTTTAAAACAAACCCTGTCACTTCTTTTGTTTTTAATAGTATTATTGAACATCTTTGTAAGATGGTCCATTAGAAGATGGGTTTGGATAGAAGATGGTGTTTTTCCCTTGTCCCCATTAAAAATAATATTTAGGGATCGTATGTCCCTTTAAAGATACAAATGTATAATATTAATATTTCATGGGAACAAATTTCAACAACTGGGGACAAAATGACCCCTGATGATGGTTTAAAGGTAGACCTCCAGAAGTTTTCTATCCAAACAAAAAGGTATAAATCATATATTAAAAGAATTACACCGAAGTCTATGTGCCCCTGCAACGGAGCAAAATCTCAAGAGATTCAGTTTGGCAATGGCTAATTCTGTGTCATTTACAAAGTCGATGAACTGTGAAATAAAGGTCAAGGTCAAATATCGCTACTGCTGTCTGAGTTGTCATGCCTAAGTGCAAGCCTATACCAAGTATCATTATTGTAGTCTTTGTAGTTCTTGAGAACTGACTTGAACATTTGGGTTGAAGCTAGGGTTGATGCAAATATACAAAGTCAGTGATTTGTTTGTTTGTGTGGAGGTTTTATGGCCCAGTCAACACAGTGGGGTGATGTCGAGCCTGGTCAGTTTACCTAACCACACTCTTACTGTGCAGGCTTAGTACTCTAAGCAGTTAACCAGTATTGTGCACATTCTTTTGCAGAAACTGACAACTGCCTTTCTTGAATCAGTGAAGGGGAGAGAATGCCCATAGAAAATATATCATGATCAATCTCCACGAAAGAATGTTGCCAACCCGGCGGGGGTTGGACCTGCAACCTCCTGATCACCAGTCAGATGTGCATCCAACTGAGCCACCGAGGCCGGCTCACACAAAGTCTATGAACCATGAAATATAGATTGAGGTCAAATATGGATAATGCTGTCTGGGTTGCCATGCCTGTGCAAGCCTTACTGAGCCAATTCAAATGAACACACTCAACATACCATTAGTTTATAGAAGATTGAAAAACATCCCTAAATGTTCCCCATTGGCCTGGCACTATAATTAACACTCCATGGCTACAACTACACATGCCTAGAACAAATTTCCATAGTCCCAAAGATATATGTCATTGAAGTTTGAATACATACATTTTTGTTTGGATACAACATGGTTATTCTGCTAACACTTCTTGCTAACACTTTTGATCCCAGCAATAGTGCTATAAAGAGGTTGTGGTGTACAATAAAGTGAGACTACGATACAAAAAAAAATAATAATAATAATAATAATAAATATGTTGTCATACTCGTAAATAATCCAGAGAATAACTATGTTGAGAAAGTCATCATAATACTGAGATTTTATCTGCAGGCATATGTCCGGCTTCACCCATCACACGTATTCCTACACGACCATCTGGGCGGATATGGATCCATGTAATACTAGCATGATTTAGACTGATTCTTAACCAACCTTCTGGTGGAAACTGTAAAGCCCTGAAAAACAAATATCCAAATCTGTAGTCGGAATATTGTAAAAAATGAGGTCAAAGTAAGCTAATATTGTTAACAACAAATAATGCAATGTTGATATTTTTTATTGCATTATAAGATTTTTACTGTCAAATTATAGCAGTGACTCTCTCTTTTTCCATCCGTATTTTTTTTTAACCCTTAGGATGCAAAGCACCCAACAGATTCAATATTGCCAGCCTCTGATATTTTTTGGCAGAAGTTACTATTTTTTAGTACTTTTTACATCAAAAATTAGCATTGAAAACTCCTAAAAAGACAAACGCTGAGTAAAATAGTATAATACCTGATTTAAGGTACTTATTAGTTGTTTTTTTACACTAAAAGATATGACATCCTAAAATCAGAAAAAAAAAACATTTCTTTTGGCTCAAACCAATCACTTACATGCTCTAATGACCAGGGCCCTGTTGTTCAAAGCGTCGTTAGCTTAATGAGCTCGTTAGTGGTCAAAATGTTAACTGTTCTAGTAAGTACAATATCTAATTCATAGGTATTTTGCTGAAATGCGAAAGCTACTCACATTTTTTCAGCAAAAATATTAGTGTATATGCAATATTTAATGATCAAAGTTTTAACGATACGTTAACTAACAACATCGTTAGTTTTGAGCAACTGGGCCCAGTTTTTTTATTCCTAAAGTGCAATTTTAATAATATTTAACCTCTCTACACCAGCCACCTCCCTACAACAGCCAACTTCATACCCTCCTAAGGGTGGCTGTTGTTTGTTTGTGTTGAGGTTTTACGGCACAGTCAACACATTAGGGTCTCGTTGAATGCAGTAAGTTTTCCTAAACTACACTTTTTCCTGGTCAGGCTTAGTCCTCTAAATGGTTAACTAGTACTTTTGCACATTCTTCCGTCAGAAACTGAAAACTGCCCTTCTTGAATCAGCAGAAGGGAGGGAATGACCATAGAAAATATTTCAAGATCAATCTTCATGCAAAAATGTTGCTGGACTCGACAGGGATGGAACCTGGGACCTCCTGATCTCCAGTCGGATGCATACCAGCTGAGTCACCAAGGCCAGCAGGTGACTGTTGTAGAGAGGTAGTACTGTACATACCTGCATACAAAGTAGCGAATCACATTGGCATGACATACAACAATTTCATAACTATCTTTGGTCTGGTCTACATCTGCTCGATGAAAATATTTCCTGAAAGCTGCCTCAATCCGGGGTCCATCTTGGTAAAACTGCTAGAATACATGAAAGGAAACTGACAAGAAGTTCAGTAACAAGAGTCCTGGGTGGTGATGATGATTTGATTTTTTTACATCCCTTTCAACATTATTTAAGTCATACGAAGATGCTGAAAGTGTGACAATGAAAGGCTCTCAGCAATGAAGTATATAGACATAAACCGAATTCTGCCTTTAGCTGAATTTGAACCGGGGTCCTCTTGATCCAGTCAGGATAGCTAACCACTTGGGGCCACCCAAAAGCTTTGTCCTAAGTAGAATTAAAGCTCTACTATTAGACAAAAGTTACCATAATTATCTTTAGGTGCATGGATATTCTGTCAACTGAGATAACTCTTTCAAACTTGCTTTGGCTTCCTTCTGAAAAAGGGTCTACTATAAAAGGAAAGGATTTGCTCCCCTTGGGAGCAAATTCTTTCCTTTTAGTTTTTTTTGTACTGAGGTTTTACGGCCCAGTCAACCCATTGGGGTCATGTGGAGCTATTCAGTTTACCTTACTACACTTTTACTGGGCAAGCAGAGTCCTCTAAGTGGTTAACCAGTATTGTGCCCATTCTTTCGCCAGAAACTGACAACTGCTTCTTAAATCAGTGGCAGTGAGAGAATGACCTTAGAAAATATTTCATGATCACTCTCCACTAAAGAATGTTGCCAAGCCAGCAGCATCAAACCTGCAACCTCCTGATCACCAGTTGGATATGCATCCAACTGAGCCACCTTTTAGAGTAGACCTCTTTTTTGAAGGGGACTTGGTGTGCAGGAAAGCAAACAGGAAGTCACAAAAACTGTCTCCCTTGTAAAAATGGCACAAAATATATATAAATGGCACAAAATATATATACACATGAATATCAAGTGTACCCCCTTAAGGCAAATGAAAACACCTGAGAGATTTCGATGCTATTTTCAAAAGAAAACAACATTTGCAATCAGAAGTTTCTTTTCTAGTATTTTCTATATTTCATGAACAAGACTTACATTTAATGAAGAGAATTTGCTCCCAGAGGAAGCAAATTCTTTCCCTTAAATAAGCACTCTATATGAAGGGGGACAAATAGTTCCGCATCAGAGTTATTTCCCTTGGAGGTGTATCCATTTCCATTACTTGCTTACTCCTTTTCATACGTTTAAAGAGGCACTTGACGATCTGGGCCCAGTTGTTCAAAGCTAACGATGTCGTTAGTTAACGATTCGTTAAAATTTACATCAAGTGATACGCAAATATGCTGAAAGTTTTTGCTGAAAAAATGTGAGTAGCTAAAGCACTGCACATTTTTTCAGCAAAAAATATCAGAATATTGTGTATTAAATCTGCTAAAACAGTTAACTAAAATGGCCCTTAACGAGCTCTTTAAGCTAACGCTGCTTTGAACAACCAGGCCCTGGTAATGTGTTAAAAATGTTGGGACAGAATGGCAAGCATTTAAGACCCAGATCAAATTGCTCCATTAGGAGCAGTTTAATCTGGGTCTATACTGTTTACTCGGGTACATCTGTATTAAATATTTAGGAACCCGGCTACTGAAGTAGATTTAGTAACTGCACATCCACAATACGTTAATACCTGTGGCTTTAATTTATTTATCTATTTATTTATTTTTTATTAATTTACAGTTGTATTTATTTATTTATTTATTTTGCATCAAAACATAACTTGTGCATACTCAAAAGAGTGATCAATTTATGATATCAGTGCTTGTGCACATTCTTTTGCCAGAAACTGATAACTGTCCTTCTTGAATCAGCGGAAAGGAATGTAGAAAATATTTCAAGATCAATTTCCACAAAAGAATGTTGCCAGACCTGAAAGGGCTCAAACCTTCTCCTCCTCATAACCAGTGGGACACGCATCCAACTGAGCCTCTAAGGCCGGCCAATAACTAATTTGTAAAGTGCCAAGCAAATCAAAAACAGGTGACATTCTCAAATTGAATCTGTTATTTTTCAAAAAAAATAAGACTTGTAATTTCATGTGAATTGTCTGCTAAGCAGATGATTCACATGAAATGGCTAGCCTTATTTTTTCACAAAAAAAAAAAAAAAAAAAAAATGTTGCCTGCTGCAGTTGTAGCAGATGACATTCTAAAATTGATTTTGTTATTTTTTACAAATAATCAGACTTGATAGTTCATGTGAATTGTCTGCCTGGCAGACAGTTCACATGGAATATCAAGCCTTATTTTCTCTCAAAAATAAAAAGAAGTCAAAATGTTGTCTGCTGCAGTTGTAGCAGATGACATTCTAAAATTGATTTTGTTATCATTCAGAGCAATTCAAACTAGACATTTCATGAGAATTGCCAGCCTAGAAGATGATTCACATGAAATATCAAGTCTTATTTTCTCTGAAAAATAAAAAAAAAATAACTAAATAAAAATGTTGTCTGCTACAACTGTGATTAGCGCTTTAAGGGTTAACTCTACCTATCTTAATACAATTACAATGTAGTTTGTTTACATGTTTTTCTGGCTTCCAATGGCCAACAGGAGGTTCTGGAGGTATAGGAGCTCCTTCACACAACAGGGCATCCGATTCCCGTGGAAGATCCGGTAGATGTTTATGTATGATATCAGCTGTCTCAAGTGCTCGAGGCATTGTGGATGAGATCAATTTGGAATAAGGATAACTAAGATCAGCCAGTCTCTCACCAGTGATGTTAGCTTGTTCTCTACCTGTAATAAAAAAATTCTACTGTAAATGTTGTTACGACCGAGCACTCCTTCCTTCGATTATCTGCCTTAGCAGATTACGCATAGCTTCTAACAATATATTCAATCTCTGACAACTGCGTCAGGGAGTCGACTCTTTGGCTCAGTGGTTAGAGCATTGGATTTTTAACCGGGAGGACCGGGTTCGATTCCCAGGAAAGACGGAATATTTTTTCAGCTATGCTTCATTCCTTTGTTACGGCTATCATGTCGTAAGATGGGGGCTCGTCCGAAATTGGACTTTACTTAGCCGAAAATGGCTTCACGTCATCATAAATGATGACTTCCTTGAAAAGGGGGAGTGTTACGACCGAGCACTCCTTCCTTCGATTATCTGCCTTAGCAGATTACGCATAGCTTCTAACTGTATATTCAATCTCTGACAACTGTGTCAGGGAGTCGACTCTTTGGCTCAGTGGTTAGAGCATTGGATTTTTAACCGGGAGGACCGGGTTCGATTCCCAGGAAAGACGGAATATTTTTTCAGCTATGCTTCATTCCTTTGTTACGGCTATCATGTCGTAAGAATGTTCTAAAATTTCAAACATTTTATTCAACTCTTTTTGGCCTAAATTTAACTTTTTATGCAGTTGCTTCTTAAAATACAATGTACATAGTCAAATGGCAAATAGTGTAGACCCTGATCAGACTGCTCCTTTAGGAGCAGTCTGATCTGGGTCTGCACTGTTTGCCTATGCTATTCTGTCAGAAATTTTGGAATAAAACTTAAGGACATTTACTGTAATATAGATATGGAATACATTTTTGTGAATTTTATTCATGTGTAAATCCCTGCAAATAACTCACAAACTGAATAGACCCCATTGGGCTTAAGGTTAAGTTTGTGCAGAATTTGCCAGTGTTTTCACAGCAATCCACAAAAGTATAATTCATTTCTTATTATTTTAGAAAATTGTGTAAAGAAAATAACTCTGCGGTTCCTGCTCAGTAGATTTATTAAGGTACACCAGTACATGGATGCCCCTGTAATTGTGCAAAGAAAATAACTCCGAGGTTCCTGCTCAGTAGATTTATTAAGGTACACCAGTACATGGATGCCCCTGCAACTGTGCAAAGAAAATAACTCTGAGGTTCCTGCTCAGTAAATTTATTAAGGTACACCAGTACACGGATGCCCCTGCCTGGTGCCCTTTGTATCATATCTGTGGTTTCATGAATACATTGTATATTCAATACAGTTTAGGAGATGAGTTGGACATGAATTTAAGCATTACACCAATACACTACATGGACTGATGAAATTTAATGCCCTTCCATCATTCTTCGAATGGATGGGGCATAAAAACAGGGTATGACAATTTGCATAAAATGTTGAACCCTATTTTCTGGGGAAAATGTCACCAGGGCCCAGTTGATCAAAGCGTCGTTAGCTTAATGAGCTCGTTAAGGGTCATTTCGTTAACTGTTTTAGCGGATTCAATATACAATATTCTGATATTTTTGCTGAAAAAATGTGGGTAGCTTTTGCACTGCAAAAGCTACTCACATTTTTTCAGCAAAAAATTTCAGCATATTTGCGTATCACTCGATGTAAATTTTAATAACGAATCGTTAACTAACGACGTCGTTAGCTTTGAACAACTGGGCCCAGAATTTTTTCCCAGCATGTTAAGCATTAAATAGTAAAGCTACTACTATACTGAGAAGATGCAAAAGCTGCATTACATGGCTTTAGTGAAGACACTTTTTTTTTTCAACCAAAATTTCCCCTTTTCTTAGTTCTCCATGAAAACAAACATTTTGGCTATCCACTGTAACCACCAGGATTTTCTTTGTATCTCAAAAATGCTAGATTTGGCTCCATTTCACTTCAGATAGCCCCTGAAATTCTTTCTGAAGGAGACACAGACGTCCTTCAAAGTTTGATTAAAATAGGCCTAGAAACAAAATTCTGTGATCCGATTTCATGGAAAATAAAAAAAAAAGGGGCCATATTCGGTAGGTAGGAATTTTTTTTTAGATAATAATTTGAGTCTGATTTTTTTTTTAAAAGACTGTTATCATCACTGATGTTTATACATGTATTTCTTATCACCTTAGAGTTTTAGCCAGATATCAGTGAAATTTTCATAAAAATGCAGATTCTTTTAAATTTCACTTTTGGAAGAGACTATAAAAACTTTTGGGTAGGGACTAAAATCATAGGGTCAGTTGGGAAACTGGAATCACAAAATGTTTTTTTTTAGACCTTGTGTTCATATAGCTGCCTCCCAAAACCAACCCAAACTGGGAACAAGACTGTGTCCCCTGAAACAAAATTCAGGGAAAACACTGTTAACCATCTCTGTTTTTATGGAGAAATAAAAACTTCACCGAGTCAATGCCATCGAGTACCCACAACATTTTTTTCAAGAGGTATACATGTATCAATTGATAAAATATTCAGGCGTAAATGTCTAAGTACCAGCGCAAACTTTGTTCATGTTTACATAGAGATATGGGACCAGGGTATACTAAAGTTTAATAAATTTTCAATGAAATACATAAAAAAGAACAACAATGTAATTCTTTAAAGTTTGCTTTTATTAAGCTTTATTAAATCTCTTGATTGAAATAAAAATAAAACAGACATTAATCTGCTAATAACACAGTTTGTTTTAAGATTTTTTCTATATTTGCCGGGACTGTCACAAACCGACGTCCCGGCAAATATAAAACATCCTTAGTGAGCTAATCGAATAATCTACCATATGTGAAAATCCAAAGCTAAATTAAGAGACCGACCCGATTCGCACTCTGGTCAATCACATCAAGAGGTACTAATATGGAGGATTTGTTCAAGTTTTTGGACTTGATGATGATTTGATATTTTATGTCCCTTTCAACATTTCTTAACCCTTAAACTGCCAATCACAACTGTTGTCTTCTGCTTTGTCATCTGCTAGTAATTCTAAGTCATTTTTGCAAACAGTGTGGACCCAGATCAGACTGCTCCTCTAGGAGCAGTCTGATCAGGGTCAATACTGTTTGCCTGTATGCAAAAATAGGTTTGAAAAGTTTGCAAGAATATTCAGCAGACAACATAAACAGACAACATTTTCAGATGCAGGTTTTCTTGGCATTTTAAGGGTTAAGTCACATTGAGATGATGGAAGGGTGACAATGAAAGGCTCTGTGCAATAAAGGGTCATATAGTCATGAGCTGATTACCGCCCCGAGCGGGATTCGAACCTGGTGTACCGGACATCATGATCCGAAAACGGGAGCGATAAAAACTCAGTCACCCAGATGATTCAAATTCTAGGACAAATATAGTAAAGTGTTCCAATATTTTGGGTAAAAACAGTATGCATTACCTAGCTGTGTTAAGATTCGTTTATGTGACTGCTTCTCCTGATCATGATACTGTCCATGACGGATAAGTATAAGATGCCGAGTTGAAGTGGGAACCTTTCCTGCTAGAGCATCTTTGCGTCTCTTTTTGTCATCATCTGTGGCAGTTTCTTTTAGTGGCTTAACCAAAATCTCCGGATCTCTCCTGCAAAAACTGAAATTCTTAATAAACCACAATCGCTTTACAATTCAACTGCTGGGATGCAAAGCAAAACCAGTGTTAGCCTAACAACCAAGTTGTATCCAAACAAAACTGTATAGAACATATTATAGGAAAATCGACAATCTGTACATTTTTGTACAAAAATATACAAATTATATAGAAAAATGACCATTTTTTGCTTGACTGCAAAATCTGAGTTCTTGTTTGATGACATGTCAACCCTTTTGAGTCATTTTGTGTCATCTCCCAGAGAAAGGAGAAATGAGACAATAGAGCTGGCAGATAAAGCCCAACATTATTACCAAACACATGTAGCTATGCCTTTTCAATTCTCGAGTTATTTGTCCCTAATATATAGATCTGAAAAACAGAGTTTGGCCTGTTATTCCTTTACAATAGAGAACATATGGATTAATCTTAATTGATATATAGGGTACTTATGGTTATATATTATGACCTGTGATTGCTACTCTGGCTGTTCAAGTTCTCAAGTTATCTTGGTGTTCTTAAAAGGGGATTTTGGCTTATAGTTCTTTTACTATTTAAAGCTGAAACTTCAGATATACCAGTGCTCCCGCTAGGATTTGAGGACAGAGGGGCACTTTTTGCACTGTCACACAAGAATGAGGGCACCATGTATCATGTGATCAGCTTAGTATCAAGACATGATATAAAATATAACTTCATTCCACAATAAATGCCTGAAACTAGAATGCACATCAAAATGACTTTACATGTAAACGCTTAGCACTCTGGGTAAAATTTTCAGCAGATGACATACTGATACATTTTTCTGATTTTTCCCAGAAAAGAGGCTTTGACATTTCATGCAACTTGTCTCCAATTGCATTGCATGAAATGTCAAATCCTGTTTTCTTAACAGTTATAGCGAGCACAGCTCGTGACGCGCAAAGTGCGTTCCGAACGAAGTGAGCTCTACGGTAGAGAATATGATCAAGGAAAAGTAACACACAATGATATATACTTTCAGCAGAAATTGCTCTGACCAATTTTCTTCCCGTTTTCTTCCCGGAACTTTTCAACGGAAGTTGATAGGACTGGAGCGGACTTGATACTATAATAAGTGTCACAAAGTGACAAGAAACAAGTGTCAATGTCATGAACATATATATTGCTGATATGTTTTATTATTTATTATTGATATTTTTTATATACTGATACTCACTCTTTAATGATGCTGCGAAGAACATTTGACTACAGATAGTTCTGTGCTGTGCTCGCATTTAGGCTAAGCCTATTTTTATATTAACCTTGTCACTATTAAAGTAAAATAAGGAGGAAAAGTGTGCCTGATGAACCTGTGATCCTCTGCTTGCAAGTCAGGTGCTCAGCTGCCAAATAAGCTTACTATTTAAGTAAACTAATGCGGAAATAATGTGCCTGATTGAAGGATCAAACTTGCAACTCCCTACTAGCATCAGGTTGACAGTCCCGTCAATCACCACACTCCACCCCCTTTCAAACTTTGAAGTGCTAGGTGTCATCTGAACATGCTATCAGTTTTCAATGAAGAAAAAGTGTTCCCAGTGCATGAATCAAACCCATGACCACCTGCTTGCAGAGTCAGGAGCTCTAATGAGAATCACCACACCACATAGATAGTGCCACCACATATATACAAGACCTATTGCTACATATTGTAGCCAAAGGCTAATAAAACTGGCCTGCCAAAGAAAATAAAGAAAAAAAGATTGTAACAAATAATAGCGAGCACAGCTCGTGATGTGTGAAGCGTGTCGCAAATGAACTGAGCTCTATGGCAGAGAATATGATCAAGGAAAAGTAACATACAACGATATATACTTTCAGCAGAAATTGCTCTGACCAATTTTCTTCCCGTTTTCTTCCCGGAAGTTGACAGGACTGGAGCTGACTTGATACTAATAAGCCTCATGAAGTGACAAGAAACGAGTATCGATAAGTGTCACAAACATATATTGCTGATTATTTTTATTATTTATTATTGATTTACATATATTTGTTATAGCAAGCACAGCTCATCACGCGCAAAGCGCATCACAAACGAAGTGAGCTCTAAAGTAGAGAATATGATCAAGGAAAAGTAACATGCAATGATATATACTTTCAGCAGAAAATCGCTCTGACCAATTTTCTTCCTTTTTTCTTCCCGGAAGTTGATATGTAGTAGCGCGGCAAAGCGAAGTACAAATAATCAATATGTATGTAAATATATAGGGCGCATAAATGACCAGTCTAACTGGTCCGGACCTTTTAGCCTCGTGGTTATGATGCTCGATTACAGATCCAGGGGTACCTGGTTCGATCCCCGGTCGGGGCACTCGACGGGAATATTTTCTTTACATGTCTATTTCCCCTCCTACTACATTTGGTGCCGTGACCAGGATCGAACCAGGTACCCCTGGATCTGTAATCGAGCATAGGGGCAAACTACTACATTTGGTGCCTGGTGCCAGGATGACTACCGTCGGAGCCCAAGGGCGATGCAATGGCAACGGAGTCACAAAAGAGCCTGGGAATAGTAGAAAACATTTGATACAAATGTTTCATTGTAGGATGGAGGAGTGTAGTAGCGCGGCAAAGCGAAGTACAAATAATCAATATGTATGTAAATATATAGGGCGCATAAATGACCAGTCTAACTGGTCCGGACCTTTTAGCCTCGTGGTTATGATGCTCGATTACAGATCCAGGGGTACCTGGTTCGATCCCCGGTCGGGGCACTCGACGGGAATATTTTCTTTACATGTCTATTTCCCCTCCTACTACAGATATTCACGAAATTTGGGTCTCACTAAAAAGCGTCACAAAGTGACAAGAAATGAGTCAATATATTTGTGTCACGAACATATTTTGCTGATTATTTTTATTTATTATTAATTAACATATATTTTTTATATACCGTTACTCATTCTTTAATGATGCTGTGAAGGACTTTTGAAAGACTTCAAATAGCTTAATAGGTCGTGCTCGCATTTAGGCTAAGCCTAGTTTCATATTATACTGATAATTCTTTATGATGCTGTGAAGGACTTTTGAAGAGACTACAGATAGGGTCTGTACTGTGCTCGCATTTAGGCTAAGCCTATTTTCATATTACTCGTAAGAGGGTTTTGAATGATGAGGATAGACAGGGCTTGTTGATACCTGTCCCAGTTGTAATCCCATTTCACACTTGGGTCGTAATTTGTCGTCCAGGACGCATAGACTGGGTCTCTTCTGTTGCGTTCATAAACTAGAATGCCAACTACGGCAACTGCCCCAGCGGCAGTTAAACCATATTGCTTTGAAACTCTTAGAACCTTGTGAAAGAAACGTCGCATCCTTGCCTTGATCTGACTTTAGGAAAGAAACCGAAAGTGCCGCAAATCTTCCACTCGGAATCCTCAGCTTTTTTCGTTAGAATACATGGGAATCCAGAAAAATGGCTGCGCCCATGAAGGCAACATTTGCGATGAGAAGATTTTGCAATAATTTGTGCAAGACAGCCACAAGTTCCCATATGTATAATGTATGCATTTTGCCGCTATGTTTCTTTCTTATTTGATGGACACATATTTGTAGTTATTGCCACTGACTTATTCAGCTTGACCTAGAATAAGTAAAGACGACACTAATAAGCGGACAGAACAGTATTCGGGTGTTACTAAATACCAACAAGGAGCCACTAAGTAAAAGAGCTACAGCCTATAAGTAAAAGAGCTACTTATAGGCTGTCTCACCTTGTCACCAGTGAAGCAGCATGTTTTTCTTTTGTTATGAAATCAGGCACTACCTAGATGTGTGCAAAGCCAGAAACCAACATGCATGGCGGTAGGGCCTATCAAGCTGAACATGTCACTCATATCTAGTCCAGGAATCGTATACCAGTGGTATTTACTAGTCTGGAAAATACTCCTAAAGTGGCAAATACTGGTCAATTGAACTTTCTCACCTTGAAATACCTACAGAAATCTTAACCAAGTTGACTTAAAATAATATATAATCAAACAAATGACAAAGATGTTTTAGCTAATTTTTATAAAGGTTATCACCATAAAGAATAAATAATTTCACAATTTAAGCATGTCAAAACATCCAAAAAGTGAATTAATGGCTAAAATTTCGAAATTATTTCAAAAATACATATAATATCTTGGTTAACAACAAAAAAAATCATCTTTACTCTTTGGATAGCATAAAGATACAGGTAAAAATTCACCTGTGCAACTGGCCTTTGACACCTGGTAGCATGACCATACAATATAAATTGTTAAAACAACAAGTGTCAGGAAAGTGTTTATTCAAGGGGACTCAAGATAGCAAGAGACAAGGATACATTTTGATAAAATGTCATAAATGATTTCCTGTTTTATATTATAAATATTATTAAGTAAGTTGATACTAGTGTTATAAATACAGTGTAGCTCCAATACATCGCGGTCTGTTATTTCGCGAAATCCAGTATATCGCGAATAGGCCATGGCTCCCAAATTTTCCATAAGCAAAAAAAAAAAAAATTTTTTTTTAAAACATAAAATGTTTGTTGTTTTATTTAACTTCAGAAAAAAAACGAAAAAAAAAACGCGTTCCGCCTCCGGTAATTGATTTTTCTCGCCTATCCCGACGCTATGTCGCGTCAGGTATTATATGACAAACAATCCACTCTTAGTGTCAATCAGCGCACACATTGATTATAATTGGCAAACAATAATCGCCATAATTGTCGTAATCAATATTTTCATTTAGTACATAGATCTACTCAATGCTCAATCAGTCAATGATGCCCACAAACTAATTTTGCTCAGCAGGGGAAAACGGTCCACGATGTTTCTGTCCAACATACACAGATCGTAGTTCGCTTATTTTACACTTCTGTAGATATAAATATTTCAGAAGAAAACAACTGCGTCAAAAAAAAACAAAACAACAAAAACTAACAATAAAAAAATAAATAAAAAGAAATTAACTTTGATAAACGACAGTTGTTTTTTTTTTTTGTTGTTTTTTTTTTTTTTTTTGTGCCCGCAATATAAGCGAAGGGAAGCAACTCAAGTTATCTTAGCACAATTGAGTAACTTCCCTTCGCCGTTCCTGGGAACCAGACGTCCAGAGTATCCAAAATGGCGTCCTTATAAATTGTCAATCCGATGATTTCTTGTTTTCAAACGTAGTTTATCAGCTGGTTTCGATTTGAATTACTTGTTAGACATAGCGCACCATTGTAAATTATTCCATTGAGCAATTCTAATTCAATTTTAATTAGGAAATATGGTGACAACATAAATGAATGCCATTTATCTGTGATGTCTCAGCAAACTACCACAGCGACAAACCGAGCGAGTGTTATGCACGCTGTTATACATGTATGGTACATGTCGGGACTTATATCGCGCTCCGTTTATATCGCGATAGCGGACTCTGGACCCCGAGGACTGCGATATATTGGAGCTACACTGTATTAAGTCAGTTGACCATTACAGTTGAGGCGTAGCTCCTATGTGATTCTGTTGTCCAGCTACTTTTAAAATCTGATTGATTGATTGATCAGTACAATTGAAATTATCCCTATGATGCTGACTGTAGGTTTAATGAATTGTATAAATTCCAGAGTGGTCAATTCAGTTGACTAATTAATATTGGCCAGTATTTGCAGGTATTTACATACATCTAATACTTTATTAAATTTAAGCTGTCAAATAAGTTGATACTTGTGTTAAACTTTAGTATAAATATTAAGTCAATTGAAAAGAATAACTAATTTACCCCTATGAATGCTGAGTGTAGGTATATAAATTCAAGCGTGGTCAGTTCAATCAACCAGTATTTGCCAGTATTTACTGGTAAATAAAATACTGGTAAATACTGCTGGCAAGGAAAATACTCATATTTGAAGGCATTTTGCCAACCTGATTTGGCAGCTTTAAAAAGTAATAATTTTCACAGCCAGAGAATCTCTAGTTAGTCAAGTTGACCAGACAAAAAAGCGTGTGCATATTCATTTGCATAAAATTTATCTTATTCTCTCTTTTTATTGTTATGAGGCCCAGGGAGGGAGGTGTAAATTTGGTTAGCTTTCATTTGTTTAGCTTTGATTTTGGAATTTGGACTTTGAAAAATATTTGGATTAACTTAAATGACTAAAGCATATTTGGATTTATAATTAATTTAAATGCGAAGTAAACACTCTGAAAATATGGAAGAGAGATTTGTGGCAAACTCTGTGTTCTGGCTTTATTGAGTTTGAATCAGAATTCGGAATTGATGCTGAGTGCACCCATTGTTTATACATCACGAAAACATGCCTATATAATGTTGCCCCCCTTAAACCCCACTTTTATATGTTAAAACTGGGATTTACAGGGGTATACATTATTTGTCTTATTTCTGCTCAAAAACACGGATTGTGGCTACTCATTAGAACCACCTTGGCGAGGAGGTTCTAATGAATACCCACAATCTATGTTTTGCTTTAGGGGCCCATAATGCCAAAAAAAAAAAAATAATAACATTAGGGGTATAGGTATTTTTCTGAAAAGTTATGGGCCTAGCCAAAAATTTAGGAGCCATGGGCAACTGTGCTCCTGTTAATCTTTTTCCCTGCACATACATACAGAAATATTAATAAACTATCACTGTCCCATCATAAGCCAGCCATTAAATCCATACAGTATAGGTTTATGGAGATCTCATGACTGGAAGAACACTACCATTACATTTTCACCTTATACAGTGCTCCAGCTAGGATTACAGGGCAGAGGGGTGCCGGATAGGTCACTTTTTGCACGGTCATACAAGAATGAGGTCACCATGTGTCATGTGATGTGCTCAGTATCAACTCTGGGTAAAATTTTCAGCAGACGACATACTATTTTTCCCAGAAAAACAGCATTTGACATTTCATGCAAATTGTCTCCTTTGGAGACAATTTGCATGAAATGTCAAATGCTGTTTTCTTGGAAAAATAAGAAAAATGTCATCAATTTGTCATCTGCTAAATTAGCCCAGAGAGTGGTTTACGTTAAATATCGATAACTTTTTTAATTTTGGTCCGATTTTAATGAAATTTTCACCATAATGTAGGGTTTGATGTCTGGAGTTGAAGCCAGTGGACAGCTTAAAAAGGGCAGAGGGGCGGCAGAAATAGGCAAGAGGGACGAGCCGCCCCTCTGTATAGGGCTAGCTGGAGCACTGTCGTACACATTCATTGAAAAGGGTTTTGCTGCCTGTCACGTTTTTGCTACTGCGAATTTGCTACTGCATTTTTTTGCTGCCCATTAGAATAAAATAAGTTTACAAAGAAACATTCATGAGTTAACTCAAGTGATTGCACAGACTCATATACATGGGTGCTTTGCAGAATCCCTCCAGATCCACTATCACTGTTCATAGCTCTACTTAAGGCGCATTTTTCAGTCCAAAAGTATTGATATTTTTCTTATTTCTCCACAAAAACATATGTTGTGGGTACTCATTAGAAGTGCCTCACTGAGGCGCTTCTAATGAGTACCCACAACATATGTTTTTATCGCACCTGCTTGTAGCAGGGTGCGATATAGGCGTCCGATTTTCTGTCCTTCCGTCCGTCTGTCAACATTTATGTCGACGTTCGACATTTATGTCAAAGTTAGTATTCTAATCAACTACAAGACTAAACAACCATCAAACCTTGCATGAAACATCTCCCTGACCTCCTGACTTTGCAACATAGGCGTCCGCTTTTCCGTATGTCTGTCCATTCGTCCGTCCGTCTGTCAACTTTTATATCGAAGTTCGACATTTATGTCAAAGTTAGTATTTTAATCAACTACAAGACTAAACAACCATCAAACCTTGCATGAAACATCTCCCTGATCTCCCGACTTTGCGACACAGGTGCCTACTTTTCCATTCGTTTGTCTGTCCGTCTGTCCATCTCTTAACAGTTCTCTTATGTCGAAGTTCGACATTTATGTCAAAGTTAGTATTCTAATCAACTACAAGACTAAACAACCATCAAACCTTGTATGAAATATCTCCCTGACCTCCTGACTTTGCGACATAGGTGCCCGCTTTTTTCATTCGTCTGTCCGTTTGTCCGTCCGTCTGTCTCTTTAACAGTTCTATTATGTCGAAGTTCGACATTTACGTCAAAGTTAGTATTCTAATCAACAACAATTCTACAACAACCATCATTCCTTGCATGACACATCTCCCTGACCTCCTGACTTGGCAGATATGTTGACCCAGTGACCTTGACCTATATTTTGCGCTCCATTGACTTTGACACAATTTACGTTGACATTCCAGATCTTCTCAACTATAAGGCATACAACTACCAAACCTTGCATAGTGCTTCTCCTAGATGTACAGACTTGGCAGGTACCTTGACCCGGTGACCTTGACCTATATTTTGCGCTCCAGTGACTTTGACATATTTTGCATCGACGTTCGATATCTCCTCAACTATAAGGCCTACAACCATCAAACCTTGCAAAGTGCTTCTCCTCAATGTACTGACTTAGCAGATACCTTGACCTAGTGACCTTGACCTATATTTTGGCTGCAGTGACTTTGACATAATTTACATCAACGTTCCAGATCTCCTCAAGTGTAAGACCTCTAGCCACCAAACCTTGCATAGTGCTTCTCCTATATGTACTGACTTGGCAGGTATCTTGACCCGGTGACCTTGACCTATATTTTGAGCTCCAGTGACTTTTACACATTTTACGTCAACGTTCAATATCTCCTCAACTATAAGGCCTACAACCATCAAACCTTGCATAGTGCTTCTCCTCAATGTACGGACTCTGCAGGTACCTTGACTGGGTAACCTTGACCTATATTTCACGCTCCATTGACTTTTACACCTTTTAGGTCACCCTTCCATATGTCCTCAACTGTAAGGCCTTCAACCACCAAACCTTATATAGCACTTCTTCTCGATGTACTGACTCGACAGGTACCTTGACCTGGTGACCTTGACCTATATTGTGCACTCCAGTGACTTTGACACATTTTATATTGATGTTCGGTATCTCCTCAAATATAAGACCTACAACCACTTTACCTTGCATAGTCTTCACCTCATTGCCCTGGCTTGGCAGGTACCTTGACCCAGTGACCTTGACCTATATTTGACACATTTTACATTGATGTTTGATAACTCCTCAACTATAAGGCCTACAACCACCATACCTTGCACTGTGCTTCTCCTTGATGTACTGAATTAGCAGGTACCTTGAACCGTGACCTTGACCTATATTTCATGCTCCAGTGACTTTTAAACATTTTACGAATATGTTCCATTATCATTGGGCTGTATGATACGAAAAGTCAGTGCTGAAAATATAGCCATTAGAGGGAATGGGACTGGCCTGGAATATATGTGCCCCACTAGGCACTTTGTCTACATTTTTTTCAACCCAGTTTTCCAAGTAAGCACTGCTAAGAATGAAATAAACTTATTTAATAACCACATTCTGATTGAGGCTCCTGTGTCTTTTGCGCCAGCAGGTGCGATGACGCCTTCCGTGGAATTCTTGTTGTGATGAAGTAAGAAAAATATTAACCTGATGCCCACTCTTATCTAGACCTATGACTGTTCCTGCAATGTGCATGTCTATACCACAAAAAATGTATGAGCTGGGGCACAGCGTTTCCTTCAAGATTCCAAGTGCATCAGGCAAGGGCTAGAATCAGCCTGCATATTTGCACAGTCTGATGAGTCTTTGCACTGCTTATTATCCCAAATGTCTTCAGGCAGATAGCAAAGACTCAGATCAGCCTGCACATCAGTGCAGGCTGATCTGAGTCTTCGCTGGATGCACAGCAGTCTTGTAGGAAATGCTGTGTCCGACTTCTTGGGGGTGGTTGGGTGAGGCAAAGGTGTTGTGTATCTTGCTTCACTGGGGCATCCAGCTGATATTGGCTTACAGTTGGGCAAGGTCTGCTGTCCTTGCAGCAGATAAGGGTAATGGGGGAAAGTTTTTATTTTTTCTGTTTCTTCACTTTCATTCATTCTCCTCTTTCTCTCCAGTCCCTCTCTTTCATTTCCTCTGCTATCTCTTCTATCTGTCTTCTTCCTTTCTCTTGGAGATGACACAAAATGACCCACAAGGGTTGACATGTTGTTAAACCCCAACACAATCAATGTGTCCAGCTTCATATTTTCATTTATATCTGACAGAAACTCCAGTATAGACAGATGGGATTCCTAGGTGACCGTTTTCTGGGTGATCTCAAATGGAAGGGGAAAAAAGGCAAGAAAGATGAAGTTGTCACGGCAGAGGTAGTAGATAAGTCGGTAAGAGAACCAGCTCTGGACTCGGCAGATATGGTTGTTGGGGAAACAGCTCCAGTGAAAAAGAGGCAGTATGTATTTAAATGGAGAATTTCAAAGCATGTCCTTGCTGTTCATTTTCATTCTGTTTCAGATTAATTATAGATATTATGTTACAGTCAGTACAAAAGATAATGAAAAGAAATACACATGACCACAACAATACATAGAAATTTGAGATTAAGGTACCAGAGGTTACTGGTAATCTTCCTAAAACTAAAGATCCATAATGATTTTGTATCATACAAAACTTGATAGTACTCTCTGTGATTGTCATTAAATTGGATACACTTTCAGGAGAGCAACAACTGTAAAATTGTTTTTGTTTACCTACATGTACTTCCCCCTTGGAGCAAATTCTTTCCTTTTCTCAGAGTAAACCCCTTTTCAGAAGTTGCTTGGTTTGCAGGAAAGCAAACAGGAAATCACAGTATTGTGCCTCTTTAAGAATATGTGAAAAAATCTGCTATTAACCCTAGTCAGGCTGAATAGATTAATATGCCATGCCTACTTCCAACTTTCAGCCAAGCAGATTACTAGATCCCATGTTGTTGATATAAATTCACATACTGAATGACATAAAGTGCAGATCTTGATAAGTTGGCTTCTAAACTGTGCAGATCCAGATCAGTTGTCTTCCTCAGAAGCCAACTGATCTGGATCTACATTGTTTGCAAAAGCAGGGTATATCCAGGTTCAGCAGGACAAGGGTTAAGTGTATCCAGTCTTTTGCTTTCCTCAACTTTTTGTTAATTCATTACATTTTTATGCACAAGCCTTTTATAGGGAAAAGCATATTGTTAGGAGTATAGAACTCACTATAAAATTTCATTTCACAGAGCCTTTTGTTATCAGCCCTTCATCATCTCGATGTGAGTTTAAAAATGTTTAAGAGTCGTAAAACCAACCAAATCATCATCATCATCACCCACTAGCTATCACCTATCATATGCAGTCAATCAAAAAGTCACATCGGAGATAGAACAGCGATCCATTTGCCAATGCCTTGGCGCACTCATCCTCTTAATTTTAGGGCTTTCAGAGATACACTGGTGAAAACTAGAAATCTGCTTTGTGATTTAATTAAAATTTCTAAAGCAAGCTCAGATCCATCCCCTCCTAAAATTAAAAGTAAAATCATAGCATAATGGTGTTATTCTATTCCAGTGTATGCAAAGTTTAGTTATGCCCTATTTCAGCTTTGTAATGGATGAGCTAGGGCATTATTGCAAGTCTTCTGAAAGTGACAAAACCAAAATTTCTGAAGATTTGAGATTACTCCCAACAATTTATCTGCTACAAAGCTTAAATTTTGTATGGATGAGCTTTCATAGGTTTTAGGTCAAGTTGCATCATTATAATTTGAGTAACTATTTACAGGATTTGTATTTTCAATTGTTTTTGGATGGAATGGGGTGTTCACGTAGCATATCAAATAAAGAGTAATCTGTGTTGGATCACAAAATAACAAGATGTCAAATTTGAAATTACACAAAAATATTCTAGAATATTTAACATATGTGTATATGTACATGATTTATACATTGACTCTTGTTATCTCGAAGTCCAAGGGATTCTCTGAAATACTTCGAGATAGGTTTTCAGTTTGAGATAAGCCGTTATTTGAGATAAGCAAAGTCCAGGTAACAAGAGTCAACTGTATTTTGTTTCACTTGTCTGAATAATTTGTAATGATTTTTTGACTTACTGCAGATGTATAGAAACTGTTCGTGGGTACAAGCCTCCAGGGGATGTAGTAGAACAGCTTCAAGCTCTTACAGAACAAATTTACGGTGATCTTAGGGACTGGAGAAAACAGTCTTTACAGGATAGATTCAAGAAGTACAAGGTATTCTGGGCTTCTTTTAACCCTTAAAATGCCGGTCACAGCGACATTAGATGACATTGTTGTTTTATTGGGTGGGGGTGGGGGCTGGTGCAGGGTTTGTTTTTTTTTTTATGTTTTTTTTTTTGTTTTTTTTTTTAAAGAAAATAAGGTTTGATATTTTAATGGGAATTGTCTGCTAAGGCATTTTGATACTTTAGCATGTTGGCTAAAATTTCAGTAGACATTTTGACATAGTTTCCCATATTTTTCCCAGAAAATAAGCTTTAAGCTTTAATGCAAATTGTCTCCTTTGAGGACAATTTGCATGAAATGACAAAGCTTATTTTGAATCTTTCTTGAAAAAATAAAAAAAAAATAGATATATTTCAAAACATCATTTTCTGAAATTTTTAGCAGCATTTTAAGCATTAACTCTTAACATTACGAAAACACGCCTATTCCAATATACAGAAAATTTCACCTCCAAAAATTGAAAATTTTCAGATAAAAAACTCTGATATTTTTCATATTTCTGCTCAAAATATAGATTGTGGGTACTCGTTAGAACTGGCGAGGCGGTTCTAACGAGTACCAACAATCTATGTTTTTGAGCAAAAATAAGAAAAATAATGTATACCCTTGTGAACCCCAGTTTTACTAAATAAAAGTGGGGTTTATGGGGGTCAAAATTATATAGGCATGTTATCGTGATGATATCAGTTCACAGTAGAAGCTGATGACATTGTGATTTTTTTTTTTTTTTTTTGTCAAAGAAATAAGGCTTGATATTTCATGGGAATTAATTGGCTAGGTAGACAGTTCAGATGAAATGTCAAGACTCCTATTCTCTGAAAAGTAAATACAGAATGAGAATGACATCTAGAACAAGTTTGTATTGCACTTTAATGCTTTAATAACATATTGGGTAAAAATTTCAGTAGACAATATTTTGAAATAATTTTCTTATTTTTCCTAGAAAATAGGGTTTGGCCTTCTGTTTTCTGAGAAAAATATCTGAAATTTATTGTCTGCTGGTAACAGTTAAGTTTTAAGATGTTATTTTGAAGATAAAAATAATGAAGTTTTTCTTACCATAATAACCCTAAATATTGGAACTGACAGTCTGAGCAAACCTGTAAACTCTGATCAGATACCACCAAACATGGTGCCTGATCAGGGTCTACCCTGTTTGCCATTCAACCAGCAGGTTTTTAGACACATCAACAGATAATAAAATTGATTTGTCCCAATATTAGGATAAATATGGTAAGGACAAGGTGTCTCAATACTTAAATTGATATGGCATTTATTTACTATAATTATTTGTTGTGGGATCCTGTTAGAATCTGTTCATGAGGTGATTGTGAAGAGATCCCACAATTTGTGTTTGTTAAGTATTGTAATTATTTACCCTAAATAAGGGAATTCCTTAAAGGGGAAAGCAAACCATAATATAAAATATTTTTCGCAACAAAGAGCTTAACAAACCGTACAATTTGATACAAGTTTGATCAAAATCGGTCAAGAAATGACAAAGCTAATATTGTTTGAAGGATTTAACATAGCCGACGTTGTTGCCACCATTTTGAATATTTAATCAGATTTTAGAAATTTTTAAACTTTAAAATTTTGAATTATTTTTGTAACCAAAGCATTTGTTTTAGTAATTTAGTAAATAAGTTACTTACGACTTAAGGAAAACATGTTCAGAAACATTAAGACAAAATATTCATTTATATGCTGTTACATGTATTTTAATTATGCATATTTAATTAGGGCTCTGTGATATCACAAAGCATAAAAAATGGTGGCTGCCATGACAGTTGGTTTCTAAATGTTTAAATTCCAGTAAGTTTCTTGATTTTGATCAAACCTGTATCAAACATTTCAGCTTGGAAAGTTCTGTCCTGATAGACATACTTTCTTTCTACATTGCCTTTCCCATTAACCCTTAAAGCACCAAGAAAACCTGCCTCTGTAAATGTCATCTGTTTATGTTGTTTGCTGAATATTCTTGCAAACTTTTCAAACCTATTTTTGCATACAAGCAAACAGTGTGGACCCTGGTCAGACTGCTCCTAAAGGAGCAGGCTGATCTGGGTTCACACTGTTTGCAGAAATGACTTTTAAAATCACAAGCAGAAGACAAAGCAGATGACAATTGTTGTGATTGGTGCATTAAGGGTTAACATACTTGTACTGACGTTTGAACAAATCCATTACATCACCTGTTGATGTATCTAACAATTGCTGGATGAGTGGTAAACTAGGGCTGGCTAATTAGAGGTGAAAAGATAATTGATTATCAGTCCTGTCATTGTGATCAATAATTGATTAGTAATCACTGAAAATTTGGTCATAACTTTACCTGTCTGTCTGAGCATGACTCTTACCATATATTATACTTTACTATACAAATTTGGCCTGAGGCCTGTGCAAACAGTGTAGACCTAGATGAAGCGCCACAAAATGCGGTCTCATCAGGATCTACACTGTTTGCCATTCATTCAGCTATTTTTAGATGCAACATTGGGTAGTAAATTGTACTTGTTAAAATTTTAGATAAAGTATGGTAAGGAGTTGAGGTGTCTGAATACTAAGGGTTAACATGGTAGAGTAACAGACACAGAAATCAAATGATCTATTATTAGCAAATCTGTAACGATAATCATTTTTGCGGAATTTATCAATAAATTAATCGATTATCTGATTAATTGTGCCAGCCTTATGGTAAACACTGTTGACCCTGATCAGATGCCATTTTCTGCAACATTTGTCACTGTTAGAAACATTTTATGTTAAACTGGTAACTTGTTATTTTACTATTTGTAGAGAAGCTGCCATTCACATTGTCATGTGACAGATTTTGTACACCACAACCTCTTTATAACACTAGTGTTGGGGTCCATAGCATAAACCGTGTGTTATATCTAAAACAAATGTATAGATGCATAAATGGTCATTTTTCAGTATAATCTATACATTTTTGGGATCCGTCTTTGAACCATGTTATATCCCAAAACGTGTTATAATGAACCATGTTATAAAGAGGTTGTAGTATATTTGCATGAAATGACTCATCATCACAAAAACATGCCTATATAATTTTGACCCCCTCAAACCCCACTTTTATATAGTAAAACTGGGGTTTACAGGGGTATACAGTATTTTTCTTATTTCTGCTCAAAAACATAGATTGTGGTACTCATTAGAACTGCCTTGGCGAGGCAGTTCTAACGAGTACCCACAATCTATGTTTTGAGCAGAAATATGAAAAATATCAGAGTTTTTTAGCTAAAAATTTTCAGTTTTTGGAGGTGAAGTTCTCAATATATTTAAATAGGCATGTTTTCGTAATGTATTGATTTGATCATTTCAGCTTCTGACAAAAGCCATGAAGGAGTTTGACCATGATATCCCAAACTTCGATCTCCACTTGATGTCAACAGTCGATGATGTAGTGAAATACTTTCAGACTGAAGTGAGAGACGGTACTAAATTGGAAGATTTGTCAAAGTTAGACTTGCCCAAGAATCTTCATATGAACCTTGAGCCAATTAGGTTTGATCCCGATACTGATACAGTTTATGGTGGGAAAACTGCATTTCCAGGACAAAAGACTATTGTGCCAAGTATAAAGTATAGGAGAAAGTATAAGGGTTATGAAGGAAAAATTAGATGGAAATGATAAAGTTTGCTTTAACACTTAGCACTATGGGTAAAGTTTTCAGCAGACAACATTTTGAAATATTTTTTTCTTATTTTTACCAAAAACAAGATTTGACATTTCATGCAAATCATCTCCAATGGAGACAATTTGCATGAAATGTCTGATTCTGTTTTCTGGTAAAAATGAGAAAAATAGCACAAATTTGTCATCTGCTGAATTAGCCAGAGAGTGGTAAAGGTTAAACCATTTGGAGCACGAAGTAAAATTGTAGCAGACAACATTTTGATGAGTTTGATTAAATTAATTGTTGGAGAAGATAATACTTGGGATTTCATGTGAATCATCTCTGAAAATTACAAAAATCAAATCAAAATATCATCTGTTATAGTTGTGATTAGCACTTTAAGGGTTAATTTAACTGCATACACCTCCAAGGGAGATCACTCTAACCTGACAGTTTTTGCCTCCCTTCTCAAAAGATGTTCTTTCCTTTAAAAGCAGCCTTGTTTTGAGAAAGGGATTCCCCTGTCAGGGAAGTCAGCTCTTTTCTAATAAAAATTGTCTGGAGGAGTCAGGGGTTGGTATAAACATTTAGAATAGACTTGCCCTGAGAGCAAGATGGACCAATTCAACTAGCCCCCAAGCTCTTTGACTTGCCCGGTTTTAAAGAGATGATCTCTCTTTCCATTAACAGCAAGTGCATGGCAGGTACTAGAAATTCTTCCATAAATTTGGTAAAATTATTTAGGAATAGCCAAAAGGCAAAAAAAAAAAAAAAAAAAAAAAAAAAAAAGACAAGAAAAAAAAAACTAACAGACTTGAATTATTATTTATTATATTGTAGACAGAAAGAAAAGTTCAATTTGAGCAAAAAATTTGACTTACCATATTTGCCCTAATTACCACACTGTACACTTAAGATTTTTAAAAAATCACTAAAAAACTTGTAGTAAAATATCCCCCTAATATGTGTACTCGTTAAAGAAAGATCAGCAAAGAATTTCATGAGGGGTGTATCTAATGATACTAACGCAATATTTTTCTGACTTTCTTTATAAAAACATGCATATGTTGTTTGTACTCAATTGAATTGCCTCGACTTGTCGAGGCAATTCAATTGAGTACCAACAACATTCATAAAAGCATATGTTATTGGAACTCATTTGAATTCAAATGAGTACCAACAACATATGCTTTTATAAAGAAGTAGATACATGGCCTATAATCTGAAGATTACGGAATTGCTTGACTGTGCGCTTATAGGGGTATAAGGTTACGCGGTAATTGGATCAAATACGGTACCCTATGGGCAAATTACTTTCAGACATAGGTTGCTCCTGAGAAAACCTACCAGCTGAGGGCAAGTGGACATCCTCTTACTTAACACTTCGGGTAAAATTTTCAGCAGATGACATATTGAAATATTTTTCTTATTTTTCACTGAAAACATGTCTAAACATTTCATGCACAGCATTTTCAATGGAGGCAATTTGTATGAAATATCGAATAGTAAAAGTAAGAAAATATCATCAATTTGTCATCTGCTGAATTAGCCCTGGGAGTGATTAAGGTTAAAATTACTGGTTTCCCTTTGAAAAGGAGAGCAGATACATTCATCTATGACTGCACATTCTTTGAGTTGTCCTAGCATTTTATTCTCTCCCTTTCGCTGATTCAAGAAAGGCAGTTGTCAATTTCTGGCGAAAGATTGTGCACAGACACTGGTTAACCCCTTAGATGACTAAGCCTGACCAGGAAAAGTGTGGTTAAGTAAACTGACTGCGCTCGACATGACCCATGGTTGACAGGGCCGTAAAACCTCTACTAAATCAATAAAGTCGTAGTACCTTAAGGAAATTAGATACGCTTGGTAGATTTTTAAGCATATGTTCACATGGGAGAGAACTTGTATGACTTCCAGTTTTTTTCCTATACACCAAGTTCATTCTGAAAAGGGGTCAATTCTAAATGGAAAGAATATGCTCCTTCCTAAGGGTAGCAAGTTATTTCCTTTTAGAGTAGACCCTTTTTAAGAAGGGTAACAAAATTGTCACGGAGTTGCCTCTGTCAAAGACAGTAGTTTTTGCCTCACTTGTGAATAGGGAGCAAATTCTTTCCTTTTAGAGTAGAGCCCTTTCACATGATTGATGTGCAGGAAGGCAAACATGAAGTCACAAAAGTTATCTCCCCTGTAGAAATTGGCGTAAAATCTACATAGAGTATCCAGTCCCCTTCACAGTGATAAATACGGGTGGTATTAAAAGAATTTTTCTCATTTTTCTGGGAAAAAATAATTAATGTGTTTGGATTACTCTTTACAAGTGCCTCTGCCAGGCAGTTTTGAGTGCCCACAACATAAGTTTAGTGGGATACAAGAGTGAAAAGATATTTACAGATTTATAGATACCTTCATACATGTATCTAGAACTGTGACAGGTAAGATTTTTCAACCAAAAGTGTTGATACAGTCACCCTCTTAATACCAACACTCAGTACAACAACAAAATTCATTGTAATGATAATTTGACTGGCAGTAAACCGTAAAACCTCAGTTCAAATGATCAGGGTCTTCGCTGTCTGTTGATAGAATCATTGGATACTAGAGAATGTGTGAATGGAAAGCAAAGGCCTGGATTATACTTTGTGCATGTGCAGGATGATCTGAATCTGTGCATTTTGGGCATATTCAAAGGTACTTTTTCGCTTGATGCAGCCCATATAATAACATACCAGGAAGGCTTCTAAAGTAGAATGGATACTCTTTAAAGCTCCCAAGTATAGGGTATTCAACATGCTCTGCGCAGGTTGCTTATTATCTGATTGGCTTCTGACTGAGAGCTTACAGGAATACAATCTAGTTCTCTTAGAGAACTAGCTGGTTAACATTTAGCATGCTGGGTAAACATTTCAGCTGACGATTCTTTGAAATATTTTTTTTCTTATTTTTCCTGGAAAAACAGGGTTTGACATTTCTTACGAACTGTTTCCTTAGGAGACAGTTTGCATGAAATGTCAAACCCTGTTTTCTGGGGAAAAATTATAAAAATATCAAATTGTGATCTGCTGAATTTGCCCAGACAGTGGTAAAGGTTGAAAGACCAGTTAAAGATATTAAAATGATTAATTTGTAGCAAGAGTTATACAAACACATTTATGCTGGAGTCAGCTAGCCAGTGATATGGCACTTTCTTCCTGTAAGTCATTTCAGGGATCATAGTCCCGTGAGTAGAATTATAAGCCTCTGAGAAAATACAACATGACTTGTCAGAAGATGGTGGAGCACTCTTTACCAGACTTTGCCTTTAAAGAGGCTCGTGTCATACATTACAAACTAAATCATAAGAAATTTAATTATTGCATTTAAGTGGACTTGTAAATAAATAAGTATCTGTGACAATTACATGTGAATTCATTCATAGAAAGAATATGGTAAAAACCAAGATAATATTATTGAGAAATTGACCCTAAACACAGAGCACATAATGTATACAGTTAATGAAGCATGAAAAGTAGGTCATGGTCCTACATTCTTGGTGTGCATCAGCTGCCCTCAGAAGATGCTAAGCTTTAATAGGTGTTGCATTGTCATGATTGTGGTTACTGATACGTTATCTAGATACAAAAGGCAAAAGATGATTTTCTCATCAGCGAAGCATGAAATATTGGTCAAGGTCAGTATAGTTCATAGCATCCATTTGCTCTTCCATAGGTGCAAGCATGTGCTATAGGTACATGAGTCTGACCTGTGGTTACCCATACTGAGAAACTTACCAAAACACTACCTGCAAACAAATCCAGTGAAGCATGAAATATAGGTCAAGGTCAAATATGGCTGACTGCATTCAGCTGCACTTTCCCTGCTGCAGATGTGTGGTAAAGACCATAATCCTGTTTCATGTGGTTACTGAAGAACTAAACTACTCCTTTGCAAGGGAGCTAACAAAATTAACGAGGTTAGTGAACAAGGAACTACTCAAGGTACTTAATAAAGTCGGTGAACCATGGAAAGTAGATCATGGTGATATACTGATGAAGGGTTTTAGCTGCTTTCTACGAGAGACAAATATGATCATGTATAAAGACCTGAGGTCTTATGCTGGCTGAGAAACAGACACACAACCAGAAGGAAAAACTAAATTCTATAAGTATGTAGGTCATGGTCATATACTGATGGTAGGCTTCAGCTGGTCTCCCCTTGAGGAAACTGGTACAAGCTTGAAGGTCCGAAAACCTAGCCTAATGGGTGTAGATGAAAATAATCTGCAAACCGTGAAATATAGGTCATGGTCGTATACTGACAGAGGCCTTCACTTGCTCTTCCCCAGAGGCAAATGTGGTCCAAATATGAAGATCCAAGGTCATATGATTACTTCGAAACCTAGACACAGAAAGTGAAAATTAATATTCTAAGTTCAATGAACTGTGAACAGATATAATGGTGGGCTTCGGCTGCTTTCCCAAAGAGGAGATAGTGTTCCAGATATGAAGTCTTTTTCTGGCGTCAATAAATGGTCATTATTCTGTTGGAAACTAACGAATTTTCCCCCCATCTTCAGTCTCAAACCTAGTCAATGTCAATATCAATTTTGATCAAATTACATTCGTTATTCTCAAGATATTGAACGGAAAAGAAATTTAGACAAGCGGCTGTACCTCTGTTAACGAATTTTACCATTTACAATCCCAAACCACATCTTCCAGTTGTGGTAGTAGTTTGGTATTACCTTCCCTGATATATTTGGTTAGGTCATGCACTGCGGGTGCTGAAGTCAAGCTTAGGTCATTTATAAATATCTCTTTAGTGTCCTTGAACTCCAACGCTGGTCTACTGATAAAAAAATGAGATAAACTTGGATGTGAACACGCCACTCTGGGCAGTTTGATCAGGATCTTCAGTGGTAGATTCAAAGGGGGTTCATGGGGCTCAGTTGAACCCACCTTTGACTGAAAATTTTGGATAAATTTGGGATACCATATTTACCCTAAATATTTACACACCTTACTCTTTGCCTTATACTTTTCAACAAGTCCATTTTATTAAATGTAAATGTGCTTAAAATTGCTGAATGAGTGGCAAACAGTGTAGACCCTGATCAGACGCCGCACTTTGCGGCGTCTGATTGGGTCTTCTCTGTTTGCTCAGGATTGCATGTCCGAGTACGTTGAGTAAGTAGGGTAATATGATCAACTCAAACCACTGCAGAAATTATCCTGGATCGTTCCTTTATCTCCGCTATGCACTCTTTGTGTAGCGAGAGAACACTGATCAGAATACGTAAGTTGATCTGAGTATTCGCTGGGTGCATATATCCGGAGGTATATTTTATCACGGTCGGCGATTACTGATTGTATACTGATCTATACTGATATATTTGAGCCTCAACGTCGGAAAACATACCTTTGGATACATGCGCCCAGTGCACAGTCCTGCAGTCTGATCAGAATCTTCACTGCGTGCATTTTGGATAGCCAAGGATGCAAAGTTTCTTCATGCAGATAAATAAAACTGATCATACTGCATGGATGTGCAGACTGATTTGAGACTTCGTATTGATAATCACAAAGGCTTTAAAAAGATAAAAAGTAGTATCACTAACAGATAAGTGTCATAATAATAACAACAAAACTGAGCAACCTCATGACAAAACCAACAAAATGGCATGTGCGCCCAGCGAAGACTCAGATCAGCCTGGGCATATGCCCAGTCTGATCAGAGTCTTCACTGTCCGCATGAAGAGAGATTGGGTCCTTAGATTCCCATTGAGCGCACAGCAAAGTCTCTGATCAGACTGGGCAGATGCCCAGTCTGATCAGTCTTCACTGTCCGCATGAAGAGAGATTGGGTCCTTAGGTACCCATTGAGCGCACAGCGAAGACTGATTGGACTGGATGGATGCCCAGGCTGATCTGAGCCTTCACTGGGTGCACGTCCATTTTGTTGGTCTTGTCATGAGGTGGCTAAAACCTGTATGCATACGCCTGAAATATATCGCGTTATCTACTATTTCTTAGGATCTATTGAAAGGTCTGTCGTTTCTTTAGATTTTACCAAGACCAAATATCTGTAAAAAAAAACAACAAGAGGACCATGATGGTCCTATATCGCTCACCTGAGCAAACAGCTTTGCAAACTTACTGTTGAAGTTTCAGCCAAGTTCACTGCTCTAAGATTTTTGTATAAATTTTATAGCCCTACTCCCGAGCGGCTATGTTTTTTTCATGCATCATGACTGCTGGAACTGAATCTTGAAAGAAGGTCACCAAAGGAACAATTCTGCCAAGTTATATTGAAATTGGTCCAGTGGTTTCTGACAAAAAGATTTTTGAAGTGTTTTATATAGCTATATAGGGAAAATAAGCCCCACCCCCTAACGGCCATATTTTTTGACGAATCATGACAGCTTGAATAAACTTGGTAAAGTGCCACCAAAGGAACATTCCTGCAAGTTATACTGAAATCGGTTCTGTGGTTTCTGACAAGACGATTTCTAAAGTTTTCTATTTAGATATATAGGGAAAATAAGCCCCACCCCTAGCAGCCATGTTTTTTGCCGAATCATGATTGCTTGAACAATCTTGGCACAGGGTCACCAAAGCAACATTCCTGCCAAGTAATATTGAAATCGGTCAGGTGGTTTCTGAAAAGAAGAATTTTAAAATTTTCTATACAGATATATACGGAAAATAAGCCCTGCCCCCTGGCGGCCATGTTTTTTGACGTATCATGAGGGCTTGAACAATCTTGGTACAGGGTCACCAAAGCAACATTCTTGCCAAGTTACAATGAACTCGACCCAACGGTTTCTTACGAGAAGATTTTTAAAGTTTTCTATATAGATATATAGGGAAAATATGCCCCACCACCTAGCGGCCATGTTTTTTGACGAATGATGCCGGCTTGAACAATCTTGGTAGAGGGTCACCAAAGAAACATTCCTGCTAAGTTATATTGAAATTGGTCCATTGGTTTCTGACAAGAAAATTTTTTAAACTTTTCTATATAGATATATAGGGAAAAATAAGCCCCACCCCTTGGCGGCCATGTTTTTTGATGAATCATGATAACTTAAACAATCTTGGTAGAGGGTCAACAAGGAAACATTTCTGTCAAGTTATAATGAAATCGGTCCAGTGGTTTCTGACAAGAAGATTTTTAAAGTTTTCTATTTAGATACATAGGGAAAATAAGCCCCGCCCCCTGGCGGCCATGTTTTTTGACGAATCCAAATGGCTTGAACAAACTTGGTAGAGGATCACCAAAGAAACAAATCGGTCCATTGGTTTCTGACAAGAAGATTTTTAAAGTTTTCTATCTGGATATATAGGAGAAATAAGCCCACCCCCTGGCGGCCATGTTTTTTGACGAATCCAAATGGCTTAAACAAGCTTGGTAGAGGATATCAAAGGAACATTTCTGCAAAATTATATTGTAATCAGTCGAGTGGTTTCTGACAAGAAGATTTTTAAATTTTTCTATATAGATATATAGGGAAAATAAGCCCCGCCCCCTGGCGGCCATGTTATTTGACAAATCCAAATGGCTTGAACAATCTTGGTAGAGGATTACCAAAGGAACATTTCTGCAAAATTATATTGAAATCGGTCCAGTGGTTTCTGACAAGAAGATTTTTAAAGTTTTCTATATAGATACATAGGGAAAATAAGCCCCGCCCCCTGGCGGCCATGTTATTTGACGAATCCAAATGGCTTGAATAATCTTGGTAGAGGATCACAAAAGGAACACTTCTGCAAAATTATATTGAAATCGGTCCAGTGGTTTCTGACAAGAAGATTTTTAAAGTTTTCTATATAGATATATAGGGAAAATAAGCCCCGGCCCCTGGTGGCCATGTTTTTTGACAAATCCAAATGGCTTGAACAATCTTGGTAGAAGATCATCAAAGAAACATTCCTGCAAAATTATACTGAAATCGGTCCAGTGGTTTCTGACAGGAAGATTTTTAAAGTTTTCTATATAGATATATAGGGAAAATAAGCCCCGCCCCCTGGCGGCCATGTTTTTTGACGAATCCAAATGGCTTGAACAACCTTGGTAGAGGATCACCAAAGGAACATTTCTGCAAAATTATATTGAAATCGGTCCATTGGATTCTGACAAGAAGATTTTTAAAGTTTTCTATATTGATATATAGGGAAAATAAGCCCCGCCCCCTGGCGGCCATGTTTTTTGACGAATCCAAATGGCTTGAACAATCTTGGTAGAGGATCACCAAAGGAACATTTCTGCAAAATTATATTGAAATCGGTCCAGTGGTTTCTGACAAGAAGATTTTTTAAGTTTTTAGTAAAAAAATCTATTTTTAGCTCCTGTGACCTAGATATGCAATGGACCGGAACCATTTGAACAACTTTGAAAGAGGACCAACCAAGGATCATTCCTGTGAAGTTTGGTCAAAATCCAATCACTGGTTCAGGAGGAGATGTTGTTTAAAGATTGTGAACGGACGGACAGACGGACGACGACGACGACGACGGACGGTGAGTGATCACAATACCTCACCTTGAGCCTTCGGCTCAGGTGAGCTAAAAATAATAAAGAGCAAGAGTTGACAATATAGCAAACATCCCTTATCCAGCAAGACTTACAAAATCAGCAGCCTCAGACACCAGACGCCTGTACGAGAAGCAACATCCGTCGAGCTCACCTTAGTTGCCATGATTCGCGAAACATACCAGTCAGCCGCAAATTTTACATACATGTTAAACTGAAGTACTCAGTAGGCTAACACAGCTTATTATTCTACTAGTAGTAAAATAAAAGATTGCCATTGGAAACAAAGAACACTACAGATTAGAAAATGGGAGTCTCAGTTTTATTGTGACTCTTCTTAAGCAGTAATGAAGCTTGCATTTGCTTACGCACTCTAGCGTATACATGAGCAGGACTCCATTTTCAAAGATACCACAATGGGCCCAATATTCCCAAAGGAAATGAAATATAATCTGCATTATGGTGAAGTAAGCTTCTGATGAACATTAATGATACTTTTTCTTACCTTTTACAACAAATAAGACTTGACATTTCATTCAAAGTACATCCGGGGACAACTGGAATAAAATGTAAGACATGCTGTCTGCTTTTATTTGCGATAACAAGTTTAAAAGCTTTCAGCTTTGGTACCTCTCTAACAGACTTGCGCATAGTTAGGCTCTGTCCTTAATCAGTGTCGGTTTAATGATCAAAAATAGTTTCATAAACTATTTCTGAGGTTTTACATGGCCACAAGAAGAAATGCTTTCTTTAATCAAATTTCAGACACCCTCTCCTCATTTCACCAGTTTAAATAATGATAAAAAAAATAAATAAAAGATCGGGGGAGGGAGTCAGAAATTATTAGACTGTTCACATCATGAACATCAGGTAGGAGGTATTCATCACAGAAAACACCCTCTCTTAACCCAAAATAAACGAAAACAAAGGAAAGCCAAACACGCGGTAAGAATTACTTCTCCAATGAGGATTTTTTACTAAGTCTGGCCGAGAAACTCGCCCAGTAAACGTAGACACTTCATGAATTTTCAGTTCAAATCCAACTGGCACATGGGGTTTATATAACGTCGCATTAATACCGATGCAGCATCATGACGGGCACATGACGTTTATAAAACGTCGCATTAACGTCGATGCAACGTTATGACGTTAATGCGACGTTTATAAACGTCATGTACCAGCTGGGATGTGTGTGTTCATTGCTCTCAAGAGTCCTTTCTAGAATCTAGTTGTACCAATTTTAAAAATTTTCATAATGTGAATTGTGTAACTTTAGTTGCATCATTCAAGGACGTAAATAATACAAAAGAACCAAAGAACTGATGTCAGTGCCGCCGTGAGAAACCAGCACCTAGTATGACTTAATACTGGGCTAATGCTATGCCCTCGAGGATAAGTCCACCGTTGTGATATCAACCCAGTGGTTGTAAAATACATTCTAACACCCCTGCTCGTGTTTTTCCTTATTTGTCTTTACATTTCTAGCCGTGCTTTATCTGAGGCATTTGAGCACCATTATCTTCCGCTAGGTGGCATTTTTCAAATACTGACATCTTCGAAGAATATGACATGCGCTGACAATGCTTAATTTGAGCGGATGCCTAGGCTGGTAACAAGACGTTTCGCCCCCAAGACGTTTCCCCCCTGGTCGTTTCCCCCCTAGTCGTTTCGCCCCCTTTTTGGTCCCCTAGTCGTTTCGCCCCCAACCCTAGTCGTTTCGCCCCCAAACCATTTCCCCCTATTTTTTTTATATAAAAGATTTATTAACTCCATGTGAGACAGAGAGAAAGGGGGAGAGAGAGCAGAGCATGTACTTTGAATGAAAATGTTAATTAGGAACTATGATAAGTATTACCTGTTTTGATCAATACCGTTAATCACATTGTTTATTTGGTTTGACTCATTAATCACACAATTAATGCGATTAATGATGAGGTGTGAAAACACGCGCTCTTTGCAAAGTTAAACACCTTTAATTATTGCTTCAGCACCTTTACCAGTTTTGTTTTAAATTGACTGACGACACCAGAGATGTTCGTGTGAACAGTCATGATTAAGTTACGAGACTTTAGAACAGATATTTAATTGTCATTTGCTGTTATTAAAATATGTAACAAAAATAAAACTAATGAATAAAAAAGATATATGACAAAAAAAAAAAAAAATGAAAGAAAGAAAAAAATAATATGCAAAACAAGTGATTAAACGTAATAAAAAAAAATAAAAGATAATAAAACAATAAAATACATAAAAAAAAAAAAATACATAAATAAGATTTAAAAAAAAAGAAAAAGAAAAAAAAGATGGTCGGTAAATAGTTACACTAAAATTTTTGAAGAAAACAGCCTCAGACCTCTCCGAGTGGCGACTTTTAAGTTCTTGAGGGGGGTGCGTAGGGGGAGGGGGCGGTAACTTAGGGGTAATTTTGGTACGGGTGTGCGAGCCAGTATTTCAAAACCTACCCATTCAGATACTTGGTCTTTGAAAAAACGGACCCATTCATATACTTGATCATCCAAAATGTTGACCTATTCATAAACTGCCCTTTGATTTTTTTTTGTATCCATTTTTGCTGGTTGTTACACAAATATCACAGTCAATTCATGTAATACCAAGAGGATAAGCAGCCTCGAAAAATCTCTGAGCGAAAAATATGTGCATATACCAGGATGTCAGAAAAATGGGGCCCTCATAGGGAATACAGAAAAAACTGGGCCATTCATATACTTTTTGTTGAAAAAAGGGGACCAATCATATACCTGGCAGTGCTGAAAAAGGGGGCTATTCGGCACGCACGTCCGTAATATGCCATACATAGGAAGTTACCACCTCCCACCCCACCCCCTCCCCGCCCCCACGAGCTTTTAAGGCCCGGTGCCGGCCGGTAAATAAGGATAAGTTATCCTTAGGCTGACGTGACAGGGCGATGATGCTACTTAAATAGTTGCCTCTTCTCACCTCTAATAAAAGTTCAACAGTGAAAATTAGTTTTACAATGAAAAGTGGGCGAAACGACTAGGGGGGCGAAACGACTAGGGGGGAAACGACCAGGGAGGAAACGTCTTGGGGGCGAAACGACTAGGGGAGGAAATGGTTTGGGGGCGAAATGTCTCGGATTCCCTAGGCTTGCCTGAACCTTTGCTGTTCGCATAACTTTTATCATGACATCATCAAATTCATTGACCTGATATGCCTTCTTTTTTTTTAGTCAATTGTTTACAATCGAGTCAACGAAGACATACGGCAAAATTTGCTTATGTTGTCCACGTGATTGTCATTGACCATTGAAATCAAACCGCGCGTTTTTTTGTTTTTTTTTTTTTGTTGTTTTTTTTTTTTCTTGTGTTTGTTTGTTTGTTGTTGTTTTTTGTTTGTTGTTTTTTTTTTTTACGAAATCCAGGTGACGGTTATTTATAGCCGCGCTATTTTGTCGCTCTGACATCAGAGTGTTGTTGATAGAGGGTCATATGTAAAACCTGGACTGGAACATTTGGGGCATTGGCAAACAACACAGACCCAAATCAGACGCCACAGAACGTGGAGTCTGGTCTGCTTCTGCACTGTTTGCTTAAACTACAGGAAGTTAAAGGTTAAATGAAACCGTCTTAAGACCCCGTTCAGGACTATATTCCCAGCCTACACTTAGAGACAATCGACCCATCAGTGCTGTCAGTGCTTTGATTCACCACGGATGTTGACCATCGCTGTCTACAGCGATGGTTAACATTCATAGTGAATCAAATTTAAGCAAGACGCTATGCTGTTGATTGGGAGATGTTAAAAAGTCACGGACTGCCAAAACTTACAGAGCATCATGTTGGTTCCATTACGAATATGGTTCCGTATTATATTTCCGATTTTTTACCTGTTTCTAAAGTATTTTTTGCCAACTTTGGCGCTTATTCGCAGGCAATTTTGCAGTAGATATTAGCAAAGTACATGTATATTTTGGGTATGAAAGCAGAAATCATCCTGGGTACAATTTACCCTTACCTTTATCTATACAAGATCTGTGCCAGTGTCTTTGAAGAGACTTGAGCTGACTACATGGCATCTACCTACCACTCCGTTTCTTGTTTTGAAAGTTTTAGAGGGGCTGCTGTCAGGTAAGTACTAAGTGACCATTTGAACTTAAAACAAAAAATGAAAAAAAAAAAAAAAAAGACAACAAAAGGACCATGATGATCCTATATCGCTCACCTGAGCAAACAGATTTGCATACTTACTATTGAAGTTTCAGCCAAGTTCACTGCTCTAAGATTTTTTGTATAAATTTTGTAGCCCAGCCCCCTGGCGGCCATGTTTGTTTTTTTTTAAGCAAAAAAAAAGATTTTTAAAGTGTTTTATATAGATATATAGGGAAAATAAGCCCCGCCGGCTAGCGGTCATGTTTTTTGATGAATCCTGACAGCTTGAGTAAACTTGGTAGAGGATCACCAAAGGAACATTCCTGCCAAGTTATATTGAAATCAGCCCAGTGGTTTCTGACATGAAGATTTTTAGAGTTTTCTTTGTAGATACATAGGGAAAATAAGCTCCAAGCAGCCATGTTTTTTTTTTTTTTTTTTTTTTTTTTTTTTTTTGACGAATCATAATTGGTAGAGGGTTACCAAGGAACATTCCCGCCAAGTAATATTGAAATCGAGCAATCCCTTTGAAGTTTGGTATTTTCGCAGGCTGAATCGAGTGTGGTTCTTTTATGCATTTTGTAGGGACAAACATATAGTGTAAACACAAACACATCTAGTTTCTTGTTTTGGATGAAGGCATTCATCTGAATAAAAGCGCTGAACTTTATTTTTTGTAAGTAAAACCTCTTCAAATTCCAAGTCACAAAGTGGCTGATAATTACATGTATGACAGCAGCCAATGATGCATAGTTTCTTCTTGCGAAGACTTTGATCAGAAGGCTCATTTAGTCTTCGTTCGGCGCACATATCAGAAGGTACGGTTTCTCACGTTGGGCTCAAATGCTCATTATATTTTAACATTAAAATAATAATAATAATATAAAAAAAATAGTTAGGCCTACCTGCAAGTGAATGTGCGTCCCGATATGCCAGTCTGTAGATTGATCAATATGTAGCCTATATTTCTTCAAGAAAAATTCCATTATAATTAATCCTAGTCCTGCTGAACTCGGATATACCCTGCCTTTAAAGACAGAGTAGATCCAGATCAGTTGGCTTCTGAAGAAGTCAACTGATCTGGACCTGCACTGTTTGTCATTAAGTATGTGAATTTGTATCAACAACCTAAATCAAGTAATCTGATTGGCCGAAAATTAGAAGTGGGCGTGCACTTTGGCCGGGGGCATGGCATCATACTTTAATCAGCATAGCAAGGGTTAAAATGTTCACTTTTTACACATCATGTTTTGATGTCATAAGCAGCGATACGGTACTTCTTTGTTAAAGGCAGATAAGTTCTATTACTAAGCTGAAGATACTTTAACTGGATCTGTTTCTGGAGTATCCCGGATTTTCTAGTGAAGATTCTGTATCTTTATCTGTTTGTGTTAGACAAAGACACCAACACGGGCTTTTATTCAAACTGGGTGCGCAATTTATGTAGTCTCTTTTGGTCAGAATAGCCCTAAAGGTTTCCACTGAATCACAGTTCACTGAAGATTAACAAAGTTTATTCCAGTCATAAGTTGTTCTCACAAATAGAAAAGTGCTTTAAGGGTTCAGTCTTGGCTGGAATAGGCACAAACTGGCTCTTGTTACACCCTGACTTTTCTACAGTATTGGATTTTACAAAGTCTTCATATTGTTTTGCCCTGATGGTACCTGTTCAATATTAATAGCCGGCACGTACCCTTTCACCATCTTGTACAAAAGCGTCAGCCTGTTGTCGTCGTCTTTCTTCTAGTGGAGGCAATCCAGGTCTGTGACCCGGGGCCTGTGAGCATCTTTGTCACACATCCTTCTGACCAGACTGCGCGAATGTGCTGTTGATCTGAATCTTCGCTAGGCGCACGTCCGAATGTAGGCTATGTTTCCTGACCCTGTGGCTCATTTTCTTTACCTACAAAGAAATCTGTTACTGTTAGGTGCAGAGTATTATTTGACGTATTGTATTTTATAGCGGCCCTGAAAACCCATGTGTGCAAACGGGTTGCGTATTTGCAGTTGCAGCTATAACGATAAAGTAAGAGTTATATCATCTTCAATTATCCTACTGCGATGTAAACAAAGGTGAAACTGCGTGCATTTAAAGTGGACACATGTCTCTTGTCAATAGGTAAATTAAAAATGATATGGTAATGTCATGTTGTCCTGACAAAAATGGGAGAAAATCTCGGATTTTTCGCATATATGAATTTCCCGCGGAAACTTCAATTGGCATATTACGATGACACGTATTCACCAACAGAATGTGCAATGTCAAGACCTGACCAATATAATCACAAATCTCGAGACACTGTCTTAAGATACTTCGGCTGAGAACCCTGTGAAACCTGGAGTGCATTCCAGTCTCTAATTATAGATAGGAAGAAGCCGGGTTTGTAGATATTGGTTCAGGTTAACCCTTGTCATGCTGAGTTAATTAAGATGCCACGCCACGCCCACTTCTAATTGTCAGCCAAACAATTTACCCGATCCAGGTTGTTGATGCAAATTCACATACTTAATGAAAAACAGTGCAGATCCAGATCAATAGAGCTTCTTCTGAAGCCAACTGATCTGGTTCTACACTATTTGCAGAGGCAGGCATGTCCAGGTTCAGCAGGACCAGGGTTATGAGGGTGCTTCTTAAGTTCCTACTCAGTCTATGTGGACTTATCAACCTACATTCCTCCACTTTTTCAGTGATTACCATTTCAGCTGTTGGTTTTGTCATACAGCCAGGCTTATAACTTTAATTCAAGGTAACACCCTGGCAGCCCAGTTTACCTTGAAAATGTTTTCCCTTTTGAGAGTATTCTGGCTGTAGCTCACATATTAATGTATTAGTTTTAATTCAGTATGCAGGAGCTTATCATCCAGTTATCAAGATTTCATTGACAGAGGGAGATTGCTGCAACAATGCTGTTGTTGCCAAGGTCGGCAACATTCTTTTGTGGAGATTGATCATGAAATATTTTCTACGGTCATTCTCTCCCTTCCGCTGATTCAAGAAGGGCAGTTGTCAGTTTCTTGCAAAAGAATGTGCACAATACTGGTTAACCGCTTAGAAGACTAAGCCTGCCCAGTAAAAGTGTGGTAGGTAAACTGACCACACTCGACACGATGCTGTTGGGTTGACTGGGCCGTAAAACCTCAACACAAACAATGCTGTTGTCACAGGGTCATACAAAATCCAAACTAGAGCAAGTGCCCTGAGGGTCACAAATACCCCAAGCAGGCACCATTTCTTAATTATAAAATAATTTTAAGTCAATGACAATGATATAAGGCAAAATCAATGGACCATGAAATATAGGTCACTGACCCACATATAGTTTACAAGGTCAATCTCTGAGTGACACTGATCTACCATCCCAAGTATAACTTTTCTTAAGAAAACAGTCTTCAAGACATGAAGCAAAATTGCTGAACCATAAAATATAGGTCACTTACCTACATATACTCGAGAGGACAATCTGATGTGTCACACTGATCCAATTTGCCAAATCTGATGTTAATCCAGTAAATAATCTAGAAGATATTAAGCAAAATCACTAGACCATGAAATATATTCTGATTTATATTTACTTTGAGGTCAAAGTTTTGGTCACACTACTATTATCTGTAAATATGACACTTTAAGGCATCAAATAGTAGGAGATATAAGACAAAATCATGAGCTATGAAATATAGGTCAGAAAGGCCTACATTTATTTTGAGGTAAAATACTGTGTCATACTGACCCATAATCCCAAACTACGATAGTCATACATCAAGTTGTCTTCAAGATGTAACATAAAATTACTGGATCATGAAATATATTTCAAGGTGACTTACATATACTTTTAGGTGTAATGTCAGATCAAACTGATTCATAAGCCCAAATAATGATGTTCAAACATCAAATAACATTCAAGATATAAGGCAAAAATCACTGGACCATGAAATATAGGTCAATGTGACCTACACTTTATTATGATGTGAATTGTGATGTCACACGACCAATATACCAAGTATCACATTAATGCATGGAATAGTCTTCAAGATAAAAGGCAAAATCACAGGTGCGTAAAAATTAGGTCTCAATGACCTTGACCTTATTACACTGAATGTTGATGAGATAAAAATGTCAGGTGCCCATCCTTCTTTTTATTAAGAAGTTGCTTGCATAAACAAACTGTAATATTCTACATATACTTTATTTAGGCTTCCTAGAGTTTGACCTCTAGCCCTGCAGCAGGGCAAAACCCAGGGGTCTATAGATGTAGTATAGAAGAGAACCCTCCCAGGTACCCCCATACCAAATATCAACAGTTTCTGATAAGTGGCTGCAGAGATATTTATAATCAAAAAACTTTGAAGAAAAACTTGGGTTATAGCAGGTGTTAACGAATGGAATCAAGAAAGGACGTACAGACAAATGGATAGATGAAACCAACAAAAACTATATTCTAAGGAAAACATCCTGATCTGGTCGATTCCTGCAATATGTCTGTTTGCAGAATCATTTCTGATGTATTTGCCACTAAACCATGGACAGAGTTTCAAACATTCAACAAGAATTTTCCACCTTAGGTGGATAGACATGATAAGTGGCTAGAACTCTATCAGGACTAAAGACAATGGTTGTGAAACTATAAAACCAAGATTAAAATTGGTGTTTTGTAGATTTACCAAAGGTCTTAACCCATTTTAGACTCAATAAACTCCCCCACACTCTATATTGGAAGAGTCAAATTTCAATTTAGGTATGTTAGGCTTTGTGATTTAGATATTCCTAAAGAAAAATGGCCGAAGTATTTGCAAACAGCAGCCTCTGATCTGGTTCTGCACTGTTTGCCAGTTACCCTTTTGGGGGTTTCCAAACTAAAATGGCTTAACTCTTAAACTGCCAAGAAAATCTGCATCTGAAAATGTTCTCTGTTTATATTGTCTGCTGAATATTCTTGCAAACTTTTCAAACCTATTTTTGCATACAGGCAAACAGTGTGGACCCTGATCAGAGTCTAATCTGGGTCCACACTGTTTGCAAAAATGACTTTTTAAAATCACAGGCAGATGACAAAGCAGACGACAGTTGTTGTGATTGGCAGTTTAAGGGTTAATATATTTCAGGTTCTTAGTATGACCACATCAAGATATCTAATAATAACTGCAGACGACTTTGGTTACAGCTCAGAAAGGAATGATGGGATATTGGCGTGTTATCATGACAACAGCATTAGTAATGTATCTTTGATGGTGAATGGTTACAGTGCTGAAGAGGCAGTTAAAAAGGCTAAAGCCACTGGACTTCCAATGGGTATACTTGTTTGTTTGAGTCAATTTTTTTGCCCAGTCAACACTGTTTACTGGGCAAGCTTACTCCTCTAAGCAATTAACAAGTACTTGTACACATACTTTTGGCAGTAATTTACAACTGCTCTTCTTGAATCAGTAGAAGGGGGAGACTGTAGAAATGATTTCATGATCTATCTCCACAAAAGTTGTGGTCGAGCAGGGGTTCAAACTTGAGACTCCTCGATCTGTAGAGAGATGCGCTACTGATTGCACTATGAAGCCCAGCCAATAGGGAGTAAACAAGACCATGTAGTAGAAAATGCACTTTAAGGAGACAGGAGACCCTTAGTAAAGGTTTTGCCATTTCTGCCAAGGGAGACAACTTTTGTGACATACTTTTAGCTTTTTTTTTTTTTTTTTTTTTTTTTTTTTTGCACACCAAACCCTTTCTTAAAAGTGGTCTACCCTAAAAGGTAAGAATTTCCTCCCCTTTGGAGCAAATTCTTTCCTTTTAGAGTAGTCCCTTTTCAGAAGTGAGACAAAAACCATTTTGAGTTGCCTCCCTCAAAGGATATCCTTCCCTCTTAAGACGTGATTTAAGTGAAGACTCAGATCAGCCTGCATGTTCCACACTTTCTAGTCAGGCTTTCTTTATTTCAATGCATGCTACAGTGTCCAGAGATTGTGGAGGGAGACAGGGGGGCCCAGATCAGACTGAAAATGCACTGGCTGATCTGGGCATTCATTTCTGCAATTTGATAAAAAGGTTTTTTTTGTTATTGTTTATTTTATCAGGTTGCAGTTTCAAATTACAAAAAGTAAAGTATTTAAAACAACTGTAACACTGGCTTTCATTGTATTGCCACTTTTCATTACCTTAAATTCTTTTGTACTAGTAAAGCAAAGGAATTACATATTTTGCAAAAGGATGCAATTTAATTGCCTGCCTTTGCAAAATTGGTTACTTCCCCTCTTTCAAGACAGGGTCGCGATATGACTACAAGGCTGTGAAAGAGACATTGAACTCATATATTGTAAAATGACAAACAAGGCTTCTTATCTAAAAAAATTCTTCTTGCACACAGCATTGCAGAATGGAACAGGGTTTATATGGCACTGTTTAATTTTTGTAGGTCTTCACCTGAACCTCACAGAAGGCTCACCAGTAGGTGATGGACCCTATAAATCTATTGTCGGTACTGATGGTTTTATGCTAGGAAAGTTTGGTATAAGAATAGCAATGGCTGCTGGAAAGATTGATATGGCAGAGGTTTGTTAAAGAATTAATTTGATCACTGTCCTCCTTTTGATATGCTTTATGTTTTTTTATCTGAAAATACTACTTCCACTTGAAATTCAGATACTTCTCCTTTGAATAAACAACTCTGAGACCTGTTATAAGCTTATTTTTGAAAAATATTTACTATATTATTGCATAAAAAGCAGTGTCGCACGTTATTAACAGCTGTGCATTAACCTGCGAAAAACCGTGTATTAACAAGGCAATTCGTGCACTGTTAATGCACGGCTACGAAAACTTTCAATATGATTGTACTGGGGCCACAGATTTGCTGCTGTTACGAGATGTGTACTGCCTGGCCCTGGAACGAGCATAGTCCATGGAAATTGCGTTCGCGAGACATTGGTGAAAAGGCGAAACAAAATAGTGCAAGAAATAACGTGAAATGTAGCAAATGTTTTCAGTTTTAATGCAATAATAGCAATCGAACATAGGTTTTCAATGCATTAACATTTGCCAGGTCCCTTGAGAGGTGTTGAAAACCGCGGCCTCCAGCCTGGGTTTTCAACACCTCCCACTGGACCAGGCGAATGTTAATGCATGAAACACCATGTTTGATCCCTATATTGGTAGTTTGCTATCTAAGCTTCATAGCCAGGTTTGGTCAAACAGGAGATAACTACTTTTTCAATGAAATAGAGGTTAGAATGTAAAGAGAGGTTAGGATGTAAATAGAGGTTAGGCTGTAAAGAGAGGTTAGGATGTAAAGGCTGTAATGCTTAGCATTCTGGGTAAAATTTTCAGTAGATGATGTATTGAAATATTTTTTCAGATTTTTCACAGAAAACAGGTTTTGACATTTCATGCAAATTGTCTCCATTGGAAAATTAAGGAAAATGTCATCAATTTGTCATCTGCTGGATTAGCCCAAAGAGTGGGTTAAAGATTTTTTTGTATGTTTGTATTTTATACATTTTCAAGATGAAATATAACATTTATTTTACAATGAATTTATAGACTCTTCAGAGTCTCACTACGAATTATTATTTTCATGCAGTTATTTTGAATATCAGACTATCTAGATTTACAGAGAATATAATAATAATTGAAGTTGGTTTTATGAAAATTTAGTTTAGAAAAATAAAATGCTGTTAGTCAGTGATGTTCTATCATTTTGGGGTATCAAGAAAAGCGGCTCAGGTAGCAACCTTTTAGGTATCCATATATTTAAGGTAATTACAGCATATAAAAAGTTTGCAGGGAATTAAACTTGAAAGATCATGTCCCAAAGAATATGATCCTCCTTACATGTATTTGATTTCAGTGGCCTTATATTTTCCGAGAAGGTATGTTTAAAGGTTTTTAACACATACAGTGTATTTATCCCCTCCAAACAATTAATGATAATTTACTTATTGTTCATAAAATAAGCTTTACATCTGAATCTTTTTTGGCATAAAATCTACTGTTGTAGGTACAGAAGGAAATTAAGGCCCAGCTTAAGAAGTTTGAGAAGCTTACAGGAGAGCTACCAATCAGTGTAGATGGACATCAGCACGCACATATCATACCAGGTATATTATCTCTTCATGCTGACCAAAAAAATTAGCAGGGCCCACTTGTTCAAAGCTAACGACATCGTTAGTTAACGATTCGTTAAAATTTACAAGTGATACGCAAATATGCTGAAATTTTTTGCTGAAAAAATGTGAGTAGCTTTTGCAGTGCAAAAGCTACTCACATTTTTTCAACAAAAAATATCAGAATATTGTATATTGAATCCGCTAAAACAGTTAACGAAATGACCCTTAACGAGCTCGTTAAGCTAACGACGCTTTGAACAACTGGGTCCTGATATTTTAAAAATATTTTTTTCTTTTCCAAGAAAACAGGACTTGGCATTTCTTGTGAGAAGTGCTATATTTATTCACCCGGGTATTTGTTGGGACAGAGAGGCCTGAGCAAATAGTGCAGACTGGTATGTTTTCTGCCATTTTACTTTTGTGATATTCTGTTCGGTGTCCTGTACACAATCTGATCAGAATATACTGTTTGTCACTAATCCAGCACTTTTAAGACACTGACAGGTAGTAAAATTGACTACCCTAATTTTTGGGACAGACAAGCCTTTGCAAACAGTGTAGACCCAAATCAGATGCCACAGAATGCATTGCCTGATCAGGGTCTACACTGTTTGCCATACATACAGTAATATTTTTGCCACATTAATGGGTAGTAGAGTGGACTACCATATTCGACCCACTTACTGCACTGTGCTCTTATGTTTTTCAAAATGACTGGGAAAACTTGTGATAAAATATGTATCCACCTATACTAAGAGTATTATTAACAAAACAAGGATCAGCAGGGCACTTATCTAATGATGCTAATGCAATGTTTTTTTGCTTTTTTTTTTCTTTCTGATTTTCTTTATGAAAGCATAAGTTGTGGGTACCCATTTGAAATGCATTGACAAGTTGATCATTGATTGTCCATGTGTCTGTCCATCCACCCGTATGTCTGTCGTATGTCAATCCATTCATATTTTCTTTTCCGGATGATGAGTAAATGTCAATGGATTTTCACCAAACTTTGTATGTGAACTGATATTGTTGAGATCTGGTTTGGGATTGCTAATGGGCAAATTTTGTCAATTTATGAGTTGTCTGCCCACAACACATTTTAATTTTCATTTCTAGACGATAACTTGAGTAAATGTCAGTGGGTTTTCACCAAACTTGGTATGTGCATTGATATTGTGGAGCTCTGGATTTGAATTGCTAGTGGGCAAAATTTGTCAAATTTTGATAGAGTTATCTGCCTGCGATACGATAGGGGTGGGAGATTATCATTTCATGTTTTTTTTATTAATAAATGTCCTGTCAGAGTCATTCCTTTGTCTGACACTTTACCATTTTTTCCCAGGTATCTGTGAAATATTTGCATCCATTTTAAAAGACCATGGTATTATCTGGACAAGGCTGCCACTAGAAGGCATTCCAGCAGAAATAAATAATGGGCCAAAGGTGGACTTCATGAAGGAAGTGCACTTACAAGCTCAGCAAGCAAAGGGTGTCTTCACTAGACATGGTTTAAAGTAAGGTAAATTTTTTTCTAAGGGGAACTGGTATGCCTTCAAGGGAAATAACTCTGACATGGAAATATTTGCCTCCTGTTGCTCCTCCCTTACAATTTGGGGGCTACTCATAATGGAAAGAATGCAAATTCTTTCCTGTATGAGAAGCCCCCATTTTCAAAAGTTTCTAATAGTAGGGAAAAAATAGGTCTTCTTTTACCAGAATGAGATGGCTCAAAATATTTCAGGTGTGTCCTTTCACCTTAAATTATTAATTGATTGATTTACTGTGTTGGGGTTTAATGACACGTCAACCCTTGTGGGTCATTTTGTGTCGTCTCCCAAAGAAAGGGAGATAGAAGAGATAGTTGAGAAGGTGAAAGAGAAGGACAGGGAAGAAAGAGGAACAGGAATAAAAGTGAAGAAACAGAAGAAATAAAAACATTCCCCCTCTACCCTTACCTGCTACAAGGATAGCAGGCCTTGCCCAACTGTAAGCCAATATCAGTTGGACGCCCCAGTGATGTAAGATACACAACATGTTCGCCTCACCCGACCACCATCCTCACCCCCTTAAATTATTATATACCTTCCTACTAGTTTACAGAAATTTTGCTGTGTAAGTCCATGCCTAAAATGTCATATGAGCTTGTGGCTGTTCAAGCAGTCAAGGACTGGATACTTTTGGTAGATTATCTGCCCCTGTTTACAAGGGAGACCAGGGTTCGCGTTACCGATCGCCATTGTCGCCATTTGCGCAGAAAAATAAAATTTGGCACAAAAAATCATAAATTGGCGAAAACAAGTGGCGAAAAAAACATCGCCTGAATTACCTGCTACTGAGCCATATAATTGTCGCGAGTGTCTATCGCACCTTACCTGATTGTATAATTCGCCAATTAACAACTCAATCTGAATTTGATGAAAGCGATATAAGGTCATGTGCCGTGATGGGCAGTTTGACAGTAACACCGCCCACTTTCCACGCCTTTCGTCCTCAATATTCATGACGCTCTGCCGAAACTACCAATCAGGAATTAATGTCAGAGTCGCATCGCCTACGTCACGGAAATTTACCCAGAATGTAATCACGTCGAATCCTTTGTCAAACACAAAGATGGAAAACAATTTGATTACACGAGAAATAATTATTGTCATTAATCGGTTCAGCTTATTGAAGCGGTAAGTACACTTTCACAGTGCCGACTTTAATTAAGCATGTTTTGGTACCGTCTTATGAGTCTTAATTTTATTTGGCGATCAACGAACGTCGTCCCGAAAAAAAAACACAAAAAAAAAAAAACACGAATAAATGCACGAACGTGAAATGGGTCCCCAAATAAATTTGCCCATTTGAAGTAATATTATTTCTACGATGGTCCGGATCGCGCATTAGATCCCCACAGATTGTAGCGATTTATCATGAAACACATGTATTTGCTACAGTCATTCGCTCTTTCCACTACTTCAAGATTGGCAGTTACAAGTTTCTTACGGAAGAGTGTTCAATGTACTGGCTAACCGCTTATTGTATAAGCATGACCCCTCTTTTTTATTGGCGCGATTCATAAAAAAAATGCTGTTCCCCATTCCATTTTGCTTAGACCCGATTCGTAAAGCAATGGCAGTTAACTCCCTTTTAAGTCAGTTGCAGTTAGCTCCCTTAAAACAGTAAAACCTGCTGTAGAAGAAACTTACCCCGCATTTATCAGGGTACAAATGAATATTGTCACGTTATTCTCTCACAGTATAATACATTAATAATATTATATTTATTGGCTTATACAACACTTTTCACAACTTTTGTTTCCATGTAAAGTGTTCTATTTTTTGTGACTTCATCATTCGATATGCAAAACAAAGACTTATTATTAATTCATGACATTGTAATTAATTTATTACAGCAGAAGTTTTAAAAATCAGTGTGAGAATTAATTTCCCCACACATTTCACACTATACTGATTCTTGAATCTACTGCTGCAATTAAAGGAATCAGTAAATGAACACCTTTTTTTTCTGACAAGATAATTCTTTGGCGAAAAATGACCAAAATTTGGCTCAAAATCTGGCTCAAAGTTAAAGAAAATGGCACAAAAAAAATCAAATTGGCGAAAATGGTGGCGAAAGAAAAAAAAATCCTAGTGCGAACCCTGGAGACAACTTTTTGGACCTCCTGTTTGCCTCCCTAGACACAAAGTCCCTTCTAAATGGGGTCTTCTCTAAACAAGGCCTGTCGCTAGACAGGACAGTTCGCCTGAACTTGCACTTGTCTACCAGATCTTAACAAGAGGGCCATGTTGGCCCTGTAACGCTCACCTGAGCAACATAGCACTTTGAGAGCCTGATCTAGAACTGATCAAGGCAAACTTTCTGATCAAAGTTCAAAATGATTATATTAACAAGTAAGTTTGTTTTGTTTGATTTGGGCTTAACGTCGCTTTCAACAATCTTTCAGTCATATCGCGACGGTGTCTGGATGTGACAGGGAGCTCAATGCTCACTTTTAGAGTGCTGCCTCACTGAAATATCATGCCCCAGACACTTTGACATGATATTCCACCCAGTCACATTATACTGACACTGAGCTGACCAGTTCCGATTCCTAGCTCTACTTTCTTAATGCTGAGCGCCAAGCGAAAGAGCAGCTAGTACCATTTTTTAAGTCTTTGGTATGACCCGGCCAGGGATCGAACCCGCAACCTCCTGGTCACAAAGCGGATGCTCTACCACTGAGCCACTGTGCCGGTGATTAACAAGTAAGACAATATAGCATGTCTAATGGACGGTGAAATAAAGGTCAAGGTCAAATATGGATGACTGCACTCAAGAGGCCATGCTAAGATGTATGCATGTACTAAGTATCACTGGCTGTAGAAGCAATAGTTACTGAGAAACTGACCTAAACACAAACACTTCACAAGTACCAAATATCACTCTGTAGGACCAATAATTACTGAGAAACTGACCTAAATGGAAAAACTTAAGAGAGTCACTGGACAGAAAACTATACATCACCTTGAAATCATCAAGACAAACATTTTGAGCAAGATTCCTGATGATCACTTCAAAAGTGTGGCCTCTAGAGCATCAACAAGGTTTTCCTTTGATTTGGCCAGGTGAACTAGTTTTTTATATCAAGTGACCCAGTTTTAAACTAGACCTAAAATCATCAGGACAAACATTTTGAGCAATATTTATGATGATTATTTCAAAAATGTGACCTCTGGAGTATTAACAGTTTTCTGCGGATTTGGCCGCGTCACCTAGTTTTTGACCCCATGTGACCCAGTTTCAAACCTGATCTAGGAATCATCAAGACAAACATTTTGAGCAAGATTCATGATGATTGCTTGAAAAATGTGACCACTAGAGTGTTAACAAGGTTTTCTGCTGATTTGGCCCGGTGACCTAGTTTTTGACTCCAAGTGACCCAGTTTCGAACTTGACCTAGAACTCATCAAGACAAACATTTTGAGCAAGATTCATGATGATTGCTTGAAAAATGTGACCGCTAGAGTGATAACAAGATTTTACGCTGATTTGGCCAGGTGACCTAGTTTTTTACCCCAGGTGTTCCAGTTTCGAACTTGACCTAGAAATCATCAAGACAAACATTTTGAGCCAGATTCATGATGATTGCTTCAAAAATGCGACCGCTAGAGTGTTAACAAGGTTTTCTGCTGATTTGGCCCGGTGACCTAGTTTTTGACCCCACATGACCCTGTTTCGAACTTGACCTAAAAATCATCAAGACAAACATTTTGAGCAAGATTCATGATGACTGCTTCAAAAATGTGACTGCTAGAGTGTTAACAAGGTTTTCTACTGATTTGGCCTGGGGACCTAGTTCTTGACTCCAAGTGACCCAGTTTTGAACTTGACCTAGAAATAAAGACAAACATTTTGAGCAAGATTCATGATGATTGCTTCAAAAATGTGACCACTAGAGTGTTAACAAGGTTTTCTGCTGATTTGGCCCGGTGACCTAGTTTTTGACCCCAAATGACCCAGTTTTGAATTTGACCTAGAAATCATCAAGACAAACATACTGAGGAAGATTCATGATGATTGCTTCAAAAATGTGACCGCTAGAGTGTTAACAAGGTTTTCTGCTGATTTGGCCTGGTGACCTAGTTTTTGACCACAAGTGACCCAGTTTCGAACTTGACTAGAAATCATCAAGACATACATATTGAGCAAGATTCATGATGATTGCTTCAAAAATGTGACCGCTAGAGTGTTAACAAGGTTTTCTGCTGATCTGGCCCGGTGGCCTAGTTTTTGACCCCAAGTGACCCAGTTTCGAACTTGACCTAGATTTAATAGAGGCAAACATTTTGAGCAAGTTTCATCAAGTTTGGGTCAAAACTATGACCTCTAGAGTGTTAACAAGTTTTTCCTTTGATTTGACTTGGTGACCTAATTTTTGACCCCAAGTAACCCAGTATCGAACTTGACCTAGATTTCATAGAGGCAAACATTCTGACCAAGTTTCATCAAGACTGGGTCAAAACTGTGACCTCTAGAGTGTTAACAAACTAATTGTTGATGACGAACGACGGACGACGACGGACATAGGGTGATGACAATAGCTCACCCTGAGCTTATGCTCAGGTGAGCTAAAAACATTGATGCAAAACTTTTAACATAAAATTTCTAAGTCGGTGACCTTGACCTCTGGGTGTGAATAGTGCTTAATAAAATTTTGAACCAACATCTATAATATATTCATACCAAATATAAACCAAATCCGAGAATTTAGAAAATATAAGATCTTAAAAACTTTGATGTAAAACTTTAACATTTTTGTTAATGCCAATGCCAACACCAATGCCAGGGGTAGTGCAATAACTCTTCCTGTACTTTGGTACAGGCCAGCTAAAAAAGAAAGCATTTGCTCCCAATGGGAGCAATTTTTATTCTTTTAGTGTAGAACTCTTCACAAGGGGTCAAAACCTATTTTGCCAGAGTTTCCCCTTTCCCTCCCCCCCCCCCCCCCCCCCCCCCAACACACACACACACACACCAACACACACACACACACCTGAAATTGTATATATTCCTCATTAGCACAACCAAATGTAAATTTTATGTACTACATGAATACCCCTGAAAAAAACTTTTATAAGGGAAACTGATACATTTTCAGGGAGGCAACTTGTCTAAATTGCTTTTGACCCCTTCTGAAAAGAGTGAATTCTTTCTCTTTAAAGTAGTCTTTTTCAGCAGGGAATTGAAGTGCTGAAAAGCAAATAGGAAGTCACAAAAGAAAATGGTGAATAATCTGCCAAATGTATCCAGTCCTCTTTACCCTTGTCATGCTGAATAAATTAAGATGCCATGCCTGCTTCTAATTTTCAGCCAATCAGTTTACTTGATCCAGGTTGATGATACAAATTCAAATACTGAACGGCAAACAGTACAGAACCAGATGAGTGCTTCCTTAGAAGCCAACTGATCTGGGTCTACACTGTTTGCAAAGGCAGGGCATATCCAGGTGACTGTTGGTAAATTAACCATACATTTTTGTTACACATGAAAAGGCCTCTTCAGAATACTGATGAGATATTATGAAAATGCAATTTGTAATTCAGTCAATCAGTTTTGTGACTAATTAAATGTAGGAAGTAGTTTAATTGTATTATAAGTTTTCAGGTAATTTAACTAATCGCATTTGTTATATACATTTAGGAAATATAGAAATTGTAGTTCAAGTTTTAAGGTACACTCATTATGTCAAACACTGATAACTCAGACTACTGCTTAAGTCAAACTAAATTTTTGATAAAATTGGTGTATGTTTATTTTCTTTACATTTTACCTGTCATATCAAACAAACAAAAAAAAAATTGGTCCCTTAGTGTTTGTGATAATGAGAGTCCACTGTATTCTAATTAATCTCATTTCAGTGTATTTAAACCCATGTATGCCATAGGTATGTGGCATCAGATAAATCATGTCTGCTTTAATCCAGCTGGATAATTTGATGAAAAATAGTTTAGTGGACCAAAGTGACACGTTCAAAATACTTCAGAAGTTTGTTTGTTTGTATTATTACCAAGATGTACTTTTAATTATTGCATTGGAACTTTATATCTTATAGCAGGATTTTCATCACTATGTAATGTCAGGATCAAATATTAACCCTTCTCATGCTGAATAAATTAAGATGCCACGCCCACTTCTAACTTCCAGCCAATCAGATTACTTGATCCAAGTTTTTGATAAAAAGTCACATATTTAGTGACAAATAGTGCAAATCCAGATCGTAAGCCAACTGATCAGGAGCTGCACTGTTTGCTAAGACAGGGCATGTTGTGTTCAGCAAGAGAAGGGTTAACATTTACTGCATGTAGAATTCTGATGTATACGTGCCTTAAAGTGCTGAAGTAAACAAAGTTTCAATTTTTTGTTTTTTTTTAGGGAAAATAAGGCATGAAAATGAAGCTTTTGCATCAGGAGAGAGTTAAATAAGCCATGCTACTTCCATTTTTAGCTCACCTGAGCCAATCCATCAAGCTGTCAACCATTCACACACTTAAGCAGCTCTCCTTAGACACAAAGTCACATAAAGTTTGGTGAAAACTAGCCTTGCAGTTTCATAGATGTTGTGTAAAAGCATGAACAGTGCAGATTATATTTTTATTTCCTTTGGGATCATTGACTAATTTGAGCCCATTCTGGTTACTTTGAAAATTGAATATCACTTAAGCCTGTGCTAGGCGGTGTATGCAGCCTCGAGGGCCCAGTTATTCAAAACTAACGACATCGTTAGTTAACGATTCGTTAAAATTTACATCGAGTGATACGCAAATATGTTGAAATTTTTTGCTGAAAAAATGTGAGTAGCTTTTGCAGTGCAAAAGCTACTCACATTTTTTCAGCAAAAAATTTCAGAATATTGTGTATTGAATCTGCTAAAACAGTTAAAGAAATTACCCTTAACGAGCTCGTTAAGCTAACGACGCTTTGAACTACTGGGCCCAGAAGTACATAGCTGCATATGAAGAGACATAATAAAACCTTTGATTATGGTTCTTTTATGTATTCTTTGTTTCAAAAGGCAACCTTTTAGATTTTTAATTGACAGTGCAAGGCAGATTCATGTGAAATGCCAGTCTTTTTTTTTTCTCTGAAAAATAGTAAAAAAAGAAAAAAAGAATGTCATCTGGTAGAGTTTTGCTCAGTGCTTTAAGGGTTAAGTTATAGGAAAATATTTGTATGTTTTTTGCAGGTTCCCCAGTTTTACTGGTATGTATACCATGGGCAACTACATGTCGCTAGATAACCTTCAGCTTGGTATCCAACAAGCCTTTGAGAACCAGTCTGAAAACAAATGCTCTAGTGATTCTTCTTCATGCAATGAACCAGTCAGCAGATCTGACAGTAGTTGGAACACTTCTGACAATATTGCAGAGCTGATGGTACATCCTGGTTACAGGACAGGGCATCTTGGGGGATGTGGTGATGGACCAGATGATTTTGCTCAGTCCAGTGAACGAGAACATGAAATAAAAATATTAATGGACCCAACAATGAAAGTTTTCTATGCAGACAGGAACATAAAACTGGCATCTTTCATGGAGCTTTTGCATCAGACCCTGAGGTTATAAAACTTTTTTCATGCTCAACTCATCTGAGCATGAAATTTGTCATGCTAATAAATCTCAAATTATTAACAATTGCAAATTCTTTCTTGTTAAATATAGCTCAGCATGAAATTTTCTCTGCTAATAAATAAGAAAATGCCAGCAATAGTTGGCATTTTCATATCTATTAGCAGAGAAATGTTTTTCTCTGCTAATAAATAAGAAATTGCTAACAATAGTTGGCATTTTCATATCTATCAGCAGAGAAAATTTCATGCTCAGCTGAGTTGAGCATGAAAAATGTTTTATAACCTCAGGGCCAGGAGGGAGCTAAATAAGCCATGCTACTTCTATTTTTAGCTCACCTGGGCCAAACTGTTCATCTGTCAACCATTCACACCTTTAAACAGCTCCTCTTAGACATAATGTCACATGAAGTTTGGTGAAAATTACCCTTGCGGTTTCATTGATGTTGTTTAAAAGCATGAACAGGCATGGACGATGAACAGATTGTGATAACATGTACTTCATCCTGAGCTTTTGGCAGGTCCATGACAAAACAATGGAAGACAAAACCTCCACAAAGCAGAATACGGGTGGATGATGAACTTTCTCAGGGAAGCAACACACAGCCAGTGTTTAATACAAAAGATAATGGCATAACATAAGCGAATATTTAAAAATGACTGAATTAAAACAAAGAATTCATGCCAGATTCCACTTATTTATTTTCATGGTTTAACCTTTACCAGTCTCTTCAATTATTTGAAGACAACAAACCGGTGATTTTTTTCTTGCTTTTCCCTAAAAACAGGATTTGACATTGTCTCCAGTATGTTGTCTACTGAAAATTTTACCCAGAGTGCTAAAATTAAAATTAACCCATTTATGCCGAATGGACTCTTCTACCTTTACTCTTCAGACCCATCCATTTCAAAATAAGGGGTGTCTGGCTAGTTTTTAATTATAACCGTATTTTATAGTAATTCTGTACTTAATGCAATTAGTGTAGACCCTTATCAGACGTCGTGTTCTGCTGCATCTAATATGGGTCTACACTGTTTGCCAATGTCCCTTTTATGGGACACCAGGCATAAATGGGTTAAGGGTTAAAATTTCCCTGGGTACAATCTAGGCTGTGCATCTGCATCAATGGCACACTTTGAATGTTACCAGCCCATTTTTGAAAATTCAATGAGTCCAGTCGGCAGAAAAATGCAAGTTCTGATGCTATTCTGTCTCCAAAATGCACCTCAGCTTAAATAATTTTGAGTGGTATAATTTACCTTGACTGATTCTGCTTATCATTAAAAATAATAGCTTATCTGAACATGCTGGTAAACAGTTTATATTCACAGTAGTTTCAGAATATTCAGTAATTCTTTGTGCCAAACTTGCATAATGTGCCTTTCAACAGCACTGCTTTTCAAACATAAAAAAATGGTACATGTTGGTCCAAGGATAAAGGAAAAGATCATAATTTCTTCTGTGTTTCAGATGACAGCATGGCAATACAGTCAAATATAGATGCAAAAAAAAAAAAAAAAATGCCATCTCTAGGAAAATATCAATTGAAAAGAGAGAATTATGAGCAATGAGTAGACCTCTAATATGATTTTGTAGTAAATATTCATTACTATAATACTGGAGATTTTTGTTTTGTTATGTTTTAACACAAAAAGTGCTGGCTGACCTAAAGTTGATATGTTTCATTAGCCTACAGTGGCATAAACCTAGAGTGAACCCAGCAATTACGTTTGAAATGCATTTTATAAATGATAGTTTTGACTTTTCTTATAAAATTACATAAAGCCCACTTCATACAAACAGTATTACTGTAATATCAGATCAGTTTTCACACCCTATTTGCCTTTGCTAGCAGACCATGCCCCGAGTCTAGAAAACTTTTTTCATGCTCAACTCGGCTGAGCATCAAATTTGTCCTGCAAATAAATCTCAATAACAATTGCAAATTCTTTCTTGGTAAACCTAGCTGAGCATGAAAATTTTCTCTGCAAATAAATATGAAAATTCCAACTACTGTTGGCATTTTCATATTTATTCGTAGAGAAAATTTCATGCGAGCTGAGTTTAGCATGAAAAAAGTTTCATAACCGCAGGGATACTTTCACTGATCTGAAGTAAGTCAGGGGCTCAACAATTTCAGCCCTGCAACTCAAAACAGATACCTTTGAAAACAATGAGCCTTCCAATTAGAATCAACAGTTTGCCTTTCTGTTTTCAGTTTTGACTAAAGCCCCTATTTGCAACAATCAACACAATTAAATTTAACAAAATTTCATAGATGGAAAAGTCCACCAGAAACACAGTGGTAAAAGGCTAAAAACTTCAGCAGACATCGCTTTAAAATATTCTTACTGTTCCAAAAAAATATGGTTTGACACGTCATGCAGACTGTTGCCTCAGGAGACAATCATGCAGACTGCATAACATTTCAAACCATGTTTCCTGGACAAAATAAGATAAACAGCAATTTGCTGTCTGCTGAGTATGCCCAGAGAGCATGTAGAGTGTCGTCCCAAGGACTCCCTTATGTAAAGTTAAGGGGTTCTTCAATAAATAATAAGATTTTGGGGTTTGTTGTTGTGTCATTTCCAGAGAAAATAAGACATTTCATGTGAACTGTCTAGCAGACAATTCACATGAAATCTTAAGTCTATTTTTTATGTAAAGTAAAATCAATTTTTGACAATTTTAGAATGTCATCAGCTACAATTTGCTTAGTGCTTTAAGGGTTAACTATTACCCAGATATTATGCCCTTTAGACCACAAACAGATTAAAATTCAAAGCCATAAATAAAAAATAAAATTAATTTTAGATTGGTCATATATGCATCATTCAGGACCCTTGTCCTTAACTTCTGAGGGTCCAGAACAAGGTTTTGGGGGTAAAAACTGCCAAAATGCAAGTCAGGGAAAACCCTGCACAAGAACATACCCCAACAATGAAGGTCCAAATCAATCTATGTAGATAGTGCTAAATAAGGTGTTTTTTCAACAAACATTTTCATGGACAAATAAGACAAGCGGACCATGATGGCCCTGTAACGCTCACCTGAGTATCATAGCACTTAGAGAATCTGACCTAGAACTGATCAAGGCAAACATTCTGATTAAAATTCATAATGATTATATTAACAAGTAAGACAATGTAGCATATCTAATGGACTGTGAAAAAGAGGTCAAGGTCAAATATGGATGACTGGACTCAAGAGGCCATGGTAAGATGTACAGCATGTACTAAGTATCACTGGCTGTAAGAGCAAAAGTTACTGAGAAATGACCTAAACACAAACACAACACAAGTGCCAAATATCACCCTGTAGGACCAATAATTACTGAGAAACTGACCTAAATGGAAAAAAACTTAAGAAAGTCACTTGACCGTGAAATATAGGTCATAAGTGACCCAGTTCCAAATTTCACCTAGAAATCATCAAGACAAACATTTTGAGCAAGATTCATGATGATCACTTCAAAAATGTGACCTCTAGTGTCAAGGTTTTCCTTTGATTTGGCCTCGTGACCTAGTTTCTGACATCAAGTGACCCATCCATTTAAACTAGACCTAGAAATCATCAATATGAACATTTTGAGTAATAGTTATGATGATTATTTAAAAAATGTGACCTCTGGAGTCTTAACAAGGTTTTCCTTTGATTTGGCCTGGTTACCTAGTTTCCGACCCTAAGTGACCCAGTTTCAAATCTGACCTAGAAATCATCAAGACAAACATTTTGGGCAAGATTCATGATGATTGCTTAAAAAATGTGACCTCTAGAGTGTTAATAAGGTCTTCCTTTGATTTGGCCTTATGACCTAGTTTTTGACCCCAAGTGACCCAGTTTTGAACTTGATACAGAAATCATCAAGACAAACATTTCGAGCTAGATTCATGATGATTGCTTCAAAAATGTGACCGCTAGAGTGTTAACAAGATTTTCCTTTGATTTGGCCAGGTAACCTAGTTTTTGACCCCACATGACCCAGTTTCGAACTGGACCTAGAAATCATCAATACAAACATTTTGAGCATAATGGTTGCTTCAAAAATGTGACCACTAGAGTGTTATCAAGGTTTTTAACAAGACAAACATTTTGAGCAAGATTCATGATGATTGCTTCAAAAATGTGACTGCTAGAGTATTAACAAGATTTTCCTTTGATTTGGCCTGGTGACCTAGTTTTTGACCCCAAGTGACCCTGTTTCCAACTTGACCTAAAACTCATCAAGACAAACATTTTGAGCAAGATTCATGATGATTGCTACAAAAATGTGACCACTAGAGTATTAAGGTTTTCCTTTGATTTGGCCAGGTGACCTAGTTTTTGACTCCATGTGACCTAGCTTCGAACTTGACCTAGAAATCAACACAAACATTTTGAGCAAAATCCATAATGACTGCTTGAAAAACAAGACCTCTAGATTGTTAACAATATTTTCCATTGATCTGACCTGGTGACCTAGGTTTTGACCCAAAGTGACCCTGTTTCAAACTTGACCTAGATTTCATAGGGGCAAACATTCTGAGCAAGTTTCATCAAGATTGGGTAAAAACTGTGACCTCTAGCCTCTAGAGTGTTAACAAACTAATTGTTGATGACGAATGACAGAGGGTGATCACAATAGCTCATCCTGAGATTTGCTCAGGTTAGCTAAAAATCAAAGTAAAATTCTGCTATTAAGACCACTAGAAATTAAGACCACTCCACTATTAAGACCAGCTTTTGTCATTCCCAAATGTTTTCTTTCTTATTACAGTAATGGCATATGCAAACAGTGTAGACCCAGATCAGTCTATACTGTTTGCCATCCCATTAAGTAATTTAGGTTACAACTGCATAAAAAGCAAATTTTAAGCCAAAAAAGTGTGGAATGATGTGCTCGAAATTTAGCAACATTTACTATCTTCTATATTCAATATAAAGACCACCCCACTATTAAGACCATTTTTAGACAGTCCTGAAAGTGGTCTTAATAGCAAAATTTTACTGTAATTATGTGGATGCCCCCTTACCTGGAACAATGCAGTGTGCATTCATTCAGTCTGAACAAAAATGTTTCATATTTTGCTAGAACGTTCTAGTGTTTAATTTTTCTTTAGGTGTGCAGCAAAGTCCCTGATCAGACTGCATGGATGCCTAAGTTGCTCCAGACCTTTCTGCTTGCATATATACAATATACTTAGGTCCCGTTTTACATGATGTGTCTCATGTTTTCATACAAAATTAACTCCTAAAATGCAAATCACAAATGTGACATTTTGATTTTTTTTTTTTTTTCAGAGAAAATAAGACTTAGCATTTTGTGTGAAGCATTTGCTAGGCAGGCAATTCACATGAAATGCCAAGTCTTATCTTCTCTGAAAAATTATAATAAAAAATTAGAATGTCTGCTATAATTTTGCTTAGCACTTTAAGGATTAAGAAATATATTCACCAGAATACAAAATCCTATAACGGATCCATGTTAAAAGCTGTCTGATCATTGAATTCATAGGTCTAGATAAGAGCAGGTATCAGGTAAATATTTTTCTTATTTCTTCACTAAAACATATGTTGTGGATACTCATTAGAAGTGCCTCAGCAAAGCGCTTCTAATGAATACCCACAACATATATTTTCATGGAGAAACAAGAAATATATCAATACTTTTGGATTTAAAAAAGCATCTTATCAAGAGCTATGTAAATTATGAAATGTGCATATTCAGACAAAGCTGCATATCTGGAGTTTTGTCAGAGCTTTTGCTGTATGCTGATATGTCCTACAGTACTGAATGACTTTGTAAAGGGATAGCAAAGGCCCAGATCTGGCCCTGAGGTTATAAAACTTTTACATGCTCAACTCAGCTGAGCATGAAATTTGTCATGCTAATAAATCTCAAATTACTAACAACTGCAAATTCTTTTTTGCTAAACATAGCTGAGCATGAAATTTTCTCTGCTAATAAATATGAAAATACCAACAATGGTTGGCATTTTCATATTTATTAGCAGAGAAAATTTCATGCTCAGCTGAGTTGAGCATGAAAAAAATTTTATAACCGTGGGGCCTGAAAGCATAAGCAATCGGTTTGATTTGGGTCTATGACGTCTGTATCTGCTTTGAGGACATCTTTTCCCTCTGTATGGTCCCTATTATTCTGTAAGCTTACAGTGAAGGCCTAGATCAGACTGCAAAAATATGGTCTGAACTGGACCTTAGCTCTCCACCTATGATTTTTAGACATCTCTTCTCTGCCTGCTTCCTATGACTACAGTCGACTCTCGTTATCTCGAATTCCAAGGGACTCACTGAAATACTTCGAGATATCCGTACCTAGACATATCAGAGTTGAGAGAGTGAGGAAAACAATAAATTGAACAACTACATTTAACAAATAAATATGTAATTTGACTCCTGAAGTTAAAAATATATATATAAAATAATGTGGAAAAGAGGAGAAATTGCTCCTTAGGAGCAATTTCTTCTCTTTTCCACATTATTTTGTTACCTGTTGTCATAGTTTCATCTTAAAACAGGGACCAGATTTTCACTTCGAGATAAGCGGTAATTCGAAATAAGCAAGTTCGAGATAACAAGGTTCGACTGTATTTAAAAACCATGAAGTGCTAGGATGTCCAGAACCTATTCTGAAGAAAACCTTCAGGAACTGGAATATTTCCATAATTTTTCACACTTGTTTCTAATAATGACTGCAGTCGTAGTAATGCCCCTCCTCCTCCTGAAGAGGCAACGGATTTCAATTTTGGTAACATTTCTTTAATGAGGATATGGAGTAATTTTAAAAACTGTTTCCTATATTCCTTGCACAGAGCATGTCCGGTGACCTGCAGAAGGTCGTAAATCATTGTTGCTGTTATATCTGGTTCTGGGTCAATGTTCATCACTCTTGACAACCAAATCCAAGCCTGTTCTATTCCATGAGGGTGGTTGCCTCGAGGAGGGGAAGACACGAGAATTGAAGAGTAGAGTCTCATAATTCCTGACATGCGCTTGAGAAATTTGTCTTGTTTCTCGAATACACCGTCTTCAGACTTGTAGCCACGAGATCTAAAATAACAAAAGAAAAAATCAAATGACTGATGTTCAAATCAAGACATAATGAAGCTTACAAAACTTTTACTACCAACCCAAGCTTTCTTAGTGTGAAAATGAAGTTTTTTTAAAGTATAACATATTTTAACGAGTAATACTTAACCTATAGATAATGTGCTATTCTCTTCTGTTTTCACACCTTCCACAGAAAAAACAACCTTTCAGTCGTTAATTAAAGTCTTAAACCAGAAGGTCCCTTAGGCAGTTACCTGTGTGATGTAACTCTTCCCGCTCAATTGATCACGTGTCAGTTTCTTTTATGTGTAAAACCATAGACACAATTAGGAGAGATAAGCGAGGGTGGGCGGAGGGAGATAATTGATTATCTATAGGTTAAATATTACTCGTTAAAATATGTTTTACTTTTAAAAAACTTCATTTTAACTTCATAATACATTAACCTATAGATAATGTGCTAGAATTTGCAGAATAGGAGGGAGGTGCTCTCCTAATACTAACACCAATAATATCTCACCACTTCTGGTTAAAGACTCAGGAAACTCTAAGGAATCAGATACATTCTAATTCTATATTTAATAGAAAGAATGATCTAGATTCACAATATAGCATATCTTTAAGGTGTTATGATCTAACAACCTTATATATAATAGTAGACTTTAGAGGAAGCCAGTTCTTAAGTCTCAGAGACCTAACATTGCGCCCCCCCCCCCACCCTTTTTTTTTCTTTTTGGGAAACAAAAATTGGCTTCAAAAAGAAAAAGGAGTCATTGAGACATAACATAAATATTCCATCGCAAAGTAAGCTAGGAATAGAAATAATATTTTCAAAACAAAATTTGTAAAACAAAAAGCCAAGACCATATACTGTAAGTAGTCTATCTAGGGTCTTGAATAAATAAGGAAAAGTCTACTCGGTGGAGTTTCCTATAGATAACTGACATATGTAGGTATTTTGGATAAAATTCTAGATATGTGAAGCTATCTAATTGTAATAGTCTAAGCTATTAGAATTATAAACTAATAAGATTCTGTTAATTGGAGCGACAAGACAGTTTCCGATGAACAGACATAGACTTAAAATAACCATAATGTATAATTATTCCCCTTTGATCAAATTAAAGAAGGGGAGATAATAAAAGTAGATGGAATTAACTTAACTATAACTCAGTTATCCATCAGAAGAAAAAGGTATAGACAAACATAATGGTTAAAACTATTGCTAGACTACTTGTATTACGAATTTTTAGTCAAGCAATAAAATAATACAGAGTTTGCATAAAACTGCTGGGAAGAAAGAACAACCTAAACCATTGATAATTAGTTTTGTCATAGACATATAAAAGCGTTTGATGTCCTGACAAAATAATAAAGAAGAAACTGTCAACATCATAACTTAGAGTTTGACAGACAATAAGAGAGATAAGAATAAGGTTGATCGCAGCTAACTGTAAGACGGTCATAGTTTGGCTAAATTTTACCGTATTGATAAGATTAAGCAATAATAAATAAGCTGGATAGAATCTTTCTATACCAGAAGATTGCCATGAAAAGTACTCCTGAGTAAATAATCATGTTAAAAATGTTAAAAAATCCACTTTGTAATGACGAATCAAAATGTTCATAAAAAGAGAAGGACTCAGAGAAAAAGTAATAGTGTGATAATCTCTGAAGAAAGATTATACAATAGTACTGATTAATAATCTCTAAAACACTTAATTTATAAGTTAAGAGATAGTATTACTATTCTATACGCAAATTTAAGAATAGTAAGAAATATATGAATACTAAATTAAAATTATACTACGGAACAAATTCCTGCTATAAATAAAAGGTTAAGCGTAACTATTTATTAAGCAAGGAATTATTAAACATATAACTCGCTATAAAATTACTGCCCAGAATTTTATAGATAAATATTCAATCAAATTTTTAGAATTGAATATTAATAGAATAAAATCTATGTCTGCATGATTGGCAATTCCTGAAATATCAAATTACGTACTCGCAAATGAATTCAGGAAGAAAATATATATACATATATACATATATACATATATATACATATAAATATATATACTCTCGAGATCTATGCGTAAACCATAGAGAGTAATAAAATAATATTATTACCACGATCCCTGACGGAAGGGTAAAAACATGTAAAAATATGAAAAAGATAATAATTAATTTAACGTCATATAGGTTTAAGATAAAATTTGTTTAATCTTTAACCAATATGCAGCAACAGTGACTCGATATTCTGTATTCGTACGTAGAAAAAGAGTACTTAGTCATTAGAATTTTGTATGATTGAAATAGAGATAAGGGGATCTAAATGGATGTATCTCCATGAACTGAATCGAAGGATAATATCCATTCTAAAAAACTAGGGCTTGTTTTAGGCTTAGTTTAACAAGCATACAATTGAATTATTTCCAAGTATTCATGAAGTCGTTATGCTCTGAATACTGAGAAAACTGTTAAAATATTGTTTAGTAAATAAAAAAGTGACTGGTCCACAATGTTAGCTAGATTTAAACCTGGAACGTAGCGAGAAGGTCAATCTAACTTAAAAGTAAGTTGAGAAAGATAAATAATGAAGATAGATATATAAATATCGGTATAATATATTATCTCCAACTATTATCAAATAATCTGAATATTTAAAAGCATAAATGCTACTCGAAAGTTTATTTACCGAATGTATAATCGGAGAAAACTTTCAGTATGTTCAAAAAACGAATCACAAAAGTAAGATCTGACCAGGAACGTAGGGGCAGCACTTACTACGTTGTGAAGTTCATATAAACATATTATAAATTGAAGCAGTGCATTTCAAAATCATCGAAACGTCTTGAAATGACTTATTGTGTGGAAAAATAAATAAATATCCAGTTTCGGAAAAGATATTTATCTATATATACAGACCATTTTTGATGCGGACTGGAAATCAAGATATTAATCTTTGCATTATTCGCAAACTGAACTTGAACTCTTAGCGAGAAATACTATGATCCCTTTAACGAATGTAAACATAAAGAAGGGGTAAAGAGATAATTAAGTGTATCTTAATTCTTTACCGGCTCGTAATTAAGGATGTTTTACCTTTTGTCTAAGCCTAGACCGTAAATTGATTAATATGAATATAATAATATCTGCTATTATGAGGTAAACTCTCGTTAATTAACCTCTAAGCATATATTAAAAATATATATCAACATAATCTAGAGCTTCGGTAAGTTTAGAGGAAGGAAATGATTGACTTTGGCAGTTTCTGAATAGTTACAAAGTCAATAAAAAATCAAAAGGAAAGTATTGTATATAATATCTAATTTAGGCAATAATAATCTGTCACGTACTGAATAATTAATGCCTTTACCAAATATGTATCCATTGTCAATACCAAAGTGCGAGAAAATTTTGATTGACATGGACTCTAGTTATAAATAAATTATTAGAGGTATAGAGCTAATCAAAGCAAAACTATTCCTCAATAAGATAAAGTAGACCTATAAGAATATATATGAAAACTGACCGGGCACAAGTATTCGAAACTTCAGAAATATTACTGATACTTTGCCCGGTGAAAAATTTTAATAATTAGACATAATGACCGGAAGTTAGTATACGTGACTATTTTGTCCGGTGAAATATGTCAAAAAACTAAGTCTTTCCAGAAAATAATTAAATTATTGACTGGAGACTAGTTGACTGGTGCCTGGTTGACCTGTGACTGGTTGACTGGTGACTGGTGCCTGGTTGACTGGCACCTGGTTGACTGGTGACTGGTGAAGCTGATTGACTGGTGCCTGGTTGACTGGTGACTGGATGACCGGTGACTGGTGACTGGTGACAGGTGACTGGTGGACTTAGCCTTTATCGGATACTAAGTACCCAAAGATGCCACCTTGATGGGTCTTACCCTGGCAGTATAGCCATATGGGGTGGGGCTCCCATCCTTAAAGAATTGTCTTATAACCCATCAAGGGTTGACAAGTTCTTTACAATCAGCTTCTCCACCATGAGAATCTTTAGCGAACTGAAGATCTCTGCAAATAAAAGTCCAGGAAAAACATATCCTAAATGCTGAATAACCTGGAACGAAAAGAACAAAAATATTCTGCATATATAAACACGACTATCGAACCGATTGCGCACGAGCGTTGTGCCGAATAGCGAGAGTCACGAAAACGCATGTCGAAAAAAGACCAGTCAAAAAAAATACGTGAAATCGAAAACTGAAAATTTTAAATAATAACACAGAAAGTGAAAGGAGTGATAAATAAACAAAAGAAACACAAGGATACAGAAATTTATCCGTGAGGAAAGAAATAATCCAAATTTCTATCACAGGTAAATAATCCTTGTTGAATTTCTTTGTCCACAGAAAAGAAACTGACACGTGATCAATTGAGCAGGAAAAGTTACGTCACACAGGTAACTGCCTAAGGGAGCTTCTGGTTTAAGACTTTAATTAACGACTGAAAGGTCGTTTTTTCTGTGGAAGGTGTGAAAACAGAAGAGAATAGCACATTATCTATAGGTTAATGTATTATGAAGTTAAAATTCTATGTACTAATAAGTTTGATAGTTTACATTATATCATATTATTATGGTCATTATGTACTAGAAGAATTAAAATGCAAATTCAGAGAATTTATGTCCTCTGCCTGTTAAAAATTCTCCAAAGGTAACTGCATTTGATAGTATTAGAGCTCAAAAAATGAGTAAAAATGCAGAAAAGTGAAAAAAAAAATGATTGGTTCAAAAGGCAGAAAAAGTGATAAAAATTAATATGAGAATTATCACATGCACATCTTCAGACCATGACAAAAGCACCCATACAATTTCAAAAAGTTAACCATAAAACTGTAGGAGGAGTTGAAGTCACAAGGTAGCCATTACCTATACACTTTGATAGTATCTGAGCCTGAAAAATAACTATTAAGTTCAGTAAGCGGAAAAAGTGATAAAAATTAATCTGAACATTATATCTTAATCACTTGCATATCTTCAGACCATGACAAAAACATCTGTACAGTTTCAAAAAGATTGGCATAAAAACTGCAAGAGGAGTTATGGATACAAGATACATACTGTCAGAGGTTGCGGAACTACGCACCACTGAAAGCCAAATACCATGTCCCCTCGCTTTTCTTCGAAAAGGCTGGGGACAATAAGGAGAAGAAAAAAACAACAAAAAAAACAAACTAATAAAACACAATGTAATCATGAAGCAGATTTGAACTTAAAGATAGGGCTGTATTAGGTCTGATTACTGTCATTTTGCCCTTGACCTTCACAGTCTTCACATCAAATATCAGCCAATAAATGTAATATATGTAGAAAACTTCGCAGTATAGGCTGACTTATTTCACCAAAAAATCAATAACTGATTACCTGGAGTCTACATGGATTTCTGCCTGGTAGCAATAAAACTCTTGAACTGTTCTACTGTGAAGTAAGGATATTAGTGTCATATCAAATTCTAACGTTATTTATCAAAAACTTACTTCAAATAATCTTCATCAGACTGTCCATCTTGTTTTGGCAGGTAGTAAGGCACAATGTAGGGACAGACTGTGTGGAACTGAGCCAATAACAAATCACCAAAGTCTGCATGCTCCGCCCACAAACCCACAGCAACCATTGCTATGGCAAATGCTGATTCGTGGTTGGACGACACCTGCTCATCACCTTTTTTCTGTAAAAGTAAGTTTACGTGCAAAATATGTTTTTGGGGCATAAGCAGACAGCAAAGGCCCTGATCAGACTGCACACTGTGCAGTCTGATCAGGGCCTTTGTTGTTGGTTTAGAGAAGTATTGTGTACTGCAAAATATAATGCTGTATAACAAATGATCAGACTTTGTGTCTGCTGGCTGATCTGAACCTGTACTGTTTGCCTATGCCTGGAAGATACCCTTTCTCACAGCCCAGTTGCATACATGTGAGACAATACAGTTCAGACAGGGAGAACAAATATAGAACTGAAGTTATAACCTACAATAACATTTATTGTATATACTGAGGCAGATTGAGACATGTCTGAATTTGTTTGTTTGTTTTTTTTAGGATTTATGGCCCAGTCAACGCAATGTGGTCATGTCGAGCACGGTCACTTTATCTAACCACATTTTACCGGGCAGGTTTAGTCCTCTAAGCGGTTAACCAGTATTGTGCACATTCTTTTGCCAGAGTCTGACAACCGCCCTTCTTGAATCAGCGGCAGGAGAAAATGACCATAGAAAATATTTCATGATCAAATCTCCACAAAAGAATGTTGCCGACCCAGCAGGGGTCGAACCCGCAACCTCCTGATCAACAGTCAGACGCACATCCAACTGAGCCTCTGAGGCCAGCTGACATGTCTGAATAAATAGTTAAGAAGTAGTTTGATCAGGATCCACACTTCCATATTTTCTCTAAATATTGAGACACCGTCACTCCTCTTACTTATATTCAAATTTGAACAACTCCATTTTATTACATTGTGATGTGCCTAACAAAATTGCTGGATGAGGGAAAACAGCGTAAACACTGATCAGATGCCATGACTGCAGCATTTGATTTATGTGGTCTACACTGTTTGCACAGGGCTGTCTGCCCCTATACTTAATGTTAATAATGTATTTGCATTCAGCTATAAAAAGGTTTCAGTCTACCCTAACAGCCCTAAGTATAGGGATTTTTCATTGACTGAGTTTTTTTACAGCCAGGTCAACCCATTAGGATCATGTCGAGCTTGGTCAGTTTACCTAACCACATTTTTCCTGGACAGGTTTAGTCCTCTAACCTGCTGACCAGTACTTGTGCACATTCTTTCGCCAGAAACTCACAACTGCCCTTCTTGAATCAGCGGAAGGGAGAGAACGAACACAGAAAATATTTAATCTCCAAGAAAGAGTGTTGCCAGACCCGGCAGGTATCAAACCCGTGACCTCCTGCTCACCAGTGGGAAGTGCATCCAACTGAGCCATCAAGGCCAGCTAAGTATTGGGACAAACAGACCTGAGCAAACAAAGTAGACTCATAAAGCGCCATTCAGCCACGAGTTGAATTCCACCTCCAGCTAGATTAAAATCCGGGTCCTCTTGATCCAAGTCAGGAGTGCTAACTACTTGGCCATCAGCTGGCCCCGATGGCTTAGTTGGATGCGCGTCTGACTCGTGATCAGGAGGTTGCGGGTTCGACCCCTACCGGGTCGGCAACATTCTTTCGTGGGGATTTGATCATGAAATGTTTTCTACAGTCATTCTCTGGTTAACCACTTAGAGGACTAAACCTGCCCAGTAAAAGTGTGCTTAGGTAATCTGACCACGCTCGACATGACCCCATTGGGTTGACTGGACCGTAAAACCTCAACACAAACAAAAACCTTGGCCATCAAGATGCTTTACAAACAGTAGTGTCAGTCAAACATTGAAAACAGAACAGCAAACTGTGCTGATCTCAATGAGATAGCTTGTTATTGCTCTACATCATTGGAAAAAAGTAAAGTAAAGTGCCGCTATTAAGACCACTGTTGATACTGCTAAAAGTGGTCTTATAAGCTGGGTGGTTTTATATATTGAATGTAGAACATAACCCCAATAAGGTGCTTTTTTTCAACTAAAAATTAAGTATTTGTCTCATTTCTCCACAAAAAAATATGTTGTGGTACTCATTAGAAGTGCCTCCTTGAGGCACTTCTAATGAGTAACACAACATTTTTTATGGAAAAATAAGAAAAAAATTATGTAGATACCTCCTTTTATCTGGAGCAATGTAGAATAACAAGAAAACTCCATTTCGGATTGGCAAAAGCTGGTCTTAATAGTGGAGTGGTCTTATTTTTGAGTGGTCTTAATAGCAGAATTTTACTGTACAGTTTATGGTCTGCAGGGCTGAAAGGGTAGAATATTTAAATTCAGCTTTCTAATGGTTTCAAACAATCGCACAAAACAGATCTCGTAGCTACAACATATAAAACTTTTTATCAATTTACCACCATCATTCTTGCAGTAAGATGTTTACTAAACACAGCAGCATCTGGATGGTCCTTCACAGAAATTCTCTTGCCAGCCACCTCCACCTGGTGGCCCGAGAGTAAGTTGAGAAGCCTCTGTAATTTGTCCCGCAGGTGGTCACCACTCACAGGCGAGATAGCATTAATTGGGGTGTTCACAGCTTTCTGGATGTCAAACTTGTATTTCTTCAACTAAAAAATTAATTGTATTAAGGGGATGGAATATACTTGGTAGATTTTCAGCCATTTTTTCAAGGGAGAAAACTTTTGCGACTTCCTATTTGCTTTCCAGCATCCCAAGCCTCTTCCCTAGGGAGCAAATTCTTTTCTTTTAAAAGCAGACTCTTTTTCCCAAGAGCCTCTTCTGAAAAGGGGTCTGTTCTAAAGGGAAAGAATTTGATCCTTGGGAAAAGGAATCTGCTCTAAAAGAAAAGAATTTGCTCCCCTTGGGAGCAAATTCTTTCCTTTTAGAGCAGACCCCTTTTCAGAAGACAAGTAAAGCAATCTGACTGAGTTGCCTCCCACATAAGTGTATCAATTCTCCTCAAATAGAGACAGCATTAATCCTTGTCATGCTGAATAAATTAAGAAGTCCCGCCCACTTCTAGTTTTCAGCCAATCAGATTACTTGATCCAGGATGCAAATTCATATTGTTAATTACAAACAGTGCAGCTCCAAATCAGTTGGCTTCAACTGAGCTGGACCTACACTATTTGCAAGAGCAGAGCATATCCAGGTTCAGCAGGACTGGGTTAATAGGGGTTGTACACAGCTTTCTGGATGCCTAAACTTGTATTTTTTTTAAATGAGAATTTAATTTATTAAATAGACTGAGATGGAATAAATATGAATAAAAACGTGAAACGATAATACCCAGCCACTATAATGTGGCTGGCAGATAACTGTCAAAATTAATGAAATCTGCCAATTAGTAATGACAAACCAGATCTCCACAATATCAATGCACACCCCAAATTTGGTGAAAATCTATTGATAATTACTCAAGTTATTGTCCAAAAACTAAAATACAGATGGAGATATGATAAAATGATAGACATTCTCATGAAATAGGTGTTATGTGACTTGCTGTAAGCAAAACTGATGGATTTGTGACTCTTCTCTTTACATGACCTGTCACATAAAATGAAAATTGAGACACATAACTTAGAAGGAGTAAGAAGGATTAACAGAAAAACAGTTTTTTCTTTTTTCTCAACATAAATATATGTTGGGAAGGGGATGAGGGGTCATGTCATAATTTTTATTTTTCTCATGTGTGTGGCACATAAGCAATGTCATGGGACTTCAGGTAAGGCTGGCTAATCAGAGCTGAAAAGATAATCGATTATCAGTCATGTCATTGTGATCAATATTTGATTAGTAATCATTGAAGATTTGATAATTTTACCTGTCTACCTGAGCATGACTCTTACCATATGTTATATTTTACTGTATGTATTTGGTCAGGCAGGCCTGAGCAAACAGTGTAGACCCAGATGAGATGCCGAGAAACATGGCGTCTCATCAGAGTCTACACTATCTGCCACTCATTCAGCTATTTTTAAACACAACATTTGGTATTAAATTGTACTTTTTCAAATTTTAGATAAAGTATGGTAGGGAGTTGAGGTGTTTGAATACTAGGGGTAATATGCTAAAGTAACAGACACAGAAATAAAATGATCGATTATCAGCAAATCTGTAACAATAATCGTTTTTGTGGTATTTATCAATCAATTAACTGATTATCCAATTAATCGTACTAGCCTTAACTTCAGGTATGTGCAAACTATACAGTCTGGTCAGGATACACAGTCTGCTACTTGAAATCTACAAGATTCCACAGATTGTCTAGGTGAACTGTGCATGCTCTGACTAGGCTGCACATATCATTTTACTTGATGTGTCTCATACTATTTGTATTAAAAAGTAGATTTCATAAATTATGTCTGCCTTGTAATCTTAACCCTTGTCATGCTGAATAAATTAGGATGTCAGGCCCACTTCTAATAGCCAGCCAATCAGATTTCTTGATCCAGATTGTTGATATAAATTCACAAACTGAATGACATAAAGTGCAGATCTGGATAATTTGGCTTCTGAAGCAGCAAACTGATCTGGATCTACATTGTTTGCAAATCAGGGTATATCCAGGTTCCACAGGACAAGGGTGTAAGAGTATGTAAAACCTTCAGATTCCATCAAATGCACTGCATACGGCAGGGATATGCATACTGAGCCAAGCCTTCATTTTTTATAATTGCAAATTAACAGATTTACACTAATTTTAATAGCTCAATTTTATTGATCAAATGCAAATTTAAAATGGCATTTATACTTTGATAAATCTCCTGAGCAGTAATCATGGAACTATTTTCTTTGCGTAGATTTGAAAAATAAGCTTTTAACTCATGTTTTCAATGTACACTTGACCAACTTTGGAATAAAAAAATGTATTTTATTTTTTGCCTATCTTATCCTTAACCCTTCTCTTGCTGAACACAACATGCCCCGACTTAGCAAACAGTGTAGATCCTGATCTGGATCTGTACTGTTTGTCATTAAATATGTGAATTTCTATTAAAAAACCTGGATCAAGTAATCTGATTGGCTGGAAATTAGAAGAGGGCGTGGCATCTTAATTTATTCAGCAAGGCAAGTGTTAAATAAATGCTAGCAAATCACCCATCACTTTTCACAAAGCACTTTGGACTTTATCCAGTTTGTAATTACACGTCGATAAAGTCCGCAAAATGAAATTCATGCTAATAGTATATGCCAGGAAACACCTGACATGTTCTATATCATAGCTCTAAATAAGAGGTAGTATCAGGTATTAACATTTTTCTTACTTCTCCATGAAAACGTATGTTGTCGGTACTCATTAGAAGCGCCTCAGTGAGGCACTTCTAATGAGTACACACAACATAAGTTTTCGTGGAGAAATAAAAATATGAATCCAGTGTTGTGCCTAGACCACACCCCTGTGCCATTCCTGCAGCAATGTCCTACTAGAAATAAACTGCCGAGGGCTACGGGGCGTGCCCTGAAAAAAATCAGTCATTTTTTACATTTGGCCCATTTCAGTCCATTAATTTCTTTCCCAGCGATTCAGACAATAATAAGGGTAACTAAAACGGGACAAAATCGAGTCGGGTTCACAGTAAATTCCATTAAATTTTCTGATAATTACTGCACTGTTAGTTGTAAATTGTCATGTAAACCAATCTGAAGCATTAAAATGGTGAAGAGGCAGCTGCGACTCATGCATTTTGTGGCTCTTACCACCAATCGTACAACTTCTGAGGCAGTTTTGATTGGCAAAACTATATGGTCACCTTGTGTTTGTTTGTGTTGAGGTTTTATGGCCCAGTCAATCCAACTGGGTCGTGTCGAGCACGATCAGTTCACCTAACCATACTTTTACTGGGCAGGCTTAGTCCTCTAAGCAGTTAACTAGTATTGTGCACATTCTTTTGCCAGAAACTGACAACTGCCCTTCTTGAATCAGCAGAAAGGACAGAATGACCGTAGAATATATTTCATGATCAATCTCCATAAAAGAATGCTGCCGACCCGGCGAGGACTGAACCCACAACCTCCTGATCACCAGTCTGATGCGCATCAGGCTATGTATATGATTTGACAGATTAGTAGTGTCTGTACCTGTGGAGTGGCTGTTAAGCTCTGTATCTGTTGTTCTGCTGTCTTGAGTTTGTTCTGCAGGACTGTGTAGTGCTTAAAAGCCTCTATATCCACACATAACGACTCCCCTCCTGCTAATAAATTACATCAATACATCATTATTACAGAAGCAATAGCAAAATAATGGCCATGCCACATAAAAAGGTGTCTTTGGAGGATATGTGAACAGTGAAAGCACACATAAACCTGTGCATTCTTACAATGGGCTGTTCAGTCATGGAGTCTGATGTGAGACTTTGCTATTCACTTATTCATTTGCTAAATATTGTAGGATATATTGACTCATTTTACACTGAATAAACTCAAACCACACTACATATTAGAAGAGTCCAATTTGAATTTTAGGTATGTCAGGCTAAGAGATTTTAATATTCCTAGAGAAAATGGCTAACTATATGCAAAACAATGCAGACCCTGAGAGACACCGCATTTTGCTGGATCTGATTTTGGTCTGCAATGTTTGCCAATTACCCTTTTGTTGGTTTCCCAACAAAAACGTGTTAAGGGAGGGCAAAGGACCTGATGAAATTATGTAGATGTACAGAATAATCTGAGTCAAGGTGAGGTTCAATATGACATTTGAGTTATAACGTTCAAACAGGTTACTAATTATACTCTATGAAAACAGTGTTCACAGACTATGTGATAACTGCAGTGACAATTATATGTTGTTGTTTTTTATTATTTCTGCACAAAAATGTTTTGTGTGTGTAATCTATTATCATTAGAATTGCCTCACCCATGAACATTTTATTAAGCAAACCATGAACTGCTTTGAAAGCCTGTAACATCACAATGGTCCAATTTCTGTCTGTCCTGAGGGCCTATCCATCAGGGAAATGAAATGCAAACATTGTTCTTTGTTTTGAAAGCCACTGAGAATTCAGATACTGATGAACAACTAAATTGGATTGTCCAATATGGTGGACATGGCAAAAGAATAAAATCAACATGTATGTACAGTTTGTAAGTCAAGCATTTCGTTCAGAAATTTCCTTGTGCCATATTATAACATCTCAGATAGAAATAAACTGCTTTATTTCAGCCCTGTGCAATGAAGAATAAATAAAATATAGACTTTCAAAAAGTGTATATGATAAATGTCATAAATTTTGAACCCAAAATTTCTGACAAAATGGCATATGCAAACAGTGTAGACCCAGCAGTCTGAAAGAGCAGTCTGATCAGGGTCTACACTGTTTGTCATTTCCTCTAGGAATTTTAAGAAACAACTGCATAAAAAGCAAAATTTAGGCCAAAACAGACAGAATAAAGTGTTCAAAATTTTAGAACATTTACCATACTTTCTTCTGCCTCTGATTATAATATATACAAAGTCTACCCCTCTTCAATCCCAGCCCCCCTCTGGACAGCTGTGGCTGTTTACCTGCTGCTCCCGCAACTGTTGATGCCGACAGACTAATATTTGATCCACTGCTCTGAGAAACTGGTGTAGATGAAGCCCCTACACTAGATGATGACTGAAATAAATAACAAACAAAACCAAGTTAATGCAGGTATCATTTGACACATATAATGCGAAAAGTGTCTTCGAGCATACAAACTGTATAGCTCCAGATAAACAACTGAGAAGTCTTGTTATTTTTCTTATTTCTCCATGAAAAGATATATTGTGGGTACTTCTCTGAAGCACTTTTCTCAACCAAAAAGAACTGTTATTGCCTTATTCCTCCATGAAAACAGGTTGTGGTTACTTATTAGAAATGACTTGCCCTTGGCGATGTGTGGATGGAAGGGTGATCATGAAAGGCCCTGTGCTAGAGTGCCATAAAGTCATAGCAGAGCAGAATTCCACCTTCAGCAGTATTCAAATCCAGGGCATTGCCTTATCTTTTTTTTTTTTTTTTTGGAATTTTTTTTTTTTTTTTTTTTGGAATTCTGGACTATCTGAAAAGGGGTCTACATGAAAAGGAAAGAATTTGCTCCCTATGGAAAAAAATATCTCCCTTTGTGAGAATTTGCTCCCTTTGGGTCTACACTAAAAGGAAAGAATTTGCTCCCTATGGGAGCAATTTCTTTCCTTTAGTGTAGTCCCTTTAGGGAGCAAATTCTTTCCTTTTAGTGTAGACCCAAAGGGAGCAAATTCTCGTAAAGGGAGATATTTTTTTCCTTTTAGTGTAGATCCCTTTTCAGAAGGGAGGCAAAACAATTTTATAAGAGCTGTTACTGATAGCGTATCTATTCCTCTTAACAAAAATAAATGTGAAACCTCAAAATATGAACTCTCACTTGAGATGCAATGACCTCTCATCTGAGATGCAATGTTTGTTTGTGTTGCGGTTTTACGGCCCAGTCAACCCATTGGGGTCATGTAAAGCTTGGTCAGTTTGCCTAACCACACTTTTTCCTGGGCAGGCTTAGTCCTCTAAGGGATTAACCAGTATGTGAGCACACTCTTTCGCCAGAAAGTAATCACTGCCCTTCTTGATTCAGTGGAAGGGAGAGAATGCCCATAGATAATATTTCAATATGATCAATCTCCGCAAAAGAATGTTGCTGGACCCAGCGAAGATCGAATCCAGGACTTCCTGATCTCAAGTCAGACCTGCATCCAATTGAGCCACGGAGGCTGGCCCTGAGATGCAATGACCTCTCACCTGAGAAGCACTGGCTCCCCCTGCCGCTGCTGCTGCTGCCACTGCTGCTGCCTTCTGTGCTGCCTCAGCTTCAGCCTTAGCTCCAGCTTGGTTTGCCTTATCTGCATTCATAAATATAAATATCTTTCCATGAGCAAGACTGAAATTTTAGACAAATGATAATAATATACAAAGATTAACCCATTTATGCCAAATGGACACATCTACCTGAACTCTTCTGACTGGTCGATTTCCAACAGAAAGGGCATCTGGTTTTTTTATTATTATCATGTTTCATAACAATCCCTATATTTAATGCAAACAGTGTTGACCCTGATCTGATGCCACATTCTGTGGCGTCTGATCTGGAAATGCTCTGCTTGCCAATGTCCCTTTTATGACGCTAGGCATAAATGAGTTAAGAATTTATAACAAAGCATTGGGTAAAAAAAAATTCTCATAACCTATGTTGATAAATTATTGCTCTTTGAAAGTCCCCATATACAAACTACAGTCCATTTCCCAATAACATGGCAGGCTTAATCTTCTAAGCATTTCACCAGTACTTGTACACATACTTTCTCCGGTAACTGACAACTCCCTTCTTGAATCAGCAGAAAAGGAAGAATGACTTGAATTAGCGGATGGGGAAGAATGACTCTAGAAATGATTTCAGGATCAATATCCACGAAAGTTACGTGGAACAGCGGGGCCCAGTTGTTCAAAGCATTGTTAGCTTAACAAGCTCATTAGTGGTCAAATGTCAACTGTTCTAGTAAGTACAATATCTAATTCACAGATATTTTTGCTGAAAAAATGTGAGTAGCTTTTGCGTTTTTTTTTTTCAGCAAAAATATTAGTGTATATGCCATATTTAATGATCAAAGTTTCAACGACAGGTTAACTAACGACATCGTTAGTTTTGAACAACTGGGCCCTGGGATTCAAACTTGCAACCACTGGATCTGCAGTCAGATGTGCTTATGACTGTGCTATGGAACCCAGCTCTTCCTTCTTGAGAAGACTCTTTTTCAGAAGGACCTAGTGACAGTATCCCGTATTGTTGTCCCCATGATTGATTATAATGGATCATCAGTCACTTCTGCCTCTTGTGACTGATGTCCGGAAAGAGTTTCATAGTAGACTTTAATAGACTTTAATCAGAAAATTCTATTTTTAAGGAACAAATTTTTCTATTTTTTTTTTTTTTTTTTTTATTTTCATAGGTAAATTGTAAAATGAAGTTTTTTAAAAGTAAAACATATTTTAACGAGTAATACTTAACCTATAGATAATGTGCTATTCTATTCTATTTTCACACCTTCCACAGAAAAAACGACCTTTCAGTCGTTAATTAAAGTCTTAAACCAGAAGGTCCCTTAGGCAGTTACCTGTGTGACGTAACTCTTCCCGCTCAATTGACCACGTGTCAGTTTCTTTTATGTGTAAAACAATAGACACAATTAGGAGAGATAAGCGAGGGTGGGCGGAGGGAGATAATTGATTATCTATAGGTTAAGTATTACTCGTTAAAATATGTTTTACTTTTAAAAAACTTCATTTTAACTTCATAATACATTAACCTATAGATAATGTGCTAGAATTTGCAGAATAGGAGGGAGGTGCTCTCCTAATTCTAACACCAATAATATCTCACCACTTCTGGTTAAGACTCAGGAAACTCAAAGGAATCAGATACATTCTAATTCTATATTTAATAGAAAGAATGGTCTAGATTCACAAAATAGCTTTAAGGTGTTATGATCTAACAACCTTATATATATTAGTAGACTCTAGAGGAAGCCAGTTCTTAAGTCTCAGAGACCTAACATCGGCCCCCCCCCCCTCTTTTTTTTCTTTTTGGGAAACAACAATTGGCTTCAAAAAGAAAGGGGAGTCATTGAGACATAACATAAATATTCCATCGCAAAGTAAGCTAGGAATATAGAAATATTTTGAAAACAAAATTTGTAAAACAAAAAGCCAAGACCATACACTGTAAGTAGTCTATGTAGGATCTTGAATAAATAAGGAAAAGTCTACTCGGTGGAGTTTCCTATAGATAACTGACATATGTAGATATTTTGGATAAAATTCTAGATATGTGAAGCTATGTAATTGTAATAGTCTAAGCTATTAGAATTATAAACTAATTAAATTCTGTTAATTGGAGCGACAGGACAGTTTCCGATGAACAGACACAGACTTAAAATAACCATAATGTGTAATTATTTCCCTTGATCAAATTAAAGAAGGGGAGATAATAAAAGTAGATGGAGTTAACTTAACTATAACTAAGTTATCCATCAGAAGAAAAAAAGGTATAGACAAACATAATGGTTAAAACTATTGCTAGACTAATTGTATAACGAATTTTTTAGTCAAGCAATAAAATAATACAGAGTTTGCATATAACTGCTGGGAAGAAAAAAGAACTTAAACCATTGATAATTAGTTTTGTCATAGACATATAAAAGCGTTTGATGTCCTGACAAAAAAATAAAGAATAAACTGTCAACATCATAACTAAAGAGTTTGACAGACAATAAAAGAGATAAGAATAAGGTTGATCGCAGCAAACTGTATGACGGTCATAGTTTGGCTAACTCTTACCGTATTGATAAGATTAAGCAATAATAAATAAGCTGGATAGAATCTTTCTATACCAGAAGATTGCCATGAAAAAGTACTCCTGAGTAAATAATCATGGAAATCAAGAAATGTTAAAAATCCACTTTGATACGAATCAAAATGTTCATAAAAAGAGAAGGACTCAGAGAAAAAGTAATAGTGTGATAATCTCTGAAGAAAGATTATACAATAATACTGATTATTAATCTCAAAAAACACTTAATTTAAAAGTTAAGAGATAGTATTACTATTCTATACGCATATTTAAGAATAGTAAGAAATATATTAATACTAAATAAAAATTATACTACTGAACAAAATTCCCGCTATAAATCATAGGTTAAGCGTAACTATTATTTAAGCAAGGAATTATTAAACATATAACTCTCTATAAAATTACTGCCCAGAAATTTTATAGATAAACATTCAATCAAATTTTTAGAATTGAATATTAATAGAATAAAATCTATGTATGCATAATTGGTAATTCCTGAAATATCAAATTACGTACTCGCAAATGAGTTCAGGAAGAAAATACATATATATACTCTCGAGATCTATGTGTAAACCATAGAGAGTAATAATATTATTACCGCGATCCCTGACGGAAGGGTAAAAAAAAAAAATGTATATGAAAGAGATAATAATTAATTTAACGTCATATAGGTTTAAGATAAAATTTGTTTAATCTTTAACCAATATGCAGCAACAGTGACTCGATATTCTGTATTCGTACGTAGAAAAGGAGTACTTAGTCATTAGAATTTTGAATGATTGAAATAGAGATAATGGGATCTAAAAGGATGTATCTCCATGAACTGAATCGAAGGATAATATCCATTCTAAAAAACTAGGGCTTGTTTTAGGCTTAGTTTAACAAGCGTAGAATTGAATTATTTTCAAGTATTCATGAAGTCGTTATGCTCTGAATACTGAGAAAAAAGTTAAAATATTGTTTAGGAAATAAAAAAGTGACTGTTCCACAATGTTAGCTAGATTTAAACCTGGAACGTAGCGAGAAGGTCAATCTAATTTAAAAGTAAGATGAGAAAGATAAATAATGAAGATAGATATATAAATATCGGAATAATATATTATCTCCAACAATTATCAAATAATCTGAATGTTTAAAGGCATAAATACTACTCGAAAGTTTATTTACCGAATGTATAATCGGAGAAAACTTTCAGTATGTTCAAAAACGTATCACAAAAGTAAGATCTGACCAGGAACGTAGGTGCAGCACTTACTAAGTTGTGAAGTTAATATAAACATATTTTATATTATAAATTGAAGCAGTGCATTTCAAAAACATCGACATCTTGAAATGACTTATTGTGTGGAAAAATAAATAAATATCCAGTTTCGGAAAGATATTTATCTATATATATAGACCATTTTTGATGCGGACTGGAAATCAAGATATTAATCTTTGCATTATTCGCAAACTGAACTTGAACTCTTAGCGAGAATTACTATGATCCCTTTAACGAATGTAAACATAAAGGAGGGGTAAAGAGATAATTAAGAGTGTCTTAATTCTTTACCGGCTCGTAATTAAGGATGTTTTCCCTTTTGTCTAAGCCTAGACTATAGATTGATTAATATAATTATAATAATATCTGCTATTATGAGGTAAACTCTCGTTAATTAACCTCTAAGCATATATCAAAAATATATATCAACATAATCTAGAGCTTCGGTAAGTTTAGAGGAAGGAAATGATTGACTTTGGCAGTTTCTGAATAGTTACAAAGTCAATAAAACAAAATATCAAAAGGAAAGTATTGTATATAAAATCTAATTTAGGCAATAATAATCTGTCACGTACTGAATAATTAATGCCTTTACTAAATATGTATCCATTGTCAATACCAAAGTGCAAGAAAATTTTGATTGACATGGACTCTAGTTATAAATAAAATATTAGAGGTATAGAGCTAGTCGAAGCAAAACTATTCCTCAATAAGATAAAGTAGACCTATAATATACGAGGATTAATTGGGTCTAGAATTATAATCATAATAACATTATTATTCCAATATGAAGAATCTTCAGTGTAATAGATTCTTACTGAGGCAAAAATATCTGGTATATTGCTATCGTAGTCTTAAATGATCCAGAAGAAAAAATAAAACAGGCAAAGTAAAGAACGTATCGAATTATATCTATGCCTAAATATAAGATTTTTTTTTTTTTTTTTTTATTTATTATTTTATAGCAGAGTTTAGACAGAGCACGACTGACCTAGACTCTTATATAATCAATCAAAAGATAGTATAAAATAGAATAATAGCTTATCGGATCAACTATTTTCCATGTAGAAAAGGCAAAAGGAAAATATGTACCTCAACTAGAATTTTAAATCGTAGTAATCTAGAGAGGTAGTGAATAAATAAATAAACTGTTAATTTATTTATCTGGTTGGTGTAAATTTCCGATACCTTAAGAATGAAAAATTAATAGAAAGTAGAAAAGATCGATTGCTACTTTCTTGTCAATTTACTCCTTAGATTACATGCTGATTACATATCGGAGCATGTAGAAGAAAAAAACAGGGGAGGAAAGAAGAAAAATTTTTATATTTCGTGTATATTTTTCTTCTTATAAATAACGATAGTTTTATAGTTCACCTTTGCCCTAGAGCCGAATAAGGTGAATATGTAAGAAGTTAATCTCTTTGTAGCGAACAAACGAGATATAATTATAGCTGGAAGTATCTTCTACACTTAGTGAATGAATTGCGAATTTGATCGTAACCGATAATTCTTAATTCATTTTCAATAATAAATATATATATAGAATTTAAGTCAAGTTCAAAAGTAACTGGACAGAATTCAACAATATAAATAGCTACTAGGTATTAGAACCCATCGCTGTCATTCAATAACCTATAATCCAAGACTATACATGTCTATAGTGGTTATATATGAATATATGTTGAGCCTGGAACACACTAGTAATCCGACACAAAGTCTACGAAACTACTGCCCGGTGGAATTTCGTTAGAATGACCTGGCACTACTCTACGAAGTGCCTCCCGATGAAATTTTCGTTAGAGCCGGAATTTAAACGCTGTCTAGCGAATTAAAGAGATAAAACATCATTTGAATGACCTGGCACTAGTCTACGAACTGCTGCCCGGTAAGAATTTTGTTATAGTCGGAAGTTTAACTCTTTCTAGCGGATAAAAGAGATAAAACATAAGTTAATTTAAAATATTAATGGAATTACACACCTATAATAAGTCAATGGAATATTAAAAATTCTAGTCTGATTTGGGAAAGACTGTACAGAATTTTTTTGTATAAAAAGTTATTATGTATTTCACTTAATAACCTATATCCATTGACTTAAACGTGAATGGAGCTCTATGAACGATAATAGATTGTTCGGGAATTAGTAATCATTATTTTGACACTAGTTACCCGACACAATGACCGGACACTAATATTCGTAACTGTTGCCCGGTAAAGTTACAAGAAATTTGACAAATTGATCGGATAGTAGTATTCGTAACTCTAGTCCGATGAAAAAGGGAGATTATATATGAAAAACTGAGCGGGCACAAGTATTCGAAACTTTTTCCCGAAGATAATTAATTATAAGGCAAAAATTGACCAGACACTTTCTGTAAAAGTTTGCCTGGTGAAAAATCAGAAATAATATAATAATATGACCGGGTATAAGTATCAGAAATATTACTGATACTTTGCCCAGTGAAAAATTTTTTTTTAATAATTAGACATAATGACCGGAACTTAGTATACGTGACTATTTTGTCCGGTGAAATATGTCAGAAACTAAGTCTTTCCAGAAAATAATTAAATTATTGACTGGAGACTAGTTGACTGGTGACTGGTGACTGGGTGACTGGTGACTGGTGACTGGGTGACTGGTGACTGGTGACTGGGTGACTGGTGACTGGTGACTGGTGCCTGGTTGACTGGCACCTGGATGACTGGTGACTGGTGCCTGGTTGACTGGCACCTGATTGACTGGTGACTGGTGAAGCTGATTGACTGGAGCCTGGGTGACTGGTGACTGGTGACTGGTGACTGGATGACTGGTGACTGGTGACTGGTGGACTTAGACTTTATAGGATACTAAGTACCCAAAGATGCCACCTTGATGGGTCTTACCCCGGCAGTATAGCCATATGGGGTGGGGCTCCCATCAGTAAAGAATTGTCTTATAACCCATCAAGGGTTGACAAGTTCTTTACAATCAGCTTCTCCACCATGAGAATCTTTAGCCAACTGAAGATCTCTGCAAACAAAAGTCCAGGAAAAAAACATATCGTAATTGCTGAATAACCTGGAACGAAAAGAAACAAAAATATTCTGCATATATAAACACGACTATCGAACCGATCGCGCACGAGCGTTGTGCCGAAAAGCGAGAGTCGCCAAAACGCATGTGGAAAAAGACCAGTCAAAAATACATGAAATCGAAAATTGAAAATTTTAAATAATAACACAGAAAGTGAAAGGAGTGATAAATAAACAAAAGAAACACAAGGATACATAAATTTATCCGTGAGGAAAGAAATAATCCAAATTTCTATCACAGGTAAATAATCCTTGTTGAATTTCTTTGTCCACAGAAAAGAAACTGACACGTGGTCAATTGAGCGGGAAGAGTTACGTCACACAGGTAACTGCCTAAGGGACCTTCTGGTTTAAGACTTTAATTAACGACTGAAAGGTCGTTTTTTCTGTGGAAGGTGTGAAAATAGAATAGAATAGCACATTATCTATAGGTTAATGTATTATGAAGTTAAAATGAAATAAATAGTGTTGTGGTGAACATCACCAATGTGAAGAAATTTCTATAGCCTGAAATGAGCATAGATCCAGATGTCACATTTTTTTGTTTTCAATCAAAAAATACTGGGCCCAGTTGTTCAAAGCGTCGTTAGCTTAACGAGCTCGTTAAGGGTCATTTCGTTAACTGTTTTAGCGGATTCAATATACAATATTCTGATATTTTTTGCTGAAAAAATGTGAGTAGCAGCAAAAGCTACTCACATTTTTTCAGCAAAATATTTAAGCATATTTGCCTATCACTCGATGTAAATTTTAACGAATCGTTAACTAACGACGTCGTTAGCTTTGAACAACTGGGCCCTGATATTTTTCTTATTTCTCCATTTAAACATTATGTTGTGAGTACTCATTTAAAGCACCTCATCAAGGCACTTCTACTGAGCATGAAACTTGTCCTGCTAATAAATCTCAAATTACTAACAACTGCAAATTCTTTCTTGCTAAATATAGCCGAGCATGAAAATTACTCTGCTAATAAATATGAAAATGCCAGCTGTTGTTGGCATTTTCATATTTATTAGCAGAGAAAATTTCATGCTGAGCTGAGATGAGCATGAAAAAAGTTTAATAATGTCAGGACCTGGAGATTTTGTCTCCATGTTTTGTAAGAGAGATAACTTTTGCAAGTTCCTGTTTTCTGCACTCCGTCTGACAGCAAATTCTCTCCTTAAGGTGAACCCCATTTCTGAAAGGACAAAAACGACTTTGACAAAGTTGCCACCCCTGAAAGTGTATCCCTTCACCTTTGTACGAATATCCTCATATAGAAGAAATTCAGACCTTAGCAGAAATTCCCTCAAGGAACAAACAAAGCACATATACAGGTATTTTACTGGAATTTTCCCCTATAAATGGCTTATGATAGGAAATATTGCATTTCAAACTCAAACCTAATCAAACTTACCTATTTCCAACTTCACAAACTCATAGGCATTTTTAGCTTGCTCTAGAATTTTCCTTATTTTATCAACTTTGTCCTGCCCAGCGTCCCCGGTCTGCTGACAGGTGGCGCTGATTGTCATGGATGTTGCCGACAGCTGCTGGATAAGATGAAGTGAATTTTTGGCTGCTTCTGGCAGGAGATCCTTGTATTTGCAATTTGCATTCAGGGTCTGTAGTTTGGTAGTAAGGTTGCCAAGGTCAGATACAGATTTCATTATCATATCAAGTCGCATCTTGTTTTCCTTTTGCCTGCAATATACATTGACTGTGTTGGGGTTTAACAATATGTCAACCCTTGTGGGGTATTTTGTGTCGTCTCCCAGAGAAAGGGAGAAAAGAGATAGAAGAGATAGTAGAGGAGATGAAAAAGAGGGACAGGGAAGAAAGAGGAACAGGAATGAAAGTAAAGAAACAGAAGAACTAAAAACATTCCCCCTCTACACTTACCTGCTACAAGGATAGCAGGCCTTGCTCTGCAATATACATGATAACAACATGGGATAATGTGGTTTCTTTGAACTTGTGCTTGCCCATCGTATGTGAAATTTCTAAATCTATAACCATGATCTGAAATAACTCTGAGGTGTCTGACTTGCAATGCATAAAACTTGGACCAGTAAGGCTCAGTAAGATGCGCGTCCAACTGGCTATCAGGAGGTTGCAGGTTTGCCCACTTCCAGGTCCGGCTACATTCTTTCATGAAGATTGATAAGTTTCTGGCAAAAGAATGTCCACATTTCTGATTAACCCTTAGAGGGCTAAGCCTGCCTAGTAAAAAGTGTGGTAATGTAAAATGACCGTGCTCAACATCTTAATAAATTCACTGGGCCGTAAAACCTCAACACCAACAAACTTGGACCAGTAACACCACCAAACATATCAACTAAATCTATCTAGGAATTCATAAGAGGCAGCTCTTTAAAACCTTTATCCAATAACTCAAACTGTCACACAGAGACCTCAAGATGTTTTGATTGTGTTGATGGGTTTAAAGACAGGTCAACCATTGTGGGTCATTTTGTGTCGTCCCCCAGAGAAAGGGAAAAAAGAGCTAGAAGAGATAGTAGAAAAGATAAAAGAGAGGAGCGAACAGAGAAGAGGAACAGGAATGAAAGTGAAGAAACAGAAAATTAAAAACATTCCCCCTCTACCCTTACCTGCTACAAGGATAGCAGACCTTGCCCAACTGTAAACCAATATCAGTTTGATGCCCCAGTGACGTAAGATACATGACACCTTCACACCACCCCCAGAGACCTAAAGATCACTGAGGTGATAGGATTTCAAAAAAAATAACATATGGAAAATATACTGTATCTGGTCACCTTTAACTTCATATAATATTCCCACTAAAAATTGAACACATTTATTTGGCTATCCATTGATGTGTCTACTTAATTGCTGGATGTGTGGCAAACAGAGTACACACATCATACACCACAGAACGACTTCCTGTGCACACCAACTCCCTTATGAAAAGAGGTCTATTCCTGAAGAAAAGAGGTCTACTCTAGAAGGAAATAATTTGCTCCCCTTGGGAGCAAATTCTTTCCTTCTAGAGTAGACCTCTTTTCAAAAGGGATGCAAAACCATTTTGATAGAGATGCCTCTTCTGAATGTATATCTATTCCTCTTAAAAATGTGTCTTAAGATAAAAGTGTTCTCCTGAGTTTTTTTGTGTTTTTTTTTTAAATTTTTATGGGAATTTGAAGTGAATCAGGAATAAGCTTTCTGTGTGGCTGTATTGGGTTTCTAACCTCATAAAGGATGAGCTTTGTTCGGTGAGCATGTAATTGTTTAGTTTTATAGATGAGAGAATGTTTGTAGATGCTAACACTGATGCCACTGCTAACACTAATGCTGGCGGGTAGTGCAATAGCTATATTTGTGTTTTTGTACAGGTGGGCTAAAAACACTTTTCTACCAGGCTGTCAGAGTAAACTGACAGGTGCAGGGAGCAAAAAAAAATAGTTTTCTTCCTGGCTGTCAGAGGAAACCGACAGGTGCAGCGAACAAAAAAATGAAAAAAAAAAACAAAACATTTTCTTCCTGGCTATCAGAGGAAACTGACAGGTGCAGTAAGCAAAAAAACAGTTTTCCTCCTGGCTGTCAGAGGAAACTGACAGGTGCAGCATACCACACTGCAACACATGTATAACCCCTATTTCAACAGAAATACTAAGAAAAGAGGCTTATGCATGGAAAACAATGACCTACTTTCTTCTAAGTTCTTCCTCTTGTAGTCGTAACTTGGCTGCTTCAGCCTCCTGTATTCTTGCATCATGTATCTGTCAATTAATCAAACATGCCTATATAATTTTGACCCCCATAAATCCCACTTTTATATAGTAAAACTGGGGTTTACAGGGGTATACATTATTTTTTCTTATTTCTGCTCAAAAACATAGATTGTGGGTACTCATTAGAATTGCCTCACTGAGGAAGTTCTAACAAGTACCCACAATCTATGTTTTGAGCAGAAATATATCAGAGTTTTTTATCTGAAAATTTTCATTTTTTGCAGATGAAATTTTCAATATATTTGAATAGGCGTGTTTTTGTAATGTGTTTCATAAATATATTTTGCTTCATTTTAGTAATAAAATAATTTTTCTCATTTCTCCATAAAAAAAATATAAAAAAACTGTTGAAGTTTATGTCTCACCTGCATACTAAAATGTGAAAACATTTAACTCAGGTTGAAAGAGCTGCAATTCTTGTTTAGCTCAGTGAGATAAAACAATCAGTGAAGTGAAACTAACTGTAAAGTTTTACCGTTTGTAGACTTCATTTAGTATTGATGCTAGGGTGGATTAAGTACATGTACATGGATGAATGAATGCCTGTCGCCCATGCTAACGCAGGTGCAACAAATACCTATATTGTAGCCAACCATTAAAACTGACTTGATGCAGTATTTCTAATGAGTACCCATGACATGAGTCATAGAGTACCCACAATACTGGTTTTCACACAGCAATAAGAAACATATAATCAAAGCGCTGATAGCATTGATGAGTCAAATGTCTCTGAGAGTAGGCGGAGAAAAGGAATGGGGACTAAAGATTGTTTCAATTAACTCTTAATTTCCTGTAATTTAAGCAAACAGTGCAGACCCTGACCAGATGCCATGTTCTGTGGCATCTGATCTGGGTCTACACTGTTTGCCAATGTCCCAAATGTTCCAGTCCCTGTTTAACAGATAATCCTCTATCAACAACACTCTGACGTCACAGTGACAAGATTAGCACAGCTATAAATAACCGTTACCTGGATTTCTTCTAAGGTGCAGTTTGATTACATTGGTCAATGATAATCACATTGACAACTTTTGAACTATCTTAAGGAAATTTTGGTGTTTGTATACTGTGGCTCTATTGTAAACAATCAACCTAAAACTCTTATTCTAGAACTATAAGCCTAAATGTAAGATAATGAAACCTGCCATTAACAGGCACCATAGCTCCAGATAAGGCACTTTGTTTTTTCTTTGTTTTTTTTTCAACCAAAAACTGATATTTTTCTTACTTTTCCAAAAAAAACTTACATTGTGGGTACTATTTAGAGATGCCTTCTAATGAGTCCCCATAAATTTTATTTTCAGAGAGAAATAAAAAAAAAATATTTTCCCAATACCACATCTTATCTAGAGCTGTAAATAAACACCTCTCAACAACAGATCGAGGGTTGAGCGCAAGACTAGCGTAAGTCAGATGGTTGTTTTTCCCCAAACCTAATCTCCTCACTATGAAGGCGTTATGAAGATATCAACATTTCTTTCTGTAAACAATGAAAATTTAGGTGCCATTGCTCGTATGAGCAATGGCACCTAAATTTGCATTGTTACAAAGGGGTCCAAGTTGCCCCTAAACAAGGGTTTAAAAAATATGTTTGAGTTACTATAGTCTTGCGCTCAACCCTCGACTGATGCCTCTGGAAAACAACCAATATTTTTTTTAGCTCGCTCTACATTTACATAGCTCCAGATTAGGCACTTTTTTTCAAACAAAAAGTACTGATATCTTTCTTACTTCTCCATGAAACATATGTTATGGGTACTCATTAGAAGTGTATAAGTGTATTACCAAGTTGCTTCAAAGGAATACCCTCATTATCTGTTTTCATGGAGATATAAGAAAAACAAGCAAATTCCATAGGGAATTTATGTCCCCTGCCTTATTTTTATTTGAGTTGTTAAAAATGAGTAAGTTAACCAGAGGACCATTGGTCCTGTATCACTTACCTAAGTATTGAAGCAGGAAAAAAAACTGAAGCTAAAAATGTGGAAAAAAAAAATAAATAAAAAAACAACAACATAATTTCAAGATTCCAAGAGCACATGTACATCCTCAGACCACAAGCAAAATGTCTGTAAAGTTGCAGAGGCATTTGCTTAAAGCTGTGGGAGGAGTTGTGCTCACAAGATACCTACCACTATATGCACGCATTGTATTGAAGCATGAAAAAGTTAAAAATGTGAACAAAAGTAAAAAAAAAAAGAAAAACTAATTTCAAGATTCTGTAAAAAGCATATGCATATCTTCAGACCATGGTTAAAACATCTGTATAGTTTCAGTGGGAATTATATAAAACTGAAGGAAGAGTTGCACTCACAAGGTACCAACTATATATACACTTTCATAGTATTGAAGCATGAAAAAAGTCTAAGTTAAAAATGTGAAAAATTTGAAAAAAATTATTTCAAGATTCTGTAAAAAGCACAAATATCTGTGAAGTTTCAGGAGGATCTGTATAAAACTGTAGGAGGAGTTGCGCTCACAATGTTCCCACCACAAACTCGGAACCATGCAAAAAAAGTCTGTTAAAAATGTGAAAATAGTGAAATAAAATAATTTAAGGATCCTGTAAAAAGCACATGCATATCTTCAGAACATGATTAAAACACCTGTAAAGTTTCAAAAGGATCGGTCCAAAGGTGTAGGAAGAGTTGCGCTCACAAGCTACCTACTACATATCACTTCCATAGTATTGAAGAATGAAAAAAAGTCCGTTAAAAATGTGAAAAATTTAAAAAAAATTATTTCAAGATTCTGTAAAAAGCACATGCACCTGTAAAGTTTCAAAAGGATCGGTCCAAAACTGTAGGAGGAGCTGCGCTCACAACGTACCTACTACAAACTCGGAATCATGCACCATGCATCACTCTTCACGTACCACGGAAAGCCGAATACCATGTCCCCTCGCTTTTCTTCGAAAAGGCAGGGGACAATATCGAGGGTTGAGCGCAAGACTATGGTAACTCAAACATATTTTTGAAACCCTTGTTTAGGGGCAACTTGGACCCCTTTGTAAACAATGCAAATTTAGGTGCCATTGCTCATATGAGCAATGGCACCTAAATTTTCATTGTTTACAGAAAGAAATGTTGTAATCTTCATAACGCCTTCATGGTGATGAGATTAGGTTTGGGGAAAAACAACCATCTGACTTACGCTAGTCTTGTGCTCAACCCTCGATATGTGGATACCCTTTCTTATCTGAAGCTATGCATTTATATTTTATATTTAACCTCTTTACAAGACTTCAAAAATACATGTAGTTATATTGCCCTAAAAGGTATTCTCAAGACTGCTCTTGCAGAGAGTAATCCTGTAAGAGATAATTTACCTGTTTTCTCTGTTCATGTGTTTGTTTGAGGCTCTGGTGTTGTTTTACAATTTCAGCTGCTCTGGAAGAAAAGAGATATTTGTATTTACATGTACATTTCTATATTTTATCTTCAGCACAAGCCAACTCCAGTGAGTATATAAATACACAAGAAACTCCCTATAACAGTTTATCATAGCATATTTTAGATATAATATAGTTTAGAAATTGACCAAAAAGATTGGTGTAGCCAAATAAAAATGTATAGATTATATAGAAAAATGACCATTCTAAACGAATGTCCAGATATGAATTTTTTAGTGTAAAGCTCTGGACACTGTGTAGCTGTACAGTAAAAAGAACACTGTTCAAAAGTTACTGCACTCATTCAGCATAGTTCTAAATAAGAGAGGTATCAAAATATTTTTATAATTTCTCAATAAATACATAGTTGTAGGTACACATCAGCCTTGGCTTAAGATGTACCTTGGCCAAGGCACTTCTAAGGAGTACTCAAAATATACTTTTCTTAGACAAATAAGAAAAATAACAATATTTTTTTGGTCAAATAAAAGCATCTTAACGTAATAACCCTAAGTATTGGGACAGCTAGGCCTTTGCAAACAGTGTAGACCCAGATCAGGTGCCAAAGAAAGTGGCAACTGATCAGGGTCTAAACTGTTTCCCCTACTTACAGCTACATTTTAGACACATCAACAGGTAGTAGAATGGACTATTTCAAATTTTAGGACAAGTATGGTAAGTAGATAAGGTCACCCTATACTTAGGGTAAATATGGTAATATCTAGAATTGTGCCATATCTCAGTCTCCAATATTCACTCATGTGATACAGATGTAAACAGTAACATCCTATAATAGATGAGCCTCCTAAGATGACTGGATACACTTGGATACCTACAGAATTTGTTTGTTTGTTTGTGTTGAGGTTTTACAGCCCAGTCAATGCAATGGGGTCATGTCAAGCGTGGTCCATTTGCCTAACCACACTTTTACTGGTCAGGCTTAGTAATCTAAACGGTTAACCAGTATTGTGCACATTCTTTCACCAGAAACTGACAACTGCCTTCTTGAATCAGCAGAAGGGAGGGAATGACCATAGAAAATATTTCATGATCAATCTCCACAAAAGAATGTTGCCAACCCAGCAGGGTCGAACCCGCAACCTCCTGATTACCTGTCGGACGCGCATCCAACTTAGCCACAGAGGCAGGCACAGTATATGTTTACAGAGAAATAAGAAAACTATTCATTGAATACTCCTCTTATCTGGATCTATGGTTCAGAGCACCAGATAAGAGGATGTATCCAGATAATATTTTTTATTTTCCTACATGAAAACCTATGTTGTGGGTACACATCAGAAGCTCCTCACCAAGGCACTTCTAATAAGTACCCCCAACATACAGTCAAATCTCAATAGCTCAAACATCTTTGGGACCATGTAAATTTGTTCCAGACATGGGTAGTTCGAGCCACTGAGGGTTTATCAAACCACTAGGTCAGGAGGCAGATGGATGTTACTTAGGGATATCTTTTCGATTTCAATGTATATTTTGTGTACTCATTAGAACTGCCTCAATAAGGCAATTCTAATGAGTACACACAACATACATTTCATGTTAAAATATGAAAATTTCCCTAAAATATCCATCAATATTTGTTTTCTTTATGCTGTCGTTAGAATTTCCTTGGGTCTCAAAAACGAATTTGAATTAGCCACGGCAAACAAGCCATCAGTGTTCAAGTCATTTACTGTATTTTTTTGTGGAGAAATAAGAAAATATACTTTTTGGTTAAAACAGCGTCTTGAAATGTGTGAAATGTGTGAGCTATGTATGGTTACTTACATGCGGCAATCAAGTGTTATTACTTTAGTGTGATATGATTTTTCTGTATGACCATTCTGATACTACCAGACTCAACATCATATGATACAGACAACCCTCTTTATACAGACACTCGATACAACAACAAAATTTGTTATAATGACAATTTGACTGTCACTAAACTTCTGCTTAAGAGGTCACAATTAGTCACAAATTATGCAGGAATATTGAACTTAATACTTCAAAGAAACAGATGTTTTGGATATTTCTTAGAGAGGCAATTCTAACAAATATTCAAAACATATGTTCTAAGGGGAAATAAGAACAAAACAAGACCTTTCTCACATATCAATCTGCTCATTAAGTATTGTCTACAACAGCAAATTCATTATAATGGCAACGTCTTTGGGAACAAAGGATGTTGTTGTAACAAGGGTTGACTGTAATGACGTTTCTTATTTCAAGAGGTAGGCACCGTCTTAACAATGTGAACAGTGCAGAATAAGGCCATGTCTCAACTCAACATACTGTGATTCTTGTCTCTGTTCCATGGACTGTATTTGTGACAATACATTCTGGTTTGCCTGCTGTCGCAATTGCCTCAGATTATCCTCTGCTTCTCGTTGAATCTGTGCTATTGTGTCTTCAAATTGACGCTGCTTAGCCTCATGAGCTTTCTAGTATAAAACGGAAAAGTCATTAATCAAGGTGTTCATAGCCTCAAATAAAGTCCATTCTAATGCACTCCCCTATGTAACACAATGTCTGATTGGATAACGTCAACTATTTGCAATGGTATATTCTGCGATATATTGTTGGAAATCCAAGGTCGTCACATAACGTCGCTTTTCATTGGCTGATGTTTGGTTTTACGCAGCTCACAGTGCTTGCCACTTTGTGCAAACAGTGCAAGTTTTGTCTTTTTAACAAAACATATGATAAAAACAAGCATTAGAGGATCCTCCGGGGATTTAAAGCTTATGAGGTGCATTAGAATGGGGATTACAGTAATAACATATTCATTTGGTGAGGTATATCATCAGTTTATGGTCGGAAATTTTGTTTTATGGCGAGGCATTGAAAATTTCCAATACCGTTATACCCTAATTGTATGTGAAAAGCAATATGTGAAAATGTTCATAACAACATATGTGCCAAGGGAACTCAGAACCACAGGCACCTGATGCATGGCACAATTAATCGGATAATCGATTAACTGATCGATAAATTCCACAAAAATGATTATCGTTACAGATTTGCTAATAATCGATCATTTGATTTCTGTATCTGTTACCTTACTGTAACCTATATATTTAAACACCTCAACTCCTTACCATACTTTATCTAAAATTTGAACAAGTACAATTTACTACCCATTGTTATGTCTAAAGTAGCTGGATGAGTGGCAAACAGTAGAGACCCTGATGAGAAGCCGCTCATGGGTTTGCTCAGGACTGGCTGATCAAATACATACTGTAAAGAATAACATATGGTAAGAGTCATGCTCAGACAGACAGGTAAAATAATGACATTATCTCCAGTGATTAATTATTGATTATCGATCACGATGGCAGGACTGATAATCCATTATCTTTTCAGCTCTGATTAGCCAGCCTTAATCTTTATGTGTTTAGGGCTGTCATGTAGACCCTTACAGAGATTTACGCCCAAATCTTCAATTTTAAGCAAATTTTATAAAATGGCCCCAGCCACTAATGACTATATTTCGAAAAGGTATGAAAGCATTCCAGCTACCATGAAGGGGTGCCAATTTAGCATGCAAATAAAGACAAATTTTCTGCAAATATTGTCATAAAACTTACATGGATCAATTCATAACACTTTGATTGGCCGAATCATTCTATTCAATCATGCCAGACTTCACATAATTCTGCTATATATTACGAAAATCATCCAACTTCTAAAATTCTGATATTGTGCCCAAAGATCTAACAGATCTGACCTCCTTTTTGTCCTTTGGTTTACTTTTTGTAAGGACGAATCTGACTGGCTACTTATTTCGGATTTTGGATTTATTGGTTTTCATTGTTGCTTTCATGCTGTCATGACATTTTCCCATTATTTCAAATATTAGCCAATCACTGCGTCTATTACAAAATACGGTCTCGGTCAGAGGTCAACACTGTCACTTTCCTTCGAGCGCAATATCAGGTATCAGAATTTTCTAAGTTGGATGACACTGTTAGTCAGTTAGTTTCTTGTTCTTGAAATGAAATGAAATTTTTAAAGTAAAATTAATTTCAATTAAAGCATACTCACCTCAAGATATTATAAGCCTTATTTGAGCGGTTCACCGCGAGATCGACCTTCAAAAGAAAGACAACTAGGAAAAAAAATTGTTTGAAACAGACTATAGCTCGTCCTAGTTGTCCCCCCTACCAAGCGTCCTGTTTCTAGGTGACCAAGGTCGGGTACCAGTTATGCACTGGTTCCCTTCCGTCCACGCCACCGTAAGCAACCAATCAGGACGCACCAGGTATATTCCCGCCAAAGCACGCACCAAGCGTGCGGCACGCCTAACACATGCGGTAGACATTGTTACTATAAAGGGTAGACGCAAGGTAGAAAACATCCCTATTTTTTGGGAGCAATAAAATTTAACAAAGAAAGCGGGGTGGGAGGAGGGACATTTGATAATATCTTGAGGTGAGTATGCTTTAATTGAAATTAATTTTACTTTAAAAATTTCATTTCAATGTCAGCATACATCACCTCAAGATATTATAAGCCTGAATAATAAGCATAGGTGGGTAGGTAATAATAAAAATAGTATAAATCTCTACTCACCCATGTTGGAATCCGGTGAAGTTCAGCAGTCCCCTGGTAATTCATAGTATTTTTTAGGGGAATATTTTTACATTGTAGGTATGCTTGCGGGTCGAAATCCAATATCCATTGATGGAGAAGAATAAGACAGACCCTTTGAAGAAAAGTTTCACACCCGATTCAAGCAGGCTTAAAATACTGTGAAGAGACTTAAGATACAGAACGATGGCAGCCAGTAATAGACTGCACCGCCACGAGAGGTCCCAATGACGATGTATCCTGCCTAATTGGGGCCAAATCTCTAAGGTAAAATGAAGAAAAGGTACTATTTGTACGCCAATATGCAGCCCTTACCACATCCTCAAGGGCGACAGAATTCCAATAAGCCCAAGACGAAGACAAAGCTCTAACTTCATGAGCCGAGATTTTCATGAATGACAGATCCGAAGATGATAAATCTGCATAAGCTAGTTTGATAACGTCACAGATCCAACGAGAAATAGTGGAAGGTGAAATATCTTTAGAGCCCTTCAGTGGTAAAAACAGTCTCTTCCTTCCCAATCTCTTAGCTTTCACTCTGGACAAATAAGCTCTAAGAGCTCTGACCGGACACAAAAGCCTATCATCCGTATCAGAACCACAAAACTGAGAAAGACCTGGAATAACAATAGGTTCTGGTAATGACTCTGGAAGCTGGTTTTTTGCTAAAAACCCAGGTTGTGTGAGGAGGGTAATGGAATCCGAGTTGCGGTCATACCTAAAACAGCCTTCCTCAATTGACAGAGCATGAATCTCACTTCTTCTTCTAGCAGCCGCAAAAGTAAGAAGAAACACTGCTTTAAGCGTGATGTATTTGATGTCAGCAGTCTTTAGCGGTTCATAAGGAGCTTTATTAAGAGACCAAAGAACACAAGTCAAATTCCATTTGGGCGTAAGAGATCTGGAAACCGGTTTTCTCAGGGCAAAACCTTTAATAAGATCTGAAATGATTGGGTCCGCCGTACAGTCTGCTGATTTGGAAAATTTCAGTATATTTGAGATGGCGGAGCGGTAGCCTTTAATAGAAGCTACCGATAATTTCAGGGTGTCAAAAAGGTAGCAAAAAAAATCTACCAAATCATTTAAAGCGGGATCGACAGGATTAACTTCCCTTTGCAAACACCAATCCGAGAATATCTTCCACCTCGCAGAGTAGACCTTGAGCGTAGACTCTCTGCGGGATTGAGAGATACACTGGGTAGCGAATTCAGAAATGTGTCTACCTCTGATTTGACTCCTGACAACTTCCAAGCGTGAAGATGCAACATAGCTGGATTCTGATGGAGTACTTTTCCCTGATGTTGTGATACCAAACCCCGATGAACCGGAAGTTCCCTGGGAAAGTCTATTATGAGACTCAGAATGACTGAAAACCAGCTCCTCTGAGGCCAACACGGGGCTATGAGAATGAACCGACTGTTGGAATCCCTTATCTTGTTTAGAACCAGGGGAACAAGTTTGAATGGAGGAAATGCGTATGCGAATAGGTTTTTCCATTCTAGTGACATAGCATCCACTGCACAAGCCCTGTGGTCCGGTACTGGAGAAACGAACAGGGGCAGAAGATGGTTTAATCTGGTGGCGAAAAGATCTAACTGAGGAGTACCCCAAAGACTGAAAATTTGGTGAGCTATCTCCCGATCTAGAGACCATTCGGTGGGGAGAATTCGGTCTGGGCGAGACAGGCTGTCTGCCAAAACATTCAATTTCCCTGGAATATGCCTGACTTGAATGTGAATATTCCGATGATGACACCAGTAAAGAAGATCCCAAACTAGCATGCACAGAGATGGAGAGTGGGTCCCCCCTTGTTTCTTGAGGTAAGCCACTACTGATGAATTGTCTGATGCTACCATCACGCATGAATTGTAAATGTGACTCTGAAAATGTTGGAGTGCTAGGAAAACTGCTCGTAACTCCAAATTGTTGATGTGAAGGTCTTGGGAAGCAATATCCCACAGTCCCTGAACCTCTAGACCTAGGGGTTCTAAATGAGCGCCCCAGCCCGAATGGCTGGCATCTGAAAACAGATGGAAATCTGGGGTTGGTATAACAAGGGGAATTCCAGCCACATAAATGGAAGGATTCATCCACCATTTGATTGCTACACGACATGAATGGGATATTGGTATAGATTGGACCAAACTGTCGCGGTGAGGTTTCCAATTGGCCAGAAGATGGAACTGAAGAGGTCTCATATGAAGGCGACCTAACTGAATTAAATCTGCTGCTGCATTGAGTGATCCCAACATGGACAAAAATTCTCGGGCGGTAATGAATTGAGCCTGTAGAACCCGAAATAGCAGGACAAGAATTTTGTTGACTCTCTCTTCTGGCACTCTGACAATGCCAATGTGAGTCAGGAACCTCATTCCTACATACACGAAGTCCTGAGATGGAACTAGGTCTGATTTCAGGGGATTTGGTATTAGACCCAGACTTGTAATGATTTCCCAAGCTAGTGAAAGGTCGGACAGTAGGGACTCCTGTGAAAGACGATGGACAAGCCAATCGTCGAAATACTGGTGAATGTTGGGTCCTAGAGATCGAATATGTCCCGCCACAATCTCCATCAAGTTTGTAAAAACGAAAGGCGCTGTTGAGATTCCGAATGGAAGCGCCCGAAATTGGTATATAGTGCCTTCTAGGGAAAATCTCAGGTACTTGCGAGATGCTGGATGAATAGGAATATGGAGGTATGCGTCCATAAGGTCTATAGAAACCGCCCAAGCCCCTGGAGGAATAGCTCTCCGAATGGAGGCCGCAGTTTCCATCTGAAAGTGATCTACCTTCATCATTTTGTTTAGCGATGATAGGTCTATGATAAGACGATAACGGCCGGTTTTCTTCTTCACTAAGAAAATCCGGCTGTAGAAACCCGGAGAGGAGGTATCTCTCACAATTTCCACAGCCTTCTTTTCCAGTAGAATCTGCACCTCCTCCCTCAAGTGATTTAAATGTTGATGAGCTACAGGGAACAGAATTGGAGACAACGATAGTGGAGGTTCCCTTGCAAAAGGAATCCTGTAGCCCTTCCGGAGAATAGAAAGGGCCCAGGAATCCTGAGTTATGGCTGACCAAGCCTCCACAAAACTTAACAAACGAGCTCCCACCGGAAGAGAGGGATGAGGTGCAGATGGAAGGGCCCTGATGATGTCATTTACTCCTCCTAGCAGGGCCCCCCCTGAAAGAAGATGATCCACCACGGCCCCTTTTGGTGGATCGAAACCGTTTGAAAGAGACAGCAGACGAAGAAGTGGAGGTGGGAACCCGGCTAGCTTTTGGTTCCCACCTAGACTTCTTCGCTGGATTTGAATTAAAAGAAGAGGAGGAAGGTCTCTTTCTATTGGCCGATACTCCTGAATAATTTGCTCTCAGGAGGGAATGATGTCTATCGTCTAGATTAGCTCTGAAAACTTCCTCTATTTTACCCCCAAAAAGAGAGGAAGAATTCAGAGGAGCTGCTCTAAGACTGTCCTTGTTATGAGATAAAAGTAAATTAGATGTATTTAGAGCAGCGTTACGGCGCTGATGCAGTAGTACAGCAGACATAGATAGGCCTAGGGCCATGATGTGCTTAGCAGAGCGGTTCACTGCTAGAAGTAGACTACGCAGAACATCCGGGTCAACATGTTCTGCGCAGAGGGCCTAAAATGCAGCCGAACCAAAACAATCACAATGTGAACTGATGGCCACCGCTCTCCTTGCTAACCGCTCCAGGTACTCTAAATGAGCCACTGGTAAAGAGGCGAATCTGCCCACTGAGATGCCTAGCCTGCCAGCGTCAGCATCAAGGGTGGGTATCTTACTCGGCCAAAATTCCGTATGACAAGCGTAAGAATGAGGTCGAGTAAGGTAATCAATTGTTTTCTTAGGTACATGCCAATTTGGATTGTTTCTAGCCTCTGCGGTGTTGTCAAACAGCTTCCCCATCAACTGATTCACTGTTGAGGATTGTGGAAGTGTTGACCTGGAGGAAGTAGGCTGGTCCAAAATAGACTCAAGCAGGGATTGGACTCGCGCACTGTCTTGAGTTTGGTCAGCCTTGGGGCAAAGGTCTCCCAAAAGGGAGTAAACTTCCTCCAGTGTCTCATGGTAGTTTGTGGCAGGCTCATGAGACTGGCTCTTTTGAGAAGGACTTAATGAACTCTCTGACAGAGCCTAGTCCGGGACATAATCACATTCATGATATGGAGCCCGGGGGTCTTGGCTAATGGTCCGAACATGGTCGGGACCATTGCCAGTGGATCCAGACTGACCCGTGAAAGTTTGCCCCTCCCCTTCTTCAGCAACCGAAGGGAGATCCACTGACGAAGCCAAGTTGCCCAACCCTGATAGAGTCCTCAATACTGCCTGGGATATGGCTGAGGCAATGTCAGGGGTGCTACGTGAGGGGTTGGTTACCCTCAATGGCGTAGCTGTAAGACCTAAAGAACTATCCCTGCTCAAAGCAGGGATAGTCACAGAAGGTCTGACTGCGGAAACACTAGGACCTATAGGGACATCGTCCTCTACAGATCCCAGTGCGCCTACATAAGAATAGTCAGCCAATGGAACCCTGCTGCTATTCTGTACCTCCGTATACAAATGCCCGAAGGCTTCATTAACATTATGACTTACCCTGACTGAAGGAAGAGCAGATGATGTGGAGGAGGTACCCAGTCTATTCTTACTATTTCTACTTCTACCCAAGTTGGTAGTACCAATAACTGGTTCCGCTATTAAGGAATCTGAAAATGAACCTTCCTGAAAAATAATACCCGAACAAGTCGGAATGGCTCTAGTATTATTATGTTGAGAAGCCTTACTAATAGTAGGCACAGTGGAAAGAGATACTTTGGCCATACCACTTTGAATAGGTTTTGGATTCCTAAATGAACTCACCGCAGGAGTAGTATGAGAAACAGATCCTGTAACCTGGATATTTGGTGTGGTACGAATGCCAGCAACTAAAGGGAGAGAACCATTCTCCTGGGAAACAGTCTTAGTAATTGAACTGGACGAGCTTGGAATGGCTTCGGGACAGGGCAAATATAAGTTGGGGTAATAATCATACCCACTAAAGCCACCCCAAGAACCCCAGGGATAAAAATATGGCCAATAAAAGGCCCCCTGATCTGCGCCTTCCTGCCAAGAAAATTGAGAGGAAGGTACAGTTACATTACTTGGGAATCTGCCCGCCGTATTAAAGGCCGCCGAGTTAACATACCTATAAGGTGTACGATAACCCGGCAGGTACCTAGGTTCGGAATTTCCGCCGGAACAGGGGTTCGCCAGCGCCCCCTGCGTTGCCTTCCGTCGGGAAGCATCGCTGGGGGCGGGGCGAGGTCCCCTAGTCAAGCATTCATTACCAGTGACGGTAACGGCGACCTGGGGTCCCCTACGTCTGTTTTCCAAATCTGGAGCAGGCCCAGAATTCAATTGAAAATTATTCACCAGAGTACTAGAAGGGAATCCCTGAGCCTGCTCCCGACCAGAAGATACATAAGAGGGGAAGTGGGATAATTCTTCCCAGATCTCTGAAGCCCAATTGGCAGACCTGGCACAAGGAGATAGCTGCGAACACCCGCAACATCTAACGCATAAAACATGGCTGTCTGCCGGAAGTTTAGTTTGCTTGCAATTAATGCACAACATCTTACTACTGATATGGGCTACAAAGAAAAGCTTTAGTGAAAATAAAGATACAGACTTATCTGTTAGCGAAAAATACTTCTTTCCAAATCCAAACGTCGTAATCTATACAGAAGGTGCTGACCTCGCAAGCGACCAAAAAAATAGTGATGTTTTCTACCTTGCGTCTACCCTTTATAGTAACAATGTCTACCGCATGTGTTAGGCGTGCCGCACGCTTGGTGCGTGCTTTGGCGGGAATATACCTGGCGCGTCCTGATTGGTTGCTTACGGTGGCGTGGACGGAAGGGAACCAGTACATAACTGGTACCCGACCTTGGTCACCTAGAAACAGGACGCTTGGTAGGGGGGACAACTAGGACGAGCTATAGTCTGTTTCAAACAATTTTTTTTCCTAGTTGTCTTTCTTTTGAAGGTCGATCTCGCGGTGAACCGCTCAAATAAGGCTTATAATATCTTGAGGTGATGTATGCTGACATTGAAATGATTTTTACCATATCTCTGAATTAATGTTGGCCAGATTAATTCTGAGATGATAAAAAATCATTTCATTTTTTATCCAGTTCAAGAACAAGAGACTAATGAAATTTCAGATGTCACATTTTATGATCATATTAATACCATATATCAATTTATTAAACCTTTCTTGGATAACAAAATGTCTATTTCTGAAGAATATGGAGCCTTTAATACCATTTCGCGTAACTGATAGATGACTAATTATCGGAACTAGACACATTTTCTGCCATTTTAGAAAAGAGAAACAACTTTTGTGACTTTCTGCTCGCTTTTCAATGTTTTCTGCACAAAAAAAGTCCCTTCTGAATTCTTTCCTTTAGAAAAAGACCCCTTTAACAAACAGAATCAAAAGCAATTCTAAAAGTGTATCCATTAACCTTGGCTTTAAGAAAATTATTTAACAGTATATATCAGCCATGTCATGAGAAAATGTGTTTTTGGGACATATGCGAAAAGAAAAGACCTAGATAAGACGCTGAAGTCATACTTTCTGAACAGAAACTTTCCTATCTGCCATTATATTATATATTACCAAATGATGCTGTACGCAGAAAGCTAAAGCCATAGCTACAGATAAGAGGGGGGTATCCATATATTATTTTTCTTATTTCTCCATGAAAACATATGTTGTGGGTACTCATTAGAAGCGCCTCAGCCAGGCGCTTCTAATGAGTACCACAACATATGTTTTCATGGAGAAATAAGAAAGATATTAGCATTTTTCGGATGAAAAAAAAAAGCCTTATCTGTTGCTATGTAAGGCCCTGATCAGACTGTGCATACGCACAACCTGATCTGGGCCCTTGCTGTCTGCATATCCCTAAAGACAAGTTTTTGCATGGCGCGGCCCATTTTATCTAGTGTTATGAATTCCAACAATGGTACTTACCCTTGCTTCAGTTTCAAAAGCCTTTTCATACTCTTTGATGGCTTTCCGGGACTTCCCATAATCAGGGGAGGTGATCTGTCTGACATCCTGGACATCATCTGTCCCGCTACTAAATTGAGAAAATACACCACAATTGTTAATTACTTAACAGTAAATTATCTAAAATTTCAAACACAACAAACACTAATGAGATCTAGATTTATTATCTTCTAAGCGCGACAGATCAGACTCTACAGAATGCACTGTTTACTGCTCATCCATCAGTTTTTTTTTGTTTTTTTTTTTTTATGTAATAAAGCAGAGTTATTCAAATTTTAGGACAAGTGTTCACTATTAGAAGGAGTGAAGATGTCCCAATTTTTAAGGTATACTCCCTTCATGTATTTTCGCGTTAAATTCAATGTCGCGTTAAATTGATTTCTCCATGAAAATAAATGGCAGCGCCACCTACCTGCTGGATATTTTAGATACAAAGTCACGCTCTAGTTAGCAAGGTTTGTTTTGAGAAATACACTGTTGTTTTGTGATTTACGCCTAGAAAAGAAATATCTTGACAAAAGTGACAACAGTCCTTAATGAAAATTACACCTATATCTATTAAATCGACTTTTACAGCTAAGACTAACTTAGTTTTTTATGAAAATGTCAAATCTAAGGCATCGGTACTTTGAGTCTAAAAATGTCCAAAAATTGCAAAGATCACATGACAATCACATGATAATTTCCCGCCAAAATCTTAATTAACGTGAAGTCACATGACTTTTGGTTCAAAATGGCGTCGATATGGTTGGCTTGTTTACACAAATGCTTTCACAAAACAAATCCACAGAACTATATTATTTATACATAAAATAAATGCTCAGATAATAATTTAGATGACTTCAGGATTATTTTCAGCATTTGTCTCTGTAAGTAGATATGCTGAAACTGTTTACCGTTACTAACGCGAAAATACATGAAACCGGGCTAACTATGGTATAACAGTTGACAATCATTAGCGCAAACTCTTGATATCTCAAACTACTGCTTAAGTCAAACTCAGTCGATGGCACTCCCATCGCAAATCCCCACGCTCCTTGCTGTTGCTAATAGCATGACAAATGGACTGACAGACAGATGGATAGTCTTGCTCTCGCACACCCTTACCATGAAAGGAAGTCATGTAGCAAGTTTGGTTAAATTCCGCCTAGTGGTTTAGAAGGAGGTTGTGTGACAGACAGATGGACTGATGCCATATGGAAGAATACTGTTGCTGTCACACACCCTTACTATGAGGGAAAGTCAAGTTACGATGTAGCAAGACTGATATATCCACACCACAGCTCCCCCCAACCCCCCCCCCCCCCCCCCAGTGGTTTAGGAGAAGACAGCGTGACGGACAGACAGTTGGAAGGAGGCGTTCACAATATCGCCATCATTTTTTGGGATAATAAATGCAGTATTAATTTAGTTTGCTATATATGTATGTTATATTTTAAATCTTTTTATCTCAAACTACTCTTGTCTCAAACCAATAATTCATGTCCCTTGAAATTTGAGATAAAAAGAGCTGATTCTATTTTTTTTTTTTTTTTTTTTTTCCACAAAATAGGGCTTGGTATTCCATAACTTACCTTTTGAGAAGGCCATAGTTCCTGAAAATTTAAGACAAATGATGCCCTGGAGGGCTGTATTCCATGATTATGTCCCTTCTTGGGTGTCCCCATATCAGTTGCCAAGTGCGAGAAAAAAGGCCCTTATTATATGTTGGATACAAGGGCCAGGTCCAACATAGGCATTCATGCAATCTGACTAGGACTTTCTCTGTTTATCAGTATATTCTACAGTATCCCATGTTTTGTTTGAGTTGAGGCAACCCTTTTGTCATGCTGAATAAATTAAGATGCCATGCCCGCTTCCAATATTCAGCCAATCAGATTACTTGATCCAGATTATTGATATAAATTCACATAGAGAACTTAATGGCAAACAGTGCAGTTCCAGATTTGGATTGACACTGTTTGCAAAGGCGGGACATATCCGGGTTCAGCAGGACTAGGGTTAATGCTGAAAGATCTATCATAACTGCAGCAGAATGATGACACACATGAAATCTCAAGCCTTATTTTCTCTGCAAAAAAAATAAATAAAAACATTTTAGAAGGTCATCTGCTACAATTAAATCCCAAAAAACTTTTCTTTTTTTTTTTTTTTTTAATTTTGCCTTGAAAATATAATTTGATGTTTCATGTGAATGGTCTGCTGGGCAGATGGTTCACATAAAATCACAAACTTCATTTTTTCTGCAAAATAAAAAAAAAACCAAACAATGTAACGATAATACCCCGCCATTATTGTATGGTGGGCAGACAACTCTATCAAAAGTTGATATAATTTGGCTATTTGCAATCCCAAACCAGATCTCCAGAATGTCAATGCACATACCAAGTTCGATAAAAATTCATTGATATTTACTCAATATTTACTCAAGTTATAGTTCATCAATGAAAATATGGATGTGTGGCGGGCAGATAACTCTGTCATAAATTGATAAAATTTGCCCATAAGCAATCCAAAACAAGATCTCTACAACATCAATGCACATATTAAATTTGGTGAAAATCCATTGACATTTACTCAAATTATCATCCAGAAACAAAATATATGGACATGTGGCCGGCAGATGACTCTGTCAAAAATTGATGTTTGCCAATTAACAATCCCAAACCAGATCTCCACAATATCAATGCACATACCAAGTTGGTGACAACCCATTGATGTTTCTCAAGTTATCATTCGGAAACGAAATACGGACGGACATATGACAGACTGGTGGACAGACATGGAAGAACAACGTGAAACTCTAATACCCCACCACTATTGTGTGGCGGGGTATAAAAACATTATCTGATCAATTTTACATAGTGCTTTAACTCATTTATGCCTAGCGTCCTATAAAAGGGACATTTGCAAACAGTGCAGACCCAATGCAGATGCCACAGAATGCGGCATTTGATCGGGATCTACACTGCTTTCAGTTACATTGGAAAGTTTCAATAATAAAAGCAACTATAACAATTTCTATATAACACCCTTTTGACTATATAATGGACCCATCCAAAGTTCACGATGGGAGAGTTCCCTGAAAGTATTCAGGCATAAATGGATTAAGGTCAAGTGCTGTGACTAATGGAAGGACCTATAAAAGGGACATTTGCAAACAGTGCAGACCCAATGCAGATGCCACAGAATGCGGCATTTGATCGGGATCTACACTGCTTTCAGTTACATTGGAAAGTTTCAATAATAAAAGCAACTATAACAATTTCTATATAACACCCTTTTGACTATATAATGGACCCATCCAAAGTTCACGATGGGAGAGTTCCCTGAAAGTATTCAGGCATAAATGGATTAAGGTCAAGTGCTGTGACTAATGGAAGGACCTACCATTGCGAACCATTTTCCGTGCTCCAGGTTTCTTTCAATAGTGTATCATGGACTGTATCCTTTTCTTCATCTTTCTTTTCTTCCGTCAGACTTTCTGTCAGCCATTTGGCATTCTTTGAAAAATTAGAAGAAACTTGTATCTGAGGTGGAGATGAGCAATTCTTGAGTAGTGACTGAAAATGGAAATGGGACAAACATGTAGTTAATAATTATGGAACAATTACCTTAAACCATGGTTATTCTATTTCTGTACCTAGAATGTCCTTACGGGCGTATAGCAGTATACGAGGGTGAGTCAATAAGTAACCAGCCTAACTTATTTCCGGTTGAGATCCACCTCTTCTTTTTCGATATAATTGCCCTCTAGTGTGATGCACTTAGACCAACGGTGTTCAAGTGCCATCAGACCAGAACTGAAAAAGTCAGGGTTCTTTCCATTGACCCATTCCTCAGCTGCCGTCACGACTTCTTCATCAAACCGGAAATGAAGTCCACGGATATCCTTTTTCAAGTTTGGGAAAAGAAGTCACTAGGAGCTAGGTCAGGGGAACAGGCAGGAGGTGGTATTAATTCATACCCGTTTCGCTCTACAGCATCCATTGCAACTTTGCAAGTGTGGACTCTCGCGTTGTCCTGTTGCAGCAAAACACCTTTAGAGAGTTTACCTCTGCGTTTTTCACGGATGGCGGTTCTCAGCTGGTCTAACAAGTTTGCATAGTACACTCCAGTTATTGTACTTCTCTTGGGTAAAAAGTCCAACATAATAATGCCTTTTGCGTCCCAAAATACTGTTGCCATCACCTTGCCAGCAGATGGTTGCGTCTTCAACTTCTTTGGCCTCGGGGATCCAGGCCCTACCCACTGACGACTGAGCTTTATTCTCTGGCTCATAATAATGAACTCAAGTCTCATCTACAGTCACCAGACGCAAAAGAAAATCGTCTTTTGACCTAAAACGCTTCAACAAGGCACTGCATACTGATGCTCTGATTGTCATTTGCTCATCGCTAAGGGATTTGGGGACCCAACAGGCTGTTAGCTTGCGCATACCTAAACAATCATGTAAGATTGTTGAAACGCTACCATGTGAAATGCCTAATGCCTGCGCTATTTCTTCCATCTGAATTCGCCTATCAGAATATACCAGATCCCGAACTTTCTTACACATTTCTTCGTCAGTGGCATCCAGCAGGCGTCCAGACCTGGCTTCATCTTCTAAAGACGTTCTACCACGCTTGAATTCCCCTACCCAGAATTTAACCTGAGCACAAGATGGTGCAGAAGACCCATAAACATTGGCTAACTCACCGTGTATATCCTTGCCTAATGAATCCAAGTCTCATCTACAGTCACCAGACGCAAAAGAAAATCACACCTTTTAAATACGTACCGAATTACAGCACAGTACTCAACTTTAGATGAAAAGCATGCCTTTGCATCACTAGCCAAGTTTGACATTCAATATCTAATTAAAGAATGACTTGATACGTGTGCAATTTTGTACCCATGTATAAAATATATATTGAAACAAAGCATGAAAATTGTGACTGTCTCAGTCCATCGGAAATGGGATAGGCTGGTTATTTATTGACACGCCCTCGTATAAACAGACAGAGGGATTTCCATTTTACTTTAATCAACTATCTTGTCCCTCACTAGCATATATATACGAACTACCTTTTGTAGGCAAAAGCTTAAATCCATTCAACTCTTTTATTTCTGGCCAATACTATATGAAATTTGGCATATCTCAAGTTTGATATACCGTCTCAAAAAGTATACTACAGTTTCTTTGTAACTTTGTATGCTTCCATTCAGAATTTGTGTAGTGCTTGAAATGAAGGACTGAAAAAATTATTGTGGATAATCGATTTAGCTGTAACTGTTCTTCTAAACATGTTTTCAAAATCTTGTGATACTGTCTTCTTGCCCGGTCTTTGGGGATCTTTGCTTTGATACCGAACCATCAATGTTGACAGGGCTGTAATGGCATATTTTACTTACCATCATATAGCTAGATTCAGATAAAAAAAAATAAAGTCATTCAAAAGTATTACATCTAAGCTTTAAAATGATATTATTACATGATTAACAGCTTATATGACATGACATAACATTTTAGACATTGACTTATACAGCAAAATTTTGTAACTATCAGGGCCCAGTTGTTCAAAGCTAACGATGTCGTTAGTTAACGATTCGTTAAAATTTAGATCGAGTGATACGCAAATATGCAAAAATTTCTTGCTGAAAAAATGTGAGTAGCTTTTGCAGTGCAAAAGCTACTCACATTTTTTCAGCAAAAAATATCAGAATATTGTATATTGAATCCGTTAAAATTGTTAACGAAATGACCCTTAACGAGCTCGTTAAGCTAACGACGCTTTGAACAACTAAGCCCTGGAAGGCTTTGTAGTAAACAATTTAAAGTGAATGGACACACCTGAAATAATATATAATTTTGCAAAGGAGAACTTTTGCAAACATAACTGCCTTCCTGGGAAAAGGCTGCCTGATTCAGGACTTGAACCTGTGATCCCCTGCTTGCTAGTCAGGTGCTCTACCGAGCTAATCAGGCCTACAGTCCTGCCAATCACCACAATCCTCCTCCTAACCACTGAGAGCCAGGAATCAAATGTCAGGCATCAACTGATCTGTCATCCACCAAAGTATAGCCTGTTCCTGCTCTGTGCTTCTGCATCAATTGAACATATTATCAGGTTCTAGCCATTTCCCCTGCACTCACCAGTTTACCAGCTGCTCTAGATGTAAAAGTGTGAAACAAACTAACATTGCCATATCTCACACTGTCAGATAAAATCTCACAGAATTTGGCCCATCTGGAAGGCAATTCTCACAAAAAATTCAAATCTCACAGAATTTTCAGATCATTTTACAACAGATTTTATGAAGAAATAAACATAAATCACACACTGCTCTGGTTTTCACAAGCTTCCTACATGGAAAAAAAATAAGACTTAATTGGGGGAGCTCCAAAGTAATGTTTAAGAAAATCTCACAGAATTTTGTCAAATCTCCCTTAATTGATTGTGTTGGGGTTTAACGACACGTCAACCCTTGTGGGTCATTTTGTGTCGTCTCCCAGAGAAAGGGAGAAGAGTGATAGAAGAGACAGTCGAAGAGATGAAAGAAAGGAACAGGGAAGAAAAAGGAACAGGAATGAAAGTGAAGAAACAGAAGAAATAAAAACATTCCCCCTCTACCCTTACCTGCTACAAGGATAGCAGGTCTTGCCCAACTGTAAGCCAATATCAGTTGGACGCCCCGGTGACATAAGATACACGAAACCTTCGCACCACCCGACCACCCCCTAAAAATTTTGCCATCTCACAGATTTTAGTCCACAGCTTATGGCATGTATGTTATGTATTCATGGAAAAGAAAAGAGATTCTTTTGTCCAAAATTTGCACAAGTTAGAAGATTAGTTTCTCATAATTATAGAATGCATTTTTATCTATTAATAACCACTTTATATGCCTTGACATTTATGTTAGACATGTTAAGTCTTCCGAAAATCCCAAGCAGGTCATGGAAAAACAGCTTTTCTCACAACTCAAAGATTTTAAAGCAAGAGGCCCATGGGCCACCATTAGCTCACTTGATAAAAACAGCTATTGCATGCATAACAGCAAATGCCATGCAATTTCTTCCAGTATTGCCACAGCAATTATGACACATATTTGACTATACCATAAAAAGGTCAAAGGTCATCCTAGTATTATCATTTCAACAAACTTAGTAGACTTTGAGTCCCTGATGCTGTTTACCAAGATTCAGCCTCAGAGCTTTCTTAGTTCTGGTTCTGGGGAAGATTTTTAACTGTTTTACCATATATGGGCATGGCAGCCATCTTGTTGAATGGCCCAGAATTATTTGAACAAACTGTCAATATCCTTTCGCCCTATGTGAACTATGTGAAATGTAGTGAAAACTGTTCAAGCTGTTTCAGAGAAGAAGACATTTAAAGATTTCAAAATATTATACATGTATATAGCCCAAGGGTTAGGGCAGATAGCCCCAAAAATTTTGACAGTAGCTTAACAGTTTTACTAATTCAATCATATGTTGTAAGTTTCAGCCATTAGTCTTTATTATCCATTGAGAAAATGATTTTTTAAACATGTGTCCTATTCAAATGTATGGGGGCCGAAATTTGACCTTGCTGTAAAAAGGTCAAAGGTCAACCTACAACCATCATTTGAACAAACATAGTAGAGCTTGAATCCCCGATGCTATATACCAAGATTCAACCTCAAAGCTTTCTTGGTTCTGGAGAAGAAGATTTTTAAGTCTTTTTACCATATATAGGCATAACAGCCACCCTGTTCAATAGCATGGAGCCATTCGAACATATTGTAAATACCCTTTCAATTGAAAAGTCATCCTTTGCTACAGAGCAAGTTTCGGCTCAAATCGACCAAAGGTTTGGGCAGAGATGTTGAAAATTTATTTTCAAGATGGCGGCTGTGGCTGCCATTTTGAATTTTCAGTCGACTCAGTTTTAGCTATTTTGTGTCTACTAGGCACCCCAATACTACTCATCAAATTTCAATTCATTTGGATCATAGCCTTTAGAGGAGATGTCCAAAATATGAATTCTAATCATTTTTCCCATGTAACTGTATAGGGCCCATACAAATGTATGGGGAAGCAAATTTGACCTAAGTAAAAAGGTCAAACGTCAATGTAGGACCATCATTTTAGTATTTTGGTAGACCTCCCATCCCCGATGATTTGTGCAAATATTTGGCCCCAGGGCTTACTTGGTTCTGGAGAAGAAGATTTTACCATATATGGGCATCATGCAAATGTCTTGGTCAATGGACTGCTACCATTTTAGCAATATTTTGTTCTCCTGCCCCAAAGACGCTCCACATTAAATTTAAGCAAAATTAGCCTGGCGGCTTCAGAGGAGAAGGCATTTGAAATTCTCAACATTTTTCCTGTACAAATGTATGGGGCCTATACAAATGCATAGGGAAGCAAACGACTTCACCATAAAAAGGTCAAACATCAATGTACCACCATCATTTTAGTAACTCTGGTAGACCTCCTGTCTAAGATGATTTGTGCAAAAATTCAGCCCCAAGGGATCCTTGGTTCTGGAGAAGAATTTTAAAGGTTTTTACCATATATAGGCATGGCGGCCATCTTGGTCAACGGACTCTTACCATTTTAGCAATCTTTTGTTCCTCCAACCTTAGGAGGCTCCATATGAAATTTGAGCAAAATTGGCTCAGCGGCTTCAGCGGAGAAGTCATTTGAAAATGTTAACGGACACACGGATGCACGGACGACTGACAAAAAGTGATCACTATAGCTCATCCTGAGCATAGCTCAGGGAAGCTAAAAATCTCCCTAAATGAAAACGTTAAAATATAGTACCCAACCATTGTGTCGTGGGCAGATAACTCTGTCAAACAGTTACGAAATTTGCCCCTTAGCAATCCCAAATCAGATCTATATCTTAATTTCAATGCATGTACTAAGTTTGGTTAAAATCCCTTGATATTTACTCAAGTTATCTTCCGGAAACGAAAATATGGGCGTGTCTCTGGCAGTTTACTCTGTCAAAGTTTGACGAAATTTGCCCATTAGCAATCCCAAAGCAGATCTCTACAACATCAATGCACATACCAAGTTTGGTGAAAATCCATTGATATTTACTCAAGTTATCATCCGGAAACGAAATACGAACGGACAGACAGACGGACGACTAACAAAGGGATGGACGCACAGATGTCCAAGGTGAAACCATAGTACCCCACCACTAGCGTGTTTTGGGGTATAAAAATGAAAATCCCAACTTTGGGCTGAAACTTTTTGAAAAGCTGCGCTTGTAAATTGAAAAAACCCTGACTTGATCCGAAGTATTCCAAATATCAAACCAAAGTAGTCCAAATGTCAATTTAAAGGTTATAAACGCTTGGACTGAATGGTGGAATCACTTTAAACATGAAAAACAAATTGTCTTGATGCCATAATTGCATTATGGGATAATGTCACTCAAAGTGGCAAAAATACAGGCATCTCCGAGATTTTGCTCCCCAAAAAAACATGTTAAAATAAACTATAACACTGCACCCTGTCCTCAAGATCCAAGAAAGCGGGAGAAACCAGAAATAAAACAATCTATTTCTAGTTGACTAGTTTAATCAAAATAGAGATGCAAATGAACCGCCAGTCGAAATGACCCCAATTTAATAAGCAACTCAAGGTTCAGCATTTGAGAATAAAGTATGACTGTATGAAGAAAATTGACAGAGGGCAGTCTTCGCGAAAACTGCAGGACTGTCTGACAAAACCGGCAAATTTTCTTTCTGTCCTGCAGAAAATTTCAGTTTGTCTGACAAATGTCCTGTGATTCTGGTGAAAAAAAGATTGTAATTTAATAACAGACAAGCATCCTGTCCTGCAGAATTTTATTTTGTCCTGCCAAAAATTTCAGTCTGTCCGACAGCTGTCCTGCATCTGTTGGAAAGATTTCGCAAAGACTGAGAGGGGCTCTCCAAGCGTACTACTGGTATGACAGTGTGTAGATTATTTAATTATGCTGAAAAGAAATTCTAAATAAAAAAGAAAATAAACAAATTTCTGTTTTTATTATTACTTTTATTTTTACTTTTAAAAGGCATATGACTGTTGCTCCATTATTAACTTTTCCCTAGACTCCAGGTCATAAAGAAACATCATATGCATTGATGATGACATCAATAGACAACAGAGAGATAAAAGAAGACTGGATTATTAATTTAATAAATAAATCTCTTCTGTTACTTCTAGAGTATGGCAACCACCTGGAATTCGACCACACTTGGTTTCCGACGATGGAAGCGGTCGCGAGATTTGTGCATGAGTTGTTGCGTCATGACGTTGTCAATGTAAACTGTCAGGAATCCCATGAATCACTCAACAAGTATATCCCAAAATGCGCTTCAAGCTTGGAAGTATTATGTTTATTTTTTCTTATTTTAGTCTTTTAACTGCTTTTTAATTGAATTATATCATAATAAAAACAACATGTTCATTCAAAATATTCATAAACTAGAGATTGCGAAGGGCCAGAACTCCAACATTTCATTTAATTGGTCCAAAATTTAATCAGGTAATCTCCTCCTCAATCCCAATCAGTATACCAAATATCATGGCTCTGGCTTAAATACTTTTTGAGATATCTTGCTGACAAGGTCAAAATGCCTAGAACTACAAAGGGCCATAACTATGTCAATTTTTCATGGAATTTCCTAAAAAACAAAACAGGTAATCTCCACATCATCCCCAATCAGCATATAATATTTCAAGACCCTAGCTTAAGTTCTTTTAGAGACATCTTGCTGACAAGGTCAAAATGCGCAGAATCGCAAAGGACCGTAACTTTATCAATATTTTCACAGAATTCTCTCAAAATATAATCAGGTAATTTACACATCATTCCCACTCACTATATCAAATTTCAAGAACCCAGCTTAAATACTTCATTTGTCCATCTGTCCATTTGTCAGTTCGTCAGGCTTTCTTGTGCATGCCATATCTTAAGAACCCTGCATGCTAGGGTTTTGAAATTTTATATTTGGGTTCCCAATGAAAAAATAGCTGACCCGTATCTTTTTTCTGGTCCAGCATGTTTGTTTATAGTTATGCCCCTTTAAAAAAAATCAGAATTACATTTTGTGAGCAAGATATCTCAAAAAGGCAAAATAATATGCCCCATCAATTTCATTCGAAACTGGGGGCATAATCAGGTCATCTACTCATCGCTACCAATCTATTCATCAAGTTTCAAGGCTCCAGCTTCAATAGTTTTTTAGATATTTTGCTGACAAGGGAAACATGCCAAAATTTACAAAGGGCCATTACTTACAAAATTTTTTTCAGAATTTACACAAAAGTTAATCAGGTAATCTACTAATCATTACCAATCAATTCACCAAGTTTCAAGTCTCTAGCTCTAACAGTTTTTGAGACATTTTGCTGACAAGATAAAAATGCCCAAAATTACAAAGAGTAATAACTGAATAAGTATTTTTCAAAATTTATTCAAAAGTTAATCAGGTTGTCTACTCATCATTACAAATCCAGTCACCAAATTTCATGGCCCTAGCTCTAACAGTTTTTTAGATATTTTGCTGACAAGGTAAAAATGCCCAAAATCACAAAGGGCCATTTAACTCAAGAAGTATTTTTCAAACATTTCTTCAAAAGTTAATCAGGTTGTCTACTCATCACAATCAGTCTATTCATCATGTTTCAAGGCTCTAGCTCCAACGGTTTTTGAGATATTTTGCTGACAAGGTAAAAATGCCCAAAATTACAAAGGGCCGTAACTCATGAAGTGTTTTTCAGAATTTCTTCAAAAGTTAACCAGGTCATCTACTCACCACTACAAATCCATTTATTAAGTTTCAATGCTCTAGCTCTAACATTTTTTGAGATATTTTGCTGACAAGGTAAAAATGCCCAAAATTACAAAGGACCATAACTCAAGAAGTACTTTTCAAAATTTCTTCAAAAGTTAAACAGGTTGTCTACTCATCACTACCAGTCTATTCATCAAGTTTCAAGGCTCTAGCTGTAATAGTTTTTGAGATATTTTGTTGTCAATGTAAAAATGCCCAAAATTACAAAGGGCCATAACTCATGAAGTATTTTTCAGAATTTCTTCAAAAGTTAATCAGGTCATCTACTCATCACTACAAATCCATTTACTAAGTTTCAAGGCTCTAGCTCTAACAGTTTTTGAGACATTTTGCTGACAAGGTAAAAATGCCCAAAATTACAAAGGGTCATAACTCAAGAAGTATTTTTCAAAACTTCTTCAAAAATTAATCAGGTTGTCTACTCCTCACTACCAGTCTGTTCATAAAGTTTCAAGGCTCTAGGTCCAACGGTTTTTGAGATATTTTGCTGACAAGGTAAAAATGCCCAAAATTACAAAGGGCCATAACTCATGAAATATTTTTTCAGAATTTCTTCAAAAGTTTGAGATATTTTGCTGACAAGATTGCATCCATATTTTTTCAAAGGGCCATAACTCAGAAAAGGGGCATAATCCTGTCAAGAAAAAAAATACGTGTAAGCTATTTTTTCATGAGGAATCCATATAAGAAATTTCAAAACATAAGCATTCACGGTTCTAAAGTTATGCTATGCATCAAAAAGCGTGTCAAATGGACCAGAAGCAATATGCCCCTCCAACTTCTTTGAAGTGGCATAAAAAAACCAAGCGAGATGGGATCGTCTGCCACTATTTACATTCATTCGGAATACCTCGGATATGGAGGTTCAAGTTATAGAAACGCCCATGTCAAAATTAAAAGTATGGGAGCTTAACACGTTACTATGTTTTTCACTTATTCAAATTTTATGAACAAAAGTTCCATTTCGTTGTAACTCTGTACAGTAAATATTGCTAAAATGTGGTAGTTGTAAGGAAAGGTCTCCTCTCTGTCCATGCTGCCAGTAATTGACATGTCTTTTACAAAACAGTGGAAAAACAACAATGTATATTTGTTACTGTTTTAAAATATTACTATTTAAATAACTTGATTTGTTTGTTAAAAACAACTTCCTGTTGAAATATTTTAGCAGGGGGTCAGCAACATTGCTTATCTGAGGTGTTTCCAGTGAGAGATGAAATAATTACTTTACTTACACAAAGGTAGGAAGATGTTTATTTAGAATACCGCTTATTCTATTTATTTCCCTCCCACTAGTTGTAAATGTGATGACACTAATTGCACATTGTCGGTGTGACGTCATTAGACAAATGACAGATCAGGTGGTTAAATATGGCACCCTGTAACGCACATTGACAAGCTACTACGGAAAAAAATGTTTACGAGCTAAAGGATGAATAAATTTTCCATGATTCGGTTGTATCGGTCCATAATTACACCGTCAAAAGTTACATCAATGAAAACCGGGAGAGGAGGCATATGTTGTTCTACAGGTTTATTTTCTATAATGAAGCCCAGATCATTGACAGTGATTAACAAGAAAAAGGCTTAGCTAGAAGACAGAATGGTTAAAAAAAATAAGAACATTTGTTTTAAATAGCTTACAGAATACATCATTTTCCGAATTACGGACAACTTGGCCCAAAGACAAGTCGGCCCATAAATAAGTCGGTCCAAGACAACTCGGCCAAAGTCAACCCAATTTCAGAAGACAACTCGGCCCAAATCACATCAACTTTAGAAGACCTCTCGGCCCATGAAAATCAGACCAAACACCTCTTCATGTATTAAAAATAATTGGATGATGGTACTTTTATTGCTCTGTACCTGATGAATAAAAAGCATTATGCAGTTGTCTTAGATCAGATCTCTAAAGTACATATTCTAACTTCAAAGACATCTGATGGTTATAGCAGCATAATGTAACTGACTGAAACCATTTATTCAATGTTGTTAATAAAAGTGTGTGAGATCCATCCAACTCGCCTATCTATCTATCTATCTATCTATCTGTCTGTCTGTCTATCTATCTTCTTTGAATTTAGTCATGAAAAAAGTGAAAAAATCGAACTTATAAAAAAAAAAAAAAATTATTAGAGACTTTCATGAACGGTGGTAATCAGCGGCTAATCACCTTTAATCAGCAATCAGTGGTTAATCTCCTTCAATCATTTAATTTAAACTATTTCAACATCTGATTTAATTATATGTTAAGCTAACTGATTAATTAACGACCAACACTGAAATTCACTAAGAGTTAATTCACAATAAAAGTGTTAATTGTCATCTTTTAACCGACAAAGGTTAATGATTAGTAAGTTTGAATAATAACAAATTGCCAACTTTTGTTTAAATAATTTCTTTTATTTGCCGACATGATCTGTATAAATACAAGTCAATAGTTTTTAAGGAAATGACTACTAGCGTGGCTCATTTGATTTGAGACTGCTGAATTACGTGCACATTGCATGTGTGAGATGCGGTTATATGTTTATTTGTTTTCTTTACTTGTGATCAAATTTGTTTCGCTATCTGAATTCATCAGGTACAGAGCAATAAAAGTGCCACCATCCAATTATTTGCCTGGTCTGAGTTTTATGGGCCGAGTGGTCCTGCAATTTGGGCCGAGTTGTTTCTGAAATTGGGACGATTTGGCAGAGTTGTCTTGGGCCGGCTTTTTTTATGGGCCGAGTTGTCCTGGGCTGACTTAATTGTCTTTGGGCCGTGTTGTCCTGAACCCCATTTTACACGCAGCCCCACTAGCTTGGAGCACCTGTATCGCCTACCTGTCTAGGACTTGCTGTCTCCTCTTTTATTCAAATCTTATAATGTCTGATTAATGTTATCAGTTACAGTTGTGAGACCCACTTTTAGTTGATATTTTGACGACGTTGGCAAATTTCGCCGCCATTTGGCCCTCAGCAGATTATCCTCAATATAAGCATCGAAATAGATTCTGACCCCGTAAATGAAAATTGCAGTGTGGCATTCAGCTCGCTAACCCTATTTTCTGCTTTTAGAGTTTTTAGGGGTTATTTGACCTAATTACAAACGCACGCACGAGTACTGCGAGTACGAATATTTTGGTGGCGAAATATTTGTAGTGTTTTGTGTTTTCAGCTTTCTCACATGTTTACCTTCAGGTTAGAGCCGCTGATATGTCTTTCATAAGAAAGACTACCTTTTTTCGTTTGCCTAAGTTTATCGGAGACACCCATTTTGTGCCAGTATTTAGTCAAAATCGTTTTTGGAATTTGGCCATAGTTATAATTTCGGTTTCTATTAGTGCGACTAATGATAATCCCAGAGGAACTCCGAAGTTCTAATGCCTGTAATGTACAGGGACTAAACATAAGTAGAACACATTTTCATCTCCCAGTAAGGATTTTGATTGGTGCGTAAATTCACCGGATCGGGCGCAATTACCGGATCGGACCCGAATTTTTACCGTTTATAGCCTGAATATAATCATTTCTTTTAGTTTTAATGTTTTATTTTGCAACAGATAGTCTGTCTAACAGTTAATTTACAATATTATTTGAAATTAATTATCATAGGAAGCTGTACAAAAATACCACGAGAAGTAGACAGAATCGGACCTAGAGTTGGTCTTGTTTAGCGTGTTCATTGTAATTTCTGACAGTTCACTGAGAGAGACACATGTATCCAGGAGATATAACAGTAATAATAGAACTATAATGAATTTAGAAAAAAAAAATATGTTCTGAAGACAGGATCGGACAAGAAGTATGCTTATAAGCACTCCCGCCAGTCTTGTAAACGTAATGATTTAAAAGGGTCTGAACACAAACAAAGCCTTAAAGCAGTTTATTATTATAATTTTTACAACACACATATAATAAAACAACAAATTTCACATAAACACATCAGCTTGGACACAGCGATTCCTACATTGTACAATTTAAATGTGCATCAAGTGAATACTCGTATGACCATACTGAGCCTTCGCTATGTGCGTTCTATGTATAGTTAAGCCTTCTTCATGCAGCCATTGAAGACTGATTAGACTGCGCGGATGCTGGGCGAACATGTAAATTGTAGGACTCATTAGAAGCACCTTGCCGATCTGCGTCTAATGTTACCACATCTTATTTTCATCGAGAAATAAGAAACGATTTTCTGAAAATATCAAGCGTTTTTACTTGGGGGAAAAAATAGAATGTTGTCCGCTGCTATTATGATCGGCACTGAAGGGTTAAAATGTTTTGTGATAGACTGGCAGTATTTGAAATGTGTATCATAGCTCTTGATAAGATTTTTTTTCAACCCAAAAGTAGATATTTTCTTATTTCAATCACGAAAACATATGTTGTGGTACTCTTTAGAAGCACCTCGCCAAGGAGCTTCTAATGAGTACTCTACAACGTATGTGTTCGTGGAGAAATAAGAAAAATACTTACCAGATACCAACTCGTGCTAAGAGGATACACTTTCAGGGCAGATAACTTGCTGAATGTGGCATCTTTTCAGGGTCTACATTGTTTGCATTAAAAATGGAATTTCTATAGATATTGTAATTGTTTGTTTCTGTTCAGGTAATTAAAGACACATATTCTTTAAAGTAATATTTAGTTAAACCAATTACCCATCAATATACTCATCATTACAGATTAAAGAAACTTGTTAATCAGAATACAATCCGATATACGAGTTTTGCATTAAGACCGGCATATTAATTGCTTTGGGCTACACTGTTAGCAAATACCCTGTCACAATACTTAGTGTTATAACGGTACCTCTTATCTGGAATGGAGCCAGCAAAACCAAAATGTACTTATGATAAGTTAGCCACTCCAAATAGACAACGACCATAGATTCATGAATGATCAGACTTATCACCAAATATTCCAGCTTAACCTGATTATGTCTAGCGTCCCATAAAATAGACACTGTTAGACCCATATCAGACTTATCAACAGATATTCCTGCTTAAACCGTTTGTGTCTAGCGTCCATAAAATGGACACTGGCTAACAGTGTAGACCCAGATCAGATGCCACAGAACCATGGATCTGATCAGGGTCTACATGGTTTACATATATGACAGCTCATATCATCTGAGCCCGGGCACAGAAAATACTATAATTTACATGCTCGCTAAGATCTGCCTGCCTAACAGTGCAGTCTAGTCGCCTTCAGTGGCCGCATGAAGAAGCTCGTGTCATTAACTATACATAGAACGCACATTACACAGCGAAGGTTATGATCAGGCTGTGGATGCGCAGGCTGATCCGAGTCTTCACTGGATGCACAGGTAAATTGTAGGTATCGCTGTGCCCCAGCTCATGTGTTTCTGCGAAATTTGTTGTTTTATTCTCGGACCCATCAATATTGATGGGTCCGAGTTTTATTATATGTGATTCTATTACTTCGCGCTTTTTGTTCAGACCTTTTTAAATCATTACGTTTACAAGACTGACAGGTGTGCTTATTAATATACTTCTTGTCCAATCCTGTCTTCAGAACAGGATTTTTTTTTTTCTAAATTCATTATAGTTCTCAGGTTCTGTTATTACTTTAATATCTCCTGGATACACGTGTCTCTCTAAGAGAACTGTCAGCGGGCAATGAACACGCTAAACAATAGCAACCCGACCTGGATGCGCCAGGTCCGATCCTGACTACTTCTCGTGGTATTTCTCGAGCTACAGCTTCCTACGTTCATTAATTTCAAATATTACTGTAATGTATCTGTAAGACAGACTATCTATTGCAAAATAAAAGATTTACACTAAAGGAAATTATTATAACAAGGCTAAAAAACGCTACAATTCGGGTCCGATCCGGTGATTAGGCCCGATCCGGTGAGTTTACGTACCTGATTTTGATTGTGTTGTGGTTTAACGACACTTCAACCATTATGGGTCTCTTTTTGTCGTCTCCTAGAGAAAGGGAGATAAGAGACAGAAGGGATAATAGAGACTGTATTTGCTCTAAAGTAAACTAAGGAGGAAAAAGTGTGCCCGACACAGAAATCTAACCTGCGACCTCCTGCTTGCAAGTCAGGTGCTCTACCAACTCAGCTAATCAGGCCTACAGTCTTGCCATTCAACACACTCCTCCCCCTTTAACCTTTGAGAGCCAGGCATCAACTGTCAGACATCAGCTGGTCCGTCATCCACCAGAGTATAGCCTATTCCTGCTCTCTGTGCTTTGGCACCAACTGAATATACTATCAGTTTCTAGCCTTTCCCTGCACTAACCGGTTTACATCGTCGCAATTAAAGTAAACTAAGGAGGAAAAAGTGTGCCTGACACAGGACTCGAACTTGCGACCTCCTGCTTGCAAGTCAGGAGCTCTACCAATTAGACTAATCAGGCCTACAGTCCTGCCATTCACAACAGCTCATATATTCCAGCAATCTCTTGATAAGGGTGAAATCCTCAAGGAATGGTCTTCGGCTATTTAAACATCTGTTCACTTTATAAGAAGGGCGACAGAGCTTTACCAAGTAACTACCGTCCAGTGTCCTTGGCATGTGTTACTTGCAAGATGCTTGAACACATAGTATGTACAAATATTGACTCATCTTGATGAACACAAGTACTATCAAACAGGCAACATGCTTTCAAGAAGAACCGTAGCTGTGAAACTCAGCTGATCACAGTAATAAATGAATGGGCTAAAAGTTTGAATGCAGAAGGTCAAGTAGACACACTCACATTGGACCGAGAAGTCCTTTTACACTCCTCCTCATTCTGAAATGAAAACTCCATGGATATGACATAAGTGGGAAAACTTTAGTATGGATTGATTTATTTCTGTGTAATATAGGCAACAAACGGTTGTACTTAGTCAATGGTGCAAAATCGCAATGGACACCTGTTTTGTCTGGTGTTCCGAAGGGCACTGTTCTCGGTCCACTGTTGTTTTTCTTGTATATAAATGAAATCATGGTTGGAATGGAATCTGATAACTGTCTGTTCGCTGATGATTGTGTCTGCTATCGTCAGATAGCATTGAAGACACATCGAAATTCCAAAAGGATATTGATCAACTGGGCAAATGGACTAGGAAATGGGATATGAGCTTTCAGCCCGTGAAATGTAACATTATGCAGCTTACTAGGAAGCGGATCAAAAAGATCAACGCAGTTTACTCCTTAGAAGGAACATCGAAAATGTGGATAATATTAAATATATTGGTGTGACAATTTCTAAGGATTTGAAAAGGAATACTCATGTAAGCAATGTTTGCACAAAAGCAAACAAAACTCCTGGTTTCTTAAGACGTAACCTATCGTCACGCCCCAAGATGTTAAGGACATGGCATACAAGGGGTTGGTGCGACCAATCCTGGAATATGCTAGCCCTGTTTGGGACCCACATGGTATTTAATAGTAGTCCAGGAAGAATTAGAAAAATGTTCAGAATCATGCAGCTAGGTTTGTGACTGGAAACTTCAACTTTGAAACTGGGAGTATGACTAGCATTCTTGTACAGTTAGGTGGGGAGTCTCTTCACAAGAGACGCAAAGGTAGTAAACTCATATTGCTATTCAAAGGTCTGAAAAGTAAAGCTAGTATACCTTGTGATGACCTTCAACACCTAAATAGGCGCAGTAGGAATCAGCATCAAACGGCATTTCAAGTGTCATATGCTAGAACTGACATTTACAAGTACAGTTTCTTCACAGACACCGTTAGGGATTGAAATGCACTCCATGCATCTATAATATCCTCTGTTGAAAGTTCTGAGGACCCTGTCGCTGTCTTTACGTCACTTGTGAGATCTATAGACTAGTCTTCGCAATCGTTGGCTCTGGTGAATGAATGTCTATTGATGTATCACCAATAAACTATTCTGATTCTGATTCTGTTTCTGAGAGGAGACGAAGGAGAGGGACAAAAGGAAGAAAGAGAATGCAATAAAAGTGAAGAAATAGAAGAAATAAAAACATTCCCCCTCTACCATTACCTGCTACAAGGATAGCAGGACTTGTCCAACTGTAAGCCAATATCAGTTGGACGCTCCGGTATCGTAAGATACACGACTTCGCCACACCCGACCATCCTAACCCAGTAGGGAAGTAGACATGGGAGTCATATCGTTAACAATTTGCTAGTCCGTTCAACGAGCGGTTTGATTTCAGTGGTCAATGATGATCACGTGGGCAACATCCTTACAGATATTTTGGTGTATGTATAGCTGCTATGTGCCGACTTGGTATTGGCCGAGTTGGTTATGTGCCGAGGTTATGTGCCGCGTTTGCTATGTGGCGAGCTGACCCAGCATCGTATACTTTTGGTCTATTTTTCTGAGCAAGCTTATTGGTTTAGGAGCCAAATTTTAAAATTTCCGTTCTGTTGCACCCCCTAGGAAGGGAAATTTCATTGATACCATGTGTTAGGTGTATATCTCTAGTGCTTAGAAAAAGATGTTTGACAAAGTGGCTTGTGGTCAATTTTTTATAATGAGCCTTTAAAGTATGTTACCATTAGTATTCTGATGAAATCTGACAAAATGTAATAAAACATAATGCATTGATATGCGGCACTATTGTGTGTAAAACAGCATATTATAACAACACTCTGTAGAATTAGTTAAAATTATGTCATCATCAGTGTTAATTTGGTGGAATTCGTCTTTCAAAAGTGTTATTTACGTTACTTTTTTCTTTTTACCATATTTAAACCAAGTTTGTAGTTTATGTTTGTTTTGTTTTGTAGTATTTTAAGATTTCTTTTTTACTTTTGATATTATTTTACAGTCTGAGTGATTCTTCTTTGTAAATATTATTGAATTGCACTTCTAATTTAATTTCTTAAATGGATAAAGCGTTATGTGTATTTTGTAGGCTCCGTAATCTGGTGAAAACTTCAGCGCACCTAAACTCAAACCATACACACACTCATTTCTAGTACAGTCTTTGTTTAAAGCAAGCATGATTGAAGCTTATACAATATCAGTTATTATTCAGAAACAAGGTTTTGGTTAACAATTCACAATTTGAGAAGGTTACATATTGGTTAACATCTCATAATATGAAATGGTAATGTAAGTAACACAGTCCCAATATATAGACTATGGTGAATAACTGATGAGCTAGAATAAATCTGTAAGGACCAAACAACAACCTAAAGGTTATGAGTCTCAATGAAAGCTGAAGATGAGTATACGTGGAATTGATATAATCACCTGGTAATTTGTTACTGCCCATTCCTAGATGGTACCTGTATTGTTGTTTTTTTCTTGTTGACACAAATTGTGGCTTTGTCCTTTACTAAACATTTCTTTTACAGTAATTGTGTAAGTGGCATACATGTTTAGTTGAGTACAGTTAACTCTGTTACCGCCTTTTGGGAAAGTGCTCTTTTCTGCACAAGACCTTTTGTATGCTGTTGTAAATATGTATAAACTTATGTATATCCCCTTCGTGATAACTAGGATATGCTAATATGTCATTCTAATAGAAATGTTTCTATTAATTTGGACACAAACCACAGCTTCATTTGTTTTAAAATTTATTGGAAGCTACCTGCAACAGAACTGTAAATGATGATGATGATGATGACGGGAACGATGGCGAAATATATGAAGATGTCGCAAATATAATATATATATATGTTAATAATGTATAGAAAACATATAACTTTCTAAATGCTTAGACTTTGAATACAACTCTCTGTTTTGACTGCTTGCTTGAAGCAAAATCTACACTCAGTTTATAAATGCTGCATGGAGACTCACAGTCTTCGTGGGATCTCCACTTCAAACAAAATACATTGCATATCAGTCAGATAAGATGTGAACTCTGCCTATGACACGATTGGCGGGGTATTATAGTTTAACATTTTTATTTCTACAGATTTTGTCCTCTTTTTATCATGGATATTTGCGAATGTTTTCAGCTTAATCTTCTTGATCGGAGTAGACAATGGAATTTCACCGATCATCATAACTAAGTCAATGTCCATTGCTGTGCAAAATATTCACAACTTGCTAACACCCTGTCAAGTGTTTTATTGACATTGACATTCCAACGTGTTTTGGTGTTTAACTCTTGACTTTTGGACTGTGTAAATAATGTCATGGCATAAGGATATGAGTTTCCTCTCCAAATCTATATCCATATTATTACTGTCTTTAACTATATCATGTGCTAGACTTTCTCCTAGCAGAGCTGCAGCAAAGCGAAACAGTATTTCAGGAATAATGGCTACGGCTATTTCTTCTGTGATATCGTTCTTATCAATGCAACTGTTTGCAGCTATACCAACTACACTTTTTATAGCTGGTCGTATCAATATTGCCTTATTTACTAGAGTCAGATCATAGCTGTCATTTTATCTGAAAAGAAGTCTTGTTCATCCTGTTCTGTGCCCTCTTCTCTGATTTCTTTCTTTATATCAGCTATTTTGTTGATGGTAGTTCTAATATCAATGTCACTGCTATACACTACCTCTGACTGATTAGCTCCACCTGCACCTGGCTTACGGAATGTTACTTTGCCTTTGAAATGCTTAATGAAGCGTTCCTTCAGCTTTTCACCTCTGTAGCTGGCTATACCATACTTCTGTAAAAACGGTTCATATTGGAAACGCAGCGCAGTCATTTCAAAGCTTTACCCTCCCTAAACTCTTCTTCTATGATGTGAAGAAGATCTTTGACTCCTTCAGTATTATAGGGTTATTGCACTGATATTGGTGAATATTGTCCCAAGTTGGGATATAGAGGGACGCGAGCTTACGAGCGTCCGTAGATATTCCGTCGAGGGACAATATTCACCAATATCAAAGTAATAATTCTTTTATTATATAGCTATAAATATTTATTTTGTTTCCCGCTGTTTCTAACCTTTAAAACACTGTTTTAATAACAAAAATGTTAATTCTACCAATGTGTGTGACAAGATTTGGCGCAACGTCACGGCATTACGACGTCATCAAAAGCAACATAATGTAACGGTAATATAAGAAGGCATCCAAGTAAGTGTGCAATATTGATTAAGTGTGCCGATATCGTGTGATATCGATGAGCTAGCTCCTCGGCTTTTATCGCACATTTTAATCTTTAAATATGTATAACTACATAATAAAAGGATCTACTGGTTTTGTTTCTGAGTCAAATTGTTTTTTGTTGTTTTTTTTTTCTCACTCTTTCTGCCTTTCGTATATATGTACTGAGGCAATTGTCGTGAAATTTAGCCTCTAAGGCTATAAGGTCTTGTTCAAGCTTTTTGGTTTGTATGGTTTGTTGAGCTCTTGAAGTGCTTATATTTCTCAACTCTACATCACCGTTTCTTTTCACACAGTCACAAAAAATACATTTAGTCTTGTCAAGTGGCACAGCACTTTTTCTTGTTCTTATACACTGTACTGCAGCACTCTCGTCCTGTAAAGGCTCATCCTTTGAAGGTTCTTCCTCTTTGAACAGTTCGAGAGATATGGTTTTCTTGCTGGAGTAATTCTGATAGCATTTTCGATGATAGTTCACTTTATCTCACTGAACTTACAAATGATGCCTTCATAATCAGAGACAAAACCTTGATTAGACTTTACACAGTAGAAAACACTGTCACTAGATCTGGTCATACTACTGAAAAGAGTCTGCTTTCCTTCTTCGTTTGGTTTTACGAAATGTACAGCTTTGTCGTTTTTGCAACATATGATGCACACATTTTCAATTTGGGATTGTCCTTCCTCTTTGGCCTTCCTTGCAGGCGAAGGACCAAGGTTAAAACTCATTTCTTGTGCCAGTATGCGCCGCAAGACTTAACTAGATGATCACCTACTTATGAGATAATAGGCTTATTATGACACAGGAAATCTGCATTCTGGGTGTATGACAAGGTATGACAAAACACAGCCTGCTCAGTCTCAGAAGCCCGTCAAATGCATGGCTTTTGGCATACTGCGGCGTTAGTCATTGTAATATCCAAGCAGCAAAAAAAATAGGAGCAGATCAGGTTGTGCAGATGCGCAGGCTGATCTGCGCATTTGTTGTTTGCACATGCAATTAGCAGGTTTTCTCACGACGAGGCCCATATCATAACAGTTCTTTGTTTCAAATTTTATAGAAGTTCTACCGATGTGGTTTATGTGTCTTGAAAGAAACAAACTATTATGTTACTTTACATAAACAAGACTCTGTTTTATGAAATTTTATATGTTACTACCTTATCTTCAGAGGGATACTTCACCATCCTAAAAATATTTAAATTAATGTGTATAATATTTAACTGGCGCATGTTATCATGTAATTAGGTAGGTACTAACACTTATCTCTACTCCTAATATTGCAAACGGTTCTCTGTGTGCTTGTTATGTATGTTACCAAAATATCTGGACCCACATAACATGTTTAAATTTGTATGGACTTTATACGGTTTAAGTCATTTAAGGTAGTTGTTTTTTGACTGACTGTCCGTAGTAACTTATTTGTTTTCCTGCTGTATGAAAGGAATATTTTTACTGTGTTGGACAATGGACAGTTTGTGTTCTACTAATCATCACTGTGTTGTACAGTGTATTATTTTGAGTGCCGTCATGGTAAAGAAAACATCCAATAACAATCTAATTGATAAAAAGAAGGTTCAAATAAGTTTGATATATGATGTTCAGCCTGTTATTCTCAATTAATTATTTACCATGATGAAAAGAAACCAATGACAAAATGTAACATAAATATCTCCTTTAGACGGCATATATACACCATATTTATGCAAAAAGGTTATGACTATGCATTTTCTATACGTATCTGTCAATTGATATATGATGAAGAAGTAGATTTTCAAAACTTGACATATTTTTGACAATTTTTTATTTTTTGTTTTAGTCCTTCTTGAATTCTATTCTTAATTAGGGTAACGTTAATTACAGCCGCTTTGCAGAAATCTGACCACAGACCAAGATGTCAAACATGGCTTTTTAAGTAACCCAGACATGCCTGTGACTGATGATAGCAACCGCATTTCCCTTCCTGGGGGGTGCAACAAACTCGCAGAATAAGCCACATATCTCACTTAGGCTCCTAAACCATATGGTGAAGAATGAAATTTATGGGTATGGTATTTGGTCTCTGTATCTTAGAGTAGCTTAGTATGGAATTTAGCTGTACTTAATTTGACGAAACAGACACTTCACATAAAATATGGTTTTGATAAACTGACATACCATGTATCAAAAGCCTGTGCCTTCTACCTGGCCCCCTCCGACCCCCCCCCCCCCCCCCCCCACACACACACACACACACAATTAAAGTTTTCCCCATATGAGGCTATGGATATGCCATGTGAGGCTATGTATATGCCCTCAGGGATATGTCCTAGGACTGGTCCTGTTTTTATTAATGATCTTCCTGACAACATCAGGTCTCCTGTTCGTTTATTTGCAGATACTTATGTTTTATATAGGGAATATTATCTCACCAAAGGATTGTCAAATTTTGCAAAAAGACCTGGATAGCTTGGCACGCTGGTATATAGTCTGGACCAACAAACCTTGGAAGAAGTCCAGTCCGTCAAATACCTTGGTATTACGATAACAAATATCTTGACTGGGGTCAACATATATCGGAAATTACAACTAATGCAACTAGGACTTTGGGTTTTCTTCGGCGAAACTTGGCATTTGCACCTAGGCAGACAAAGGATGCTGCATATAAAACTTTAGGTCGGCCTAAATTAGAATATGCGGCACCTATTTGGCCACCCCTGGAGGCGCGTCGTGAGAAGTCCTCCCTAGCCTTCTTTCATACTGGTGCTGTGCCTACTGACAAAGACACATCTGACCTTGTGCCGTTATTACGACAAACTTGGATCAGCCATTTATAATCAACAGTCATTTTACCTAACTACAATTGTTCTTTGGAATGCCTCTGCCAGCAGACATTGTCTTAAGGACTAATCTTGACTCGTTGTAAACACTGTTTTAACCTGCTTTAAAACCTCACTCATCACTAACACTATCACTTTTTATACCCCGCCACACAATAGTGGCGGGGTATTATGGTTTCACGTTGGACGTTCGTGTGTCTGTCCGTCCGTCCGTTTTTCGTTTCCGGATGATAACTTGAGTAAACATCAATGGATTTTCACCAGACTTGGTATGTGCATTGATATTGTGGAGATCTGGTTTGGGATTGCTAATGGGCAAATTCCGTAAAATATTTACTGAGTTATCTGCCCGAGACACGCCCATATTTTCGTTTCCGGACAATAACTTGAGTACATAACAATGAATTTTAACCAAACTTGCTATATGCATTGACATTAAGGAGATCTGGTTTGGGATTGCTAATGGGCAAATTTCGTCAAATTTTTACGGAGTTATCTGCCCGAGACACGCCCTTATATTTGTTTCAGGACGATAACTTGAGTAGATTACAAGGGATTTTAATCAAACTTGCTATATATATTGAAATTAAGGAGATCTGGTTTGGAATTGCTAATGGGCAAATTTCGTCAATTTTTTACGGAGTTATCTGCCCGAGACACGCCCCTATTTTCGTTTCCAGATAATAACTTGAGTAAATAACAAGGGATTTTAACCAAACTTGCTATATGCATTGACATTAAGGAGATCTGGTTTGGAATTGCTAATGGGCAAATTTCGACAAATTTTATGGAGTTATCTGCCCGAGACACGCCCATATTTTCGTTTCTGGGCGATAACTTGAGTAAATAACAAGGCCTTTTACCAAACTTGCTATATGCATTGATATTATCAAGATCTGGTTTAGGATTGTTATCTGTTCATTGATATTATCAAGATCTGGTTTAGGATTGTTATCTGTCCCTCCGTCATTTTCTTTCCAGACATTTTCGCTATGATAACTTTAATACATAAACAAATAATTGCTATGGCGGGGTATTATGCTTGCGGTGCTTTTATTTATCATGCCTCACTGTTTCACTTTTAAGCCTCCTAGAATCTGGCTTTTACGCTTGCACTGACAGCGCAAACTGCACATAATACTCGTGAGAGGGCGCTGCAATATAAAAAGATAAGATATAGATAGATTCCAGATTCTTTCTTGCTAAACATAGCTGAACATGAAAATTTCTTTACCAATAAATATGAAATTGCAACTATTGTTGACATTTCGTATTTATTAGCAGAGAAAATTTCATGCTCAGCTAAATACGTTGAGCATGAAAAAAAAAAGCTTTAGAACCTCGGGCCCCGGACTTTACCTACTGTGCTTTCGATAACTTTCAGGAAGTCGTTTATTGCTTAGCGCTTTACACAGAAGAAGAAATTTTGCAAACTTTTGTCACGATTTAATGCAAAGCCATTTGTCGTAACTACTTATAAAAAAAAAACACTTATATTCTAGTCATTGGTTTTTTTAAAAATCTAATAGCTTCACTTTTTCCCAAAGTAAAACTGAACGCAAATAATGCAGAAATCTATAGGTTAGGTAACTCTCGAGGGTGTGTGTGTGGGAGGGGGTGGGGGGCGGTTAACTTTCATATATGGCATAGTACGGATGTGCATGCCTAATAGCCCCTTTTTCAGCGCTGCCAGGTATATGATTAGCCCCCTTTTTCAACAACAAGTATATGACTGACCTGATTTTTCTTGATTGGTATATGAAAGTCCCCACTTTTGGGTGATTATAAAAGCCGGGAGTAAAGGTCGAAAGTCGGGACCAAAAGTCGGGAGTAAATTTGAACAATCAAATAATAACACTAAACTTGCACCTATCGGGATGTAATTTGGAACATAAGTAGAATATAGAATCTTCTTTAAAATTCATATTAGATTTTGTATTATTATCAAATATTTTTCACGTTATAGTATGAAATATATGACTACATCGCTCATTTTTGGGTCGGGACTAACTTTTGCATATTGACGATGTCAAGTTTTTGCAAATTATAGTCAGTCTGGGAATTCCACACGAATTATTTTATGCATTATCAATTAAAAACATATCATAGATCAGAAAAATGTAAAAATAAAGTTCTTTCATCGCACCGTCTAGTAAGTTTACCCGGGAGTAGGTCGGGACTAAATTTCGACTCTTGCAGTAAATGACGATGTCAAGCATTTTGCAAATTATGGTTAGTTGCGGGTTGCCACGAGAATTATTTTGTGCAGTTACATTTAAAAACATGTCACAAATCAGAAAAATATAAAAATAACCTTATTTCATTGCACCGTGTTGTAAATTATTGACCTGGGAAATACAATGTATGTGACATTAGCAAGAAGGCAAATCTGAGTCGATTACAAGCAGAAATTTAGTCCCAACCTACTCCCGGATCAATTATATATACTGAAAGGAAAAAGAAACGCAGGGTAAATTTTATTCCTAAATTTCATTCAAGTTTAAAAAAGTTTGTTAAATATTTTACTATGATTACAAAACGGTACATGTATGGAACAAAAGTTCCAAATTCCATTGGTTTGTGATCAACAAGTCTCGAGTTATTGAAGTTCATTGGTAGCTACCCCCCTTCCCCCCCCCCCCCCCCCCCCCAAATCTTGAAATCAAAATCAAACTGAAAATCAATATCGGGTGTGCCCCCCTCTTGCTGCCGTTGCTGCCCTAATTCTCCTTTGGATAGAGTTAACCAAAGCATTGACAGTTCGCATCGGGATGTTATTCCATTCATCGATCAACGCATTCCTTAGTTGTGCGAGAGTTGCGGGGGGATTTCGGCGCTTCTTAACCCTTCTGTCCAGCTCATCCCACATGTGCTCTATTGGGGTCAAATCTGGACTGTACGGTGCCCATGCTAGTGGTGTGATGTCATTGTTTGCCAGGAAATCCTGACAAACTCGGGCAACATGTGGTCGGGCATTGTCCTGCTGCAGAATCAGATTACGTTGATGCACAAGCGGGACTGCAACAGGACGCAAGATCTCATCCCTATACCTTACAGACTTGATTTGACCCCAATAGAGCACATGTGGGATGAGCTGGACAGAAGGGTTAGGAAGCGCCAAAAGATAAGAAAATATAAGTACACTTGGAATAACTGGATTAGACAGCTGAGTTAGTGTAAACGCGTGCCAGTCCAGTGTACAAGATGATAGATAAATCTTCCCCCCCCCCCCTCCCACCCCCCACCCCCCCCCCCCACACACACACCCGAGAGATAAATTGCGTTTAATTTGTGAAATACAAATGTATTTTTTTTTATTTGTAAACATGTATGCAAACAGCGAAGAAGCGAAGAGTAGATTCTATATGAATGGGTATAAAGAAAAATCAAAGGGCAGTATATAAACAGGTCAACATTTCAGACGATCAAGTATATGAATGGGTGTGTTTTTTCAAAGGCCAGATATATGAATTGGTTTCTAAATACTGGCTCGCACACCCGTACCACAATTACCCCCGTTACTCCTCCTCCCAACCCCCATCCCAACACACACATACACACCTCCCCCCGCCCCACAGAGGTAACTTGGAGGTAGATTTTCAACAAGTTTCACTTGTTCGGTTTTTTTTCTGAAATTTTCACATTTCCATAGTATTGTTGTGAAACATCAATAATTCAAATTTAGCAGCAATGAAAAGTAAAAAATATTTGCTTAGACAAAATTTCAAAAAAAAAACAAAAAAAAAAACTTTAAACTATAGAAATTGATAGAAATTGTATAGGTCAGACCAATCTCTGGCCGTAAATTTAATTTTAGAGTAAATATTTTAGAACAAAACACAGAAACAGATGGTCAATTAGAACAAAATAATTTCATTTAAAATAAAACGCCAAGTGAAAAAAAAAAACCTTCCGAATGATGTCGAAAGTTATCTTAATTCTGTGGGCCACTGGGTCTGTTTTATTATTTTAAACTTTAGATTTTTTCAAAACTTTAAACTTCCTTTTTAAGACAAGATGGTGGATATTTTGTAACGGTTGGCAGTGAGCATCCTCTCGCGTTGTTACTAACGCGCGTTCGTTCGCGAAAATTTAGCCACGCACACTAAAATATAGTAGATACTTTTTGCGCACTAACTGTAGAAAAATATCGGTAAAGGGAAAAAAACCAAAGAACACCGGAAAGATCACATCACCTTATATTTGTATTCTTGCGCCAAACAATTAACAAAACTTCCAAATGCAAATAAGCAATGTAAATTATTCTGAAAGAAAATTCAAAACTATAACACTGAGGATAAGATGTTCAATATAAATTATGCAGTTACTTTTAACAATGTGTTTTGTTTTTAATTATTTTCTTGATAAAATTTAAGAACTATTTTGTTTAGAAATTAATTGGTCCAGTCCCGGGATTTTCCTTCATCAAAACAAACGGAGGAGAAATTTAGCTGACAGAAAATTTACTGCAGCAGTTTGCAGCTGTTAAATCTGCAGAGGCATGACTTACGTTCTTCAGGTAAAGTAATGGTTCATAATACTATTTGACAATTATTGCTTTATCCAGAAAAAAGAGGAAAATGCTGTTCAAACAAAGCATTTTTTTTTTTTTTTTGTGATTTGAGACTGGCAGCTGACAGAATCAGACCAGTTATATATTTTTTTTTTATTATAATCCTCGGGTAGTGCTGCTAAGCAGCTGTATATATAACCATCATGGTTTTTTCAGACGCCTTTGTTAGGGATGGAATGGCTGTTCCAGTTGCTAGCTTAATACTTGCCAAAAAATATCTGTCCACGACATGCTTCTGATATTTCTTTTAGACCTGCACATATTTTTACACCTGGGCCCAGTTGTTCAAGACTAACGATGTCGTTAGTTAACATATCGTTAAAACTTTGATCATTAAATATGGCATATACGCTAATATTTTTGCTGAAAAAATGTGAGTATCTTTAAGCTACTCGTATTTGTTCAACAAAAAATACCTGTGAATTGGATATTGTATTTGCTAGAACAGTTAACATTCTACATCGTACACGCAGCCGTCACACTTGACTATTACAGTGTGGAGGTTTGCTGCACGAGAAAGAGAGCATGATATAACAGAAAGAAACATAGATGATAGAAAGGCAGAAGCAAATGAATAGTTTTGGTCGTTGCATATTCACTCATCAGTCCATAACCAATCTGATTCCCGTGACAGCACCAGGGCACGCGAAGTCCCCACCAGCATAGCTTAAGAACCTCACTTGAGCTGCTTACAAGACCAGTCCTGATAGTTAAAAATGACACAGAGGAGAGCTCCGATTTGAAGGATACCAAAACTGGGAGCTTCAGCCACATTGGCTGAAAGAGAATTCCAGTGTCGAACAGTACGTGGGAAGAAACTAAATTTATAGTAATCACAAGAAGTAGGAATATGTCAAAATTTCAAAGAATGTTGTGCTCTATTTCTGTTTGATGCTGGTGTGAGGTAGTTGGTAGCTGGTATGTCCAACAAGGCGACGTACAATTTTGAAAAGCATGGTAAGTTGGTGTTTTGCACACAGAGTTTCTAGAGACTCCCATTCAAGATATTCAAGCATGGAGGTCACACTGCTTGTGTTCCTATATCTGTTCGTGACATACCTGACTGCTCTGCATTGAACCATCTCGATCTTATGAACATAATCCTTGGTGTAGGGACTCCAGACTGAGGAGCAATACTCCAGGATTGGCCTGACCATAGAGAAGTATGCTGTGGATTTAGTTTCCTCATTGCTAACTCTAAGGTTGCGGCATAGAAATCCTAGAGTGCTGTTGGCTTTCTTGATTGTCTGATCCATGTGTTGATTCCATGACATATTTGACTGCATCTCTACACCAAGGTACCATGTGGAGTCTTCCATGTCCAAAGTATGGACCTTCAGAGTAAAGTTGGAGGATACTGGATTCCTTGCCCTGGTCACTGTGATTGAACTACACTTTTCCGGGTGAAAAGCCAAACCCCACTTCTTTTCCCATGCGGCAAGGCTGTTAAGGTCATCTTGTAGAATCTCACAGTCTCACTGGTTCCTTATGCATCTGTACAAGATGCAGTCATCTGCAAAGAGCCTGGTCTTGGATTGGACACAGTCTGGTAGATCATTTATGAAGATCAGAAATAACAATCGACCCAAAAGTGTTCCTTGGGGCTTTCTGCTTAGGACTTCAACACTGTTTGAGGTGCCTCCTTCGACTGTGACCTGCTGTGATCTGTGTGTGAGGAAAGCCTTTATTGGCTTCAGAGTACTGTCTCTTATACCATAATGGTCCAGTTTCGTAAGCAGACGTTGATGTGGCATGTGGTCGAAGGCTTTGGAGAAGTCCAAAACTATCAAGTCGTGCTGTTGTTTCTTGTCTAGGCCAGACACTAATTAATCGGCTAGTGTGAGGAGCTGAGTCTCACAACTTCTTCTTGCCCTGAATCCGTGTTGGCAGTTTGTCAGGCTGTTGTGCTCATCTAGGTGTTCGAGGATGTTACTGGTGATGATGTGTTCTTCTTCCTTGCAGCATTTACAAGTCGGGGAAATTGGCCGATAGTTGCTTGGTCGGAATTTCTCCTTTCTTGAATATGGCAGTTACGTTGGCCATCCTCCAGTCCTTTGGTACTTGTCCAGTGTCAAGGCTCCTCTGGAAAATTACTACAAGGTATGGTGCTACTTCTTGCACCAATTCCTTGAGAACTCTAGCTTGAATGGTGTCAGGACCGTATGCTTTAGCTGGGTTTAGCTTTAAGAGCAGCTTTCACACACCGTCCTCTGTGACACTAATGTCGGCCATGGGCGGGAATGGTGTACCATCCGGGGTAGAGATGTCTTCCTTGTCTTCTTTTGTCCATGTTGACTCAGACTGTCAGTTTAATATATCTGCCTAGTCTTTTGGGTCATCATGGAGTCATCTGTGTTCTTTCAGGGGGTGATTCCGCAGCTCTCTCTTCGAAGCGGCTTAATGAAGCTAAATAGCCTTTTCTGCTTTGGCTGATGTTCTTGATCAGGGTTTCCAACTTCGATGAGGTTGTCAAGGTATTTTGACTGTCTCTCTGCCTTTTGGAGTCTTGCTTGGTCTCTCGGTAGTGCCTAATATCCTTGGCTGCTCCTGTCTTCCATTGTCGTTTAAAGACCACTAACATCCTCTGGTACCTAGAGACAAATGAAATTGCATACAAAACATTTGCACATCCAAGGCTGGAGTACAGTACGGCCCCATGATAGACTTTGTGTATTCTTATGTTTAGCAGATCAAGTTGAGACAGTGCTGATTGATGTTTGAGTATTATTTATCCCCCTGGGCATTTATGCCTAGGGTTATATAGTTTTTGTCTTCCCGTCTGTCTATTAGTCTGTTTGTATGTTAGTTCAGTTGTATTTATTTGTTATTCTGTCATATTCTTAGAAATCTGCATCAAAGTTTTGCGCTAAAATTTTTAAGAGCTCATAACTTCCACATTTTATGATGGATTTAATTAAGTTCAACTTCATATTATGTATGATGATAGATATTGGTCCAAAGTTTTCACTAGCACCTTCCAGACTCATGCCCATGTCCTTGAGGTCAAGATCGCTTAGAATTTTCATCTTTAAGTTTTGATTTTTTTTAGCTCACAAGAGCTTGGCTCAGGATGAGCTATGGTGATCACCTTTTGTCCGTCTGCGCATCTGTCCGTCCGCTAACACTTGCAAACAACAACTCCTCCAAAGCCACGGATGCGATATCCTAATTTGGTAAGAATGCTTTGATAGGGGCATTTAAAAATAACTAAAATTATAGTGATCTGGCTCTTGGTTTGGTTGCCATGGCAACAGAAAGCTCCCATAGACGTATAATGGGAAAATGGTTAAATTGCATTTTCTCCATAACCACTGAAGTGATGTGAACCCTATTTGGCAGTTATGATCATCTGTTGATTGTCAAACCAGTTTATGTGTTTTATGACCAGTGGCCATTTTGTTTGGTTGCCATGGCAACATTCAATTTTGAAAAAGGAATTTTTTAAATGACAACTCCTTCAAAACCACTGAAGCAGTATGACTCTAATTTGGTGCATGTACAAATGTTGCTTGAGTTAGGGCAATCCAAAATAGCTAAAATTATGGTGATCTGCCTCTTGGTTTGGTTGCCATGGCAACAGAAAGCTCCCATCGACTTATAATGGGAAAATGGTTAAATTGCATTTAATGCATAAACACTGAAGTGATGTGAACCATATTTGGCAGTTATTATAATCTGATGATTGTCTACCCAGTTAATGTGTTTGATGATCAGTGGCCATTTTGTTTGGTTGCCATGGCAACATAAAGTTTCAAAAAAGGAATATTTTAAATGACAACTCCTTCAAAACCACTGAAGCAGTATGACTCAAATTTGGTTCAAATGTTGTTTGGGTGAGGCTATTCAAATAGCTAAAATTATGGTGATCTGCCTCTTGGTTTGGTTGCCATGGCAACAGAAAGCTCCCATATACTCTTATAATGGGAAAATGGTTAAATTGTATTTTCTCCATAACCACTGAAGTGATGTGAACCATATTTGGCAGTTATGATCATCTGATGATTGTGTATCAGTTTATGTGGTTTATGACCAGCGGCCATTTTGTTTGGTTGTCATGGCAACATTAAATTTTAAAAAAGGAATTTTTTAGATGACAACTCCTTCAAAACTACTGAAGCAGTATGACTCTAATTTGGAACAAATGTTGCTTGGATAAGGGCAATTCAAAATAACTAAAATTATGGTGATCTGCCTCTTGGTTTGGTTGTCATGGCAACAGAAAGCTCCCATAGACTTATAATGGGAAAATGATTTAATTGCATTTTATCCATAACCACTGAAGTGATGTTAACCATATTTGGCAGTTACGATGATAAGATGATTGTCTACCCAGTTTGTGTGTTTGATGACCAGTGGCAGGTTTGTTTGGTTGCCATGGCAACACTAAATTAAAAAAAAAGGAATTTTTAAATGACAACTCGTCCAATACCACTTAAGCAGTAGGACTCTTATTTGGTACAAATGTAATTTGGCATAGGACAATTCAAAATAGCCAAAAGTTTGGCAGTCTGCCTCTTGGTTTGGTTGCCATGGCAACAGAAAGCTCCCATAGACTTATTATGGGAAAACGGTTATATTGCACTTTCACCATAACCAGTGAAGTGATTGAGCCATATTTGGCATTTATGATCATCTGATGATTGTCTACCCAGTTTATATGTTTTATGACTGGTGGCGATGTTTGGTTACCACAGCAACATTCAATTTTGAAAAAGGACTTTTTCAAATGACAACTTCGAAACCACTGAAGCAGTATGACTAATTTGGTACAAAAGTTGCTTGGGTAAGGGCAATTCAAAATAGCTATAATTATGGTGGTCTGCCTCTTGGTTTGGTTGCCATGGCAACAGAAAGCTAGCATTGACTTTTAATGAGAAAATGGTTAAATTGTATTAAATATGGCAAGTATATTATGTTATACTGTACGAATTTTTGAGTGCCCGTCCATTTATGAAGGTGAACATTCAAGGTTTAGGGTCTATTTTTGGGCTATTTCAGTCTTCGCGAAATCTTTTCTACTGATGCAGGACAGCTGTCAGACAGACTGTAATCTTTTGCAGGACAGATAAGTATCTGCAGGACTGAAGGCATTTTTGTTGTCAGAATATTATTTTCTTTGCTAAGATTCGTAGGACATTTCTCAGACAGACTAAAAAATTTTGCAGGACAAAATGAAAAAATGCCGGTTTTGTCAGGCAGTCCTGCACTTTTCGCGAAGACTGCTATTTTGGACAAAGTTATGAGGTATTTTGAGGTTTATTCCGTTTAAAATGCATTAGCTAGCCTCTAAACCAAATTCTGTCATTAGTTGCAATGGCAGAATTGAAAAAATGTTGCATAACAAATGCATATCTGCAGTGGCTATTTCACTCAGGTGAGCAAGCCGTGGCCCGTGGGCTTCTTGTTTGTTTTGCATTAAAGTTTTTAAGACCTCATATCTTCCAAACCTTATTATAGATTTAGTTTATATTTGGTACATGTATGATAAAGAGTTTTTATCAGCACCATCTGGTCCCATGCCTGTGGCCTTGAGGTGAAAGTCACAGACTAAGAATTTTTTATGTTAAAAGGTTTAAAATAAGAGCTCATTTCTTCTATATGTTGGGATTGATTTAGTTCATATTTAATATGATGATACTTATTCTAACTTTGCATCAGCACTATCCTCACCTATCTCTGTGCCCTATAGGTCAAGGTCACATACTTGGAATTTTAATGTTCAAGTTTTTGCTGTAAGGGTTTTTCAGACTTAGTCTTAAGTAGAGGCGGTGGCACTGAATGGGGTTATATGTGCCTCACTGGGCATTTTGTCTAGTTTTAATGGCCCATCCAGTATATTTTTGTTGTTGCTAAATTATAAATTTAGTTGCTTATGAATCCCAGTAACATCATAGTGATTAGATAGATAGACAGACATTCAATAGGAAAACAAACCTTTAACAACACCTTTACTACCTATTAGTCCCAGGATTTCTTTTAAGTCTACTGTCTGTTTGAATTGTGCAGTATTGTTTCGTAGCTTTTATGGCAACATGGATGAAGTGATCAGCTCATGTTAGTTTCAGTAGAAGTTGTATGGTTGAGCTGGGAGTCAGGCTTGTGACTCTGGATCTGCAGCCAGATGCGCTAATAGAGCTAGGTAGGCTGGAAGGTAGATGAGTGGCAGGTAATTTTGTTATCCAAGTGAAGAATAATCGTAGTTCGCTTAAAAGTCAATATTTAGTTGGGCAAAGGTAAATGTATTTTGAAGCTGAAAATATGTTGCATATGAGATGCAACATATTTTTTTTCTGATGATTACCATATACAGTGTAGCTCCAATATATCGCGGTATTGCGGGTCCATAACCCTGAAACCGCGATGTGGTCGGAGCGCGATATAAGTCCCGACATGTACCATGCATGTATAACGGCGTGCATAACACTCGCTCGGTTTGTCGCTGTGGTAGTTTGCTGAGACATCACGGATAAATGGCATTCAGTTATGTTGTCACCATATTTCCTAATTAAAATTGGATTAGAATTGCTCAATGGAATAATTTACAATGGTGTGCTATGTCTAACAAGTAATTCCAATCGAAACCAGCTGATAAACTACGTTTGAAAACAAGAAATCATCGGATTGACAATTTAGGACGCCATTTTGGATACTCTGGCGAAGGGAAGTTACTCCATTGTGCTAAGATAACTTGAGTTGCTTCCCTTCGCTTATATTGCGGGCGCAAAAAAAAAACAAAGTTAATTTCTTTTTATTTATTTTTTTTATTGTTTGTTTTTTTTTGACGCAGTTGTTTTCTTCTGAAATATTTATATCTACAGAAGTGTAAAATAAGCGGACTACGATCTGTGTATGTTGGACAGAACACATCGTAAGACTACTGTCTAGTAAAATTTGTTGGTGTTGAAAAGGAGGTGGACCGTTTTCCCCTGCTGAGCAAATTAGTTTGTGGGCATCATTGACTCATTGAGCATTGAGTAGATCTATGTACAAAAAAATGATAATGATTACGACAATTACGGCGATATAATTTATTGTTTGCCAATTATAATCAACGTGTGCGCTGATTGACACTAAGTGGATTGTTTATCATATAATACCTGACGCGCGACTTAGCGTCGGGATAGGCGCGAAAAATCAATTACCGGAGGCGGAACGCTTTTTTTTTTAAAATTTTTTCTGAAGTTAAATAAAACAACAAACATTTTATGTTTTTAAATTTTTTTTTTTTTTTTTTGCTTTTGGAAAATTTGGGAGCCATGGCCTATTCGCGATATACTGGATTTCGCGAAATAACGGACCGCGATGTATTGGAGCTACACTGTATACCCAAAATGTTGGATTAACAGCATAGACACAGTGTCTGATCGGGGTCCTTGTTGCACGCTCATTCAGCAGTTTTTATGCACGTCAGCATGTACATGTACCACAGTAAAACAGAATTTTTGGACAAGTATAACAGGGCCGGAGAAATTAATCTACTTGCCCAGTGAAGTATTTCAGAAGCAAAATGCTGAAATTACTGCATTTCCCTCTGTAACAATTTTTAGCTCACCTGAGCAATGCTCAGCACTCTAGAGGCCACAGTTTTTACCCAATCTTGATGAAACTTGCTCAGAATGTTTGCCCCTATGAAATCTATATTAAGTTCGAAACTGGGTCACTTTGGATTAAAAAAAACTAGATCACCAGGTCAAATCATAGGAAAATATTGTTACTCTAGAGGTCACATTTTTGAAGCAATTATCATGAATCTTGCTCAAAATGTTTGTCTTGATGATTTCTAGGTCAGGTTCAAAACTGGGTCACTTGGGGTCTAAAACTAGGTCACCAGGCCAAGTCGAAGGAAACCATGTTAACACTCTAGCGGTCATGTTTTTGAAGCAATCATCATGATCTTGCTCAAAGTGTTTGTCTTGATGATTTCTATGTCAGGTTCAAAACTGGGTCACTTTGGGTCAAGAACTCGGTCACCTGGCCAAATCAATCGAAGACCTTGTTACCACTCTAGAGGATACACTTTTGAAGCAATCATATATCTTGCTCAAAATGTTAACCTTGATGATTTCTAGGTAAAGTTTGAAACTGGGTCACTTGGGGTCAAAAACTAGGTCACCGGGACAAATCAAGGGAAAACCTTGTTAACACTCTAGCGGTCACATTTTTGAAGCAATCATCATGAATCTTGCTGAAATATTTGTCTTGATGATTTCTAGGTTAAGTTTGAAAATGGGCTACTTGGGAGCAAAACTAGGTCACCAAGCCAAATCAAAAGAAAACATTGTTAACACTCTAGCGGTCAATTTTTTGAAGCAATCATCATGAATCTTGCTCAAAATGTTTGTCTTGATGATTTCTAGGGCAAGTTCAAAACTGGGTCACTTGGGGTCAAAAACTAGGTCACCAGGCCAAATCAAAGGAAGACCTTATTAACACTCTAGAGGTCACATTTTTGAATCAGTCATCATGAATCTTGCTCAAAATTTTGTCTTAATGATTTCTAGGTCGTTGGAAACTGGGTCACTTGGGGTCAAAAACTAGGTCACCGGGCCAAATCAACAGAAAACCTTGTTAACACTCTAGCGGTCACATTTTTGAAGCAGTCGTCATGAATCTTGCTCAAAATGTTTGTCTTAATGATTTCTAAGTCAAATTCGAAACTGGGTCACTTTGAGTCAAAAACTAGGTCACCGGGCCAAATCAAAGGAAAACCTTGTTAACACTCTAAACGTCATATTTTTGGAGCAATCATCATGAATCGTACTCAAAATGTTTGTCTTGATGATTTCTAGGTCAGGTTTGAAACTGGGTTACTTAGGGTCAAAAACTAGGTCACCAGGCCAAATCAAAGGAAAACCTTGTTGGTGTGATTTTAGGTCTTTCAAAACTGGGTCACTTAGAGTCAGAAGCTAGGTCACCTGAGTGAGGCTTAATCAAAGGAAAACCTTGACACTCTAGAGGTCACATTTTTGAAGTGATCATGAATCTTGCTCAAAATGTTTATCTTGATTATTTCTAGGTGAAGTTTGGAACTGGGTCACTTATGACATATATTTCACAGTCCAGTGACTTTCTTAAGTTTTTCTGTTCAGGTCAGTTTCTCAGTAACTATTGGTCCTACAGAGTGATATTTGGCACTTGTGAAGTGTATTTGTTTAGGTCAGTTTTTCAGTAACTATTGCTCCTACAGCCTGTGATACTTAGCCTATGCATACATATTAGCATGACCTCTTTAGTGCAGTCGCCCATATTTGACCTTGCCCTCTATTTCACAGTCCATTAGACATGTTACATTGTCTTACTTCTTAATATAATCATTATGAATTTTGGTCAGAATGTTTGCCTTCATCCATTCTAGATCAGGTTCTCAAAGTGCTATGATACTCCAGGGCTTCCGTTAAACGGACGTACGGCGTATATTACGCCCTGAGATTGCCACCGGACGTCCAAATTGAACTTCAAAGACGTACCGCGGACTTCCGAAATTTCTTTTGTCCGTCCAAAATCGATACCCGAGACGTCCAAAACTGTCAAAAACCCCGCCGACTATTAACGAGTTGTATGATGTTTGCCCCGCCTACTTATCGGAAATTCACTACCTGTGTTCACTGAGCTTCTAAGGACGTCCCACTTTCCGCTTGCGGGAGTTTTATTGACAGCCGTCTCACGTGTCGCGGCACTCTTTTGATAGCTGTGTGATCACTGCATGTATTTGTCAATCGTGATGAGTTGATTAATTGATGTTTGTATAATTTAACTTTCTCCTGCGACACCCGAAATATTCGTTCACGCGCGTTCAAAACGTTGACCAATGAACCCGAAAATTTTCGGTCGGGAGGAATTTTCCAGGTTGCGCTTTATATTAAAAAACTTCATGGCAACCTTATCAGTTCCAAAACTTAACAAATACACAAAGAATGCATGAGAAATAAATAAATCTTTCCAGCGCACCAGTTTAGCAGGAAGACGCGTTCAACAGATTATGCAAGTTAAACAAAGACAAGAAGCGCTAATAAATTGAATTTAGACGAGCGGATTTTCCTTGTCTGGAAATAGATAAATTTAGAACCAGAAATAAACATCAAAAATGCGTTGACACAAATGATCTTTGGAAGAAAATAATGAAATTATATGAAGTCATTAATTGTTTTAATATTCAGGTCTTAAAATCTTAAATTATTATTTTGCTAAGAAGGTGTGTCGTCTGAAAACACCTCAACACTTCCGGGAGTTACCGAGGGAAATTCTATAAATAAATAATTATGCACAAAACGCAAATTGAAATCTATTCAAATTTAGAAGCTTATGCTTGTCTTTCCTACAATGCTATAACAATAAAAGCAATTTTTCAAATGAAAATAAAACATATTTTTCGTCAACGTTTTCGGAAAACCCGTTTCTAAATGCGTAGCCTCGTTCCGGTTGCGCTGTTTACCAGCGCGGAAAAGACGCAAAGTAAGTCTAAATTTAGGAGATTTGTGATGGTTTTGCTTGCTTTTCTCCGCGAACGAACGTTACTGCTGTTGGTATTTCATCAAGAGCTGCATTTTATTTGTTTGTTGTTACACAAGAGTCGGCGCCGTTTTCCCGCAAATTTGTGAAGGACGCAACGTTCGCTCGTGTCGATCAGCTTCTGTCCGAACAAATATTTCATTATAAACATTTCTGCGAAGTAATTTTAGCATACCGGGTAGTTTATTTTTAAGAAAACATGTTTTGGGGCTTTTCTCTCACGTATTTTATTTTATTTTTTCCCTTCTCTTGGCTTTGAAACGAATGCGAAGTTTTACCAATGTTGATGCTTTCTCTAAGGTCCGAAATACAAGTTCAGGCTTTCCAAAAAGATGCGATCGAATTTTAAGCGATAAGGACGTTTTTAAGACACATCTGAAAGAATTATAGATCATGATGATTCTGTGTGACACTGAAATAAGAACCTGTGTTTTGCGAAACAAAGGCCAGCCTGCTGCAGCACGGAAAAAGTGGGACTTCCTAGATTTTCCTGTGGGACTTCCAAATCTGCGGTGTAGGAAGTCTGGGACTTCCTGAGTCTGAAAGTTAATGGAAGCCCTGATACTCAGGTGAGGGTTACAGGGCCACAACAGCCCTCTTGGTTTGTTTTTTTAGGCAAGCTAGAAAACATTTTACTTGCCAGGCAAAAGCTTTTAACTTGTCCCAGGCAGTCAGACAATGGAATTGTCATGACCCTGAAATTTATATGGTAAGGAGATCAAAATTAATGTCCAAATATTTAGGGTAAACTACAGAAACGCAGTAGGATTTTTGCAATCAATAAATCATCAGTGTATCACTGATGATTTATTGGTTGCAAAAGTCCTGGATTTGATGGAGGATTACCTAGATATGTCTTTGGTCTTTGATGTATTGACAGCAAAATTTGGATCATGTGTTGAAAATCTTTAGGGTTATGGCCAGAGGAGTTGTTAAGGACGAGTATTTGGTGATAATTCTGAGATATTTTTTCTTATTTCTCCATAAAAACATATGTTGTGGGTACTCATTAGAAGCACCTCGGCGAGGCACTTCTAATGAGTACCCACAACATATGTTTTTATGGAGAACTGAAGAAAATTATCCTATAATTATCATCGAATACTCCTCCTTAACAATTCCTCTGGTTATGGCATATAACTTTATAGCATAGCTCCAGACGAGGCACTTTTTTCAACAGGAAAGCATTGATACTTTTCTTATTTCTCCATTAAAACATACATTGTGGGTACTCCTTAGAAGTGCCTCGGCGAGCCACTTCTAATGAATACCCAAATCATGTTTTCTTGGAGAAATAAGAAAAAATATTTATCTGATACCTACTCGTACCTAGAGGTATGCCTGTAGTCTAATGCAATGTTTTTGGTGGGCATGTATTTCGGGTTCTAGTGCAAAAAATAAAAATAAAAAATAATATGCTATTCTTGATAATAAATATACATGTTACACTTGTAAAGAAAATCACTCTACTTTTATTTTGTCATCCTTTCCCAGCAACAGGCAGAAAGTTGCAAATACTATTTTTGAGTGGTATTTAAACATTGTAGTCGGGAGACCTGTAAAAGGGTAATTGGAAAACAGTGCAGCCCCAGATCAGATGCCGCAGAATGCGGTGTCTGATCAGAGTCTCCACTGTTTGCAAATAGTTTAGCCATTTTTCTCTAGGAATATGTAAATCTCATAGCTGGACGTATCAAAAATTGAAATAGGACTCTTCCAATATATAGTGTGGGAGAGTCTATTCAGTCTACAATGGGTTAAACATTGCATAGTCTTGTAGGACCCCATTTTCTTTCCTTTCCATTTATCTCTGTTCTTCTGACATGTGCACCCAGTGAAGACTCAAATCAGCTGGTACATCTGTGCAGTCTGATCAGTCTCCGTTGTCCTCATGAAGAAACTTTGCCGGCCTCGGTGGTTCAGTTAGATGCGTCTTTTACGGATGATCAGGGGTTACAGTTTCGATCCCTGCCAGGTCTGGCAACATTCTGTCATGGAGATTGATCATGAAATATTTTCTGAGGTCATTCTCTCCCTTCCCCTTATCAGTGTTTTGATTGATCGATTGCTGAGTCAAGTCATCACCTGAAATTGCCTTTGAATTGGTTGTTGTTTTTTTTTTCAGGAATTTCAATAGTTGATCATATAATTTACATACTAGATGGGCCTCTTGACCCTGGCCAGATATGTTGTTTGGATATTGTCTCTGTTGTTCCATTTAATAATGAACCTCTTTTGTCCCATTTAATAATGAAAATCTTGCCACTGATAGGCAGGTTGATCTAAATGTTCGTTTGGCGCACAGCTTTGAAGGTACATTTTTCTGACGTATACAAGAACTTTGTGTCTGGGTTGTAATTAATTAACCCTTAGGCTGCTAATCATGACTATTGTTGCGCTGGGGTGTGGGGGGGGGGGGGTGTCTGCCAACTCTAAAGCCTGTCAAATTTACTATATACCACATGCAACCATTCAGAGCAAGTGTTCTCATACAGGAGTGAACCTACTTTCATACAAACACGCCACTTTTCATTAGATAGTCAGGTGCTGGATTTTACCCCCACTAAAAAGACCGAGAATACCAAATATCAAGCTGCCATTAATTTCAGCACTCCCTTCAACAGATTGATCACGATTTTCTGGGAAAAAAAAGCCCATAACACCTGAATCATTTCCAGTGAGGAAGAAGTAGGAATAACAGTAGAACCTTTGTATGTCACTTGTTTCATTCGCAATAGTACACAGTAGGCGCTGGTCCCTTGTAACATTTTTTTTTTTTTTAAGTGTCTTAAACGGTTCCCGGTTTATACGTGACTGTCACGTGACTTTCTAGTCACGTGACCATCCCTTCTCCGGTAAAATGGCCACGTACGATCGGCAAATTGTATGTGAAAATTCCATGTAATTCGAGGCAAAATTAAGGGAGTAATGACTTCTCGAGTAGAGGTACCCCCTCTTACAGGCTTGATTCATTTTTTTCTTAGCAGCCTAAAGGTTAACAGAAAGCGGATGAAAAAATAAAATCCTCAAAATTTAGCCCGGATTTGACATTTTCAGTTTGAATTTGACACAAAAAAAGCAAAATCACATTTTTTATTTTTTTTTTCTACTTAAATACCCCCTGAAAGCTTGAAATAGTTTTATGATACTTGGTAGAAATACAGATTGATCAGAATGCTATGTAACATACAGGAGTGACACGACAACTCTGTCATCCTTACTTAACCCGTTGTAGTTGGTAGACCCCTAACAGGGTAATTGGCAAACAGTGCAGACCCAGATCAGATGCTGCAGAATGCAGCATCTGATCAGGGTCTTCACTGTTTGCAAATAGTTCAGCCATTTTTCTCTAGGAATATTTAAATCTCATAGCCTGACCTACCTAAACTTGAAATTGGACTCTTCCAATATATAGTGTGGGTGAGTTAATTCAGTCTACAATGGGTTAACCAGTCGTCTTCCTGTACTGTGGGAAAACCTGTTCTTAGTTTGGAATTTCCATGTTCCTTGTTTTGTATTTTATTGAAGTAGATTATGAGTCATTAAAAGTGCATAGTCTATACATTGTACTTTCTTTAGTGCATACTATAATTCATTTGAATTCTTAAGGCTTAGCACTCTGGGAAAAATTTTCAGCAGATGACATTTTGAAATATTTTTCTTATTTTTCCCAGAAAACAGGATTTGACATTTCATGTAAATTGTCTCCTAAAGAGACAATTTGCATGAAATATCAAATCCTGTTTTCTGGGAAAAATAAGAAAAATATCATCAGTCTGTCGTCTGCTGAAATGCCCAGAGAGTGGTAAAGGTTAAACTTAAAGACTGTCAAACATATAGCTCCTGGTAAGACAATTTGCCATCAAATAAAATTACTGACTGTTTCAGTATTTTCTTATTTCTTCGAAAAACACACTGTGGGTTCTTGGTAGCCATTAGAATCACCTAAGTAGGTATTCCAGTGGGTATAGTACAAAAATGTTGTCATCTTTAGAAAGAAAAACAAATATCTTTATCTCATACATGTAGCTCCAGATAAGGCATTTTTTCAACCAAAAAGTATTTATATTTATCTTATTTCTCGAGAAAAAAAACAACATATGCTGTGGATACTCATTAGAAGCACCTCTGAGTGGTGCTAGGCACTTCTAATGAGTACCCACAAGATACTTTTTGAGTAAAATAAGAAAGCTATTTATCTGATTCCCCTTCTTATCTGAAGCTGTGGTATATTTATTCTTACATTAATTTTGTCTGGCTCAATTCTGGACCTGTGGAGAGATAGGGTTAACCTTTGACCTGCTGGACTTAAATGGCAACAGATGACATTTTAAAATACTTTATTTTTTTTCCCATAAATAAGGCTTGGCATTTCATGTCAGTTGTCTCCTAACAATTTTCATGAAATAGCCAACTCTTTCTAAAGTACATTTGTATTTTGGCCTGTTTTAGTAGGGAAACACCCAAAAAGTGTAATTGGCAAACATTGCAGACCTAGATCAGACACTGTTGTCCGTCCACATTCTTGATGGAGATCTAACCTAATAAGCACTGCTTATTGATATAATATTGTTTCCCAGAAACCAGGGCTTGACATTTCATGTCAGGTGTCTCGTAACAGTTTTCATGACATAAACTCTTTCAAAAGAATTTTAACTGGTTTTAGTTGGGAAACCTCCAAAAGTGTAATTGGCAAACAGTGCAGACCCAGAATTTCTATAAAACAGTAATAATAAAAACTAACCAGACACCCTGCTCTTTGAAATAGACCGGTCCATAGAGTTGAGGCAGAAGAGTTATCTCGACATAAAGGGGTTAAATCTCACAGGGTAAAGGTAGGAAACCCTTTATGTAAGCGTTTGTTTGCATAGTCAGTTAAACCTTCCTGCTCTGGGCGATTATGCTTACCTCCAGATAAGGCTATCCCTAAACAATTCAGGTTTGCTGTAACCCCATCTTCCAAAAGATATTTACAAATGTCTGCAAAAAAAAGAGGAGAGAGAGAGAAAAATGGGGATGGGAGAGGGGTGTTGGGATACATAGGGCAGAATTTGAGCAAATTTATACACAGCACTTGTTAAGACGCTTTTTTCAATCCAAAAATATTGATATTTTTCTTATTTCTTGACAAAAACATATGTTGTTGGTACTCATTAGAACTGCCTTGGTGAGGCCCTTCTAATGAGTACCTACAACATATGTTTTTATCAAGAAATAAGAAAAAATTATTAACCTGATACCCACTCTTATCTAGACCTTTGTTTATATCATTTTTGCTTATTTATTACTGTTTCTATGGTGCTGGAATAAAAAAAAAATAAATAATTTTCATCTGTGGTAGATATTAGGTAGGTATTCATCTGGGAAAAATGATTAGGAGCTATCACACAAATATGATAGTATTATTATTAATCTGTCCTGGTTTAAAAACACAAGAACAAACTTGAAAGTACCTACCTATTTACCTACCCACTCCAAAATGATGGGTAGGAGCACAGCAAACAAAAAAAAATTTTATGATTTCCTTAGAAGGTATCCTGCTACATATCTTTCTCATATCTTCACAAAAGCTTATTTCATGCACACTCACTAGAAGCACTTCATCATTTCTTATCTCTCCATTAAAATATATGTTGTGAATACTCATAAGTAGTGCCTCACAAAGGCTACACAGTTTTCCTTACCTTTGTCAAGTTGGTCCCAGATATGTCCTGCCTTTGCAAACAGTATAGATTCAGATCATTTGACTTCTGAAGAAGCCAACTGATCTGGATCTGCACTGTTTGCCATTCAGTGTGTGAGTTTGTATTAACAACCTGGATCAAGTAATCTGATTGGCTGACAATAAGAAGTGGGCATGACATCTTTATTTATTCAGCATGATATAGCTCAAATAAGAAGTGACCAGTGCTATCCAGGCTAACATTTGTTTTTGTTTTTCTAAGAAAACACATAATATGGGTCCTCATTAGAAGTGCTTTTATGAGGCACTTCTAATGAGTACCCACAGTATAATTTACAAAATGTATGTTTTCATGGAGAAATAAGAAATAACTCATTTTGGAGGGTTGGCCTTGCCATCATTGGTTAAAAATTTGGCAGGATGGTTCTTGCATCTCTTGAACAAAGTTCAAATGTTGGGGCCTTTTTCTCATCTGTCCCATTTCTCTGTATCTCTCTCTCTCTCTCTCTCTGGGAAAAGGCTTGATGTGACTGAAATATTGTTGACTGGACAGTTAAACCTCAATTAAAAAAAAAAAGAATAAATAAAAAAAATAAAAATAAAAAAAATCAATAGTTTTTGGTTGTAAAAATGCCTTGAGCTTTGACACTTATTATGGTGACTGCAGAATGGTTTCCTTTATTTTTATTCTTGGTGAATGACACAGCTGTTACAATGAACGGCTGACTGGTTTCCAATTTATTGGTTGATTCTTTTTTGCTTTTGATACCTATAATACATGTGTATGGTTGCCATGGATATATTTTACGGCTTTGCATGCTGGGCAATATTGCATGCTATTTTGTCGTTCATGGATTTTTTTTTTTTAATTAACTTTTTCAAAAAAAATCTTCTGGAATACCATCAGAGTGTCAAACAGTTTGGATCCAGATCAGGCCAAAACGTTGGGCCTGATCTGGGTCCAAACTATTTGCAACGGTTATCAGCAGAAGACAAAAGTCACCACTAGCGGGGAAAGAATTAAGCTTACATATATGCCTGAATTTGGAAAGCTGTGTTCTCAGCAGTGTTCCCTTGGGTAGTACCAGTCCTGTAGTAAGAATTCTTTAATTCCTTACCCTGCAACCTTAGAAACCCAGGGGACAGGCACTCTAAAGACTACTTATATAGTCCTGGGTACTTAGACAACTTCTTGACCATTTTAAGCCTGAAGCCTGTGTCGTGAGTTTGATAATTATACTTCCAACAAACTGGGGGAGGAGGATAGTGTTTTCGTGTCTGGACCGATTTTGGTTTCCTGCTTCTTGTCTTTCAGTGTGTGTGTTGGGGGTGGGGGTGGATGGGGGAGGGGGCATTCCTTTAATATTTGGATACCTTAATTGCTTACCATTCTTGTATTAAAACTTAAACAAGTCCGTTTCGCTTTATGTTGACTTTTCTGAAAAATTCTGGATGAATGGCAAATACATGTAGTGTAAACTTTGATCAGATGCCAGGTTCTGCAGCATCTGAAATTGGGTCAACACCATTTGCTCAGGTCTGTCTATCCAAGTACCTAGGGTTATTATGGTACCCTTGCTGTTCTTTAAGATATACATTCATATACCATTTCATATGTTGGGTTGATTTCAGGGCTTACACTTGACCTTCTGATAGGGGTTTAGCTTTTGTTGATGTTTGGGAGCAGTTTTGAGGATTTGTTTGTCATTTCTATGGATTCTCTGCATTTTTATTCCTCATACCAAACTCCTTCCTGCTCCTCCTACACATACCTCCGTCCCAACCCAGTCCTATCTTTGAGGAAGCTGGTCTTCTAAATGACCAAATGGCTGGTCTATGTACATTGACCCCTGTAATTTGATTTATGTACTTGTATAATGTGTACTTTTGACTTATGTGTATGGCAGGGCTCGAGAAAATGTCGGTTTTTCGGATCTGAACCGATTTTCGTATTTCTGAACCGATTTTGACTAACAGAGGATGATCAAAAATCGGTCCAGTTTTTAACGATATTTTGAAAAAAATCGGTTCGAAAATTTTCGCCAAGTCGCTAAATTGTGTAAACAAACTGACCTTTTCCCACAGATAATCCAAGCGTGTATTCATAAAATACCTCGAGGGCCAGTTATTGGACCGGCTCATTATTGAAATAGGTGAATCAGATTTGTCCACACAGGCGGTTCTATTATCTTATCGCAGCGAAATTTGATCCGCTTATAAAAATTATGTAATCAAGTGAAGCGTAAGGCGACAGCATATCGGTGTTTTTGATATGTAAAGGTAATTTGCAATATGATTGAAGTGTGAAAAGCAAGTGTCAGGTAATACAGTTGGATGTGTACACCTGCTTAATCACGCATTCAAGTATGTTTTATTCTGTTGCTAATTGGTCTATCTTTAATTGCCAATTATCCGAGATCCAACGATTTCATTAAAGGCAGTTAAGGTAAAGTTTGTTTTAATTGTCTGATACAAAGAAAGGTGTTAAAATCGGTTTTGCTCATAACAGAGTACCTAGTGGCCAACGCAGCACAACGCGAATATAGCTTTTGATCGCCGATTGTTTCCCTTTAGTACTCTTCAGTAACTGAGTGACCCGGATATTGGGAAAATGAAAGGGTGCATTCCACAGTTTCGCACTTTTGAACCTGGGCAAAAATGTCAATAACTAGGGGTAGGGCTAGAAACCAGTCTGAAAATACTTTTTGCTGCACATTTTGACCAAAACTGAAGTTTTATGCTTGTCAGTTATTGTTAACACTGATAAAAAAGACTTTTCTTGAGGTCACATGACCTTTTTATAAAACAGTGTAGGTAAAATACGAAAGTGTTAAACTCTGTCTGGTACCCGGTTTTACCTTGTCAAAAATTGTAGCATGCTTTTCTGTGGATTTTATCTTAAAAACGAGGTGGCTTACAGGTATTGATTTCTGGATAAAAGTAATATTCTGTAGGCGCTCTGTCAAATTTCCAACTGTTTCAGACCAGTGCATTGTCCTGGAGTTGATGATAATCGTTCGAAAACTGCACTTTTTGCATAAATTTGGCCGCAGTCGGAGGGGGGTGGGGTATTGTTTACATTAGTGCAACAGCAGATTTTGGTACATTGCAGTTATTTTTATGATGCTTAAATTATCATTTGGTATGTTTGCAACTTATTGATACAGTACCTAATGGACAGGTACTGTTATATTTGCTGTGATTGCATTTTATGTATGTGAGGGCTGTGAACAGATAGAAATGCAAGTCAAAACTGTGGAGTGCACCCAAAGTAGATGAAATATGGCGTGTCTGAACGGTGGGAGCAAAATTGCTGTTTATAATCGAGATACCGATGTTAATATTAATTGAACAAGTGTTGAAGCAATATTGGTATGTCAGTCGTTGTGCTAATAACGAACTAGCACCCTGTATTTTGAAACTGAAAAATAATACCGAATGGAAACAAACGACCGTTACGGAAATTACCGAAAATCGGTTCGGCAATTTCCGTTTTTGGGGCGAAAATATGCTGGACCGATTTGGATTCTTCAGTTTCTCGAGCCCTGGTGTATGGGTACATATATACTTTTATATCTTGGCTCAGCATGTAATCTGTATATTTATGGGTTACTTCCCATTTCATCTATTCCCATTTTGTATTTCCTCTTTGACTCCTTTATTGAGAATAATTCCCATTTTGTCTACATTTTATTTTTCTATATAATGACCAGGATCAGGACCAAAACTGTACAGATATACTGTATATGATTAATGTTAACCCTTAAACTGCCAATCTCAACAATTGTCGTCTGCTTTGTCATCTGCTTGTGATTTTAAAAGTCATTTTTGCAGACAGTGTGGACCCAGATCAGACTGCTCCTCTAGGAGCAGTCTGATCATGGTCCACACTGTTTGCCTGTATGCAAAAATAGGTTTGAAAAGTTTGCAAGAATATTCAGCAGTCAGCATAAACAGACAACATTTTCAGATGCAGGTTTTCTTGGCATTTTAAGGGTTAATACAGTATAACCTCAATGGCTCGAACACGGATGGCTCGTTTACCCTGGATGATTCGAAACTCTTTTTTCAGTCCCTACAAAATCCTTCCAATAGCTCAAGAAAACAAATATTTAGGGATTTTTTCTTATTTTATCACGGAGTTGTATGTTGTGTGTACTCATTAGAATCGCCTCATCAAGGCGATTCTATGAGTACACTCAACATACAATCATTGTGTAGAAAATCGAGAAGATTTCCCTAAATTATCGCTATTTGCTTCCTGAACTGGTGCCATGATTAACCCTCAGTGGCTCGAACTACCCATGTCTCGAACGAATTTCCATGGTCCGAAAGATGTTCGAGCCATTGAAGTTCGACTGTACATTCTGAAATCTGATCTGAGTCTACACAGGCTGGTTTGCCTGATTATCATGTTTACCATACAAAATAGGTGAGGGACGGTAATAAGGAAACAGGAACACCAACAGGGTAGAACCCTAGCTCATACTCGACGTGCCCTGGGTTGAGTATAAAGTGGACACGGCTGCACTTGGTGACAGACAGCGGCACCAAGTGTGCATGGGTGATCCTTGAAAGCAAGGCTGTACAAATACATCTACATAACAATCACCGCTGCCTCTATGTGCCTCGGGTGCCTGGTAGCATTAAAAATCTGCACAACAACAACAACCTTATTGCAAACTGTGCAGATCCAGATCAAATCTGCACAACAACAACAACCTTATTGCAAACAGTGCAGATCCAGATCAGTTGGCTTTTTTAGAAGCCAACTGATCTGGATCTACACTGTTTGCAAAGACAGGACATATCCGGGTTCAGCAGGACTATGGTTAAGATGTTATGGTGTATCGACTGGAAGTAAAATTTTTTTGTCAGATTTTAGGACAAGTCTGGTAAGGAGTTAGTGTGTCCGAATATTAAAGGTAAATATATTAGCACTATATTGGTCACTGGGTGATATACCTTTCAGGAGCAGGAAATGACACCTATATTCAATTAGATTATTATCTTATCTTTTTAATGCATCTAAAGTTTGAGCAGTGACAGCTTGCCGGGAGGGTTGGATGCATTAAATACTAAGTTTAATAGATTATGTCTTTTATGTGTCATTGACATTTCTCAAGTGAATCCCTCAGGCCAGCTTTATCATCCGAAATTTTATAGTATTAAACTTTAATTAGTAATTGCTTTAAATGTGAATGGTCTTAAAAATATTGAACTACACCAGCATATTGGAAATTTTAATAAGCCCATGAAAGGTGTTGCAATTTGGATGCTTATGTTCTTAGTGGATGGAAAGTGTACTTTTTAGTATTTGTGCAGTGGGGGAACTACTGTTTTTTTTTTTAATTTAGAGAAAAGGCTGTTTTTGTTGTTTTGTTTGGACAGAGAAAATGGTATTTTTTCTTTATTTCCACATGAAACCATATTTCATTTGAATATGGGAAAATTAGGCATCTTATTTATATTCTCATGCCATAGCTTCAGTAGACTGGCTCCAGTCTCCAGTGACAAAAAAAAACAAAGTTTTATTCTTATAATTCTGTTTGATACAGCCTTTAAAATAAAACAAAAATAATATCGGGACTATATAGGCTGGTCACTGAAGTGACCAGCCTTTATAGTCGTGGTATTATTTTGGTTTCATTTTAGTGAATTATCAAACAGGATTATAAGTAGTTGCGGTCATGGTACCAAAGCCTTAACTTATAATTTATAAGAATGAATATTCAGTCACAGGAGACAGGGGCCAGTCTATAGCTCCAGCTAAGAGGAGTATTCAGAAAAGTATGTTTCTTATTTCTCCATGAAAACATGTTGTGGGTTCTTATCTAATGAGGGATTTACCTTCCTATTTCATACTGTTTTTATTCCCATTTCATCTACAGCATTTCTGGGGGTAATTCCCACTTTGTCTACTTTTTAATCAGGCTACATGTATACAGTAAAACCTGTGTAAGAGAGCCACCTTTGAGACTGACTTTAAATACAGGTTGATGTGGAAAAAGTTGTCTGTCTTATAAAGGTACATGTCATGTAATTTTGCTAGCAAAATTACATGACATGTACCTTTATAAGATAACCACCTGTTCACATCAACCACAAAGGTCAATTTCAAAAGTGGCTGTCTTACACAGGTTTTACTGTATAATAACAAAGATCTGGACCAGAATTGTTAGATACACTTCCAGTGTTGTACCAGATGGACACACATTCTTGTCTGATCTGAGTCTACACTGGCTGATTTGCCTGATTGCCATGTTTTCCATACAAAGTAGATGAGGATGGATAATAATGGAAACAGGCACACCAACAGAGTAGAACCAGACCCACTTCTCTAATTCTGGTCTGGTCTGCAATGGCTGCCTTGCCTGATTGCCACGTTTTTCATACAAACTAGACTTATACCATCATTGTGATCTTGTGGATGTGAGAAAATACCCCCAGTAGACAAAGTGGGATTGTTACATGTAGAGTAGCCAGAATGGAACAAAAAAATATCAAAATCATAGATAAAAAGTGGGAATGGATGGAATGGGAACAGACAAAATGGGAATAAACCCTTATGAGTACCCACCACGTTTTTGTTGAGAAATAAAAAAAAAAAAAAAAAAATATCCATACTTTTGAGTTGAAAAAAAGCGAGTTATCGGGAGCCATGTTATGCAGAAAAGTGTATTCCCTGCATAGGTAGAGAACATAAGAAAAATATCGATACTTTTGGACTGAAATAAAGCATCTTATCAAGAGCTATGATAATGAATTATTTCCAAATAAGCACAAAAAGACTTGCGTTTATTTTGTACTGGCAACATATGTTGCAAAATTAATAGAAATTGAAGGTTTATTGACTGGTAGGCTTGCTTTTCCATAAGAGCTGTTAAAAATGTACCATATCAACCCTAAATACTGGAACCAGTCCAGTTTTACTACATTACCCTTGTCCTGCTGAACCCGGATATACCCTGCCTTTGCAAGTAGTGTAGATCCAGATCAGTTGGCTTCTGAAGAAGCCAACTGATCTGGATCTTCACTGTTTGCCATTCAGTATGTGAATTTAAATCAACAATCTGTATCAAGTAATCTGATTGGCTGAAAATTAGAGGAGGGTGTGGCATCTTAATTTATTCAGCAGGACAAGGGCTAATGTGTCTGAAAACTGCTGGATGAGTGGCAAACGGTGTAGACAGTGATCATATGTTGTATTCTGCAGCATCTGATCTAGATTTACACCATTTCCTCAGGTCTGTCTGTCCAATACTTAGGATTAATATGGTGTCCAGATAATGTTTAACAATCTAGTCAAATCCAGCCTTACATATATACAAACCCCAAATTTCCTTAACCCTTAAACTGCCAGTCACAAAAATTGTCGTCTGCTTTGTCATCTGCTTGTGATTTTAAAAGTCATTTTTGCAAACAGTGTGGGCCCAGATCAGACTGTTCCTCTAGGAGCAGACTGATCAGGGTGCACACTGTTTGCCTGTATGCAAAAATAGGTTTGAAAAGTTTACAAGAATATTCAGCAGATGCAATAAACAGATGACATTTTCAGATGCAGGTTTTCTTGGCATTTTATGGGTTAACCCTTGTCCTGCTGAGCCCGGATATGTCCTGCCTCTGCAAACAGTGTAGATCCAGATCAACTGGCTTCTGAAGAAGCCAACTGATCTGGATCGGCACTGTTTGCCATTAAGTATGTGATTTTATAGCAACAGTCTGGATCAAGTATTCTGATTGGCTGAAAATTAGAAGTGGGTGTGGCATCTTAATTTATTCAGCAGGACAAGGGTTAAGGTAATAATTGTCCACATGATTATCATTGACCAATGTAATCAAATCGGGTGTAAGACAAAATCCAGGTAACAGTTATATAGCTGCACTATTGTCGCTGTGGAGTCGGAGTGCAGTAGAAAGAAGGTTATCTGCTGGTCTTGGTGGCTCAGTTGGATGCATGTCTGACTGGTGAGCAGGAGGTTGCGGGTTCAACCCCTGCTGGGTTGGCAACATTCTTTCGTGGAAATTTGATCATGAAATATTTTCTACAATCATTCTCTCCCTTTCGCTGATTCAAGAAGGGCAGTTGTCAGTTTCAAGAGAAAGAATGTGCTCAATACTGGTTAACTGCTTAGTGGACTATTAGTCCGCCTAGTAAAAGTGTGGTTAGGTAAACTGACCGCACTCGACAAGACTCCATTGGGTTGACTGGTCCATAAAACCACAACACAAACAAAAGAGGGTTATCTGTAAAACCTGTACTGGGACACTTGTCAGTTTCAAGAGAAAGAATGTGCTCAATACTGGTTAACTGCTTAGTGGACTAAGCCTGCCTAGTAAAAGTGTGGTTAGGTAAACTGACCGCGCTTGACATGGCCCCATTGGGTTGACTGGTCCGTAAAACCACAACACAAACAAAAGAGGGTTATCTGTAAAACCTATACTGGGACATGCAGAACACGGTGTCTGATCAGGGTCTGCACTGTAAGCATAAATTACAGGAAGTTAAGGATTAAATGAAACAGTCTTACATCCCCTTTCCGGACCAATTTCCCAGCCAACACTCAGACCAGTGCTGTCGGTGCTTTGATTCTATTTTTGTTACTTTGCAATAGCCTGTAAGAGTGTTCCAGTAAACACCCACTGGATAGCCTTTAGCACAAAATTGACAAAATTATCCTAAGTTATCTCCTCCTTTATCATCTTATCTTGAATTAGGATATTTCCAAAGACAAGACAGTCACTGTTGTTTTTGGTCATCTGGCTTAATCTGTGGTTTGAGCATAGCTACAGATAATAGGAGTAAGATGCTTTTTATTTAACCAAATTTCTTGATATCTTTCTTATTTCTGAACAAAAACATATGTTGTAGGTACTCATTAGAAGTTGCTTAGTAAGGCACTTCTAATGAGTACCTTCAACATGTTTTTTATGGAGAAATATGAAAATTTTTAACACTTTTGATTGAAAAAAAGCAACTTATCTGGAGTTACATATACCTTTGAGTATTGACTTCTTTGTGTGGGGGATTATGTCTTTGTTAAAGTTTGATGTACCTCGTGTTAGTTTAATGTAAGCATGGATATGATGTTAAGTATGACTTTCTTTCTTTAAAAAAAAAAGAAAGAAAGAAAAAAGCGGAGTTCTTTAAAAAATAATTGCGTAAAGTAGGTCGAGTTTTGTTTTTTATCTTCGGGAGATTTCTTAAAAAGCTGTCTGGAGGTAGGAATAAAAATGAAAACAAAAACATGAAAAAGCTTGGGTCGAGGAAATGAAATAATTTTCTAACAAAAATACATGTGAAAAGGCAATATTTCTGCAACAAATTTAAAGGAGAGGGACTTAAAAAGAAAATTCAAAATGCAAAGTTTATGTTTCTGGAGGGGCTAAAATATTAGGGTAGGCGCTCTAGTAAACCTAAAATTGAAAAAAAAAAACAAAAAAAAAAAAAAACAAACAAACTCTGGCCTTAAGCTTAAAATAAAGGACTAAATTAAGGGACTGAACTGAAGAGAAGTGAGGTGAGGTAAACATTTCTATCTTTAAACATACACAGTACATGTATTTCATACTGTATATTCGTTTGGCATGATAATATAGTAAATTTACAGCCAAAATTTGGTCTGACCTATGCAATTTCTATAGAAAAGTGATTTTTTGGAATTTTTGACTAAGAAAATAGTTTTTACTTTTCTTCGCTGAATTTGAATTACTGATGTTTCACCACAATATAATGAAGTTTTCAGAAAAATTTAACAAACGGAACTATATATTCATACTGTATATTCGTTTGGCATGACAATATAGTAAATTATTTATTAAAAGCATTTGTACACATTTCTACCTTTAAATTAAAAAATATACATTATTTGCTATGGAATATTCATTTGACATTTATTATATATAATAATATTAAAAACAAAATGTGGACTATTTGCAAAACCCTTTATGCATAGCTTCTAGTAAGAGTGGTTATTCAGAAATAACTAATGAGTACCCACAATATAAGTTTTCATGTAGAAATAAGAAAAATATTTTGTGAGGTGCTTCTAATGAGTACCCACAACATTATGAACATATCTTTTTGTGGATAAATAAGGAAAGTATTTACCTGATAACCCCTCTTGTCTGGAGCTGTGTGAAGCTCTTTTGTTTGCTCATATTGCTGAGATCTTCTCATCACATTTTTTGATGAATAGCAAAGCTGTAACAGAATTATGATTTTGCCTTTTTTTGTAAATATTGTAAATTAAGTAGGGTATCCAAATAAGTGCTTATCTTACTAATTTCTCTTTGCAGCATACATTGTGTGTACTCACTAAAAATGGCTCTACTGGGTATCTTTAGTATTTGTTTGTGTGTGTTGATAGGGTACGTGCACACATTGTGTGCCTACTAGAAATGGCTCTACTGGATATCCTTAGTATTTGTTTGTGTGTGTTGATAGGGTATGTGCACACATTGTGTACTCACCAGAAATGACTCTACTGAGTATCCTTAGCATTTGTTTGTGTGTGTTAATAGGGTACGTGCACACTTTGTGTGCTCAGGAAAAATGGCTCTATTAAGTATCCTTAGCATCTGTTTGTGTGTGTTGATATGGTACGTGCACACATTGTGTGCTCACTAGAAGTAGCTTTACTGAGTGTCCTTAGCATCTGTTTGTGCGTGTTGATAGGGTATGTGCACACATTGTGTGCTCACTAGAAATGGCTCTACTGAGTGTATTTAGCATCTGTTTGTGTGTGTTGATAGGGTACATGTACACCAGGGCTCGAGAAAATGTCGGTTTTTCGGTTCTGAACCGATTTTCGTATTTCTGAACCGATTTTGACTAACAGAGGATGATCAAAAATCGGTCCAGTTTTTAACGATATTTTGAAAAAAATCGGTTCGAAAATTTTCGCCAAGTCGCTAAATTGTGTAAACAAACTGACCTTTTCCCACAGATAATCCAAGCGTGTATTCATAAAATACCTCGAGGGCCAGTTATTGGACCGGCTCATTATTGAAATAGGTGAATCAGATTTGTCCACACAGGCGGTTCTATTATCTTATCGCAGCGAAATTTGATCCGCTTATAAAAATTATGTAATCAAGTGAAGCGTAAGGCGACAGCATATCGGTGTTTTTGATATGTAAAGGTAATTTGCAATATGATTGAAGTGTGAAAAGCAAGTGTCAGGTAATACAGTTGGATGTGTACACCTGCTTAATCACGCATTCAAGTATGTTTTATTCTGTTGCTAATTGGTCTATCTTTAATTGCCAATTATCCGAGATCGAGAAAAATAATGTTGAAACGGAGAGTCTGATCAGTTTGCGCTAATGCCTTCTGTAGGTTTTGTTATGCGCTGGCTCATAAATGTAGTGGCCAACGCAGCACAACGCGAATATAGCTTTTGATCGCCGATTGTTTCCCTTTAGTACTCCAGTAACTGAGTGACCCGGATATTGGGAAAATGAAAGTAGATGAAATATGGCGTGTCTGAACGGTGGGAGCAAAATTGCTGTTTATAATCGAGATACCGATGTTAATATTAATTGAACAAGTGTTGAAGCAATATTGGTATGTCAGTCGTTGTGCTAATAACGAACTAGCACCCTGTATTTTGAAATTGAAAAATAATACCGAATGGAAACAAACGACCGTTACGGAAATTACCGAAAATCGGTTCGGCAATTTCCGTTTTTGGGGCGAAAATATGCTGGACCGATTTGGATTCTTCAGTTTCTCGAGCCCTGATGTACACACTGTGTGCTCACTAGAAATGGCTCAACTGAGTGTCCTTAGCATCTGTTTGTGTGTTGATAGGGTATGTGCACGCATTGTGTGCTCACTAGAAGTGGCTCTACTGAGTATCCTTAGCATGTATTTGTGTATGTTGATAGGGTACATGCACACATTGTGTGCTCACTAGAAATGGCTCTACTGAGTATCCTTCGCATTTATTTGTGTGTGTTGATAGGGTACGTGCACACATTGTGTGCTCACCAGAAATGGCTCTACTGAGTATCCTTCGCATTTATTTGTGTGTGTTGATAGGGTAGGTGCACACATTGTGTGCTCACCAGAAATGGCTCTGCTGAGTATCCTTCGCATTTATTTGTGTGTGTTGATAGGGTATGTGCACACACTGTGTGCTCACTAGAAATGCCTCTTCTGAAGTCCACAGCACTTTGTCACTGTGTGAAAAGTAAGAAAAAAATTAGGACAGTATCAATACTTTTTGGATGCAAGAAGCATTTAGAGCTATATGTTACAAGCAGATCATAGCTCTGGGGAAGACAGATTCTTGGCCAAAAAATTCTTTGAGCCACCACACAACAAAACCTACAATAAGAGACCTGTGTGACCAGCAAAGACTCTGATCAGCCATTACAGCCAATCAGTATGGCAAGGGTTTTTATTTATTCATCTTTGGATAGCCTGGACGCTGTAGAAGGCACATACAATCAGCAAATATTTTGATCAGACCGTGCAGATGTGCAGGCTGATCTGAATCTATGCTCTGTCGCACAACTCTTGTAGGTTTTGTGGTGCGCTGGCTCCTTTAATATTTTCAATTTATATGGAATGTCAAAGCCAATTTTCTGACAAAAATAAAGAAAAATATTGCAAAATGCCATCAGCCAACATTTTTACCAAGCATGCTAATTATATTAAGGGTAAAACATAGTAGTGAAAGGTCACAGCCAACATAGCAGACAATGAGAGCCCTGAGTGTATTGACAACTGAAAGAAATCCATATGTGATTCATGGTTGATCAAAGGGCACTGAATTTTGACATTGTCAAAGCCTGTATTTTCTGAGAAAAATTAGGAAAAATGTTTCAAAATGCCATCTGAAAATTTTACCCAGCGTGCTAAGCAGTAAGGGTAAAATATACATGTGGTAGTAAAAGGTCTCAGCCAACATAGTAGGCAGTGGCAGCTCTGAGTGTATTGACCACTGAAATGTAATGTGATTCATGGTTTATCTAAGGGACATTAATAGGATAGTCTGGGACTGAGGTTTTTTTTAAGCCGGAGATTGACCTTGGTTGGTGTCTATTTGATCAAAGAGTCAAGTAGAATCCGGTGTTTGATCAGCCGATAGTGTACTACCCTATTTACCCGAAATACTGAGACACCTTAACCCTTGTCTTGCTGAGCCAGGCTTAGCCCTGTTTTTTGCAAACGGTATAGATCCAGATCTGTTGGCTTCTGAAGAAGCCAACTGATCTGGATTTGCACTGTTTGTCATTCAGTATGTGAATTTATATCAACAATCTGGATCAAGTAATCTGATTGGCTGACAGTTAGAAGTGGGCGTGGCAACTTAATTTATTCAGCAGGGCAAGGGTTAAGGTAACTCATTACTATACTATAAATGTCCTAAAACACTTTATTCCATATTTTTTGGTGTACATGCTGGATGTTTGACAAACACAGTAGGCCCTGATCACATGCCGCAGTTTGCATCACCTGATCAGGGTCTGCTCTGCTTGCTCAGGCCTGTCTATCCCAATACTTAAGGTAAATACAGTATTTACTTTGTGTCTTATTTCACTGGTTTGCCCTCTTGGTTGTTCACTTACGTAGCTCGCCTTAAAATATATGTGTAAGACCTCTAACCTGCTAGACTTAAATAGCAGAAGGCAACATTTTATAAAATTTTTGTTATTTTCTTGAAAAGATTGGGTTTGACTTTTTTTTTTATACAAAAGGTAACAAGGAGAGCAAATTCAATCCTTTTATAGTAGACCCCTTTTCAGAAGGGACTTTGTCTGTGGAAAAGTAAATAGCAAATCACAAAAGTTGTCCTCCTTGTACTTAAATGTTGGGAAAATTTACCATGTGTAACTAGCTGGCCATAGTGGCTCAGTCATATGGCACCCATAGCTACAGATAAGAGGGGGTATCCACATAATATTTTTCTTATTTCTCCATGAAAACATATGTTGTGGGTACTCATTAGAAGCGCCTCGGCCAGGCGCTTCTAATGAGTACCCACAACATATGTTTTCATGGCGAAATAAGAAAGATATCAGTATTTTTCTGATGAAAAAAGCACCTTATCTGTTGCTATGAGTGTGCATATTAGACTGGTGATCAGGTGGTCGCAGGTTCGGTCCAACCGAGTCCAGCAACATTCTGTCGTGGAGATTGATCATGAAGTATTTTCTACAATGATTCAGAAGTGTCTGGGTTGCCGAGTGGTTAGTGCTCCTGACTTTGGATCACTAGGTCCCGAGTTCAGATCCCACTGGAGGCAGAATTCAGCTCATGACTGTATGGGGCACAGAGCCATTCATTATCACCTATCATTTTGATATGATTTAATGCTGAAAGGGTTGTAAGACACCAAATCATCATCATACTACGGTCATTCTCTCCCTTCCACTGATTCAAGAAGGAAAGTTGTGAGCTAATGTACTGGTTAATAGCTTGGAGGACTTGTTTGAATGAAGCCTGCCCAGAAAAAAGTGTGGGTAGGTAAACTGATGGGCTTGACATCACCTTAACAGTGTTGACTGGGCTGTTAAACTCCAAACAAAAACCAAATGTATCTAGTCCAATCAAAGTGTCTGAATATTTAATGTGTTAATTTTTATAAATTTTACAGATAGAAGACTGATTGTTGGAAAAAGTCACTGAACCATGGCCGGGGCTGAAGAACAGCTGGCTGAGGCTAATAACCTCTCGTAAGTGATTCTTAACCTTTTCACCCCTGATTTTAGAAATCAACTGTTCCATCTTTGAATTTAGACATATCCACAGATGCAGATAGGAATGCCATTCGTAATTCAAAAATAGAATAACAGTGTAGACCCAGAAGAGCTAGCTCGTGTATCTACACTTTTTCCAAAAGGATATTATTGATCAACAGGACTTAAAGGGTTAAAAACTCTTCTACAGGACAGCCCCTTATAAATCTGTGGTTGGGGTGCATGGAATGGCATAGCATTATAAGTAAATAGCAGCTATAATGTGGCAAAAATATACATAACTCCAGAAATGATTTTAAATAAAACAATTTTTGTACCAAAAGATCTCTTATTGGTGCTAATTGGAATTCCCTTAACCCTAATCATGCTGAATAAATTAAGATGCCATGCCCACTTGTAATTTCCAGCCAATCAAATTACCTGATCTGAGTTTTAGATAGAAATTCACATATTTAATGACAAACAGTGTAGATCCATATCAGTTGGCTTCTTCAGAAGCCAACTGATATGGATCTACACTGTTTGCTAAGACAGGGCATGTCATGTTCAGCAAGAGAAGGGTTAAGTCTGTTCCAGCAGAACATAGCTCCAGGTAAAACTAGGGGACAGGAAAATATTTTGTGGGTAATCACCAGAAATGCCTCGGTAAAAGTGTCATATCTGGAACTTTAAAGTATCCACAAGATGCTTGTCAAGAAACAACAATAAGCAAAAATAGGTCTTGATACTTCTGGTTCCCAGCAGTCTTACGTCAAATAGGAAATTGAAACCAGGTCACAGGTCACCAAGTAAGATTATATTTATACCTGTAATATGCTTTGGACAAAAGTTATCCTAAAATAGCATCTGAGTAATCACCTTAAGAGGACCTATAAAATTTGCTGTATAATAAATTTGAGCCACTGCATTAAAAAAAACCAACAAAATGGCACATGCACCCAGCAAAGACTCAGATCAGCCTGGGCGTCTGCGCTGTGTGCTCAATGGGTAGCTTAGGAGTAAGGACCCAAGCTTTCTTATGCAGACAGCCAAGACTGATCAGACTGCGGGGATGCCCACTGATCAGACTGGTGGGGGGGTGTGGATGCCCAGTCTGATCTTAGACTTCACTTGGCGCACATGCCATTTTGTTGGTTATAAGGTGGCTATTATACAGTTGACTCTCGTTATCTCGACCTCGCTTATCTCGAATAACAGCTAATCTTGAATTTGGTCCCTGTTTTAACATAGAAATCTAACAACAGATAACAAAATATTGTGGAAAAGAGGAGAAATTGCTCCCAAGGAGCAATTTCTCCTCTTTTCCACAATATTTTCAATATATCTGTAATTTCAGGAGGCAAATTACATATTCATTTGTTAAATGTGGTTGTTCGATCAATTGTTTTCCTCAATTCCGCAACTCTGATATATCGAAGTACGGATATCTCGAAGTGTTTAAAAGAGACCCTTGGAATTTGAGATAACGAGTCGACTGTACTACCATATGTACCCTAAATATTTAGGCAGACAGGCCTTAGCAAACAGTGTAAAACCAGGTCAGAGGATACAGAATGAGGCATCTGAGTCTACACTGTTTGCCACACATCCAGCAACATCAGCAGGTGGTACTGAGGGCTACATAGCTCCAGATAAGGGGCATATCAGGAAAACATTTTTCTTACTTCACCATGAAAACATACATTGAAGGTACTCATTAGAAATACTACTAATGTGTACCCACAACATATGTTTCATAGGGAAATACGAAAAATACAAAGAAAATGTTTGGTTGAAAACAGAAAAAAAGTTGCTTATCTGGAGCTATGGACTTGTTCATATATTTACAGATATGGTAAGAAGTTTTGGTTTAGGGTATACACTACAACCTCTTTATAACATGGTTCATTATAACACGGTTTTAGATGTAACACGGTTCAAAGATGGATCCCAAAAATGTATAGATTATATTGAAAAATGACCAGAACTGGTCATTTTTCAATATAATCTATACATTTTTGTTTGGATATAACACGGTTGTTTGACTAACACGGTTTATGTTATGGACCCCAACAATAGTGTTATAAAGAGGTTGCGGAGTATAACTATGGTAATATTCAGACAGACATACTTGAGCATAAGATGTAGACTCTGAACCAGACTGTATCCTATAGGAGCTTCAAAACTTACATACAAACTATTTACAGTGTTAACAAAAGACATAATTATGGCTTCTATGACATGCATCTAAGGGAAAACAAACACATACATATTATAATACATTGCATATAAGATTTATTATGTAGTCATTAACAAAATACAAAAAGCATAAGCAGAAAACTTTTTCAGAATAGATTTACTAGCCATTCTAAGTACCTTTGTTTGAACTGTAGAAGTGAGCTAGTCAACTTGATGTTTTTAGGAATGGAATTTGTCTTTCAGTGAGCAGATTCTAGACACATCACCTGTTAACCCTTAAAGCTCCAATCACAACAATTGTCGTCTGCTTTGTCTTCTGCTTGTGATTTTAAAAGTCATTTCTGCAAACAGTGTGGACCCAGATCAGACTGCTCCTTTAGGAGCAGTCTGATCTGGGTCCACACTGTTTGCCGGTATGCAAAAAATAGCTTTGAGAAGTTTGCAAGAATATTCAGCAGACGACATAAACAGACGACATTTTCAGATGCAGTTTTTCTTGGCACTTTAAGGGTTAATGTAATTTGAATTGCCTTAATGTTTTGGTTAAAAAAAATGTACTACATTCTCATCCCAATTATCACATAATCTGGAGCTGTGTACTAGAAATAGCAGAAATTTGATATGTAAGCTACTGATGCAAATCTGTCTCTTGAAACTGCAGAACTTCTATATTATATGGCTTGTTTATAAACATGAGTGATGTAACAGCCTGCAAAACAATCTGGCTAGAGAAAATTTTCATAGCTCTTGATAAGGCGCTTTTTTCAGCCAAAAAGTATCTATATTTTTCTTATTTCTTGACGAAAACATATGTTGTGGGTACTCATTAGAAGCGCCTCACCGAGGCACTTCTAATGAGTACCCACAACATATGTTTTCGTCGAGAAATAAGAAAAATATTAACCTGATACCCATCCTTATCTAGACCTATGGAAATAAAAGATTTACTAGTAGGAGATGTTTTGCAAGTCAGCTGATATATAGCCCTAGATAAGAGGGGGTATCAGGTAAATATTTTTCTTTTATTTCTCCACAAAAACACGTTGTGGGTACTCATTAATAGTGCCTCAGTGAGGCACTTCTAATGAGTACTTTCAGCATGTGCTTTCATGAAGAAAGAAGAACAATATCAAACCTATTTGTTTGAAAGTGCTTTCCAGTAGAACTTCAATGGCTCGAACCCTGATGGCTGGGTTACAATGGATGAGTCGAACACGTTCTTGAGTCCGCAGGGTTTTCCTCCAAATACGATATACGGATAATTTAGGGAGATTTTCTTCTTTTATCTTGCAAATGTATGCTGTGTGCACTCATTAGAATTGCCTCATTGAGGCAATTCTAATGAGTACACACAACATACGTTTATAATATAGAACACTGAAAAGATACGAGGGCGTGTCAATAAATAACCAGCCTATCCCATTTCCGATGGACCGAGACGGTCAAGGTTTTCATGCTTTGTTTCAATATATGTTTTATGCATGGGTACAAAATTGCACGCATATCGAGTCATTCTTTAATAAGATTTTGAATGTCAAACATGGCTAGTGATGCAAAGGCATGCTTTTCATCTAAAGTTGAGTACCATGCTGTAATTCGGTACTTGTATTTAAAAGGTAAAACAGGCAAGGAAATACACGGCAAGTTAGCCGATGTTTATGGGTCTTCTGCACCATCTTATGCTCAGGTTAAATTCTGGGCAGGGGAATTCAAACGCGGTAGAACGTCTTTAGAAGATGAAGCCAGGTCTTGACGCCCACTGGATGCCACCGACGAAGAAATGTGTAAGAAAGTTCGGGATCTGGTATACTCTGATAGGCAAATTCAGGTGGAAGAAATAGCGCAGGCATTAGGCATTTCACATGGTAGCGTTTCAACAATCTTACATGATCGTTTAGGTATGCGCAAGCTAACAGCCCGGTGGGTCCCCAAATCCCTTAGCAATGGGCAAATGGCAACCAGAGCATCAGTATGCAGCACCTTTTTGAAGCGTTTTAGGTCAAAAGATAATTTTCTTTTGCATCTGGTGACTGTAGTACTAGATGAGACTTGGGTTCATTATTATGAGCCAGAGAATAAAGCTCAAGAGTCGTCAATGGGTAGGGCCTGGGTCCCCGAGGCCAAAGAAGTTCAAGACGCAACCATCTGCTGGCAAGGTGATGGCCATAGTATTTTGGGATGCAAAAGGCGTTATTATGTTGGACTTTTTACCCAAGAGAAGTACAATAACTCAAGTGTACTATGCAAACTTGTTAGACCAGCTGAGAACCGCCATCCATGAAAAACGCCGAGGTAAACTCTCTAAAGGTGTTTTGCTGCAACAGGACAACGCGAGAGTCCACACTTGCAAAGTTGCAATGGATGCTGTAGAGCGAAACGGGTATGAATTAATACCACATCCTGCCTATTCGCCTGACCTAGCTCCTAGCGACTTCTTCCTATTCCCAAACTTGAGAAAGGATATCCGTGGACTTCATTTCCGGTCTGATGAAGTCATGATGGCAGTTGAGGAGTGGGTCAGTGGAAAGGACCCTGACTTTTTCATTTCTGGGCTGATGGCACTTGAACACCGTTGGTCTAAGTGCATCACACTAGAGGGCAATTACATTGAAAAAGAAGAGGTGGACCTCAACCGGAAATAAGTTAGGCTGGTTACTTATTGACTCACCCTCGTATCCCACAGTTATCTCCATTATGCCTCCTGGTATGGTCCGTGGCTTGAACTACTGCTGTCTTGAACAAATTTTCATGGTCCCAAAGGGGTTCGAGCCATCGAAGTTCGACTGTGTTTGAGCTATAAGTGTTTCTCATAGCTGTACAAATAGTAAGCTATAGACAACAAAATCGCTGTAGATTGAGTAGGCAGCACATAGTGCTCAAGTATTCAGAGCTCTAGTTAAGGCTCTTTTTTCAATCCAAAAGTATTGATATTTTTCTTATTTCTCCACGAGTAGGCGCTTCTAATGAGTACCCACAACATATGTTTTTGTGGAGAAATAAGAAAAATATTAACCTGATACCCACCCTTATCTAGGCCTATGAGTATTGTATGTAATGCACAAGTAGTATTCAAGGGGTATTCCCAGCTGGCCTGCCCAGTACAAGTCTGGTTAGGTAAACTGACTGCGCTTGATTTGAACCCACTGGGTTGATTGGGCCATTAAACCTCAACACAAACAAACAAACAAAATCCCGCTTGGGACATGTTACTTTCACGGAGATTGATCATGATATCATTTCTACGGTTATTCTCCCCCTTCTGCTGAATCAAGAAGGGCAGTTGTCAGTTTTATTTGTTTGGTTGTGTTGAGGTTTTACGGCCCAGTCAACCCAATGGGGTCCTGTCGAGCGCGATCAGTTTACCAACCACACGTTTACTGGGCAGGCTTAGTCCTCTAAGCGGTTAACCAGTATTGTGCACATTCATTCGCCAGAAACTGACAACTGCCCTTCTTGAATCAGCGGAAGGGAGAGAATGACCGTAGAAAATATTTTATGATCAAATCTCCACGAAAGAATGTTGCCGACCTCGGCGAGGGTTGAACCCGTGGCCTCCTGGTCTCCAGTCGGACGGCGCATCCAACTGAGCCACAGAGGCAGTTGTCAGTGACTGGTGAAAGTGTGCACAAGTACTGGTTTACTGCATAGAGGAAAAAGCCTGCCCAGGAACAGTGTGAGTAGGTTAACTGACCACCTTGACATGACCTTAACCCTTAAAGCGCCAAGAAAAACTGCATCTGAAAATGTCGTCTGTTTATGTTGTCAGCTGAATATTCTTGCAGACTTTTCAAACCTATTTTTGCATACAGGCAAACAGTGTGGACCCTGATCAGACTGCTCAAAAAGGAGCAGTCTGATCTGGGTCCACACTGTTTGCTAAAATGACTTTTAAAATCACAAGCAGATGACAAAGCAGACGACAATAGTTGTGATTGGCGCTTTAAGGGTTAACAGTGTTGGCTGGGCCGTAAAACACTAAATCAAACAGATAATACTTAAGGACAGCTTTTTTGTTAGTCTAGAGACCCCCAAAAGGATAACTGGCAAACAGTGCAGACCCGTTTTAGACACCACAGAATCGACCTCTGACCAGGGTTTACATTGATTGCATTAAATACAGGAATTTCTACAAAACATATTAATAATAAGCATTAACAAGACAGTCTGCTATATAATGGGAAACTAAAGAGTTGTAGAAGAGTCCACTTGATGTAAATGGGTTAAATATTTTGTCTGAATGTAGGTGCATTTCTTTTTCAGGGCCCTGTCTGTGGTTGATTCATCTAGATTATCTACTTTTGTCATCTCTATACTGCTCATTGTTTATGGAAGTTTTAGGTGAGTGAATATTCTTCAGCATTTCTCATAGCTATAGATAAGAGGGGGTATCCACATAATATTTTTCTTATTTCTCTACGAAAACATATGTTGTGGGTACTCATTAGAAGTGCCTCGGCAAGGCGCTTCTAATGAGTACCCACAACATGTTTTCGTAGAGAAATAAGAAATATCAGCATTTTTCAAATGAAAAAAATGCCTTATCTGTTGCTATGATTTCTGAGAACTCTCTTGAACCTAATTACCGTATTACCATATATATTGTATTCATAAAGGAAACAGTACCCTCATAATAGATATGTCTACAGACTCAACAATATGTTACTATAGCAACAGATAAGGTGCTTTTTGCACCTGAAAAATGCTGATATCTTTCTTATTTCTCTACAAAAACATATGTTGTGAGTACTCATTAGAAGCGCCTTGCCGAGGCACTTCTAATGAGTACCCACAACATATGTTTTTGTAGAGAAATAAGAAATATATTATGTGGATACTCCCTCTTATCTGTAGCTATGTGTTACATCAGATAAAATTACCTCAGACCTAGGTCCAGGTAATAGAGTTACATCAGATAAAATTACCTCAGATCTTGGTCCAGATAATAGAAGAAGCATTATTACTATAATGCGGAATGTGGCGTCTCATCAGTGTCTACACTGTTTGCCACTCATTCTGCAATTTATAGACACAACACTGGGTAGTAAATTGTACTTGTTCAAATTTTAGAACAGGTCTGATAAGGAGTAGAGGTGTCCGAATACTTAGGGTAAATATGATATTTGGTTTGTTTATGCTTCTGGCTTGTCTGTTCGTTCGTTTGTCACGCTTTCTGCTGCATAGCATAACTTTAGAACCATGTATGCTAATGTTTTGAAATTTCATATATGAATTCCTCATGAAAAAATAGGAGATCGTATTTTTTTTCTTATCCAAATTATCTCCCATTTTAGAGTTATTGCCCTTTTAATAAAATAACATTGAAATCTGGTTAGCACGATATCTCAAAAAGTATTTGAGCTGGAATCTTGATATTTGGTATACTGATTGAGACTGATGAGGAGATCACATGATTAAATTTTCAACCAATTTGACCCGTTTTTTTTTTTCTTATCCGAATTATTTCCCATTTTAGAGTTATTTCCCTTGTAATAAAATAAAATTGAAATATCATTAGCAAGATATCTCAAAAAGTATTTGAGCTAGAGCCTTGATATTTGGTATTTTGATTGGGATGGAGGAGGAGATCACCTGATTACGTGCAGCCAATGAAATGTTGTTGGAGTTGTGGCCCTTTGCAATTTCTGGCTATTTAATCTTGTTGCTTTCACGTGCATAGCATGTTTAGAACCATGTATGCTGATGTTTTGAAATTTCATATATGGATACCTCATGAAAAAATAGGTGACATATTTTTTTCTTGTTGGAATTATCTCCCCTTTTACAGTTGTTCCCTTTTAATAAAATAACATTGAGAATTCGTTAGCAGGATATCTCAAAAAGTATTTGATCTAGAGCCTTGATATTTGGTATACTCATTTGGACTGAAGAGGAGATTACCTGATTAACTGACCGTGCTAGACATGACCCCACTGGGTTGACTGAGCTGTAAAACCGCAACACAAACTAACTTTATAACATGATTTCTGGGATCCAAAGTGAAAACAGTGTTAGCTGAACACCTGTGTTGTATCCAAACAAAAATGACTAGATTATATAGAAAAAATGACCATCAGCGGTCATTTTTCTATATAATCTATACATTTTTGTTTGAATACAACACTTCTGGGATCCACTTTTAAACCGTCTTATATCCAAACCGTCTTATATCCAAACCATCTTATGATCCAAAACGTCTTATAATCCAAACCGTCTTATATCCGAACTGTCTTATAATCAGGTTCCAGTGTATTTTAGAGCCTGTTTAAACATAGATCCAGATAAGGCTTTTAAATACATCAGCCCGTAGAAGACTGGACTTGTTCAGATTTTTGGATCAGCATGGCAAGGAGTTGGTCTGAATATTTCAGATGAATATGGTAAACTCCAAGAACACCTTTCGATTGACATGGCCTATCTTATTCTTTTATCTAGATCTCTCATGATTGAACAAGAAAACAAGGAGAAAGAGAGAGAGAAGGATAAACCATACACTACTGTCAGTGGGGAACCAGACACCAGTGAGTTAATTCTGTTGATGGCCTCATTGAGACCTTTCCAATGAACACTTAAGAACACTTTAGAGAGTCTTTAGAATCTTTTTTTTTGATTCATTAGCTTTAGATAATAGATGTTATCAGGTAAATATTTTGTTTTGTTTCTGCAAGAAAATGCATCCCTCCGTATTTGGTTTCCAGATGATAACTTCAATAAACATCTGTGGATTTTCACCAAACTTGGTGTGTACATTGATATTGTGGAGGTCTGGTTGGGGATTGCTAATGGGCAAATTTCATCAATTTTTATACCCTGCCACACAATAGTGGCGGGGTATTATGGTTTCACGTTGGTAGTCCGTGACTCTGTCCGTCCGTCATACGTCCATCCCTTTTTCTTTTCCGGATTATAACTTGAGTAAACATCAATGGATTTTCACCAAACTTGGTATGTGCATTGATATTGTGGAGATCTGGTTTGGGATTGCTAATGGGCAAATTTCGTCAATTTTTGACGGTAATCTACCCGAGACACGCCCATATTTTCGTTTCCGGACTATAACTTGAGTAAATAACAAGGGATTTTCATTTCCCTCAACCTGTATGTGAAAGGCTGTCTTGACTGCACCATTGGAGCATTCCACAGGTCTTCTCTCCTTCAGGATGAGGTCCAGATCCTCAATCCTAAGCCGCGCAAGTATCTCATTGGACCTGGAGGTAACAATATCTTACGGCCTGACATTGCAGATCTGTCTATTCATTTCCCTGTCATTCTGCTGCAGACGCTGGAGGTTTGGCTTTGTCAATGGCCAAGTCTCACTGGCATGGAGCATTGCGCTCCGCACACAAGAGCTGTACACACGGCCATGTGTCCTGAAAGAGAGGTGGCATGAAGAGAGGACTGAACTTCTTCCATGCATAGAAACTCGCCTGAACTCTGCAAGAAGTCCAGGCCCATACTACAGATCATGATCTTCGTCTTTCCTGCATTTGCTCACGTTTGTATTTTCATTTCTGGACGATAACTTGAGTAAATATCAATAGATTTTCACCAAACTTGGAATGTGCATTGATATTGTGGAGATCTGGTTTAGGATTGCAAATGGCCAAATTACATTAATTAAGTTACCTGCCCACAACATGATAATGGCAGGGTATTATTGTTTTGGCATTTTATGCAGATGCTTCTTAAAATTCTTAGTGGAAGAGCAAACAGTGTAGCCCATGACCAGACCGCAATCTGATCTTGGTCTCCACTGTTTGCCTATGCCATTTTATTAGCTTACCTTAGCAAATGCTCAGGGTGAGATATTGTGATCTCCCTCTCTATGTGTTTGTTCATTGTGCGATGTCAGCTGTTAATACTCTAGAGGTCACAGTTTTGACTCAATCTTAAATGGAACTTAGTCATAATGTGTGCCTCTTTGAAATCTAGGTCAGGTTTGAAACTGGGTCACTTAGGGTCAAAAACTAGATCAGGCCAGATCAAAGGGAAATCTAGTTAACATCCTAGAGATCACATTTTTGAAGTAATCATCATGAATCTTGCTCAAAATGTTTGTCATGATGATTTTCAAGTCAGGTTCGAAACTGTGTCACTTATGACCTACATTTCACAGTCAAGTGGCTTTGTTAAGTTCTTCCATTTTGGTCAGTTTCTGAGTAAATATTGGTCCTTCAGCAGTTTTACCTGGCACTTGCATGCATCTTAGCATGACCTTTCCAGTGCAGTCATCCATATTTGACTGACCTATATTTCAAGGTCCATTGACTTTCTTAAGTTCTTCTGTTTAGGTCAGTTTCTCAGTAACTATTGGGCCGGCCTCGGTGGCTCAGTTGGATGCGCCGTCCGACTGGAGACCAGGAGGTCACGGATTCAACCCTGCCGAGGTCAGCAACATTCTTTCGTGGAGATTGATCATGAAATATTTTCTACTGTCATTCTCTCCATTCCGCTGATTCAAGAAGGGTGGTTGTCAGTTTCTGGCGAAAGAATGTGCACAATACAGGTTAACCGCTTAGAGGACTAAGCCTGCCCAATAAACATGTGATTAGGTAAACTGACCACGCTCGACATGACTCCATTGTTGACTGGGCCGTAAAACCTCAATACAAACAAACAAACAGTAACTATTGGTCCTACAGTGATACTTGGCACATGCATACATTTTAGCATGGCCACTTGAATTCAGTTGCCATATTCGACCATGACCTATATTTCATGGTCCACTAACTCTGTTAAATTTTTGTGTTTTGGTCAGTTTCTCAGTACGGTAACTATTGGTCTTACAGCCAGTGATACTTGGCACATGCATACATTTTAGTATGACTTCTTGAGTGCAGTTATCCATATTTGACCTTGACCTATATTTCATGGTCCATTGTTTCAGTTGTTTATGTAATCATCATGAATCTTGGTCAGAATGTTTTATCTTGATCATTTCTAGGTCAGTTTCTCAGTGATTTTTTTTTTTTTTTTTTTGTGTTGAGGTTTTACGGCCCAGTCAACCCAATGGGGTCATGTCGAGCGCGGTCAGTTTACCTAACCACACGTTTACTGGGCAGGCTTAGTCCTCTAAGCGGTTAACCAGTATTGTGCACATTCTTTCGCCAGAAACTGACAACTGCCCTTCTTGAATCAGCGGAAGGGAGAGAATGACCGTAGAAAATATTTCATGATCAATCTCCATGGAAGAATGTTGCCGACCTCGGCGGGGGTTGAACCCGCGACCTCCTGGTCTCCAGTCGGACGGCGCATCCAACTGAGCCACCGAGGCCGACAGTTTCTCAGTGATACTCAGGTGAGCGATACAGGGCCATAATGGCCATCTTGTTAGAAACTTTGTTGTATGAAATTTTAGGACATTAACTGTACCGGGATATTCATAGATTATACTATGATTGATTTTCTTTATTCATTAACATTTACCATTCTCTGGGGGCCTTGGTGGCTCAGTTGGATTTGCATCCGACTGGTGATCAGGAGGTTGCGGGTTCGATCCCGGCTGGGTCGGCAACATTCTTTTGTGGAGATTTGACCATAGAATATTTTCTACGGTCATTCTTTCCCTTCAGCTGATTCAAGAAGGGCAGGTGTCAGTTTCTCGCGAAAGAATGTGCACATTACTGGTTAACCGCTTAGAGGACTAAACCTGCCCAGTAACCCATAGGGTTGACTTGGCTGTAAAATCCAACACAAACACAAAATCACCACTCCCTGGGCTAATTCAGCAGACAAAAAAATTGATGATATTGTTCACAGAAAACAGGATTTGATATTTCATGCAAATTTTTTCCATTGGAGAAAATTTGCATGAAATGTCACAATATGTTGTCTGGAAAAAAAATCAATATCTCATCAGCTGAAAATTTTACCCAGCATGCTAAGCATGAACATAGCTAAATTAAATAACAGAAATTGAAAAAAAAGATAGTTGTGTCAGCTGTTTCTATTGAGTAATGACAGAATTCGATCTTTCTGAATAAAAATTCATAAAACGTACCAAGTAAAAAAGAAGGCTTAAAAATGTATGTTCATGATAATGACAGGCAAGGTCAGCCTGCAAGGCTCATAGATCCAGATAAGGAGATTTTTTTCAAATAAAAAGTAGTGTTATTTTTCTTATTTCTCCATGAAGACATGTTTTGGGTACTCATTAGAAGTGCCACAGTGAGGCATTTCTAATGAGTACCCACTACATAAACTACTCATGGAGGAATAAGAAAAATATTTACCTGACAAACCCTCTTATCTGGCTTATCTGGAATTGATATGTGTTGTGGATACCTAATAGAATCACTTCAGTGAGGCACTTCTAATGAGTACCCACATCATATATTGAGTTATAGGGCCTAAAGAAACCTGGCTTGGGGTAGAGGGTATTTGGAAGATAAGTTTTGCTTTTTCTTTGCACCAAGACATCATAGCTCTAGTTAGGGTGCTTTTTTCAATCCAAAAGTATTGATATTTTTCTTATTTCTCCACGAAAACATATGTTGTGGTACTCATTAGAAGCGCCTCACCGAGGCGCTTCTAATGAGTACCCACAATATATGTTTTCGTGGAGAAATAAGAAAAATATTAACCTGATACCCACTCTTATCTAGACCTATGAAGACATACCTTGTGGGGACACATTGTTATCTCATTGGCAAGGAGATTCCAGTCAGTACCAACAAGACATCGTGTTTTGGTGCACAGGTTATCAAAATAGCAACTTATGGCCTTGTTTGGACTGACGAGTCTGATCAGGGCTTTCAGTGCATATCTGCAGAAACAAGTACTCAGTGCTCCAGATAGTTTGTTTTTTGTTTAGAAGAAAAGCATTAATAATTTTTCTTATTTCACTATGAAAACATATATTGTGGATACTCATTAAAAGCACCTAACAGAGGTGAAAACATATATTTTGGGTACTCATTAGAAACATCTCACAGAGATGCTTCTAATGAATACCCACAATGTATTTTTTTAGAGAAATGAGAAAAATGTACATCTGGATACCACTCTTATTTGGAGCTCAGGGCCCAGTTGTTCAAAACTAACGATGTCGTTAGTTAACGATTCGTTAAAATTTACATCGAGTAATACGCAAATATGCTGAAATTTTTTTCCTGAAAAAATGCGAGTAATTGCAAAAGCTACTCACATTTTTTCAGCAAAAAAATATCAGAATATTGTGTTTTGAATCTGCTAAAACAGTTAACGAAATGACCCTTAACAAGCTCGTTAAGCTAACGATGCTTTGAACAACTGGGCCCTGGTATTTTAGAATCTGTAATCCCTCTCACTGATAACTTTCATAGTGTGAGCACTGCCGTCGCAAGCATTTGGCAGGGTGGTTAATTTTCACTTGTGGCATTTTCATCTATTCCATTATTTTCTTTCTCCCTTTCTCTGGGAAGTTTCCAGCTGGCGAGTGGATAGCACTCCCAACTTTGGACCCAGGTTAGAATCACACTGGGGAAGTTATTTAGCTCCTGCCTGAACAGGAGTTTATTGCACAAAGCACTTCATTATCATCCTTCCATCAGCTCAGTGTGACTTAATGTTGGAAGTGACATAAAACACCATATCATCATCCCTTTGTCTGGGAGACAGCTTGACATAAAGCAAATATATTGTTGACAAGGCCGTGAAACCTCAAATTGAATATACATGTAGTCTATTTAGATATATAAACCCATCTAGGCGCTCAAGGTTAGCGTGGCCTCATTTTTACCACATATCTTTCATGGTGGTAACAACCGGTTGGGAAAGGTTTTTAACCTTTACCACTCTCTGGATTAATTCAGCAGATGACTAATTGGTGATATTTTTCTTATTTCTTCCAGAAAACAGCTAGGATTTGACATTTCATGTGAATTGTCTCCATTGGGATCAGTTTGCATGAAATTTCAAATCCTGTTTTCTGGGCAAATGGAGACAATTTGCATGAAATGTCAAATCCTGCTTTCTGCAAAAAAATAATAAAAAATGTTTCAATATGTTGTCTGCTGAAAATTTTACATAGACTGATAAGCTTTAAAACTTTGGGTTGAATTTCTTTTAGCACAGGTTACATGTTGCGGGTTCGATCCCCACCTGGTTCAGTCCAGCAGCATTCTTTCGTAGATATTGATCATGAAATATTTTTCGAAGGTCATTCTCTCCCTTCCTCTGATTCAAGAGAGGCAGTTGTCAGTTTCTGGCAAAAGAATGCACAAATACTGGTTAACCACTTAGAGGACTAAGCCTGCCCAGGAAAAGAGTGGTAAACTGACAGGCTCGACATGACCCCAATGGGTTGACTGCAACATAAAACATAAACTCAATCGATCAAAATCTCAGTCATAAGAAGGAAAATATGCTTTCATATAAGAATACTGTGTTTTTTCTGTGCGCACAGTGTAGACCCAGATCTAATGCAGCAGAAGTATGCAACATCTGATCAGGGGCTTTATTGTTTGCCATTCGTTCAGCAGATTTTGACACTGGCAGGTACAGTCTAACTTCGATGGCTCAAACATCTTCAGGACCATAGAAAATTGTGCGAGACATGGGTGGTTCGAGCTACTGAGGGTTAATTAGGGATTTTTTTTTGATTTTTTACACAATAATTGTATGTTGAGTGTACTCATTAGAATTGCCTCGATGAGGCAATTCTAATGAGTACACACAACATACAAATTCACGGTAAGATAAGAAAATTTTCCTAAATATTTGTTTTCTTGAGCTATCGGAAGAACTTCGTAGGGACTCAGAAACGAGTTTGAATTAGCCGTGGTAAATGAGCCATCGGTGTTCGAGCTATCGAAGTTCGACTGTAGTTGCATGGCTTTGGTCAAATCATTCCCTTTTATGCACCTGTTAGTGTTTTCCCTGAGAGGGGGAGTGGGGGGGGGGGGCACATTAGACAAACAAATAATCCCAACCCCTGGGTATTGGATAGAACGCCTTGACACAGAGACAGACAATTAGATGTTCTTAGACAGATTTACTGGAAGGCATTACATATGTACAAATTATATCGCTTCTCTAAGGGATTTTGGCTCATGGATAGGGAATTAGACACCAGATTTTCAAAATTGTCTAATTCCTCAAGGTCAGCCCACCACTTCCCTTATTGGGGGAAAACTTTGTGCATTATTATTTCATGCATACCTAGCATTCTATTTTTATAAACCAAATTAATATACCATTTTGACTCAAATGACCCTCATGGGTTGACATGACTCAAATGACCCTCATGGGTTGACATGTTGTTAAACCTAAACTCAGGCTGATTTGGGCCCCGGCTGGGTCCACTCTGTCTGTGCCCTTTTTGCATGACAGGACTTCTAATTAGTTCTGACGACAGCTGTTTATTGAACTTACAACATGCATTTTATTTGTTCTCTGTAGTTAATCCTGACTAAGTTACCGTATATACTCTAAATATGGGTATATCTTAACTCCTTACCATACTTGTCCTATAAATTGTAAAAGTCTGTTCCACTACCTGATGATGTGTTTAAAATATAGCTGGACGAGTGTCAAACAGTGTAAACCCTGATAAGATGCCACATTCTGCACAGTCTGATCTGGTTCTGTACTGTTTACTATGGCCTGTATCTCCCAATACTTAGGATTATTATGGTAGGAGGGGAATCCAAGTAGTTCAAGGATAAGGAGGGGAATCCAAATAGTTCAAGGATAAGCTCTTTTTTTTTTTTAACAAAAATGTATTGATATTTTCTTTATTTCTACACAAAAACATATTTTATTGGTACCTCACTGAGGTACTTTAATGAGTACCAACAAAATAATATATGTTTTCCAGAAAAATAAGGGAAAATATTAGCTGCTTACTTTCTCTTATTTGGAGCCATGCTGTGACTACAGCTGTTGCAGAACTTAAACAATGCATTTTCTTTGTTTCTTTTTTATACGCCGCCAAACAATAGCTGCGGGTTATGATGGTTTCACATTAGTCATCTGCGTGTCGGTTGATCTGTCTGTCACTGTCCTTATGAAGTACCGTACGTACATTCGTCTGTATTTTCAATTCCAGACAATAACTTGAGTAAATTATCAATGGATTTTCACCAAACTTGGTATGTGCATTGATATGGTGTGATGTCTGATTTAGGATTGCTAATGGGCAAATTTCATAAATTTTTGACAGTGTTATCTGCCCGCCAAACAATAGTGGCAGGTATTATTGTTTCACATTTTTATTTGAATCAAGCTGTACTTAGGAGGGGTATCCAGACAAAATATGTATATCTGCAAAGACATTATATTTTGTGGGGACTCACTAGATTTGTCTTCTGCTATGCTATGTTTTTTGATCAAATAAAACAATTAGTTTAATTCTCAGGAACTGCCGCACCTGTCCAAATGGTCCTGCATATTTTTCAGTAGGAATTTTTAGCTCACCTGAGCTCTAAGTGCTCAAGGTGAGCTATTTAGATAGGCCTCTGTCCATTGTCCATCAGTGTGTCCATCGTCAACTTTTGCATTAAATGACTTCTCTCCAAAACTGCTTAACAGAATTTGAAATAATTTTACAGAAATGTTCTTTGGGTGACGCTCTACCAAAATTGCTCAAACCGTACTGCTCCGCTGAACAAAATGGCTGCCAGAACTAAAAATAGAAGTACCTTTAAATGACATCTCCCCCTAGGCCAATTGCCTGATTTCAAAATGATTTCACAGAAATGTTCCAAGGGTGACTCTCTACCAACATTGCTAAAACCGTTCTGCTTTACAGAACAAGATGGCTGCCAGAACTGAACATAGAAAAAACCTTTATACAACAGTTCTTCCTAGGCCAATGGCTCAATTTCAAAATAATTTTACAGAAATGTTTCTCAAATGACCTGCTACCAGAATTGCTAAAATCTTTCTGCTCCACTGAACAAAATCGCCGCCACAGCCGAAATAGAAAATTCAAAACAACATCTCCTCCTAGGCCAATGGCCAAATTTCAAAATAATTTCACAGAAATGTTCCTTGGGTTACCCTGTACCAAAATAGCTAAATGGTTCTGCTCCACTGAACAAAATAGCTGACATCTCCCAAGCCAATGGCCCGATTTCAAAATAATTTCTCAGAAATGTTCCTTGGTGACCCTCTACCAAAATTGCTAGAATGGTTCTATTCTGCTGAACAAAATGGCCACCAGAGCTAAAAATAGAAAAGCCTTCAAACGATACCTTCTCCTAGGCCTATGGCTGGATTTCAAAATAATTTCTCAGAAATGTTACTTGGGTGACCTTCTACCAGAGTTGCTAAAATGGTTCCGCTTCGCTAAATAAAATGGCCGCCAGAGCTAAAAAAGTAGACAGAAATTTAAACATTTCTTCCTAGGTCAATGACCCCATTTCAAAATAATTTCACAGAATTGTTCCTTGGGTGACCTTTACCAAAATTGCTAAAATGGTTTTGCTCCACTAACAAAATGGCCGCCAGAGCTAAAGATAGAAAAACCTGTAAACGACATCTCGTCATAGGCCACTGGCCTGATTTCAAAATAATTTCACAGAAATGTTCCTTGGGTGACCCTCAACCAAAATTGCTACAACAATTTGGCTTCACTGAACAAAAAGGTTGCTAGAGCTAAAAATAGAAAATCCATTGAAAGACATCTCCTCCTGGGCCAATATTTTCACAGAAATGCACCTTGAGTGACTAGCTACCAAAATCACTAAAATGGTTCTGCTCCAATGAACACCTTCAGTGACCCTCTACCAAATTTGCTCAAACCATTGAACAACCATTGAACAAGATGGCCACAAATGTTCTTCAGGTGTTCATCTATCAAAGTGCTCAGATTGTTCTGTTCTACTCTGCTGCAAGAGCTTAAACGTTTAAATGACTTCTTTCACTAAAAGGCTAGACAGATTTGGAAATAATTTCACAGGAATATTTTGCTCCACTGAACATGATGGCCACCAGAGCTAAAAATAGGCAAACCTTAAAACAACTTCTCCTGAACAGCCAGATTGATTTTGAAATAATTACACAGAAATGTTCCTTGGGCCTCTGTCTACCAAAATTGCTCAAACCGTCCACTCCACCCTATATTACCTAACATTTCATTTGTACAATATGGATCAGATGAGTGATCCAGGGCCATCATATTTTGGCTTATTTCAGAATTATTTTTAACCAAACTTTGATCCACATCAAAATTATATATACAATCTGTTTTGAGACTGGCAACTTGTGCTAATACTTTTACTGAAAAAATGTGAGTAGCTTTTGCATTTGCAAAAGCTACTCACATTTTTTTAGCAAAAATACTTGTGAATAAGATATTGTACTTACTAGAACAGTTAACATTTTGACCACTAACGAGCTTGTTAAGCTAACGATGTTTCGAACAACAGGGCCCAGGACATTTTTCTTATTTCATGAGAACATGTTCGTTGAGGAAAAGAAAATTATTTAATTAGATACACGATTTCAGCTCGACACAGCCTGTATTTTATATAGTAATTTGCAGTCTACAACAGGGACGTTTTGCTATACTAGAATAGCAAAGGCCCAGTTTATCTTCTGCATCCATGCTAGTCATAGCTCCAGATAAAGCACTTTTTCTACAACCCTTGTCCTGCTAAACCAGGGTATACCCTGCCTTTGCAAAAAGTGTAATCCTGATCAGTTGGCTTCTTCAGAAGCCAACTGATCTGGATCTGCACTGTTTGCCATTAACTATGTGAATTTATATCAATAATCTGGATCAAGTAATCTGATTGGCTGAAAATTAGAAATAGGTGTGGCATCTTAATTTATTCAGCAGGACAAGGGTTAATATTTTTCTCATTGCTCCACAAAAATGCACATTGTGGGTATTCATTAGAAGTGCCTCAGTGATGTGCTTCTTAAGATTACCCACATTTTTTTTTTTTATGGAGAAATAAGCAGAATATTTACTCCTCATTAATGGAGCTATATGATGTGCAGGACCTGAACCTTCATGGCCTGTATCTGGTATAAGGGCCCTTTTTGTGTTTTAGTCACCAGGTGTAAGTGCCATTGTTTCCCGTGCACAAGGACAGCTTATACCCTTGTCCTGCTGAATAAATGAAGATGCCACGCCCATTTCCAATTTTCAGCCATTCAGATTACTTGATCTAGGATGTTGATATAAATTCACAAACTGAATGGCAAATGTGCAGATCCAGATCAGTTGGCTTCTGAAGAAGCCAACTGATCTGGATCTACACTGTTTGCAAAGACAGGGTATATCTGAGAACAGCAGGGCAAGGGATAAGAACATGATATCAAGAACAAAAACAGGGTTGTGGAAAAAAAAAAAAAAGGACAAAGAAAACAAAGGATTGAAAGTTGCTTATTCTTGGTGCAAAAATGTTTTGTCTGAACAAGCTGTCGACATGTAGCAGGCAGTCCTTTTCCATTTGAATTTCAATATCTTCATTGATTTTTTTTTTTCTGGTGAAAGAATGTGCAAAATACTGGTTAACGGCTTAGAGGACTAAGTCTGCCCAGTAAAAGTGTGGTTAGGTAAACTTACCGCTCTCGACGTGACACCATTGGGTTGACTGAGCCTTAAAACCACAACACAAACAAAATCTTCATTGATTTTTTTTTTTACTAGATTATTGATAAATGTCATGCAGCATTTCCAAATGGAGCCCCTGTAGCTTCAGTTTTGTTTATCTTATTTCTGTTTTGCAAATATTGACCCGTTTGGTACCCCAGTACCCAGTTAATTTTTCTTCCCATGAATTCCAGATATGCAAATTGATTGATTAATGTCAGGGAGCATTTGACCCAGTTTGAGCCTCAGTATCCCAGTTAATTTTGCTTCTATTATATGCCACTCTGCCCCCCATGCCCCCACCCCTACCTCCCTCCCCCACCCAACCCCACTCCCAGCAAACTGTTATATTTACTGTTCCGTTATGTTGACTGTTCCGTTATGTTTTGGTTATCTTGCAGGGGGGGGGGGGGGGGGGAGGGGGGGGGGGGCCAGTATTTAATAAGCAGAGCTTCTTGACACTTCTTGTTTCAGCTGTGCAAAAATTCAAGCAGCATTTATCCCTATGGAGCCTTAGTATCTGCTCTAAGTTTAGGTGACCAAACTTTGGATACATGCCAAGCAGAATTTCTCCCTGTTAGAGCATAAATATCATTATTCATTTTGCTGGATGGCCAAGCACTTAGTGCTCCTGACTTAAGAACATGGGATCCTGTCTTTAAATCCCACTAGACGGGAAGTATAGCTCATAGCTGTATGGGCACTTCATTGGAGAGAGCCTTTCATTATTTATTACCCTCTTTATTGTCTTAACCCTTGCCATGCTGAATTAATTGATGCCACACCCACTTCTAATTTTCAGCCAATCAAATTATTTGATTCTGATTGTTGATATAAATTCACATACTTAATGACAAAGAGTGCAGATCCAGTTCAGAAGCCAACTGATCTGGATCTATACTGTTTGCAAAGGCAGGACATAACCAGTTTAATATAACTTGAATAATATTGAAAGACACGTGAAATACCAAATCATCATCATTATTCTTCTAGAAGCGTCTAGAGGTGGCTGAGTGGTTAGCACTTCCGACTTTGAATCATGAGAGAATCCCACTTTCAGGGTTCAGATCCTACTAGAGGTGGGATTCAACTCATGACTACACCGGTTCATTGTGCATAGTCATTTATCAATATCCTTCCATTGTCTCAATAGGACTTAAACAATGTTGAAAGGGATGGAAAACACCAAATCATCATCATCGTTTTTTTTTTCTGATTTCAGATGTGCAAACCATTGACACATGCCAGGCAGCATTTCTCCCAATTGGAGCCTCAATATCATTGTTAGTCATGTTTCTGTTCTTTGACTCACTACAGATGGTCTTCGCAATATGTACTGCAGGTTTGTATAACTTAGTCTATCCTGACACCTTGTTAAGGGGTAAATGATAACTTTTAAGGGAGGCAAGTTTGTCAAAATTGTCTTGCCTCCCTTCTTAGAATAGACCCTTTTTCAGAAAGGGCTCGGTGTGTAGAAAAGCAAACATGAAGTGACAGATATTATCTGCCTTTTAACAAATGGTAGAAGCTGTTACCAAGTGAATTTGATGATGTTTGAGAATGCTTTTTTTTTTGTCACTCCTGCATTAGCATGGGCAACTTAGGCATGCACACTTTTGTCTGTTTCCTTTTTTGTCCATCTTTTGTTTATCCATGTACTTACATCTACCCTAGCATCCACCCTAAATGAACTCTACAAACTTTACAGTTAGTTTCACCATAGCTCTAGTTAAGGCGCTTTTTTCAATCCAAAAATATTGATATTTTTCTTATTTCTCGCTGAGGCGCTTCTAATGAGTACCCACAACAAGAAAAATATTTACCGGATACCCTCCCTTATCTAGACCTATGAACTCTACAAACTTTACAGTTAGTTTCACTTCACTGATTGTTTTATTTCGCTGAGCTAAACAAGGATGAGACAACTCTCACTCTTCTGGTGCTTGTTTTCATATTTTAGTATTCAGGTGCAACATAAACTTAATGTTACATTTCACCATAAAAAGATTCCTGTATGTTTAGGGTACTTATTAGAAATGCCTCATTAAAGTGCTTTCTAAAAAATATCCACAACATAATTTTGTCTTTATGAAAAAAAAAAATTGAGAAAATAATCCCAGAATTATGATTGAATAGTCATCCTTAAGGAGTCAGCTAGGTTATTTGTGTAATAAAATAATGTTGTTTTTTTTTGTTTTTTGTTTTTTTTTCCATCCGTGTCAATATTTATTATTAGCCTTTCTTCTCAGTGGAATCATGGTATTTGTACACACAAGAATTGGTTTACTGTGGCAGTTCTAAAATTCCAATAACTACGTTTTTGGTGAAAAAATAAGAATATTATATATCTAGATAGCTTTAAGTAGAGTGTGATCTTTGCAATATTGCTACACTACAACCTCTTTGTAACACGGTTTGTTATAACACGGTTTTGGATATAACACGGTTCAGAGATGGATCCCAAAAATGTATAGATTATATTGAAAAATGACCATAAATGGTCATTTTTTCAATATAAATTTATGCATTTTTGTTTGGATATAACACGGTTGATTAACTAGCACGGTTTATGCTTTGGACCACAACAACAGTGTTATAAAGAGGTTGTGGTGTATTGTCTTTTTCACACCAAGTTTTCTAGAATTCTCAGTGAGGTTATCCATTTCCAAGTGTATGTTTATCAAACCACTTAAACTTTTTGTAAACTTGGTTGTTTTCTTTATCAAGACAATTAACATGAAATATCAAGTCTTATTTTCTCTGAAGAATGCAAAAAAGAGAAAAAAATAATGATGTAGTGCTGCAGTTGTATTTAGCACTTAAATGGTTAGTATAATTTGTTGTGTTTCAGTGTTAGCCACTGTAGCATTTGCATTCCTGTTACTACCAATGTGTCAATACCTGATGAGACCATGTAGCACGGGACAGAAGTAAGTATACTCTGGTGTTTCAGGGTTGTTTCATTGCTTAGTACTCCAAGTAAAATTTTCATCAGATGACATTTTGAAATATTTTTCTTATTTTTCCCAGAAAATAGAATTTAACATTTCATGCAAATTGTCTCTTGGAGACAATTTGCTTGAAATGACAAATCCTGTTTTCTGGGAAAAATAAGAAAAATATCTCCAAGTTGTCATCTGCTGAATTAGCTCAGATAGTTGTAATGATTAATAAAAGAATTTTTTTCTGTTATAGGGACAAATTTCATTTTTGAGGATTTTATTGATGTGAAAATGTAGGCAAATCACAAACTGAATGTTTATGCTTTATGTCAAATTTGTGAGAGATTTGTGGGTGTTTACACATCAGTGAAATCAGCAAAAATGCAATTCATTTCATATTATTCCAATTCTGTCATTGTTTAGGTTCAAAACATTAGTTAAATTGTTTAACCCTGGTCTTGCTGAACCCGGATGTGCCCTGCCTTGCAAATAGTGTACATCAAGACAGTTGGCTTATGAAAAAGCCAACTGATCTGCATCTTCACTGTTAGTCATTAAGTATGCAAGTTTGTATCAACAACCTGGATCAAGTAATTTGATTGGCTGATAATTAGAAGTGGATGTAGAATCTTAATTAATTCAGCATGGCAAGGGTTAATTTTGAAATATAAAAGAAAACCATTGTTTCAGGATTCCTGTTCAGTGGATTTATTGTAGCATTAATGCCATTTTAAATGACTCGAAACCAATCAAATTGCTCTAAACCAGTGCAAGCATGTCCTCGGAGTTATTTCCCCATAAAGACATATGAGCCACCTCCTGACTAAACCAACAAAATAGATGTGTGCTCACCAAAGACTCAGATCAGCCTGGGCATCCACCCAGTCTGATCAGTCTTTGCTGTGCTAAGGGCCCAAGCTTCATGCAAACAGCTAAGACTGATCAGACTATGCAGATGTCCGGGCTGATCTGACTCTTGACTGGGCCTACATGCCATTTCATTGGTTTTTTTATGAAGTGGTTCATTTGTTGTGGGTATTCATTAGAAGAGACTCGGTTAAGTGCTTCTGGTGAGTACCCAGGGTGTATTTTGTTTTTATAGAGCCATGAAAAAAAACTTCATGACTTGAAGTAAGTGTGCTGGGTACTTCAAGGTTGTTTTTTATACTTTTTTTTTATTTCTCCCAATAAACTATGATGAAAAGGGAAGTCTCTGATCAGAATGTTCAGTTCAGTTAGTGTTTTGGCTAGAAATAATAGACATTTTCATCCTAAACATAAACAAGTTTGGTTTGAGAGGGTGTGATATGGGTTGGGAAAAATCAAGGCTCTCAACTTATCCTGCTTTTTGGATCAGACTGTATGAAACTTAAGTGTTTGAAAATGGTTGAGCATAAAGTTGACAGGGAGGCACTTGAAGACAGACAGCAGTACTAACTGTGCATGGATGATCCATAGAAGCAAGGCTGTACAAAAATGTCCATAACACATCACACTGACTCCATGTGCCTAGTAGCAAAACTAAAAATCTCTATAACAACAATAAAATGCTGGCAATACATGATGTTCCTATCATTTCTGCTATATCAAAAGTTGCCCGAGTATCAACCTTCAGTACTTATTCTTGCTTCTCTTTTTCCTGTCTGTTGTTTGTTGAAAGACTTACTATGGGAAATAAAAACGTTAAACTATAATACCCTGGCATTATTGTGTCGAGGGCAGATAACTCTGTTAAACATTGAGGAAATTTGCTCATAAGCAATCCCAAACTAGATCTCCTTCGTATCAATGCATGTTCCAAATTTGGTTCAAATCCCTTGACATTTACTCAAGTTATCATCTGGAAAACAAAAATATGGGCATGTCTCGGGAAGATAACTCTGTCAAACTTTGACGAAATTTGCCCATTAGCAATCCCAAACCAGATCTCTACAATATCAATGCACATACCAAGTTTGGTGAAAATCCATTGATGTTTACTCAAGTTATCATCCGGAAACAAAAATATGGACGTGTCTAGGGCAGATAACCAGATCTCCAGAATATCAATGCACATACCAAGTTTGGTGAAAATCCATTGATGTTTACTCAAGTTATCATCCGGAAATGAAAAATAGACAGACGCACGGACGTCCAGTGTGAAACCATAATACCCCGCCACTATCATGTGGCGGGGTATAAAAATATAACCTTGTGTAGTGAGTGGCCTGGGGCTTCTGGTTCTCGGCTGTATTGTGTCAAATAGAAAATTGAACCAGAAGTCACAATTCACCAGAAAAGCTTATATTACCACCCTAAGTATTGGGACAGATAGGCCTTTGCAAACAGTGTAAACCCAGATCAGATGCCGCAACATGCGGCGTCTGATCAGGGTCTACACTGTTTGCCATATTTTAGACACCTCAAGAAGTGGTAGAAATGACTAGGATGAATGGTAAGTAGAGAAGGTGTCCCAATACTTAGGGTAAATATGGTATGATATATTTGTATTTCAGGATTTCGTTTGGTCTCTGTGGGAGATTTACAGCTGCAGAGCTGATGTCTTTCTTCCTCTCTTTTATCCTTGTATGTTTCTGGGTACTCACAGGTCATTGGCTACTCATGGATGGTGAGTTTAAAGTTTAAAACTATGTTCTGTTGTGGTTGAAGATTGCTTTCATATCCTGATGCATAGATATAGCTCTCATAACACACATTACGCATGTGCATAAGAAAAAGTATTTGCAGTAAAGGCCGGCCTTGGTGGCTTAGTCAGATGGCATTTGACTTGTGCACAGGTCGTGGGTTTGATCCCCACTGGGTCCAGCAACATTCTTTCTTCTTTGAAGATTGATCATGAAATATTTGCTGTGGCCATTCCCTCCAGCTGATTCAAGAAGGACAGTTGTCATTTTCTGTCAAAAGGATGGACACAAGTACTGGTCAACTGCTTAGAGGATTAAGCCTGCCCAGGAAAAGTGTGTAGGTGTGCTGGTCAGCTCAAAATGGTCTTAATAGTATTTACTGAGCATTTAAACTCCAAACCACATTTGCATTAAAGAGAGATCACCTAACGTAAAATATTTTCTTCTTTTATCATGGATATGCTCATACAGGAAAGAATTTGATACCTCTGCATAGCCCCCATTTCGGAGAACTTACTTTAGGGAGAATGTTTCTAGATTATTCCTGATATGCGTAAAAATAATTCAGTTCTGGCTATGCCACTGTGATATGTATGTATGTGACTGGAAATGTATTGTTCATTTTCACAGAAATACAATACCAAAATCACATGACATTCATTGGGGGTGGTCAGGTGTGGCAAAGGTGTTGTGTATCTTACATCACCAGGATGTCCAACTAATATTTTGCTTACAGTTGGACAAGGCTTGCTATCCTTGTAGCAGGTAAGGGTGAGGGAAATGTTTTTATTTCTTCTGTTTCTTCCCTTTCATTCTTGTTCCTCTTTTGCCCCTGTCCCTCTCTTTTATCTCCTCTACTATCTCTTCTCTCTTTTCTCCCTTTCTCTGGGAGATGACACAAAATGTCCCACAAGGGTTGATGTGTGGTTAAACCCAGTACAATCAGTCATGACATTCATTATCCTGACAATGGGCTGAGTCTTATTAGCTCTATTTCTTTTAGCTTATGGTATCTAAAAACTGCTGAATGCTGCATTATGCTGCATCTGATCTGTTTGCTCAATCCTGTCTCTCAGAAGGCTTTGAGTAAATACAGTAATAGGTGTTTTTTTTTTTCTGTTTCAGCCCTGGGTATGGGATTGTGTGTTGCATTTATTGCTCTAGTCCGTTTGCCAAGTCTGAAGGTGTCCACCTTGCTTCTAGTAGGTCTTCTCATTTATGATGTCTTCTGGGTAAGTTTCTGTTAATTCTAGAAATTTTCTCTTACAGTTTTGAGGATTCTACGACTGACCTGTAAATTATACATTTGAATTTCTAAACTTGTAAGGGTTAAGGCAGGAAGTATGAGAATATTAGTACGTAAGAAAGATTGATTTTATTTAAGTTACAATTAATGCATCATATTACATATCTTATGGATAATGACCGAGAATTCCAGGGAAAATATAGTTGGTATTTCTTACTGGAAAATATTTCCTAGTGTGAAATTATCAAAGCATAAATGACATCACATTATAGCATTATATGACGTCACATAGCTTATGTCCAAAGCAAAATAAGATGTCATTTAAGTAAGTAGACTGACTAAAAGTTATTTTTATGGTACATGTATATGTAATATAAAATTTAGTCCACAGTTATTTTGAAATAGGGAAAATAATTCTCACGGGGTTCAAAACAACTGTGGGCTAATCTCCATACATACATATTTTATAAGAAAAATGTTTTAAAAGACAGTCTCTAAGAAATTTGGGTAGTTTTTTAATGGGACTTGATACACATGGTAAATTTTTCTGCTTTTTTCTTTTCTTTTTTTTTTTTTTTTTTACGAGAGAGATACTATTTGACACTGTTTGCTTTCCTGCATGGTAGTTCCCTTCTGAAAATGTGTCTACTTTAAAAGGAATGAATTTGGACACAAGGGGAGCAAATTCTTCTGTTTGAGTAGACTCCATTTCTGATTGGAAGGAAACCAAATTTGAGAAGATTTGTGTCCCTTGAAAATATTTCCCAAATGTGAATTTAGCTGTTATTTCTGTTTGTGTTTCAGGTATTTTTCTCATCATACATATTTAGTGCCAATGTTATGGTCAAGGTGGCCACTAGACCAGCAGATAATCCTGTAAGTAATTTGTAGCTTTGTACAAATTTTTTATTTAAAAATATTCATATTTCACCAATTTAAACACAAAAAGAAGTACTACATCAACATGAGAAAAACAGTTGTTATATCATGAACTGCAATGTGAGAAAACATACCTTTCAGACGTGAACCCAGCAAAGATTCAGATCAGCTTGTGCATTTGTGCAGTCTGATCAGAATCTTTGCTGGGTGCATTTTGGATGGCCAAGGATGCAAAGTTTCTTCATGTGGACGATGAAGACTGATCAGGCTGAGCAGATGTGCATATGCATTGTAAATAAAAAGGACTTAATTTGTAATCCTACTTTGTGATCCACTTTATGGGATAATATAATATACCTTCAGACATGTTCCCACAAAAAAGTCAGATCAGTCTGCTCATCTGCATCATCTGATCAGAGACTTGCATAGTGCTAGATTAAAAGGCATATCAGGAAAATATTTTTCATATTTCGGAAAGAATGTGCACAAGGACTGGTTAACCCCCTAGAGGACTAAGCCTGCCTAGGAAAAAGTATGGTTAGGTAAACTGACATAGCTTGACATGACTCAAATGGCTTGACTGGGCTGTACAATCTTAACACAAATAAAAATTTTCTTATTTCTCCGCAAAAGCATATGTTGTGGGCACTTATTAGAAGCGCCTCTGTGAGCTTTGTATTTGACAGTAAATATTTTGTACTATTTTAGGTGGGTATGCTGGCCAAGAAGTTCCATTTTACTGGTCTTGTCAGAGAGGCTCCAAAATTATCTTTGCCAGGAAAACTTGTCTTTCCAAGGTAATCCTGCTGCAGATCAGACTGACTGAGATAAGGTGTATGAATCTGTCTTTGAGACAAATACAGACATTTGTGCAGTCCGATCAGGGCCTGTGTTTTCTGATCACACTATCATTGGATACTGCAGGTTGTGTAAACAGAGGATGGAGGCCCAGTGAAACTGCGGATGTGCCAGCTGACCCGAACCTGCACAAACTGTATAGGCTCAAAGACACCTTTTTACTTGATGCAGATCAAATTACATTGTAAGGGTGGCTGAGTGGTTAGCACTCCCGAATTTGACTCACAATGTCTCGGGTTCAAATCCCACTGGAGGTGGAATTCAGTTAATGACTATGGTGCGTCATTGCACAAAGCCTTCCATTATCACCCTTCCATCATTTCTATATGACTTAAGTAATGTTGAAAGGGATGTAAAACACCAAATCATCATCTTGGTAAAATCTGTTGTAATCCAATATAATTACTGCATAAATTTGAATTATCCTTTTCACCCCTGAGTTTGGACTCTTCCATCCTTGAGTTTGGACACATCCACTTTTGCAAATGGGGATGAATTTAAAAAAAACAAAAAGTAGAATGGCAAACAGTGTAGGTCCAGATGAGTCAGCTTGTAAAAAGCCATCTCATCTGGACTTACACTGTTCGCATAGGTATCATGTATCCCCCTTTAGGGTTGGGAGACATTGTGTTTCCCCCGGGCGTCTGTCTGTCTGTCACCATTGTGTTCGCTCCGTAACTTGAATCTTCATGAAATCATATAAATATCAATCAACATAAGATGACGTGTAGAGTGCAAGAACCATAACTTGTGTTTATACTTTTTGATTTATTTCCCTTGGACACTGTCACAAAACGATGTCTGCTCTATAACTTGAAAACCGTTCCAGCTGTCTTTATGAAACTTCATATAAATATCAATCAACATTAAACAACATGCAGAGCGCAAGAACCATAACTCTAGCATTTATATTTTCGAGTTATTTCCCTTGGAACTTTGTCACAAAATCATGTCCTCTCTGTAACTTGAAACCTGTTCAAGATATCTTCAAGACACTTCATGTAAATATCAATCAACATTAGATGAGGTGCAGAGAGCAAGAACCGTAACCCTTGCATTTATACTTTTTGAATTATTTCCCTTGGAACTTTGTCCGTCACAGAAAAAGTGTCCGCTCTATAACTTGAAAACCGTTCAAGATATCTTCACAAAACTTTATATGAATATCAATCGACATAAGACAACGTGCAAAGAGCAAGAATGATAACTCTTGCTTTTATACTTTTTGAGTTATTTCCCTTGGAATATTATTAGTTAATATAAATGTTCTCTGAATGTACAATGCAGTATGACACCATAAAGGGGGAGGACATCTATGCTTTTGTAGAAAAACAATTCTAGTTTTGCTTGGTCTTCATTTCTTTCCATAATCAGCTTCTTCCTTGCCCAAAAATTTTCCCGGAAATATCGGTAGAATCTCAATTATACAAATCAACATTACTGAATCAGAGGCCATTTGCAATACAAAATCTCCATTACAGAAGTCACCGAATTTTCTATCTTTTTCTTCTGTCACAAGATAACCTTTCACAGTTGTATTCAACCAATAAACAAGCATAGATCCCTATGACGTGTCATAAATCGCTTCTGGGTTTTGCTAATCATTAAATCATTGTTTTGTATCTGAGCTGCTCCATTGGTTAAACTAAAGCATGTCAGGAAAACTGAGACTTTGCGTTTACCATTCCAAATATAAACTGTTGAAAAACCGAACACTTTCTTCACTCATTGTAGGGGTTAATGTTACTTGTTTGTATTTTTCAGTATGCAGAATTCCAGTCACTTCTCCATGCTAGGTCTAGGAGATATTGTAAGTACATTTAATATCTTTTAGTGCTTTTTTTCTTTCAGCCATACATATTGATATTTTTTCTTATTTTTTTCACAAAAAAAGATATGTTGTGAGTACTCATTAGGCCGGGTCAAGCCTGTCTTTTACTTGAGGCAAAACTTTTGTCATGACTTGTGCTCTTTGGCATAGTATACAGGATGTGTGCAATTGTTTTTCTTTTTTCATTTATAACTACCTCTACAGGGTGGCCACGCACTCTGGAAAACAGGGAAAACAGGGGAAATGGTGAAAAAAATTCCCTGCAGGGATAAATCAGGGGATTTGAAATTTTGCTGAAAATCAGGGAAAAATCAGGGAATTTCAAAAAATCTTATCTTTGTAAGGTCAAAATATTCAAATTTTATAGCTGTTCAGATGTGGCTACTGGTGGTTTCTTTCTGCCATATGCTTAATATCTCAATCTTCATACCCACCCCTTGAACACATGAAAAAAGAAAATCCCAACCTGTCTATCCATTCCTTGAACACCTGAATAGGTAATTGCAAACAAGCAATTTTTAAGAATGGCCTTAGACAGTCTACCATGTAACCAAAAAAAAAAAAAAAGAAAGAACAAAAAACCCCTACTGTTTTAATAAATTGGAGGTGAAGGTTTGGCTACAAGGGGAGGTCGGAGACGATATATATTTTACCAGTTTTGATTTTGACTACCATGAAAGTAAATTAGCACATGTACATCATATTTTAGATAAATTTTCATTTAATTAAGAATATTGTGACAGCATTGTGTATAAACATGTCACTTGACAGCATTTGAATCAGTATATGACTTCTAAAAGTAGGGGCCATTGCGATAATATTATGGTTTTTAATCAGGGAAAAATCAGGGAATTTGATTGCTAAAAATGTGTGGCCACCCTGCTCTAGCCATACAGGACAAGCAGAACTTTTAAAAACTTTTAAGAAATTTCTGGCACTGAAACCATAGAAAACGCCGTAAAAGATCAGAAAATCGATACTTAAGCTTTTATTTGACCTTTCAGGTAATGCCTGGTTTATTGTTGTGTTTTGTTCTACGCTATGATGCTTACAAGCGATTACAGCTGAACTCTACGGAGACTGGTGTGCCACCACCCCCTAATTATGTACAGAAAATAACTTACTTCCATTGTTCCTTGATTGGCTACTTCCTAGGTAAGTCAAGTTGCAAAGCGTTTCTTTGGATTTCTCCAGAGGGGATATCAATATATTTTTCTTATTTTTACATGAAAATACATATTATGGGCAGTGATTATGGGTACTTAACCTTTACCACTCTCTGGGCTAATTCAGCAGACGACAAACTGGTGATATTTTTCTTATTTTTCACAGAAAACAGGTTTTGATACTTCATGCAAATTGTCTCCATTGAAGACAGTTTGCATGAAATGTCAAATCCTGTTTCCAGGGAAAAATAAGAAAAATATTTCAAAATGTCATCAGCTGAAAATTTTTATCCAGAGTGCTAAATGTTAAGTCTCCCTAAGTGATAAGTCTACTCTGCTTTCGACGTCTTTCAGAAAGACTATTTTTTACCTGGCACTTTATGTAAAGTAAATTTACAAACTTTTGTCATGATTTGATGCAAACCCATTTGTCGTAACTACCTATGCATGAAAACTTTTATTTTATTTGTTGGTTTTGAAAAACAAATGAATGTTTTCACTTTTTCCCATTTTAAAAATAGTTGCAAATTCTGCAGAAATCAGTAGGGTGGGTAAATCGGAGGCAGTCTTTCAACAAGTTCCACTTGTTCAAAATTTCTGAAATTTTCACAATATTGTCATGGAATATGAATAATTTAAAATCTGTGAAGAAAAGCAAAAATTATTTTCTAATAAAAAAAATCCAAAAATCAAGTTTACTATAGAAATTGCATAGGTCAAACCCATTTTTGGCCATAAAATTAATTTTACAGCAGTTATTTTAAAACAAAGCACAAAAAGAGAACAGAACAGACAAACGGTTTCTGATAAGATATGGTCAATCAGAACAAAGCATTTTTTATTTAACCCTTCTCTCGCTGAACACGACATGCCCTGTCAAACAGTGTAAATCCAGATCAGTTGGATCAAGTAATCTGATAGGCTGAAAATTAGAAATGGGCATGGTATCTTAGTTTATTCATCATGACAAGGGTTAAAATAAAGTGCCAAGCAAAAAAATGTCCTTCCGAAGGATGTCAAAAGCACAGCAGGTTTATGTTAAAAGCAGAAATGGAATGATTCAGGGTGGATCCCCAGTGACTTGAAAAAATAGCTGTTGCTTCAGAAATCAACCTTTTCAAGCAAAAAGGTGACTGAGGATATTTAAATTGCAAATTAAGATAGTTCTTGCCATCTGCATATTCTTTCTACAGTCTTTGTTTTCCATTAGCTCTTGTCATGCTGAACCTGGATATATCCTGCCTTTGCAAACAGTGTAGGTCCAGATCAGTTGGCTTCTGAAGAAGCCAACTGATCTGGATCCACACTGTTTGCCATTAAGTATGTGAATTTATAGCAACAATCTGGATTGGCTGAAAATTAGAAGTGTGCGTGGCATCTTTATTCAGCAGGACAAGGGTTTAATATGTCCTACAATATGGCTTGTCTATGATTTTAGGAAGTGTCTGGGTAGCTGAGAAGTTAGCACTCCTGACTTCAAATTGCCGGCCTCGGTGGCTCAGTTGGATGCGCCGTCCAACTGGAGACCAGGGGGTCGCGGGTTCAACCCCCGCCGAGGTCGGCAACATTCTTTCGTGGAGATTGATCATGAAATATTTTCTACGGTCATTCTCTCCCTTCCGCTGATTCAAGAAGGGCAGTTGTCAGTTTCTGGCGAAAGAATGTGCACAATACTGGTTAACCGCTTAGAGGACTAAGCCTGCCCAGTAAACGTGTGGTTAGGTAAACTGACCGCGCTCGACATGACCCCATTGGGTTGACTGGGCCGTAAAACCTCAACACAAACAAACTTCAAATTGTGAGGTGCTGGGATCCCAGATTGAGACAGAATTCAGCTCATTGCACAGAGCCTTTCATAATGACCCTTGATCATCTCAGTGACTTAAGCCATATTGAAAGGGATACAAAATACTAGATTATCATCATCTTCATCTAGTTTGTTGTATCATGGATTTTAGAACAGCACTGAAGCATTGTATTGGGTCTAGTCAGATCCTTTGTCAGGTCTAGATTTATTTTTTTTTACAGGTTTGTTAACAGCAACAGTGTCATCTGAAGTCTTCAAGGCTGCTCAACCAGCGCTGTTGTATCTGGTTCCTTTCACATTGCTACCTCTTCTTACAATGGCATATCTCAAGGTATGTTTAATATCTGGTTCCCTTCATAAAACGTCTTTTTACAATGACATATCTGCAGGTAAGTGCTATATCAGGTTCCCATCACATACTTTCCTCTTCTTACAATGGTATCTCTCAAGGTATCTTTTGTATTTGGTTCACAATGCTGTCATTTCAGTGGCATATTGCTGGCCTCGATGTCTCAGTCGGATGCGCGTCCGACTGGTGATCAGGAGGTCATAGAGATCAATATTTTCTGCGGTCATTCCCTCCCTTCCACTGATTCAAGAAGGGCATTTGTCAGTTTTTGGCCAAAGAATATGGTCAAATACTGGTTAACCACTTAGAGGACTAAGCCTGCCCAGGAAAAGTGTGGTTAGGTAAACTGACCGGCTTGACATGGCCCTAATAGGTTGACTGGTCCATAAAATCTCAGCTTGATACAGTGGCATATCTCAAGGTAAGTCCTTGTTTGTAAGAAAAGTTTGTTTGGGAAACAGTTCACATGAAATACCAAATTCTGTTTTAATGGAAAAATAAGAAAAATAGAAATCACTTCTCATCTGCAAATTTTGTCATCATGAATGGATGCACCTCAGAGAGAACTCTCATTTGAAAGGTATTACATCCCTTCTTAAAGGGAGACCAGTCTAGCAGAAATGAATATGCTTTTCTGATGTATGACTCCCTTTTGAGTGGGGACTATTAAAGGAAAAAATTTGCTCCAAATTCTTTCATTTAAGAGTAGTCTTACTGAAAAGGGAGGCAAATACATTTAGGTCAGAGTGATCTCCCTTTAAGATGTATCCATGCATCTTAACACCTTTAGTGTCTCAGTTGGGAGAATTGTATTTTTCACATTTACTCTAAATATTGGAACACATCAACTCATTACCATACATGTCCTCAAATTTGAACAAGTCCATTTTACTATGTATCTAAACTTTGCTGGATGTAGATACTGATCAGGTGATGTGTTCAGTGGCATCTGATATGGGTTTGCACTGTTTCCTCAAGTTTTACTGTCTGTCACAATACTTTGGGAAACGACCGTAATAACCCTTAGTACCATAAGTGACCTAAAATTTGAAATAGTCCATACTACTACACGTTGATGTATCTAAAATATTGCTGTATGTTTAGACATCACATCTGGGGCGTCTTATCTGGGACTGCACTATTTGCAAAGACCTATCTGTCCCAATACTTAAGGTTGTTACATGCCATACTTTGTTATTTGTAATAAAACTCTAATGTCATTTTTAGTGCTTCCGACTCGGATCATGAGGTCTTGGATTTGAATCCCACAAGTTGGCAGTCAGCTCATGACTGTACGATGCTTCATTGCTCAGAGCCTTTCATTATCATCCTTCCATCATCTCGATATGATTTAGATAATGTTGGAAAGGTTGTTAAACACTAAATACCAAATAATCATCATTTGATGTCATTATATTTGCAGGGTGATCTGAGGAGAATGTGGAGTGAGCCGTTTATTGTTCAGAAACAACCAAAAGATCTTGATGTATAATAGTCTTACCAGCGGTCTTGCCAGAATTTATCACTAAGTGATTGGAAAACAACAGATCACAAACACAGATTGTAATGTGTGATACTGAGGTTTCAAGTCTCTTTAATATATAAAGATGAAGAAGCTGAATATAATAAAAGTGATCTTAGTGCTTCAAGATTCACATTGACCAATGATAATGTTTTTAGAAAACATGGATTTTTAATGCTTCTAGAAAACATTTATGGTAATGCTTCTAGAAAACATTGATTATAATTCTTCTAGAAAACATTGATTATGATGCTTCCAGTAGACATGGATTATAATGCTTCTAGAAAACATTGATTATACGATTATAGTGCTTCTAGAAGACATTGATTTTAAGGACTGTGTTAAATTGAATCTTGGTGGTTTAGAAGTAGTGGAAAAATGAGTTTCTGATCTGGAAATTTACATTGAAAGGGAGGCATTAGTGTATAGATGTTATAGTTGTGCAATATTGAAAAAGGCGGATTGTGTGATATGTATTTGAGAAAAGTGTGATAGTTTATATTGAATGGTGTAGGGTTCTAATCATATGGACCACATCGGACAAAAGTGAATATTATAGCATATCTGAATTTATGGACCAAGCAGTGAAAGCCTAGATAAGTCTGTGCATAGCTCTTGATAAGATGCTTTTTTCAATCCAAAAGTTTCTAATTTCTTCATGAAAACATATATTGTGGGTACTCATTAAAAGCACCTCGGCCCGCCGAGGTGCTTCTAATGAGTACCCACAACATAATGTTTCAGTGGAGAAGTAAGAAAAATATTTACCCGATACCCACTCTTATCTAGACCTATGCCCATGCATCCATGTTGACTGATGACAATATGTTTCTGAAAGCAAACAGTGAAGTTTAGTGCTAAGCATTATGGGTAAAATTTTCAGCAGACGACATTTTGAAATTTTTTAATTTTTCCTTAGTAAATAAGTTTTGTCAGTTTCTGTAAATCGTCTCTTGCATGAAATGTCAAAGCCTACTTTCAAGGAAGAATAAGAAAAATCTCATCAGGTTGTCATGTGCTGGATTTGCCCCTAGAGTGGTAATGCCTAAATGGTTAAACCTTGAAGAAAGCAAAAATGGCATTGTAAATAGTGTAGATCCAAATGAGATGGCTCATAATGAGCTGTCTTATTGTGCTAAACACTGTTTGGCTTTCAGTTTTGTTATTGCACTGTTTGCAAGTTCTGTTTTCAATTTTTGTCTTACACCCCCTTTTGTTACTATGAACTCTTCCACATTTAAATATGGAAGAGTTTGCTTGAGTTATATGGGTGAAAGGGCTAATTAACAGCATTGATACACGGACTGGGCTATTTCCTGATCCATAGATATCTTTTAGTTTTATTATTTTAAGTAATTATATTAGATTAATCTGTAGCATGCTGAGTAAACATTTCAGCAGATGACAAATTGATTCCTATATCTTTTCTAGAAAATAGTGTTTGACATTTCTTGCAAATTGTCTCCTGAGGAGAAAATTTGCATGAGATGTCAAACACTAGTATCTGTGGGAAAATTAAGAAAAATTATCACCAATTTGTTATCTGCTGAATTTGCCCAGAGACTGTAAAGCTTAACCCATTTGTATGTAAACACATTTTATTGTGTATAGATAAAGGGATAGGACACAAGTTATAACAAATTTAGCTATTTCTTCTTACTGTCCTTTCCACATTCTTTGGAAAAGATGTTTCTCGCTTGGCATTTTATTCTAAATGAAAATGTTTTCTGATTGACCACATCTTATCAGGAACTGGTTGTCTTCTCTGTTTCTGCAGTTTCAAATATTTACTGTAAAATAAAATAAATTTTATGGCTAAAAATGTGTCTGTCTCATGCAGGGTTCGCACTAGGATTTCTTTTTTTTTTGCCACCATTTTCGCCAATTTGATTTTTTTTGTGCCATTTTCTTAACCTTTGAGCCAGATTTTGAGCCAAATTTTGGCCATTTTTCGCCAAAGAATTATCTTGTCAGAAAAAAGGTGTTCATTTACTGATTCCTTTAATTGCAGCAATTGATTCAAGAGTCAGTATAATGTGAAATGTGTGGGGGACCTGAAAGTAATTCTTGCACTGATTTTTAAAACTTTTGCTGTAATTAATTAATTACAATGTCATGAATTAATAATAAGTCTTTGTTTTGCATATCGAATGTTGGACACAAAAATGGAACACTTTACATGGAAACGAAAGTTCTGAAAAGTGCTGTATAAGCCAATAAATATAATGTTATCAATGTATTATACTGTAAGAGAATAATGTAACAATATTCATTTGTACCCTGATAAATGCGGGGTAAGTTTCTAACACAGCAGGTTTTACTGTTTTAAGGGAGCTAACTGCAACTGACTTAAAAGGGAGTTTACTGCAATTGCTTTACGAGTCTGGTCTATGCGAAATGGAATGGGGAACAGCATGAATCGCGCCAATAAAAAAGAGGGGGCATGCTGCAACTGACTTAAAAGGGAGTTTACTGCAATTGCTTTACGAGTCTGGTCTATGCGAAATGGAATGGGGAACAGCATTTTTTTATGAATCGCGCCAATAAAAAGGAGGGGGCATGCTTATACAATAAGCGGTTAACCAGTACATTGAACACCCTTCCGCAAGAAACTTGTAACTGCCAGTCTTGAAGCAGTGGAAGGAGCGAATGACCGTAGCAAATTTATGTGTTTCATAATGAATCGCTACAGTCTGTGGGGATCGAATGCACGATCCGGACCATCGGAGACTAATGTGTCCGTCTCCGAGGCATTATTCGTGTTTTTTGTGGGGTTTTTTCGGGACGATGTTCGTTGATTGCCAAATAAAATTAAGGCTCATAAGAAGGTACCGAAACATGCTTAATTAAAGTCGGCACTGTCAAAGTGTACATACCGCTTTAATAATTACATTCTGGGTAAATTTCCGTGACGTAGGCGATGCGACTCTGACATTAATTCCTGATTGGTAGTTTTGGCAGAGCGTCATGAATATTTAGGACGAAAGGCGTGGAAAGTGGGTGGTGCTACTGTCAAACTGCGCATCACGGCACGTGACCTTATATCGCTTTCATCAAATTCAGGTTAATTTGATCAGCTACCGTTTTCTGATCGATAATCGAGTTGCTAATTGGCGAATTATACAATCAAGGAAGGTGCGATAGACACGCGTGACAATTATATGACTCAGTAGTGGGTAATTCAGGTGATATTTTTTTCGCCACTTGTTTTCGCCAATTTATGATTTTTTGTGCCAAATTTTATTTTTCTGCCCAAATGGCGACAATGGCGATCGGTAACGCGAACCCTGCTCATGCAATTTCTATACTAAACTACATTTTTAGAGAAAAAAAAAATTATTTGAAATTATTTTTTAAATTTCTTCGGTGATGTTAAATTATTGATGTTCTAAAACAATTTCTGTGAAAATTTCAGGGCCCAGTTGTTCAAAGCTTCATTAGCTTAACGAGCTAGTTAAGGGTCATTTCGTTAACTGTTTTAGCAGATTCAATATACAATATTCTGATATTTTTTGGAGAAAAAATGTGAGTAGCTAAACTACTCACATTTTTTCAGCAAAGAATTTCAGAATATTTGCATATCACTTGATGTAAATTTTAATGAATTGTTAACTAATGATGTCGTTAGCTTTGAACAACTGGCCCCAGAAATTTTGAACAAGTGGAACTTATTGAAAACCTGCATTCAAATTACCTACCTTTGCATAATTTGCAGCAATTTTTACTATGTGGAAAATTTTTTCAATTTTTTTTTTTTAAACCATCGATAGAATTAACCTTTCTGGGGAAAGGTACTTATGACAAAAGGTTTTGCATTGAATCATGATAATTTGCTAATGTACTTCTGAATAAAATATCAGGTAAAAAATGACTTTGCAAAAGATGTTGAAAGAAAAGTAATGATTTGTATTCAGACTTGACTAGCTTGTCAGTATATGTATATGTAAGATCTCTCTCTGCCAAATGATTTTTTATCAGAGTTTCAAGCTCACTAGAAAAGTGAGACCTACAAATACCGTTGGGCCAATGTATTCACTTCCAGTTCACAATATAGGGCCTCCTAAAATATACATTGTTTTGAGTCAGCCTGGCTCTGTGCACAACTACTAGGGTTTTTGCAAAACATGAAAAAGTGTTGCATGTTGTTATTATGCCCCCAACTTCAAAGAAGTTGGAGGGGCATATTGCTTCTGGGTTGTTCGTCCGTCCGTCCATTCGTCATGCTTTTTGATGCATAGCACAACTTTAGAACTGTGACTGCTACTGTTTTGAAATTTCTTATATAGATTCCTCATGAAACAAAAAATGACACGTAATTTTTTCTTGACAGGATTATGCCCCTTTTATGAGTTATGACCCTTTGAAAAAATAAGGATGCAATCTTGTCAGCAAAATATCTCAAAAACTATTGAAGCTAGAGCCTTGAAACTTGATGAATAGACTGGTAGTGAGTAGACAAACTTTTGAAGAAATTTTGAAAAATACTTCTTGAGTTATGGCCCTTTGTAATTTTGGGCATTTTTACCATGTCAGCAAATATCTCAAAAATGCTCTTTGCCTTTTTGGCCTAGAAAAATCTTGTTTCTCCTAGGTTTTCTCAGATGTGTTTTATGTGCTTCACTGGTTCAATAGTGGGACAGTGAATGTTTCTTTCAGATTTTAGTGGTGCTAGAAGTTAAAAATAGGTCACCAAAGGAGAAGTTTTTAGCTTGAGGTAGAGCGATAGCTGTCACCACAGCATCGGCATTGGCATTGGCTGAAGTTTTAGGTGAAAGTTTTTGAAAGGCTATATCTCCTGAACCTCTGGACGGTAGTTCATACCTGCCCTAATTGTGAGATAATGGTCTGAAGTTCTATACTGTACCATCCTGATCCACGAGTGACTTTGAGGTCAAGGTCATAAACTTAGAAAAATGATGTTAAAGTTTTTGGTTAAAGTTTTTAGAGGCAAAGGGTGATTCAGGTGAGTTTAGCTGTCCTGTGAGAGCTCGTTTTTTTTTTTTTGTTGTTTTTTTTTATTGTTGTTTATTTGTTTGTTTGTTTTTCTTTCATGAAAATACATCTTGGTATGCATCCTAATCACCTCACTTCAAGTAGGCAATTCCATTTTGTTCCCACAAGCATAGCTCCAGATAAGGCATTTTTTCAACCAAAAAGTACAGATATTTTCTTATTCCTCCATGAAAACATAGGTTGTGGGTACTCATTAGAAATGCCTCAGTGAGGCACTTCTAATGAGTGCCCACAACCTGTGTCTTCATGTAGAAATAAGAAAAAATATTATGAGAATACCTCCTCCTGTCTGGAGCTATGCACAAGAATTGATTAGATGCGAAAATAACAGAAATTAACTTCTGAGTACAGACATTTGTATTTTATCTCTTTCTGTGTTAATAAGAGTATTGCAGAGGGTTACCTAGCTCTGAAAAATATTGATATTTTTCTTATATCTCCACGAAAACATTGTTGAGGGCATTCATTAGAAGTGCACATCAAAAAACAATGCACTGAAACTGAAATACTGAAGTAACAAATGGTTCTAGATAAGGTATTGTCAGTCACGAATAAATGATCACATTTGGAATAAAGTGCCAAGCAGAATGTGTCTTTCAAAGTGATGTTGAAAGCACAGTAGTCCTATGATGTATGAACTTGTTATCATGCAATTTGGAAAATTAGCAAAACCCGCCCTAAAGATCACCTCTGTGAAGAGACCACCCCTGTTACAAACTATATTAAAATGTAACTTTTTGAAGAAAACATTCCTATTCTGATCTGAAGAAAGGACAAGATACACTGGTACATTTACTGCCATTTTTTGACAAGGGAGACAACTTACATGACTTCCTGTTTGTTTTTCTGTACATCAGTCCTCTTCCGAAAAGGGTTCTACTCTAAAAGGAAAGAATTTGCTGAAAGCAAATTCTTTCCTTTTAGAGTAGACCTCTTATCAGAAGGGGAGAAACAACTGACAGAGTTGCCTCCCCTGAAAGCATATTCTTTCCTTTTGGAGTTTATCTTTAAAAGACCATATTTCTGGACTGTCTAGAACAGGTTTGACTGTAGATGATTAAGTAAAGATGAAAGTTAATAAATGTAATCACTTTCCATCATGTAGCATTGCCTTCCCATATACTTACAGCCATATTGTCTCGATATGACTTAAATAGTGTTGAAAGAGACGTAAAACACGAAATAATCAACAATAATTAATAGCCAGTGACAATAGCAGTCTGGCAGACACCACGGTCAGAAAGCATGGCATGGCATTTTATTTGAATCATCTGATGATGAAGAATATAGACCCTGATTTTGGAAAACTTACTTTAAAGGGGACTGGAAGGTAGTCAAACAGTTTTCTGCCAGTTTTTACAAGAAAGAAAATCTGTGACCATATGTTTGCTTTCATATGCATCAAGCTCCTTCTCAAAAGTGGTCTACTCTGAAAGTATAGATTGTTTTTTCTCTTTTAACCCTTTCAACCCTGAGTTTCTGAAATAGACTCTTCCTTCTCTGAATTTGGACACATCCATTGTTGCAAATAGGGGTTTGATTCAAAAATCAATAACTGGATTACAAACGGTGTAGATCCAGATGAGATGGCTCATTATGAGCCGTCTCATCTGGATCTACACTGTTTACAAAGGTACCTGTATTGGTCTAAAGGGATGAAAGAGTTAAAGGAGACTCTTTTTCAGAAGGGGAAAAGCAAATTCGACATTTGCCTCTGTTGAAAGTTTCAATTCCTCTAAAGTTGCCCTATATGATTGGAATAAAATGCCAAGCTGGGCCCAGTTGTTTAAAACTTGACAAAGATGTTAACTAAGATGTTATTAAAATGTGGAAATATGGCAAATACACTGTTATTTTTTGCTGAAAAAATGTAAGTAGCTTTTGCGTTACAAAAGCTACCCACATTTTTGCAGCAAATATATCAATGTATTTGAAAATATCTTAGCTACAACAGGTAATGAGTTTGTCATTAACAAGCTCATTAAGCTAACAATGCTTTGAACAGCTGGGCCCTGATTTTTAAGGGGAAGTTTTTAATTTATTTTTCCTGTAGTAATATCAGTCGTCTACATATAGCTTTATAAAGGCCTTTTTCAATAAGAACTATATTTCATAGCTCCAGATAAGAGGGGTCGCATCATAAATATTTGTTTTATTTCTCCGAGAAACCACAAGTTGTGGTTACTCATTAGATGTGCCTCAGCAAGATGCTTCTTATGAGTACCGCAGCATAGGTTTTTGTGCAAATAAGAAAAATCAGCACTGTTCATTGAAAAAATGTGCCTAATTTGGAGCCATGCAATTTGTCTTGTATTTCTCCATGAAAACATGTTCTGGCAACTCATTAGAATCACCTTGGTGAGATAATCAGATGAGTAACCATAACATACATTTTCATTAAGAAAAAATGAGTGAAATATTTATCTGGAGATACTTTAGCCCAGATCTATGTTAAACCCTTAACTCTTTCCTCGCTAGTGGTGACTTGTCGTCCAGCTGATAATTTTTGCAAACAGTTTGGACCCAGATCAGGCCCGACAAAATGTCAGGCCTAATCTGGATCCAAACTGTTTGACACTCTGGTGGTATTCCTGAAAGATTTTTTTGAAAAAGTTAGTTTTAAAAAAATCCACAAACAACAACAACAAAAAAAAAAAAAAAAAAAATTACCCAACATGCAAAGAGTTAAAACACAAAGCAAAATCATAGCAGATGACATTCAAATCTTTTATATCATTTTTAAGAGAACATAAGACATAGCATTTTGATTTTCATGAAACATCAAGTCATTTTCTATGAAAACTAAAAAAAATAAATGCAGAATGTTATCTTTTTAAGTTGTGACTAGTGTATTAAGGGTTAAATAAGTATATTCATGATTTTTTTTTATTTATTTATTTTTTATATGGTGATGGCTTGGGGAAACATTTAGTACGTAATCTTTTAGATATTTTTTGAGAGTAGAATTTTATATGTATCTACAAAATATTATGTAAAATACTTTTTACCAGTAAATGTCATTGTACATGAAGAATATTTTCCATCATGCTGGAAATTGACAATTTTCAGTGTCATCATTATGTTCCTGCACCTACCGGCTTGGGGACATATTGTTTTGGGTGCAGAACCAGTTGGCGTTGGCGCCAGCATTGGCATCACACTTTCTTGTCTGCACAAATCTTGTGAACCAGTGGTTGGATTCTTACCAAATTTTCATGGAGGTATAATTGGAACATAACAAAGAACTGATTAGATTTTGGTGAACTTGACCTAATTTTCAAGGTCACAGCAGTAGGAAGAAACTGAAAATTCATGGTGAGGGGACATCTGTTTTCTCTGAAAACACTGTTACTAGTTTCATTGTCATTCTAAGTTGCCATTTCCATGTGTTTTTTACCTCTCCACAAATCTATAGCTGCAGATATTAGGCTTTTTAATATATTTTTCAACCAAAGATATGATATTGTTTATTTTTCCACGAAAACATATGATGTAGGTAGTCATTAGATGTGCCTTGATGAGGTGCATCTTACGAGTACCCACAACATACACGGAGATCTAAGAAAATTATATTTCTGGCTACCCAGTTGCGCTAGAGTTCCGAAATGTACCTATAAAGATGGATGCCCAGCAAAGATCAGTTTGATACAAGTCTTTCAGGGTGCTTTATGGAGAGCCAAGGATGCAAGTCTTTTGCAGACAGGCAATACAGATTGAACAGATGGATTTGCTGACTGAGCTAAGTCTTTTCTGGGCATACAACTTACATGGTGCATTGTCTTGTAACTAATGGCTCTTATCACTTGTCATGCTGAATAAATTAAGATGCCATGTCCATTTCTGTCAGCCAGTCAGATTACTTAATCCAGAATGTTGATATAAATTCACATACTAAATGACAAACTGTTCAGATTCAGATCTGTTGGCTTCTTCAGAAGCCAACTGATCTGGATCTACACTTTCAAAAGCAGGACCTATCTGGGTTCAGCAGGACAAGGGTTAAGATGATGAATATTTCCAGGCTTACAGTCTGTGCTAAAATCGGAAGCTTTCTGATCTATAAATATTGTGTTGAATAAGATTGAAAATATTTTGTAAAGGATAAAATATTTTTACCATAAGTGAAGTAAAAGGTTATTTACACAGTCATTCAGCATTTAACCCATTTATGACTAGCGTCCCATAAAAAGGACATTGGCAACACATTAGCCCCAGATCAGATGCTGCAGAACATGGTGTCTGATCAGGGTCTACTGTTTTTGCATTGGACAAGAATTTCTATAAAAATTATTAATAATAAAAAACATCCTGTTAGTAATAAAAACCAGTCAGACACCTCCTGTACTGGAAAAGGACCTGTCCAAACAGTTGTAACAGAGTCCACTTGGTATAAATGGGTTAACCAGCACAGAAAATTTGCAATTTCATTAAAAGATTTTGTAGGGGTTTCATGTTTGTTTTCAATTACCATTTTGTCTCATCAATTCCATTTTTTTTTCCAGTCTCATTTTCTTAAAACGATATGTGTATACAGATGTGAAAAGGTGTACAATTTTTGTAAACATTTTTTGTGCTTAACTATGTTTTGTCATATGTAATTTATTGCTGCAATAAAAATATAATAAAAAATGAGAAATTACTTTCTTTGGATTCCATTCTACAGTCTACCATATCTCAACTAAGTTTTTGGACAGACCAGCCAGAGTAAATGATAGACCCTGATCAAACATTGCAGAAAGCAGAATCTGCTGAGTGTCTGCCATAAATCCAACAGTTTTTAGACACATCAATAGGCAATGAAATAGATGTGTTCAAGGATTAAGATTTAGCATGCTGGATAAAAATTTCAGCAGATGACATTTTGAAATATTTTTCTTATTTTTTCCAGATAATAGGCTTTGAACTGTTTGCCATTCACCCAGTAAATTTTAGACGCATCAATAGGCATTAAAATGGATGTGTTCAAGTCTTCACTCACAATGCTATGGGCAAATTCAGCAGATGACAAACTAATGGTATTTGTCTTATTTTTCATAGAAAATAGGATCTGATTAGTCATACAAATTGTCTCCTTAGAAGAAAATTTGTATGAAGTGTCAAATCCTATTTTCTAGGATAAATATTTCAAAATGTCGTCTGCTGAAATTTTTACCCAGCATGCAAAGAGTTAGTACAAGTACAGTAAGCAGTTGTGTCTGAATATTTAGAATAAATATGAGTATTCCAGAGCAAACAGATAGTAAACACACATCATCGGATCACTGTTTGCCACTTAACCTGTTACCAGCAGACTTTAGACACATCGGGATTCAGGAAGTAGTAAAAAGAATCAGCCAACATTTAGGACAATAATAATAAGTAGTGAATATTAATGAATATTTGGGGTAAAACAGAAGTTTCTTGTTTGCTCTGCGGAACAGACCTGAAATGTTATTGAAGGTAGGTTTGTGATCTGTCATCCAATTGAAAGGCTGGTTTGTGATCTGTCATCCATTTGAAAGGCTGGTTTGTGATCTGTCATCCATTTGAAAGGTTGGTTTGTGATCTGTTATACATTTGAATGACTCCAGTGATCTGTCATCCATTTGAAAGGCTGGTTAGTGATCTGTCATCCATTTGAAAGACTGATTTGTGATCTGTGGTCAGTTTGAAAGGTGGTTTGTGATGTATAGTCCATTTGAAAGGCTGGTTTATGATCTGTCATCCTTTTGAAAGGCATGCTTTTGATCTGACATCCATTTGAAAGGCTGGTTTGTGGCCTGTGGTTCATTTGAAAGGCTGTGATGTCATCCATTTGAAAAGCTGGTTTGTGATTCAATTGAAAGGCTGGTTTGTGATGTATAGTCCATTTGAAAGGCTGGTTTATGATCTGTCATCCTTTTGAAAGGCATGTTTGTGATCTGACATCCATTTGAAAGGCTGGTTTGTGGCCTGTAGGTCATTTGAAAGGCTGTGATGTCATCCATTTGAAAAGCTGGTTTGTGATTTGTGGTTCATTTGAAAGTCTGGTTTGTGATCTCATTCATTTGAAAGGCTGGCTTGTGATCTTTCATGAATTTGAAAATCTGGTTTGTGATCTGTGGTTGATTTGACAGGCTAGTTTGTGATATGTCATCCATTTAAAAGGCTGCTTTGTGATTCGTTTGAAAGGATGGATTGTAATCTGTCATCCATTTGAAAGGCCGGTAGTGATCTGTGGTTCATTTGAAAATCTGGTTTGAGTCATCCATTTGAAAGGCTGGTTTGTGATCTGTGGTTCATTTGAAAATCTGGTTTGAGTCATCCATTTGAAAGGCTGGTTTGTGATCTGTCATCCATTTGAAAGCTGGTTTGTGATCTATAATCCTTTGAAAGGCTGATTTGTAATCTGTCATCCACTTGAAAGGCTGGTTTGTGATCTATCATTCACTAAAAAAGCTGGTTTGTGATCTGTCATCCACTTGAAAGGCAGGTTTGTGATCTGTCATCCACTTGAAAGGCTGGTTTGTGATCTGTCATCTATTTGAGACTGTGAGCTGGTTTGTGATCTGTCATCCACTTGAAAGGCTGGTTTGATCTATCATTCACTAAAAAAGCTGGTGTGCGATCTCATCCACTTGAAAGGCTGGTTTGTGATCTGTCATCCATTTGAAAGGTAGGATTGATCTTAATATTTTTCTTACTTCCTCCCAAAAACTTTAATTCACATGATATATCTACCTGCTGCTCTGATAAAATTTATAAGGTTGCAAAGTAAATCCTGTGTGATGTTACAGCTTATGATGATAGCAAAAATGAAAGAAAGCAGAAATTGATCAGCACTAAGCGAAAATGTGCCTTCAGGCATAGGGATAGCGAAGGCCCCGACCAGATCAGACTGGGTGAATGCGCAATCTGATTAAGACCCTCCCCTCCGCTCACAAAATCACTGGATACTACAGAATTCGAAAATGTGCCCAGAATCAGAATTTTTACTGGTGATATGTCTAATGACATTCATTCACCAGGACCTGTTGTATGGGAGGTTAGTCCCTAGCTCACCAGAGAGGTAAACCTAGCCACACAATCCTCTGCAGCCTTCAACAGAGGTAATGATTAAACCTGGAAGGACATTCCAATCTCTGATTGTTTGAGGGAAGAATGAGCCTTGTAAATGTTAGTTCTTGCAGCCGGGGTCTAAAAAGTGAATGAGTGATGATTTCTACTGCACCTAATTGGGGGGATAAGATCATTTGTTGGAATGCTGGCAGCACCCTTTATACTTTTGTACAAAAGAATCAGTCTACTGTCTCTCCTCCTTTTCTTGAGAGACTCCCATTTTAGTTTTTCCAGTATTCCAGTCATACTCCCAGTTTTAAAGCAGTAATTGCTAGTAACAAAACTAGCAGTCCTGTTCTGAACTTTTTCAATTTCTTGTTGAAAAATCATGCTTTGGGGATCCCACAGCTTGTCTTTGGGGCCCAGATCAGACTGTGTGAATGTGCAATCTGATCAGGGCCTTCCCTGCCACTCACAAAGTCACTGGATATTACAGAATGTATGAACAGAGAGCAAAGGCCTGGGCCTAGTTCAAAGCGTCATTAGCTTAACAAGCTCGTTAAGGGTCATTTCGTTAACTGTTTTAGCGGATTCAATAAACAATATTCTGATATTTCTTGCTGAAATAATGTGAGTAGCTTTTGCACAGCAAAAGCTACTCACATTTTTTCAGCAAAAAATTTCAGTATATTTGCGTATCACTCGATGTAAATTTTAACGAATCGTTAACTAACGACGTCGTTAGCTTTGAACAACTGGGCCCTGGATGTTACTTTGTGCAGGATGATCTGAATCTGCACATTTTGTGCATGTTCGAAGACACTTTCTAGCATGAAGCGGTCCATCTATTGTAAATTTTCTGGAAATGATTGGCATAGTACAATACATAAAATGACAGGAAAAGGAAGGTATATTTCGGGCAGAACTACCTTATGCATCATCAGAAATTCTGAACAAGTTTTGGGAAATTACAGACCCAGCCAATACAAGGCTGTCAGGAATTAATTCCAGGTGCCGATTGTGGTTCACACTGTCAAAAAGTTAATCCTTAAAACGCAAAGAAAACCATCTGAAAATGTCGTCTGTTTATGTCGTCTGCTGAATATTCATGCAAACTTTTCAAACACATTTTTTGCACACAGGCAAACAGTGTGGACCCTGACCAGATGGCTTCTAGAGGAGCAGTCTGATCTGGGTCCACAGTGTTTGCAAAATTGATTTTTAAAATCACAAGCAGATGACAAAGCAGACGACAATTGTTGTGATTGACAGTTTAAGGGTTAATACTGTCTATTTAATACTTCTACCATCTTTTGATGGTATTTTAGTGGCAGAAAGTCTGAGAATTTTGTCCAGTTTCACTGTGTAAAAATCTGCCTCTTCCTAACCACAATCTCTCTCACTGGCTTTCCAAAATTATCACATATATACCCCATTTATCATATTTGGACAAACAGGCCAGAATAGAATCTAGCATCTGAGTCCACAGTGTTTACGACCCATCCAGTAATTTTTAGACAACTCAACAGGTAGTTAAATGGACCTGCAGGTTTTAGGACAAGTATGGTAAGGTAGGTAGGTCTCTGAATATTTAGGGCAAACAGGCTAAGTTAAAATTTATGGTTATCAGAAAAAAAAAAATACACACAAACCCTGAGTATACTAAATTTTATTTATATTGCAAATTAAAGAATATACTGGTATGAATAGGATATTTGTATCCCATATACTGCTATGTTCAGAATATTTGTTCTGATATACCAGTATGTATAGAATATTTGTATCAGATATAATTGACCCTTTACCCTTAAAGCGCCAGTCACAACTATTGTCGTCTGCTTTGTCTTCTGCGGGTTACTTTAAAAGTCATTTCTGCAAACAGTGTGGACCCAGATCAGACTGCTCCTTTAGGAGCAGTCTGATCTGGGTCCACACTGTTTGCCTGTATGTAAAAATATGTTTGAAAAGTTTGCAAGAATATTCAGCAGACGACAAAAACAGACGACATTTTCAGGTGCAGATTTTCTTGACGTTTTAAGGGTTAATACTCTGGTAAAATTTTCAGCAGACAACATACTAAAATATTCTTATAAAGAAAAATATCAATTTCTTGTCTGCCAGAGAGTAATAAAGGTTAAAGCGCCAATCACAACTGTGGCAGACAATGCTTTGAAATATTTTTTCTTTACTTTTCAGAGAAAATAAGGCTTGACATTTCATGTGAATCGTCTGCCTATTTTAAAATGTCACCTGCTTCAAATTTGCATAGCTCTTTAAGGTTAAAATAGAAGATATACACTAATCAGTGTATTCTGCTTTATCCATTAACATGCTACAGATGATAAAAAAAAAAAAAAAATCCCTTGCAATAATAGTACTTACTTTAAACCTTTCAACCCTGAGTTTATGAAATGGACTCTTCCATTTCTGAATTTGGTCACATCATTGTTGGAAATAGGGTTTTAGTCAAAAATAAATAAAAGAATGATAAACAGTGTAGATCTGATGAGATGGCTCATTATCAGCCATCTCATCTGGATTCGCATGGTTTGCAAAGGTATATGTATTGGTCTGCAGGAATGAAAGGATTAAAAATAAGACTGAGAAAATGGTGTAGACCTAGATCAGATCACTCAGACTCTACAATGTATGCAGTTCAGCCAGAACTTTTTAAGTCAAATGGACTTGTTCAAATTTCATAATAAATATACTTGGTATTTAACACATTTAACTCCAGATAAGAAGTGTATTTAGATTAATATTTTTCTTATTTTTCCATGAAAACGAATATTGTAGGTACTCATTAGAAGCTCCTCACAACATATGTTTTTGTAAAGAGATAAGTAAATACAGGATATTAACTCTTTTGCTGTGAATACCATAAATATTTTCATCGAGTGTCATGAAAACAGTATTTTCACGGGTATGAAGCACATGAAAATTTAAATGTTTTCATTACACGAGATGAAATTTTTATGGTATTTACTGAAAAAGAGTAAATTTTCTTTTCACTTTATTGTAAACACACCAATGCCCACTTCTGACATCATACTAATGTCACCAAACAAAACATGAATGTCATGGCCTTGATGTTCAGTGCTTAACATATGAAGCACTGGAGGGACAGAAACAAAAAGGTTTGAAATTAAAATAATCTGTTTACCAAAAATGTTCCTGACATTCTAAGAAAATGCATATCAACACTTGATAGTTTTGTTCAGTAACAGAGAAGTTAAAGGAGTTCAAAAAAACTGAAGTGAGATCTGCATCTGTTAGGGAAACAATGAAGACAACCGAAGTAATCCGAAACGAGTAGTGAAAATTACATCGACTTGTTATTTTTCACTTGTGAAAATATTATATTCTTTCACTTATGAAAATATCACTTTTATTCATTTTGAACATACATTTATTTCACCGCTTGCAATAAAATAAAAATATTTATTTGGATCTCCTCTTATCTTATCAAATTGCAGCTCATTTACATATGACATTTTGGAATTCTTGCTGCTACCTGCAGACTTGGGTATTATTTTACGCTTAGCACTCTGGGTGAAATTTTCAGCAGACGAGATTTTGAAATATTTTTCTTATTTTTCCCAGAAAAAAGGATTTGACATTTCATGCAAATTGTCTCCACTGGAGACAATTAGCATGAAATGTCAAATCCTGTTTTCAGAGAAAATATAAGAAAAATATCCTCAATCTGCTGTCTGCTCAACTTGCCCAGAAAGTGGTAAAGGATAATACATTTGAGTTGGTGCTTTATGGTCCAGTCAACACTGTTAAGGTCATGTTGAACCAGTCAGTTAACTTGCTCATATTTTCCCAGGCAGGCTTAGTTCTCTGAGCGGTTAACCAGTACTTGTACACATACTTCCACCAGTAACTAACAACTGTCCTTCTTGAATCGGCGGAAGGGGGAGAATTACCTTAGAAACAATTTTATGATCATCTCTATGAAAGTTATGTGGCCGGAATTTGAACTTGTGACACAAGGATCTGCAAACAGACACCTACTGTTTCTGCTATGGAGCCAGGTAAACTCATTTACGTCCCTTTCAACATTACAGTATTCGACCTAATTACCACACTGTGTGGTTAGGTTTTTCAAAATTACCTATACTAAGGGTACACTAAAAAGATCAGCGAAAGACTTGTCTAATTATACTTATGTGATTTTTGTCTGATTTTCTTTATAAAAGCATATGTTGTGGGTACTCATTTGAATTGCATCGACAAGTCGATGCAATTGAAATGAGTACCCACAACATATACCTTTGCACTCGCTGAATCTGAAGACTACAGAATTGCTTGACTGTGCATTAATAGGGGTATGTGCAGTAATTAGGTTGAATAGGGTATTTATATCATATTAAATTAATGGGGGTGTGGGGGTGGGGATGAAAATGAAAGGCTCTATGCAATGTAGTGCTGTACAGTCATGAGCTGAATTCTGCCTCAAGTGGGATTCAAACCCGGGACCTCATGATCTGAAACCGGGAAGGCTAACCACTTGGCAACCCAGATGCTTCCCCATATAAATAGGGTATTTAGATTACCTTTTTTTTCTGATCTCTCCATGAAAACCTATGTTGTGGGTACTCATAAGAAGCGCCTCAGCAAGGTGTTTGTAATCAGTACCAGTAACATATACTCAACGCCATTGAAAATACATCATCTATTTTAGATATACACATATTTATGTGACACTGACATAGGTCCCCCATGAGTATGCCCAACCCCCTCCAGTTCATATAATTAATTTCTCAGGAATCATTCAGAACCCCATCCCTAAACCATATATATTGTTGTTCATTATGATAAGACGCATTCAGTGACACCGACTGTGGGTCCCTCTGTGGTATGAAATATGTATATCTGAAATAGATGACACATTTTCAAAGGCATTGAGTATATATCAATACTTCAAAGTTGAAAAAAAGTGCCTTATCTGGAGCAATGAATTTCAGGATAAGCACCACTTTATTTCCATTTAGCACTCACTGTAAAATTGCAGCAGACGACATTCTGAAATATTTTTCCCCAGAAAAAAGGATTTGAATTTTCATGCAAATTGTCTCCAAGACAATTTGCATGCAATGTCAAATCCTATTTTCTGGGAAAAACAAGAAAAACATAATCAGTTTGCCATCTGCTGTATTAGCCACAAGAGTGGAAAAGATCAACCAATACAAAAAAAGACAAAATGTTATAATTATTACTGATTATAATTGGTATCAATTTTAAATTAAGTCCTGCGATTTCAAATTCTGTCTTTAGAAATCATTAATTAACCCTTGTCCTGCTGAATAAATTAAGATTTCACACCCACTTCTAATTTTCAGCCAATCAGATTGCTTGATCTGTATTGTTGCTATAAATTCACATACCTGATGATAAACAGTGCAGATCCAGATCAGTTGGCTTCTTCAGAAGCCAACTGATCTGGATCTACACTGTTTGCAAAGGCAGGATATATCCGGGTTCTGTAGGAAGAGGGTTAAATGATCATCATTTAACAGAAGAGTAACTGTTGTTAAGGAGTATTTGGTGATAATTCTGGGATAATTTTTCTTATTTCTTCATAAAATCACTTGTTGTGACTACTCATTAGAAATGCCTTGCCTCCTTAACCCTTTCATTCCCACAGACCAGCAAACAGTGTAGCTCCAGATGAGACGGCTCCATTACAAAAACTTGCCCATTCAAAAATATAGAAAACTTCACCTCCAAAAACTGAAAATGTTCAGATAGAAAAACAAAACTGTTATTTTTCATATTTCTGCTCAAAACATAGATTGTGGGTACTCGTTAGAACCGCCTTGGCAATGTGGTTCTAATGAGTACCCTCAATCTATGTTTTTAAGCAAAAATAAGAAAAATAATGTATACCCCTGTAAACCCCAGTTTTACTGTATAAAAGTGGGATTTAAGGGGGTCATAATTATATAGGTATGTTTTTGTGATGCAAAGCAGTCTCATCAGGATCTACACAGTTTGTCATTCTATTGTTGATTTTTTACTAAACCCCTATTTGCAAGAATAGGTGTGTCCAAATTCAGAGATGGATGAGCCCATTTCAGAAATTCAGGGGTGAAGGGGATAACAAGGCCTCTGATTAAATTATTGTATGGCACCGGTGTTTCTAGCTATCACTTATTATAGAAAATAAAAAATAATTATGGACACAAAAATTATGATGTCAATGAACGTAACATTTTACAAAAACATGGAAACTCAATATCAAAAAAGGCTTAAGAAAATGTGTTCTCACATATTTTTCCCTGCATAAATTATCAAGCCCTATTTTCTAGAGATAAAAATATGAAAACTATTTTAAACAGTCTTCTGTTGATATTTTAAATTACCATGCTGAGTTCATTACACAAAGACATTGAGCCACATCAGGACAAAATGAGTTTTTGGGACATAAAGTATTCAACCTAATTACTGCACATACCCCTATAAGCGCACTTTCAAGCAATTTCGTAGTCTTCAGGTTACAGCCCATGTATTTATATCTACTCTTTATAAAAGCATATGTTGTGGGTACTCATTTGAATTGCCTCGACAAGTCGAGGCAATTCAAATGGGTACCCACAGCATATGCTTTTATAAAGACGATCAGAATCAAATATCGCGTCAGCATCATTAATAATCATCTCATGGAGTTCTCTGTTAATCTTTCTTTAAAGTGTGCCCTTATTAGGTTCATATTTTACTAAAAAGGTTTTTCCAGTAATTTTGAAAAACCTAAGCATACTGTGCGGTAATTAGATCGGATACGGTATACGAACAGCAGAGATGCAGATCAGCCAGTGAAGCTGTACAATCGGATAAGAGCATTTACTATACTGAAGAAATAATTTCAATTTTGCAGATTTTATTGGTATACAAACACCAGCTAGTCACTCAAAAACTCAACAAAGCCCGAGCTTTATGTTGAGTTTGTGAGTGATTGGCTGACATTTACACATTCATAAAATACAAAAAAAATAAACTTATTTTCTTATAATTCCAACCCAGTCATGTTTACACAGAAATTGTAAGTCAAATGTTTATTATAACCCATTGTAGACTAAAGACTCCCTCACACTATATACTGGAAGAGTCTAATTTTAGGTACGTCCGGCTATGAGATGCTGATATTCCTACAGATAAATGGCTAAACTATTTGCAAACAGTGGAGACCCTGATCAGATGCTGCATTCTGTGGCATCTGATCTGGGTCTGCACTGTTTGCCAATTACCCTTTTAAGGGTTTCCAGACTATAATGGGTTAAATCTATACAGAGAAAATAGTTCCAAGATTCCTGCTCTGTGGATTTATTCTAGACCAATCAAACTGTGCTAAATCAGCATATGCCTGCTGAGTTTGAATTATATAGATATATTCTACATTCCAATGATTTTTAAAGCCAACAGCAACAGCCCTGATAAGACTGCAGATGAACAGTCTGATCATGTTCTGTGCTGTGAACATATGCCCTGAAGGCCCCTTTTTCAGTTTTGTGGCTCATATATTATCAAATAAATTCTTAGAAATTTGAAAGTATCTGATTAATTATGGAATTAAAACTCTATAAACATTATCACAACAATATACATTGCTCATTTTTTATATGTAAGTTGTCATTTTGACTACAAAATTAACACTCTCTATGCTGGATAAAAATTCCAGCAGATGACATTTTCAATTTTTTTTTCTTAGTTTTCCCAGAATAAAGGCTTTGATATTTCATGCCAATTGTCTCCTTGGAGACAATTTGCATAAAATGTCAAAGTCTATTTCTGGGAAAAAGTAAGAAAAATACATCAATTTACCTTCATCTGAATTAGCCCATAGAGTACACATTAGAAGTTTCTCTTCAGTACAATGAGTACCTACATGTATGCTTTCACGCAGAAATAAGAATGTAAGTATTTCTGGGTGAAAAAAAAAAATGTTTTTTGAGCTGTGGTTTTTGTATCCTATTTTAAAGGTTAAAATAGGATACAAAAACCACAAAAACCACAGCTCAAAAAAGCATTTTTGTTTCACTCAAAAATACTGACATTCTTATTTCTGCATGAAAGCATACTTGTGGGTACTCACTGTACTGAAGAGACACTTCTAATGAGTATCTACAACATACATTTTCATGCAAAACTTTAAAAAAAAAAAAAAAATGTTTCTGAATTATCCCTCTTATCTAGAGCTATTAGAACATTTTCCCAATAGAAATAAGAAAACTATGCATCTAAATACATCACAACCTCTTATAACAGGATTGCTAGGATCCAAAGTGAAAACCATGTTAGCTGAACAACCGAGGCGTATCCAAACAAAAATGTATAGATTATATAGAAAAATGACCATTTATGGTCATTTTTCTATATAATCTATACATTTTTGCTTGAATACAACACTTTTGGGGTCCATCTTTAAATCGTCTTATATACAAATCTTCTTATATACGAACCGTCTTATATACGAACCGTCTTATATACAAACCGTCTTATATACAAACCGTCATATATATACAAATGTCTTATATACAAACTGTCTTATATACGAACCGTCTTATATACAAACCGTCTTATATACGAACCGTCTTATGAAGAGGTTCCAGTGTATATTGATTTCATCAGAACAAACATACCAAGATGATTCTAATGAAATTCCTAACTTATTTTTCTGTGAAGATATATAAGAATATTAACCTTTAAAGCACTTTAAAACAGTCTCTAACATTTTATTCTTCAGAGAAAATAAGGCTTCATATTTTATGTGAATCATCTGCTTGGCAGATGACTCAGATGAAATGCCAAGCTTTATTGTCTCAATTTTCTGAGCAATTAAAGCTTAATATTTCTTGTGAACTGTCTGCTTGGCAGACACTTCACATGAAATGTCAAGCCTTATTTTTCTTAGAAAAATCTATGTATCTATTTCAGAATGTCAACTACTGCTGCTGTGACTGCACTGTACCAGTTAAATGACTGTAAATTTCAGCAGATGACATTTTGATTTTTTTTTCAACAAAAAAAGGGTTTAATCATTCATGGAAATTGTCTCATAAGGAAACAATCTGCATGAAATGTCCAACTTTTTTTTTTAGGGTAAAACAGGAGATATACCATTGATCTGTTATCTGCTAAATTTGCCCAAAAAGTGTTAACAGCCAAAAGGCGACCAACAAACAAGACTAAAACAATCATCAGACACAATATCCATTTGTCTTCTGCAGACTTTTAGTTCAACAAGCTAAAGATTTTAATGCAAAATTATAGCAGAATGATGACATCCTATTTTTATTTTTGTTTTCAAAGAAAATACGGTTTGATATTTCAAATGAACTGTCTGCTAGGCAGAAAATTCACATATAAACTGTCCAGCCTTACTTTTTTTCTGAAAAAATAATAAAAATAAATATTTTAGAATGTCATCTGCTGCTTATGTGACTGGTGTTTTAAGGGTTCATAAAGAACAGACAAATAACAAAAGAAGTTTATCCATCAATAAAGAAAAGTAAGAAAAATCTTAAAATATACACGGGCCATTCAATCAGTTCCTGGCCTCACCCACTTCTGGTGGATCTGTGCATTCCAACTTAATATGAATGTAATAGGAGCCTTTCACTAGATTTCTGAAAGAAAGTTCTAAAATCTTCTGGCTAATTTTTTTTTTTTTTTTATATTGCTCTTCAAAGGAATAGTCAATGTTTTAAAAGTCTATATATCCAAATTTAATTGTATTGCTTCCTTTTTACATTTCATTTCTCATACACATTACTTTTATGTTCTGTTTTTGTTGTAAAAGCAAATTTGATCATTTGCTCATGGTTTGATTACAAAAACTATTTCTGACATGTATCAGCACTACCGTAAACCCTTAAATTATGCACCCCTGAAATTTAAAAATTACTATCATATTTACACGTTTATTGAAATTTCTGTGCATGAATCCAAGAAAATATTCTTACATAGATAAACATTAGCATCTTACAAAAACTTTGCCATAAAGACTTTGATATTGTAAATTCCTGAGCATTCACAGTACAGTTCTGGACTGGGCACTCTCTGCTGAAATCATTAAAAATTCACCATTCTTGGCATTAACAATTGTACCTAGAATTTTTTAATGACCTTAAACTACAAATAAATATATCATCATTTACAGAGATGCCCTTGTGTATATCACGGCAAAAATTTTAATGCAAACATTTGATTATACAAAAGTTGTGGTTGGTCAAAACCATTTACTAACAGAGTATGGGGTGAGTGTAAAAACTGTAGTCTTAGCAAATTAAATCTGAAGATGAATTCTAAAAAATTGGTGATTTTTGGTCTGTAGAATAGCTGCATAGGATCAGGGATTCAATTTTCCTATAAAGTTTTCAGAACAGGGTAAGGCAGAGAATTTTTTGAATGGCCCTCATACATAAATAACAAAAAAAAATATAAATATAAGCAACCCTACACAAAAACCAATTGTACAGTTATTGGTGTTAACCCTTGTCCTGCTGAGCCTGGATATACCCTGCCTTTGCAAACAGTGTAGATCCAGATCAGTTGGCTTCTTCAGAAGCCAACTGATCTGGATCTGCACTGTTTCTCATTCAGTATGTGAACTGATATCAACATCCTGGATCAAGTAATCTGATTGGCTGAAAATTGGAAGTAGGTGAGACATCTTCATTTATTCAGCATGACAAGGGTTAAATATACAAGACAAAGGAGCTGCCACATCAGAAAATATACCTTCTGATACTTGCACCGAGCAAAGATTCAGATCAGCCTGTGCATTTGCACAGTCTGATCAGAATCTTCACCGGATGCATTCTGGATAGCCAAGGATGCAAAGTTTCTACAGTACACAACAAAGATTTTGATGTGAGTGCGTAGATGTGCAGGTTGATCTGAGTCTTTGCTGGGCACACCCCAGAAAGTATTTTTCCCACTTTTTGGCTAAAATGATTTTATTCAAAGCTTGAAACAGTTTAACCACAAAAATCACTTTTCTTTTAAGAGGAACTGATACACTTCAAAGGCAGACAACTCTGTCAAAATTGTTTTTGCTAACTTCAGAAAAATGGTCTACTCTAAAAGGAAAGAATTTGCTCCCCTTAAAGGAGGGTACTGGAGTACAGAAAAGTAAATAGTAGTCACAGAAGTTGTCTCCCTTGTCAAAAATGGCTGAAAATCTAACAAATGTATTCACCTAAAGTGAAAAACAAGACCTGTCGCCAGACAGGACAGCTCACCTGAACTCTCGCTTTTCAATCAAATAAAAATATTAATGAGGTCCTAAAAACTTTGGCGTAAAATCTTAACATGAAAATTCTAAGTCTGTGACCTTGACCTTGACATGATCTAGGGTGGCGGGGATGGTACTGCGCAAAATTTTGGACCAATATGTACAATCGTACCAAAGATGAATCAAATCGGTGATAAGGACAGGAATGAGGTCTTAGAAACTTTAACAAAAACTTTAACATTTGTGGACGCCAATGCCGATGCCAAGGGTAATACGATAGCTCTCCCTGAACGTTGTTCAGGCGGGCTAAAAATATATGTACCAAACTAGAAAAAAAGTGTAGAATACACAACTGCCCCAACCTATCACACTGCACTTAAGGTGAACGAGTGGATACACCTTCAATGGAGATTATTCTGTCTTGGAAGTTTTACCTCCCTTCTTAAAGTGAGCTACTCTTAACCATTACCACTATGGGCAAATTCAGCAGATGACAAATGACATTTTTTATTATTTTTTTTTCCAGAAAACAAGACTTTGACATTTCATGCAAATTGTTTCCACAGGAGCATGAAATATCACTGCCTATTTTCTTGGAAAAATACGAACAATGCAAAATGTATTTTTTAAAAATCATCTGCTGAAATTTTTTACCCAGCGTGCTAAGTGTTAAAGGGAAGAATACATTCTCAAATGGAGAAAATTCTATTTTTTATGAGTAGCTCTTTTTTGCAAGAGTGGTCATGTTACATGTTTGAACATTTTGCGACTTAATATATATACCAGTGCAGAGACTGATGAAAGGACAGGCGACAAACCAGGAACAGATAGACCTGCAAAAGACAGAATTGAAAATTTGTTTGTTTGTTTTATTTGGTTTTACATCACTTTCAACAATTTTTCAGACATATCACAATGGTGTCTGGAAGTTGCAGAAATCTCAATGCTCATTTTTTAGAGTGCTGCTTCACAGCTAGTCACATTATAATGATGTCGGGCTGAGCAATTCTGATTCCTAGCTCTACTTTTTTAAAGCTGAGTGCCAAGCAAAAGAGCAGCAAGTACCATTTTAAAAGTCTTTAGTATGACTTGGCCAAGGATCAAACCCAACTGAATTGAAAGGAAACACCCCTCTACAGGGAAGAAGAGTAAAATGGACCAAAGGAGGAAAGACTGTACAATCATTCATCAACTACCAGCAAGAGGCTGAAGACCACTTCAGTGAGACAGAAGAAAATCAACATAAAGAAAAAAGGAAGTAGTAGAATATATGACAACAGCCAGGCTCCCTTGTAGGTCTTAACTTTAATTATGACACTGATATATACCATGTGGTTGTTCTGTGCATGTATCACAGTATAAAAAGTTTTTGATAGAAAAAAAGAGTTCAAAAGATTCCAGATTGTCGCAAGATTTGCAAATATTGATGTCACACTCCATGTGTTTCTGTGTTCTGAGTGATGACCTATTTTCTGATTTTTGTATAAACAAACTGCAAACAGAATGCTGAGAATAAAGGTAATCTTGTTGAACAGAACATCTTCTGATTACTACATTTTTGCTTAACATTTTTTCCCCTTTCAAAACATCCTTGCAAAATCACTCTGTGTAAACTCAAACTCCAGTGCCACTGCTGCTGTTGATTAAAATTATCACAGGATCTTGAAGTTTGGTCAGAAATGCATTTTAAAAATGGCCCAAACAATTATCCTATAAGGCAAGCCAAAGGCCAAGCCAAGGAGTGGAACAAAAGTAAAAGTACCCTAAATATAAAGCCATCACTATAGAACAAGCATTACAGACTGTAAAGAGAAAGAGAAAGAAGATGACAAATGAGGAGCTGATGAGTGACTTGTATATAACCCTGCCACCCTTGATCTCTTCCACATCGACCATTTCAACTGTTTGTTTAGAAGAACAAGACCCTGACAACACATCACTGAGAGAAGACCTTATAACCGAGTCTACAGAGAATTCACTTAGAAACACCATCAACAAATTTTGACTTATTACACAAAGAGCTACATAACTAAGACATATGTATTAATTTAACACCATTCATTTATGTAGCATATATTCCTACAATAACTTTGATCATATATAGTATTTCAGGTTACTTCCTATTCTCCTACATATGTTCTATTTTTAGCAGATCATGTGATCTTGTGATTTGCAAAAAACACTATTTCAGTAAGGCCAGCGACTTGGTATACTTGTATCATGTGATAGTTAAACCTCTTGAGCTATAATCTCATTTACAGGTGATTGCATCAAGTGATTTTAAATAGGTATCACCCATACCAAAGTATACTTAGGGTGATTCAGAAAACTACTATTTCCAAAGCAGGACATTCTGAGATGCATTTCCACATCACTTTGATCTGACTGAGGTAAAGATAATTGTCTTGCCATTTTCTGATTTAGCTGTGTGCCTCTAGTGTGATGAACCATTACATTTTGCTGCATTAAAAGTCGTTTCCATTGAAGTTGGACTACTGATTTACGTACGTATTTCTAGTACACCTGTAGTCGAACTTTTTCTATGTATACTGTATTCTTTGATGGTCAGCTGGAAGCTTTGTATTAAAAGCCTTAAAAAAACACGGCAACCTAATGTAGTGGCAGGAAAGAATGATCAACCTAAAATGGTCATGGCAGCCAGAAGCTACTGACAGTGATAAGAGTGGGTAATGCCTTGAGGTCAGCTATTCCACCTTTATTATCTTTGCTGGCCAAAAAGATGCTTCCTGCTCACATGGAGGGAAAAACTGTTGGAGCCGATGGTTCTGCATTTACAAGTGACTGGTCCAAATCTGATCTGTTTAGGACATACATGAAGGGCCATTTCTTGAAATATGTTCAAGGACGCGATGGAGAAACCCTTCTGGTTTTGTATGATGGTTATTGCAGCCATACTGGTATAGACTTGATTGAATGGGCAAGTGACAATAACATTATCTTTTTTGTAATATCATATCCTCGAACCAATGGACAGAGGGTGTTTTTGGCCGTTACACGTTGTATATAATCAAGAATGTTTGACATTTCTGTGGCTGTATCATAGAACTGTAACAAGGTATAATGTATGCAAGTTAGCCTGTGAAGCTTATTCAGCAGCTCTTTCAGCTCTCTTCACATCAAAGCTTCAGGCTTCATATAAATATACTAAATACACTATTAAATATACTTTTCTCTTATTACTCAAGACCGTGGTTGTTTTGTTATATATTAATTGTCTATGTGTATCTAATATAATATTATTTGTATGTGTACATTGCCTTTAACCTTATAGGGTATATCCGAGCAATAAACTATATTCTATTCTATTCTGTCTAGTTTATGTGGAATATTTTCATGGTACCCGGAAGTTAAGATTTTATAATCAATAACACCAACTACAATCATTAATAAATTGATCAAGATCTTTATATTTCTGTGTGACCTACTGAACTATTTTCAGATAGTGGCTAACACTTTGTATCATGACTTTGAAAATTTCTTAGCCGAAAATGAAACAAACATACAGGCCAAGAGTCAGTAGATTAATAGAAATGTTCAATAAGTCTTAATAAAAATTGGAAAAGACAATACCCAACTATTATCCTGTGGTGGGCAGATAACTCTGTCAGAAGTTGACACACTTTGCCCATTTGCAATCCCAACCCAGATCTCCATATCAGTGCACATACCAAGTTTGGTGAATGAAAATACAGACATGTGGAAGACAGATAACTCTGTCATAAATTGACAAAATTTGCCCATTAGCAATCCAAAAGCAGATCTCTACAATATCAATGCACCTACCAAGTTTGGTGAAAATCCAGTAATGTTTACTCATTATCGTCTGGAAATGAAAATATGTATGTGTGGCTATTAACTCAATGCACATATCAAGTTTGGTGAAAATCCATTAATGTTTACTCAATTTTTCATCTGGAAACAAATACGGATGGACGGACGGATTGTTGACAGACAAACAGACACACAGCATACAACATGAAACCATAATACCCTACACTATCCTGTGGCGGGGTATAAAAAGGCAATTCAGTCAGCTTGCCTCTATATGAAAAAAAAAACAAACAAACAAACAAGAAAATAGAAATATTCAAGTGAACTGCTTACTGAACTATGTACCACAACGCAGTGTACCACAAATGTCCCTCCATGTGGTGTACTTTTCAATAGGAATATGAGAAATAAGCTTTCCTTGTTTGATAAAATAGAACAGCACTGGATAGGTTATGCAAAACAGACCCTAAGCAGAAATATTTGATGAAGAAAAATGGAGACAAACATTCTAGGAAGGATAACAAACAATTTTGGTTGGGACAGAAAGTTCTAGATCTAAGATTGAACCCAGGAAAATCAGCTCAATAATGGGAAAATGACTGGCATACTTAGTAGGACAATATGGACCTCTTGTAAAACTGCGATCAGAGAAAAAACAATTATTCTGCAAACACACTCCACATGTGAGATCTTAATGAACCAGATTAAAATTAATAATTAACATCATGGCAGAAATAATTCTCAAAGTGACTAAATACACTTGGTATATTTTCCATCATTTCTCACGAAGGACACAACTTTTGTGACTGCCTTTTTGCTTTTCTGCTCATCAAGTCCCTCCTGAAAAGGACAGCAAATTCTTTCCTTTTCCAGTTGATCCCTTCTCAGAAGGGAGACAAAAACATCTGACAAAGTTATCTTCACCTCCCTTCCTGTCCCCTTCCCTACCCGTAACCCTTGAATGTGTATCCGTTTCCTTCAAATAAGGTCTGTGCATGTGTGTGTATTTATGTGTGTTTGTGTTTGTGTTTGAGTGTGTGTGTGTGTGTCTGTGTGTGTGTAACTCCAGATAAGATGCTTTTTTTCAACTGAAAAGTACTGATATTTTTCTTATTTCTCAACAAAAACATATGTTGTGGTACTCATTGGAGGCGCTTCTAATGAGTACCACAACATATATTTATATTTTCATGGGGAAATAAGAAAAATATTATGTAGATATCCGTCTTATCTGTGTGTGTATGTGTGTGTGTGTGCGTCTGTGTGTGTGTGTGTGTGTGTGTGTGCGTGTGCGTGTGCATGCGTGCGTGCGTGCGTGCGTGTCACATTTTCAGTCTAATTAATTTCAATTATCACATAAACAGGACTAACAATTACAGAAGAGTTTCCAGTTCTTTAGGAAGATAGAACCACTGCATGTATCCTAAATATTGGGACAGACAGACCCATGCAAACAGTGTAGACCCATGCCAAACACTGCAGAGCAGAATGTCTGATCATGGTCTATACACTGCTTGTCACTCAATCCAGTACGTTTTAGACAACTCAACAGGCAGTAAAATTGATTTGTTCAGATTTCAGAGTTAGTCTGTTAAGGCGTTGAGCTGTCCCTATATTTAGGGTAAGTATGGTAAAATGAACAATGTATACATTATTTGTTCATACAGCAGCACTCCCTACAAGAGCCAAGCTCCGAGGTTAAACTTTTTTCATGCTCAACTCAGCTGAGCATGAAAATTTCTCTGCTAATAAATATGAAAATGCCAACAATAGTTGGCTTTTCATATTTATTAGCAGAGAAATTTTCATGCTCCGCTATGTTTAGCAAGAAATAATTTGCAACTGTTAGTAATTTGAGATTTATTAATAGGACAAATTTCATGCTTAGCTGAGTTGAGCATGAAAAATTTTTTATAACCTCGGGGCCAAGTTTGAGAAGGTATCGAAGTGGCTGTTGTAAGGAGGCGACCACTGTGGACAAGTTAAACACACGAGCTACAATAAGAGATAATGATCCCAGACAGACTCAGATCAGCTTGCATATATGCATCCACACACATAGCTTCAGATAGGTGCTGTTTTCAACCAAAAAGGAATGATATTATTTTTGTTTCTCCATGAAACATATGTTGTGGGTACTCATTAGAAGTGCCTTGCCAAGGCGCTTCTAATGAATATCTACAACATATGTTTTCATGGAGTATTACATAGCTATAGATAAGAGAGGGTATCCAAATAATATTTTTCTTATTTCTCTATAAAAACATATGTTGTGGGTACTCATTAGAAGCGCCTCGCCACACCACAACATATGTTTTCGTGGAGAAATAAGAAAGATATCAGCATTTTTCAGATGAAAAAAGCACCTTATCTGTTGCTATGGAGTAATAAGAAAATTATTTATAGGATACACCCTCTTATCTTGAGTTATGACAAAGCCTTATCACAGTCTTCACTGTCTTCCTGAAGAAACCATGGATCCTTGATAATCCAAGGAGCACCCATGAAATACTTATCTATGCAGTGGGACAGAGTCTGCACTGTGACTCATAATTCCAGTTAAGAGGGATATCCAACATAGGTTCAGCTAAGCTATCCATCCTATAATTATTTTTCTTACTTCTCCACGAAAACATACCTTGTGGGTACTCATTAGAAGCGCCTCAGTGAGGTGCTTCCAATAAGTACCCACAAAGTATGTTTTCACAGAGAAATAAGAAAATTATCAATACTTTTCGACTGACAAAAGAGCCTTATCTACAGATATGACTACATAATTATTATACATTAATTATTTTTTCCTTATTTCTGCACAAAAAATATCTGTTGTGGGTGCTTATCAGAAGAGTCTTGGCGGAGAGCTCTAACAAATACCCAAAATATAAGTATTTTTTGTGCAGAAATAAGACAAATACAGTACAGTTTCTGCTAATTAAGATCATCTTTGGTACTGCCTAAAAGTGGTCTCCTTAGCGGGATGGTCTTAATATTGAATGTAGAGATAGCTCCAGATAAGGTGCTTTTTCAACCAAAAAGTACTGAAATTATTCTTATTTCTCCACAAAAAAAATGTGTTTTGGTACTCATTAGAAGCGCCTCTGGAATACCCACAAAATATATTTTGTGGTGAAATAAGAAAAATATTTTCCAGATACCTCCTCTTATCTGGAACAATGTAGAATAACAAGAAAACATCATTTAGGACGGCAAAAGCTGGTCTTAACAGAAAAGTGGTCTTAATTTCGAAAAGGTCTTAATGCAGGAATTTTACTGTATCAATATCTTTGGGTTTAAAAAAAGAGCTTTATCAGGTGATATATCCCAGAATGCACATTTTCTCATATTTTGACTCACACAGTAAAACAGAAATGAGCAAGCACACGACAAAACCTAAAATAATACTTGTTTGACCAGTGAAGACTCAGATCAGCCTGCACATCTGTGCAGTCTGATCTGAGTCTTCGCTGATCACATGTGCCTTCTACAGCCTCCAGGCAATCCAAAGAGGAATAAACGAGGACCCTTGTCATACTGGGTGGATGTACAGGCTTATCCGAGTCTTTGCTGGTCACACAGGTCTTATTGTAGGTTTTCTTGTGCACTGGCTCAAATGACTGTGGGTGGCTGTTATATGGAGGTGACTGTTCTTGGTGTGTCCACAGAAATATCTCCATGTTCCATTGACCGGTCAGCAAGATAGCCCTGAAATCCCTCTTGAAAGAGCTGCGAATTAGCCAGATGAGAGGCCAGACCCATACGAAGATCTTCTGCTCCCAATGCCTGGGGCATATGAGAGGTCAACGGTGACATTTCTGTGTATCCATAATTACCATACATTCTAGCATGGCTGCTGACTGGCTCCGGTGATGAAATTGGTAGTGACTCGGAGACCGGACTACTCTGTACATTTCTTTGGTTACCTTCATATACATTAGACTGTTGTTGAGCTGCATATTTGGATTCCAAATGAACATTGGATGCACCATGATCGGATGGTGTTTCATGATTAATGATTGGTGTAATGCTATTTCTGACTTCTGAATCGGATGCCGCTTTTTTGTCCGGGGTCATCCCACCCATCGCAAGCTCCTGTTGTAGTAGAGCTTTACGTTCTTGCGCACTTGCCACAAGATGTCCATCTTTAGTTATCACATCCCCCTGCTCAAAGTTCTTGTACTTCATTTTGAGGGGAACAGTGTGTTTTGAGACAACCTCTAGGCTGTGCACTTGTCTTATGTGTTTGTCTAGGTTTCCTTTTACACCTGTCCTATACTTGCACACCGGGCAAATGTATGGCTTGAAATGCTGAAAAAAATATTGTACTGTATAACCATAGTTCGGATAAGGCGCTTCTTTTCAACTGAAAATTACTGATATTTTTCTTATTTCTCCACAAAAACATATGTTGTGGGTACTCATTAGAAGTGCCTCACCTAGGCACTTCTAATGAGTACCCACAACATATGTTTTCAAGGGGAAACTAGAGCAAGTGCCCAGAGGGTCACAAATATCCCCGGCCAGCACCATTTCTCAATTATAAAATATTTTAAAGTTGATGACAATGATATAAGGCAAAATATAGTATACAATGTCATTCACTGAGTGACACTGATCTATCATCCCAAGTACAACTTTTCTAGAGTAAACAGTCTTCAGGACATGAAGCAAATTTGCTGGACCATAGAATATAGGTCACTGACCTACATATACTTGAGAAGTTAATCTGATGGTCACACTGATCCATTATACCAACTATGATGTTAATCCATTACATAATCTAAAAGACATTAAGCAAAATCACTAGACCATGAAATATAGGTCATGCTGATTTACATTTACTTTGAGGTGGAAGTTTTGGTCACACTGTGTCATTATATGCAAATATGACACTTAGGTATCAAATAGTGGGAGATATAAGACAAAATCACAGGGCTATGAAATATAGGTCACAAAATCCCAGAATATGATAGCAATACATCAAATTATCTTCAAGATGTAACATAAAATCATTGGACCATGAAATATAATTCACAGTGACCTACATTTACTTTTAGGTCAACTGTTGATTCATAATCCCAAATAATGATGTTCATACATCAAATAACATTCAAGATATGAGGCAAAATTACTGGTCCATGAAATATAGGTCAAGGTTACCTACATTTGTTACATGCTGTTAATCGTGGTGTGACACAGAACCAATATTCCAAGTATCACATTAATCCATGAAACAGTCTTCAAGATATAAGGAAAATTGCTGGAGCATGAAAATAAGATCACAATGACCATGACCTTATTACAAAGAATGTTGATATGATAAACATGTCTGATGCCCATCCTTCTTTATCAAGAAGTTGTTTGTATAAACATACTGCAACATACTACTTTATTGAGGCATTAATCAATGAAATAGGCTTCAAAATATAAGGCAAAATCACTGGAGCATGAAAATAAGGTCACAATGACCTTGACCTTATTACACTGAATGTTGATGTAATAAACATGTCTGATGCCCATCCTTCTTTATTAAGAAGTTGTTTGTATAAACAGCCTGCAATATACTACTTTATTGGGGTGTCCTAGATTTTGACCTCTAGCCCCGCCCTGGGGCATGACCTAGGGGTTCATAGATGTAGAGTGGCAGAGAACCCTCCAGGTACCCCCATACTAAACATGAAAAGTTTTTGATAAGTGGCTGCAGAGTTGTAAGTAATCAAAAAAATTCAAAGTAAAATTTGTTTATAGAAAGGGTAAACAGATGGAATCATGGACAGACAGATAGAAGGACGGATGGAAGGACGGACAGAAAGATGGAAATTCCAACAATTAGGGTTTAGAGGCTATGTCTCATTGTAAATTTCCATAGGGTTTTAAGGGCTATAAGCTCCTTAACCCAAAGGTTTAAAATGTTTCTTAATGGAATAAAGCATAATGTGGTTACAAAATTGAACCCCCTAAGCCTAAATGTTGGCTCAGACGAACAGACAAACGGAACCGACGAAAACTATATACCCCTTCGGCATACTTCGTATGCCCGGGGTATAATAAGAGAAAAATAATATTATGTGGATACCCCCTCTTATCTGGAGCTATGGTATTTACCCTAACAATTTGGACACTTTAACTCCTTACCATACTTGTCATAAAATCTTCACAAGTCCATTTCACTACCTATTGATGTGTTGAACCCTTGTCCTGCTGAGCGCAGATATACCCTGTCTTTGCAAACAGTGTAGATCCAGATCAGTTGGCTTCTTCAGAAGCCAACTGATCTGGATCTGCACTGTTTGCCATTAAGTTTGTGAATTTATAGCAACAGTCCCAATCAAGTAATCTGACTGGCTGAAAATTAGAAATGGGTGTGGCATCTTAATTTATTCAGCAGGACAAGGGTTAAAATAATGCTTGATGACTGGCAAACAGTGTAGAAGTTGATCAAATGCCATAATTATCTGTAGTCCTAGATTACCCACACAGGAATAGGTGCAGTTCTTAGGTGTATGTGTTTCTGTAGTCCCAAACCCTATATGTGTGCATCAGTTGTATAAATATCAGATATAGGTGCAGTTCTTAAAGTACACTTACCACATGTGTGTGTACATAATGTGTATATGTTTCTGTAGTCCCATACCTTATATGTGTGCATCAGCTGTATAAATATCTGTAGGGCTAGATTACTCACACAGGGATAGGTGCAGTTCTTTAATAATTACTCTGTGTGTGTGCATATATGTTTCTGTAGTCCCATAGTAGATATGTGTGCATCATTTGTATAAATATCAAATATAGGCCAGGTCTCAAATTACACTTACTGCATGTGTACGCATCAGCTGTACAAATATCGATCGTCCTAGACTACCCATAGACACAGGTGCCGTTCTCAAATTACATTTACCATGTGTATGCATCAGTTGTGTAGGTTTCTGTAGTCCCACAATATACAGAGAAGCATAAACGCATGTCAAAATTATACATATAGCTTGTTTTTGTGCAGGAACATAGTTTACCTGTATGTTTCTAATCCCAGATTATCCAGACAGGCATACATGCAGTGCCTAGCTGTAAAACTACCTTGTGCATGTGCATTAAATGCACATTTTTGTAGTTACAGATTACCCTTACATGCATAGTCGCAGTTCTTAAATATACATGACGTGTTAGCTACCGTATTATTGCATTTAAAAGGTGATGGACGTTTGGGAAGATTTGACTGTTTGTGATTTTTTAGACATCATTAATATTGAAAAATGGTTGGTTGGGGGGAAAAATGGAGTCCAAGGCACGATGGTGTTATAACTGAATTTGTGCCATAACCAATGGGGTTGATGGGTAGTTCTTCTGTGTCGGTGGTTTCATATGAGGCGTTTGTTTTCCTTATCTCTCCTTCTCATAATGTCACATATGAAACTACCAACACACTAAGAAGACCTACACCAGAGGAATTGCTTTGGAACAGTCAGTTGCAAACCTATGGGGGCCTTCAACTAGTTTAAGCCTACTTTCTGAGAAAAATATCTTAGAATGTCATCTGTTGAAAATTTTACCCAGCACACTAAGATTTATCTAATACACTTCTGCAGTCCAAGATTATCCAAACATGCATAGTTGTAATCCTCAAATGTACACTTACTGTGTTGCTTGTACTAACTCAACTGTATACCTATTCCGCAATCCCAAGTTATTCACACACACACACACACACACACACACACACACACACACACACACACACACACACACACACACACACACACACACACACACACACACACACACACATTTTTTATCCTCACATATACACTTACCTTGTGTGTGTGCATTAACTGTATATGTTTCTGTAGTCCCAAATTATCCACACAGGCATAGGTGCAGTTCTCAAATGTACACTTGAAATTTTTCTCTGAAACAAAAAAACACCAGACTCTTTATAACACTATTGTGGGGACCCAAAGTAAAAACCATGTTTATCCCCATGTGTTTGAGATGGATATATTGTGAACGAATCTGTCTGTCCCTCTGTGCGACCGTCATCACGATATTTCCTCCTACACCACTGAGTGGAATTTAACCAAACTTTCTATATGACTTCCCCTTATAGTAAGGGTGTGTGAGAGCAACATTATTTTTCCATCTGTCTGTCCATCTGTCTGACCGTATGTCACACTATTAGCAACATTAGAACTGAGCATGAAGATTTTGCGATGGTGTGCCATTGACTGCACAATCAAAAAAATTTATTTTTTTTTTTTTTTTAAATAAAAAAGAGCAAAACCATGTTAGCTTCGCAACCATATTGTATCCAACAAAAATGTAAAAAGAACATAAATGATTATTATTTTTATATTATCTACTGGTATACATTTTTGTTTGAATATAACAATTTTGGGTTCATCCTTTTAACCGTCTTATATCCAAAATCTTCTTATAGAAGATGCTCCAGTGTATAAATAATAGTCAAACAAAACATCAACAGCCTATAACTGTCAATCACAACAACTGTCATCTGCTTTGTCATCTGCTAGTGATTTTAAAAGTCATTTTTGCAAACAGTGTGGAACCATATCAGACTGCTTCTCTAGGAGCAGTCTAATCAGGGTTCACACTGTTTGTCTGTATGCAATAAAAGGTTTTAAAAGTTTGCAAGAATATTCAGCAGACGACATAAACAGACACATTTTCAGATGCAGGTTTTCTTGGCATTTTAAGGGTTAAGGGACACTTTTGTAGAAAACACCAGTATATCAAGACTATAGGTCACATTTTCCATGCTGTCCTACTTTTGGGTGAAATTATGTTACATATCAAGTAAGAAGCTTATTGCATGTCTGAGTAAGGAACTGTGAAATAAAAATGTAAATCTTAATATGCACCGAGAGCTTAAAAAGTAGGTCACAGTATAATAACAGCCCAAAAGGCAGATCCCAATAATTTATCATCATGCATGTAGACCCTGAAAAGTTACACAAAAAGGAACGTTTAAGAAATATGTTGCTTTTTCAAAAACAATGAAGCACAAACTCACAGAAATTACTGCACTCCTTTAGGAGGAGTATTTGGTGATAAAAAAAAAAGAAAATCAGGAATAATCTTCTCTGGTTCTCCATAAAAATATATGTTGAGAGTACTCATTACAAATGCTACATATTTGCTACATATTTGATGTAGTAAATTCTGGGACGACTTTCTCTAGTTCTCCACCAAAAAATGTATGTTGTGGATACTCACTGGAAGTACCTCACCGAGGCACTTCTAATGAGTACTCATAATATATGTTTTTATGAAGAAATAAGAAAATGTATCCCAGGGCCCAGTTGTTCAAAGCTAATGATGTTGTTAATGTACGTTAAAAGATTGATCATTAAATATGGCATATTTGCTTGTATTTTTGCATAAAAAATGCGAGTAGCATTTGCATTTGCAAAAGCTACTCACAGTTTTTCAGCAAAAATACCTGTGACTTAGATAATGTACTTACTAGACCAGCTAACATTTTGAACACTAACGAGCTTGTTAAGCTTACGATGCTTTGAACAAGTGGGTCCAGAATTATTACCAAATTCTCCTCCTTCACAAATCTTCTAGAATCATAGTTACAGATAAGATGGGATATCAGGGACCAGTTGTTTAAAGCATTGCTAACTTAACGAGCTCGTTAGTGGTCAAAATATTATCTGTTCTAGTAAAAACAATATCTAATTCACAGGTATTTTTGCTGAAAAAATCAGAGTACTTGCAAAAGCTACTCACATTTGTTCAGCAAAAATATTAGCGTTTAAGCCATATTAAATGATCAAAGTTTTAACAATACGTTAACTAACGACATCGTTAGTTTTGAACAACTTGGCCCAGGTAAATACCTTCTTATTTCTCTAAGAAAACGTACATTGTGGATACACATTAGAAGTGCCTCTAAGAATTGCTTCTAATAAGAAGCCACAGCATATGTTTTCATGGAGAAATAAGAAAATATCAATACCGTTTGGCTGAAAAAAGTGCCTTTTTTTGAGCTAGAGACAACTCTATACCGACACTCGATTCAATGACAAAATTCATTATAATGACAATTTGAATGTCACGAAACATTCGCTCAAGAGGTGACGGTTAATGAGAAATTATGCAAAAACATTGCATAAAATCTTCACAACACTAGTGATCCAAATGAATAAGGGATCCAAACAGAATTTAAAAAAAAACAAACACTTTATTTGCCAAGGAACACGACATTTCGGCCATCAAGTGGCCTTTCTCAAGAAGATCAATTCAATCCGATATCTTCATTTGAAATAAAGTACTTAAATACATATCAAAATTACATTAAAGATTAGATTTCTTAAAATACTACTGCTATCTACTGATCAATCTTACAGAGAGATACCAAACAACATGATGTGACATATGACGTCATCAATAAAATCAATAAAATCTTCAAGTAACATGTTTTGGATATTTGTTAGAATTGCCTCAGAGAGGCAATTCTAACAAATATCCAAAACATATGTTCTATGAGTAAATAAAAATAAAACAAGGCGTTTCTTACATATCATTCTGTCCATTAAGGATTCTTTACAACAGCAAATTCAATATAATGGCAACATTTTTTGGGAACAAATGCTGTCGTTGTAACGAGGGTTCACTGTATATGAAATACACATATATGTCAAACACATTCATTTCTAAACATAATGCTGTACACTACATACCTCCATGATACATAACATGTCTCTTCAATTCACTTTTCGTGGCACAGCCTTTACTACAGATACTGCACATGAATGCTTTGATACCTGAAACAATAAACTTATATTATTGCATAATAAAAGCACCGCAAGCATAATACCCCGCCATAGCAATTATTTGTTTATGTATTAAAGTTATCGTTGCAAAAATGTCTGAAAAGAAAATGACGGAGGGACATATAACAATCCTAAAGCAGATCTCGATAATATCAATGGACAGATAACAATCCTAAAGCAGATCTTGATAATATCAATGCATATAGCAAGTTTGGTTAAAAGGCCTTGTTATTTACTCAAGTTATCATCCAGAAATGAAAATATGGATGTGTCTCAGACAGATAACTCCAAACAAATTTGACGAAATTTGCCCATTAGCAATTCCAAACCTGATCTCCTTACTGTCAATACATATAGCAAGTTTGGTTAAAATCCCTTGTTATTTACTAAAGTTATCATCCAGAAACGAAAATATGAGCGTGTCTCAGGCAGATAACTCCGTAAACATTTTACGAAATTTGCCCATTTGCAATCCCAAACCAGACCTCCTTAATGTCAATGCATATAGCAAGTTTGATGAAAATCCCTTGTTATTTACTCAAGTTATCATCCGGAAACAAAAATATGGGCTTGTCTCTGGCAGATAACTCCGTAAAAATTTGACGAAATTTGCCCATTAGCAATCCCAAACCAGATCTCCTTAATGTCAATACATATAGCAAGGTTGGTGAAAATCCCTTGTAATTTACTCAAGTTATAGTCCGGAAATGAAAATATGGGTGTGTCTCGGGCAGATAACTCCGTCAAAAATTGACGAACCTTGCCCAATAGCAATCCCAAACCAGATCTCCATAATATTAATGCACATATCAAGTTTGGTGAAAATCCATTGACGTTTACTCAAGTTATCATCCGGAAACGAAAAACGGACGGACTCACGGACGACCAACGTGAAACCATAATACCCCGCCACTATTGTGTGGCAGGGTATAAAAAGCAGTGTCACACGTTATTAACAGCTGTGCATTAACCGCCGAAAAGCCATGTATTAACAAGACAATTCATGCGCTGTTAATGCACGACTATGCAACTTTCAATATGATTGTACAGGGACCACAGATTTGCTGCCGTTACGAGATGTGTACTGCCCAGCCCTAGAACAAGCATAGTTCGTGGAAATTGCATTCACAGACATCAGTAAAGAGGTGAAACAAAACAGTGCAAGAAATAACGCGAAATGTAGCAAATGTTTTCAGTTTTTATGCAAAAATAGCGATCGAACATGGTTTTTCAATGCATTAACATTCGCCAGGTCCCTTGGGAGGTGTTGAAAACCACGGCCTCCAGCCTCGGTTTTCAACACCTCCCATGGGACCTGGCGAATGTTAATGCATGAAAAACCATGTTTGCTCTCTATATTACAGGGCTCAAGATAAATGGGGTGGCTCAAAGCAAAAGGTGTCTACATAGCATTATGTGGACAATGAAAGTCTTGATAAGCCTGCACACCCTGATGGAATCAGACACAACAGACAGGCCATAACACACAGGTCCTTGTGAGAGCGGCAACAGTCTTCTGTGGAGACTGATCATGAAATATTTTCTCCTTGTGAGACAGTCTGAATGAGTAATATGATCTTGTTCTGTACATTTCATATATGCTCAGACATCATTTTTATACCCAGCCACACAATAGTAGCAGGGTATTATAGATTCATGTAGGTTGCCTCTGTGTCCATCCATCTATGTCTGTCATACATCCATCCATCTGCCGTATGTTTCTTCATATTGTTGTTTCAGATGATAACCTGAGTAAATATCAATGGATTTTCACCGAACTTGGTATGTGAATTGATATTTGGAAGATCTGGTTTAGGCTTGCTAATGGGCAAGTTTTGTAAATTTTTGACAGCATTATCTGCCATACAAAACATCAAAACACAGCTCACAATGAACTTCTGATTGCATGCAACATATTAACTTCACAAATGTACCCACACACAAATTTTGGTGAACCTAGGGCAACAGTCTGAGCACGATTTGTGCTTCACCATATAATGCTGGTCAAATTATAGGTCAGTGACCTAATAATGTTATGCAACACATTAACTTCATTAATGAAGCTGCAAACAAAATTTGATGATGATGATCAACATTATTTAAGTCAAATGGAGATGATGGAAGTGTAATAACAAAACACTCTGCAATGAAGAGCCGAACAGTCAAGAACAGTAGGATTCTGCTCCAGCAGGATTCAAACCTGGAACTTTGTGAACCGAAGTTGGGAATGCTAACTACTTGGCCACCCAGACACTCTAAAATTTTATGAACCTAGGCCTCACAGTCATTAGGAAAACATGCCTAGTCAAATATACTGAAAATTTTACCACCAAAAAATGAAAATTTTCAGATAAAAAATTCTGCGGTTCTAACTAGTACCCACAATCTCTCTTTTTTAGCAGAAACAAGAAAAATAATGTATACCCCTGTAAACCCCAGTTTTACTATATAAAAGTGGGGTTTAAGTGGGTTAAAATTATATACGTATGTTTTCATGATGAAAGGAGATCTGAACTGACTGAATACATTTGTTCTATAATGTAGGTAAAATGTCAAAATGAGTCACAGTGAATAATGGTATACAACACATTAGCTTAATTAAATGTAATCATACACAAAATTTGGTGAGCCTAGTCTAAACAGTAAAGAAGAATTGCACTGAAATGGTTTTTTCTATAATATAAGCCAAATGTCAACATTCAACATATATGTTACAGTGTTTTACTGATTGCATGCAGCATATTACCTTCACAAAATATATCCATAGATAAAACTTGGTGAACCTAGGTCAAACAGTACGTAAGTCACGGATCAAAATATGGGTCAGTGACCTGCTTAAGGTATATGATAGATTGTACTAGATGAACCCACACACCAAATTTGATAGCCTACCCCATACAGTACAGATATGGTCATGATAAAAAATTGTAGACACTATGGGCAGGCAATGATTTCTATAGAGCCCTCACAAAATAAGGGGCCCTTAAAAGCAGCAATCAGCACTTATTTGTTCTACAGTCAAACTTCGATGGCTTGAACCCCTTTGGGACCATGAAAATTTGTTCGAGACAGCGGTAGTTCGAGCCACGGAGGGTTACTATTACTGCCATACCAGGAGGCATAATGGAGATAATTGTGGGATAATTTTTCGGTGTTCTATATTATAAATGTATGTTGTGTGTACTCACTAGAATTGCCCCATCGAGGCAATTCTAATGAGTGCACACAGCATACATTTGCAAGATAAAAGAAGAAAATGTCCCTAAATTATTCGTATATCGTATTTGGAGGAAATCCCTGCGGACTAAAGAACGTGTTCGACTCATCCATGGTAAACGAGCCATCAGGGTTCGAGCCATTGAAGTTCTACTGTATATGTTCTTTTGACAAGATTGGTATTTAAGCACTATCATCATACTGTTAAATGATCAATGAGTAAAATTAACACATTTCATAATTGATACAGGTGGTTAGTTTTTAATGAAACATAAAAATTCTATTAACTAGATGAAAACAAATGTCTCCCCCTTTGATTAAAGGTACTGCTTTGCACAGTTAGTCAGGGCTAGCTATCAGATTCAAATTAGCATGAGTGAAAAGGGAACAAAGTACCTAACGGCTCGAGCAAATATCACTCTCAGGCAGGGAATATGATCCCATGTTCCTGGTCAAGAATCAAAATAACAAATTTGTTAAACTGCAAAGCTTTAACACAACTATTTGTATATTGTTGAAATGTTTTCCAAAGAATTCTTTTGCAACGGACGTCTTGAGAAGTAAATGTTTACATGCAACATCATTAAACCGGCCTGCCATTTTGCAGGCACTACTTTGATGACGTGAATTATTGTAGTTTGATCACAGTGACGTTTCCATTAGGGTCAATGGGAAAAAATAACATCATGTTAGAATGAGTGTCTAATAATGAAAAACAAAGGAAAAAATTCCGAACAAATTAAAATAATCAAGTTTTGTTTTTTGGTATTTATTGGTTGAAAATTATTGAGGTGCATGCAATTATTTTGCTTTTATTTCTCATCAACTGTGCAGCAAATCCATGATGGTGGATATATTTTCAGCAAAGGTGAGCGAGAGAGGGCAACATCACTTTGCTCACAGGGTACATGGAAAATAATTGCTTTTGCTCTATCCAATCAAACGCCTACGAATTTCTTTGCAGTATAACAAGAAACAAGAGCTCCGCCAAGAGGGGCATTATACGCCCGTGGCAAGTAAAAAGATGTAGCACAAAAACTGGCTCCTGTATAATTCAGTGCTCCAGATATAAACTGTAAGTGGAATTACAAAAAAAAAAAAAAAAAATTAAAAAAATTTCAATGGGGCATATCCTGCTGATATTTGGTGAACTGTAACCTAAGTGACCAAGCTGGCCCAGGAATTAAGGAAGAAGTGACTTCTACCTCCCGAGAAAACAGGGAGAAGTTTGCTGCTTCTAGGGAGAAGTGCTTTCTGACGGAGGACACACCACAGAAGCATGACTATATTATAAGCTCATATGAGCCTTTGGCTGATTTGTTTTCCTATACTTCAATATTGGACCAAACAATAACAAAACAAAAATAAACAACCAGAAAAAAAAAAAAATGCTGCAAGAAATTTTTTTGCAAACCTTTAACTTGTTTAATACTGATTTTATTTTTGTTCTTCAAGGGAGCCAAATCAGAAGAGTATTAAAAAAAAAAAAATCCAAAAAGAATTATGTATTCATAAAGATTTAATAATGGCAACCTTTCCTTGCAAATCTAATGAAAGAAGAAGAAGAAAAAAAAAATCAATATCTTGCCCATATGACCAAACCTTTAGTTATTTGCAAAACAATATACCTATTATAAAATAAAATTTGCACACTATTACCTCTAAACAATATGCTGTGAAAAGTTTACAGAAACTTTCAAAGGGGCATAAATCTGTAAATATTTGGGGCACTGTAACCTCGATATGTGCCGCTCCACATCATCGTGTAACTATTTATGAAGTTTCAGCTTGATCGGATGTAAACTATAGAAGGATTTAGCCGGAAACCAAAAATTAATAGAAATTAATAGAAATTTTCAATGGGGTTTAACTCTGCTAATATTTGGTGGACTGTAACCTTGAAACAATATGCGCTACTCCACATCATGGTCTATTTACAAATAAAATTTCCGCTTGATAGGATGTAAACTGTAGGAGGATTTAGCCAGAAACGAAAAGTTTACTGAAATTTTCAAAGGGGCATAACTCTGCTAATATTTGGTGGACTGTAACCTTGAAACAATATGCCCTGCACCACATCATGGTCTAACTGTACATGAAGTTTCAGCTTGATTGGATGTAAACTGTAGGAGGATTTAGCCAGAAATGAAAAATTAATAGAAATCTTCAAAGAGGTATAACTCTGCTAATATTTGGTGGACTGTAACCTTGAAATAATATGCGCTGCTCCACATCATGGTCTAACTACAAATCAAGTTTCAGCTTGATTGGATGTAAACTGTAGGAGGAGTTAGCCGGAAACGAAAAGTCAACTGAAATTTTCAAAGGGGCATAACTCTGCTAATATTTGATGGACTGTAACCTCGAAACAATATGCACTGCTCCACATCATGGTCTAACTATATATGAAGTTTCAGCTTGATTGGATGTAAAAAATGTAGGAGGAGTTAACCGGAAATGAAAAGTTTACAGAAATTTTCAAAGGGCCATAACTCTGCAAACATTTGGTGGACTGTAACCCCGAAACACTATGCGCTGCGCCACATCATGGTCTAACTATATACCAAGTTTCAGCTTGATCGGATGTTAGCTGGAAACAAAAGAGTTTATGGACGGACGGATGGAGGGATGGACGTCATACCCCGTAACATAATACGTCCCGTTTTTCAAACGGGCATTAAAAATATGAATATTTTTCATTTGAAAAAAATAGTGCCTTATCTGGAACTATGTTTGATTTTTCAATCAAACTGTCGTGTCAAGACTGATTTTCTTTGAAGAATATGAAAGATATCTGCTGATTTAACTAAGAGAGCTCTAGAGATTATCTGAACAACTGGTACCTGCTCCACTAAAACTGAAAATAAAAATTATTTTAGAATGTGAAAATCTTGTTTAGCACTCGTGTCCAACGTACCATTATGAGCATTCCTGTGTCTCTCCATATCTTGACAACTCTTGGTGACAAAGTTACATTCATCACAGGTATATCTATCATAGAAATGAAACAACATGAATTCTGTTAAAGAAAATGATGAAAAGAAAAACATGAGGATTGCTCGGGGGGAAATGTAAACAACATCACGTAAATCAGCGCTCCAGCATAGCTCTCGATAAGGCGCTTTTTTTCACCAAAAAGTATCTATATTTTTCTTATTTCTCGATGAAAACATATGTTGTGGATACTCATTAGAAGTGCCTCGCCAAGGTGCTTCTAATGAGTACCCACAACATATGTTTTCGTCGAGTAACAAGAAAACTATTTACCTGATACTCACTCTTATCTAGACCTATGACTCCAGACAGGAGTTGTAACCACATAAATAGTCCTCATTCTTTGTCATAACACTATTTTTTAGCTACAATAGAGGACAAGGTGTCTTGGGGCCTATGAAACATCAGAGACCCAGATTAGCCTGCACACAGCTGCAGATAAAAGGCTTTTTTCAACAAATATTTATTGCTATTTTTCCTCTTTTTCCACAGAAATATATGTTGAGCGTACTCATTAGCAATCTCAGAGGTGCTTCAATGATTAATTAACTCTTGTCCTGCTGAACCAGATATACCCTGCCTTTGCTTTTTTCATTCAGTATGTGAATTTATATCATAAATCTGGATTAAGTAATCTGATTGGCTGACAATTAGAAATGGGCAGGGCATCTTTATTTATTCAGCATGACAAGGGTTAACAGCAAACACCAGCATCACTTGCAAATAGCTATAGACCAGGTGCTTTTTCAGCCAAAAAGTGTTGATATTTTTCATTTTTCCCCACCAAAGCATATGCTGTGGCACTCCTTAGAAGTGTCTTACTGAGGTGCAGAAACATTTTTTTTTTATCTAATATCCTTATCTGCAGCTATGGAGTGTCTGATGGGCAGTTTGATCTGTCTTCACTAGGTGCATGTCAAAAAGTGCCATAGGTCTAAATAAGAGTGAATATCAGGGAAATATTTTTCACCAAGAAACATATGTTGTGGGTACTCATTAGAAACCAAGGAGCTTCTAATGAGTACCACAAAATATGTTTTTGTGGAGAAATAAGAAAAACATCAGGGTCCAGTTGTTTAAAACTAATGATGTCGTTAGTTAACTTACCGTTAAAACTTTAATCATTAAATATAGCATATACGCTAGTATTTTTGCTGAAAAAATGTGAGTAGCTTTTGCATTTGCAAAAGCTACTCACATTTTTTTTAGCAAAAGTGCCTGTGAATTAGATATTTTATTAACTAGAACAGTTAACATTTTGACCACTAACGTACTCGTTAAGCTAACGATGCTTTAAATAACTGGGCCCAGTACTTTTGGACTGAAAAAAGCATCTTATCAAGAGCTATGTGTACATTATCTCACACTGCTGCTCATTTATCTGGTTACCCTCTTACTCCCTAGGTCTGTACTTATGACATTATGCAATATGTTCACATTTTCCCCATATAAACCTCATATTATCCTTTAGTGACCCTATTTGAGGAGATCGAACGTACCACTGTGAGCATTCTTGTGTCTCTCCATATTTTGTCTTTTCTTGGTGACAAAGTTACATTGGTCACAGGTATATCTATTGTAGAAAGGAAATACGAAATACATTATTAAAGGCTCATAGCCGATATATTTTCGAATTAACCTTACGTTTTGATATACTAAAATACTATATCAAAATGAAATGCAACTGTCTGATATATATACATGCAACAAGTTTAGAATAAAATGCTATTTAGAAATGGATATCAAAGTATTACTGGAGAAAACAGTGTTTGAATAGGTAGTCTGCTAACCAGGCTATGTAGCCAAGTTAGGTCAAGGGAGATAATCATATTATCAGTTAAATACCGATTATAAAGTAAAAAGCTTTATAACCTGGTGCTATATTTGCACTTTTTTTTTCCCAATTTACAAGTACATTTATTTCACAGTGAATATGTCGAACTTAGACTTTCATTAAGAACATATACTGGCATTATGTTCTTGAAACTGAATATCAGAGCACTTGTAATTAATTCTAGGGAAAATATATTGTCAAAACAACAGACGCTGGAAAATCAGTTTGGAACAAAACTGATGCTTCTGGGATTTTGTGATATCCAAAGTTGATCAGGTATCAACTTTTAAAGAAATGGCTATGACCAGCTTACAAAGTTACTTTAACTCAAAAGGTAACTCAATATTCCAAGGCTAATTTAGTCTGCTATAAATGGGAGCTGTTAGTAAATGACTTGTATGCTATATACAGTATAACCTGGATGACTCAAACGCTGATGGCTCATTTACCTTGGATGATTCAAACTCATTCTTGAGTCCCTACTGAAATTCTTCCAATACCGGTAGCTCAAGAAAACAAATATTTAGGGAAATTTTCTTATTCTATCATGAAATTGTATGTTGTGTGTACTCATTAGAATTGCCTCATTGAGGCAATTCTAATGAGTACACAAAACATACCATTATTGTATAGAAAATCAAAGTGGCTTGAACTACCCATATTGCGAATAAATTTCCATGGTCCTGAAGCTGTTCAAACCATTAAGGTTTTACTGTATACACTAATATTCAGACACTGTAATTTACACAAATATCTGAATACGTCCATATGTCTATGTCTAAGAAATACTGTCTGAATGGTGAACAGTAGTGACCCTGATAAAATGTCTCTGCTCATTTAGGAGCAGCATGACCTTGGTCTAAACTGCTTGCTCAGGCATCACTGTCCAAATATTAAGCGTAAATATTATGTTTGAGATAAGACGACTTTGCAGAAAGTTATAGGAGTGAAAATGGCACAAAATAAAACTACTCACTGCTCATTAGAACCACCTCACTTCAGGCAATTCCAATGACAAAGTTCAATCAACAAAGTACCCAGAACATACACTTTTGCAGAGAAATTAAGAAAACATCTTTACTTTTTGGTTTAAAAAAGCAGCTTATCTAGAAGTATGTATAGAGATGTAAAAATACATGAACCACAGAAAAAAAAATCACTGGCTTGACAGTATGTACATGTACTATGAGGAATTGACAGATTGATTGTGTTGGGGTTTAACCACACATCAACCCTTGTGGGTCATTTTGTGTCATCTCCCACAGAGAAATAGAAGAGATAGTAGAGGAAATGAAAGAGAGAGACAGGGAAGAAAAAGGAGTAGGAATGAAAGTGAAGAAACAGAAGAAACAAAAACATTCCCCCTCTACCCTTACCTGCTACAAGGATAGCAGGCCTTTCCCAACTGAAAGCCAATATCAGTTGGACGCCCCAGTGATGTAAGGTACACGACACCTTCGCCACACCCGACCACCCCCTGTACTATGAGGAAAGATTCATTCCAACAAAATGATAAGCTTCATAAGCTAAATACTCTGTAATCAAAATCTTAACAAAGTTATTGGATGGAATAATATAAACATAGAAAAATGAACAAAAAAAATATATCACAAGGCTTTGACAAAATAAAAGCAAGGTTCTATTTAAGGACAACGGATAATTTAGGACTTTAAGGGAAAGGACTTTTACAGGAAATATTTTCCATCCTTCTCAGTGAGCGCTACTCTTAATTTAAAGGAAATCCTCTTTTAAGAGTAGCCCTGAGGTACCAGCACCCAATTGTGAAAGGATTCAAGAACTACAGAACGAGAACCAAATATGGTCTTCTTTGAAAATTTGAAAAATGGCTGCAAAATCTTCAAGAGTATTCATTCCTTAAAAAATCCAAAGCTGTTTCAAAATGAAGTTTATACAACCTACAAAATGAAAGAAAAGAGGAAAACTTACGCCTTGTATCTTTCTGGCAATGGCTGGTTGTGGACCCTGAACAAATGCCAGCATAGTTCGGCCTTCTGTAGGAATTTTTCTGAGCATAAATGACACAACTCACCCCAGGTTGACTCACCCATATGATGTCGCTTAATGTGTACCTGGAAAAGTATACTAGTACACAGGAACCAGTTTATACTAAGATTCATTATAGCATGATTTCAAATAAAACACACATACAATGTTGCTTAATGTGTACCTAGAAACACATATATGAGAACCTCTTTATAACATGGTCCATTATACAAATGTACCATGGTTTCAGATAAAATATGATGCCGCTTTTAACCCTTGTCCTGCTGAATAAATTAAGATGCCATGTCCACTTCCAATTTACAGCCAATCAGATTACTTGATCTAGGTTGTTGATACAAATTCACATACTAAATTGCAAACAGTGCAGATCCAGATCAGTTGGCTTCTTCAGAAGCCAACTGATCTGGATCTACACTGTTTACAAAAGCAGGGTATATCCGGGTTCAGCAGGACAAGGGTTAATGTGTATCTATAAACACATATGATATACAAGAACCTCTTTATAACAAAGCTCATTATTTCAATCAAACCATGGTTTCAGATAAAACATACCGGCACATACGATGTTGCTTAATGTGTACCTAGAAACATATACATGTACACAGGAACCTCTTAACAAGGTTCACTATAGCATAGTTTCTGATAAAACATGCACGATGTTGCTGAATGTGTAACTAGAAACTATACATGTACACAGTTTCCTCTTCATAACAAGGTTCAATTTATCATGGTTTCAGATAAAACATGTTGCTTGTTTGTTGTTTTTTGGGTTTTTTTATGTGTGTGTGTGTGTGTGTGTGTGGGGGGGGTGGGGGGGGGGGGAGAGGGTGGAGGGGTTTGTTTTTGTTTTGTTTTGTCTTTTGTTTTTTCAAAACAAATGTGCTTTATCTACATTTAATTTATGATACTAATAAAAACCAAATTACCTCTACACTTCCTCAAAACTGAACTGCACAGACAGGGAGGGAAGAAACCAGCAAAGTTGACCATATCCATTTATCATACAACACACCTCATAACAACTTATACTATCAATTTTCCCGCTAAGAAATTTTCAGGAGGGAGCAAACGTCCTATGTCCTCAAAAGTGAAAGTGCCATAAAAACCAGGGGACTAGTGGACAATAATAAAAACATTTAGAAACAGACAAAAAAAAACCCCAAAAAACAAGAGGCCCACAGGCCACAACTCGCTCACCTGAGTGAAACCGCCACTGCAGGATATGCAGATAGCATGCAACATTTTTCCAATACTGTCAAATATTGAAAGTTATGACAAGGCAATGGCTTAAACAGTTTTTGAGATATCTTGCTGACAAGGTTAAAATGCTGAAATTTTCAAAACGCCATAAGTAAAAAAAAGTTCAGATATTTTTCAGAAGTCATTTGGTTCATCTACATATCCTGTCCTTTAAAGGTTTTTTTCTATCTTTAGCTCTGACAACCATTTTGTTCAGCAGAGCAGAACAATTTTACCAATTTTGGCAAAGGGGCATAAGAGGAACATTGATGTGAAATTATTTTGAAATCTTGTCACTTGCCACGGAGATGTCGTTTAAAAGTTTTTCTATTTTTAGCTCTGATGACCATTTTGTTCAGCAGAGCAGAACCATTTTGGCAATTTTGGTACAGGGGGATAAGAGGAACATTTCTGTGAAATCATTTGAAATCAGGCCACTGGCCAAGGAGGAGATGTTTAAAGGTTTTTTTCTATTTTTAGCTCTGGTGGCCATTTTATTCAGCCAAGCAGAACTCTTTTAGCAATTTTGGTAAAGGGGATAAGAGGAACATTTCTGTGAAATTACTTTAAAATCAGGACACTGGTTGTGAGGAGATGTCTTTTAAAGGTTTTTCTATGTTTAGCTCTGGCGGCCATTTTGTTCAGCCAAGCGGAGCCATTTTGGTAATTTTGGTTGAGGACCATTGGTGGAACACTGCTGCTGCAAATATTCTGAAATCAGGGCATTAGCCAAGGACGAGATGTCGTTTGAAGATTTTCAATTTTTTAGCTCTGGTGGCCATCTTGTTCAATGGAGCAGAACCAGTGCGGCCATCTTGGATTTTCGATTGACACAAGTTTGGCTTGTTTCGATTCAGAAGTCATCCTGTTGCTAAAGAGCAAGTTTTGGCTCAAAGCGATCTAAGGTTTGAGAAGAGATGTCGAAAATTGATTTTCAAGATGACGGCTGTGGTGGCCATCTTGGATTTTCTATCGGCTCATTTAGCTTTTTTGTGTCTCATTAGCGCCCTTATGCACATCATCAAGTTTCGATTCAACAGGATTATAGAGGAGATGTCCAAAATATGAATTCTCAACATTTTTCCTATATAAATGTATAGAGCCTATACAAATGCATGGGGAAGAAAATTTGACCTTGCCGTAAAAAAATCAAACGTCAACATAGGACCATCATTTTAGCAATTTTGGAAGATCTCCTGTCCTCGAGCATTTGTGCAAAGATAAGGCCCCAGGGCTTATTTGGTTCTGGAGAAGAAGATTTTTAAAAGTTTTTACCATATATGGGCATGGCAGCCATCTTGGTCAATGGACCACTACCATTTTAGCAATCTTTCATTCCCCCAACCTAAGGAGGCTCCACATAAAATTTGAGCAACATTGGCCCAGAGGCTTCAGAGGAGAAGTTGTTTGAAATTCTAAATATTTTTCCCATACAAATGTATGGTGCCCATACAAATGCATAGGGAAGCAAACTTGACCTTGCTCTAAAAAGGTCAAACATCGATGTACGACCATCACTTTAGCAACTGGTAGACCTCCCATCCCTGATGATTTGAGCAAAGATTCAGCCCCAAGGCATCCTCTGTTCTGGAGAAGAAGATTTTTAAAGGTTTTTACCATATATGGGCCTGGCGGCCATCTTGGTCAATGGACCTCCGCCATTTTAGCAATCTTTCGTTTCCCCAGCCTAAGGAGGTTCCATATGAAATTTGAGCAACATTGGCCCGAGGCTTCAGAGGAGAAGTCGTTTGAAATTCTAAACATTTTTCCCATACAAATGTATGGTGCCCTTACAAATGCACAGGGAAGCAAACTTGACCTCATACTGGACAAGTGCTGTTATAAAATTAAGTGGGGTTACCCCACCTCTTGCCTAGATATAGGGGTATGATAAGGAAGTGGGGTTTTGAGGCTTCCGGCTGATAACATGTGGTTTTTATTCTTTTCATGGAGTTCTTGCTCTGCAACATGCTGTGGTGGTCAGCTGCCTGGTCATTAATTTGTAATCAGATACCTCTCCTGTTTGCCGCGACATCACAGTAGATATTTTAGTCTTTCTTTTTTTCACATTTAAAGTCAATTTGAATGTTATAGGTAGAAAGAGGGGAAAAAGTTAATAGACTTTCGTTTTTCAATGCTCGAAATTGGTCAAGAAATAAAGTTTTGCACAGTTCGTATAGGTAATAAAAGATGCAGTATTGGTTTCCTTGCTGCAGGAGTTAATTAGTTGTGTTACATAAGATATGCATAATGATAAGATAAGAAAACATGGTTTATAGTTTTAAGAAGCTAGTCCATCATGCTCGCCGTAAAAAGGTCAAACGTCAATGTACAAAAATTATTTTAGCAATTTTGGTAGACCGCTTGTCCCCGATGATTTGTGCAAAGATTCAGCCCCAAGACATCCTCAGTTCTGGAGAAGAAGATTTTTAAAGGTTTTTACCATATATGGGCATGGCGGCCACCTTGGTCAATGGACCATGACAATTTTAGCAATCTTTCGTTCGCCCAATCTAAGGAGGCTCCATATGAAATTTGAGCAACATTGGCTAAGTGGCTTCAGAGGAGAAGTCGTTTGAAAATGTTAACGGACGGACGGATGCATGGATGGACGGACGATGGATGAAAAGTGATCACAATAGCTCAAGTGAGCTAAAAAACAAACAAATCTTTGGACAATGTCACACTGCAGGCAAATTAAAGGGAATGGGTACATTTTCAAGAGCGGCAACTGACAGAACTGTTTTGTCCCCCTTTTCAAAAGGGGTCTATTCTAAAAGGTAAGAATTTGCTCCCCCTTTTCAGAAAGGATCTGCATTTTTGAATGTGTTGGGGTTTAACGACACATCAACCCTTGTGGGTCATTTTGTGTTGTCTACCAGAGAAAAGGAGAAAAGAGATAGAAGAGATAGTAGAGGAGATGAAAGAGGGAGACAGGGATGAAAGAGGGAAATGAAAGAAAGTGAAGGAACAGAAGAACTAACAACTCCCTCTACCCTTACCTGCTGCAAGGACAGCAGGCCTTGTCCAACTGTAAGCCAATATCAGTTGGGCGCCCTGGTGACAAAAGCTACAGGACACTTTTTCCTCACCCAACCACCACAAAGGATCTGTGTGCATGAAAGCAAACAGGAAGTAAAAAGTTGTATCCCTTGCAAAGTATAGTGAAAAACAGCTATCAAAAATATCAATTCTCCTAAAGAAATTTTATCAGCTAAAAGGCACAAAAACAAGCATTGACACACACATTTTATTAAGTTTACAAAAGAAGAAACAGAAATATGTTTGGATACTCACATCCAGTCCAGCATGTTGGTTAAAGCGTTCTCCACACTGTTTACATTCAAACACTTTGGCCCCTGTGTGTAAGTTGAGATGTGTCGCTAAGACGTTCTGTAATTTGAAAGATTTCCCACAAAACTCACAAATATGTGGACGTTCATCACCATGCCGACTCCGTGTATGAGTTCTCATGTTGTTACGACTTGAAGAAACATGATTGCAACCCTGAAAATAATTTTAGCAAACATATACAAGGCCTTTAAGGATTAATCCATAATTCTAGGTAAGATGGGTGGTTTGTTGTTTGTTTTTTTTTTCAGCAAAAAGAAAAGTATTTATATTTTATTTACTTCTCAAAAAAATAAGAAATTATCTATCTGAATACCCTCTAATTCTTAACTTTTACCACTCTCTAGGCTAATTAAGCTGACAACAAACTGATGATATTTTTTCTTGTTTTCCCAAGACAACAGGATTTGACATTTTTTATGCAAATTATCTATTTCTGGAACCTTAAATTTACCACTCCCTCCACGATTTAGCAAAAGACAAACTTATGATATTTTTCTTATTTCCCCCAGAAAATAGGCTTTGACATTTCAAGCAATTTTTTTTCTTTTTCTGGAAAAACAATAAAAAATATTGTAAAAGACACAGATATTGAAATTTTGCCAAACTTGCTTGCTACAGCTAAAAATATATTGCAACCTCATACTACAGCCTTCAGTGCAGGTGCGCTAAACAGTCTGGCGCCATAAGGAGACAGAATAGCTAATTCTGAATAAGTATGTAAAACTTACATTTTTCAAAAAATGGACACAGAACATTAGAACACTTATCCAATGATATCTCATCAGCAGTAACACATCTTATTGAAGTTTATGAACCATAAAGTACCGGTAAGGTTTGTCATCTAGCACTATATTATGGTATTCAAATAGAGAAACCGTTTGATGATCTTACATTGATACAATTAAGAGGGGTATCCACATTATTTCTCTACAAAAACATGTTGTGAATACTCATTAGAAGAGCCTCAGTGAAACGCTTCTAATGAGGTTGAATAAAAGATTATATGTGTTTAGGGTAACATGCTGGAAAAAAAGAGGTAGGCTAGATAGGGATTTTATTTTTTTTTTTTTTTTACTTTTTTTTATGAAGAATAATACCATAATTACTTATATTCTTAAAACCATTAGAAACGCAACTGAGAGGTTTGGCTGAATTTGGGGCATCAAACAGGGACAAAATCAAAGCAAAACACGCATACCTTATCTTTTAACATTATTCCAACAACCTTGTCTATTTGAAGCAGAAATTGATTGAAAAATTTGATCATTTTATGCACTTGAAGCATAACACACTAGCTGTGTTTCTTTTGCTTCGCCTGTTGTTGGCTGGTAGTGGTCCGTAATTGGCGAAGTACTCAATTGACTTGGATCAAGTGACCGCGAAACAGCGAGTACGTTTTATTGGAACTTCTCACATGACCGGCTCATCCAGTAGGCGAAAATACGGTGTACGCCAAGCTCACCGAATTTTCATCAAGGCGTGGAATCGGCGAAGCAGAAAAACAAATATGGCCTGGCAAATTTCTGAAGTTTATTTTCAGCGTTTTGTTGAAATCCTGACTATATATTTAGTAAAAGTACCGCCTAAATAATCATTACAGCTCAGTCATATTAGTGACCAATCTTACGCTTTGAAGCAGCTGATTGAAACTATTTAGATGTTTTGTTTTTGTCCAAACAAGAAATAGCTTTTTTTTTTTATAAAAACAAAATTTCGGGGAATCAGATCAGTGGTTTCTGCAAATTTGTCAAATTCACCTAAACTGTTTTACATGTAGTTTAAATGAGCTCTGCTGTGAGATAAATTTCCAACCTCTTCTGCGCTGAGCAAAATTGCAGCAGACGACATTTTGATTTTTTCCCTATTTTTTTTTTTTTTTTTTTTGAGACAATCAGGCTGACATTTCATGTGAATGGCATTCACATAAAATGTCAGCCTGATTGTCTCAAAAAACAAACAAACAAACAAAAAAAAAAAATCAAAATGTCGTCTGCTGCAATTTCAGAAGAGGTTGGAAATCGCACAGCAGAGCTCAAATGCAGCAAAATAATCGCAAAATTTTGTTGGCACTATAATATTATGTCCGTTTGGAGTATAGTGAGGGTATTAAGATTTTTCCAGCTGTGGACACAGAGCCGTGTGCTTTGTTTTGGTTTACTCTATTATACACGGCTTCCATGCCCTCGTGTAAAACAAATTGTAAACTAAAGTCAAAGGATCCCAAATGAAAGTCAATCAACCCAAACCTATCTACCCAAACATTATATCAAGCTATGCCACGTATGCCCTTGAAGTCTGGAATTGATTATTTCTTACACTGAAGCGGTGACCCAACCAGCCACCAACATAATTTCGACGGGAACCTCTTCCTCTTCAAAAAACTCAGTGACAACAACGATTGTTGCTGTGCAGGCTGTTATGGCCATGGGGGTCGCCATTTTTCTCTATTCGCTGGTGGCACTGTTTTCACTCGAACATGAAGTTTGGCGGGTCATGTGATTGGCGTAAGCCGGTAAACAAATGGTTTGGCGTAACGGAGGCGCATATGAGGCAGCGGCATACGCTGTTTCATAGCAAAACAAATGCATATATTTTTGCACATTTTATTTCACAAATCTCAACGTTTCGGCTGATTAAAGCCTTTTTCAAGAGAGTTAAGTTCTTTCAATGCTACACCATCTTCTCATCAATACTGTCAACCATTTTAAATACAGATGTTATGCCACAAATGCAGCCACTATGAAATTTAACTTGATTTCATTTGCACCTACTTGCACTAACCCCCATTAGCAGCCACTACAGCATTACAATGATCCCTCATGGATCGGATGAGGCGATGAACATAAACAATAAGAAGACGTCGCCATTCCCGCCGTAACACGTTCTGCAGTTGGTCAGCAGTGTCAAGTTTTCCTTATCCGCTGTTTGAGAAAGTCCCAACAGTGCTTTATTGGATTAAGATCAGATGATAAAGCTGACCAATTGTCAAGCATTCTAACATTAGCCTGACGTAAGAACTGAGTTGTCTGACGAGCAACATGCAGTCTAGCGTTATCGTGTAGCAACATCATACCACGATGACGCCAAACATAAGGAATTGCCACAGGTCATAAAACGTTGTCGATATAGCGCTGTGCCGTCAGTCCTCTGCCATCACATTGACGCCCACCCCTGCTCAGGCAGTTATCCAAAAACACTATATCAGTTTTTCCACAGTAGCTTATTCCCGCAAAATCAAGGTGGAAGCTCTACCCCAACGGTCGACCTCTCGAAAGACGCATCTGTGAATCACTCTCCTTTACCTCGGTACACATGTAACCGTTTATCACTATAATCAACCATAACTTTACATTCATCCGTGAACAAACATTTTGCCAGTCATTAAGTCTCCATTGAGCATATGCAGCAGCCCAATTGCGATGTCTGTCGACGACCTCTTGTAAGACGAGCACCGTGGTATGAACGTCGACAACGTAAACCTGTGACTCTCAGATGGCGTCGGACAGTTTGTGGACTTATTCTTGGTCGGTTGCACCCCGGTGTTTGATTTGCAGTTTCCATTGCTGGGCGAAAGCGTTGACTGAGATGGGCTGCGGATGGCTCTGTCTGTGCGCTGGTTTGTCACGCGTGGTTGACCAGGGCGTGGGCGATCATCTACGGACCCCGTCTAGATGTAGCGTTGACGAAGCCGAGTTACTGTTGATTTGTTGACGCCGAAGGCTGTGGCAACATCCTTTAGTTGTCAACAAGCCTCAATTTGCCCAATTGCAGGTGCCTGATCAATTTTAGAAAGTCTCATTTCCAGAAAGTTCAACCACTTCTTATGAATGTCAGACCGGTTAATGTGTACATGCATAAACCACCACATTGTAAGCAATTCCACACACTTCAATACCTACCAGGTCTAGAGTTGCACATTCTGGACACCAAAACCGCTCTGTGTGGTAAAACGGGCTTATTAGGGCGTAAATTTTACATTTACACTTTGCAGACAATAGCTGGACCATAGTCCATTATTTTCTGGCCAAAATGATGAGGTTATCATTTTTATGTAAAAAATGGGACATCCTTAAAAAAGTTGCATTTTTAATGGCTTTTAGTATATATTTGGACTAAACATAATTCACATAAAATTTTACCAAGTCTGTTTGATTATCCTTAGATGTTTCTAAAAGTACTGATAGAATGGCAAACAGTGTAGACCCTGAGTTTGAGTTGGGTCTTCTCTGTTTGCGCAGCCTTCCTTGTCTGAATGTTTTAGCATAAATATTCTTTTTTTGAGAAAACATGAAAAAAATAGCTAGGTTTCATCGTCCTGGTGAAATTTTCCTGAAGTTTTTATTGTCCCTGTGAAATTTTTATTTTGGACAGCCGTTTGGCCAATTTTTGGCAAAGAAACTATCCTTTTGGCTTTCTGCTTGTAGTGTTTTGATTGTGGTGCCCTTGCTTGAAGTATGTCCTTCTTTCCCTTTGGTGTCTTGGATGGAAGATGTTAGGTAACTATCGATTCTGATCATTGTCTTCCTTTCTATTCACCAGAAAAATTAGGTAAGGTAGGGCTACCCTAAACATACATATTTTTTTATTTGGCCGGAGTACCCACAAGGCCATAACATATGTTTTTGTGGTGAAATAAGAAAATAAATAGGCTGAAAAAAAAAAAAGCCTATGGAGCTATGTGATAAGCTTACCTCTACTGGGCAGTGGAACATCTTGTATTTAGTTCTGTCATACTCAATACCATGCTGACTATACTCATGAAAGGCCAATCGTTTGCTTGTTGACAGTGTCTTGTCACAGAGTGAACACGGATGGTCTTGTCGTTTCCTTTTTTTATACACTCGTTTCAATGGTTTTACTTCTTTTATTTCTGCAGGTTTTACTTCTATTGTACTGTCAGATTCATAATTTTCTTGTTCATCATCATTATCCCCATCATCATCCTTCACACTTTCAGGCTCCTTTTTAATATCACTAAGAAGATTATTTGCTTGTATAACATTTTTTAATTCATTGACTTCTTTCCTGTGACTTTTGTTTCTTTCTACTTTAATTGGTTCAAACTCATTTTCTGTATCATCTACTTTTTCTTTCTTTATCTTCTTACTGACATATTTGGATTTACGAGAGGTGCTTTTTGCATGTGCACCTTTGTTAGTTTTATCTGATTTTTTCGGCCTGCCTCTCTTTGGTTTCTCATTACCAGTTTCATCTTTTAACACTTTCTGTAGAAGGACAGTTGAACTTGGTTTCATGAGCTTCTCTGGAGTTCCGTCTTTCCGTGAACTGTCACGAGCAGCTCTTTTCCTTGGTTTTTGTTTAACTCTTCTGTTACTTCTTTTAGATGCTGACTCTGACTCTACTTTATCTGTTTCAGTGTTCTCATCATGCATTTCTATTTCATCAATAGATGGTTTAATTTCTATCTCATCTGAATCACTGAGCACATTTTTAATGTAGTCTTTAAGAAAGGTAATTGCACTACTTAGTTCTAATTCTTCACAAAACGTTAGCATCGGCTTTATGCTAGAAGTCTCAACCTTCAGCTTTCCTGTGTACATAAAATGTACCACTGACTCAACAAGACTCAGAGGAATGTTATCAAAGTGAAGATATTCCATGCCAATTACTGAATCTGTAGATAACCGCAGTCTCATGGATGGACTGGCTGCCATTAGAACTAGTTTGTGTGCTGATACACCATCGTCACCTGCAGTCAGTCTAACATCACATAACAGTTGCTTTTGTTGCATCACTTGGAATTCTTTTAACACCCAAGCAACATGATCAGGAGAGTCAAATTCTACATTAGTGGACTCCATCTGCAAAAGTCAAAAGAATACAAATTCATACATATAGCTATAGGAAGAGTTAACTGAAAACCAAATCATGTTTAAAACATTAAAAAATAGTATAAATAACTCTTAACAAAATTTGGTGTACTGTAACCTCCAAACAATACCCACTGTATCATCCCATGGTCTATCTGTCCACAAAGTTTCCACCTGATCCAGTGAAAACTGTAGGAGGGTTTTTGCGGAAATGAAGTCATATCTGAACAACTCTAAAGAGTAATAGCTCTATCAAAAATTAGTTTACTGTAACCTTGTAACAATATGCGCTGCACTACCTAATAATCTAACTGTCCATCAAGTTTCAACCTCATTTGATGAAAACTCTAATAGGAGTTACATCTGGAAACAAAGTTGTGTCTGAAAAATCTTTAAAAAATAGTGATAAAATTTGGTGTACCTTTAATTTCAAAACAATCAGTGCTGTATTACCTCATGGTCTAACTGTCCACCAAGTTTCAACTTGATCTTATAGGTAAGGTTCACGATCTGATTGAGTTTAACGACACGTCAACCCTTGTGGGTCAATTGTGTCGTCTCCCAGCAAAAGAGAGAAGAGAAAAAAGATAGTAGAAGAGATGAAAGAGTGGGACAGGGAAGAAAGAGAAAAATGAAGAGTGAAGAAATCGGAGAAATAAAAACATTCCCCCTCTAATATTAACAGCTGCAAGGACAGCAGGCTTTGCCCAACTGTAAGCCAATCTCAGTTGGACACCCCGGTAAAGTAAGATACATGACACCTTTTGTGTCACCCAACCACCCCTGAAGGTTTAGGAAGATCTAATCAAAACTAAAAGTTATGCTGATGACAAGGTCAAAAATAGATGTTTTCAGCAATCAAAGGGACATAACTCTAAAATAAATGATATGATTTGAACAGTTTTCAAATTCATCCAAGACTTCATCCATGTCCATCTTATCTGCAAGTTTCAGGATGATCCAATCAAAGCTGAAAGAATTATGCTGATAAAGTCAAATAGCTTGGCTTTTTCAACAATCAAAAGTCAAGGCCCAGTTGTTCAAAGAGTCGTTAGCTTAATGAGCTTGTTAAGAGTCACTTCGTTAACTGTTTTAGCGGATTTAATATACAAATTCTGATATTTTTTGCTGAAAAAATGTGAGTAGCTTTTGTACTGCAAAAGCTACTCACATTTTTTCAGCAAAAATTTTCAGCTTATTTGCGTATCACTTCATGTAAATTTTAACGAATTGTTAACTAACGACGCCGTTAGCTTTGAACAACTGGGCCCAGAAGTATAACTTCTACGTTATATTTTTTTTAACTCTAAATAGCTAACAATTTTGCTATAGTTTGTGAATTTATCTTGTTTCAGATATTATTTTTTAATTTGTGCCATTTTTTCACCTTCTGAATAACAATGAATGTAGACTTACAGCAATTTTCATGGGCACATAGCTAACTTTGTAAGATGTGTTACATAACTTATGATCAAGCAATAAAAGTTTTTATGCATCACACAGAAATGTGTATGCAAGGCCTTTAAAGTAAAAATATACTTTTAACTTATATACTACATGTATTTACATGTAGGTTATTTTCAAATTATTTATAAGTTGCGAAATAACCTAAATAAGATACAACCTTCAGCCATTAATGAAAGTTAACTCTTCCACTTTGGAAGGTTGGTTACTTTATAGTTGAATTCTAACTTTACCAAGTTATAAATCTTCTCAAAATTTTAGCCTTTAGAAGTTATGCTCCCGACTGATCAATAGGATGTACATGACCACAGCAACAGATAAGACACTTTTTTCATCTGAAAAATGCTGATATCTTTCTATTTCTCAACAAAAACATATGTTGTGGGTACTCATTAGAAGCGCCTCAAGTACCAGAACATATGTTTTTGTCAAGAAATAAGAAAAATATTATGTGGATACCCGCTCTTATTTGTAGCTATGCATGACTATCAAATAAATGAACTGATCTAGCCAGGTTTCAAATTTATTTGGGATTCTATCCATGTCCATCTTATCAGCAATTATCAGCAAGATCCAATCACCATTGATATGGTTAAGAAGGCTATCTCACGGATGAAGGCTGTCAAGAAGCCAACAAGAAGGTCTACAAGAATATTGACCCCAAGTCTTCAGATGTCTATCGCCTTGCTAACCAGTTTAGAAGAGAACACTGATGTTGTTGGTGACAAACCTGTGAAGAATGATGCAGGAGAGATGTCAAGGAGTGAAGACTCAAAGCAGAAGGCCTGGCTAGAGCACTATCAAAGGCCTCTCATCATTGAGTTTGACTGGAACCCAGACCATCTGTCTTATCAACCACCAGTGGAAGGCCTGCCCATCCCAATCACCACTGATATGGTTAAGAAGGCTATCTCACGGATGAAGGCTGGCAAAGCACCGGGCCCATCAGGCATAATGGTAGGCATGATACAAGCAGCCAGTGACATGGGCGCCTCCATGATCAGTGACCTCGCAGCTGCAATCATTCCTGATGGCAAGGTACCCTCTGACTGGGAGCAGAGTTTCATTGTCTGCCTCTACAAAGGAAAGGGGGATGCACTGGAAAGGGCAACTACCGCGGTCTCAAGCTGACAGAGCAGGTTATGAAAATCCTGGAGAGAATTGTGGATGGCCTCATCAGACAGAGACAGTTTGTGTCAATCGATGATTCCCAGTTTGGCTTTGTCACAGGCAGAGGCACTAAAGATGCAATCTTTGTTGTCAGGCAGCTGCAAGAGAAGTATCTAGCTGCCAACAAGAGACTCTACATGGCTTTCATATACCTGGAGAAGGCGTTTGATTGAGTACCTCAGAAGGTCATCTGGTGGGTGCTGAGAAAACTTGGTGTGGGGGAGTGGATTGTGCGATGCGTGCAGGGGATGTATGCAAATGCGCAGAGCCATGTCAGTGTTGGTGAGGGGTACAGTGAAGAGTTTGAAGTGAAGGTAGGTGTTCACCAAGGATCAGTACTCAGCCTGCTGCTCTTCATCATTGTGCTTGAAGCCTTATGATGAGAGTTCCGCTCTGGGGGACCCCCTGGGAGGACTTCTATGCCGATGACCTTGTTATCATCGCTGAATTGCTTGAGGAATGTGTCAGGAGGCCCTTAACTTGGAAAGAAGCAATGAAGAAGAAAGGAGTACGAGTAAATGCAGGAAAGACAAAGATCATGATCTGCGGTACTGGACTGGACCTCCTGCAGACTTCAGGCGAGTTTCCATGTGCCGTCTGTTGCCCTGGAGTGGGAAGCAACAGCATCTTCTGCAATGGCTGCAAGCACTGGGTGCACAAGAAATGCAGTGGGCTCAAGCTCTTGACAAAAGACCCTGACTACAGATGTACACGGTGCCAGAGAACTGCAGGCCCCTTGGATGGCAGACCACAGAAGGAAGTCCAGGTCGGATCTGACAAGCTGAAGATGACAAGCTTAAGGTGGTAACTTCCTTTGGCTACCTAGGAGACATGCTCTCAGAGCAGTGGCTGTGAACTTTCAACCACAACACGTGTGAAAACCTCCTGGAAGAAATTCAAGGAGCTGCTACCAGTTCTCTCTTCATGCCACCTCTCTTTCAAAACACATGGCCGTGTGTACAGCTCGTGTGTGGAGTGCAATGCTCCATGCCAGCAAAACTTGGCCATTGACAAAGCCAAACCTCCAGCATCTGCAGCGAAATGACAGGGCAATGATCAGACAGCTCCACAATGTCAGGCCGCAAGACAATGTCACCACTAGGTCCAATGAGCTACTTGTGTGGCTTGGCAATGAGGATCTGGACCTCATTCTGATGGAGAGAAGACTCCGATGGTATGGACATGTGGAACGCTCCAATGGTGCAGTCAAGACAGCCTTTGAAATACAGGTTGGTGGAAAGCGTGGCCCTGGGAGGCTCAAGATGACATCGAAGCAGCTGACAGAGAGGAATTGCAGAGAGTGGAAGCTCTCAGCTATCAACTCTCATGATAGACATACCTGGAGATCTGGTGTGAGATCTGCCATGCATGCAGCACGTCAGCTATCTGGAAGGGAGCCCACTGATGTGGATGTTGCCCCTGTACCTGCACGTTAATCAAAAAACCTGATTATGATTTATTATGATCTGATCCAAACTGAATGAGTTATGCTGATGACAATGTCTAACAGAGGCTTTTTTCAGCAGTCAAGGGGATGTAACTCTAATGATTTGATCTGGCTAGTTTTCGAACTCATGCTAGATTTCATCTGTATCCATCTTATTTGCAAGTTACAGTAGGATCCAATTAAAACTGAATAAGTTATGCTGATGAAAAGCCAAACTGAGGCTTTTTTCAGCAATCAAAGGGATGTAAATTAACGATCTGATCTGGCCAGTTTTTGAACTCTTATAGATTTCATCCATGTCCACCTTATCTGCAAGTTTCAGGAAGATCTGATTAAAACTGAACAAGTTCTGCTGATGACAAAGTCAAACAGAGGCTTTTTTTCAGCAATTAAGGGGAAGTAACTCAACTAATGATCTGATCTGGCCACTTTTTGAACTCATCCGCAATTTCATCCATGTCCACCTCATCTTCAAGTAGGGGTGTGCAAAAATACCGGTACACCAAGGTATTTCTTTGGCTTGGTACGTACCGAGATACACTTGCCTGTACCGCAGTATTCTGGTGATTCTATTTTTAGCAACAGTCTTGTAGAAAACCATAAATCTCCAAAATATTGAAACAGCTGAAACTGAAACAGCTTCAAATGGTTTGCTTCAGTTATAAACTATTGACTTTCATTTGCAAACAGTAGGCCTTAATGTCTTAGGCAATGGGTGAGGTGAAATAATTACACATTAACATTACTTCTTGTAAATTTAACAATAAATGTTGATTCTATATGAAAGTGGAAACAGCGGATATAGGGATGTAAATAAGTATGCAGTTATAAAATTGATACTTTGGAAGCATTAAGTGCTGGAAACTGCTGACTTACGGTCCTACATGTATCTCCAGTCTCCACTATCCACTGCTGACTTTTAATTTCAAATATAAATTTCTATTACAACATATAATGTAAATCAATATTTCATTGAAAATAATCCTAAGCACAGATGACTGAGGTGGTTTAAACTTACAGACCACCAAATGTTAGCCAGATCAGCCTGCAGACTGTGGAGATATAACTGGTGAAAAGTGCTGATGGAAGATGGGCTTCCCTGGAGCCTTCGGCCCAGGTCAGCTAAACAAAATGATAAATGTGTACTATAATGGAACTTTGCATACACAAACACTGACTAAGGTAAATTAGTACCTTTTGTTTGAAACATAATTTTATATCACAGGAATTTCAAGGTATCCTTAACCAAGATGAGCATTTTAAACTTAAATTACAAGACAGGATCTATTATGAGCACTAACTTTTCTGCAGAATTATTTGTATTGTTTCTGAATAAAATTTTTCTCAAAATGATTTTAAAAACTAAGATGTTCCCATATTAATCTACTTTTTGACTGATCAATCCATCCATCCATCAGTCCATTCACACTCCAACTGTCCGTCCCTTTGTCATTTAGATCTTCCTACCTATGAAAAGCTTATTATTTATGTGTTGTTCTATTTGATTAATTATATACATTAAACAATCAACAACTGCCGCACAATCAAGGGCAAGGACACCAGGTACAAGCTCTACTGGTCTGGAAACGACAAAGGCACTGCTGGTGTAGGAGTGTTTGTGCCGGAAGAGTGGATAGAGTAAGTTTTTGAGGTGCAGAGAGTCTCCGATAGAATCATAGTGAAGCTTATAGTAGGCCAATGTGTGGTTACCTTTCTGTTTGTATATGCCCCACAGAGTGGTCTACGTGATGAGGTTAAGGACCTCTTTTTTGATCAGCTGCGTGCTGTGACTGCCAGGATCCCAGGATCCGAATTTCTGATCCCATGTTGAGATTGGAACAGCCATGTAGACCGTGCAGGCACTGGATACAGGGAAGTGCATGGTGGATGGGGTATGGCAGGCCGGGTGTGAGAACCTTAGAGGATGCCCTAGCATTTGACCAGCTTCTTGGGAACACATGTTTCAAGAAAAGTGACAGCCATCTCATCACATACAAGTTGGGAAATGTAGCCAGGCAGAGAGACTTCACCTTAAAGTTTGGAAGCTTAAAGACCCTCGGACGAGCAATCAATTCCAGGAGGTCTTCATTTGCATGTGAGTGCATCTGCAGGTGTAGCTGATGCTGTCACTGATGATATCTGGAACAACATAAAGACTGGCCTGCTCAAGAGGTATGTGGCACAACTCGGCCCCACGGTTGGCGTCATGAAACCTGGTGGTGGAATGAGCACATGGAAAAGGCCATTGCTGCCAAGCAGAAAGCTTTCAAGACCTGGAAGACTGGTAAAGGCACTAGGGCATCATACAATGCAGCCAAATGCATTGCAAAACATACAGTGCACCATGCTCATCAAGAAGGCCACAAGAAGGTCTACAAGAATATTGACCCCAAGTCTTCAGATGTCTACCACCTTGCTAACCAGTTTAGAAGAGAGAACACTGATGTTGTTGGTGACAAACTGGGGAAGAATGATGCAAGGGAGATGTCAATGAGCAAAGACTCAAAGCAGAAGGCCTGGTTAGAGCACTACCAAAGGCTTCTCAACACTGAGTTTGACTAGGACCCAGACCACCTATCTGACGAACCACCAGTGGATGGCCCACCCATCCCAATCACCACTGATATGGTTAAGAAGGCTATCTCTCAGATGAAGGCAGACAAAGCACCAGGCCAATCAGGCATAATGGTAGGCATGATACGAAAAGCTGGAGACATGGGCGCCTCCATGATCTGTGACCTCGCAACTGCAATCATTTGCAATGGCGAGGTACCCTCCAACTGGGAGCAGAGTTTAATTGTCTGCAACACAAGGGTAAGGGTGATGCATTGGAAAGGGGCAACTACCAAAGTCTCAGGTTGACAGAGCAGGTTTTGTAAGTCCTGGAGAGGATTGTGGATGGCCTCATCAGACAGTTGGTGTCAATTGTTGATTCCCAGTTGGCTTTGTCCCAGGCAGAGGCACAACAGAAGCAATCTTTGTTGTCAGGCAGCTGCAAGAGAAGTATCTAGCTGCCAACAAGAGACTCTACATGGCTTTTGTATACCTGGAGAAGGCATCTGATCGAGTGCCTCAGAAGGTCATCTGGTGGGTGCTAAGAAAAATTGGTGTGGAGGAGTGGATTGTGCAACTGGTGCAGGGGGTGTATGCCAATGTGCGGAGCTGTGTCCGTGTTGGTGAGGGGTACAGTGAAGAGTTTGAAGTGAAGTTCTGTGTTCACCAAGGCTCAGTACTCAGCCAGCTGCTCTTCACCATTGTGCTTGAAGCACTGTACTGAGAGTTCCACTCTGGGATCCTCTGGGAGGACCTCTGTGCCGATGACCTCGTTATCATCGCTGAATCACTCGAGGGATGTGTCAGGAGGCTCTTGACTTGGAGAGAAAGAAATTGAGGAGAAAGGACTGAGATTAAATGCAAGAAAGACAAAGATCATGATCTGTGGTGTGTGCAGAGTTCAGGCAACTTTCCATGCACCATCAGATTCTGTCGCACTGGAGAGGGCAGCAACAGCAGCTTCTGCAACAGCTGCAAGCACTGGGTGTACAAGAATTGCAGTAGGCTCAAGCGCTTGACAAAGGACCCTGATTACAGATGTACAGAGAACGTCATGCCCCTTGGATGGCAGACCACAGAGAGAAGTTCAAGTTGAACCTGACAAACTGGTGGTGGCAGCTTCTTTTTGCTACCTAGGAGACATACTCTCAGCAGCAGTGGCTGTGAATTTTCAACCACAACACATGTGAAAATCTCCTGGAAGACATTCAAGGAGATGCTACCAGTTCTTTCTTCCCCCCACCTTTCTTTCAAGACACGTGGCCACATATATAGCTCTTGTGTGCGGAGCCCAATGCTCCATGCCTGTGAGACTTGGCCATTGACAAAGCCGAATCTCTAACATCTGTAGCGGAATGACAGGGCAAGGATCAGTGGAGATTGATCATGAAATATTTTCTACGGTCATTCTCTCCCTTCCGCTGATTCAAGAAGGGCAGTTGTCAGTTTCTGGCAAAAGAATGTGCACAATACTGGTTAACCGCTTAGAGGACTAAGCCTGCCCAGTAAACGTGTGGCTAGGTAAACTGACAGCGCTCGACATGACCCCATTGGGTTGACTGGGCCGTAAAACCTCAACACAAACAAACAGACGGATCTACAATGTCAAGCTGCAAGGCATTGTCACCATCAGGTCCAATGAACTACTTGCGGGGTTTGGCATTGAGGATCTGGACCTTTTTCTGAAGGAGAGAAGGCTCTGCTGGTATTGACATGTGGAATGCTCCAATGGTGCAGTCAGGACAGCCTTTGACATACAGACTGATGGAAAGCATGGGCCTGGGAGGCCCAAGACGACATGGAAGCAGCTAACAGAGAGGGATTGCAGAGAGTGAAAACTCTTGCAGAGAGTGGGAACTCTCTGCAGTGCTATTGACCCTCACGATAGACATACCTGGAGATCTGGCGTGACATCTGCCATGCGTGAAGCAAACCAGCTACCTGGAAGGGGGCCCACTGATGTGGATGTTGCCCCTGTACTTGCATGCTAATAAAAAATGCGATGATGATGATTTTAATAGATGCGTGCTAATGACACACTGATTATACTACTCAGTTTTGAGCTAATTCACAGCCAACTAATCACAAGATTTGATGTGTGGTCATAGGTGTTTTCTTCCTGAATAGCATCATCATTTGATGAAAAAACTGTATGTGCCAAAGTATATTATCATTTACTATAACTAAACATGCAAACCATGAAATTTGTTTTCATTCTTAACTTCCCTGACACTGGCTGTGCAGTTGGGGGAAGAGGGGTGTGTGTGGTTTTCTTCCATTTTCAATACTTATTCACCACCTAGTTTCAGTGCAAGTTTGTCTTCAATCAAACAATAAATAAAGATTTTTAAATTGAATTGACAAGATACATTTTAAAGGCATATACATGTAATTAATATATGTATAATTTACACATTTCAAGTGAGAAGATTTATGTATGGGCCAAGTTTGTTATGGGCAAAGTTTGTCACGGACGGTGTTGTCCTGTTACTTTGTGGTGATTGGCCACTACCATACCACCAGAATATCTAACCACATCACCTGTTTTGTTTGACATAGATATATCTGTAAATGGCATACTCAAGCTACTGAACAACCTGAAACTAGGTAAGGCAGCAGGTCCAGACAATCTCAGACCATTGTTGCTGAAGGAGCTCCATGTGGAAATTGCCCCAATTATCAAGGTAATATTAAAAAAAAAAACCTTAAGACAGGACAGATCCCAGCTGAATGATGCAGAGCTAATGTGGCTCCAATTTTCAACAAGAGGCCCATGGGCCACGGTTCGCTCATCTGAGTGACATAGCCACTGCAGACATGCAGATGTTATGCAACATTTTTCCAATCCTATCATCGCAACTAATGAAAATATCATCATTTGAGCAGATCTCAGTTTTGAAGAAGAATATATGGGCCTGACAGTCAATGGAGCATGATCATTTGAATAAACTATGAATCACATTTCAACAGAAGGATCAATGTGAAATTTGGTGGAAATTGGCTAAGTGGTTTCTGAAGAATCAAGATTGTATACATGTAAACAGCACAGTGGCAGGGAAATATTATAAATATAAACCAGATGATGGCCATCTTAGATTTCCAATCAGAACAATTTTAACTACTGTTGATCTACAAGTCATTTCAATACTTTCAATATAAATGTATATGGCCCATACAAATGGGGAAGCAAATTTGACCTTGGCGGTAAAAAGGTCAAATGTCAACACAGAACCATCATTTTAGCAATTTTGGTAGATCTCCTGTCCCCCATAATTTGTGCAAAGATTAGGACCCAGGGCTTATTTGGTTATGGAGAAGAAGATTTTTTAAAGGTTTTTACCATATATGGGCATGGCAGCCATTTTGATCAATGGGCCATACCCATTTTAGCAATCTTTCATTCTCCTGCCCACGGAGGCTCTACATGAAATTTGAGCAACACTGGCCTGGAGGCTTCAGAGGAAAAGCAATTTGAAATTACCAACATTTTTTCCATACAAATGTATGGGGCCCACACAAATGCATACAGAAGCAAACTTGACCTCGCCATAAAAAGGTTAAATGTCAATGTATGATAATTATTTTAGCAACTTTGGTAGACCGCCCGTTCCAGATGATATATGCAAAGATTCAGTCACAAGGCATCCTCGGTTTTGGAGAATAAGATTTTTAATTGTTTTTTTCCCATACAAATGCATAAGGAAGCAAACTTGACCTTGCCGTAAAAAGGTCAAATGTCAATGTATGATCATTATTTTAGCAACTTTGGTAGACCGCCCATTCCAGATGATATATGCAAAGATTCAGCCACAAGCCATCCTTGGTTTTGGAGAATAAGATTTTTATATATTTTTTCCGATACAAATGCATAAGGAAGCAAACTTGACCTTGCCTTAAAAAGGTCAAATGTCAATGTATGACCATTATATTAGCAACTTTGGTAGATCTCCTGTCCCCGATGATTTATGCAAAGTTTCAGCACCAAAGCATCCTCGGTTCTAGAGAAGAAGATTTTTAAAGGTTTTTACCATATATGGGCATGGCGGCCATCTTAGTCAACGAACCGTGACCATTTTAGCATTCTTTTGTTCCCCCTATCTAAGGAGGCTCCATATGAAATTTGAGCAAAATTGGCCCAGAGGCTCCGGAGGAGAAGTTGTTTGAAATTCTGAACATTTTTCCCATACAAATGCATAAGGAAGCAAAATTGACCTTACCGTAAAAAGGTCAAATGTCAATGTACGACAATTATTTTAGCAATTTTGGTAGCCCTTCCATTCCCGATGATATATGCAAAGATTCAGCCATAAGGCATGCTCGGTTTTGGAGAAGAAGATTTTTAAAGGCTTTTCCCATACAAATGCATAGTGAAGCAAACTTGACCTTGCCGTAAAAAGGTCAAACGTCAATGTATGACAATTCTTTTAGCAATTTTGGTAGACCTCCCGTCCCCGATGATTCCTGCAAAGGTTCAGCCCCAAGGCATTCTCGGTTCTAGAGAAGAAGATTTTTAAAGGTTTTTACCATATATGGGCGTGGCGGCCATCCTGGTCAACGGACTGCGACCATTTTAGCAATTTTTCGTTCCCCCACCCTAAGGAGGCTCCATATGAAAATTGAGCAAAATTGGCTTAGTGGCTTCAGAGGAGAAGTCGTTTGAAAATGTTAACGGACGGACGCACGGACGGACGACAGACGAAAAGTGATCACAATAGCTCATCCTGAGCAGAGCTCAGGTGAGCTAAAAAGGGAGATAAATCACTTGCCATCAATTACCGTCTGATTTCCCTTACCACCTGCATTCTTTGCAAGTTCCTCTCGTCTGCTGAATTAGCCCACAGAGCTGTAAAGGTTAATCATATACAATTCAATGACACATTCACCAACTAGCCACATGATTGACGGGAGAACAAACCTTTTGCGATCAAAGGAATCGGCCACTTTTATAATCCCTTTGATGTTACTAGAAATCTGAACTGTGATAAACAGACCTTATTTTGTTCATACAAATTAATCGCAACCAGATCGGCTGCGCACGCTACTCAGAATAATAAAACTACTAATATTATATATAAAGAATGTCAGGCCTTGTAAGTATGCACAAAAAATAAAATAAGACTTATCGGACTGCGCATATGAACACATCAATCTGGATCTTCCTTTTTCACATTTGCGATAAGGTACTTTTTTTGACTTGTCGGAACAGAAATATTGTACGCCTGTCAATAGGACGCTGCATGGGATTCATGCAGAGGTAGACTCGTGATCTGCAAAATAGTAACTTACTTTTTGGGCAAGACACAATGACCTGGACCAGCCTGCGCATAGACTGTTTGAAAAGACGCTCTGTTTCTAGGCCCTGCAAACTCTGTCAAGCTAACAGAGTAGGTCCTGATCGGAATAAGCCGATGTGAAACCCTGCCCTATTTTTGGCTTTTTTTTTACAATCGGTAAGATACCTTTTTTGGTTTCAGTATTTAATGACCTCCTGCAGAATAGCAACGAGGAAAATTGTACCTTATAACCATTGCAAAATACAGAGACCCAGATGAGTCTGCGCTTTAAAAAAACGAATTCTGATTTGTTTTTAGGCTCTTCAGAATCAGCTTTACAAATTACATAAATTTTCAACTGACTGCGAGAATGTGTTGACCTGAGTGCGTCGGTCACTATTTTGATCAGTCGCATAAGCGGCGAGGTACTTTTGTTGGTGTCTGCTTTCTTTGTTAAATTAAGTTTATTTTTTGTGTAACAATTCATGTGTATCATTTTTTTTTTTTTTTTTTTTTTTTTTTTCATCGAACTGCACACGGAAATTCGAGGAACCTAATGTTCATCAACGAACTATACATATACAGTTTGTGAATCATACTTCACGTGTTCGAACTATTTAAAAATGAGTTTGACAAAAATACGTGACTGTTCGGACGAAAAGAGCAATTTTCGGGAGGTGATTTCAAAACAGTAAGGGGTGTTTGAATTACTAGAGTGTTCGAACTAATAGGAAATCTACCGTATCCTTGCCTCTAAAATTGTTAAGCACCTAGAGGAGCAAGAAGTCCTTTATGATCTCCAGCATGGTTTTAAGCAGTGTCGATCATGTGAGACCTAGCTTGACATGTTTGTGGAGGACCTTGCAAGGAAGGCATTAGGCAAGTAAGTTCTAGCCTTGTTTCCTACTGGATGGCAGAAAGTTGTTGTTTACGTTTACCGGACAGTATAATTGCCAATGGTTATTCAGAAAAATAAAGCAGTTTCATTCATCAAATGTTTCTTTTCAGAAGAGATTCTCAATGAGTGATCATTTAAATGTCATAACTACAAATATTAACATATATTTTGACTACATAGTAGCTAAAACTATGTGTAAAAATGGTCACCATAAAACAATATTACAGTTGCATGCAAGCCTGCAGATATGGAAAAATATCATGTCTTAGGAAAAGTAGTCAGATTGCTTCTAAAAGCTGTATTTTAAAACACTAGATAAAATTTATGATAAAATATTAATCAAAAGTGATTTATTTTCCAAGTAAACTTTGGCTAGAATCAATTGGTATCTGGGTCAACTCGGCATTTAACCAACTCGGCCCATACCATCTCGGCACATAGCAAACTTGGCACATATATATCTGTACATTTATGATATAGTTTACACTTTTTATAGATAATTATAAAAATGAAAAGTTAGGAAAGATCAATTTATTTCTTTATTTTTTTTTCTTCAAATAATATCTTTAACCATTCAGTAGGCCATGAAAAGGGCATTTGTTACTCTAATAGATTACTTAGGTATACAGGGGTATATACCAGTTTTTCTTATTTCTATTCTAAAATATAGACTGTGTATACTTAAATTAGAAATCAAAATATATGTTTTTTAGCAGAGATAAGCAAAATATCAGAGTTTTTCATCTGAAAATTTCCCTTTTAATTTTTTATGGCCCATTTTTACGCCTGTATAATTTTGACCCCCTCAAAACCCACTTTTATGTAGTGAAACTTGGGTTTACAGGGTTAAACACTATTTTTCTTATTTCTGCTAAAAAAAATAGATTTTGGATACTTGTTAGAACCGCCTCGTCCAGGCTAAATGTTCTCAGATTAAAGTGCTAATCGGTATGAATTGGATTGAGTGTGCTTAGAAATTCTATTTGTCTGCTCTTTTTATCTTTTAGTAAAAGTTATTAACAAATCTTTGTTTTGCTCATTGTTCAAATAAACAAAAACTCTAGATGAAAAAAGCGAATTCAGGAGGTTGGAATTGATTTTGAAACTGTAAATGTGAACATGGTGAAACGAACCTTTCCTGGAATCACCAAACTTCTATCAGCCATCTTTCTGAGTTAATAAAGATCTACAACAGGTATAACCTAGTGATATTAATAAGGGGATATACTATTTTTCTTCTTCTTATTTCTGCTCTAAAAAGCGTGAAAGGTAGACTATTAATCCCCATTACTATTTATTGAATATGTGATCAGCGAAGGTTCAGGTGACCCTGCGCATCCACGCAGTCTCGCCAAAACCTTCACTGTTTGCTCACCTAAGCTGTAGGTCATGAGAAATATTCAGCCAAAGAACCAAAGTTCTTGACCTGCTAAGGTGCTGAGCATGCACACTAAAAGTTTGACCGTACGGACTGTCCAAATGATCCCTTTTCTCTGTCATGGCTCATACTATATTTATTACATATTTCAACTTTGTAAGATAGTCTGAGGGAACTAAGTACCCCACTTTAGTATTTGAGCCCTGTTGTGAGAAAACCCGAGGGGCCACTTGAAACTGCATGTGTCAACAATAATGGTGCAGATCAACCGCACAGTCTGATCAACGATTTTGTTGTTTGCTACTTGGAAAGTATGATTACTCAGGTTGTTGTATGACAAAACTCGTGGGTTTTGAGACTGAGCAGGCCAGTTTTTGTCTAACCTGATCAATCGGAACCCTCAAAGACAGGTTTTCAAGCGACAAAGCCCAAACAGTAAAACAGGTGGTTTCTAGGAGTATATTTTATTTCTGCTCAATATCATAGATTGTAGTTGCTCAGTAAAATCGCTTCTAAGCATGACATTTACAATTATAAATATTCGCCACCTTCAAGTTAGAATTTGTAATTAAAGTTCAAAGGCAACCTTTAATTGGTTATTTGTAACAGTGGATTAAAGTATTCAACATAACAACAGATAATTGTGTAACGGTTATTGATATAGATCATTTCTACAGCCTCACTGTGGAAGCCAGCTTTTATGGTGACACTGGTAGAGTGATTGGCTTTTTTACAAAGTTAGGCAACGGAGATCGTGGTTAGTACCTGGATGGGTGACCGCGGTGCTTGACTTCGTAGAGGACCCGGTTTAACGCTACATTGGTGGCAGCGGTGGGATGGAAGACAGTATCCTGTGAGTGTTGCATAGGCTCTGCCCTCGAATTTGCCTAGTGAGGCGTGTGCGACTTCGGGACGAAGTCAAGAGAGAGGGGGAGAAATGTAACGGTTATTGATATAGATCATTTCTACAGCCTCGCTGTGGAAGCCGTCTTTTATGGTGACACTGGTAGAGTGACCCGGTTTAACGCTACAATTGGACTAATCAGTTAATTATGGGCCAAGTTGGTTATGTGCCGAGTTTGCTGTGTGCCGAGTTGGTTATGTGCCGAGTTTGCTTTGTTTGTGTTGAGGTTTTACGGCCCAGTCAACCCAATGGGGTCATGTCGAGCGCGGTCAGTTTACCTAACCACACATTTACTGGGCAGGCTTAGTCCTCTACGCGGTTAACCAGTAATGTGCACATTCTTTCGCCAGAAAACTGAGTTTGCTATATATGTGCTGAGCTGTCCAACAATCGAACCAGAAATGTTTTTGCCATCCACAATTTTTGGTCACATGGTATATTGTAATCACTTGGTCAGTAGCTTGGATGACAACAATAACATTAAAAAGGTCTATATCCCACAGGGTTGGTGTTTGTAATTGCAGACAGAGGTTAAAGATAGTATGTTCAGTTGAATGATGCCTTGCATTTAAATGTTAAAAGGGGAAGGAATATGATGAGTGGCAGGACTGTCAACCTGGTTAGCTTATTTGGTAATCAGACTTGCAAGCAAGGGTTTGGTGGTTTGAGTCCTGCATCCGGCACTTTTTTCCTTCTTAGATGGTGTTGGTAAGTGCGGGTAGAGGCTAGAAACTGATAGTATGTTCAGTTGATGTCAAGTGCACTAAGGAGAGGTTGACAGTCCTGCCATTCACCATGTAGATTATATCATGTTCAATATTTTATACGGTTCATTGTTAAGCTTCTCAAATGTTCCAAAATACAAATAATACAAACAACAACCATTTACTTATTTCAACTAGAGGTATAACATGTCTCTTGCAGTCCTGGCAGGATAAAAACAAAGAAGACAAAAATGACCCTGTGGCTTCACCTTTAAGTCTTCAGAAACTGTGTCGTGCAACAAATTTTTATTGCATATTTTGAAACGTTCAGAAATAAATATGTTAAGAAACCAACACGCTTACAGTTGTAAAGTTGAAAATCTCAACGAACAAACATTGGTTTATTTAGCTTTTTGTCGCTTTCACGAGACACCGGCCATATTTATTATGCGGATAATTTTGAAAGGCAACAGAAATAGTCTACACCGATAACTCAGCGAGAGAAAGGTGACGTTTTCTTAGCAAAATTTATGGAAGAAGAGATGTCAGTGAATTTAGAACTTGCTTCTTTATATTAAAATACAATTCACAAATTTTCATCCACAAATTTTAAGATTTCCTTTGATAATTAGTGAAACAATTTGCCAAAAATTTGTGTTCCTTAACAGATGTGCTAATTATCGTGAAGTACTAGATATCGGACCTATTTATTTTCTTTATACAGTTGGTTCTTTTGTACCATTAAACGCAGGGAGCCAGGATGGGATCCAAAGGAGCAATGCTATGTATCTCAGTAGTCAATGATGGAGCCTGTTAAGATGTAGAAAAATTCTGCCACGGCCCGTGAGCACTGGCGCCAGTCCAGTTTACTAATCGCTGCTCTACCATTTACATTCATCATTCTGCAGTCTTCAAAATCTGAATTCATAATGGAGATAGGCAAGCTGTGATTTGTTTTTTCGTTTACCTGTCAGTTTGCCTGTCCATGAATTCAAGTTGATCTCTGAATAAATCTTGCATGTAAAATTATATTACCTGTCATGCAATTTCTCCCTGACAAGGATTCAAACAGTGGAGCACTCAGATGCAGGGGTAGATTATCTGACTCGAGATTGAGAGGTAGCAAGTTGAACCCCATTGGCACCAATTGTTGTGTTTTTGAATACGATACTTTTTCCACATTGCTTAGCACTGAAATACCTGCCTTGAATGCTCCTGAGGGTGTATACCAGTACTAATATAAAAAGAAAAGAAAAAGCTGCAGTATCATTTTGTATCCACAACCTATTTTCATGTTCTAAAGACTTTGCCATTTCTTACGTCAGACCATGTGTTAAGTACCATTGGCATTTGCTTTCTCCCTCGCATGGACTCAACAATGCAGTGTGACCCTGACCTATATTTCGCTGTCTAATGTCTGCCATATTTGTGTCATTTAGGTGGGATTTTGCTAAGCCCAATTATGACAGGTCATATTGAATAAGTACTGTATTCAACCTTAATACCACACAAACTCCTATAAGCGCACAGTCATGAAATTTAATTGTCTTCAGATTACAGTGTACTTTTTCAGGGGTGTAAATTCCACTCGCCTGCTCGCATTTGCAGGTAAATTTTAAGGCAAGGCGAGTGAGATTTTCAGAACTTTCTTCACTTTTTCTTCATTTTTAGCATCAAAATGAAAAATTTAGACCACAAGGACGAGTAAGTTTTCAGGGAATTTTACACCTCTGTTTTTGTCTACTTCATAAATGCAAATGTTGTGGGTACCGGTACCATTTGAATTGCATTGACTTTTTGGTGCATTTCAAATGAGTACCCATAAGATATGCTTTTAAATGCACAGTCAAGCAATTCCACAGTCTTCAGATTACAGTCAGTGTACTTTTTGTCTACTTCTTTATAAAGGCATATGTTGTGGGTACCCATTTGAATTGCATCAATTACCCACAACATATGCTTTTATAATCAGAAAAACAGAACAACGCAAAAACATCACATAACATTTGACAAGTACTTCTTTGATTTTTTTTTTTTTTAAACTGTACCCTTTAGTATAGGTAGGTACATATTTTACCACAACTTTATCCAGTATTTTTTTAAAAACTAAGCACACAGTGCAGTAATTAGGTCAAATATGGTAAACATCTCTGTAAATGGCATCATGAAACTGCTGCTGGGACTGAAACCAGATAATGCTCTTGGGCCTAATTACATCAAACCCTTGTTCCTGTAAAAGCTCTGAGGTCGCTCCCATCTTGTTAGTGATCTTATCTAAGTCCCTCCAGGAGGACTGCTTACTTTCTGACTGGTTAACACTTTGCATGCTGGGTAAAAATTTCAACAGACAACATTTTGAATTCTTTTTCTTAGAAAATAAGATCTGATACTTCATGATCTGTCAAATCCTATTTTCAATCATAAAAATCCTAATGCTCTTGCATATGTGACGTGATATCTGATTGGATAAAATTGCAACTGTATATTCTGCGATAAACTTTTGGAAATCCGATGTCATCATGTAATGTCACTTTTCATTGGGTGGCATTTGTTTTTACTCAGCTAACAGCAATAGTAATTTTTTTTAAGAATGCAACTGAATAAATGCATTAAAATGGGAATAAATGCATTTAAAATTGTCATTTGGGGAGGTAAATCATCAGTTTTACAGTCACAAATTCCGTTTTAAGGCTCTGCTGACACCTCGCTGTAAAACAAAATTTCCGACCATAAAATCACTAATTTACCTCCTCCCCAAATGACAATTTTGAATGCAGTTATCCCTTAAATATCATCAGTTTGTCATCTGCTGAATTTGCCCATAGCATGGTAAATGTTAAAGGCCAGTGTCTCACCTGTTTACAAGAAGGAAGATAAACATGCCCACATAATTACAGGCCAATCTCCCTTATGTGTATCCTATGTAAACTCTTAGAGCAAATAGTGACCTCTAACATGGTGAAACACATAAACCTATGACCTCCAGCATGGTTTCTGTGCAAATAGGTCATGTGAAACACAACTTAATGTGCTTGCTGAAGAACTCCACCAGAACCTAGCAGATGGCAAACAAACAGATGTCATTTTGCTTGACTTCAGCAAAGCATTCGACAAGGTGAGCCATGAGAAGCTGATTTTTACACTTCATGGCTATGGTATCTGTGGCTGAATATTGTCTCAGATTTAAGGCTTTCCTAAATGGTAGGTCACAGACTGTGGTCTCTGAGGGGGATTGCTCTAAGGAGGTACCAGTAACATCAGGTGTCTCACAGGGATTAGTCCTTGGACCAATTAATCCTTTGCCTGGTCTACATAAATGATTTGCCAGAGAAGGTAGTCACAGGTAAGACTTTTTGCCGATAATACGGCAACTTATCTAGCAATAACCCAGCCTGCTGAGCCAAAGAAACTCCAGGATGACCTTGACACCTTCCAGGAATGGGAAGCTGACTAGAATATGGAGTTAACCCTAGTAGATTCCAGGTCATTCGAATTGCACGATCAAGATCACCACTCCTAACCCAACGTACTTTGCATGGTCAGACACTTGAAGAAGTATCATCGCTAAGGGCATATAGACATTGCAACTGACCTGTCTTGGAAACCCCATATTACCAGGATAACCAATAATGCAAACAAATCTCTTGGGTTCTTGAGAAGGAACCTTAAGGCCAAAAGCCCTGAACTTAGAAAGCTTACAAAGCTATTGTCCAACTCCAACTGGAATATGCTGCACCAGTCTGGGACCCCTATATTCAGGAAGATGTTGAAAGACTCAAGATGGTCCAGAGACAGGCAGCTCAGTGGGTCTTAAGGGATTTTTCACCCGATTCTAGTGTTTCAGACATATTTGGAAGACTAGGCTGGCGCACCCTTGAACAGCGGCTTACAGCCTCATGATTGGTCCTTTTCTATAATATTGTCTGATTGCAATTCCACCTCCGGCTTTTGTCATCCCCCTCAGTTGTAAATCTCAGACATGGACAACCCATCAATTGGCTTGCAGACAACTCTACACTCAAATTGACTACTATATAAATACTTATTCTTCCCCTTAGCTGTGGTTCAAAGGAACAAGCTTCCTACCCATACTGCCACAAGCTGTCAGTCGGGTGCACCACTTCCAACCATAAAATTACCACCACTGTTTTTATCCTCACTTTTGTTTTTCTACTGTATAAGACACTAACACTGTGCACTTTTATTCTCTTCTTTATATTATCTGCTTTGTTTTTCATTCTCAGCTTTTACCGCAAGTTGTGGGGAACCCAGCATGTAATACTCATTTGAGTGTGTACGCCATATGAAGAGATAGAGATGGAACAGTCACCCTTAATCCTGATGTATTCAAACTACATGTATTTATAACTGCTTGGTCCATGTACAAACCAAAAAAGAAAACCAAATGGAGAAATTGCAAATCATTGGGAAGCATCCGTATCAAATTATAATCCTACTGAACCGAAACAGGAGTACATGTATTTTGTTTTTAAAGGACCTATATAGGAAGGACCTTGATTCCCAACTGGGGAAAAAGTACAGTATGACAGTGGATATCTCCACTTTTGATTGCCAGTGCCTATTTGATCATGATCTCAAACTCATGATACATGTACTGATGCTAATTTAATTTATGCTATCATATTTATTCATCTTTAAAACTTTTGTTCTCAGCCACTTTTTTCATCAGAAGACAAAAATAAATTTTCAGAAGCCAATTGATCTGTATCTGCACTGTTTGTCATTCAGTATGTGAATTTGTATCAAGAGCCTGGATCAAGTAATCTGATTGGCTGATAATTAGTGGGCATGGCATCTGAATTTATTCAGCATGACAAAGCTCAAGATTGCTAAATACACTAAGATTGTGCTCAAAACTTTCCAAGAAATTTACTGACCCATTTGAGTCATGCTGGGAATGGGTCTGCCAAATGGTGTCATGCACCTATTAATGTTTTCTCCCAGAGGGGATGTGGTGGGATTACCCTGGGGAATTAGACATTTTTGAAAACTGTCTAATACCCTACCTATGAAAAGGTGGGCATTAAAGTTTGCACGTAGTTTCCTCTAGAAGTTGCTTTTTAATGTCTAATACCCTGTCTTGTGTCAAAATTTTCGAATTCCCAGGGGTTGGGTATGATTTGGGTGTCTAATCCCCAGGGTATCCCCGCCTTCCCCCATCTATGTAAAAACAATTATAGCTAGGTGCATAAATTTTTTATAGGAGCTTGAATCAGTCGCATATCCCTGTTGTTGCTTTTCCAATACAGTCAACTCTTGTGATCTCGAAGTCCAAGGGACTCTCTGAAATACTTCGAGATATCCATACCTCGACATATCAGATTTGCAGAATTAAAGGGAAAATAAATCAAACAACCGCATTTAGCAAATGAATATGTAATGTGAAACCTAAAGTTATAGATATATTGAAAATATTGTGAAAAAGAGGTGACATTGCTCTTTTCCACAATATTTTGTTACCTGTCGTAAGATTTCCATGTTAAAACAGGGACCAGATTTTCACTTCAAGATAAACTGTTATTCCAGATAAGCGAAGTCAAGATAGCGAGAGTCGACTGTATATCGGTGTGTGATTGGAATGCGATACTTAGGTTGCACATGTCTTTGGCTGGACTTTCTCCCAATAAGACAAAGATGACCCAGATTAGATGCCACAGTACATGCTATCTAATCAGGCTTAACTGTGTGCCACTCATCCAATAAACCAATTGAAATATGGGAAATTTACACTCAAAAGACAAAGGTGGACTCCTCTGAGTTATTTAATTTTGTATATCTTCATACAAAATAACAAAAGATCTGGTTAACAAATACATACTACCCTAATATCCTAAGTATTCAGATAGGTCTGCACAAACAATGTACAACCAGAACAGATTTGAAAGAATTTGGCATCTGATCAGAGTTTATACTGTTAGCTGCCACTCGTCCAGCCATTTTTGGGTTGACTGTTTATTTGTTTGTGTTGAGGTTTTACAGCCCAGTCAACCCAAAGGGGACATGTCGAGCGTGTTACCTAACCATGTTTACTGGGCAGGCTTAGTCCTCTAAGTGGTTAACCGGTATTGTGCACTTTCTTTGCCAGAAACTGACAACTGCCCTTCTTGAATCAGCGGAAAGGAGAGAATGACCGTAGAAAATATTTCATGATCAATCTCCGCAAAAGAATGTTGCCGACCTCAGCAGGGGTAGAACCCGCGGCCTCCCATAGCAACAGATAGGGCGCTTTTTTCATCTGAAAAATGCTGATATCTTTCTTATTTCTCCACAAAATTAGGTTGTTGATAATCATTAGAAGCACCTCGCCGAGACACTTCTAATGAGTACCCACAACATATGTTTTCGTGGAGAAATAAGAAAAATATTATGTGGATACCGGTAACCCACTCTTATCTGACCTCCTGGTCTCCAGTCAGACGCGCATCCAACTGAGCCACCAAGCCCGGCAGGGTTGACTGTTTACAATCAAAGCATAGTTTAAATATACTAAAATTTCCTTAAGGTTGTTGTTCACATGATTTATAGCCGGCCTCAGTGGCTCAGTTGGATGCGCCGTCCGACTGGAGACGCGCATCCAACTGAGCCACCAAGCCCGGCAGGGTTGACTGTTTACAATCAAAGCATAGTTTAAATATACTAAAATTTCCTTAAGGTTGTTGTTCACATGATTTATAGCCGGCCTCAGTGGCTCAGTTGGATGCGCCGTCCGACTGGAGACCAGGAGGTCACGGGTTCAACCCCCGCCGAGGTCGGCAATATTCTTTCGTGGAGATTGATCATGAAATATTTTCTATGGTCATTCTCTCCCTTCCGCTGATTCAAGAAGGGCAGTTGTCAGTTTCTGGTGAAAGAATGTGCACAATACCGGTTAACCCCTTAGAGGACTAAGCCTGCCCAGTAAACATGTGGTTAGGTAAACTGACCACGCTCGACATGACCCCACAGGGTTGACTGGGCCGTAAAACCTCAACACAAACAAACACAAACATGATTTATCATTGACCAATGAAAGCAAACCGCATGTTAGATGAAATACAGGTAACGGTTATTTATAGCACTTCTTTTCTTGTTGCTGTGACATCAGAGTGCAGTGTAAAGATGGGTTATCTGTAAAACCTAGACCGGAGCTTTGGCAAACAGTGCAGACCCAAGATGTGGTGTCTGATCACAGTCTACACTGTTTGCTTAAATTACAGGAAGTTAATGGGTAACTGAAACAGTCTTAACCCTTGTCCTGCTGAACCCGGATATACCCTGCTTTTGCAAATAGTGTAGATCCAGATCAGAAGCCAACTGATGTGGATCTGCACTGTTTGCCATTAAGTATGTGAATCTATATCAACAACCTTGATCAAGTAATCTGATTTGCTGAAAATTAAAAATGGGTGTGGCTTCTTAATTTATTCAGCAGGACAGGGGTTAAGTCCCTGTTCAGGATCATTTTCCCAGCCTAATCCAAAGACAGTCAACCCATCAGTGCTGTCAGTGCTTTGATTAGACACATCAACAAACAGACTTGTTCAAATGCTAGAATGAGTGGCCATGGGTCGAGATGTCTGAACACTTAAGTGTATATACAATATACAAAAAATAAATACCGTAATAAACCTTTCTATTGGGACAGACATACCTGAGCAAACAGTGCAGAATCAGATCAGATGCTGCAGAACACGGCGTGATCAGGGTGCACACTGTTTGCAACTCATCCAATAAATTTTACATGCATTAACCGATAACAATGTGGACTTGTTCAAATTTTAAAACTAGTATGGTAAGGAGTTAAGGTGTCCCAATGTTTAGGCTAATACAGTAAATAAACCATGATAAGAAAGACACCTCAGTGCATTTGGAAGTTGGGTAGTGCTAGACTGGCTTACAGTATTTATCTTAAATACATGTTTGTTTGTGTTGAGGTTTTACGGCCCAGTCAACCCAATGGGGTCATGTCGAGCGCGGTCAGTTTACCTAACCACATGTTTACTGGGCAGGCTTAGTCCTCTAAGCAGTTAACCAGTATTGTGCACATTCTTTCGCCAGAAACTGACAACTGCCCTTCTTGAATCAGCGCAAGGGAGAGAATGACCATCGAAAATATTTCATGATCAATCTCCACGAAAGAATGTTGCCGACCTCGGCGGGGGTTGAACCCGCGACCTCCTGGTCTCCAGTCGGACGGCGCATCCAACTGAGCCACCGAGGCTTAAATACATGTATTTGGACAGATAATTAGTAAGCACATAGTGCAGACCCATATCAAACTGCTCCTAAAGGAGCAGTTTGATGTGGGTCTACATTATTTGTCATTCAGCAAGCACTTTCTAGACATATGATACCGTGAAGTAATCCGAGTTCTCCTAATTTTAATATTGAAAGAGATTAACCCCTGTCCTGCCGAAACCCAGATTAGCCCTGCCTTTCTGAAGAAGCCAACTGATCTGGATCTGCACTGTTTTCTATTCAGTATGTGAATTTATATCAACTATCTGGATTAAATAATCTGATTGGCTGACAATTAGAAATGGGCATGGCATCTTAATTTATTCACCATGACAAAGGTTAACATGTCCAAATATATAGGGTAATCATGGTAGCTGATTAGAATATTATATCATCTGATCAGAATCTACCCCATCCACCAGAGCCTTAGACAAGGCATAGCTCCGGATAAGAGGGGATATCCACATGGTATTTTCCTTAGTTCTCCTCAGTGAGTCACTTATAATGAGAACCACAACATGTTTTCCTAGCAAAATAAGAAAAAATTAGCAATTCTTTTTCTTATTGAAAAAAAAAAAAAAAAAAACCATAAAAAAAACGCCTTATCACGAGCTATAATAAGGGAAGTATCCAGATTCTGACATATTTTTTTTCTAATTTCTTCATCCAAACACATGTTGTGGGTACTCAATAGAAGCCCTTTGTCAAGGAATGAATAATGAATACCTACAAGATATGTTTTGGTGGAGAAATAGTAACACATATCAGTAGTGCTTGTTGGTTGAGTTAAACATCTTTTCTGCAGATAAGAGTTCCTGAATGATCAAATTCTACAATTTCTAAATATTGTGACTGAAAAATGCAAACTGATCAAACGATGCAGGTTGATTTGAGTCTGTGCCACAAGTTATTTTTTGCTTATCATAATTTCTGTTAATTGTAAATATCTAACAATGCCCAAGCTGTAAGTATTGGTAACAATGTCCAAGTTGTAAATGTAAAATCAAAAGATGTAAGCATTGGTAACAATGTCCAATCTATAAGTAAACATAACAATGCCCAAGCTGTAAGTATTTGTAACAATGTCCAAGTTCTAAATGTAAAATTCAAAGATGTAAGCATTTGTAAAAAATCTCCAATGTATAAGTAAACATAGCAATGTCCAAGCTGTAAGTATTTGTAACAATGTCCAGAATGTATTAAAGTAAATGTAACATTACAGGTATTCATCATCGTTCCAGTTTGTGCATAAATTTGTGTTTACTGGCCAGTCTTTGTTTTTGCCAGCAGAGAACCTTTAAGAACACAACCTCTTTATAACACTATTGTTGAGGTCCATAGCATAAACCGTGTTAGTTAAAACAACCCTGTTATATCCAAACAAAAATGCATAGATTCTATTGACCATCTATATGTCATTTTTCAAAGTAATCTTTATATTTTTGGGATCCATCTTTGAACTGTGTTATATCCAAAACCGTGTTATAAAGAACTGTGTTATAGAGAGGTTGTAGTGTACCAGATTTACCCTAAGTATTCAGACACCTTAAAATTAGGACAAGTATGGTAAGAAAGTCCTTAACTCCTTATCATACTTGTCCTAAACTTTGAGTAAGCCCAATTAACCCTTCTCTGGCTAAACACATTATGCTCTGTCTTAGCAAACAGTGTAGATCCAGATCAGTTGGCTTCTAAAGCCAAATGATCTGGATCTGCACTGTTTGTCATTAAATATGTGAATTTCTATCAAAACTAGAAAAAGTGTCCATAGGACACAGATGTCCCCGCCAAAATGCCATTCAGAAAGAAAAAGGTTACATATGTAATTGTGACAGGTACAGCATGAAGTTATCATGGAACTTAGTCAAGGGCAGATAATTCATAAACCAAATAAGCAAGAGTTGTCTTCCATGTTCATTACACATCGCCTCAATGTCATGCATGCATCTGTAAATTTTCATAAATATATTTGATACGGTTTAGGAGTTATGGCCCACACACGGTTTACTATATGGAACTTAGTCAAGGGCAGATAATTCATAAACCAACTAAGCAAGAGTTGTCTTCCATGTTCATTACACAGCGCCTCAAAGTCATGCATGCATCTGTAAATTTTCATAAATATATCCCATATGGTTTAAGAGTTATGGCACACATACGGTTTACTATATGGGACTAAGTCAAGGGCAGATAATTCAAAAACCAAACAAGCAAGATTGTCTTCCTTTTTTACGACACATCATTTCAATGTCATGCATGCACCTGCAAAGTTTCATAAATATATTCCATACGGTTAAGGAGTTATGGCCCGTACACAAATTGGGACAGACGTACGTACGGGACGGACGGAAGACGTACGTACGGGACGGACGGACAGGGGTAACATTTAATGCCCTTCCGCTATTCTTCGAATAGGTGGGGGCATAAAAACTGGATCAAGTAATCTGATTGGCTGGAAATTAGAAGTGGGCATGGCATCTTTTTATTCAGCATGAGAAGGGTTAACCCATTTGTGCAGAGTGGTCTCTTCTACCACAACTCTTTGTACCAGTCCACTTCCCGTAAAAAGGGTGTTTGGTTAGTTTTTATTACCAAGCTTTATTGAAATTCTTCTGTTTAGTGTAAACAGTGTAGACCTTGATCAGACGCTGCCTTTTGCAGCGTCTGATAGGGTTCTTTACTGTTTGCTAATATTCTTTTTATGGGATGCTTGGCATAAATGGGTTAATTTTTAGTGCCTTTTCATATGTCTGCAATACTGCTACATGTAGATGTATGGCAAACTGTTTAGACCCTGATCAGAAGCTGCATTCTGCAGTATCTGATGATTTGTTTGTTTGTGTTGAGCTTTTATGGCTCACTCAAGCCAATGGGGTCATGTCGAGCGTGGTCAGTTTACCTAACCAAACATTTACTGGGCTGGCTTAGTCCTCTAAGCGGTTAACCAGTATTGTGCACATTCTTTTGCCAGAAAATTCTGATCTGGATCTACACTGTTTGATGGCTATCTGTCAGTGTAAGACTGAATCCTGCTTGGGGTGCTTTTATTCTGATTAAATGTACAAGGTTCCTTTGCACAAACCGTTCTATTACTATCCCTAATCTACCATGTACTGTTGATCGGATGCTGAAACATTTGTTTATCAAAAGTCCACATACAAGTAGAGCAAGCAATCATGGGGTGACTGTGTCCAACTAGTAGAATTATTAGACATAAGTGAAGACTTTCAGAAATATTTGTACATGTATAATCAAAGTAAACAATACTTAGTGCGAAACTTTGACACAAATTCTAACTAACTTTCTATGTCTGTGACCTTGATGTTTGGTCTGCATTGGCTGCTAAATGATGCCAACTGATGTGCATTCACCGTGTGATAATATCAACATGTGATAATATTAACGGGGGTTGTGGAATAATCAAATTTTATTACTTGTCCATGGACAATAGTCAAAATCCATTTGTCCTACCAAGATTTACTTGCTCAAAAATTAACATTTTTCTTACTTCTCAAAGAAAACATAGGTTGTGGTTACTCATTAGAAGGCCTCACTGAGATGCTTCTAATGAGTAACCACAACCTGTGTTTTCATTGAGAAATAAGAAAATATATGAAATCCTGATACTCTCCTTAGCTTGAGCAATGAAGTCCCTGTCTCAGGACAAGTAAATTGAAATTTCTTACTTTTCTCTGGGAAATGGGACAAATTGGACAAGTCGGGCATGATTTCTGTACCCTGTACTAACCATACTTTAACCCTTCTCTTGCTGAATTCGACATGCCCTGTCTTAGCAAACAGTGTAGTTCCAGATCAGTTGGCTTCTCTGGATCTGCACTGTTTGTCATTAAATATGTGAATTTCTATCAAAAACGAGGACCAAGTAATCTGATTGGCTGGAAATTAGAAGTGGGCATGGCATCATAATTTATTCAGCATGACAAGGGTTAACAACTTCAGGTGAACACTTCCAGATATGTAAGCATACAAAAGAACTTATTGCAAAACTGACAAAAACATCAGCAAATATTCTAATTCTAAAACCTTGATCCTTGGTCTAAGACAACAGCTAGATGATGCCAGCTGACCTGTATCCATCAGGTAGTACACCACAACCTCTTTGTAACACTATTGTTGGGGTCCATTGCAAAAACCGTGTTATATCCAAACAAATATATCCAAACAAAAATGTATAGATTGTATTGAAAAATGACCATTTATGTCATTTTTCAAATTTTATCTATACATTTTTTAGGATCCATCTTTGAACCATATTATATCCAAAACCGTGTTATAACTAAACCGTGTTATAAAGAGGGTGTAGTGTAATACTAATATTATATCAACAACTTCAAGTGTAGATTTTCAAAAATATGAGCAAAGCAAATGATCTTAAAACAAAACTTCAAAACAGAAGTTAACTGACAGATGGACGGAATGTTAAAAACATTACGCTGGAATGGAACCAAAAAAAAAACAACATTATAGCCCCATGGCATACTTGGCTACCTCATCGCATGTAACATCTTAATTTGTAAAACATTCATAAAACATTCATAAATTACATCTGAAATGGTAAAACATTCATAAATTTCCTCCACATAAACGTATAACCAAAACATTACCCAGTATAATAGCTGCATTTTTCATGTTATGACAAAGCTATGAGCCGAAAAGTGAGAAAAGGTACCTTTTGACACGCGCCCAACGAAGACTCAAACTAACCTGTGCAGTCTGATCATTATTTTGTGTCCACCTGAAGAAACTGCGTCTTTGGCTATCCAAAATGCACCCAGTGAAGATTCTGATCAGACTGTGCAAATACGCAGGCTGACCTGAATCTTTGCTGGGTGTTCATTTTTAAATGTACCTTTTCAGACCGTGCAGCTCATAGTAACAGTGATCATATGATATGAAAATTTCATTATAGTAAATATCAAAATTTCATTATGGTAAATATCCCAAGATTTTGAACACTTTATTCCATACTTTTTTCCTAACTTTTGCCTTTTATGCATCTGTTTTACAAAGTACTTGACGGAATGACAAACAGTGTAGACCCTGATCAGACTGCTCCTTCAGGAGCAGTCTGATCAGGGTCTGCACTGTTGCATATGTCACATTGTCAGAGCACTTTGTATCTGGAAGTTTCGGACAGTTACCGTAACCTTTAGCATGCTGAGTGACAATTTCAAACAACTAGATTCTGAAATAAATTTTCTTTTTTTCACAGGAAAAAAAGTGTTTGACAGTTCATGCAAATTGTCTTCTAAGGAGAAAATTTGCCTGAAGAGCAAAACACTATTTTCTGGGAAAAATACGGAAATTATCAATTTGTCATCTGCTGAATTTGCCCAAAGCATGCTAAAATTTAAACAACTTCCAGTATTGCTTGCCTTATATAACATTCAATGCCACATAATGACATTAAACCGGAAATAAGAGTAACTTGGATGACTACATGTAAAACAATATCCTGTTTGTTATTTCATAGTTTTTTAGATTTTTATAGAAGTTCAAGGATTTTATTTATGATTTCTAATAGCACAGCTCGTGTGGCAATTAAAACTGGTTCAAATTCGGATTCTTTTATCTGGTATAAAAGTATAAAACCATGCATTTTACACAATGGTTCATTGCTAAAATTTTTGAGAAATAAAAACGTTAAACTATAATACCTCGCCATTATCATGTCGCGGGCAGATAACTCTGTCAAACACGGACGAAATTTGCCCATTAGCAATCCCAAACCAGATCTCCTTAATATCAATGCATGCATCAAGTTTGGTTAAAATTCCTTGACATTTACACAAGTTATCATCCAGAAACGAAAATATGACCGTGTCTTGGGCAGGTAACTCTGTCAAAATTTGCCCATTAGCAATCCCAAATCAGATCTCCACAATATCAATGCACATACCAAGTTTGGTGAAAATCCATTAATGTTTACTCAAGTTATCATCCGGAAATGAAATACGGATGGATGGACAGACGGTCGTCCAACGTGAAACCATAATACCCCACCACTATCATGTGGCGGTGTATAAAAATGCAAAAGAGAGGAGAATATTGGTACTTTGTATTATGCAACTCTCTGACATTTCTGTGTCTAACAACTGCTAGATGAGAAGGGATCAGTGTAGACCCTGATATCAGATGCTGCAGCATATGATCTGGGTCTACATTGTTTGTTTAGGCTTACCATATATACTCTAAATATTGGTACACTATAACTCCTTGTCTTACTTTAAAATATTTTAGCACACCATATCTTATCATGCTTGCCCTAAAATTTGAGTAAGTCCATTTTACTACATGTTGATGTGTCTTAACCCTTCTTATGATGAATAAATTAAGATGCCACGCCCACTTCTAATTTTCAGCCAATCAGATTACTTGATCCGGGTTTTTGATAGAAATTCTCATATTTAATGACAAACAGTGCAGATCCAGATCAGTTGGCTTCTTCAGAAGTCAACTGATCTGGATCTACACTGTTTGCTAAGATGGGGCATGACATATTTAGCAAGAGAAGTGTTAAACTGCTGGAAGTGTGGCCAGTAGTGCAGAACCTGATCAGACACCACATTCTGCAGTATTTTATCTGGGTTCACAGCTCCAGATAAAGTTTTTACATCCTAAAGGTACTGATATTTTTCTTACTTCTCTGTGGAAATATATGTTGTGGGTACTCATAAGAAGCACCTCACAGAGGCACTTCTAATGAGTACCCACAACATATGTTTTCACAGAGAAATAAGAACAAAAGGCCCATGGGTCGCGGTACGCTCTCCTGATAATAAACAGCTATTGCGTATCTGCAAATATGATGCAACTTCTTCCAGTACTGCCACAGCAACTAGGACACAAATTTGACCATACCGTAAAAAAGGTCAAGGGTCATCCTAGTATCATCATTTGAACAAACTTAGTAGACTTTGAGTCCCCAATGCTGTATACTAAGATTCAGCCTAAAAACTTTCTTAGTTCTTGAGAAGAAGTGTTTTACCATATATGGGCATGGCAGCCATCTTATTAAATGGCGCAGAACCATTTAACCAATTGTCAACATCCTTTTTACAGAAGGTCTCGTCTGAAATCTAATTAAAATTGTTCAAGAGGTTTAAGAGGTGAAGACGTTTAAAGATTTCATGATTTTATACCTATATATAGCCCAGGGCAAGGGCAGATAACCTCCAAAATTTTGATGGTACATAAACAGTTTTACTTCTTTAACCATACATTGTAAGTTTCAGCCATTAGTTTTTTAATACAAACTGAGAAAATGATATTCAACATTTTCCCCATACAAATGTATGAGGGCGCAAATTTGACCTCACCATAAAAAGGTCAATCCACGACCATTATTTGAACACACTTGGTAGACCTTGAGTCCCTGATGCTATATACCAAGAAATAGCCTCAAAGCTTTCTTGGTTCAGGAGAAGAAGAGTGCTTTTACCATATATGGGCATGGCGGCCATCTTGTTCAATGGCACAAAACCATTTGAACAAATTGTCAATACCCTTTTGACAGAAGGCTCTCTGTAAAATATGGTGAAAGTTGCTCACGAGGTTTCAGAGGAGAAGACAATACATACTGAGAAAATGATTTTCAACATTTTCCCCATATAAATGTATGAGGGCGCAAATTTGACCTCGCCGTAAAAAGGTCAAAAGTCAATCCACGACCATTATTTGAACAAACTTGGTAGACCTTGAGTCCCTGATGCTATATACCAAGAAATAGCCTCAAAGCTTTCTTGGTTCAGGAGAAGAAGAGTGCTTTTACCATATATGGGCATGGCGGCCATCTTGTTCAATGGCACAGACCATTTGAACATATTGTCAATACCCTTTTGACAGAAGGCTCTCTGTAAAATATGGTGAAATTTGCTCACGAGATTTCAGAGGAGAAGACATTTAAAAATTACACAATTTTTTACATGTACATGTATATAGCCCAGGGGCAAGGACAGATAACCCCCAGGGGACAAAATTTTGATTGTACTAAAAAGTTTTTCTACTTCAATCATACATGTTGCAAATTTTAGCCATTAGTCTTTAATACATTTTGAGAAAAAAATGACTTTTCAACATTTTCCCCATACAAATACAGTCGACTCTCGTTACCTCGAACTTCACGAGACCTGATAAAAATGTTCGAGTTATCAGTAGTTCGAGACAACCAAATTGTGACATCATAGGTATGACGACTGTTCGCCTCAACGTGCTTGGAAGGCACATGTATATGGCAATTTAAATAATTTACGCGTACTTCAGTTTGCATTGTTACTGTTCGTTTAAGGAGATGTTTCTTGAAATAATATCATCAATAAATGTTAATAATAATAAATTTCAAACGTCTCTTGTTGTCTTTTAATACTCCTGTAAATTTGGATTTCCATGAGCTATAAATAAATTACTGTACTGGTTTCCGGTTTGTGTTAGCTATACGTTACGAACTGGTTTGGATTAGCTCCCTTCGCATAGACGACTCGATAAAGAGTTGACTGGTTTCCGCTTTCGCATTAAACGCTTACACTGTTAAGCGGCAGCTGTAAGCTAGTTTGGATTATCTCCCCTGGCATAAACGAACCATCTCAGCGCGGCAAACTGTAAATCCTGCAGAGAAAGCTCGTTATGAACCATCTCATCTGGACCTACACTATTTGTGCGGGTATCCGTACCAGTCTACAGGGTCGGAAAGGTTCAACATCGGTACCCACTTGTGATTCGTCTATTTGAGGCCGTGCACAACTCCTATTAGAAGACTGTGGGACTGTTAAAGACTCGGATCAGCCTGCACGCCCACGAATTTTCCACGTATGATCCTTATCTGGGCTTACCAAAGAGCACCGCCTGACCAAAGAGTAACAAGCGAAGATTTAGACAGCTAGCCTGATCAATACAGGCTGATCAGAGTCTGAACCTGTCGCGCACTGACTTTTCTTAAAGACGCTATATCATTCAGACGGACAGTACTCAGTAGTGAAGAGCATATCTAAACAATAATTTAAAGAAACTTCGTTGATTTATCTTCCATAACACTATTCTGGGCCGCTTTTTATCTAACAAATCAATGACACGAGATGGTGTTGAGCGCCGCGTGTCAAACCCGACTCGACACGCATGTGATTTCATAATTACGGATTTTAGACATTGTTTGTGTTGTTTGTAATTACCTGGACAAAGGGGAAAATTAAAATATTGATTTATTTATCAATGGCCTATTATGATTTTCATTAACTGAGAGACTGGCGGCGCCACATCTCACATTTTTTTTCCTTCGTCATGGTTCGAGTTCGAGATACGCGGTAGTAAAAACTGTGAAAAATATATTCAGGGACTGAAAATGATGGACGAGATAGCCGAAGTGTCGACATAAAAGTAGTTCGACATACACGAAGCTGAAATACAATAAATACATAGGGAAAATAATCGGGACTTAGAAATTAGTTCGACATAAGTGATAGGATTGAGATAAGAGGGGTCGAGATAACGAGAGTCAACTGTATATGGGGATGTAAATTTGATCTTGTCGTAAAAAGTTTCATAGGTCAACCTAGGACCATCATTTGAACAGACTTGGTAGACCTTGAGTCCCTGATGCTATATAGGAAAATTCGGTCTCAAAGCTTTCTTGGTTCTAGAGACGAAGATTTTTAAATGTTTTTACCATATACGCACATCTTGTTCAATGGCGCAGAAACATTCAAGTAATTGTCAATACCCTTTCGACAGAAAGCCCCATGTGAAATCTGGTGAAACTTGCTCACACGGTTTCAGAGGAGACATTTAAAAAATATACAATTTTATACATATATATAGCCCAGGAGCAAGGGCAGATAACCCCCAGGGGACAAAACTTTGATTGTTAATAAAAAGTTTTACTACTTTAATCATGCATTGAAAATTCTGCCATTCATTTTGAGAAAATGACTTTACAACATCTTCCCCATGTAAATGTATACAGATGCAAATTTGATCGTGCCATAAAAAAGTCCAACTGCTGTCATCATTTGAACAAACTTGGTAGACCTTGAGTCCAGGACGCTATATACCAAGATTCAGCCCCAAAGCTTTCTTCGTTCTGGAGAAGACTTTTAAGCGTTTTTACCATATATGGGCATGGCAGCCATCTTGATTAATGGACCATGACCATTTGAACAAATTTTCAGTCCCTCTTAAAAGAGAAGAGTCCACATTGGGCTTGAAGAAAATTGGCCCAGGGGTTTCAGAGGAGAAGTCATTCTAAGGCGACGATGGATGGCAAGTGATCACAATAGCTCATTCTGAGCCTTTGGCTCTGTTAAGCTGAAAATATTATATGGATATCCCCTCTTATCTGGAGCTACGTGGTTCTACACTGTTTGTTCAGGACTATCTGTCCCAATACTTAGGGTGAACACAGTATATGATGTGTCTCAAATATAATCAACTTTGTTCACAATTTCTACATTTTCCACAGAAGTGTCAGTGACATATCTTTGGATAACTTCCTGATAGAGTTGGGGGTTGGCCAAGTGAGTGGACAGGCCCATTCGTAGATCCTGGGCTCCAAATCCTAAGGGCATATGGGAGGTGACTGTTGGGCTCTGGGAATAAATGTAACTACCCAAAAGCCTACCCTGACTACTGACTGGTTCAACAGAAGTGATCTGGACTGGTTCTGGTGAACTATAAACATTTCCTTGAGTATCTTGGTATTTTTCTGCTGCCACAGGATGTATTATCAAATCTGATTCTGTATTTGTATTGGAACCAGTCTGTTCTGTCAATGTATTACCACAAATGATCAAGGAACCGACACTGGTGTCCACTTCCGCATCAACTTCTACCCGCCCCTCCAGACTGGTTCCCTCCATCGTCAATTCCTGCTGCTGTAGAAGTTTCCGATCCTGTGCACTTACAACAAGCTGACCATCTTTGGTAATGATGTCACCAGTCTCGAAGTTTTTGTACTTCATTTTCAGGTTCACGGTGTGTTTTGTGACGACCTCGAGATTGTGTACTTGTCTGATATGTTTATCAAGATTACCCTTCACACCTGTTTTATACTTGCACACAGAGCAAATGTAGGGCTTGTAATTCTGTAAAAGAAGATGAATATGCAGTGCAGTGCAAGAGAATGGCAAGTATACCATACAGAAAGCGCATGCTGAACAAGATCATCATTTTCCATACATAGGAGTTGTCAGGAGTATTTGACGGTAATTCTGGTATGATTTTCTCTAATTCTCCATAAAACATATTGTGGGTACTCATTAGAAGTGCCTCAATGAGGCACTTCTAATGAGTACCCACATTATATGTTTTTTTATGCAGAAATAATAAAAATTATCTCAAAAGTATCACCTGATCCTCCTCCTTAACTCCTCTGTATGGAAAATGAAGGTCCAGACCAGCCTGCACTCAAACTGTCTAAGATTAACCCTTAAACTGCCAATCACAACAACTGTCGTCTGCTTTGTCATCTGCTTGTGAATTTACAAGTCATTTCTGCAAACAGTGTGGACCCAGATCAGACTCAAATATTTTCAATTCTTCTCATAGTAAAAATGAAGCCAAATCATGCAGAAATCTGCAGGGTAGGTAATTTGGAGCCAGATTTTCAACAAGTTCCGCTTGTTCAATTTTTTCTGAAATTTTCATAATATTGTTGTGAAACATCAATAATTCAAATTCAGCAAAAAAAAAGTAAAAAATATTTTCTTAGACAAAAGTGAAAAAAAAATCCGTTTACTATAGATGCTGCATAGGTCAGACCAACTTTTGGCCGTAAGTTTAATTTTAGTGTAAATATTTGAGAACAAAACACAGAAACAGAAAAGACAAATGGTTTCTATAAGATATAGTCAATCAGAATAAAATATTTTCATTTAAAATAAAACGCCAAGCAAAAAAACATCTTTCCAAGAGATGTCGAAAGGACAATAGAGTTTAAAGGTAATAAATAAGGCTAAAATTTCTTAATTACATGAAATTTGCAACAACAAAAAATTCACTGGCTACTTATTAAAGGGCCAAACCTTTATTGATTAACAATTATCAGTACTGTTATCCAGATCCTAAATCACTGGATACAGCATAGCTCCAATTTAGGTACATGTACTTTTGTCAACCAAAAAGTGTTGATTTTGTTCTTCATTTCTTCATGAAAACATATGCTGTGGGTACTCATTACAAGTGCCTTATTAACCCTTGCCCTGCTGAACCTGGATATACCCTGCCTTTGTAAACAGTGCTAATCCAGATCAGTTGGCTTCTGAAGAAGCCAACTGATCTGGATCTAGATTGTTATCATTAAAATTAAGTATTTGAATTTGTATTGACAATCTGGATCGAGTAATCTGACTGGCTGACAATTAGAAGTGGGTGTGGCATCTTAATTTATTCAGCAGGACAACGGAAGGCAGTTCTAATGAGTACCCACAACATATATTTTTATGGAGAAATAAGAAAAGTGTGTAACTGGATACTCCCCCAATCTGGAGCTATGGATATTGTAGACATACATAGCAACTGATAAAGCGCTTTTTTCATCCGAAAAATGATGACATCTTTCTAATTTCTCGACGAAAACGTATGTTGTGGGTACTCATCAGAAGCACCTCGCCGAGGCGCTTCTGATGAGTACCCACAACATATGTTTTCTTCGAGAAATAAGAAAAATAATATGTGGATACCCCCTCTTATCTGTAGCTATGGACATATAAAATCAAACACAGAAAGCTCTGATCAGACTAGGGAGACAAGTTTCAATTCAATACCAAGCCCTACTTTCTGGGAAAACAAAAGAGAAAACTTTTTCAGAATGTCGTCTTCTGACATCTTCTAAATGTGCAGGCTTGTAGGAAAATCAGTTTCAACTCTGACGGAAGAGTGTTCATCTGCTGACAAAACAAAGTGATTTTATAGACTGACAATTACAGTAATTCCATGTATGTATTGCTGTTGTCACAGACAGACGAGACCTCAGATTAATCCTTAAAGTGCCAATCAAAACAGGGATGGACAACATTCTGATTTTTTTTTTTTTTATTTTCAGAGAAAATAAGGCTTGACATTTCATGCTCTAGGCAGATGTTTCACGTGAAAATGATGATGATGACGATGATGATGATGATGAGCTCCAATTTCAAGATGCGTCAACCCACGAACGTCATTTGCGTTAAAATATTATATTAACTTGGTTTGGTATTGCAATGGCTAAAATAATAAGTCATATTCACATGTTATATTGAATCTTATTTTCTCTTAAGATAATAATGATAAAAAAAGCATATTTAAAACTTTTATAATCTGCTACAAATTTCTATGGCTCTTTAAGGGTTAACCACCTGGTACTGTACCTACCACAGAGGATATGGGCCAAAAGTGCAAAAAATGAAGTCGGACTAAACTATCAGCTCAAGACTAAATTGCACAAGAATCCATGAACAGTACAGCTCTTCACCAAAAGACATCTGACCCTTATGCCATATTTACCCACAGTATTCTGACAGCCAGACCTGAGAAAACAATTACAACACAGATCAGATGTTGCATCTGATCCAAGTCTTAACTGTTTGCCATTCAACCGCCACTTTTCAGATACAATACCAGGGCCAAATTGTTCAAAACTAGTGATGTCGTTAGTTAACGTATTGTCAAAACTTTGATCAGAATATCCACTAATATTTTTTGCTGAAAAAATGTGAGTAGCTTTTGCAGATAAGCTACTCACATTTTTTCAGCAAAAATACCTGTGTTAATAGATATTGTACTTACTAGAACAGTTGGCATTTTGACCACTAACAAACTTGTTAAGCTAGCAATGCTTTGAACAACTGGGCCCTGATAGCCAAATCGACTTGTTGAAAGGAGAATCAGTAGCTTACAAATAAGGCATATTTTTTGTTACCAAACAGTGTTGGATATTTCTCATATTTCTTCATGATAAAATATACATAGTAGGTATTCTTCAGGCAGAAGGGCCACTCCTAATGAGTACCCATAACATGTTTTCATATAAAAAAAAAGTGTATACCTATCCTAGTATGAGAATAGCTCCAGACAAGAGAGATACACAGTTGTTTTCTTATTTCTTCACTAAAAACACTGATGGTATTCACTTCATATCATTTCACTGTAATAATTTCAGATAAGAAGCAAATGACCCTGCAGAAAATATTTCATGATTAGTCTCCACGAAAGAAAGTTGACAAACCTCCTGACCTCCAGTTGGACGCGCATCCAACTGAGCCACCAAAGCCAGTAGTTAAATGGACTTGTTCAAATTTTAGGACATGTATGATAAGAAGATAAGATGAACAAAAACAATGTAAATATGGTATCAGTTTCTGGGCTTAAAACTGTCCAGTTGAAAATGAATTACCTTGTGTGTATGCATTAACTGTATATGTTTCCTTAATCCTGGTGCATCCACACATGCATATGTACAACCTTCAAATGTACATTTGTAAGTCTTTTCTGAAATTAAAAAAAAATACAAGAACAATTATAACTTAACTTGTTTTTCAAAAATACAACAACAAAAAACAAATGTCTTCCTTATGGGCATCAAACTGCATGGTACATTCACCGTCAGAGGGAGTAATACAAAAAAAAATACATATCCAAGAGTTATGGTTCTTGTATAGCTCTAGATAAGGCGCTTTTTCAACTAAAAAGTATCTATATTTTTCTTAATTCTTGACAAAAACATATGTTAAGGGTACTCATTAGAAGCGCCTCGACGAGGTGCTTCTAATGAGTATCCACAACATGTTTTCATCGAGAAATAAGAAAACTATTTATCTGATACCCACTTTTATCTAGGCCTATGGTTCTTGTTCTCTGGGCATTTTCCAATGTAGATTAACATTTCTATGACGTCTCGTGAAGATATCCTAACACTTTTAAAGTTATAGAGAGGAAACTATTTTGTCACAGAAAGGGCTACTTACAAAGTTCTAAGAGGCATAACTCGAAAATATATATCCGAGAGACAGGTTCTTGTGCTCTGCACCTCCAATATTGGTTAATATTTCTGTGAAGTTCCATGATGAATCTTGAATGGTTTTCAAGGTATGAGCAGGTACTATTTTGTGAGGGACAGATAGACAGATGGACAGACAGACACCTGTGACAAAGACAATATGTCTCCGGACCCTGAAGAAGGGAGACATAATAAAGACAATTCAAAGTTGGTGTCACTATACTGTTATTAAATATTCCAAGAGAACTTCCTGCCTGAACATACAGGACCAATTTCATCAGTCCTGCCACTCATGAAGTTTGCCACACAACAAATACATTTTAGAATCCAGTCAATTAGACTTTTTTTCAAATGAGAAAGCAGTAGTTTTTTTTTTTGTTTTTTTTCCCTATTACATTTGTATCTTGCTTGATAGGTCAAGCACAAGGACCAAATACTATGTAGTTACAATATTTTCAGAGAAAACAGATGTTCGCCCACCAAGTTTTTCTACTGTTGTGACCTTGAAAATTAGGTCAAGGTCACCAAAATCTAATCAGATCATAGCCATGAAAATTTGGTATGAATTCAATTACTAGTTCACAAGATATTGTGCAGATTAGAAAGTGTCACCCCAATGCCGTATCATGCCAATAACAACAGATTCAGCACCAAAAACAATATAGCAAATAGTGAGCAAAGCTCACATACCCCTAACCATAGCTATCAGCGGTATGTTGAACCATAATTTTGTAGATGCAAATTTCCCCAAGTATTGCATGGGAGAGATGGGCAAAAAGTATAAAATCTCATCATCTTGGTTTTCTCTTACACAACATACTTCAGCACTGTCAGGGTGTATTCAAAATATGAAGACTGGTTCTAGTAGCAGGTGAGAAATCTGTGATGGATTTTTATAAGAGAGAAAAATGGACAATTAAAGAGAATGACAAGCATGAGGATGCTGATTCTCTCTTACACAGTACAACTATTCATACCCAATGTTTGTACCAAATTTCAAAATCCTAGGTGGAGTAGTTCCTGAGAAATCTGTGATGACACCTTTTATTTGAGAAAAAGAAAAATGGACAAATAAAAGGAATGAAAAGCATGAGAATGCTGAATCTCTTTTACACAATAAAGTAGTAATACCCAATGTTTGTACCAAATTTCAAAATCCTAGGTGCAGCAGTTCCTGAGAATTTTTTTTTATAAATTTCCCTATGCATTATACTGGAGTGAGAGATGGAAACATGAAAAAGGTAAAAAGAAGGCAAAAGAAATTTTAGCATTGTGGTTTTCTTTCACACAATATACTTCAGTCCTCTGTAAATGTATACAAAATTTGAAGACTGGCTCTCTTAAGAGCTGATAAATCTGTGACAAAAAAATTATATTCCAGAAAAAGAAAAATGGACAACTAAAGGATATAATAAGCATGAGAATGCTGATTCTCTTACATAATACAACCAGTCATACCTAATGTTTATACTAAATTTCAAAATCCTAGGTGAAGTAGCACTTGAGAAATATTTGACAAAAAATATTTTATTAGAGAAAAAAAATGGACAAATAAAGGGAATGATAAATATGAGGATGCTGATTCTTTCTTACACGATACAAGTGGTCATACCCAATGTTTGTACCAAATTTCAAAATCCTAGGTGCAGGAGTTCCTGATAAATCTTTAAATGGGTTAACATTATCCATTTCATTGCACAAAAAAAAAAAAATACGAGGAATGTTCGAAATGAATTGCTTATTGTCCTCTAGCTCGATATCCACGTGGGGCACGATAAATACCAATACATGCCTGTATAGGGCTATTCAATATCTACACAATGGTGTATAAATGTACATGTTAGACTAAGTGTAAGACATAAAATTTGCCATTTGAATACATGCAGTCATTGACCACTGCAGTAAAAATGGTTGGTAGAAGCATCGACAAAAAAGATGAAATACGGGCTTACATCAAAGCTCGCTCAAAACTTGGTTGTTCTTTGAAGAAGATGATGACTGAAATTTCTACTGCTTTTGGACCTTCTTGTGTGTCTTATGACACAGTTCGGCAGTGGAAAAAGAAATCTGAGTCTGGTGTAGAGTCCATCAAAAATGCACCGAAATCAGGTAGGCCAAAATCTGCATCTCGTAAAGAAATTGTTTCCAAAATAAAGGAAATCATTGAAGGAGATGCCAGATTTACAGTTCGTGATATTGCACGAAAGGTAGGCATATCACTATCAACGGTTCACCTTATTTTGAAGAAGCATTTGAAAGTCAGAAAGATTTCTGCTAGATGGGTGCCACATCTGCTGACTGACGAGCAAAAGAGGCAACGGGTTAAGGTGACCAAAAAGCTGCTTCAAATGTTTCCAAAATATGACAAAAAGCAGTTTGCCAATGTCGTCACAGGTGATGAAACCTGGGTCCATTATTTTGAGCCCGTCAGAAAGGTTAGCAATAAGATCTGGGCCACTAAACACAGCAAACGCCCAATAATTGCCAAACGTTCTTTGAGTACAAAGGTTTTGTATGCAATCTTCTTCTCTGGTGAAGGAGTCGCAATAAAAGTGCCAGTGAAAAAGGGCAAAAGCATCACCGGAAAGTACTACAAAGACGTAGTACTGAAGAAACTGAAAAAGTATTATCAGAAACGACGCCCTGCCACTGGTTTTAAACATGTCCATCTTCTACATGACAATGCCCCAGCTCATATCTCCGCAATAGTTACGGCGTTTTTGAAGAAAGAAAAAGTAACTGTTTTGCCTCACCCCCCGTATTCCCCAGACCTTGCCCCATGTGATTTCTTTTTGTTTCCGAAATTGAAAGCATTCCTTGCTGGGCAGAAATACCAGTCCCAACAGGCACTTGGATCTGCCATTCATCAGTACCTTATTACTGTGCCCAAATCAGCGTACCGTGACGCCTTCAAGAAGTGGATACATCGGCTGAAACTTTGCATTTCTAGCCACGGGGAGTACTTCGAGGGCATGAAATGAGTACTTTTGGGCTAACTTGAAATTTGAAGTCTCCAGACAGAAATAAGCAATTCATTTCGAACATCCCTCGTAGTTTCCTGATATTTTTAAAACTTTATTGGTATATGACCATGTTTAAGGCGTAGCACTCGAGGTAAAATTTTCAGCTGATGACATACTGAAAATATTTTCTTATATTTCCCTGAAAACAGGTTTTGACATTTCATGCAAATTGTCTCCAATGGAGACAATTTGCATGAAATGTCAAATCCTGTTTTCTGGCAAAAATAAAAAAAATATCATCAATGGGTCATGTGCTGAATTAGCCCAGAGAATAGTAAAGGTTAATGAACATGCCACTACCTACCTCCATGATATTTTACATGTCTCTTGAGCTCGCTTTTTGTTGTACAACTCTTCTGACAAATGGAGCACACAAATTGTTTGATACCTTCAACAGAGACAAAGTAATAAGAAAAACAAAGTTAATAGTACAGCTCACTTACATGCAGCTCCAGATAAGGCACTTTGTTTCAAACAAAACTTGTTGATATTTTTCTTATTTCTCCTCGAAAACATATGTTGTTGGTACTCATTAGAAGCACCTTTCCAAGGTGCTTCTAATGAGTACCACAACTTATGTTTTCGAGAAGAAATAACAGAAATAATACTAATCTGGATACCATCACTTAGGCCAGAAAAAATTAATTATTAGATTCTCATCCCACCCACCCCCCAAAAAATCTGACCAAATAAAAAACTTTGAGGTGGAAAACTTTTTCAGAGACAGCTGGACTTATGCTGAGAACAGACTTTATAACACTTTTAAGAATTGCAAATAAATTAGTTGTCATGCAAAAAGAATTAAAACAAGGTTTTCTTCCTTTTGCACATGAATATGATTGTCAATTATCTTGTTTATTATGATTTACCTCTTCACTGGATGGCCCAGGAATAAATAATAAAATCTGGATGAGAATCTAATAATTAATTTTCTCTGGCCTTATCTGGAGCTATGCAGGGCAGTCCTTTTAAAATGCTATGGTTGGGTCTAAGAAATGACATAGCTTAGTTAGTGAATAGCATTATAATGAAACTACACATTTCATAACTTTTCAGTAGTCAAGTACACATATTGGTATTTCCATGAACATAAGTTGTGGGTACTCATTAAGAATGCCTTGCCCAACAATATGTTTTCATTGAAAAATAAGAACAAGAAAAATGCCTGACTGCATTATGGACAGGTTTTTTTTTTAAATAACGAAGAAAAAGAGAGTTGTCTCTCTTGCATGTGAAACCCTGTTGGTCCTCCTCTTCATCCCTACCAAATATAAAAGCAATCCACTGAAGAATATAGATAACAAGTAACTTTAAAAAAAAGGTTAACTAAAAGGTTGACCAGGGATGATGCCTGCCCGACACCTGCCCACCCAGACATCGCTCTTTTAAAGGACAGATTTTTTTAAAAACCTGTCCAAAAAGAATTATCTGGATTGCCCTCTTATGGAGACATACAACTTGTTAAGGAGGGGTATTTGATGGTAATTCAGGCGTATTCAGGGGTGTAAAATTTCACTCGCCCGCTCGCATTTGCGAGTAAATTTTAAGGCAGGGCGAGTGAGAGTTTCAGAACTTTCTTCACTCTTCCTTCATTTTTAGCATCTAAATGAAAAATTTAGACCATAAGGGCGAGTACATTTTAAGGGAATTTTACACCTCTGATATTTTTTCCATAAAAACATATGTTGTGGTACTCATTAGAAACACCTCAATGATTTGCACCCACGTCATTTGTTTTTATGGAAAACTGCAGAAAATTTTCCCAGAATTATCATCAAATACTCCTCCCTAACAAGTCCACTGGGCAGAACTATTTAAAATGTATAAAAAAGTCATCAAGAATCAAATTAGTGGGAAATGAGGCTTGACAGTGTTATATCCAAAATAGTGTAGACTAGCTCCAGTCTCCAGTGACTAAATATTTTTTCTTAGAATCCTGTTTGATAGTCCACTAAAATAAGCTTGAACCAGTATCTAACAACAATCCAAGTACAAAACTATTACATATAGATATGTTAAAGCTGTCCAGGTCTTCAGAAAACTTTAACTAAAATGTGTAACATAAAATTTCTAAGTCTGTTCCTTTCCACCTAGTCTGGGTCATAACTCCAGATAAAGCAGATTTTTCTATCAAAAATTGTTGATATTTTACTTGTTTCTACACAAAAATGTATGTTGTAGGTACTCATTAGAAGCACCTCTTTGAGGTGCTTCTAATGAGTATCCACAACATGTTTTCGTGGAGGAATAAAAATGGTCTCCTGAAACCCATTCTTATCTGGAGATATGGCATGTGGATATCAGTACTTTTATAATGAATGATCTGTGGCTGATAAAACATACCATTATGAGCATTCTTGTGTCTCTCCAGATCTTGACTGCTCTTGGTGAGGTAGTTACAGATATCACAGATGTACCTTTAATATAAAGAGTGCAGAATGTGAATGATGATGGTTTGGTGTTTCACACCCATTTCAACACTATTTAAGTCCTATTTAGATGACTGAGGGTTGCTAATGGAAGGCTCTGTGCAATAAAGCATCGTACCGTCATAACAGCATCCTAGATAAGCTGGGTATTTGCCTAAATACACTATACACAAAAATGCAAATAAAATAATTTTGTTGTGTATCAAAACTCAAATAAAATCTCTGATATGCAAAACAAAAATTATGAGTGCGTACATGCCTATTTTACAAGCGAAATTTCACGAAATGAATATTACCATCTGTGCATATCTACTGCACACAGATTGTGGTTTTCTACAGCCTTATTGCGTTTCTCTGATGGTAATAGCTGGTAACCAGTCAAGTTTTCATTCATCCAAAATGGCTACCAGAAAACCAGGGCTGTGTTCAGTAGTGCAAAGTGATTATGAAAATTTTGCCCTAGATCCCTGTACCTAATGACGAGTGCCAACAGGAGCAGGGGTCCAGGGCAAAATGCGAGTAACTTGCACTTCTGAAGGCAGCCCTGGAAGAAAGAAAAACTCTATGGAATTACAGATGAATAAAATTTCTGGCTATTTAACCCTTAAAGCGTCAAGAAAACCTACATCTGAAAATGTTGTCTGTTTATGTCATCTGCTGCATCTTCTTACAAACTTTTTAAATATACTTTTTGCATATAGGCAAACAGTGTGGACCCAGATCAGACTGCTCCTAGAGGAGCAGTCTGATCTGGGTCCACACTGTTTGCAACAATGACTTTTAAAGTATTCGGCAGAAGACAAAGCAGATAACAATTGTTGTGTTTGGCGTCTTAAGGGTTAAGACAGCTAACAACTGCTTGTAATCGGACTACATATACTTTAGAGTGAGATCAACGAGATCATTGCAATGAGCCGTTTTGTGTTTGTGTTGAGGTTTTACGGCCCAGTCAACCCAATAGGGTCATGTCGAGCACGGTCAGTTTACCTAACCACACATTTACTGGGCAGGCTTAGTCCTCTAAGCGGTTAACCAGTATTGTGCACATTCTTTCGCCAGAAAATGACAACTGCCCTTCTTGAATCAGCGGAAGGGAGAGAATGACCGTAGAAAATATTTCACGATCAATCTCCACGAAAGAATGTTGCCAACCTCGGCGGGGGTTGAACCCGCGACCTCCTGGTCTCCAGTTGGATGGCGCATCCAACTGAGCCACCGAGGCTGGCAATGCAATGAGCCGTTTTCTATAGCGTAGGCAATTGTTGAAAATTGTTCTAGAGGGTCAAAGATGAAACTGAAAGAACAAGTTCACAGGCAGGTGATAGAGTAATGGATAAAACTATCAATAGCTTGTTAGCTAAATATCCTTGGCTGGTGATAGATAAAGAAGGCAAGGAAATAAGAATGTCAAGAAGTATGTGTAAATCGTCTCATCAAAGACTAAAAATTAGGGACCCCTAACATTCAGCTTTCTAATATTTTATGTCATGTGTAGTAAGCAGCAAAATAATTCTGGTGAGTGCCAGCAATATATGTTTTCATGAACAAGCAATACAAGCAAGCAACTTCAACCTGTGTTTTTTGTGTCTGTTTTTGTGAAGTAAAAAGATCTTTATGCTGATACCCTGATGGGTGGTTTGTACGCTGACTGTATGATTTGTATTCATCTGACCGAGGCAAATGTATTCATCTGACCATGGCAAAAAAAACTTTTTTTTTTATTTGTTAAAAGTTTGTTGTGGTAAAAAGAGCTTATATATGTATAAAGGATGAGTGGTTTGGGATTGTTGGTGAGAGGAAAATCTTTTAATTTTTGACAGAGTTATTGCCCTTTTCAGTATCTGAGGACTGATGTCTGGCCTCTTATTCCTTTACTACACAGAACATCTAGATGAAACTTCACAGATATGTAAAGGACCCGAGGCTATATATTATTGTCAAGGGACATAATTCTGGTTGGCCCATTCCAAAGCTTATCTGTCCTTCCTATTTCTGCAAAATGGGTTTTGTTGACCATAGAGACAGGGTATCATGTAGTGTCTGTCATGCATTTATTTACTACAGTCAACCTTGTGAGGTATATAATACATATTCTAACACTCCTCACCTATATAGCCAATGGTTAAACTCAGTGATATATTATGCAATAAATCACTGGGCGGAAACGCGCGACGCTATCTGGCGCCTTTCCGACGTCATTTCGACACGCTGCTGACGTCAGTCTTAGTTTCTACGACGCTAGACTGTGTAACGTCGTTTTTCTCACTTCAGCAACGTAAGAAATGCATGTAAAAGTCAGCGTTACAGTCAAAACTTTTGGCGGGATTTCTTTATTCGATGGCGGAAAGTTTGAAAAATCTAAAGGCTACAATTATCTTTTCGTCGTTTTCTATGTGTTAGAATCGAAATAGATCAGCTCTTGTGCGTGATTTGTTGAGTAATAAATCACAGTTTGTCGGTCAGTTGTAAGAAGATAAATCACTCGCGCTCCGCGCTCGTGATTTGATCCACTTTACAACTGACCTCCAAACAGTGATTTATTACTCAACAAATCACTGCTAGAGCTGATCTATTTCTTAAATGAACACAGTGCACAGCCCTGTGCACAAAGTGGCTGTCATAGGGAGTGGCTGTTATAGAGGTTAACCCTTAAGATGCCAAACACAACAACTGTCATCTGCTTTGTCATCTGCTTGTGATTTTAAGTCATTTTTGCAAACAGTGTGGACCCAGATCAGACTGCTCCTCTAGAAGCAGTCTGATCAGAATCCATACTATTTGCCTATATGCAAAAATATGTTTGAAAAGATTGCAAGAAGACGCAGCAGATGACATAAACAGACTTCATTTTGAGTCCTTGAAAACAGTTGAACTTCAATGGCTCAAAGATCTTTTGGACTATGAAAATTTGTTCTAGACGTGGGTAGTTCGAGCCACTGAGGGTTAATCATAATGCCAGATCAGGAGGTAACTGGGAATAATTTAGGAATGTCTTTTCCATCTTCTATAAACTAACGTATGTTGAGTGTACTCATTAGAATTGCCTTGATGAGGCAATTCTAATGAGTACACACAACATACATTTTCATGATAGAATAAGAAAATTTCCCTAAAATATCCCTAAAGGTTTGTTTTCTGGAGCTATCAGAAGAATTTCCTACGGACTCAAAAACAAGCTTTGAATCATCCATGGTAAACGTGCCATCCGTGTTCGAGCCATTGAGGTTTAACTGTATATGCACAAATTATCAATCAGAAACCAAATGCAGATGGACAAATCATATATCAATGACGCAGATGGGTATAATCTTGTGCTTTGTGGTTATCTAGCAGAGGCCGACTGTAGTAAAAAGAGCTTATTGTCTGTATCTATGTGGCATAGGAAAGGTGTGGGGAGAAAAAATAAAAAATAACTTAGGCCAAATAAAAAAAATAAGTGAGCTTCAGGTTACACAGAATTTTAAAAGGGACGGTAGGTTGGAAAATAGTTCTTTTTTTGTTAAAAGTTTTTATATGGGGTTAATAGGAAAACAATATGGCCGAATAGGGAAATCCCTACAAAATCCTTAAAAAACTTTAGGATCAGTGGTGAAAAATTAGGCATGGTCAGGTAACCTGAAACACACACTTTTTTTATTTTAGGCCTTATGTTTTCTGTTTATCTTGCAGAGGTTGACTTCAATAAAAATAGCTTATGCTTTGTAGTTACCTGACACAGGTAGGATGTGGGGAGAAAAAAAATCAAAGAACTTACGCTTTGTATTTATCTGGCAAAGGCTGATTATGTGTTCTGAACAAATGCCAACATAGTTCCGACTTTTGTAGAAATTTCTCCGAGCATAAATGGCACAACTCGCCCCATGATGCCTCACCCATATGGTGTCGCTTGATATGTACCTAAAAAACAAGACCATACATCCCAACAAAGTAAACATTCTGGAGATAATGGTTTCCATATTTGTTTGCACAAAAACATAATCTATGGATATCACAGAAACTGTCTGAGCAACTCAATTTCAGTGACCTTCAGAGCATTCACAAGATCTGTTTTGGTTAAGAAAAAAAATAAAAAATGTCCCAACTTATCACCCCAAGTATCCTCTTATCTGCAGCTATGCAGCCACTGTTAGACTGCTACAGCATCACTTTAGCTTTAGCTCCAAATACAGTCGAGCTTCAATGGCTTTTCTGATTTTCTTTATAAAAGCTTATGTTGCATTGACAAGTAGATGCAATTCAAATGGGTAACCACAACATATATCTTTATAAAGAAGCAGACAAAAAGTGCACAGGCTGTAATCTGAAGACTCTGGAATTTCTTGATTGTGCTCTAATGAGACTGAATACGGTAATCACATGAACATCACCTAAGACTGGCTAATCAGCGCTGAAAAAATAATCGATTATCAGTCCTGCCATTGTGATTGATAATTGATCAGTAATCACTGAAGAGTTGGTCATAATTTTACCTGTCTGTCTGAGCATGACGCTTACCATATGTTATACTTTACTGTATGTATTTGGTTTGACAGGCCTGAGCAAACAGTGTAGACCCAAATGAGACACTGCAAAACGCAATGTCTCATCAGGGTCTACACTGTTTGCCACTCATCAAGGTATTTTTAGACACAACATTGGGTAGTAAATTGGACTTGTTCAAATTTTAGATAAAGTATGGTAAGGAGTTGAGATGATTGAATACTAAGGGATATATACGGTTAAGTAACAGACACAGAAATCAAATGATCAATTCTTAGCAAATCTGTAACAATAATCATTTTTGTGAAAATTATTGATCAATTAATTAATTATCCGATTAATTGTGCCACCCTTAACTGCACCATAACAATACTGGTGGTTGCCTCAAGAGGAATGGATACACTTTCAGGGGAGGCAACTCTGTCAAAATTGTTTTACCTTCCTTTTGTAAAAGGCTCTTCTCTAAAAGAAAAAGGAGCAGATTATTTCCTATTAAAGTAGACCCTTTTTCAGGAGGGGATTTATGTGCAGGAAAGCAAACAGGAAATCATGAAAGTTGTCTCCCCTGTAAAAAATGGTGGTACAGTGAACACCTCGTTACAACGACAGCATTTTTTCCGAAAGACATTGCCATTAAAATGAATTTGCTATTGTACAGAATTCTTAAAGAGCAGACTGATATGTAAGAAAGGTCCTGTTTTTGTTCATATTTCCTCATAGAACATACATGTATGTCTTGGATATTTGTTAGAATCGCCTCAATGAGGCAATTCTAACAAATATCCAAAACATATGTTTCTTTAAAGTATTAAAAACAATATTCTTGCATAATTTGTGACTAATGGTCACCTCTTAAGCGAAAATTTTGTGACAATCAAATTATCATCATATTGAATTTTGTTGTTGTATCGAGTATCGGTATAAAGAGGGTTGTCTGTAAATGTACCAACTATGCTCTTAATGACTGTACAAATTGTGCATGTCCAGAGAGTGCTCTAGCTCCAGTCTAATGCTATAGACCCTGACAACTCTATATTCTGCAGGGATCTGGGTCTACATTCTTTGCAAGGGGCCAGCTTGGCCACATAACTTTCGTGTGGTGACTGATCATGAAACCATTTCTAGTCATTTTCCCCATTCTGCTGATTAAAGATGGACAGTGGCCAGTTGCTAATGAAAGTATGTGCACAAGCTTACAGGACTAAGCCTGCACAGGAAAAAGTGTGAGTAGGTTAACTGACTGGCTCAGCATGACCTTAACAGTGTTGACTTGGCCATAAAACTCATAACTCAAACAAAACAAACCCTACTGGTACTGAATTTTCCCTAAGTGTTGGGACAGTCACATCTGAGCAAACAGAGTAGAGCCAAATAAGTTCGTGAATAGGGCATCTGATCAGGGTCTGTAGTGTTAGTCATCCAGCAGTATGTAGACAGTTCACACTTCAGAAAAGCCATGGTTTATAAACACAGAGTACTAATAATTTTTTTATTTCTCCATAAACATACCTCAGCAAGGTGCTTCTAATGAGCAACCACGTTTTAAACTAGAATTCCAACAATCGGATGTGGCGCCTGCTTTAAGCGCCAGCCATTTGATATAAAAAAAACCATTGCATTTGTCCTAATAATGGCTTCTACCCCTTGACCTGTATTTTACAATGATATATCCTTCTGCAAGCTTCAAATGAAATCAATGCACCCCTGCAAAAGATACTGAGCAGAAAAGAACAAAGCAGGAGTTGTCCTTCTTGAGCGGGACACTTCTACATGATATATGTCCCTTCCCAATATTTTCAAATTATCTCAAACAGTACAGGAGTTACAGCCTGCACAATATTTCGGCTTCATGGGAATAAGTACACAACGAAGAAAGTGAGATTTGTCTCTCGTGCATGTGACATGTCCTATCTATGCCTCTATTAAATATTATCAAAATATTTCAAACCACTGACAAGTTATGGCTAGCACATATATACCCTTCCGCAAACTTCTGATGAAATAAATGCATCCCTTCAAACTTATTGAAAGGAAACCAATTTCTTAACCCACCCAACAAAAACTAAGTCAAAAAAGTGCTATAACTCAGCCAAAATTCAGCGGATGATTACCAATATCAAACTTGATCTGTATTTTACAATGATTATAAACTTCTGCAACTTTTGAATGTAATCAATGTATCCCTTCAAAAGTCATTGAGCGGAAACGAAAATTGTGACAATGACACCGACGCCAACAGATACATGATCCCTATGTGTCTGCCATACTGGCAGGCAACACAAAAATATCAGGTGCTTCTAATGAGTATCCACAACAAGTTCTTGTGGATAAAATATACTGATATTTTTTTTAACCCATTGCATACTGAATAGACTTTCCCACACTATATATTGGAAGAGTCCAATTTCAATTTTAGGGTGGTAAGGCTATGAGATTTACATATTTCTAGAGAAAAATGGCTAAACTATTTGCAAACAGTGGAGACCCTGATCAGACGCCACATTCTGTGGTGTCTGATCTGGGTCTGCACTGTTTGCCAAGTACCCTTATACAGGTCTCCCAACTACAATGGGTTAAACATAGCAGCATTTTTTCTTATTTCTCCACAAAAATTTGTAGTGGGTACTCATTAGAAGCACCTGGTATTTTTCTTATTTTTCCATAATTGATTGTGTTAGGGTTTAATGACATGTCAATCCTTGTGGGTCATTTTGTGTCGTCGCCCAGAGAAAGGGAGAAGAGAGATAGTAGAGGAGATGAGAGAGAGGGACAGGAAGAAAGAGAAACAGGAATAAAAATAAAGAAAGAGAAGAAATAAAAGCTTTCCCCCTCTACCCTTACCTGCTACAAGGATAGCAGATCTTGCCCAACTGTAAGCCAATATCAGTTGGACACCCTGGTGACGTAAGATACACGAAACCTTCGCCACACCTGACCACCCCCTCATTTTTCCATAAAAACATGTTTTAGGTATTTATTTGAAACACCTCCCAAGGCATTTTGTGGAGAAATAAGATAAAATATTTATTTGGCTAACACTCTTATCTAAAGCTATGAATGCTCATGAGTAATATGTGAAGTCTTGTGTTGGCAAGTACTAATCTACACTTGACACTATCCAAGCTAATACTTACATCCAAACCAGCATGTTGGTTAAAGCGTTCTCCACAATGCTTACACTCAAACACCCTGGCTCCAGTATGGATGTTAAGATGGGTGGCAAGCACGCTCTGTAACTTGAAAGCCTTCCCACAGAATTCACAAATATGAGGACGTTCAGAGTTGTGACGACTGTTTATGTGGGTTTGCAAGTTGTTCTGGTTTGCAGAGATGTAACCACAGCCCTAGACGAAAAGAAACAAATAGCATATGATTTATCTGGTTCCGTTGAAACACCCTAAAACACCCCGAGCTACATTAAAATCACCCCAAACATACCCCAGAAACACATTTTAAACTTCTTGAGTCACAGATCAAACAGTTGAAAAATATGGTTAAATATTATATGATTATAATCATCTACATACATTATAGAAAAATTAACAAATTATTTCTACATAGCTTCAGATGATTTAAGGCACCTTACCTAATGTGTCTTGTTTGTTCAATAGCATGTAAGATATGAATTTCTATAATGGGTCATCTTCTTTGAATGTGATATAACAGGGTAAAATGTTTATTCATCCTTTCTGTCATTTATTTGTTTGTTTCTTTGTTTGCTCATGCCCTCGTTCGAGTGCATGTATTTAAGAACAATGTCATATGCAGGTCCAGTGGCAGACAAAATGGCCTTAAGCATTTTTGTAAACAAATGTTTGTTTGTTTGTTTATCATTGCAAAGATCCTGCTCAAACTGTCCAGATGCACAAGCACATACTGATCCGAACTTTGGTGGTCATATGTTTTCGTGGATGCCATCCCTTATTTCATTAAGTCTTTTTCTACTGTAAAGACCCAAAGACCTTGGTCAGACTGTGCAGATGCACATGCATGCACATGCTGATCTAAAACTTTGCTGGTCAGGTGTTTCTTGGGCATCACTTCATGTTTCATTTAAGTTATTCTTTTTTTGCAAAAGTCCTGACCGGCCCATATTTCACTTACGTTCATCTGTTGCAAAGAGTGAAAGACCCAGATCAAACTGTGTGGCGGCCCATTATACTGAGCTATCAAACACTTCTGATACCCCATTCTACTTGAGATAACAAATAAACAAAGTAATTAAGAGAGAAAAATAGATAAAGTAAGAAGGTTCATTAATAAAGTGGTTTGGGGTATTTCGCCAAAGCGCTTCTAGTGAGTACCCAGTCTAATTACATAACATAACATATGTTTTTATGGAGAACTGGGCCCAGTTGTTCAAAACTAACGATGTCGTTAGTTAACGATTCGTTAAAATTTTAATTGAGTGATACGCAAATATGCTGAAATTTTTTGCTGAAAAAATGTGAGTAGCTTTTGCAGTGCAAAAGCTACTCACATTTTTTCAGCAAAAAATATCAGAATATTGTATATTGAATCCGCTAAAACAGTTAACGAAATGACCCTTAACGAGCTCGTTAAGCTAACGACGCTTTGAACAACTGGGCCCTGGAGAAAAGTATCCCAGAATTATCATCAAATACTCCTTCTTCACAAGTCCTCTGGGAAGGCAACCAGTTGCCAACCAGAGCCCAGTTGTTCAAAACTAACAATGTTATTAGTTAACGTATCGTTAAAACTTTGATCACTAAATATGGCATATACACTAATATTTTTGTTGAAAAAATGTGAGTAGCTTTTGCATTTGCATTAGCTACTCACATTTTTTTCAGCAAAAATAACTGTGAATTAGATACTGTACTTACTAGAACAGTTAACAATTTGATCCCTAACGAGCTTGTTAAGCTAACAACACTTTGAACTGGGCTCTGAAGTTACAAAAGTTGTCTTCTTTGCAAACAAGAAATGTATGTTTGTAAAACACTATGCCCCAAACTATATGCTTGTGGCTACAAAACGCCTAACTTATAAAGGAGCATACCAGGTAACTCTCATAAAACAAGAAATTGCCAATGAGCAGTGCTTATTAGATACACCCTGCAAGGACCAAAACGCTATGGATGGCTGGACAGATGGACAACATGAAAACAGTAGTCCCTCCCTCCACTCCTCTCCCCAAAAAACAGTTTGAGCTGGAGAGTGTGGGGGGAAGGGGGGTATAATTAATCCTATTTTCAATTTTTCATCAGATAATCTACTCCTCAGGCCCAGTAACCTGTTAAGACTGTCTGTGAGTGGATGGAAGGAGGGGTTCAATACATGTAATTGCCAAATTTAAGCAGTCCACTAGAGAATAATGTAGAGTAGATTTTGCATGCTTTCCACTAGCAGACTGTGATTACATGTATGTTGGCAAAGTTTAAATTATACATTTCTTTGCTACATACATTACAGTTAAAATTTATACTTCTAATCTGAAATTCAACAAGTGGTTCAAACCTAACAGCACCAAATTTATTACTAGATTTTTAGCAGAATTTGTTTGTGTTGAGGTTTTACGGCCCAGTCAACCCAATAGGATCATGTCAAGTGTGGTCAGTTTACCTAACCACACGTTTACTGGGCAGGCTTAGTCCTCTAAGAGGTTAACCAGTATTGTGCACATTCTTTTGCCAGAAACTGACAACTGCCCTTCTTGAATCAGCGGAAGGGAGAGAATGACCTTAGAAAATATTTCACGATCAATATCCACAGAAGAATGTTGCCTACCTCGGCAGGGGTTGAACCCGCGACCTCCTGGTCTCCAGTCGGACGGCGCATCCAACTGAGCCACCAAGGCTGGCATTAGCCGAATTAGCATTGTGCAATGTTAAATAAGTGACAGTAAAAAGAAAATCATACACAGCAAGGACCCTGATCAGCCCACACATCAGCAGTCTGTTCAGGGCTCTAGCAAGCAAGCAATATAGCCAGCACCACATGGTTTTTTGATTGAATTGAGGTTTTACTGCCAAGTTAAGTCATTATGGTCATGATGAATCAGTCAGTTTACCTGAAAACTCTTTTCCTGGACAGGCTTAATCTTCTAAGCTGTTAACCAGTACTTGTGTACATTCTCTGGCTAGAAACTGACAACTGCCCTTCATTAATCAGCAAAAGGGAGAGAATAACTGTAGAAAATATTTCATGATCAATCCGCGGAAGAATGTTACTGGACAGGACAAGGATCCAAATCCGCCTGGCCAAGCCACACGGAAGATTTGGACAGGGCATACTATACAACAAGAGCTCCGTCAAGCGGGGCATTATACACCCGTGGCAAGTAATAAGATGCAGCACATTAACTGGCTTCTGTATAATTCAGTGCTCCGGATATAAACTGAAAGTGGAATTACAAAAAAAAAAAAAAAAAATTCATTGGGGCATAATCTCTGCTGATATTTGGTGTACTGTAACTTAAGGGTCCAAGATGGCCAAGAAATTAAGGGGGAAGTTTGCTGCTTCTAGGGAGAAGTACTTTCTGACGGAGGACACACCACAGAAGCATGGCTATATTATAAGCTCATATGAGCCTTTGGCACACTATTACCTCTAAACAATAAGCTGTGAAAAGTTTACAAAAACTTTCAAAGGGGCATAAATCTGCAAATATTTGGTGCACTGTAACCTAAAAATAATATGTGCTGCTCCACATCATCATGTAAGTATTTATGAAGTTTCAGCTTGATCGGATGTAAACTGTAGGAAGATTTAGCCGGAAACAAAAAATTAATAGAAATTTTCAAAGGGGTTTAACTCTGCTAATATTTGGTGGACTGTAACCTTGAAACAATATGCGCTGCTCCACATCATGGTCTTACTACAAATCAAGTTTCAGCTTGATCGGATGTAAACTGTAGGAGGATTTAGCCGGAAACAAAAAATTAATAGACATTTTCGAAGGGGTTTAACTCTGCTAATATTTGGTGGACTGTAACCTCGAAACAATACGTGCTGCTTCACATCATGGTCTAACTGTACATGAAGTTTCAGCTTGTTTGGATGTAAACTGTAGGAGGATTTAGCCATAAACTAAAAATTAATCAAAATTTTCAAAGAAGTATAACTCTGCTAATATTTGGTGAACTGTAACCTCGAAATAATATGCGCTGCTCTACATCATGGTCTAACTATACATGAAGTTTCAGCTTGATCGGATGTAAACTGTAGGAGGAGTTAGCCTGAAACGAAAGTCTACTGAAATTTTCAAAGAGGCATAACTCTGCTAATATCTGGTGGACTGTAACCTCGAAATAATATGCGCTGCTCCACATCATGGTCTAACTATACATGAAGTTTCAGCTTGATCGGATGTAAAATGTAGGAGTTAACCGGAAATGAAAAGTTTACAGAAATTTTCTAAGGGGCATAACTCTGCAAACATTTGGTGGACTGTAACCCCAAAACAATATGCGCTGCGCCACATCATGGTCTAACTATATACCAAGTTTCAGCTTGATCGGATGTAAACTGTAGGAGGAGTTAGCCGGAAACAAAAACACTATTGAAATTTTCAAAGGGGCATAACTCTGCTAATATTTTGTGGACTGTAACCTCAAATAATATGCGCTGCTCCACATCATTGTCTAACTATATATGAAGTTTCAGCTTGATCGGATGTAAAATGTAGGAGGAGTTAACCGGAAATGAAAAGTTTACAGAAATTTTCTAAGGGGCATAACTCTGCAAACATTTGGTGGACTGTAACCCCGAAACAATATGCCCTGCGCCACATCATGGTCTAACTATATACCAAGTTTCAGCTTGATCGGATGTAAACTGTAGGAGGAGTTAGCCGGAAACGAAAAAGTTTACGGACGGACGGACGGACGCCATACCGCGTAACATAATACGTCCCGTTTTTCAAACGGGTGTATAAAAAGCAAAGGTCCAGGTCATAGGGAACTATGAAATACTTAATGAGCCAGGTCATAGGTCTAGATAAGGGAGGGTTTCCGGTAAATATTCTTTCTATTTCTCCATGAAAACATAATTATGTTGTGGATACTCATTAGAAGTGCCTCGGTGAGGCGCTTCTAATGAGTATCACAACATATGTTTTTGTGGAGAAATAATCGGACTCCAAATACTTTTGGACTGAAAAAAGCGCCTTAACTAGTGCTATGTAGGCGATGAGAAAATGTGCCTTTTAGGCATATGCTAACAGTAAAGATACAGATCAGCCAGTGAAGGCATACAATCTGGTTAAGGCTTTTGCCAGAAAACAATATATTCTACAATATCCAATGACTCTACAGTATTAAAAAAGCTCTGATCAGACTGTGCCACTGTGCAGACTGATCTGGGCCTTCACTGTCTGCATATGCCAAGGATAAATTTTTCCATGGAGTAGTTCAAATGCACATCAGGTGCTAACTTACAACCTACCTCAACTGGGCATGGAACCATCTTATATTTTGTCTTGTCATAGTCAATGCCATGTTGACAAAATTCATGGAAAACCAAACGTTTATTAGTGGTCAAAATTTTGTCACAAATACTACACGGAAATGCTTTAACCTTTTTCACTTTGATATACCCTCGTTTGAATAGCTTTTTTCCTTTCTTCTCTTCTGTCAAATTATCAGTTTCTGCAGTACTGGATTTCAATTCTACTTTCTCATCATCCATTATCTCTGCCTCAGTTTCAGGCTCCTTGATTTCATTATGCAGTTTATTAGATTCTGCAGCTGCTGTTACAATACTGTCTTTTTTCTTTGTAAGTTTGTTTTTCACCGTCTCGATATTTCCTTCTCTTTTTCTGTCATCTTCAGTTTTAGTTTTTGCTTTGGGGGCATCATGTGGTTTTGCTTTCCCTAGTTTCTTGTTGGCATGTCTACTGGATTTAAGAGTACTGACTTTGGTTATACCTGCTTTTGTCCCTTTACTGGAAGATGCCTTTGATTTGTTAGCATTTTTGTTCATTTTTCTTGCTCTGGTAATAATGGTTTTCTCTGCAGTAGTATTCTCAGCTGATTTCTTACCAACAGGCATATCTGAACTTAACTTGCTCACTTTGTCAGGTATTTTCTCCTGTACTGACATTGCAGCTTCAACTGCAGCTCGCTTTTTTGGAGTCTGTTTAACTCTTCTGTTACTTCTTCTAGCCCCCAGTGTAGGTTTCTCAGATTTGTCATTTAATGTTTCATTTGGTGATTTACTTTCTAGAATTTTTTTGTTAGATTTTTCTTCATTACTGTCCCTTTTGGATTCATTCGAAGCACTTGGAAGAACATCTTTTATGTAATTTTTAAGCAAGTCAACAGCAGTAGCAAGTTCTAGATCTTCACAAAATTTTAATAGCTGATCAACATTAGAAGTTTCAAACATTAGCTTTCCTGTGTACATAAACTGTACCACTGTTTCTATAAGGCTTATGGAAATGTTATCGAAATGAACAATTTCCATTGTATTTGTCACTTCTACTGATAACCTTGACTTCAGATACGGGCTGGTTGAGATAACAACTAGTCTGTGAACTGATATTCCACCAACACTTGTAGTCAGTCTTACATCACACAACTGTTGTCCTTTCTGCATGGCTAGCAACTCTTTTAATACCAAGTCTGCATGGCTTGGTAATTCTAACATTACACTGCGGTCATCCATCTGGCAGATGATTCATATAAAATGTCAAGCCTTATTTTCTCTGAAAAATACGAAAATAAATAAATAAAATAAAATAAATAAACCTGTCATCTGCTACAGCAGTGATCCAGGAGTGGATCCAGGATGACTTCTCAGGGCGTTTGATTTGATCAAATTATCTTACTTACCCAACGCATTCAAACAGACAGGCCAGAGTAAACAGTGTAGACCCAGAACAGATGCTGCAGAATGCAGCATCTGATCAAGGTCAACACTGTTTGCAACTCATCCAGCAATTTTACACACATTCTTAGGTAGTTAAATGGACTTTTTGAATAGAATTACAAGATAAGGTGTAAGGAGTATGAATATTTAGGGTATATACGTTATCCCAAATTTATCAGATTTCTCCAAATATTCCCGTGAAAATGAATTTTGAGTCAAGGAGGAGGGGGTCAACTGAACCCCTGGAACCCCCTTTGAATCCGCCCCTGTAAGGGTTGAGATATACTGTTGCCCAAATAATTTAGGGTCCCTTACTGGCAAGTTACTGCACCAAATAGTTATGCCTCGGAAAAGAAGAATTTACACCTCTCCCTTTCAGAGAATAAAAATGGTTTTCACTGGACGTATTTTAGGCATGATTTGTGAGTTTGTGAAATCATAAAACACAGAGAAAAAAATTTAGTATATTAATCTGGGATCCATTCCATTATGCTGGTTCCAGTTGTGAAGGTCAGACCAAGAAGAATATTAAAGAGGGAGTCTATAGACAGAGACAAACATGATGTCATCAGATTATGGACCATATGTCAGGAATTACTGGTGACTGGCATGAAATAATATTTACTGTATCTGTATGGAAAACCATTTTACTATTTACTCTAGTCATCTGATATCTGAATTTATAAGATATCTTATATAATACATAAGATATCCTTATGTATTATATTAGATATCTAATATAAATATCTTAAAAATTAAAATGCTAAACATGTTAAGATATCATATGTCAGTGAATATATCGGATATAGTATGTTAGATATCTATCTTCCTAAATACGATATCTAACCTTTATATAAGATAGTCTAATACAGTATATTATGAATCATAAACAAGGGATGATTCATAAATTTTGAGCCTTGTATTGAAGGATTTAACCCTTCTCATGCTGAATAAATTAAGATGTCACTCCCACTTCTAATTTCCAGCCAATCAGATTACTTGATCCAGATTGTTGATATAAATTCACATACTTAATGGCGAACAGTGCAGATCCAGATCGGTTGGCTTCTTCAGAAGCCAACTGATCCAGATCTACACTGTTTGCAAAGGCAGGGTATATCCGGGTTCAGCAGGACAAGGGTTAAGCAAGGCTGCCCATTTCAGCCTTATTATTCCTTGATTATTTAAAGTTATGTAACCAACAGCTGTATCATTTGGTCAGTTTATATTGAAGTGGCAACAAGTTTAAGTAAACAGGGCATGTGACTTATGCAAAATGGACATAATTGCTGAATAAGTGGTGATTCAATATTGGCATAAAAAGGGTCTAGCACCTACGAGGGTCATGCAAAAAGTTCTGTTACTAATAGGCTTCCTTAGTTTTATCCCAGGTATATTTTAAAATGCTTCACTGCACTTGAATGATGTGTTGAATAGCTAATGATACCCGTTTATTTCGTGCAAATTGCTTTCCAACTGACCGAGTTATTTCAAATTGAAACAGATGCAGTCATATACACTGACCAATTTACTTGTTACATTGGAACATGGACCAGAAGACTGAAATTCGTAGCTATATTAAATACCGCATTAGGCTTAATATAAATTCAATGCAGATAATTAATGAATTGTGTGGTATATATGGACCTCAGACCATTTCAATGCGCACAGTTTTTAGGTGGGTTAAAGCTTTTAAAACTGGGAAATTTTCTGTTGAAGATGATACCCGTCCTGGAAGGCCTAAAACCTCTGTTACCAAGGCTAACATCCCTGCTGTAAAGATTGTGGTCGAACAGGATGCACGATTGTCTGTCAAGGATATAGCTAGTTGTACTGGCATATCAGGGCAGTGTGCAAAGAATTCTGAAAAAGCGTTTGGACCTGAGAAAGGTTTGCGCTAGGGGGTACCTCATTTGCTCACTGAGGAGCAAAAGACACAACACCTTAAATGTGCCCGGGAACTTTTGAAAACATACAAAGACTGTAATAGTCGGGTTATTTCTAACTTGCTATCAGGTGATGAAACCTGGGTGCACATGTTTGAGCTAAAAAGAAGGGCTGATAATAAGCAATGGAAGCGAAAAGATCAAAAACGCCCATGTATTGCCAAGAGAACCATAAGTTCGAAAAAGATGTTGTACACAATTTTCTTTAATTCAAGTGGGCCAGTTGTTCAAGTGCCTTGTCCATCTGGTCATACAGTCACTGGCCGATTCTACAAGAATTCTGTACTGAAGAAAGTGAAAGAGTTTTACAATAAGAAATGACCCAAGCAAAGGATGGTCAGGAGTCCACCTTTTACATGACAACGCCTCCTCTCATAAGTGTGAGGTTGTTAAGTCTTTTTTGGCTTCTGAAAAGGTGGAAGTTTTAAACCATCCACTTTATTCATCTGACCTGAGTCCCTGTGACTTCTTTTTATTTCCAAGGCTTAAGAAAATGCTTTCTGGAAATAAGTATACGTCTAGAAGTTCTCTTGGCAGCGCTATTTATCAATGTCTCCAACAGATACCAAAAGAAGACTATTTACTAGCCTTTTGCGACTGGGTAAAAAGGTTACAAAAATGTGTTTCAGTAAAGGGGGTATACTTTGAAGGTTTGTAATAAAAATATGTTTGATAAAACGTAGCACTGAAGTAATCCGAACCAAGTGACAAAATTTTTTGCAGGACCCTCGTAAGGCTATTCATGCTGATATGCTAGCAACACTAGAGAAGGGTGCCCCTTCATATGCTACTGTAAAAAGGTGGCTAGCAGTATTTAATTACGGCAGGGAGAGCCTTGAGGATGACTCCCATTCTGAAAGGCCTATCAATGTGGCAATTTCCTAAATTGTCACAAGTCCATCATATGGTTATGGGTGACAGACAAGTACAGAGAAATACATAGCTAGTGCGAATGGAATTTCTCAGGAAAGAGTTCATTCTATCCTTACAGAACAGCTGGCTATGTGAAAACTCTCAGCCAGTTGGTACCCAGACTTCTGACAGTTAATCAGCAGCACACGACAGAATATGTCGCATGCTAATCTGAACCTTTTTGAAACAGATCCTGACAAGTTTCTGCTAAAGTTTGTGACTATGGATGACTCATGGGTCCATCATTTCACCCCAGAATCCAAAGAACAGTCTAAACAATGGACCCACACTGGCTCAACCCTGCCCAAAGAAGGCAAAGACTGTTCCATCAGCTGGGAAGGCTATAACCTGGGTTGTTTGAAATGCTGATGGTATTCTTATGGTAGATTATCTCCAAAAGGGGTAGACAAACTGTGAAACATATTATGCTACACTTCTTAGGCAATTAAGAGAAAGTATTAAGGTCAAGCGCAGTGGGAAGTAAAGGTGTGTTGCTTCACCTGGATAATGCTCCAGCTCACACATCTGTCATTGCTTTGGCTGCCATCAATGACTGTGGCTTTGAGCTGATTCAACATCCCCCTTTCTCACCTGATCTTGCTCCATTAGACTGCCACTTATTCCCAAAGTTGAAAAAGGCCATTTCTGGGAACCATTTTCAGTCAGAGGATGATGCCACACATGCTGAACAGTCAAGAAAAGGATTTCTTTTAAAGTGGCATTGAGGCCATTCAAAAGTGTGAAGACACTGAGGGGGATTATGTTGAAAAATAATACAATATGTCTCCCAAAAGTCAAATCTTTACATATGAGGCTCACAATTTTTCAATCAACCCTCTTATAGAACATAAGATATCTAATTATCCAAAAAAAAAAAAATACTTTTTTTTCACAGCCATAAGATATCTGACATGCTATATTAAATATATACTTAAATAAGATACATGTATCTTAATATTTGAATAACCAGATATCATATTAATGAATTAAGATATCAAATATATTATATAAAACATCTTATATAATAACATAGCAGATATCTTATTTAGATATATAACATATATGACAATAATGTTTGCATATAAGCTATCTTATAATGCCATATGGGATATCTCATTTAACATATAAACATATAAGATATTTCATATATCAGATAGCTACATGTAATATAATTAATATCTTCTTCAGTATACTATAAAAGATACTTTATATGATAAATATCTTACAAACTTCAACTGAATTAAATGAAACATCCCTAGCTTGCTTTATATGAAAAACTCTAACACATTGCTGATGAAAATATTTTAACCAGTCAAGTCTAGGTTTGCCATTTTAATGCAGGTGAGCAACTATTATTTGCTCTTTTTTCCCTCCAAATTATATAAGATATCAGATTTGTAGATGAATAAGATCTATATCTTACTTATCTGAATAAATATCTTATATGCTACAGGGATATATTTCTTGGATGGGCCTGACCTGTTTTGTGAGAGAACTATCAGTGATAGATTGAATCTGAGTTAATTTGTGCTTGGGAACCTACATGTGTCATAAGCAATCCAAATCTAGTGTTTATTTTGCTCTAGTATAAATATTAGGATTCTTGGGTCCATCCATTTACATAAGGTCCCATTGAATTTTCTAATGGCCCATTAAAATTTTGAACCAGAGGACTAATGGTCCTAAACTGCTCACCTGAGTGCTGAGTGTTTTTCTGAAATGAATTTGAAGGTCATTATAGAAGACTGTGCCATGGACTGTTAACATACTTATTGGAAGCCAAGCCCATGTTATGGGGCTTTATGCCCCTCCTTAGGATCATGAACCTAGGGGTTTGTACCATGAGTTTATTTGCTGATTATGTTAAATTCTGTGCTAATGTCAAAGGTCAAGGATTGACCTTGACCTCTGATATTCATGTAGCTTCATTTGATCATTTAGTTGATTGCAAATTCAAAATTATAGTTCACAGGCAACAATAGTTTCCAAAAAATTAACAATTTCCACTTTTTTTCCATACAAAGGCATATGCGACCAAATTTGACCTTGATGTAAACTGGGTCAAGGTCAAGCCAGTCATCATTTGAATAAACTATGATGGGCCCCGAGACCCAATACTACATACCAAGTTTTAAGGCAATCCATTGGTTCCAGAGAAGGATTTTTAAATGATTTTACTATATAGGGGCATGGCAGCCATATTTGTCACGTGACAAAACTAATATTTGTTGATTTTCATTTCTTTGTTCCTAAAAACTTTCCTCTGAAATTTGGTTACAAATGGCAGAGTTCTCATTAACTCCAGATTTGGAGTAATTTACTCCAACTTTTCATTTCTGACTCCAACTTTTTGGAAAGTCTCAATAGAAAAGTATGGTAAAACTCCAACTTTTTCTGGACAACAGCATTTTACTCCAATTTTCAAAATCCTAGTGAGAACCCTGAAATGGCCCAGTGGTTTCTGAGAAAAACAAGTTTTAATTTTCATATCTAATTGATCTTGGGCCAAGGTCAATGAATGACCTTGACCTTGAATACTCATGTCGTTTCACTTACTTATTTAGCTACCTGCATCAACAAATTTTCAGATCACACTATCATCACAGGCCGGAATAGTTTCTGAAAAATACAGTTTTTACTTTTTCCAATACAAAAGCCAATGGGACCAAAATTGACTTTGGCCTTAAATAGATCAAGGTCATGCAGGGTTCATCATTTGAATAAACTATGATTGGCTTGAGTCCCTAATGCTATAAACCAAGTTTCATGATAATCAGCTCACTGGTTCCTGAGAAGATTTTTAAAAGGTTCTGACCTTATATGGTCAATGTCGGCCATACTGGTCATGTGACCAGACTCATATTATTTAATTTTCATTTTCTTTTCCTAAAAAATTCATATGAAATTTGGTTACAAATGGCTCCATTGTTTCTGAGAAAAAACAAGAGTTAATTTCTATATCTGAATGACCTTATGCCAAGGTCAAGGAATGACCTTGACCTTGAATACTCATGTAGTTTCATTTCCTCATTTAGCTCACTGCAACTACCAATTTTCAGACCACAGACTGCAATAGTTTCTGAAAAATACAAGGTTTTGACTTTTCCCATACAAAAGTCTATGGGCACAAATTTGACCTTGACCTAAAATGCTACAATGCTACAAAACAAGTTTCATGATAATCAGCCCACTGGTTCCTGAGAAGAATATTTTTAATGGGTTTTGACCGTATATGGCATGGTGGCCATATTGTCATGTGACCAAACTCATATTACTTAGTTTTCATTTTCTTGTTCCTACAAATTTTCATATCAAATTTGGTTACAAATGGCCCAGTAGTTTCTGAGAAAAACAAGTTTTAATTTCTATATCAGAATGACCTTGGGCTAAGGTCAAAAATGACCTTGACCTTGAATATTCATGTAGTTTTATTTTATTTACTCATTTAGCTCACCAATTTTCAGACCACAGACAGCAAAAGTTTCTGAAAAATACAAAGTTTTGACTTTTTCCCATACAAAAGTCTAAGTGAACAAATTTGACCTTTGACTAAAATAGGTCAGGGTCATACAAGTGTCATCATTTGAACAAACTATGATTGGCTTGAGTCCCAAATGCTACATACCAAGTTTCATGACAATTGGCCTACTGGTTCTGGAGAAGAGTTTTGAAGTGTTTTTATCTTATATGGGCATGGCTGCCATCTTGGTCATGTGACCTGGACCCTGCTAACAAACTTTCGTTCCCCCAACCCATGGATGCTCCACATGAGATTTGACTTCAACTGGCCTAGTGGTTTCAGAGGAGAAGATGTTTGAAATTGTTGACAGACGACAGACTACAGACAACAACAACAGAGGCTAGTCATACTATAAGTTCACCAGTGAGCCTTCCACTCAGGTGAGCTAAAAATGCATAGAAATGAAAAGGACATGAGCCATTTGTCCGTTTTACAGGCCCATACTAATTTTTAGAGAGAAATATTTGTTTGTGTTAAGGTTTCACTGCCCAATGGGGTCATGCTGAGCGTGATCAGTTTACCTAATCACACTTTTTCCTGAGCAGGTTTTGTCCTCTATGGACACAAAATATGTTGTCAGTCTGGCAGGGATTGAACCCACAATCTCCTGATCTCCAGTTGGACGCACATCCAATTGCCACCAGCCTGGCTCTAGCCAGAAATATCCCTGTGCTATATGGTATCTCATACACTAATCTTATATCCTATATACATGTAAGATATCCAGTATACAAAATAAGAGATCTAATATGATGTATGAGGTTATCTTATTTACTATATTAGATAACTTAGCATATATCATTTTTAGTCAACAAGGTTTTTATCAAGTCAATTTGTTTGTGTTGAGGATTTACGGCCCAGTCAACCCAATGGGGTCATGTTGAGCATGGTCAGTTTACCTAACTACACGTCTACTGGGCAGGCCTAGTCCTCTAGGTGGTTAACCAGTATTGTGCACATTCTTTCGCCAGAAACTGACAACTGCCCTTCTTGAATCAGCGGAAGGTTTTATCAAGTCAATAAGATCATATATAAACAAGCTATTCATTCAGGTAAATAATTATCTTATACAGCATTAAGATATATTATTTAGTATATCAGTATACATGCATAACCAAACATTTCTAATTTAATGAGTTTGTTTGTTTGTGTTGAGGTTTTATGGCCCAGTCAACCCAATGGGGTCATGTCGAGCGCGGTCAGTTTACCTAACCACACGTTTACTGGGCAGGCTTAGTCCTCTAAGCGGTTAACCAGTATTGTGCACATTCTTTCGCCAGAAACTGACAATTGCCCTTCTTGAATCAGCAGAAGGGAGAGAATGACCATAGAAAATATTTCATGATCAATCTCCAAGAAAGAATGTAATTTAATGAGTAAGTACCCGGTATATAGGATATAAGATATCTTACCCATGCTAATTCAAAAAGATATCTAATATAATGAAAAGAGATTTTATACTACATATCTAATATAGTAAATTATATAATTTATAAGCATAATATATCTTATATCTTTTATTGGATATCTGATATAATATATATAAGATGTCTACTTTAAATAGTTACATTATCAATTTCTGCATTTGAAGAGTGTTTCATGTTACCTTATTAATACCATTTGTTTTATCCCTTATATCAGCAGCTGAACTTAAGGTATCTTTGATTCAATTTAAGATGTTTTAGTTAAGCTTAATTAATGACTTAACTCAAAGAGCATACGATTTTAACTGAATAAAAAGTAGTTCTATTAACTAAATTAAAGATATCCGTTTCTTTATGATTTTAAGATAGCTTTAAAATGACTAATTCAGAACAAAAATGTTCCCTTTCCTTTTTCATAAACATATAAAATGCATTTGATATGCCTTGGCAGTGAAGTTGTAAGTTAGATTTGTGAGATATGCATTTCATTTGTGATTTTTGTTGATAATTTGATGATGTGTAGAGATGACAAATTTTTGCCACCATGTATGGGCAACCGGTAAATTGTCCTAATACAATCAGAGATATCTTTCATTCAATTTGAGGTATTTTATTTTCAGTTATATATATTTTAACACAAATCAGGATATATATATTTCTTGGTTTTTTACAATAAAATTTCTCTTTCTCCGGATGAGAAAATGAAATACCCTGAATCCAGTTAAAGGTATCTCTTATAAAAATATCTTTGTTTTAGTCATTAAAGACATCTTAAACTAGATCGCACAGCCAATGCCTGCCATCACAAATCCCCCTGCTCCTGTGCTCCATGTTAATGCTGCTAATAGCATGACTGGCTGACAGACAGACAGCTTGCTCTTGCACACCCTTACCATGAAGGGAAGTCATCCAGTATCGAGGGGGTGGACAGGGGGGTAGGCATTCCCCACTTCCCTCCCCCCTTACCCCCACTTCCCTCCCCCTTTTCCCCCACTTCCCACCCCCCTTTCCCCCACTTCCCTCCCCGCTTACCACCACTTCCCTCCCCCAAGCAAACTATTCCCTCCCTAAATCAGAATTTTTAATATCCCCAACGCTATCATTAAATTTAAACATGACTATGCAAAATACATTAATGCAGATTTTGACCCCAAACTACATCCCTTTTTTTTACCCCCAAATCGGTATTTCCTTAGCATTTGCACCCCATTTACAGAATAGCTGAATATTTGCACCCTCCATTTCAAAAGTCTGTGTAAGTTTCACAAGGTGGTGGGCCTTGATCCGGTCCTACGAGGGTGAGTCAATAAGTAACCAACCTATATCGTTTCTGATGAACCGAGACGGTCACGATTTTCATGCTTTGTTTCAATATATGTTTTTTTACATGGGTAAAAAAACTGCACACATATCGAATCATTCTTTCATAAGATAATTGAATGTCAAACATGGTTAGTGATGCAAAGGCATGCTTTTTGTCTAAAGTTGAGTACCGTGCTGTAATTCGGTACTTGTATTTAAAAGGTAAAACAGGCAAGGAAATACACGGTGAGTTAGCTGATGTTTATGGGTCTTCTGCACCATATTATGCTCGGGTTAAATTCTGGGTAGGGGAATTCAAACGCGGTAGAACGTCTTTAGAAGATGAAGCCAGGTCTGGACGCCCACTGGATGCCACGGACGAAGAAATGTGTAAGAAAGTTCAGGATCTGATACACTCTGATAGACGAATTCAGGTGGAAGAAATAGCGCAAGCATTAGGCATTTCACATGGTAGCGTTTCAACAATCTTACATGATCGTTTAGTTATATGCGCAAGCTAACAGCCCGTGTCGTCCCCAGATCCCCTAGCGATGAGCAAATGGCAACCAGAGCATCAGTATGCAGTGCCTTGTTGAAGCATTTTAGGTCAAAAGATGATTTTCTTTTGCGTCTGGTGACTACAGATGAGACTTGGGTTCATTATTATGAGCCAGAGAATAAAGCTCTGAGTCGCCAGTGGGTAGGGCCTGGGTCCCCGAGGCCAAAGAAGTTTAAGACGCAACCATCTGCTGGCAAGGTGATGGCCACAGTATTTTGGGATGCAAATGGCGTTATTATGTTGGACTTTTTACCCAAGAGAAGTACAATAACTGGTGTGTACTATGCAAACTTGTTAGACCAGCTGAGAATCGCCATCCGTGAAAAACGCCGAGGTAAACTCTCTAAATGTGTTTTGCTGCAACAGGACAACGCGAGAGTCCACACTTGCAAAGTTGCAATGGATGCTGTAGAGCGAAACGGGCATGAATTAATACCACATCCTGCCTATTCGCCTGACCAAGCTCCCAGCGACTTCTTCCTATTCCCAAACTTGAACAAGGATATACTTGTCTGATGAAGAAGTCGTGACAGCAGTTGAGGAGTGGGTCAATGGAAACTGACTTTTTCAGTTCTGGGCTGATGGCATTTGAACACCGTTGGTCTAAGTGCATCACATTATAGGGCAATTACATCGAAAAAGAAGAGGTGGATCTCAACCGGAAATAAGTTAGGCTGGTTACTTATTGACTCACCCTCATAAACTGGTCAAGAAAAAAAATGTGGTGGGCCTAGGTCCAGGCCCAAACGGATCCTAATTGGCACAAAAACAGTCGTATTAATTACTGAAATCAAAACTCATGAATACCATGTAAATCTGCATCTTCTTTTAATATTTTTTTTTTGATAAGCATGGTCCCGCACTTGGGGGTCAGTGAGAAATATAATTTTTTTTTTGTGGTTTTCTAAAAAACTGAGTTAAATGTCGAACGTGTAGTTAGTGTGTGGTGGTTGACAAAACACGGACCACTTACGGACACGGACTCATGGACTTACGGACCTCTTGACAATACACGGACTGCATAACAAAATGCTGACCAATTATTCACCGATCTCTTGACAAACCACGGACCTACAATTCACGGACGCCAAACCACGGACCTATTATTCACAGACTCGATAAAGCACGGACCGTTATTTAAATTATGGACGCCACTTATGATATATGAAAAAAAAACAACAAAAAAAGAACTAGGAGTAATATCAAAATCGGACTAACGTGACGTCGCGGACCAATTAGCGGTTAAGTTTACTATATTTTGCAATTAATACAGACTATTCACGGACCACGGACACGGAATTTTTATTGGTCCGTAAGTCTGTGAATGGTCCGTGTTTTGTCACCTGGCAACATGTGATTGATTTGACTGAGTTCGGGTTTAACGACACGTCAACCCTTGTGGGTCATTTTGTGTCATCTCCCAGAGAAAGGGAGTAGAGAGATAGGAGATAGTAAAGGAGATGAAAGAGAGGGACATGGGAGAAAGGAAAATGAATAAAAGTGAAGAAACAGAAGAAATAAAAGCATTCCCCTCTACCTTTACCTGCTGCAAGGATAGCAGGCCTTGCCCCGCTATAAGCCAATATCAGTTACACGATACCTTTGCCTCACCCCACCACCCCACCGGGCAACGTGTATATTCTGTGTTTGGAACACCTACCAGAAAATTCATGTTGGATCTTGAAGTGTTTCTCTCTTTTTTTTTTTTTTTTTTTTTGAACAGCGCAAAAGTTCTGATCCAACAATGAGCAAATAAAATGATTGTCTACGGCAGACGGATATTTATTTCTAAAAATGTGGATTGCCACCGACAAATCAACTAGAGATAAACCGAAATCGGACGTAAACGAATTCAATGTAAACCGCGGCTGGCGGAACACTACTCGTCGGTGAAGTGAAATCAACATCGGATTCATTGTAAATATACCCGAATTTACTGTAATACGTCTATTAGATACTCCTGATACCCAGTTATTGCATTTAAGTACATAAAAATACAGTAAAATCAGTAAAATACAACCTTTTGGTATAACCCCGCCCTCCAAATTTCCCTACCCCAGCCCCCTCTTCCCCCGCCCCCCTTATCCCCATACCCCCGCCCCCCCCCTCTCAGTATCATGTATGTTTGGTTAAATTCCGCCAAGTAGTTTAGGAGGAGACAGCATGACAGACGTCCAGCGGTGGGATTCACAATATCCCCATCACTTTAGTCTTGAACTGTAGATGTGCATAGGTAGCAAATTATATGGGCAGCCAGTAGATTAGATAAATATAAATAAATATAGTAATCTAAGTCTTGAAATGCAGGTCAGCGTTGCAGTATCAAAAAAGAAAGAACTAAATTTATTTTATTCTAACAGATACTTTTTACAACAAACTTCATACAGTTAAATGCACAAAACCCCAGCGAAAAATACTATTATCAACCATGTTGTAGTTAGGTCGGAGTATGCTGGTACGAACATAATGGCGACGAAACACAGCTGTAGGCTATATTGCACAGAAAAATGTAGGTCAAGCTAAATAAAGGGTGAAAATACACGGGAAAAAGGGTTAACAACGACACAGCCTTGTCAGAATAGCTTTAAAATGAAGATTAAACTAAGTGAATATGTTTGCAATATTTGACATGGTACAAAAAAATATATCCCGGGAATATCAAGTCTGCTCCTTGAGATCTACCTACGATATCGTTTTGGTAGTGGGTGTTTTTTAAGAGTAAAAATTTACTTATACACCGACGGTTCTACTAAACGCTGCAAAGAAATAAAAAGCAAGTATTAGCATTTTAAAAAGCTAGCGGGTCGTTATAGCTTCAACAATTGCATGTACGCTTATGAGGCTTATACCGCACATACTGGTATATGTATCGATTCATTGAACTAACCTATATGAGTCCGGTTACTTTCCTAGTTTTGGTTCATTATGAATTGTCAAATTTACCTCCGACATTTACATAAATAATAGGTGACACGTACTTTGTTTCTTGATAGTTCAGGCGATTATTTTTTCAAAATTTTGACTATAGCAGATCACTAGATGGGGGACTCCTGGGCTAGTATTAGCTGATTCCACAATGGAATGCTTTCCTTTCAATGCCAGAAAACATATTTCTGAACTGGTTAATTTCAGAGTTGAAGGTGTCAGAATTGCTTTTTGTATTATCATACGCCGCGTTTTACGGCATCTGATCTGAATCTATAGTGTTTGCCACTATCTCTTTTATAGAACGCTAGACATAAACGGGTTAAAAGTATACCCGAAAGAGGCCATAACTGGATAATAAAACATGTTTTGGGTAATCATCAGAACTGCCTTGGAAAGGCACTTCTAATGAGTACCACAATATATATCTTTTTGGAGAAACAGGAAAAAAAGCCATACTTTTGGTTGACAAACTGGCTATATCTGGAGCTATGTATCTAGCTAAATATTTCTCATTTGTTCATGAGAACGTTCTTTAAGAGAAATGCCTCAATGGGACTTTCGGTTATTTCTGCCAAGGGGGAGGGGGTGTAAATAACTTCTAAGCGCTTTTCGTATGTTTGTTAAATTTGTGCTGCTTTTGTTTCGTTTGTTTCCTCTTCATCTTGGTGTCTGGGAAGGGCTGCGGCTTGTAATTGTGGCACTCCCTGGACTTTTTTTTTTACGTTTTTTGGCGATATTTTTCTTAGGCTCCCCAGAAGTCAGGATTTGACATTTCATACAAATTGTCTCCATTGGTGACGATCTGCATGAAATGTCAAATTCTTTTTTTTTCTGAGAAAAATAAGAAAAAAATATTTCAAATTTTCATCTGTAAAAACATTTACACGAGTCTGAAGCATTGAAAAGAATAATGAAATGCCATCTATCGGCATTGTTTTCAGGAAAAATAAGAAAATGTCTTCTGCATTCATATGCCAGGCTAGAAAAAGAAGATAATAGTTTTAACATATTTAAAAATTCTGTGTCAAAAGATAGTCTTAGATATTATTAGAATGTATGTCAGTATTCAATGGACGTGCCTCACCACCGAGGCGCTTCTAATGAGTACCCACAGCATATTTTCTTCATGGAGAAATAAGAAAATATTCATCCAATACACACTTTTATCTATATGAGTTTCAGAAGGTTCTACTGATAGCGATTATCAGTAGCTGTAGGTATGGTTTTGTCAGCTAAAAGTCACCGATATTTTTACTTCTCCATAAAAATATAATGTGCGAGCCAGCCTCGCTGGCTCCATTGCATGCGAGTCCAACTGATAGAAGGTTGTGGGTTAGACCCCCGCCAAGTCGCAACTTTCTTCCATGGAAACTTACCACGAAGTATCTTCTACGGTCATTCTCTCCCCTCTTGATCTGTTATTAACCTATTCTGGTCTATTACGGTACATTAAGGTTAACTTATTTTCAACTTTTAGGACCTTTGACGACACTTACCTGTTATATAGTTTTATGCAGAAAAAAGGGGCTGAATATTTTATTAACACCTCCAGATGAAGGTGGCCATTAGATGGTAATATTAAAGTAATTGTTTTCTTTCAAATAGACAAGACATTTACTTTAATACTATTCATGCTGTGTAAAAAAATTCGTGATGAATTTTCTTATTTTCCCTATCAGAACAGAATATAACATTTCACGTAAATTGTCTTCTGAAGAGACAATTTGCATGGACTGCCAACTTCTGTTGTGGAAATAAATAAGAAATTATTCAAATGACAATTTGCATGGAATTGAAAGTCCAGCCGTATGGGAAAATAATAAATATTACCAATATTTTGTCTATTGAATTAGCAGAGGTAATGCTAGAACTCAATCTTTTGTTAGCTCAGACGGACAGTTCATTTGAATATATATTGTTGCCATTTACAAATGGTGTAAGCAAAACACCAGATATTAGGCATATATGCCTTGAGTACCCACTAACGGAAAAGGAGTGATATATTATTTCTACACGAAAACAAATACTGTGGGTACCCATTAGTAGCGCCTCGGTTTTTGTGGAGAAATAAGAAAATGATTGTTTGGATACTTCTCTTATCTGTAGCTTGGGTGTAAGACATATTTTCTTATGGTGTGGCTTATGTTAGCTTCAGTTATGCCCCCTGTACATACACTCGGCAGATCTGTGTGATCAGAAAAAAAAAAACTAGCTGAAATACACAATGTTTATAAAGCAGAATCTTAGCCATTACGAAAACATGCCTATTCAAATATATAGAAAATTTCAACCCCCACCCCCCCCCCCCCCCCCCCAAAAAAAAAAAACTGAAAATTTTCAGATAAAAAACTCTGATATTTTTCATATTTCTGCTCAAAACATAGATTGTGAGTACTCGTTAGAACCGCGGTTCTAACGAGTACCAACAATCTATGTTTTGTGCAGAAATAAGAAAAATATTGTATACCCCTGTAAACCCCAGTTTTTCCATATAAAAGTGGGGTTTAAGGGGGTCAAAATTATATAGGCGTGTTTTCGTGATGGCAATATTATTTCCTGTTTGGGCCAGGCCATGCAGCCAGCCTGTGTGGCTCAGTTGGATAACTGTCTGACTGGTGATTGGGAGGTCGCGGAGTCAAACTCTGTCAGGTCGGCAACATTCTTACTTGAAAATTTAATATGAACTACTTTCTATGATCATTCTCTGCCTTCCGGTGATTCAAGAAGGGCACTTGTCAGCTTCTGGCTAAAGAATGTGCAATAGTACAGGTTAACTCCTTAGAGGACAGCCTGCACAGGAAAAATTGTCGTTAGGAAAATTGACCAGCCCGACAAGACCTTAATAGTGTTGACTGGGCCATCAAACCAAACCGAACCAAAAAACCAAACCGAACCAAAAACCAGGCGGAATGGCGTCTTCATGACATATGCAGACAGTGAATTACCAGATCAATTTTCACGTCTACACAGTCTGATCAGAGCCTTTGCTACGTGCCTGAAGAATTGGTGGATATCACATTTACCCTAAAATTTCAGACAGATACGCCTGAACAAATAATGTACACCCAAATCAGATGTCACAGAAAGTGGCATCTGATCTTGGTCTACACTGTTTGCCACTCATCCAGCTAGTTTTTAGGACGCATCAGTATACAGTATAATGTTATTAGCTCGCCTGAACTTAAGTTCAGGCAGAACTGTACTCGTAGCAGTCACCACAGTGTTTTTCTTGCAAAGAAGTTAAAGTTTTTAATTAATGTTTTGAAGAGCCTACGATTTGATCTCATGATGGGTTTATTTCATATTTTATGTAGATATTGGTCTGAAAATGTCATCATGACCAATGCCGCATTAGGGTCGAGGTCACTAACTTAAAATTTTCAGGTTTCAGTTTAAGTTTTAAGCGCTCATTACTCCCAAACCTTATGAGGGACTCAGTATATATTTGGTATAGCTAGACAAAGTGCCCCACTGACACGTATACCCCCGACCAGAGCTACCGCCATTTTTAAAGAGCACAAAGTATGTAGCTTTGACTATGGAGATGGCAGTTGTATGCTATATGTTATAACATTGAAATAATTTAAATACACATAATGTGGAGCCCTTGACCTTGACCTCGACGGTCAGGCACAGGTGCAGGGATCTAGCTAAATAAAACTTTAGCCTTATAACTATTACAATATACCAGTGAAATCAATCAGTCTTTATAAGCCAAAATGACATTTGTATGAATAGTCTGTGACCTTGACTTAAAACCATTGCCCCAGCTTGGGGATGGTTTCGAGAAAAACGTTAGACCTATATATACTACCATGCTTAATATGAATGAAACCAGTGAAAGGGTCTTCATAATATAGCTACATAATTTTTTATGAAAATTTTAACGTGACATGCGTACTCAACGTCCTCTACATATTGATAAAGTGTCTTAAAGAATTTTTAGAGTTATTGCCCACACAAGATTTAAATAACCAAGGAGATAACTGCAGAATGGAGTCAGTTAGAGTTGTCATTCTTGAATGTGATATGCCTACTTAGTCTCCTTTACATATTGGTGAAGTATCATGAAAATATCTTAAAGTGTTTTAAAGTTATGGTTCGCACAAAATTTTGACAATTTCGGAGACTAGGAGAGATAACTTATGGACCAAGTCAGAGTTGTTATTCTTGTACCCAATACCCTACCAAATGCCCTCTACAACCTGACAGAGTTTCGTGAAAATATCTCAAAGGGTATAGGAGTTATGGGGTGCACAATAATGCGTCTATGGACAGATAGATGGACGGACGGATGGATAGATTCCATGTTGATATCCCCTAAACCCATAGGTTGGAGGATAACGAAATATAACAAAAGGTCTTGATGATATAGCTATATAAACTTAAATGTAAAATTTTTTACTTTTATATGAAAATTCTAAGTTTGTGACCTTGACCTCTAGATCATACCCTGAGGTGGGGATCGCGCTGAGTAAAACTCTAGACCTGTATCTACCAACATGTAAATTATAAATGAAATTCCTCAAAGGGTCTTGATGATATACCTATATAAACTGGTATTTCAGTCTCGATCTTCGCCACTTCAAATTTTGTGACAGAATGTTTACTCAAAGTACGGGTTTTTATGACGATATCCTGGAATCATTAGATCCGGATAAACATGGGCTGGAAAATGGTGTATTACTCTCTAGATAAAACTGAGCAAACAGAGAGAAAATGCTGCTTACTTCCGCTCAGAATCAAAATTTCGCCATTTTGTCCGTGCAGTGTATCATAACAAAAACCACCATTTAGACCTACTGTGGTAAAATAATATATGACGCTCAACGCCGATTAAGGACCCTTTGGACATTTATGAGCTGCGACCGCGCAGATCAACCTGCGCATCTGCTTAGTCTGATCAGGGTCTCCTCTGTTCATCGATTTTCTACAGTATTCATTGATTCTGTAAGCGGGCGACGAATGTCCTGATCAGAATGCACGGGTGCGCAGTCTGATCTGGGTGATCAGAATGCACGGATGCGCAGTCTGATCTGGGCCTTTGTTGTCCGCATTTTCCAAATAGTTGAACATTATGTGAGAACACTAAGCGAAAACGTACCTTCGGGTCATGTGCGCACAGCAAATGCCCGCGTGTCTGGTCAGGGCTTTCACTGTCCGCTAACAGAATCATTGTATACAAGATAATGTATTAATAGAGAGCGAAGGCCAAAATGATACTTTACACATCTGCAGGATGATCTGAACCAGCGCAGTTTGCGTATGTTAGATGACATATGGGCGCGTCAAACGGTTCTTTGAACATATGCACCCGAACGCAAAATTACATCTAGAGTTTTATGAATTTTGGTCCGCGTCATGCAGAAACGTTTTAAAGGGACATTGAATACGAACATTTCAGTATATATATATGTACAATTCATTTTCATGAAAATGTCACCACCAACTTATTGTTTCTCTTTCACTGTAAACTTTACTTCCAAACAACGTCGTTTCGGCGTCGTCGCAGCGTCGTGACGTGTCGATGTAACCCAGTGGGTACACAGCGTTACAATAAAGTCTCATCAACGTCGATGTAACGTCATGACGTTGAGTCGACGTTGATGCGTTGTTTCAACGTTGTATGCCTTCTGGGAAGTTGCGTGCAGCTGCGGCGACTTTGGACACGCAGTTGTTATGACAGTGTGTCTTTGCGTGGTTTTACAGTAACTCAAAAGTGGTCAGATTTGTTAATTTTGTGTTTTCCTACTCCACTACTCGGTCACTGTCACTTCCGGTGCCAGTGCCAGTAAATGGACTCATAAATTCTGCATTCGGCTGTAACATTCCGTTCTCTCCTCTGCACGGAAACGACCGTGGTGTACAGCAGCAACAAAGAGTCGCAGCTGACAAACACGTCATATCCGGTATGTTAGGGCATTCTTCGGCGATAGTACAGATACATCTTCTGCAAGTTCTTGATGCACTTGGCAGAACGACATTCACAATGGATGCTATGTTCCGGTTCTGCACACTGGACACATCCGCATCTACGTCATCAGATTCACTTCTTCCTGTGACTCCAGCGTAATTTTCATGGGCGATTGTCAACAGCAGGATCAGCGCTAAGCACCAGAATGTTCGTTTTAGCATCCTGAAATTGTTTTGGTTATATATATAAAGTGGGGACCAGCGTGACTTATTTGGATAATGCATACTTCAAAATTTACCTTACCAACGGCTTGTTTTTATAATCAAAGAGCCAGCGCATGACAAAACCAGCAAAGACTCAGATCAGCTTGGGCATCCGCTCAGCCTAATCAGAGATTCCGCCGCACGCTCAATGAGTAGCCAAGGACCTGCTTGCTTCCTGCGGACTGCGAAGACTAATCAGAGTGGGCGGATGCCCAGGCTATTCTGAGTCTTCGCTGGGCGTACATGTCATTTTGTTGGTTTTGTCGTGCGCTGGCTCATTAATACTAATGGGTGGAGTTTGAAAAAAAAATCCTAAAAAAAACTATTGTTGGAGTTAAACTGCTTTCCCATATCTATTACGCGTGTGTGCGTTTCAGAAACATTAAGATAAATGTTTAAATCGGGAAGAGATGCTTCAGATAACGCTCACGTCACGATATAGAAATTTTGACGAAGTACATTGTACATGTATTGACTAAAACTATTAAAACTAGAAATGTGTCCAAACGACACGGATGCCCCGCCTGAAAAAAAAAAAACTTAAACGCAAATTGCTACTAACGCCTGAAAAACAAAGCAAATTGCTAACGCTATCTCGGACGCGGACGCAGACGGACGGACAGAGGTAACACTTTATGCCCTTTCCACCATTAGGCATAAAAAATCAATAAATAAGATACAGAAGCGACTAACATCAGAGCAAGGGACTCTTTTATTAGGCATATCTGAACTTTCTTTGAATAAAATCCGTCCAATATTTAAGAGGGTGTTAGTGAATATTCTACACTTTCCCAGTGCACGATATCTACAGCTACGTGGGTTCCCAACATTGTATATTGAGCGCGTGCACGCTATGCTAAAGAGATTACTTGGAAGTATATGTGGAGAGCGATGACCCAGATCAGTCCGTGGATCCGCGGTCTTATCGGGACTTTCGCTGCCCGCTTGTAGAATCATTGGCTGCTGTATTATTCATCAGCAAATGACGATTCAGGGATGGATTCATGATTTCAGAAATGGGGTTAGTGCTTTCAAATCGGGAGATTCGATCTGGGAAACAATTCAAAATTAGCAGACTTCCTCCCTGGATTTTCATAAAATTCCTTAAGAAATTATCTAGACACAAAAGTGGGTTTGCCTGAAACCACTGAACCACCTTCTGGACCCGCCGCTGAGGAGGCTTCGAATCTGCACATATCACACATAGGACAGCTTTTCGTTTAACGAGCCTCTTAATCCTTAAAGCGCTGAGCAAAGTTGTAGCAGACGACATTCTATTTATATTATATTACTTTTTCAGGGAAAATAAGACTTGACATTCCTTGTGACTCGTCCATGCCAGGTAAGGCTTATTTTCCCAGAAAAAAAAAAACAAAAAAAAAAACAAACAAAAGGTAAATAAAAGAGTCGTTCCGAATAGAGGTCGACCTTATGACATATGCGACCAGCATAGACTTAGCTTATGAGCGACTGGTGAATATACATACGGATGCGCAGGCTGATCGGAGTCTACGCTGGCCGCATATTTGGCGAACTTCAATAGCTCGAACATCTTTGGGACCATGGAAACGTGTTCCAGATATGGGTAGTTCGAGTTACTGAAGGTTAATCATGGCGCCAGGTCAGGAAGCAAATAACGACAATTTAGGGAAATCTTTTCGATTTTCTACACAATAATTGTATGTTGAGTGTACTCATTAGAATCGCCTCAATAAGGCGATTCTAATGAGTACACATAACATACATTTTCATGATAAAATAATAAATAACAATCCTAAAATATCCATAAAATTTTGCTTTCTTGGGCTATCAAGAGAATTTCCTAGGGACTGAAAAACGAGTTCAAATTAGCCATGGTAAACGAGCCATCGGTGCTCGCGCCATTGAGGACTTACTGTGTTTCATAAGCCTTTTTTTCCAGCGGCTAAATCACATTGTTTAGAAAAGTGCAAAATTTGCTGTTCAAAGTAACCATTTCATCATTGGGTTCTTCCATGTTTGCAATATGATATAAAGGAGATACAGTCGAACCTCGTTATCTCGAACTCGCTTATTTCAAATTACCGCTTATCTCGAAGTGAAAATCTGGTCCCTGTTTTAACATGAAACTATGACAACAGGTAACAAAATAATGTGGAAAAGAGGAGAAATTGCTCCTCAGGAGCAATTTCTCCTCTTTTCCACATCATTTTATATATGTATTTCTAACTTCAGGAGTCAAATTACATATTCATTTGTTAAATGTGGTTGTTCAATTTATTGTTTTGCCTCACTCTCTCAACTCTGATATGTCGAAGTACGGATATTTCGAAGTGTTTCAGTGAGTCCCTTGGAATTCGAGATAACGGGAGTCGACTGTATTTGACAAAAATGCATTTTTAACATTTTTAAAAATATTTCACCATTTAATTAATTCAGTTTGAACCATTTTAAATAAAGACATTACCAGTCTCAAGTATAAAATATAAATGTTTAAAATATAATATTTACAATTTTCGTCAAAATCACCTCTATTGGGAATATGACGATGATTAAAATCAGGTAAAATTAAGAGAGAGAGAGAGAGAGAGAGAGAGAGGTGGCATCACATAACAGTGCATTGTCGGATATCTATAAGTAGTATACACGTTATTTATATATATGGTTGTAAATGCAAGCAACTTTGCAACTTTTTAACTGACAGGAATTTTTACATTCGGTTTTCATCTTTTTCGTCATCTCAACAATATCTTTAATTTGAAATATTCTAAAATTTGGCGATCCATTAACGAACATGTATACACACTCACATTATACGCACGCACAATACTTACATGAAAATTCCTAGTGGATGTTTGGTGACCGTTTCGTTTCCTCAGTTACCATTTGAATAAATAATATTGTTGTGCAGTGCTTGCAAAGATACGCATTAACATTTCAACCTTAAGATAGCACAATTAGTGAGTCGGAGTTTGAGATAAAGGCCACTATATCATATGAGCAAACACGTCGTAAAACGTACCTTCGGACATGTGCGCCCAGCGAAGATTCAGATCAGCCTGCGCATTCGCGCAGTCTGATCAGAATCCATCACGAAAACATACCTATATAATTTTGACCCCCTCAAACCCCACTTTTATATAGTAAAACTGGGGTTTACAGGGGTATATATACATTATTTTTTCTTATTTCTGCTCGAAAACATAGATTGTGGGTACCCACAATCTATGTTTTGAGCAGAAGTATGAAAAAATATCAGATTTTTTTTATGTGAAAATTTTCATTTTTTGGTCTAAAATTTTCAGTATATTTGAAAAGGCATGTTTTCGTAATGTCATTGGGCGCATTTTGGATAGCCAATGATGCAAGGTTTCTTCAGGTAGATAAAGAAGACTCTGATCAGACTGCGCAGACGCGCAGGCTGATTTGAGTTTTCGTTGGGCGCATATGTCAGAAAGTACGTTTTCTCATGTTCCGGCTCATATGTGAACATAAAAGACAGATCAGCCTTCGCATACTTCTAACTAGATCAGGACGTTCTCAGATCATAGATATATTTTACAGTATCCAACAGTATATGCGGGCTGGGAAATCCCTGGTCAGACTGCACGGGTGTGCAAAAAGCTGATCTGGGCGTTCCTTGTACGCATATGCAACAAGTCCCCTTCCTCACCACAAGGTTCAATTATTGTAACATAATTCAATTATATTGTTTGTGACAAATACTTTCTATAATTGCTTTAAACAAGTGCGTAGTAAGATTTCATATCTACTGCATTTCAAATGATTACTATGGGTTCTGTATACAAAGTATACATTTGGCAGATTCTCCGCCGTTTTACAAGGGAGACAACCTTTATGATGTCCTGTTTGCTTTCCTGTACGTAAAGTTCCTTCAGAAAAAGGGTCCACTCTAAAAGGACAGAATTTGCTCACACGGGAAGTTTCAGAAGGGAAGCAAAAACCATTGTGATGGTGTTACCTCCCCTGAAGTGTATTCTTTCCGGTTAATGCCGTGATGCAATTGGCTATTTCCCAACAGTATTTATTCAATAGTCAATAACAATATACATGTACTTATACAATAGCAATATACATTCCACCCGCTAGAGTGATACTACACATCCGTCCCCTCACCCTGTGTCAACTATCAATTATTAAAAAAAATTCCTTCTCCCCTCGAGCAGTTGTATATTGGGTACGACGCAAACTACTTGCACACTAATCCTCACGAGGGGACATTGCAGTATAGAAAGAAAGAAAGAAAGAAAGAATGAAAGAACCTGAGAAAGAAAGTACAGTACGGATGCGGAATCTGACAGCAGGCCATAAAGATCATCACAAAAACTTCCTCATAATTTCTTACCCCTACCGCTTCCAACCCCGCTTCTGATTCTTCTTTGCTGTATGAAAGTGCGAACTTGAGGAACTTTCCTTTCACGAAAATATAATTTCATTTTTAGTGAGAACATTTTAGATGAACGTATTCATTTCAAATCACGTCAAATCAACATAGTGAGCCATCGCACGACAAAACCTACAATATAGGGATCAAACATGTTTTTTTTTATGCATTAACATTCGCCAGGTCCCGAGGGAGGTGTTGAAAACCGAGGCCGGAGGCCGCGGTTTTCGACACCTCCTTAGGGACCTGGCGAATGGTAATGCATTGAAAAACCAATTTCCATCGATATTATTGCATAAAAACTGAAAACATTTGCTACATTTCGCATTGTTTCTTGTACTGTTTTGTTTCACCTTTTCACCGATGTCTCGCGAACGCAATTTCCACGGACTATGCTCGTTCTAGGGCCTGGCAGTAGACATCTCGTATCAGCAGGAAATCTGTGGCCCCGGTGCGATCATATTGAAAGTTACGTAGCCGTGCATTAACAGTGCGTGAATTGCCTTGTTAATACACGGCTTTTCGCCGGTTAATGCACGGGTGTTAATAACGTTATTGGTGTTATATTTTCCATATCTTATCATTTGAGAGAAATGTTTTTAGAACCTTTTATGAAGTCACAGAATGTGATTTTTCATTATCAGCAGTATTTCTGTTGTACTGATCGAAATACAAAAATACCCGGAGAAAAATTAGATATAAACAAGATAATTTTTGGGCCTACTGTGCTCTACTGCCCTCCGGTGTCCTGGGGTATTAAGACTGACCGCTACTGACCACTGCTCTACTGACCCCAAGTATCTGTGCAATATGTTATTTCGGTAAATATAATCTTTACGCTCCTTTACGCTATTTTGCGTCCCTTTACGCTAACTTTCCGCTACTTCTGTATTTAGGCACACCGCGTATTTAGTATAACCTACACGACGAGAATTATTTCCCTTGAAAGAGTTTTTTTCCTTGTGTTATGATTTTTTTTTTATTTTATTTATTTATCATTCCTTTAACACAAAAATGTTGTAAGTATGGCTGCAGTAAAATATTGATACATTTAAGATGAATTTTACGTAAGTAACTGTTTATTTCGTGTCAAATAAATGTTTAATATACCACATTTATTAAAAATAATAATAAAGGTGGGTGGGGTGTAGTAAACATTTATAAGGTTCCTCTTATAATCGACGTAGAGGTGATTATATTATTGGCTGGCATCTCGTAATATGGCCAGTTGATAATAAAAAATTGAATGTCTGATATAAAGGCCTATTACGCTCTGCATTGTATTATGATGACGTCTGATCACATTCACAGTCTGATCAGAGCCTCTGCTGGCTGTGTGTTATATGTGTAATAGCTCGGATTGTCTAGGCTAGGTAGAACTTACCCATACTACGGCACTCCGAACCATATATGCAGAGCAAGCAGTCAAAGGGAACCAGTAGAATACTTCGCGTTGTGTTTCAATATAATTCTCCCTGAAATTGCTTGCACTCAGTTAAAGATTCGCATCTCTGGATGTGGTGATACGGGGGTGAAAAGACCATCAATGCAAGTTTGCTATATTTTATTACAAGGAAATAAAGGCAATAGATATGACATTTGGAAACGTTTATGATACGTAATGGTGTTGAATTTAATCATTTCAGTTACTGTAGAATTATATAATGGATTTTAACTTATAGGCCTTCAGTCATATTTCACCCACCTATATAAAACCTGTATGTTCCGTGCGATGATTACGACGGATGACGGGTTTTAGCTGACCTCGATGAAATACCAACAAAACATCTATAAGTAAACACAAAGTTAATTTGAATGGTGTAGGAAAACAGACGTTTCCCGAGAATCCAAGTATCGCTACCAAAATGATAAGTACTGTCCCTTATAATGAATAAAATAGCTTGAAGTGATCAATGCAACTAGAATACGGAACAACAGCATTCATAGTTACATTAATAGCCACAAATGATGGCAAAACATCTTGAAATTAATAAATTAGCCACAAGGGAGGCAACTAATGCCCATTTCAACGTTATGAAAACGTTTCAAGCGGAATGCATAAATAGGACTGTGAGAGTAGCGGGACTTGGACAATCCGGACTTCTGCATGTAAATTATGACCACACGCAATAACACAGGAAAATTCTGCCATAGAGTTAGAATCTTGTTAAATGAAAGATGAATAAACTTACAAAGCAGCCATAGTAGTTACAAACTCTGAGATAACACCTTAGACAACAACGAAATTAGATATGATATCATATTACTGTAAAATACATGTGCACAGTTCATCTAAGGTGTACCGTTATGCATGCGTTATTGCAGAATTTAACTTACAGAGGTTTATTAAGCATTATAAACATAGTAAATAACTCGTTTCTACTACACTCCTCCCGCCTTAAGAAAATATTTTCAGAATTAATGGAGGAAAATATTTTTCTAAGTTGGCAGTAGTAGAAACTAAATTATGGAAAGTTCATGAGTATTACTAATTGAAATAAATAAATAAATAAATAAATAAATAAATTCATGTAACATATCTTCACTTTCAGGCTATTACCATCTTCATGAGTGCCAGGACTGGTCCATGCATACATATATAAACACGTACATATGCACATGATTATATCTGTACTTAAATGTATATATTTATAAACATGAACATATCCGGAGACCCATGAATGAAGGATAATAGAACGAATCACTTTTTATTTTATTTCTATTTAGGGAAGAGCACTCTTCTTCTTTTCTCAGGCCTATCCCACATGTTGGTGTCTTTAACAACTTGACCTTCCCTAATTTTAACAATTTCATCTCTGCATACTTTCTTTTTTATATCATCATTTTCCCACTCTGGTAAGTGTTTGCATTTTGCTGCTTCTACTTCTCTCCTTTGCATGGCCAAATGCTTTTGTACTTCCTTCATGTTTTGTCTATCTTTCAAATTTCCATACTGATACGGAAGCTTATCAAAAGGATCAATAAATTCACGATTAGAAACTATTTCACTGTTAACTTCATGGTGATCCTTCATTGTTTTTAAGTGAGCCCTCAGATTTCTTCTAGTACCGAACTTTTTCTCACAGCTGCACTTATATAATGTTTTATTTTCGATGTGCACAGTATTCCAGTGGTTCATGAAGGTTCTAAAATTGTGGAAAGGTGTTTCACCACAAACCGGCACCACACATGGCGTTGGTACTCTAGGCCATATTGGTCTGTTTTCATACTGGAAGTGGGTAGCTTCCTCATCAGCAATGTGGATATCTAAGTCCATTCTGCAAAATATATATAAGTATTTGCAGATGACTGCAGTGGGAGAAATATATTATAAGTTGACTTCTTGGCCCAACGCTTGACTTGTTGAATCTTCTTGGCTCATACATTGCAAAGGTCAGCATTGATTATAGATGGTGAAATGTCTTAAAATATTTAATACTTATTTAATATTTCAATAAATGTTATCTATTTACAATTTACTTTTACGTAATGGCTTTTATTTTAAGTATTCTTTATATAGCCAATTTTTATATGAGAGTTTTATATATATTTACATTTGTATTAACTTCTGTAGATATATTTTATACATATATCTTATCATAGATTGATTTAGACGGAGACCAAATTTGCTTTGGTTTTATCTTGCGCTCCCTTCGGGAACGTATGACGGGCCTTTGTGAGTGTGCAGCTGCTTGCAAATATTCCGTATCTACATTCCTGTCAGCATCTAATGTCTCTTCAGTACTCTCATTTATTTGTTCATCTTCAGTTTCCCCATTTACAGAAAGCCTGGCCTGATCATTACCCTCACTTTGTACTAGCCAATTTCTTGGTTCAGTTTCTCCCTCATAAGGTTTTATATGGTCAACATGAACATTGATTATGGGCTTATCAGGTGCTTTTTGAATGGAGTATGTTGTTTCAGAAATTTGTTTTATTACCAGGTAAGGCCCTGTCCATCCAAGATTTAGTTTCTGATTTGCTGTCGGAGGATACCAACGCCATACCCAGGCCCCTTCTTGGTAATTTCTAGGTTTAAGCCCCCTATCATAATAAAACTTTTGTCTTTTTGCGGCTATGCCAAGATTTTTAAAAACAAACTGATGTGTAATTTCCATAGCAGACTTAACCCATTCAATGTATTGTATGGGGCAGACATCTTCTAACGAATTCGGTGGTGGACCTACCATTAATTCAATAGGGCACGTTATTTCACGCTGTAGAAAAATCAGATTTGGTGTGCATCCAGTGCTTTTGTTTTGAGTAGCACGATATGCCATTAGAAGATAAGGAAGGTAATCATCCCAGTTTCTGGGATTTTCTGTTGCAAATATCCTAAGCATTTGTTTAAGTGTTCTGTTAAAACGTTCTACTAGTCCGTCTGAATTGGGTCTATACGGAGCTGTACGAGTTTGATTTTTTTCGAACTTATCGCACAGTAGTTTAAACAATTCAGATTGAAATTCTCTACCTTGGTCTGTATGAATTTGCCTTGGACACCCAAATTTAGTGAAAAACTCAGTGACAAGTTTATCAGCTACTGTTTGTGCGGTGTGATTTGGGACTGCCCACGCATCTACCCATTTGGAAAAGTATTCTCCTAAAACAATTATGTATTCATTGCCATTTTCGGAAATTGGTAACGGACCAAATATGTCAAGAGCAACGCACTGCATTATCTCATTAACTCTAAATTGTTGAAGCGGTGATTTTCCAAGCCCTGGGCCTGGTTTTGCTCGCGCACATAGGTCGCATGACTTTATCCAGCGTTCCACATCTGCTTTCATGCCAGGCCAGTAAAAGTAGTGCTTTATATATTCTAATGTCCTGTCTCTACCAAGATGACCTGAAGTTGGCTTCGAATGAAGATTCATAAATACAATTTTCTTGATTGATTCAGGTGCCAATAGCTGAGAAATAGTGCTGCCCTTGGAGTCTTTCCAATTTCGATAGAGGATCCCATTCTTTACTTCTAGGCTTTCCCATTGGTGCCAGAGTGTTTTCAAGGCCTTGTCAGTTTGGTCTATTTCTCCTAGAGGCGGCTTTTCTTCTTGTCTTTGTTTACTGTCAAGGACAAATTTCAAAGAGGAATCTTCTCGTTGTAGTTGCTGGAGTTCTTCTTGACTCCACGAAGGCAACCAGTTCGGTTCATTCATGTCAAGCTCAGTTCCCGCGGTTTCTAACAGTGGGCTGATAAGTGACAGGTAAGACAAAATACTGTCTTTGGTCTGACTAACTGCAGAGGGTGCGGCTGTCTTCTTATCAATAGGCCCCGGCGCGAGACTAGAAGGGCTATCAAGTGACAGGTAGGAGCAGCCAGCGTCCTTGGTCAAATCGGTCGTGGGGACCGAATTCTCGACATCGGACCCTTCATCTTTGTCTTTCCTAACTTCCCTTAATGTTAAAGAACAGTCTTGACAAGAACCATTTGGGCACCTTCGTTTAGGTTTCCTTGAGAGACAGTCAACGTTTCTGTGTTGTCTTCCCGGTCTGTACTGAATTTCAAAATTGAATGTTTTGATTATGCTTAACCATCTTGCAATTAAACCTTCTGGTTCCTTGAAATTTCTCAACCATACCAATGGTGCGTGATCAGTTCGGATTATAAACTTCTGTCCTAGGAGATAATGTTTAAAATGGCTCATGAATGTAACTATTGCGAGAAGCTCTCTCTTGGTAGTACAGTAATGTTGCTGAGCGGGATTCATCGTCCGACTGGCGTAGGCTATAACCTTTTCTTCGCCATCCTGTATCTGGGATAGAATTTTACCAATACCATATAGACTTGCATCTGTGTCTAATAAAAAGATTCCCGTCTCTCTTGGAAATGCTAATATAGGCGCCTTAACTAGACACTGTTTTAGCAGTTGAAATGAATTCTCACATTCGTTGTTCCAACTAAACCTTGCAGGCTTACGTGTTAATCTCGTAAGTGGCTTTGCGATTTCAGCAAAGTTTGGGATAAATTTTCTATAATATCCCATTAAACCTAAGATAGACCGAACTTCAGTTTTATTACTTGGAGTTGGCCAGTTTTCAACGCTTTCGATTTTAGATGGATCACACGTGATCCCTGCGTTTGATACGACATGACCAAGGTAGGTAGCGGTTGTGCAAAACAACGAGCACATTTTAGGTTTCAGTTTCAGATTGGCTTCCTTTAATCTTTGAAACACGTCTTTTAGGTTTTCAAGTGCTACATCAAACGTGTGCCCTAAGATGATGATATCATCCAAGTAACACAAACACTTATGAGGTGTAAGATTGATTAAGACTTTCTCCATTAATCTTTGAAAAGAACCCGGCGCATTTGTGAGTCCAAAAGGCATTACTTTGAAGTGAAATAAGCCTCTATTCGGTGTTACAAAAGCTGTTTTCTTCTTACTCGCTTCAGACATTTTTATTTGCCAATATCCACTCGCTAGATCTAAAGTGCTAAACCACATTGACCCTGATAAAGAGTCTAGTGTGTCATCAATTCGCGGAAGTGGATATGCGTCTTTAAGGGTCACAGCATTTAGTTTTCTAAAATCGATGCAAAAACGACAGCTACAGTCTTTCTTTTTTACCAAACAAATAGGAGCCGACCATGGACTATCGCTGGGCTCTATAATGCCATCAGCTAACATTTTATCTAACTCTTGATCAACAGCGTTACGCTTAAAAATTGGAATGCGTCTTGGTGGAAGTTTGATAGGTTTATGATTGCCTGTATTAATTTCATGCTCAACGATGTGAGTTTGTCCTAATTTTCCATCAGGTTGCATGAATATATCTTGATACTGTATAATCAGTTGTCTTAGTCTCTGTTTTTCTTCACATGTTAGTTCAGAAGACGCGTTTTGTATTAGCGGCTCTAAATGTTCAGGGAGATCTAATATTTCTGGTTTGTTTGAGTCTTTATTTTCAGAATAGTAAACACTATCCACTTTTTCTAGACTTCCAATAAAAGCATTCTGATTTACTTTGACGGATTGGTCACTTAAATTCAATACAGACATGATAACTTCCTCGTCGTTAGGATTTACTAATGTTTTAGCGATTAAACAGCCTTTATGCAAAAGATATTTTGATGGCTCAACTACACTTAAGCTTTCATTTTTGATGCATGGTTGTTCAATTGTAGCTTTGAGGAAGGTCTCAGCATTAGGTTTGATAAGGACTGTATCTACTGCTTGAATTCGTGCGCAAGTATGTGTATTTTGTTTATATATTTTAATCTTCCCTAGGGATGTTTTTAATATCTGTTTCTTTATCTTAATCTGCCCATCATATACTGTTAGGAAATCTATCCCAACAATTCCATCAATACCCTGTATGTTTGCTATGATAAATTCCTGATGAAATTTATGCCCATCACTTTCAAATGTTATATCAGTTTTTCCACAGGTTTCAATATAACTTCCATCAGCTACCTTAAGTTTGACATCATTATTCGTTCTGTTTAAACATACTACTGACTGAAGTTTGAGGTACATTTTAGTTGACAGTATAGAATATGGAGAACCTGTGTCTAGCAAGAGCTTGCTGTTGGTGCTCAGTAAATCTGCATGTAAATATAAACATGAGTTGAGAGAAGTGTTGACATTAATCTCTTCAGATATGTTGTCAGTCATATTCAAGACAGTTGTGGAATCACGACTGTTTGCATTCTGGCTAGTTTTTGTCTGATTAATATTTTCTTTTCTTTGATTTTCATTTTCCGCTTGACTGTTGCAATCTGGTGCCTCAGATGGGGTAATAATTATTGTGGGTATGGGGCATTTTATGTCACTGGCTTGTGATGTGATTGCATATGATGGTTGCGATTTCTCATCTTTATCAGCTTTGTTCTTTTCATCATATTGGCGTATAAAACAATTATCCACTGTGTGGTTTCTGCGTTTACAGTATGTACAAAACATTCGCGTTTGCCTTGCATTTCTATTAGAAAAAGACTTTGGTTCAATAGAACTCTGATTCCTATTTTCTTGTTGTCTAGTATTACATAAGTCTCTATCTACAGAAGGACTTCTGCTTCTTTGATTACGGTTAGCAGTAAATGTATCTAATTTTTTATCTATCAGCTGATTGATTTGATCTATTGTTAGATCCGGTTTGCAGTGTTGATTACTGGTGTTGCTTATGATTGGTGCAATTCTTTCTTGTTCAGGTACTGGTTTCTTAACCCTATCTATAGAACCTTCGAGTGCCTCGTATTCTGTTGCTAACCCGATTGCCTCATGTAGTGCTTTAGGATGCCGAAATTGAACATGTTTTTGTAGTTCATGACTTCCGAGTCCATTGATAAACTGATCAATAACATGTACTTCTAATTGAGACAGCGTTAAATTAGGATAAGCTTTCTGAGCTAATTTATTTAACTCATACCCATAATCGGATACACTTTCTCCTTTTTCCCTTCTACGATATCTGAACTGGCATCTGTATGTGACCTCTTTTTCTTTGGGGTCATACCGGTCTGCCAGAATACTCTTTAGTGTACCATAATTACAAAGTTGGTATACTGTCAACCCACTGAGTAATTTTTGGGCTTCTCCCCTAAGACATATAGATAACATTTGTGCCTTTTGTGGCTCTGACCACAAATTATAACTGGCACATTGTTCAAAATGAACTATGTAATCAGACCACTCAGTTTTTCCTGATCCATCGAAAGTTTCTGGTAATATTTCCTTCTTGTTTATGATTGGGTGGTGCCTAGTTTGTGATACACTAGTTGAGGTGTGTGTAACAGGTGTTGTATTTCCTTGCCCACAATTCACCATGGCGGCATTCTGTTGTGATACGTTTGCAGTACATTGCCCTGTATTAATACCTTGAGGATTAAAACCCTGTGTGGTTGATGCATATATTGCGGGCAACGCTGGTGTAAGGGTTTCATTGGCATGACTGTTTCCAGTCAAATTATTTCTGTTTTGCTGTTGCGGTGTCATTGCTTGATTAGTCGGTAAGTTTATTGTTGGTAATAAACTGTGCGATTGTGGCGCAAACGACTGATAGTAGGAGAAAGGCATTTGCCTGTGCTGTTGTGGATCTGTATTTGTCATGTCCACAGCAGAAGTCATTTTATAGGATCCTTGAAGCACGTTGTTATCCATTGATGTAAGTGGCTGGGTTTCTGCTACGTTTTGTAGCCTTGAGGTAATAAAGTTTGTCTGGGGTAATGAAATTACAGCTGGGAATCCCGTAGATATTTGATTTGATGGCTGTGTCACCAGAATGTCTCCTGAATGCAATTTGCTACTTGAACAGTGTGTTTGCTGTTGCCTTGTATCTACGACGCTAGCAGAGTAACCAGTAGCTCTGTACATTTCGGATGAAGGTGTTCGTACATTCTTATTTTGCCCTTTCTGTATAGTGTCCCCAGGATTATTACCGCTTGGCATTGCCAAGTGAGTCGGTGTAACTTGTTGTGTTTCTGACATTGCAGATGTAGGTTGGAAATATGCTGGCGTTGTCTCACTTGTATTAATGCATCCTGTGGTGAGTTGTGTTGAAAGCTGCTCTGCGGCCGATGCTATCGAGTGTTGATGCACGTCAGCATGTAACATTAAAGGGTCAGTTGCCTGATTGGAATGTTGAGTAACATATGTTGCTGGCACTTGGGATAGTTGCATTTGGGATGATGGATATGGCACGCTAACTATTGCAGGTACATCAAAACCAGAATAGCGTGTCTGTTGCTTTTGTTGTAACATTCGATGTTGTAACTGAGTTGTATCCTGTTTTTCTAGTTTTGACTGATCTGTTACTGTGTGTTCAGCTTGATGATGCTGAAGAACAAGGCATTGCATCTGTTCTTGCATTTGTAAGATTTGTTGTTTCATTTGTCTTTGTGTCTCTTGCATTTCTTGATGCATCTGTGTTCGTAGCTGCAGCAGCAGTGATGCAATATCCTCTGTAGCATTTGCATTACGAGTTTGGTTTACATAATTTTCTCGGCTTGTATTTACATGTAAAGCATGTCTCTTCTCTGTAGGCGTCATGACCGATATGCAGTTTGGATTTGTGTATATACTAGGGACATTCTGCCTACTTATATCGGCAAACATAGAAGCTGAAGATTCTTGAAATGTATCCAATTGATCTGAACCTATCAGTTTTGTATATGTGTTTGGAAATGAGCTCTGCGTCATATTAAAGTGACTTCGATTTGAAGTCAGAGCTGCATGTACATTGTTGGTCTGATGGTCCAGATTTAATGGTAATGTGCCTGGTTGTGAATTCATGTCACATACATAATGTTGTGATAATTCAGACTCTAAGTCATATCCTCTTGAGGCGTTTGAGCTACGGTTGCCTTCAAACAGATACTCTTTTGGAGTTAATGTGTGTGCAGGAGACCGCCTATTTGAATGCTGTGAAGTGTGTGTGCTCCCTGAATATGGCTCAAATCCTGCTCTTGACCCCTTAGAAGCCAAGCTAGACAACGGCCCTGTACTTAAAGGACCTGGGTCTCTACCACCTGGGGTTGAAAAACCTATAGGTTCAATATGTAATTCCCCGTATGCTGTTGCATTATAGTCACTGTAGTTTCCCACATTTGTAGTCCGACTATCATGTGTTGAAACGGGAAGTGATTGATTGCCTATGTCATTACTTGGCATGAATGATTTTCCTTCATGTGTTTCCATATTTAATGACTTGTTTTACTTTGGAATATGATGCTTATTTCCATTAAGTATGATTTCTTCCTTACGACGTTTTGAAGTCACTCTAACAACTTTGTGTTATGCTTATCTTGAATGCTACCTGAATAAACTTACTCATTGAACTGTAAGTTATAATCTGTTGAACTTACTCTTTGTACTGTAAGTTAAATATATTGGCTAAACTTACTCTTTGAACTATAAGTTAAACATTGCCTGAACTTACTCTTTGTACTGTAAGTTAATATTGGCTGAACTTACTCTTTGTACTGTAAGTTAATATTGGCTGAACTTACTCTTTGTACTGTAAGTTAGCTATTGCACATTAAACGTGCTCTCTGTTTAAAAATAATAATAAAATTTCAATTTCAAATTTATCATCAATGAATTTCACAAACCCGCGTTAACCACATCCTGGTCACGGACTCACCAATCTGTAATAGCTCGGATTGTCTAGGCTAGGTAGAACTTACCCATACTACGGCACTCCGAACCATATATGCAGAGCAAGCAGTCAAAGGGAACCAGTAGAATACTTCGCGTTGTGTTTCAATATAATTCTCCCTGAAATTGCTTGCACTCAGTTAAAGATTCGCATCTCTGGATGTGGTGATACGGGGGTGAAAAGACCATCAATGCAAGTTTGCTATATTTTATTACAAGGAAATAAAGGCAATAGATATGACATTTGGAAACGTTTATGATACGTAATGGTGTTGAATTTAATCATTTCAGTTACTGTAGAATTATATAATGGATTTTAACTTATAGGCCTTCAGTCATATTTCACCCACCTATATAAAACCTGTATGTTCCGTGCGATGATTACGACGGATGACGGGTTTTAGCTGACCTCGATGAAATACCAACTAAACATCTATAAGTAAACACAAAGTTAATTTGAATGGTGTAGGAAAACAGACGTTTCCCGAGAATCCAAGTATCGCTACCAAAATGATAAGTACTGTCCCTTATAATGAATAAAATAGCTTGAAGTGATCAATGCAACTAGAATACGGAACAACAGCATTCATAGTTACATTAATAGCCACAAATGATGGCAAAACATCTTGAAATTAATAAATTAGCCACAAGGGAGGCAACTAATGCCCATTTCAACGTTATGAAAACGTTTCAAGCGGAATGCATAAATAGGACTGTGAGAGTAGCGGGACTTGGACAATCCGGACTTCTGCATGTAAATTATGACCACACGCAATAACACAGGAAAATTCTGCCATAGAGTTAGAATCTTGTTAAATGAAAGATGAATAAACTTACAAAGCAGCCATAGTAGTTACAAACTCTGAGATAACACCTTAGACAACAACGAAATTAGATATGATATCATATTACTGTAAAATACATGTGCACAGTTCATCTAAGGTGTACCGTTATGCATGCGTTATTGCAGAATTTAACTTACAGAGGTTTATTAAGCATTATAAACATAGTAAATAACTCGTTTCTACTACACATGTATCCAAGGCTGTATGTATGTATGAAGTTCAATTAAATAAAACCAATTCCTCCACTACCGAGGCACCTTTTTTTGATTTGAATCTATGATATCTAATGGTACAGTTTCCACCACTAAATACAATATATATCAATCAGCCCAAAGTTACTAACTACAGAAATTTCCAGCAAAGTTACTTTTGCTGACCATGTACAAAATCCAGGTAACGGTTATTTAAGCAGCGCGTTTCCTCATGTGACCTACTTTTGCTGACCATGTACAAAATACAGGTAACGGTAATTCATAGCAGCACCTTTCCTCATGTGATGTCAGAGCATTGTGTGAATATGATTGGTTAACTGTAAAATCTGGACAGGGCTCGTGTACTGGTAAACAGTATAGACCCAGATCAGATGCCACAGAATGTCAAAGGCTACACTGTTTGCTTAAAGTACAAATACTTAAGGGTTTAAAGAAACTGTCCAAGTCCCTATTCAGGGCCATTTTTTCAGCAAACACTCAGAGACAGTCGACCCACTAGTGCTGCCAGGGGTTTGATTACGGTTGTAATTAGATCTACTAATCTGCATTATACAGAATAAAAAGACAGTCGGGGAACAGTGTAACAGAATAAAAAGACAGTCGGTGAACAGTCTACGAAACAGACCGGCCCAGTATCATCTTATCTGTTTACTGGGCCATTAAATTAAGCATAAAGATTCTCACTAAAATAAAAAACAAAACAAAAAAACTATCTACTTGTTATTATTTTTAGCATCAGGGTTATAGTATCACCCAATTAGAGACATGGATTGGCAACATAACAACAAACTTTTCTCTATCTCTGCTGTCAAAAATTCACTGAAAAAGCTGAAATAAATATTAACCCCATATTTTTTTTTTTTTTTTTTTAATAAAATTTGATATTTGCTTTCAGCAACAAAGCATGACATTTACACTAAAAATATTGGCCACCTTCAAGTTAAAATGATTTAAGTTCAAAGGTAACCTTTAATTGGTTGTTTGTAAAGCTGGATTAAAGTGTTCAACATAACAATAGATAATTCGACTAATCAGTTAATTATGGGCCAAGTTTGTATAGACCGTGTTGGTAATGTGCCGAGTTTGCTATGTGTCAAGTTGGTTATGTGCTGAGTTTGCTATGTGCTGAGTTATCCCACAATCCTCAGATGCACCGCGGGTGAAGGTACACAATTCTGGACTGTTCACGTTTCTAGTACAAATTAAATTTGCCATTGCTCCTGCATGAAGAAAGCACAGATCATGCTCTTTAGGTAACGTCATATGACAGCGTGGCGGGAAACCATTTTGGGAGAAAAACAAACTATTACCTTGTTGAATTATAGAGTATTTTCTTGACAGAAATAAAAACAGAACTAAATTACCAAGACTTTTTCTGCGAATCAAAGAAATGCATCAAAACTGAAAAAAAGTAAACAAATTCCAGACATTTTTTGTAGTGTGTATTGATCGCAGCAGGACAGGCTGCAAATATAAATATTGAAATGACATTTTGTGGGATGCTCAGCAGAGATGTCCATGATCAGAATGTATATACATATTTTGTATATGAATGTACATGTAAGTTTGTGATAGCATAAAACAGAGCTTTAGTTGGTTTTGATTAAAATACTTCACTTAACATCCATATCACTGAATATCACTTAATACAGACAGCAAGGAAAATTTTGGGAGTGGGATAGAGTACTGAATTTGACTGAAAAGCAATGAAAACAGGGTCCCATGATCAGTTCATATTTCTTGAGAAATGTCCTTGATTTATTTGCTAAAGAAACCATTAAATAAAAGTATCTGCTTTACTTGCAGCAAATGATGGAAGAGTTCAAGTATTGTTATCACTGAAATAAAAAGCTAAAAACATTGACTGCATTACTTTAATAAAATAACCCATTGTAGTCGGGAGACCCGTAAAAGGGTAATTGGCAAACAGTGCAGACTCAGATCAGACACCACAGAATGCGGCGTCTGATCAGGGTCTCCACTGTTTGCAAATATTTTAGCCATTTTTCTCTAGGAATACCGGTATGTAAATCTCATAGCAGGACATACCTCAAATTGAAAATGGACTCTCCCAATACATAGTATAGGAGGGTCTATTCAGTATACAATGGGTTAAAAATGTGGCGGTCTTTACCATGCAAATAAAATACATTAGGATTGTCATGTCTCCCTGATCTATGAAGATGTCTCCATATTTTCCCATGAGGGAATCATGATGTCACCCTAATTTTTTAGGCTAGCTCCATTGAATTAATTAACAACATCAGGATGTGTGATAATGATTGCCAGTTGGTTGCATGCATTTTTCAGAACAAAATGTCAAGTAGAGATCAAACTCAATTGAAAAAAAAAACAAATCACACAAGTAAGGGTGTGAAAATAAGGCAAATATTCTCCATCAGGCGAATATAGAAACAAGTTACACAGGACATGCTCACTATTAAAGGAGAGTCATGAAAAAAAAAAGATGGGGCCCTTACATTTTGGCTGGGACTCCTACTTTATATAAAAGTGGGTCCCGGACTCCTACATGTACTTTTAAAATCCTTGTGAGAACCCTGCTGATGTAACTACTGTCCTTTCAACAGCTCTTGGAAAGACATTGCTTGGGGTTTAATTTTTTTATTTAAGATATTTTGTTCTGATTGACCATATCTTGTCAGAGACCATTTGTCATTTGTTCTGTGATTTGTTCTTAAATACATACCCTAGAACTGAATTTGAATTTGTGGGCAAAAATTGGTCTGACCTATGCAATGTCTATCTTTCAGGAGCATAACCTCAACAATTCTTCTTAACTAAATACAGTTACATTGTATAAAGCCATCTATCTGCCAGTAATTTCAAAGTGGGGCTGTAGAAAAGAACTTGTTTAGGTTATGTCTCAAGTTATTTATGTCAACCTAAAATAAGTAAACCATTAAAAAATAACTAACAAGTTATAAAGTAGCATTTTTCCTGATCTTCAAGAGTCTTGTGTACCAATTTCTAGACACTATACACAGAGTTTTATTGCTAAACCATGTTGAGATCTATCAGCAAAAATTACCTACCTGTGCATAATAATTACGATAACTTCAGAATATGAAGGTAAAAAATGACCATTTTACTTAAACATGTTATAAATGCTAAAGTGCCAAAATAATTTAACTACATTAAGTTAAAAAAAGAAATTTAATGGAATGAAACACACATGCAAGAAAAAGTTTGTGTAATAACCCTCCAGATGTATGCTTCATTGAACATATAGTTTTCTTCCATATATGGACAAGATTTGAATTAGGCTGTTCATATATTTACATCTGAATGGCGTGACTGACAGAACTGGACTTAGTTTATGCTAAAAAAACGATTTGGGGAAATCTCCATCTATAAATCAGAGCAAAACCTACAGAAATATGAAAATCCATTCTGAAAAGAAAAGTCAGCATTTGTTCTGAATAACTTTCATCAGGGACATATGTTACATAAATTCTTCTTAAAGAAAAACACTCACAAAATTAATAATCTGTTTAAAGTTTAAGACCTACATTAGCAGAGAAAATTGATGCATCATTTGCTCCTAATTAAATATGCATAAACTGAATAACTCATACATGCAAAAACATCAAATGCTGTCTTTGTGTATATATCTTCTTGGGTATAATAGCAACTTAAATTTCCTTAAAATTGCTTTGTTTTCTGTCTAACAGAAAGTTTCATTGTCATTTTAGAATTTTTCAGTCCCTCATTAAATATGCAAAATGGCGTTGCCCATGTTGACAATTACAAAAGCTAAAAACTCCAATAACTTTCTCATTTTTTGATGGAGTTTGATAAAACTTGCACCAAAATATTCAGATTATCTTGAACATCAGACATACTTTATATTTTATGAGTGTTTCCTTTTAAAAAGACATAACAAAAATTCAGTTTTAAAAAGACATCCAACAGGTTGTAAATTGGGGTTTGTTTCAGGACAAGTGAAATGTTCATTTTTTTTTTTTTTTTTTCTTTTTTTTTTTTGTTCCGTTAACCCCCGGATATGCCCTGCCTTTACAAAGAGTACTGGTAGATCCAGATCAATAAGAAGCCAACTGATCTGGATCTACTTTGTCATTCAGTATTTGAGTTTGTATCAAAAACATGGATCAAGCAATCTGATTGGCTGACAAATAGAAGTGGGCATGGCATCTCAATTTATTCAGCATGACAAGGGTTAATCACTGTCCAAATAGTTAGGGTAAATAGGTAGTTTTCCTTTTACAGATGTCTCTGAACCATGGATGATAAGTGTTTCAAGCTGGAAGTGGAGAATTATCAGAGCTCTCTGCTCTTAGAACTTCATAACCTCCAGAAAGAAGGATGTTTATGTGACCTTTGCCTTGTTGCAAAAGATGGTTCGGTCAAGGTGCATGGAGCCGTGCTCATGGCAGCCAGTCCATATTTCAAACAAAGGTACACATTAACCTCTTTACAGCACGGTTCGTTACAACATGATTTTGGTTCAAAGATGGATCCCAAAAATGTATAGATTATATAGAAAAATGACCTCCATAGTCCTCTTGTTTATTTACTGTATGTTCTACAAACATCAAACTGACATACTTTTCTTCCCTAACAGAGACTCAAATATTGCGGTGTTTTATGACCATGACCTTTAGTTTATTATCTTATACTTGTCATTTTTAGCTCAGCTGCTTTCGAAGAAAACGACAAGGTATTGTCGTAGCTCTGGCGTCATCTGCGTCGTCGTCTTCGTGCAAAAACTTGGACATTTAGTAATATCTCTGTCATTACTGAAGATATTTACTTGAAGCTCAGACTAGTTGTTCATTATGAAAATGGGAACTCATACCAATAGGGGAGGTAACCCTCAAAATATTTTTGGTACAGTTATGCCCCTTTTTCGACTTAGAATTTTTATTGAAAAATGGTTTCTTAAAGTAGTTCTGTTGCTTATAATCAAACATGCCCTATATATTTCTAAAAGAAACTGCAGCCGAGCATTGGCACCCGCATGCGGTGCTCTTGTTTGCACTAATCTTAACTCCATTTCTATTTAACCAAATGACCTACAGTCATCAATCCAGGGCCCAGTTGTTCGAAACTAACCATGTCGTTAGTTAACGTATCATTAAAACTTTGATCATTAAATGGCAAAAATACCTGTGAATTAGATATTGTACATGTACTTACTAGATCAGTTAACATTTTGACTAATAACAAGCTCGTTAAGCTAACAATGCTTTGAACAACTAGGCCCAGACATACACTGCCTCCCAAACAGGGACTCAAACACTGTGCTATCATTTTGTGGCATTAACCTACACAGCATGGTCTATTGGCTTTTTCATTCTTTACATGAATTTTCAACTTGTTAATCATACCGGTAGATGTGACACTGCCTTCCATGGAATTCTCGTTTTACTCTTTCAGCCCTGTAGACCAAAAAGTATACTTTTGCAAACAGTGTGGAAACAGAAGAGATGGCTTGTAACAAGCCATCTCATCAGGATCTACACTGTTTGTCATTTGGTTTTGAAGTTGAATGACACCCCCATCTGCAATAATTGATATATTTCAAAATTCAAAGATATCTACTTCAAAAAGTGTCTACTTCAGAAATTCAGGAGTAAAAGGGTTAATATTTATTTTGAATTCATTGTGGTTATCCATTGCTCTTGATAAGATGCTTTTTTCCATCCAGAAGTGTTGATATTTTTTTTATTTCTCAACAAAAACATATGTTGTGGGTTCTCATTAGAAGCACCTGGGCAACGTACATGTATGTTTTTGTGGAGAAATAAGAAAAATATTTATGTGATACCCTCTCTTATCTAGACCTATGGTTATCCTTTTTGTTTCAGGCTGAGTTCCACATCATCAAAAGAATTAGACAGCATGAATTTCCCACATATCAAACTGTCAGTTCTCCAGTGTGCAGTACATTTTATTTATACTGGTGTTCTGAATGTGACCATGAACACATTCAGAAATGTGGCACAGCTGTGCACAGAACTGAAACTTGAGAAAGCTGTTGAACTCTGTGAGAGTGCTTTAGAAGTAAAATATGAACTAGAGGAAGAAGAGGCTCTCATTGAAAAACAGAAAACTGACAAACTGGAACCCGATTTATCGGATCACTATGCAGACAGTACAGATGTAGAAAGTGTGGTTGAAACACCACCAAAGTTGAAGAAACAAAAATTGAATAGAAAATCCAGAAAGCGATCTCATAGTGCCTTGAATTATGAGAATGAAAACAAGAATTCTAAGATAGATAAAGCTTCTAATGTAGACACAATAGATTCTCAGAAACAGGATCCTTTGCCATTAAAAGTGCCAAAGCTGTCTATTTCTGTTAAAAGAAGGACCAAAAATGAAGAAGACTTTGTTGGTAAAAAAAGAAAACAATTGAAACAGCTGAAATTGGAGGTGAAAAGAAAAGGAAAGAAAAGTCAGAAAGTTACAGGTTTGTTGTCCTTGACCATTAGTACTTGCTATGCAAATTTAGCAGATGAAAAAAAAAACAAAAACAAAAAAACAACAAATGATATGTTCTTTTTTTTCCCCAGAATATTAGATTATTATACAGTTTGCATGAAGTGTCATTACCTAGTTTCTGATTTAACAAAACAAAAAAAAAAAAAACAAAAAAAACTAGATAAGTATTCCGAAATGCTTTCTGCTGAAATTATTACAGTACTCAGAAGAAAACTGAAAGTTACAGATTTGTCCTTGACCTTTAGCACCCTCTTGGCAAATCTGGCAGATGACAGATCGAGGGTTGAGCGCAAGACTATAGTAACTCAAACATATTTTTGAAACCCTTGTTTAGGGGCAACTTGGACCCCTTTGTAAACAATGCAAATTTAGGTGCCATTGCTCATACGAGCAATGGCAACTAAATTTCCATTGTTTACAGAAAAAAATGTTGTAATCTTCATAACGCCTTCATGGTGAGGAGATTAGGTTTGGGAAAAAACAACCATCTGACTTACGCCAGTCTTGCGCTCAACCCTCGAGATGTTATTTTTCAAAAAAAAGCATATGCTATCCAAACTAGATTTTTTTTGTATTTCTGAGAAAGTAAGGTTTGATTATTTCACATGAATCATCTGCCTAACAGAATGGTTCTGCTCTTGCTGTGATTGAAGCTTTAAGGGTCAATTTAAAAAAAAAAAATGGCTTTAGAAAGCTTTGTGAGAGTTTTTCAGTTGATAGTTTGGACTGGTCCCAAATCTGCAACCTTCTGCACCACAGTTGTATGTTCTTACCACTTGGCTACAGAAACTCTTATTCAGCCTGTAGGATTGATATATGAGCCAGCGCACAACAAAAAATCAGCCAGGGCATCCACCCACTCTGATCAGTGTCTTCGCTGTCCGCATGAAGAAAGCTTGGGTCCTTATATACATGTAAGCTACGCATTGAGTGCACAGCAGAGATTCTGATCAGACTGGGCAAACTCCCAGGCAGATCTTAGTCTTCACTTGGTGCATATGCCATTTTGTCATGCACTGGCTTGTGTCATTTTATTGGTTTTGTCATGCGCTGGCTCATATAAAGTTGATGTGCTCAGAAAACTAAAGTGTGGAGAACTTTTTTTTTGCTATTAAAGCATGATTAACCAATTTATACCAAGTGGATTCTTCTACCTCAACTCTTCAAGCATTTCCATGTCCAGTTAGAGGGGTGTCTGGTTTGTTTATATTATTACCATGTTTTCTATAAACTTCTGCTTTTATGGCAAACAGCCTGTAGACCCTGATTAGATGTTGCATTCTGCAACATCTGATTTGGGTCTATACCATTAGCAAATGTCCTATTTTTAGGGCGCTGGGCATAAAGTGGTTAACCCTTGTCCTGCTGAATAAATTAAGAAGCCACACCTATTTCTAATTTTCAGCCAATCAGATACATTTGTAACTTAATCAAGGTTGTTGATATAGATTCACATACTTAATGGCAGATACTTAATGCAGATCCAGATCAGTTGGCTTCTTCAGAAGCCAACTGACCTGGATCTACACTGTTTGCAAAAGCAGGTCTATCCGGGTTCAGCAGGACAAGTGTTAAATAAAATTTGTGGATTGTGGAGAAGTTTGGGAAATATCTTAGTTTCTAGGTGTATGAATTATGAAGACTTATAAATACATTCAGTACAACATCTTTACGACTATGGAAAATTGTTCGACACATGAGTAGTTCAACTTCAAGCCACAGAGGGTTAATCATGGCACTAGGTCAGGAGGCAAATGGTGATAATTTAGTTGTCTTTTTTATCTTCTATACAAAAATGGTATGTTGAGTGTACCCATCAGAATTACCTCAATGAGGCAATTCTGATGTGTACAAACAACATACAATTTCATGATAAAATAAGAAAATTTCCCTGAATATTTATTTTCTTGAGCTGTCAGAAGAATTTCGTAGGGACTCAAAAAAAGGAGTTTGAATTATCCAAGGTAAAGGAGCCATCTATATTTGAGCCATTGAGGTTGTACTATATCTGCCTTGCTGCTGGAAAAAGGAGTCCATTGTTCTAGACAAGAGGGATATCTAGATAAATTATATCTCATGTTTCTCCAAGAAAGCACACGTTCTGGATACTCATGAGAAGCACCTCACTGGAATTTTTCAAGAGTACCAAGGGCAGGTCTCGATGGCTCACTTGGATGCGCATCCGACTGGTAATCGGGAGGTTGTGGGTTCCACTCACACGGGGTCAGCAAAATTCTTTGAAAGAGATTTGATCATGAAATATTTTCTATGATCATTCTCTCCCTTCTTCTGATTCAAGACGGGCAGTTGTCAGTTTCTCAGGAAAGAATGTGCACAATACTGTTTAATAGCTAAGAGGACGAAGCATGCCCAGTAAAAGCGTGGTTAGGTAAACTGACAGTGCTTGACATGACCATTGGGTTGACTGTGCTGTAAAACCTCGACACAAAAAAAAAGAGTGCCAGGGTATTATGAGATTGCTCTAAATATTTTAACACCTTCTTACCAAAATCCTAAACTTTAAAGGGAAATGCAAGGTTGGTGAAGAAGTGAAGAATGTATCTCAGGGAAAAAAGCTGAGAAAAATTCATACCCACCAATCTTGAAGAGTGGGATTTAAAAAGGTAACTCGAGAAACTTAATGTACACGCAAATACATGCTAAGTGAATGAGCACATCAAAAGTCAAGTAAGTCCATATCAGACTCATCTGATTTATCTGGAAGCTGATATTTTGTTTCATTTGAGATAGATTTGAAAGAAAGTGTAGTTTTCATCTTTATAATGTATAATTCATAGGTCTAGATAAAGGAGGGTATCCAGTAAATGTTTTTTCTTATTTCTCCACGGAAACATATATTGTGGGTACTCATTAGAAGCGCCTCAGCAATATATGTTTTCGTGGAAAAATAAGGAAAATATCAATACAATTTGGATTGAAAAAAGCACCTTAACTTGTGCTAATTTAACCCTTGTCCTGCTGAACCTGGATATGTTTTGCCTTTGCAAACAGTGTAGATCCAGATCAGTTGGCTTCTGAAGAAGCCAACTGATCTGGATCTGCACTGTTCGCCATTAAGTATGTGAATTTATATTAACAATCTAGATCAAGTAATCTGATTGGCTGAAAATTAGAAATGGGAGTGGCATCTTAATTTATCCAGCAGGACAAGGGTTAATGCATAAAATAAGCCCATCAAAACTAATGTCCCTCCCATTGATGCTCACCATCTTTTTACAAGTGATTATGGATTTTCTCTCGATAAGACAAAGACCCTGTTTTGGTGAGTTAGCATGCGTCAATCTCTTTCCTTGGTTGACTGGTGCGCGATTGGGGCCGGTCTCTTAATATAGCTTTGAATTTTTACATATGGAAGACTTTTCGATTAGCTCATTAAGGACGTTTTTTATTTGTCGGGACGTCGGTTTGTGACGATCCCGGCAAATATAAAGAATTTAAAACAAACTGTGTTATAAATAGATTAATGTCTATTTTATTTTCATTTCAATCAAGAAATTTCATAAAGCTTAATAAAAGCAAACATTAACTCTTTCTGCGCCAAATTTCAGACGACATTTGTCATCTGCTTTTTATCGCACCTGCTTGTAGCAGGGTGCGATATAGGCTTCCGATTTTCTGTCCGTCCGTCTGTCTGTCCGTCCGTCCGTCAGTCCGTCCGTCTGTCAACATTTATGTCGACGTTCGACATTTATGTCAAAGTTAGTATTCTAATCAACTACAAGACTAAACAACCATCAAACCTTGCATGAAACATCTCTCTGGCCTCCTGACTTTGCAACATAGGTGTCCGCTTTTCCGTATGTCTGTCCATTCGTCCATCCGTCTGTCAACATTTATGTCGAAGTTCGACATTTATGTCAAAGTTAGTATTTTAATCAACTACAAGACTAAACAACCATCAAACCTTGCATGAAACATCTCCCTGACCTCCCGACTTAGTATTTTAATCAACTACAAGACTAAACAACCATCAAACCTTGCTAAAACATCTCCCTGACCTCCCGACTTTGCGACACAGGTGCCCACTTTTCCATTCGTCTGTCTGTTTGTCTGTCCGTCTGTCCGTCTCTTAACAGTTCTATTATGTCGAAGTTCGACATTTATGTCAAAGTTAGTATTCTAATCAACTACAAGACTAAACAACCATCAAACCTTGTATGAAATATCTCCCTGACCTCCTGACTTTGCGACATAGGTGCCCGCTTTTCCATTTGTCTGTCCATTCGTCCGTCCGTCTGTCTCTTAACAGTTCTGTTATGTCGAAGTTCGACATTTAAGTCAAAGTTAGTATTCTAATCAACTACAATTCTACAATAACCATCATTCCTTGCATGACACATCTCCCTGACCTCCTGACTTGGCAGATATGTTGACCCAGTGACCTTGACCTATATTTTGCGCTCCATTGACTTTGACACAATTTACGTTGACATTCCAGATCTTCTCGACTATAAGGCATACAACTACCAAACCTTGCATAGTACTTCTTCTAGATGTACAGACTTGGCAGGTACCTTGACCCGGTGACCTTGACCTATATTTTGCGCTCCAGTGACTTTGACATATTTTGCGTCGACGTTCGATATCTCCTCAACTATAAGGCCTACAACCATCAAACCTTGCAAAGTGCTTCTCCTCAATGTACTGACTTAGCAGATACCTTGACCTGGTGACCTTGACCTATATTTTGGCTGCAGTGACTTTGACATAATTTACATCAACATTCCAGATCTCCTCAAGTGTAAGACCTCTAGCCACCAAACCTTGCATAGTGCTTCTCCTATATGTACTGACTTGGCAGGTATCTTGAACCGGTGACCTTGACCTATATTTTGAGCTCCAGTGCCTTTTACACATTTTACGTCAACGTTCAATATCTCCATCTATAAGGCCTACAACCATCAAACCTTGCATAGTGCTTCTCCTCAATGTACGGACTCTGCAGGTACCTTGACTGGGTGACCTTGACCTATATTTCACGCTCCATTGACTTTTACACCTTTTAGGTCACCCTTCGATATGTCCTCAACTGTAAGGCCTTCAACCACCAAACCTTATATAGCACTTCTTCTCGATGTACTGACTCGACAGGTACTTTGACCTGGTGACCTTGACCTATATTGTGCACACCAGTGACTTTGACACATTTTATATTGATGTTCGGTATCTCCTCAAATATAAGACCTACAACCACTAAACCTTGCATAGTGCTTCGCCTCATTGCCCTGACTTGGCAGGTACCTTGACCCAGTGACCTTGACCTATATTTGACACATTTTATGTTGATGTTTGATAACTCCTCAACTATAAGGCCTACAACCACCATACCTTGCATTGTGCTTCTCCTTGATGTACTGAATTAGCAGGTACCTTGACCTGTGACCTTGACCTATATTTCATGCTCCTGTGACTTACACATTTTACGTCAATGTTCCATTATCATTGGGCTGTATGATACGAAAATTCAGTGCTGAAGATATAGCCATTAGAGGGAATGGGACTGGCCTGGAATATATGTGCCCCACTAGGCACTTTGTCTACATTTTTTTCAACCCAGTTTTCCAAGTAAGCACTGCTAAGAATGAAATAAACTTATTTAATAACCACATTCTGATTGAGGCTCCTGTGACTTTTGCGCCAGCAGGTGCGATGACGCCTTCCGCGGAATTCTTGTCTTTTTTAACAAATTATCGCTTGAAAAGATGTTTATACGTAAAGATGAAAGACTGAATGTCAAACAGCGTAGATCTAGATAGCCATCTCATCTGGATCTATGCTGTTTGCAAAAACCTATTATTATTGCCTGTGGCAGCAAAAATTAAAGAATCACATTGTTGTTCGATTTTACCCGTTACACTGAAAATTTATTAAACTTTAGTATACCCATGTCCCATATATCTGTGTAAACGTGAATAAAATTTTCGCCGGTACTTAGATGTTTACGTCTAAATATTTTGTCTTGTATCTACGATGAAAGATCTTGACAAATTGTGCATTTTGATGTAACACTAAGAAAGATAAAGATATTTAGAATTTTCAAAACCATTATCAAAGGCGAGATCATTTTGAATATTTAATGAGGTTCTACACATTTCAAAATATTAAATAAAATCTTTTTGAAGGAAAACAATGCAGTTTTAAAGCAAATTCAATAAATACCTGGAGATGAAGTTATATACACAAATGTTGAGGTTGAATATTTTTACAAATGTAATTTATTTAGGTTTGCATATTTAATTCAGGCTTTATGACGTCATTAAGTCTCATTAAATATTCAAAATGGAGGCACCTATAAATGCAGTTTTGATATTTTCAAACTTTAATAAGTATTTTTTCATCCAATATTTATAAAATTTGCATCAAATTGTCTCACTGACATGGCTTTTCCCTTTAAACATGTACCAAATTTAGCCTAAATATTAGGGCACCTTAAATCTTTACCACACTTCTCCTAAAATTTGAACAAGTCCGTTTCACTCCCTGTTGATGTGTCTCAAAACTGCTGAATGAGTACAGATAATGTAGACACTGATTGAATGCCACATTTTGCAGTGTCTTCTCTAGGTCTACACTGTTTGCTCGGGTCTGTCCTAATACTTAGAGTAAATACAGATTACCTAATGAGATGTCTAAAAAGTTACAATGTTGCGATGCAATGATAAATACATGTAGTGTAGAGCCTAAGCAATATGCTATCACAGTATATTAAATTTTAAACACAGGACAGAGCATGTCTGTATGCATAAAGCATTATCCATTATTGCTATCAGTATGGTTCCAAGTAACAATATACTATGTAGGCATAAACATAAAGATAAGTATCAGTCATTTTGCAGAAAAGAAATATTTATTAGTATGACAGTTACTTGAAGAAATGATTATTGCAAAAATTAAATAACTTGTTACTACATATTTCTTTTCAATCATATCCATTCCTCTGTAAGTCATATGTAGAGAAGATACATGCATAATCATATATTCTCCAACAAGAAATAGAGTTACCCAGGGAAAGTAATTTAAGTATTCATAAGTAATCATTAAGTTCCGTAATCATGATTACTTTTGTAAAGTAATTGTAATCGATTACATTCACTTTAAAAGTAATTGTAATTGTAATCTGTAATCATGAAATTCAGAAGTAATTGTAATTGATTACATTTGAAAGTAATCAACCCCAGGTCTGCCTGTGATCTGGGCCTAACACTTTTTTCTAATGCATGCATGTGTGAATTTTTAACCCTTGTCATGCTGAATAAGATACCATTCCCATTCGTAATTTTTAGCCAATCAGATTGCTTGATCCAGTTTGTTAATACAAATTCTCATATGTAACGACAAATAGTGCAGATCCATGTCAGTTGGCTTCTGAAGAAGCCAACTGACCCGGATCTACAATGTTTGCAATGGCAGACATATCTGGGTTCAGCAGGACTAGGGTGTTAATATGGAATGCTTATTATTTTCAGCAGATAAAAGAGTAAAACAGAAAGTACAATCAGATACGATGGAAAAGAAAGAGAATGATTCAGGAACATTAGTGAAAGTGGAAGAAGATATTGACATTGAAGATACAAATAATACAAGTGCAATATCTAGAGATGGACAGAATTCTGACACATTGAATGATGTGATTTGTAAGTCTGATGACAAAGATGCATCATTGACTGATGTTGAAGAGCTGTCTTTCCCAAAGCAGTGCCATGTTTGCAAAGAAACTTTTGAAAATATGAAAACCTTTTCCAAACATATCCGAACTCATAACGTGAAGCCGAGAGGTCGACGTAAAAGTAAGCAAGAGGTTTGGCCATGTTCTGTCTGCGGGCGAGAGTTAACGACTGCAGTAAGACAGGCCTGTCATCATTACAGCAAGCACGGTATTCCATATGATGAAAAATTGAAACTACATGCTTGTGATGTCGAGGTAGGTACAATGTACATACATATTTGCAGCACCCTGCACAGCTCCAGATTAGGCACTTTCTTTTTTCCAACCAAAAAATGTTGATATTTTTCTTATTTCTCCATGAAAACATATATTGTGGATATTTGTTATACCCCCAACATACGAAGTATGTGGGGGTATATAGTTTTCGCTTTTCCGTTTGTTCGTTTGTTCGTACATACGTTTGTTCGTTCGTTCATCTTTCCATCACAGGGTCAAAGTTTTTGCGTTACAGTTTATAAGACCTCATATTTTGAAGACCCTTTGATGGATTTCATTCATATTTGGCATGATCGTAGATATAGGTCTAAAGTTTTTATCAGCACCATCCCCACCCTGGGGGTGACCTTGGGGTCAAGGTCACAGACTTAGTTCATAAAAAAGTCAAAGTTTTTTGTGTAAGTTTATATATCTATATCATCAAGACCCTTGAGGAATTTCATTTATATTTGACATGTTGGTAGATATAGGTCTAGAGTTTTACTCAGCTTGATCCCCATCCCGGGATATGACCTTGAGGTCAAGGTCACAGACTTAGAAATTCCATATAAAAGTAAAACAATTTGCATCTAAGTATATATAGCTATACCATCAAGACCTTTTGTTGAATTTTGTTATCCTCCTACTGATAGGTTTAGGGGATATAGCTATCTGTCTCTCCATCCATCTGTCTGTCCATAAACGCATTATTGTGCACCCCATAACTCCTAAGTACCCTGTGAGCTATTTTCATGAAACTCTGTCAGGTTGTAGAGGGCATTTGGTAGGGGTGTGGGGTACAAGAAAGACAACTCTAACTGACTTGGTCCATGCGTCCTTGTCTCCGAAATTGTAAAAATTTTGTGCCAACCATAACTTTATAACACGGTAAGATATTTTCATGATACTTCGCCAGCATGTAGAGGACATTGAGTAGGCATATCACATTCAAGAATAACACTCTAACCAACTCCATTCTGCAGTTTTTGCCCTTGATTATTTAAATCTTGTGTGGGCAATAACTCTAAAAATTCTTTAAGATATTTTATGATACTTTACCAGGGATCATCCTAGAGGGCGATTTGGGAGAAAAAGTCTCCCTAAGCTGGCTGACTTCTCCCTATCTTGAGCTGAGGGAGAAGTGAAAATGTATAGAATGTACAGTGAAATCCAAAATTTGGACCAAACCTTCTCCCTAAAATCCTGAATATGTTGCAAAACTTCTCCCTCTCTGAAAGCTCTAGGATGACCCCTGCTTTACCTATATGTAGAGGACATTGAGTAGGCAGGTCACGTTAAAATTTTCATTAAAATTTATATAGCTATATTATATATTGGTTTCATTAATATTAAGCATGATGGTATATATAGGTCTAAAGTTTTTCTCGGCATCAACCCCAAGCTGGGGTATGGCTTTTAAGTCAAGGTAACAGACTTTTCATATAAATGTCATTTTTGCTTATATTATAAAGACCGATTGATTTCACTGGTCTATGGTGATAGTTGTAGGACTAAAGTTTTAATTAGCTCAATCCCTGCACCTGTTCCTGACCTTTGAGGTCAAGGGCTTCACATTATTATGTGATTGAATTCTTTCAATGTTATAACATATAGCATACAACTGCCATCTCCAGAGTCAAAGCTACATACTTTGTGCTCTTTAAAAAGTGGCGGTAGCTCTGTTCGGTGGTATACGTGCCCCACTGGGCACTTTGTCTAGTCATTAGAAGTGCCTTGCTGAGGTTCTCAGATAAATGATCTGAACCATCGCAGTTTTCACACCATGGCACAAGGAGTGCATGACTGTATTGAAGGGAGTTACTTGCTTTTGACATTATTACATAATCAGGTTGTGGGTAACAAAGATCTATATATGCTACTGATTTTTTTTTTTTTTTTTACTTTTCTTGTTTTACATTGGCTAAGTAGTTGTTCTTTGAAACCCTTATATTTTCATGACATCATATTGTGAAATAGTCACACACATAAAATTATGTTTACATGCACTCTTGGACTGCAAAATAAAAATCATGTGACATCATACTGGAAAGTAACATTATTACTGCATATCAAGTTGGTAATATTTTCTTTATTTTCATATCCAAATGGTTTGTTATTGTAACGAGCATTGTATGTGAATTAAACTTGTTGAATTATATATTTCCAGGGTTGTAAATACATAACAGCTAGTCGTCATTACCTACAGATCCATAAGAAGGGTCGCCATGGTAATGAGCGTCCTCATGTGTGTGAGTTCTGTGGGAAGGGTTTCAAGCTGCCATCCGCTCTTGTGACGCATCTGAACATTCATACAAACAGCAAAATCTTCAAATGTGATGACTGTGATCTCACCTTCAACCAGAAAGGAGGTCTTGATGTAAGCAGGCATTCTCCATGATACCTTCATGACTCCAAATAAGGGGGTATACAGACAAATATTTTTCTTATTTATGCATGAAAACATATCTGGTGGGTACTCATTAGAAGTGCCTCACTGAGGCACTTCTAATGAGTACCCACAACATATGTTTTTTATGTAGAAATAAGAAAATAAATATTCTTTGGATGAAAAATAAAAAGACAGCTTGTCTGGAACTGTGTTAACCCTTAAAGCGCCAAGCAAAATTTGTAGCAGATGGCATTCAAAATTTTTTTTATATTTTTCAGAGAAAACAAGTCTTGACATTTCATGTGAATCGTCTGCAAAGCAGACCATTCACATGAAATGTTGAGACTTGTTTTCTCTGTAAAAAAAAAAGAAAAAAAAAAAAAAAAAAAAAAGAAATCGTCATCTGCTGCAGTTGTGATTGGCGCTTTAAGGGTTAACATTAACCCTTTACCTATTGGTTCCTGAAGTGAATTCTTCCATCTTTGAATCAGGACATGTCCACTGTTGCAAAATAGGAGTATCAGCCAAAAGTCATAAACAGAATGTCAAACCTGAGCCATCTGATCTTGAATTTTTAACTTCGCTCTTTATCACCTGAGAGCTTTACCAGGTTGTATATGATATCATTTTAGATATAGAATTTAACATACCTTTAAGCAGTGTTTCAGTTACATGTATATTGGGCTGGCAATGTGTATTAACCCTTGTCCTGCTGAACTGGGATATACCCTGCCTTTGCAAACAGTGTAGATCCAGATCAGTTGGCTTCTAAGAAGCCAACTGATCTGGATCTACACTGTTTGCCATTCAGTATGTGAATTTATATCAACAATCTGGATCAAGTAATCTGATTGGCTGAAAATCGGAAAAGGGCACGGCATCTTAATTTATTCATCAGGACAAGGGTTAATTTTGTACATGCATTTGTTCAGCATTACTTCATGGATCATCTGTCTTTAAATGCCAAACTATGAGTAAACACCATCCAGTCCACTGAGCAGAGTACAAGGAGTACACTGAGTATGAGCTAAGTGTAAAACGAGTATTTACTGTAGGTAACACATTGGCTATACTTGTCCTAAAATTAGACTATTTTACTACCTGTTAATGTTCCTAAAAACACAGGATGAGTGACAAACAGCATAGACTATAATCATATGCAGCATTCTGCAGATTCTGATCTTGGTCTGCACTGTTTGCTTAAGCCTGTATGACCCATACCAAAACATTTCCGCAGGCTAAATGGGATTTGAACCTAAAAACCTTGCAGGTGAAGAGCAGTAATCATAAGGCCACCCAGTCAGCAAAATATTTAGAATATAGTAGTAGTATAGGGAAGCAGAACCACTTGCATATTATTTTGGTCTTAAGATTATATTTCTGTAAAATTAACCCAAGTATTTAACATACTGTTTGATGCAAATGACACTCATGGGTTTGGGTGTTGTTAAGCCTGAACTAATCCCCCTCATTGGTGAGACTTGTATAGTGGGGGTACCAGTATCCCATATCCCTGGAAGTAAACAGGCAAATATTCCTTATCCGTCTAAATCAATAGGCAAATATCTCCATAACTGATTCTCCTAAATTTCACGTATCCCTTAAAGTGAACAAGCTTTTATTTGCCATCAGGTAGAAGTACATGATACCAGTTCACAACCTATATATGTATGTCTTGTCTTGTATATATAGATTTTCTTTCTTAGTTGGAGCAATTTTGTGATTTTGAATTCTAGAATTTTTGCATTTTCTCACTATTCTGATTTTTAAAAAAAAAAAAAAAAGTCAATATCCCTGAAATTAATCACAGTATCCCACATCCCAGGAAGTAAAACAACTAATATCCCGTATCCCTGGAAATAAAAAGGCAAATACCCCTACAACCCCTATACAAGCCTCATTATGCCCCAAACTTCGAAGAAGTTGGAGGGGCATATTGCTTCTGGGACGTTTGTGCGTGCGTGCGTCCGTCCGTCCGTTCGTGTGTCCGTCCGTTACACTTTTTGGTGCATAGCATAACTTCTGAACCATGCATGCTAGGGTTTTGAAATTTCATATATGGATTCTTCATGAAAAAATAGCTGACCCGTATTTTTTTCCCATCAGGATTATGCCCCTTTCCTGAGTTATGGCCCTTTGAAAAAATATAGATGAAATCTTGTCAGCAAAATATCTCTAAAACTATTGAAGCTAGAGCCTTGAAACCTGGTGAATAGATTGGTATTGACGAGTAGATGACCTGATTAACTTTTGAATAAATTCTGAAAAGTACTTCATGAGTTATGGCCCTTTATAACTTTGGGCATTTTTACAATTGCACACTTTTTGATGCATAGCATAAGTTTTGAACTGTGCATGCTAGGGTTTTGAAATTTCATATATGGATTCCTCATGAAAAAATAGCTGACACGTATTTTTTTTTCTTATCAGGATTATGCCCCTTTCTTGAGTTATGGCCCTTTGAAAAAATATGGATGAATTCTTGTCAGCAAAATATATCAAAAGCTATTGAAGCTAGAGCCTTGAAACCTGGTGAGTAGATTGGTATTGATGAGTAGATGACCTGATTAACTTTTGAATAAATTCTGAAAATTACTTCATGAGTTATGGCCCTTTATAACTTTGGGCATTTTTACGTTGCACACTTTTTGATGCATAGCATAAGTTTTGAACTGTGCATGCTAGGGTTTTGAAATTTCATATATGGATTACTCATGAAAAAATAGCTGACACATGTTTTTTTTCTTATCAGGATTTTGCCCCTTTCCTGAGTTATGGCCCTTTGAAAAAATATGGATGAATTCTTGTCAGCAAAATATCTCAAAAGCTATTGAAGCTAGAGCCTTGAAACCTGGTGAATAGATTGGTATTGATGAGTAGATGACCTGATTAACTTTTGAATAAATTCTGAAAAGTACTTCATGAGTTATGGCCCTTTATAACTTTGGGCATTTTTATGTTGCACACTTTTTGATGCATAGCATAAGTTTTGAATTGTGCGTGCTAGGGTTTTGAAATTTCATATATGGATTCCTCATGAAAAAATAGCTGACACGTATTTTTTTTTTCTTATCAGGATTATGCCCCTTTCCTGAGTTACGGCCTTTTGAAGAAATATGGATGGAATCTTGTCAGCAAAGTATCTCAAAAACTATTGAAGCTAGAGCCTTGAAATTTGAGGAATAGGTTGGTAGTGATGAGTAGATGACCTGATTAACTTTTGAATAAATTCTGAAAAGTACTTCTTGAGTTATGGCCCCTTGTCATTTTGGGCATTTTTACATTGCACACTTTTTGATGCATAGCATAAGTTTTGAACTGTGCGTGCTAGGGTTTTGAAATTTCATATTTACATTTCTCATGAAAAAATAGCTGACACATATTTTTTTTTTTTTTTTTTTTTTCTATTAGGATTATGCCCCTTACCTGAGTTACGGCCCTTTGAAAAAAATATGGATGAAGTCTTGTCAACCAAATATCTCAGAAACTATTGAGGCTAGAGCCTTGAAATTTAAGGAATAAATTGGTAGTGATGAGTAGATGACCTGATTAACTTCTGAAAAGTACTTCTTGAGTTATGGCCCTTTGTCATTTTGGGCATTTTTACATTGCACACTTTTTGATGCTTAGCACAGGTTTTGAACTGTGCATGTTAGGGTTTTGAAATTTCATGTATGGATTCCTCATAAAAAAATAGCTGACACATATTTTTTCCCCCGTCAGGATTATACCCCTTTCCTGAGTTATGGCCCTTTGAAGAAATATGGATGGAATCTTGTCAGCAAAGTATCTCAAAAACTATTGAAGCTAGAGCCTTGAAATTTAAGGAATAGATTGGTAGTGATAAGTAGATGACCTGATTAACTTTTGAATAAATTCTGAAAAGTACTTCTTGAGTTATGGCCCTTTGTCATTTTGGGCATTTTTACATTGCACACTTTTTGTTGCATAGCATAAGTTTTGAACTGTGCATGCTAGTTTGAAATTTCATATATGGATTCCTCATGAAAAAATAGGTGACCCATATTTTTATTATCTCCCATTTTAGAGTTATTTCCCTTTTAATAAAATAATATTGAAATCTCGTATATTTGTACTGTTGTTACCATCATGGGCAAGCAGTCAAGCAGTGTTAGAGTCAGGCAGTTGGGGGCATAGTGTTTTACAAACACCAGCTCTAGTTAGTTAATGCATTGTATTCAGGAGACCCATAAAAGGGTAATTGGCAAACAGTGCGGACCCAGACCAGACGCCGCACAATGCAGTGTCTGATCTGGGTATCCACTGTTTGCAAATAGTTTAGCCATTTTTCTCTAGGAATATCTAAATGTCATAGCGGGACATACCTAAAATTAAAATTAGACTTTTCCAATATATACTGTGGGAAAGTCTATTCAGTCTACAATGGGTTAATGCAGCTTAGAACCTGAACTCATCATCATTAGTTAGTTTTTGGTGGGTGGTAGGGCAGAGGTAAGGCCAACTTAGCTTGCAACAGGTGCGGGGAGCGAATGTTATATTTCTCTTCTGTTTCTTGAGTATCATTCACTTTTCCCCTTACACTTCTGAATTCTCACATAGGTCTAGATAAGAGTGAGTATCAGGTAAAAATATTAAAATATAAATACTTTTGGATTAAAAAAAGCATCTTACCAAGAGCTGTGTTTTCACTTTCCTGTTCTTTACTAGCTGTTCTGTCTTTTCTCCCTTTCTCTGGGAGGTGACACAAAATGACCCACAATGGTTGACATGTTATTAAACAAGATGTCAAACAAATTCAGTTAAATTTCAATAATTTCACAGATTCATGTCAAGAAGCACCACAAAGGCCAGGCATCCTGGACAGAATTATGTCACCTGTGTTCCGAGAAGTTCTTACAGAAAGCTGAGCTTTCCTGGCACATGTATGTAGCTCATCAGATTCCACTGCCAGACAGATACAAAGTGTAAGTGCTTTATGTAAATATCCTATGGGTTGTCATATCTGCAGATAAAGCACATTGTTCAACAAAATATCTTGATATTTTTTATGCCCCTGCCATTTGAAGACTGGTGGAAAGGACATACAGTATTATCCCTGTCCATCCATTTCCGTCCCCATCCCAGATGGTGTTAGCAATTTGCGTTTAAGTTTTTCAGGCGTTAGCAATTTGTGTTTAAGTTTTTCAAATTGGGGCATTCATGTCCTTTGTACACATTTCTAGTTTATTTCTGCAAGAAAATATGTTGTGGGTACTCATGAAAAGTGCCTTTCCAAAGCATTTCTAATGTGTACCCAAGTATGTTTTCATGTAGAAATAAGAAATATATCAACATCGTATGTCTTTTTATCTCTATGAAAACATATAATGCTCAACGAATGAAAAGGGCCCCTATGTAATTTGCAGACAACACATGCCCAGATCAGTCTGCGCATAAGCGCAGGCTGATCTGGGCCTTCATTGTCCGCTTACAGAATCAGTAGATACTGTGGTATATGTCAACAAACAGAAAATGCCCAGATTAGACTGCACAAATGCGCAGGCTGATCTGGACTTACGTTATCTGCAAATATCATAAAGGCCTTTTTCGTCTGGTGCACATCATATGTTGTGTGTTCTTATTAGAAGGCACTTCTGATGATTACCCAATCATACGTTTTTTTGCGGACAAAAAGAAAGAATTTTTTTTATCTTGATACCAAGCTTATCTGCCGGCCTCAGTGGCTCATTTGGATGCGTGTCCGACTGGTGAGCAGGAGATTGCGGGTTAAACGCCTGCCGGGTCGGCAACATTCTTTTGTGGAGGTGGATCATGAAATATTTTGTATGGTCATTCTCTCCTTTAGCTGATTTAAGAAGGGCAGTTGTCAGTTTCTGGCGAAAGAATGTACACAACATTGGTTAACCTATTACAGGACTAAGCCTGCCCAGTAAAAGTGTGGTTAGGTAAACTGACTGTGCTCGACATGACCCCATTGAGTCGACTGGGCCGTAAAACCTCAACACAAACAAACCAAGCATATCTGGAGCTATGGCTTGTGTCAAACAGAAAGCTGTGTTTGATGATATGTTTAATATACAAATTCAAATCATTCTGCAGATATACAGTCTTGTAAGGAATTCTGTAAGTGCACTGTGAAGGTTGTGATCAGACAGTACTCTGGCCCATCAGCCCCAAAAGTTAGCATTACTGGTTGCTTTCAAGTGGCCCTAAAATTCCTAAAAATCCTGATTTTTTATGTCTCCCTAAAATTCCTAAAAAATCACTCAAAAAGGGTCAAATTCCTAAAACATTAGCCATAAACATCCCTAATTTTTCACAGTTTCCAGTCTTCATACGGTTAAAATTGGAAGTTTCCCCTTGGTTTCTGGTGGGGTATGGGGTGGGGTGGGGTGGGGGCAGGTGAGGAATGGGGGGGGGGGCACTTTACCACCCAGGCCCCCCATATCACCTTTGTTTAATCATTTGTGTGCTGCAAAAGTCTCCTGTTACTTTATCAGTACATATTAAGAATTAGTGAAAGCAGTCACAATAAAAACATCATGGTGATGTGCAGAGTTCTGCTTGAAAACTGCATTAAAAATCCTAATTTTAGCCCTAAAATTTTGAGAAAATAGCTGTAATTTTTTGCAAAAATAGTCCTAATTTTGGCCCTAATTTTTTGTCAAGCAGGGCTTGAAAGCCTGTTACTGGTATTATGATATATCAAATTTTGAATGTTACCATTGCTTTAAGACAATTTTTCATCCAAAAAGTATTGGTATACATTTATGTTAAATATTTTGGTTCAGTAATAATATGGATAATAATAAAAAAGCTCCTTTGCTTACTCCCATTATCAGGAGCTACAAATGAGTTATGGTAAATGTCCTAAAATTTCAACCACCAGAGTGTCTGACAAAATGACACAAGCAAACTGTGGACCCAGATCAGACTGCTCCTAAAGGAGCAGTCTGATCAGGGTCTACACTGTTTGCCATTCCACTAAGTGTTTTAAGAAACAGCTGCATAAAAAGCAAAATTTAGGCCAAAATACAAATGTAGTATAGAATAAAGTGTTCGAAATTTATTTGATCGGACCATAACTCCAGATATGGCACTCTTTCAGCCTAAAAATATTGTTTTCTTAATTTTTTATCGCACCTGCTTGTAGCAGGGTGCGATATAGGCGTCCGATTTTCCGTCCGTCCGTCCGTCCGTCCGTCAGTCCGTCCGTCCGTCCGTCCGTCCGTCTGTCAACATTTATGTCGACGTTCGACATTTATGTCAAAGTTAGTATTCTAATCAACTACAAGACTAAACAACCATCAAACCTTGCATGAAACATCTCCCTGACCTCCTGACTTTGCAACATAGGCGTCCACTTTTACGTATGTCTGTCCATTCGTCCGTCCGTCTGTCAACATTTATGTCGAAGTTTGACATTTATGTCAAAGTTAGTATTTTAATCAACTACAAGACTAAACAACCATCAAACCTTACATGAAACATCTCCCTGACCTCCCGACTTTGCGACACAGGTGCCCACTTTTCCATTCGTCTGTCTGTTCGTCTGTCCGTCTGTCCGTCTCTTAACAGTTCTGTTATGTCGAAGTTCGACATTTATGTCAAAGTTAGTATTCTAATCAACTACAAGACTAAACAATCATCAAACCTTGTATGAAATATCTCCCTGACCTCCTGACTTTGCGACATAGGTGCCCGCTTTTCCATTCGTCTGTCCGTTTGTCCGTCCGTCTGTCTCTTAACAGTTCTGTTATGTCGAAGTTCGACATTTACGTCAAAGTTTGTATTCTAATCAACTACAATTCTACAACAACCATCATTCCTTGCATGACACATCTCCCTGACCTCCTGACTTGGCAGATATGTTGACCCAGTGACCTTGACCTATATTTTGCGCTCCATTGACTTTGACACAATTTACATTGACATTCCAGATCTTCTCAACTATAAGGTATACAACTACAAAACCTTGCATAGTGCTTCTTCTAGATGTACAGACTTGGCAGGTACCTTGACCCGGTGACCTTGACCTATATTTTGCGCTCCAGTGACTTTGACATATTTTGCGTCGACATTCGATATCTCCTCAACTATAAGGCCTACAACCATCAAACCTTGCAAAGTGCTTCTCCTCAATGTACTGACTTAGCAGATACCTTGACCTGGTGACCTTGACCTATATTTTGGCTGCAGTGACTTTGACATAATTTACATCAACGTTCCAGATCTCCTCAAGTGTAAGACCTCTAGCCACCAAACCTTGCATAGTGCTTCTCCTATATGTACTGACTTGGCAGGTATCTTGACCCGGTGACCTTGACCTATATTTTGAGCTCCAGTGCCTTTTACACATTTTACGTCAACGTTCAATATCTCCTCAACTATAAGGCCTACAACCATCGAACCTTGCATAGTGCTTCTCCTCAATGTACGGACTCTGCAGGTACCTTGACTGGGTGACCTTGACCTATATTTCACGCTCCATTGACTTTTACACCTTTTAGGTCACCCTTCCATATGTCCTCAACAGTAAGGCCTTCAACCACCAAACCTTATATAGCACTTCTTCTCGATGTACTGACTCGACAGGTACTTTGACCTGGTGACCTTGACCTATATTGTGCACTCCAGTGACTTTGACACATTTTATGTTGATGTTTGATATCTCCTCAAATATAAGACCTACAACCACTAAACCTTGCATAGTGCTTCACTTCATTGCCCTGGCTTGGCAGGTACCTTGACCCAGTGACCTTGACCTATATTTGACACATTTTACGTTGATGTTTGATAACTGCTCAACTATAAGGCCTACAACCACCATACCTTGCATTGTGCTTCTCCTTGATGTACTGAATTAGCAGGTACCTTGACCCGTGACCTTGACCTATATTTCATGCTCCAGTGACTTTTACACATTTTACGTCAACATTCCATTATCATTGGGCTGTATGATACGAAAAGTCAGTGCTGAAGATATAGCCATTAGAGGGAATGGGACTGGCCTGGAATATATGTGCCCCACTAGGCACTTTGTCTACATTTTTTTCAACCCAGTTTTCCAAGTAAGCACTGCTAAGAATGACATAAACTTATTTAATTACCACATTCTGATTGAGGCTCTTGTGACTTTTGCGCCAGCAGGTGCGATGACGCCTTCCGTGGAATTCTTGTCATGAAAACAGATGTTGTTGACACTCATTAGAAGCCACTTATTGAGTTGTTTCTAATGAACACCCACAACATGTTTTCATTGAGGAAAAAGATAAATATATTATATGATACACTCCCCCACCCATTCCCCCTCGCACCCCCATCCCACTTTTATGGGGCTATGTATGTTATGTTGTTGCTATTTGTGCATGTGACATCATAAGGTTCCTTTTCTCATGACATGGGTTGAATATATATCTGTCTATATACCGTATTCGACCAAATTATGGCACCGTGCGCTTAGGGTTTTCATAATTACTGGAAAACTTGTGGTAAAATATGTATCCACCTACATGTATACTAAGAATACACATAAAAAAAAGATCAGTGAAGGACTTATCTAATGATCCTTATGCGATGTGTTTGTGTTTTGCTTCTCTTTATAAAGGCATATGTTGTGGGTACCCATTTGAATTGCATCGACTTGTCCATGCAATTCAAATGGGTACCCACAACATATGCCTTTTTGAAGAAACAAGCAAAAAATACACAGGCTGTGGTCTGAAGACTACGAAATTGCTTGACTGTGCGCTTATATGGGTATGTGCAGTAATTAGGTTGAATACGGTATGCTGCATCACCCTCTCATGAGAAATATATGGAGCTGTACTTGCCAAGAGACAAAAACGTGTGACTGAAGAAAGCTTAGATATTTTGTTAAAGGCTACAAAGTAAAATAGTATTTGTTAGAGAAATTAAAATTTAAAAGCTGATAAAAACAGCTTCAGGATTACAACACAGTATGGTTAAGGCTGGAGATCAAATCATCAGTCAGGACAGCCTGGGAAAGGGAGATTTTTCCACTACACAATGGCTAAAGAGAAGATTGAATAACTACAATGGTTTGCTGTAGTCTGTATTTGTATCAAATGCATGGGATGCATATTCTGAGTTATTCTGACCTGGCACTGTATATACCTTGACAGTGGTATCTCAACAAGACTATGAAATAAAACTATTTTACATTGTATATATTTCGCCGGCCTCGGTGGCTCAGTTGGATGCGCCGTCCGACTGGAGACCAGAAGGTCGCGGGTTCAACCCCCGCCGAGGTCTGCAACATTCTTTCGTGGAGATTGATCATGAAATATTTTCTACGGTCATTCTCTCCCTTCAGCTGATTCAAGAAGGGCAGTTGTCAGTTTCTGGCGAAAGAATGTGCACAATACTGGTTAACCGCTTAGAGGACTAAGCCTGCCCAGTAAACGTGTGGTTAGGTAAACTGACCGCGCTCAACATGACCCCATTGGGTTGACTGGGCCGTAAAACCTCAACACAAACAAACAAACATTGTATATATTTCAGGTATTCATGTGAGTTGTGTGATTACCAGACAATAAGAAAGAACAAATTAGAGAGACATCAAGATGCACATAATGGTAAAAACTATTTCTAGTTGAAATTGTCCATATAAAGTATCTATACAGTATTTCAGCTGAATTGACAAACTGGTCTGAGCAAATAGTGTAGAATGCAGTGTCTGTTCTGGGTCTATATTGTTGGCATCTCATCCAGCCTTTTAACTCTTTCTCGGCTAGTGGCGATTTTGTGGTCTGCTGATAACCTTTGCAAACAGTTTAGACCCAGATCAAACGCGACAAAATGTCAGGCCTGATCTGGATCCAAACCGTTTGACACAAGGTATTCCTGAAAGATTTTTTTTTTTAAAAATTAATTTAAAAAAAAAATCCACAGATGATATTCTCTCCCTTCCGCTGATTCAAGAAGTAACTTATCTACAGCTAGACAAGTCAGAGTTTATGTTGACAGTATATTATTTTTACCAAAATAATTGGACGGGGAGGCCTGAGCAAACAATATATACACTGATCCAGCTGCTCTTAAGGCATACCCTTCAAGTCACAGGCATTTCAGACCTAAATACAGTCAAACTTCGATGGCTCGAACCCCTTTGGGACCATCCCAGTCAGCATTCTACGTAAATCTATATCGGGCCGTCATCGGCCCCCAGGGTAGCTGACGGGCCGATGAGGGCCCGATGTAGATTTATGTAGAATGCTAGCTGGGATGATAATTTGTTCGAGACAGCGGTAGTTCGAGTCTCAGAAGGTTACTATTAGTGCCACACCAGCTGGCATAATGGAGATAATTGTGGGATATCTTTTCATGTTCTATATTTTAAATGTATGTTGTGTGTACTCATTAGAATCAACTCATAGCAATTCTAATGAGTACACACAGCATACATTTACAAGATAAGAGAAGAAAATCTCCCTAAATTATCCGTATATCGTATTTTGGAGGAAATCCCTGCGGACTCAAGAACGTGTTCGACTCATCCATGGTAAATGAGGCATCGGGGTTCGAGCCACTGAAGTTCTGCTGTAGAAATCACATGCTTATAAATCTGAGTCACAAGCAAAACAAATGTAGTCTGAAAGTTTATCAATTTGGCCAATTTTCTTATAGATACTGCCAGCGATTTTTTTTTTTTACATGCAGTGTATCGCGAGATTTTTGCTTTTTTGGGTTTGTCTGTATGAAAATAAAAGCAAAATTATGTAAAACAAAAGTTCCTGTGATCCTGCCTGGCAAAATTCTGTCAGAAAGACCTGTCTGTATTAAAGGTAGTTTGTGAGGAATAAGCTAATAATAATGTAGAGTGGGCAAATAATGACATACACTGATTCATCCACACACAAAAAAAACTATAAAAAAAAAAAAAAAAAAAAAAATTTTTTTTTTTTACCAAAGACTAAAAGCAATCTTGAGGAGGTCTCAGTGTCTGTCATAGTCTGTTTTTTTGCTTAGAAAAGTTAAGTTTTCACCAAAGACCATCTTTGGCTTCTAGGGGCTGTGCTCCAGACCACTAGTAAAGGTGCGTACCACCTTTTTGTACTCCATCACACACCTGGCCTTTCAAGACCCTTGACAGCTATGCCTAAGGGAGCAGTTTGATCAGGGTTCACTGTTTGCCTTTCCTACCCCACATTTTAAATGGATCATCAGGTATCTAAATGGAACAAACAGTTAAGACCCTGGTCAAACTGCTTTTAAGGGACCAATTTAATCAGGGTCATAGCTGCTTGCCATTTAACTATTGGAGCTGCAGTTTGATAAGGGTCTACCATATTTACCCTAAGAAAACATTGTAGACCTAGATCAGGCATCTCAGAATGCAGCATTTGATCAGGGTCTGTTTTTCATTCATTCAGCTGTGGTGCATCAATATGTAGTTGTTCGAATGTTAGGACAAGTATGAAAAGAAGTCAACCCTTGTCATGCTGAATAAATTAAGATGCCATGCCTTTTTCAAATTTCCAGCCAATGAGATTACTTGATCCAGATTGTTGATGTAAATTCACATACTGAATGGCAAACAGTGCAGATCCAGATCAGTTGGCTTCTTCAGAAGCCAACTGATCTGGATCTACACTGTTTGCAAAGGTAAGGTATATCGGAGTTCAGCAGGACAAGGGTTAAGGTGTCCCAATATTATACAGTTCATTGCTTGCACAATATACTGGGAGGAGAAGAAAAAAAAAAACAGTAAAAAACATTTAACTCATTTGCTCGTATATTTCTGAAGTGCACTCTTTCATTTTTTTAAACAATATAAATATTTGTTATTGCAAATAGGTAAATTGGTCAAAAATTGAAAAATGAAATGGCAGTAAGTGTAGATCCTGATAAGATTGCTCTTATGAGCCCCCTCATCTGTATACATTATTTGCAAAGGTGTCTGTTTTTGGTAAAAGGTCCAGAAAGGGTTCACACAAGTGTCCCAGAATGTGATAAGCTTAACTGTTTTAACTTATTTTTTGTTATTTCAGACAACCGAAGCTGGACATGTAATATTTGTGGTAAAAAGTTTGTCACAAAGAGTTACTTGAACAGACATCTCAGATATCATGGAGGTAAGCATAGCCCCATACAAGGTAATAACTGTGTCAGACACCTCAGATATCATTAAGGTAAGCATAGCCACAGCCAAGGTATTAACTGTGTCAGATATCAGATATCATGGCAGTAAACATACTCCAGATGAGGTAATAACTGTGCAAGTTACCTCAGATACATGGAGATAAGCCTAGCCCCAGACAAGGTAATAACTGTATCAGACATCTCAGATGTCATGGAGATTAGCATAGCTCCAGACACAGTAATAACTGTGACAGACACTTAGATATTCTGGAGGTAACCACAGCCCCATATGAGCTAAAAGCTGTGCCAGACATCTCAGATATCATGGAGGTAAGCATAGTCCCAGATGAGGCAATGACTTGTGTCAGGTACCTCAGATATAATGGAGGGAAGCATAGCCCCAGATAAGATAATAACTGCCAGACATATGAGATATATTGGAGGTAAGCACAGCCCCAGACAAGGTAATTATCAGACACCTCAGATATCATGAAGGTAAGCATAGCCCCAGACAAGGTAATAACTGTCAGACACCTCAGATATCATGGAGGTAAGCATAGCCCCAGACAAGGCAATAACTATCAGACGTCAGATATCATGATGGTAAACATAGCCCCAGACATAGTAATAACTATCAGACACCTCAAATATCATGGAGTAAGCATAGCCCCAGACAAGGTAATAACTTTGTCAGACACCTCAGATAACATGGAGGTAAGCATAACCCCAGACAAGGTAATAACTGGGTCAGACACCTCAGATATCATGGAGGTAAGCATAGCCCCAGACAAAGTAATAACTGGGTCAGATTTCTCAGATGTCATGAAGGTAAGCATAGCCCCAGACCAGGTAATAACTGTCAGACATCTCAGATATCATGGAGATAAGCATAGCCCAGACAAGGTTATAACTGTGTCAGACATCTCAGATATCATGGAGGTAAGCATGTGAGGAAAATTGCTTTATATTTTAAGATGTAATATTCATTGAAAATGTTTACTCCCAAAATTTCATGCATTGTGAGCTGGCCTGTAGGCATTGCCTATGTTCATAATATTTTCACATGGCTTAAGGGGAATCAGGTTGCACTGTCAAGGGAGATAACTCTTTTAAAACTGTTTTGCCTCCCTTCTGAAAAGGTAAAAGGAAAGAATTTAGGGAGTAAGTTCATACCTTTTAGAGTAGACCCCTTTCAGAAGGGGATTGATGCATAGGAAACCAAACAGGAAGTCAGTAGAGTGGTCTCCCATGTAAAAAATGGCAGAACATCTACCAAGCATAATATCAAGTCCACTTAAATTGTATTTATTTTTTGCAGAGAAAAGTTTCAAGTGTACTTTTGATGGCTGTACCTATGCATGTGTGGATAATATTGGCCTGAAGAAACATATTCGTCTCATGCACACCCATAAGGTATGGCTTGATTTTCTGTCAGATTCAATCACAGATCCAGAGTGAATAGATCAGTATTTTTTGTATGGCTAACATTTAAGAAGTCATACTGTATCTGGCATGGGTATCGGGGGCCATTGTGCAGTTGGTACCACATCTGACTGCTGATCCAAGGGTTGCAAGATTGATCATGAAAGCATTTCTTCAGTCATTCTTCCATCTTCTGCTGATTCAAGAAGGAAAGTTATCAGCTGGTGGTGAAAGTATGTGTCACAAGTACAGGTTAACTGCTTAGAGGACTATACCTGGCCAGGAAAAATATGGATAACTGTTTGGCTCAAGGTGACCTTAGCTGTGTTGACTGGGCCATAAAACTCCAAACAAAACAAGCAAGCTGACATGGGACAATGTCAGCTTGGGAAAAAAAAACAAACAAAAAAAAAACGTATTTGTTTCACGCACATTCATAAAGTATGGCTCAATTTTCTGTCAGATTCAATCGCAGAGCAAGAATAATAGAAGCTCAGTATTATTGTATAGGTAACATTTAAGCAGTCATATCTGGTAATGGGATTATCCTGTTTTCATCATACTATCAGTCAGTCTATGCTTGACTTGAAGAAACATACCAGTATTCATCTCATGCACACACATAAGGTATGGCTTGATCCAACCACAAATCAAACGTAAATAGGGGTTCAGTATTATTGTATGGCTTACATTTAAGCAGTCATATCTGACAAGGAGACGATAGAGAGGATATTTACTCTTTTGTGGTGAATACCATAAATATCTTCATTGTGTATAATGAAAACATAAGTATTTGCATGAGTGTGAAGCACGAGTGAAAATTTGAATGTTTTCGTTACACGAGATGAAAATATTAATGGTATTCCCTGAAAAAGAGTAAATTTTCTTTTTATTTTATTGTTTACACACCAATGCGCGCTTCTGACATCATAAATTACATCACCAGACTAAACATGAACGTCATGGCGTCGATGTTCAGTTGTTAACATGTGAAGCGCTGGAGAGATAAAAACAGAAAACAAAAAGTTCCAGCAAATCAAAGTTATCTTGTTACCAAAATGTTCCTTACATTCTAATTATGAAAACGAATATAGTTTTCTTCAGAAACAGAGAAGTTAGAGCAATTAAAAAAATTGAAGTTGGATCGGCATCTGTTAGGGAAACAATGAAGACAATGGAAGTAATCCGAAATGAAGAGTGAAAATAACACGACCATGTTATTTTTCACATATGAAAATATCATATCCTTTCACATGTGAAAATATCATTTTTATTTATTTCGGATATACATTGATTTCACTGCTTGCAATAAAATAACATGTTTTTGTCGTACTGTTTTTGAGTCTGTGCATGTGTGAACAATATCCGCCTGAAGAAACATATTTGTTTCATCTTGTGACTTCCTAGCGGGCAAGCAACATTGAAACAATGTCAGTTCAATGTTGATTCAACATCTTGATGTTGAATCAACATTGAATTGATGTTGTTTCAACGTTGTACGCCTGCTGGGTTGATTTTCTGTCAGAGCCAATCAGAGATCAAAAGATTGAATTAAATAATGGATCCCGCATTATTGTATGGCTCACATTTAACCTTTACCACTCTCTTGGCTAATTCAGCAGACGACAAATTGATATTTTTCTTATTTTTCCCAGAAAACAGGATTTGACATTTCATGCAAATTGTCTTTATTGGAGACAATTTGCATGAAATGTCAAATCCTGTTTTCTGGGAAAAATAAGAAAAATATTTCAGCATGTCGTCTGCTGAAAAAAATACCCAGAGTGCTAATGCGGCATTTGATCAGGGTCTACACTGTTTGCATTAAATACAAAAGTTTCTATAAAACATTGTAATAATAAAAACTAACCAGATACCCCTTCTGTTGAAAATGGACTAGTCCAAAGAATTAAGGTAGAATAGTCCATCGGCATAAATGGGTCAATGAAGGTTTTACCATATTTACCCTCAATATTAGGGCATCTTAACTTCTAACCATATTTGCCCTTTAAGTCCATTTTACTACCATATGATGTGTCTAAAAAACTGCTGAATGAGCGGCAAACAGTGTAGACCCTGATCAGATGCCTCAGAATGTGGCATCTGATCTTTGTCTGCACTATTTGCTTTGGCCTATTATGTAGGGTTATTACCATAGATGCCATTCGACCAAACATTAATGAAGTTTATAGACTGGCACAGTGGCTCAGTAGGTAGAGCATCTGCTTTGTGACTGGGAGGTTGCGGGTTCAATCCCCGGCCGAGTCATATCAGAGACTTTAAAAATGGTACCAGCTGCTATTTTGCTTGGCGCCCAGCATTAAGAAAGTAGAGCTAGGAATCAGAACTGGTCAGCTCAGTGTCAGTATAATGTGACTGGGTGGAATATCATGTCGAATGTCTGGGGCATGATATTTCAGTGAGGCAGCACTCAAGTGAGCATTGAGCTCCCTGCCATATCCAGACACCGTCGGGATAAGACTAAAAGGTTATTGAAAGTGACATAAAGCCCAAATAAAACAAACAAACAAACAATAATGAAGTTTATTATGTAAATTGATGCTGGCTCAAAATGACACTAATGGGTTGACTGGGCTGTAAAATTTCAACTCAATATACAAATTGATGAAATATACTTTACAACATTTACAGTACACCACAACCTCTTTATAACACTCGTGTTGGGGTCCATAGCATAAACCATGTTAATTAAACAACCGTGTTATATCCAAACAAAAATGTATAGATTATATTGAAAAATGACCATTTATGGTCATTTTTCAATATAATCTATTACATATTTGGGATCCATCTTTGAACCGTGTTATATCCAAAACCGTGTGATAACGAACCGTGTTATAAAGAGGTTATAGTGTATTTTTTTTTTTACAGAACTACAAACCATTCATGTGTTCTCTGTGTCAGTATAAAACTGGTCTCCGTGGAAACCTGGATAAACATATCAGAACTGTTCATAACCTAGATGTTGTCACAAAACATACTGTACATCTAAAGATGAAGTTCAAGAACAGGCAGTCGGGTGATATCCTTACTAAAGATGGACAATTGATAGATACAGTTGTTGATCATAGAGGAGAGGACCCAGAAAGGCTTCAGGTAACTCTCTCTCTCTCTCTCTCTCTCTCTCTCTCTCTCTCTTTCTCTGTTTTCATCATCTCTGTGGCTGCAGTTGCAATATTTATTGAGGTACTCTTGCTTTGCAGTTGCACTTATAAAAAATTTCAAGAGTTAATCACCTTCGTTTACTCTGATTGTTTAGGTGTATTTTAAGGAAATTAGCTTTTGCTTTGGGGTGTTAATTTGATCTTATTCATGAATTTGGCTGTTAAAACTACAATGAGTATTAAATATTGGTGTCTCTGGATTTCAGCTATATGTTATATCAATTAATATTGAATAAGTGGAACTTGGTAGGAGAAAAATGTGCCGTTTGGAGCTGAAGTACCAGAGTGAGCCAGCAATCATAACTGGCAGCTTTCTAACATCATTTATTGTGTCTGGCAAGTATCAAACCACAGCAATTAGTATCCAAAAGCCAATACTTTAGACAACTTGACCACCAAGCCCCTGTGTGTTTTCAGTACTTTCAGAGGTTTGCATTTGTATTGATGTCTGGTTTATTCCATCATTGTGGGGTTAAAATTTGCTTTGTGGGGTTAAAAATTGGTGTTGTGGGTTAAAAAAGATCAAAGAAAGATCAAAAGGATAACCTCACAACGTCCATCCGTCCCTCTGTCGTATGTCCGTCCATCTGTATTTTCATTTCCGGATGATAACTCGAGTAAATATCAGTGGATTTTTGCCAAACTTGGTATGTGCATTGATATTGTGGAGATCTGGTTTGGGATTGCTAATGTGCAGATTTTGTCGATTTCTGACGGAGTTACCTGCCCTAGACATGCCTGTTTTTTCATTTCTGGACGATAACTTGAGTAAATATCAATAGATTTTTGCAAAACTTGGTACACTGTAGATCCAATATATCGCGGTGCTTGGGGTCCAAGTTCCGCTACCGCGATATATCCGGATCGCGATATAAGCTGGGGTGGTAGTTTGCTGAGACGCCACTAATCAATCAACACCAAACGGCTGTCAGTAAAGCTATCGGCCACATTACATCAGTATAGTAGGTTTAGAATTACTCAATGGCAGTATTTACACTGGGAGATTATGTCTACCAATTAACTTTAATCGAGACTAGCTGATAAACGACGTTTAAAATCATTTGTTCGCGGAAATGTCAAGCGAGGACGCCATTTTGGATGAAGGGGGGCAACTCGCATATCCTAAGGATAGAATAGAATAGAATATCACGGACTTTTGCTGAGGCAATTCGGGTTGCTTCCCTTCGCTTCTTTCGTCTGCTGCGGGCCCAAAAACTATTCTATTTATCTTTTGATCTTTTTAATTCTTTCATACTTTATTTATTTTTATTTGTTAAATTATTACTTGCTGGGAAAGTGTAAAGTGGGAGGGCTACGAACTGGGTGTTTAGGCGCGTGGACATCGTTAATTGATTGAGCACTGAGAACATGTACTCAATTATGACACTGATTATGACAAGTGCGGCGATTAATATTAATTGATTGCCAATTATTATCAATCTGTGTACTGATTGACACTAATTGGATTGTTTGGTCATAATGCGTGACGCGATTTCGCGTTTGGATATGCGCGAAAAATCAATACCGCAACGAATTACAGTCAGTTTTTTTTTTTTTTTTTTTCAAATTAAGTAAAAAAAACATTTACTTATTTTTTTTTTTTATGGTCATGGTAAATTTGGGGTCCACGGACGATTCGCGATATACTGGATATCGCGAAATAACGGACCGCGATGTATTGGATCTCCAGTGTATATGCCTTGATATTGCTAAGATCTAGTTTGGGATTGCTAATGGGAAAATTCCTTTAATTTTTGACGGAGTTATCTGCCTGAGACATGCCCGTATTTTTGTTTCCAATGGATTTTCACCAAACAGGCGGGGTATTATGCTTGCGGTGCTTTTATTTCATGGTCAACTCAGCTGGCCCTGAAATTTTCTCTGCTAATAAATATGAAAATGCTAACAATAGTTGGCATTTTCATATCAGTTAGCAAAAAAAATTTCATGCTCGGCTATGCTTAGCAAGAAAGAGTTTGCAGTTGTTAGTAATTTGACATTTATTAGCAGGACAAATTTCATGCTCAGCTGAGTTGAGCATGAAGAAAGTTTTATAACCTTGAGGCCTGGTTCTTCACAGAATATTTAAAACAGTAAGAAGATGTGCAGGAAGACACACAATCATTGAACATAGCCTGTCAGCGATATCAAACTAGGCTCCATATCACAGCCAGTAGTGCGTCTTACTGCAGAGCCAGGGATCTCAAGTTCAAATCCCAGCTCGGGCACATCTCAAAAGTTATGTGGCCGAGCTGGGATTTGAGCTTGAGACCCTGGATCTGCAGTCAGTTGCACGACTGACAGTATACAGCCAGCTAAATTAGAGTGAATGAATGGACTTGCAGGGGGAGGGGAGGCAACTCTTCTGGAGTTGCCTCCCCCTCCCCCTGCAAGTGCATTCCCTTTAATTAAGCTGGCTGTTACTAAGTACCTGTATCTTGTACTGTCATGTAGGCAATGTTAGACAGCGGGGAAGAGGAACAGGAAGAGCTAGACAATAAAGCCGAATTAGAAAACAAACCTGTAGATATGATCTTGAAAGATGGTGTGGTGTTTACTGCATTGACTGCTAGGAGAAAACCTGCAGAGGATGAAGTTACTTCACAGGTATGTTGAAAATCTGTCACACAGAAAATCAAAGCACTGACAGCACTGTGATCGATTATCTCTGAGTTTAGACTGGGAAAATGGTCCTGAACGGGGACTTAAGACTGTTTCATTTAACCCTTAGCTTCCTGTAATTTAAGCAAACAGTGTAAACACTGATCACACGCGGCATTCTGCGGCATCTGATCTGCATCTGCACTGTTTGCCAATGTACCAGTCCAGGTTTTACAGATAACTCTCTTTACATGGCACTCTGACATCACAGTGACAAGAATAGCATGGCTATAAATAACCATTACCTGGATTTCATACAGATGCGTGGTTTGATGTCATTTGTCAATGATAATTACGTTGACAACCTTAAGAAATTTGTATGTATACTTAGGCTAGATTGTAAACAATCAACCAAAAACACCATAAAAATTTACTTGTCAAATCATTGCTTCAGACGAGACACACAGTTTTTGCCATATAAGTACTGATATTTTTCTTATTTCTAAAGCCCTTCTAATGAGTACGATAAATGTCCTAAATTTTCAAACATTTTATTCCATACTTTTTTGACCTAAATTTTGCTTTTTATGCAGTTTTTTCTTAAAATACTTAGTGGGTTGGCAAGCAGTGTAGAAGGCGCGTGGGCCCCCATAGCCTAGTGGATAGGAAAGCTGACAGTCCATTAGGTTTCTCATTACTGTGCCGGCTTGGGTGGCTCAGTTGGATGCGCGCCCGACTGGTGATCAGGAGGTTGTGGGTTCGACCTTTGCCGGGCCGGCAATATTCTTTCGTGGAGATTGATCATAAAATATTTTCTACAGTCATTCTCTCCCTTCCGCTGATTCAAGAAGGGCAGTTGTCATTTTCTGGCAAAAGAATGTGCACAATACTGATTATCCGCTTAGAGGACTAAGCCTGCCCAGTAAAGGTGGGTTAGGTAAACTGACCGCGCTAGACATGACCCCATTGGGTTGACTTGGCCATAAAACCTCAACACAAACAAACAATTCTCACCACTTTGGTTTGAGCTTTGCTCGGGTCTCATGTGGGAAAGCCAAGTTCTGCTGACAGTCCATTAGGTTTCTCATTACTGTGTCGGCTTGGGTGGCTCAGTTGGATGCGCGCCCGACTGGTGATCAGGAGGTTGTGGGTTCGACCTTTGCCGGGCCGGCAATATTCTTTCGTGGAGATTGATCATCAAATATTTTCTACAGTCATTCTCTCCCTTCCGCTGATTCAAGAAGGGCAGTTGTCATTTTCTGGCAAAAGAATGTGCACAATACTGATTATCCGCTTAGAGGACTAAGCCTGCCCAGTAAAGGTGGGTTAGGTAAACTGACCGCGCTAGACATGACCCCATTGAGTTGACTTGGCCATAAAACCTCAACACAAACAAACAATTCTCACCACTGTGGTTTGAGCTTTGCTCGGGTCTCATGTGGGAAAGCCAAGTTCTGCTTATGCATGGTCAGGTGGTTTTTCCCAAGGTTCTCCGGTTTTTGCCCACCTTTGATGAATGATCAGCTTGATATAAGCGAAATATTCCCGAAAGGGCTGTAAAACCCAAATGAAAAAAAACAAAACAGAAAAAAAACAGTGTAAACCCAGATCAGACTGCACCTTTCGGGAGCAATCTGATCTGAGTCTGTACTGTTTGCCTATGACATTTCGTCAGATATTTTAGTGTTAGAATTTTAGGACATTAACCATACCTGCATTATAGTTTACCTGGAGAAATAAGGAAAATATTTATATGGTTACCCCTCTTAAATGGAGCTATGGTTAGATAACATTTAACCCATTTATGGTGAATAAACTCTTCTACCTTCACTCTTCAGACTGGTCCATTTTGTATATAAGGGATATCCGGTTTTTATTATTTTATTATTACCATGTTTTATAGATATTCATGTATTAAATGCAAACAGTGTAGATCCTGATCAGATGCTGCATTCTGTGGCATCTGATCTAGGGCTACACTGTTTGCCAATGTCCCTTTTATGGGACACCAGGCATAAATGGGCTTACATCAAAAAGAAAGTGAAAAGAAGTGGCATGATCATACTGTATTCAACCTAATTACTGCACATACCCTTATAAGCGCACAGTCAAGCAATTCCATAGTCTTCGGATAACAGCCAGTGTACTTTTTGTCTACTTCTTTATAAAAGCATATGTTGTGAGTACCAATTTATTTAGCCAGTACTAAATTCCCCTATTGGTATACCTGTCTATCGTTTATTGACAGTATGCTAGGTTTTGTTGTGCTCAGTCTCTTATCAGTGATAAGACTAATGACCAAGGCACATCTGAATTTTAGCCTCAGCCAGTGGAGGATGGGCATAAAGTGTTTACCCTGTATGTATATGTGTGTGTGCATAAGTGCGTGAGAGCGGGCAGAACGAGTGAGCGAGCGTGGGGGCAGGCAAGTAGGTATGTATATATGTGGATGTGCCGATTTTGGTGTGTTACCAAAATCGTGTTCAGTCCATAACTTTGTTAGTCTTGGACAGACTTTGAAATTACATGGCAGAAGTGTTTACCATCATAAGGCGATGTGCACTCTGCAAGATCCAGGTCAGTAGCTCCAAGGTCAAGGTCACACTTAGAGATCAAAGGTCAAAAATAGGGTCTATTTTTTGTGTCCAATCCATAACTTTGTCATTCTGTTATGGATTGTGAAATTACTTTGCAGAAATGTTTACCAGAATCAGCCAATGTGTTGTGCACACATCTCAGGTCTGTAGCTCCAAGGTCAAGGTCACACTTAGAGGTCAAATGTGAAAAAATGGGGTCTAGTTTTCATGTCCGGTCCATAACTTTGTCATTTCTTGATAGATTTAGAAATTACTTGGCAAAAATGTTGACTGTCATGAGTCAATGTGTCGGGAGCAAGACCCAGGTATTTAGCTCCAAAATCAGGGTCAAAGAGGTCAAAGGTAAAAAATGTATTCACATATATGTCTGTCATAGAACTCATTTCTGTTTGATATTCTGGGTCATAACAAGGTTGATTTAAATCGGGATAAGTAAAGTCTTGGGACACAGGGCTGAACAAACGGTGTATCCTGGTCAGATGCCACAGAATGCAGGAGTCTGATCAGGATCTGTATTGTTTGCCATTAAATCCAGCAGTTTGTAGACATCAAGAGGTAGTAAACTGAACATTCAGATTTTAGGACATGTATGGTAAGGAGTTAAAGTGTCCCAAGTATTTAGGGCATACAGAATTACATTACGAATACACGCCTATTCAAATACACTGAAAATTTTACCACCAAAAAATGGCAATTTTTCAGATAAAAAATTCTGATATTTTTCATATTTCTGCTCAAAACATAGATTGTGGGTACTCGTTAGAACCGCCTCATTGAGGCAGTTCTAACGAGTAGCCACAATCTATGTTTTTGAGCAGAAATAACAAAAATAATGTATACCCCTGTAAACCCCAGTTTTACTACATAAAAATGGGGTTTAAGGGGGTCAAAATTATATAGGCATGTTTTCGTGATGACTGGTTGTATGATATCTCTTTATAAAGGTATCAACTTCGGAAGATTCTGGTCAGCTTGTTACTGTAACAACATCATCAACATCACAGTCCACCACCTTCCCATACGTGTACAACGGCATGCAATATCTTACTCCAGTATCACAGATACCTTACACGATGGTACCATTACCCACGCAGATAGCACAGGGAGAGATGTATGCTACTATAGACCCTATGGCTCTGCCTGGAACAAAGTTAACAGATTTCTTCTGATACAATACATGGTTTAGATCATAGCTTCAGATAAGAGGGGTATTCACGTAATGTTTTTCTGATTTTTCATATGTTGTGGGTACTCATTAGAAGTGTCTTGGCAAGGCACTTCTAACGAGTACCACAGCATGTTTTTGTATCAGTACTTTTTGGTTGAAAAAGTGCCTTATCGGGAGCTATGTTAGGTGTTTGTTCTCTTACCCTGGCAGATAGCACAGGAAAAGACACTTGAGTATATGCCACTATATACTACTGTTGCTACTGATTGTCGATTGTAATTAGTCATCAGTCACTTTTGTCACATGTGACTGATGATCAGAATGAATTTTTATTGTCAACTAATTGGAAAATTCTGTTTTCTCAGTTTTTATTTTAATAGGCAAGTTATAAAAATTGAAATTCTGAGCTGTCTGTTTGGGTCATTTTAGATTTTTGGTCAGTAATTGGGAAGAAGTTTGATAAAATAGCCTGAAATAAGGCACTTGTTTCAATCGAAAAGTAGATATTTTTCTTATTTCTCTATGAAAATATATGTTGTTGGTACTTATAATAAGCACCACATGTTTTCATGGAGAAATAAGAAAAATATTATCTGGATACCCTCTTATTCATCTTGAGCAATGAATATGCACATGGAAGATGGCTAAAATACAAATCAGTATACTTTTTACAAGTCGACTATTGTTTGGTGATCGGTCAATTTTACAAAACCGATGATCTATGATGTAATCCTAGTCGATTTCCAACACTACCATATACGCAGTAGACCTGTTTAGAATTAAGTTAAGAATTCTGTAATAGTGTATTTAAACTATATATTTGGATAGACAGATGCGAGCAAACAGTGTAGACCCTGATCAGATTGTGAGCAAACAGTGTCGACCCTGATCAGATTCTGCAGAATGCAGCATCATGCCAGGGTCTACACTGCTTGCCACCCATCTCACAGTTTTTAGACACATGAACATGTGCAATGACCTTGTTCCAATTTTAGGACAAGTATTGCAAACTTTTAGGACAAGCATGGCAAATTCTAGGACAAGTATGGCAAATTCTAGGAAAAGTATGGCAAGTTCTAGGACAAGTATGGCAAATTCTAGGAAAAGTATGGCAAAGTTCTAGGACAAGTATGGCAAAGTTCTAGGACAAGTATGGCATATTCTAGGAAAAGTATGGCAAATTTTAGGACAAGTATGGCAAATTCTAGGACAAGTATGGCAAATTCTAGGAAAAGTAAGGCAAATTTTAGGACAGGTATGGTAAGAAGGTGTCTTAATACTTAGGGTGAATATGGAAATGATATCTTACACAGTTGTTCCCTTGGTCCTGTCCTCAAGATAAAAACTTTTTTTGGGTTTAACTCAGCTGAGTATGAAAATTTCTCTGCTAATAAATATGAAAATGCCAACAATAGTTGGCATTTTCATATTTATTAGCAGAAATTTTCGTGCTCAGCAATGTTTAGCAAGAAAGAATTTGCAGTTGTAAGTAATTTGAGATTTTATTAGCAGGTCAAATTTCATGCTCAGCAGAGTTAAGCACTGAAAATGTTTTATAATTTTGGGACCAGATTCCACAGAACAAGATTTTGGCACAGTGGCTCAGTTGGTAGAGCATCTACTTTGTGACGGGGAGGTTGCAGGTTTAATCCACGGCTGAGTCATATTAAAGACTTAAAAAAATGGTACTAGCTGCTCTTTGGCTTGGCACTCAGCATTAAGAAAGTAGAGAGGAATCAGAACTGGTCAGCTCAGTGTCAGTATAATGTGACTGGGAGGAATATCATGTCAAGTGTCTAGGGTGTGATATTTCTGTGAGGCACCATTCTAAAAGTGAGCATTGAGCTCCCTGCCACATCCAAACACCGTCGTGATATGACTGAAAAATTATTGAAAGCGATGTTAAGCCCTAATAAAACAAACAAACAAACAAACAAATCACATGGAATTCTCAGAAAAATTTAAAGAAAAAAAAAATGATTGGTACACTTCAAGGATCATAAGCTATCAAGGTTTGACTGCAAATACAAAATGATTTACAACAAAGGGTTTTTAATCATCCAAATGATGTCTCTGTAATGCATACAGGTATTTGATAGCAAGGTTCAGATTGATATGTCTACTTTAGCAGATTGATGCCTTTGCCATTCTTTAGTACATTTTGAACATAGCTCCAGATAAGCTGCTTTTTTTCAGCCGAAAAGTATTGATACTTTTCTTATTTCTCCACAAAAACATATATTGTGGGTACTCATTAGAAGCACCTCATTGAGGTGCTTCTAATGAGTACCCACAATATATGTTTTCATTGAGAAATAAGAAACTGTTCATGTGGATACCCCTTTATCTTTATTATCATGTCTGTGGCCGCTCCATCCAATCTGCAGCCACTGACCTTTCCTGTTCACTTATGCATAACTCTAGACAGATAAGGAATGCTTTTCAGTCCAAAAGTACCAGTAGATTTCTTCCAGAGGTGCATCCAAATATTACCCAAAATGTATGTTTCATGGAGAAATAAGAAAACAAGTTAATGTGGATACCCCTCTTACATTGAGTAATGCATATACCCCAGGCCTGAAGAACACTTTTTACGTGGCATGGTTCATGTGAGCCACAGTGTGTGAGAAAGTGTGCCCAGCAAAACCTTGGATCAGCTTGCACAGCTATGCTTCTCACTGCGCATCTGTGCACTTGGATCATATGCTGTCTTAAATGTTGCTGTTGCAGCTAGTTTAACAAAGAGCTGATGAGTGAAAAAAATGAAAGGTGGTTTAAAATTGCTTTCTTATTTGACATCATATAATAGCTTGAGTAAACCCCACTAGGGAGCCTTTAAAACCTTTAAGAACCTTAATTTGCTCAAGTCCTTTAAAATATTTAATTTGGCTGAAAAAAAAACAAAAAAAAAACTATTAAAAAACCTTTATTTTAAGACTGCGCCATCGAAGAAACACTATAAGCCATCGAAGAAACACTAATAATAAATACCAAAACAATGGAAATGGAGCTTTCAGATTTATTAAAAAAGGAACATGAAAATAATTGAGACACTTCACACTTTTAATTTCTGTATTGAAATGGCTGGCAGTTAAATGGCCGCAACAGTTCAATCTGCTTGGTTCAGTCCAATGCAGATTGTTAAATCTCAACCCCCGGAAGATGTAGATGATGATTGGTTGCTTTAGGAATGTCAAGTACTAGCTATGTGCCAAGAATATGATATTCAGCCGTGCGAGGACCTATTATACAGTCCAGTGAACAAAAGCCTCAGACATAGACTCAACCATTTTAGCGACTATACGCAACCTTGCTAAAAACTGTTATTCTTGTATTAAGAAGCTAAGCGGGTGAATGAACAATGGTACGGACAAAACACCCCACCTCTTAATAAGCAACCAAGCAACCATGGCAAGCAGCAACCAAACAATCTGATATTGCAACTACTAACAAGCAACCAGCAAACCATGCAGATTTCTTGGCACTGGAAAGGAGCAAAATATACTTATTAGATGATATAAATTTAGCAGCTGATCTCAGTGCTGGTTCAGTCCGGTCACCAAGAATCAGCTATTGTACCAAAACATCATCATGACCATCTTCCAGAGGTTGAAATCTAGAATTTCCGTCTTGTTGCGACATGGATAGTTTTGCTTTTGTAAATAAAGATGGTAAAAAACCACACTGTACGTGGAAATAGGACATAGATCACTATGTATACTGAATTATGACATACTCCTGATTGTTTGCGAGATCACAAACCTAATGAATATTACGTAGTTCACATTGTCTTTTTAACAGTTGCACTTTCCACTTTGTCTATTGCCTATTAAAGGCTTATAATAAATCATACTGTTCAAGTTTGGAATGTGTAACTTGGAGTTGTAAGATGAGTTTTTGTCTGTGGCTGAAATGACGATTCATTGCCCGCTGAATACATGGCTGGAAAAAACTGGCTTACTTCTCTTGATCAAAGTCCAACCAACCATAACTGAAATATAAAGAACTTCTTGGCAGTATCTTGGTCCAGTGTTAACTACTGACTGGGATAAACAACAGTATGGAAAAAAACTAATAACTTCCTACATTTAGGGTGTGGTGGGTGGGTGTGCTTATTCTTTCAGTAGAATCTTGGAAAAGGAAGTTGCTAGCAATTGCAATTCAGTATATCCCTCTCAGAATGACCTTCACCTTATTGACAATAGATTGGGGGAATTCCAGAGATTCCCAGATACTATTAATAGCATTTCAAAGTGGCAGAGATTCCCTGATACTATTACTAGCTTTTCAAAGGGGCAAGAGAACCAATTTAATGTAAAGCAATGTTTATGTCTGTATGGTGCATGATAAGCCAAAGAAAAGCTGGCTTGCAAAAATAAACATTTAATACAGGTAATATCTGTATTCTGCTTTATTTTAAGACTGCGCCATCGAAGAAACACTATAAGCCATCGAAGAAACACTAATAATAAATACCAAAACAATGGAAATGGAGCTTTCAGATTTATTAAAAAAGGAACATGAAAATAATTGAGACACTTCACACTTTTAATTTCTGTATTGAAATGGCTGGCAGTCAAATGGCCGCAACAGTTCAATCTGCTTGGTTCAGTCCAATGCAGATTGTTAAATCTCAACCCCCGGAAGATGTAGATGATGATTGGTTGCTTTAGGAATGTCAAGTACTAGCTATGTGCCAAGAATATGATATTCAGCCGTGCGAGGACCTATTATACAGTCCAGTGAACAAAAGCCTCAGACATAGACTCAACCATTTTAGCGACTATACGCAACCTTGCTAAAAACTGTTATTCTTGTATTAAGAAGCTAAGCGGGTGAATGAACAATGGTACGGACAAAACACCCCACCTCTTAATAAGCAACCAAGCAACCATGGCAAGCAGCAACCAAACAATCTGATATTGCAACTACTAACAAGCAACCAGCAAACCATGCAGATTTCTTGGCACTGGAAAGGAGCAAAATATACTTATTAGATGATATAAATTTAGCAGCTGATCTCAGTGCTGGTTCAGTCCGGTCACCAAGAATCAGCTATTGTACCAAAACATCATCATGACCATCTTCCAGAGGTTGAAATCTAGAATTTCCGCCACAAAAATATTTGTGCCTTTTTTTTTTTTTTTTTTTCTAATTCGCACGAATATTTTCCGCCAAATTCTATGATTGAAACTAAGAGCTGGTGATCTTAGTTTAGAGACATTATAAACCGCTTTAATGTTTGAGTATATAGGAGATTTCCATGCTGTGAGAGGTGCACTCCATCTGCATTAAACAGCTCTGGCATAGATTCGTGAATTCTAAACTGTAGTGATTGACCATTTTTAATCTGTCTTATAGTTTGGCGGGCATGTCTATTAATTCGTCTCGCTTTTGAATTTAGGACTGTAGGTGAATCAGAGTGATTGTCTCTCCAAACAAGCCGTGGTAAAATGTCACAGTACACTACTAAAGATGAATTAAAGATATCGCATATATAATTCAGATCGTTAGACATGGATTGCATAAGTGACTCCTGCTTAACAGTATCAATACTGTTACCACCAAGGTGTATCAATATTGCAGCTGGTTTAGTTCTGAATATCATCTGACACTGAATAGTTTGGTGAAGGTTCTCCCATCTCATACCAGATGAACCAAGCCACACTATATTGTACTTTCTCTGGCCCAAAGAAAGATTCCCACTTTGGGACACGTGCTGCTCTGCGCGTTTGACTATTGAATCACCAATGATCCAGATGTCTGAAACCAAACAAGAAACAAAGGTCCATAAGAATACATTTAGGCATACTGACAAATCAAAAAGGGCTTGACAAAGCCTAATCTAAGTATGGATTTAACACAGCCTCATTTGAAAGCCAACTTTAAGTTGAGTCGGTATTAACGAATGTATTTAGTGTATGTATCAGATGTCCACCGACCCAGTCTTTTAATATTCTCTGAGCTGACACCAGCCAAAGATAGATCAGTTGCTCTACCTATACGGAAAGAGTGTGTTTTATATAACTGAGATGGCATACCAAGTTGCTGTATGCACCTAGCTAGTATGGCTGAAAATTGATACCTGGTAAGAGGGGATTTATCCTCATGGCATAAAAGATAGCCTAAATGCTTTGGTCTACACTTAAGAAAATGCATAGCAGCATTAACACAGCAGATTTGCTTGTTGACGTATGTAGGAATCTTAAGTTTGACAGGTTTGCCCACTTGATTGGTCTTTGATTTCCTGATTGTGAGGATTAAAAATGAATTAGACAAGCAGATGTCGGACAGCATGAGTGGCCTGTCTGCTAAGCTGACAGAGGTGTAAACCAATTCACTTATCCGGAGAAGGCCGAAGTAAGCTAAAGTATATGCTGCCAAGAATAGTTTTGTTTCATAGGAGTTTCTACATACTTTGGGCAGTAAGCAAACAATTTTTTCCAACAGAGACCTGCCTATAGGAGCTCTTGTGTCAATGACTTTTCTTCTGCGACAACAACCCTCCAATAGTTTACGCACCACAAATTCATCGGTTGGATCTTTCAAACCGTTGACCTTGTGCAGAAAACCAATACCAGAGCAGTAAGATGCTAATGTAGATGGTGAATAGCCATTTCCAAAACATGCTGTTAGGAATAGGATTATGTGATTTGAAGGTGAAGGCCAAAGTTCTGGTAAATTATATTGCGCACGGAATTTAGAAAAGGCAGAGAGAGCATTTCTGTACACCAGCTGAGTATTGTTGGCCATACTGTCACAAATTAGCTGTCTTGCTTCGAGTTGAATATTTTCCATAGGTCTGTTGGGATTGGCTCTGGTTGTTCTTCGGCGTTTGGAGCCAGTTCTCTGAACCTGTTCATCTGAAAGCGGGAAAGGCTGTCTGTTATATCATTGGACTTCCCAGGGATATGTTTTGCTTTAACAACCAAGTTAAGCTCCAAGCACTTTAGAGTAAATGCCCTAAGTACTACCAGCATCTGGTCTGATTTAGAAGTCATTGAATTTACAGTGCAGACAACGGCCATATTGTCACAGTGGAGGATAATTTTTTTGTTTCGAAAGTGTTTGCCCCAAAGATGAAGTGCAACAAAGATTGGAAAGAATTCTAGCACTGAGATGTTGCCTGTTATACCAGCCTTATGCCATTGCTCTGGCCATTTTGCGTGTGCCCACTTTCCAGCAAAGAAAATACCGAAACCACAACCAGTTGCACTATCGGAGTAAAGTTCAGCATCAACATTTGAGATCCAGAATCGGTCATGAAAAACCGATATACCATTGAATTGTTGAAAAAAAGCAAGCCACATCTCAAGGTCATTTTTTATTGCCTTTGTTACTCTCAGATGATGATGGGGTCTAGTCAGACCACAGATGGAATTGATAAGGCGCCTTATGAAAGGACGCCCAGGGACAATGGCTCTGCAAGCAAATTGTAAGCTACCTATCAGGGACTGCATGTCACGTAGAACCACCTTGGGTTTCTGCCTCACATTCTCAATTTTCCGGATGATTTCTTTGACTTTCTCAATTGGTATACGAACAACCATTGCCTCCGTATCTAATTCTAAACCAAGAAAAACTATAACTGTCTTCGGGCCTTCGGTTTTCTCGGACGCGATGGGAACCCCCAAATTGACCATGCAAGAAAGAAAATGGTCCATGACAAGCTGGCAGTCATTGGTGCCTTTAGAACCTCCAAACAAGAAGTCATCGAGGTAATGGAGCAAGTCCCCGTTTGTATTTGTAAGCCTCTTTCGCACCGCATACTCTAGAAATCGTGCAAACATTTCAAATGTAGCAGGACTTATTGAGCATCCAAAAGGTAATGCCTTATCAAAGTAGTATTCACCCTCAAAAAAGAAGCCTAGTTGGTCGAAATCGTTGGGTGACACTGGAAGCAAGCGAAAAGCAGATTTAATGTCTGATTTGCCCAGCAGGCAACCTTTCCCTAATTGCTGGACAAGCTCAACAGCCTTATCAAAACTTGTATAATTTACAGTGCATAGTTTTGGATCAATGAAATCATTAACTGAATTCCCCTCTGGATATGACAAATGGTGTATAAGCCTGAAATCCTGAGAATTTTTCTTTTCAACAAGGCCAATAGGAGACACTCTAAACGTGGGCGTAGGAGGAAATGGAAATGGGCCACCGAGGCGACCTGCCTCCAGTTCTTTTTTTATCTTTTGTTTGATAACATTTGGATATGATCTTGCTGATTTAAGATTTTTTGACATAATAAGCCTCCTAGGACCAGAATAATGAATGGGAAAGCCATGTTTAAAACCATTTATAATCTGCATTTTATCTGATGAAGGGTACAGTTCAGCTTCTTTCTCTAATTTACTTAGATTGACTGGAGTGTTAGCTAGTGTGAATGCACTTTCCAGGTTGATTGACAGTAGCTTACGTTCTTCTAACTGGACGGCCTCTTCCGTAGAGACTTTGACCTCTACCCGTGGGTCTTTGAAAACGAAAGGAACCCTGGTAGTTGTTAAACTGCTGTGAATTATAGTTTTGATTGAGATGCGGACATTTTGTTTTTGGGTGTGCTGTTGAATTGCAGGCTGCACATGCATGTTTGAATTTGCATACACTACGTGTGCACAGGCCGAAATTGAAATCGTTGCAAGTAAATGGTGACGTTATAGGCCTAATAGTAGGTGTTTGGCTAGTCAGTGATGGAGAATTGGCTGCTGACATGATGCGCAACCATAATTCATTATTCAAATTACCCCAAGGCAACCGAGTTTGGATGTTAGCTTGACGGAGACGAAATTGTTCATCATAGGTTTTCCATGCTGTGTCAGAAAAATGTTTACTAGCATCACGAATCACAGACATGTACTTGAACAGTTCTATGCCCTTCTCTGGATATCTTGTGCATATTATGCTAGCATAAATGATGAAAGCATCGGTCCATTCCTCAATGGACTTCACTGTTTGTTTAGTTGTCCTTGGTCTGGCTTCAATGCCACCCTTCTCATTAATATGTAATGTGCTGCCAGAACAGATGTCAGACAATTCTGTAGACCCCTTCAATAAGAGAGCCAGGTTGATGTATTGCAAGTTTAGAATTTTTTCTTTAATCAATTTGGGAACATGGGCTGTGATGTCGTCTCCACCACACCTTATTTCTTCAATTTCAGGCGTGTCCAAAGAGCTTTTTGTGAGATTGAGACCCTGAAAAAAGGTATCGAAATGAATAATTCCGGAGGGTGAAATCTTATTACCTTCTGCACCTCCATTTTCTGCAGAATCCACTGTCGCCAAATTTATAATGTCAGCAGTTTCCTCTAAATTCTGCCTTTTGCTGCCATGATCACTGTCCTCAGTTTCCCTTGGACGCTTCTTTTGTGTTTTTCCTTTACCTCTGCCAGGCATAATTATTGCACAAACTAGGATGCAGATAGATTTATTTAGAAATTGAAAACCATGTGCTTATTCTTTCAGTAGAATCTTGGAAAAGGAAGTTGCTAGCAATTGCAATTCAGTATATCCCTCTCAGAATGACCTTCACCTTATTGACAATAGATTGGGGGAATTCCAGAGATTCCCAGATACTATTAATAGCATTTCAAAGTGGCAGAGATTCCCTGATACTATTACTAGCTTTTCAAAGGGGCAAGAGAACCAATTTAATGTAAAGCAATGTTTATGTCTGTATGGTGCATGATAAGCCAAAGAAAAGCTGGCTTGCAAAAATAAACATTTAATACAGGTAATATCTGTATTCTGCTTTATTTTTGGCAAAATAGTATACGGATGGAAGGAGTTAGAACAGATTCATGAAGAAAAGCAAGGATGGCTTTCCTTGATTCTGTAACTCAATAATTTTGTACCTTTCAGTCTGTTTTCTCACCAAACTGGATTGTAACTCAGCTTTTAGATTGGCTCAAGTTTGCTTATGCCCACACCATTCGAAGAATGGTGGAAAGCGCATATTGTGTTACCCCTGTCTGTCTGTCCATCCCCATTGGCATCCGAGATTTGCATTTAAGGTTTTCAGGCCTTAGCAATTTGTGTTTAAGTTTTTCAGGCAGGGACATCCATGCCCTTTTTGAACACATTTCTAGTTCAGATGATTATAGCATAGCCAATTTAGTGCTGTGTTCTCTTTTACCTAAATATGCGTTGTGTTTTTCTTCTACTTTCAATGTCCCAGTTTAGAAAGGGTAATTCGTTCTGAATCTAGTGCAGAACCATGTTGCACAATGTTCCCAGTGTTGACACTGGCATCTGTCATGGAGACATTTCATCTAACTCGCTTGCTGGCGCTGCTAGGCCTCCATTCCTTCCTGCTAACAACCCTCTTCCTTTTAGGAAGCATTCTGACCACTTTCTGAATGCTCTTACAGCCCAAATACTTCCTTTTTTCAATTTAAAAGAAATTAAATGGAAAAATTGTTTTCTGAGTCGGTTCTCGCCAGATATTCACTATTTTGCACACGGCACTACAAAAATCCAAGGGACATAAGAAATATTACCAAAGGGAGAGAAATCCTCTATTCCGCCCATGTACTGAAATGGACCACATAGTCCTAAATTAGAATTTCTTGTAATTTCTTCCAAACCAATTTCGGATAATTTTATTGTCTTTTAAACACCTAATAAACAACCCTGCTTTGTTCTGAATTAAATTTCAGCTATTGTATAGACAATAGCTTACAATAAATTCAACAAGTAATTTCTGATATATATATTTTAATTTTTACAGCCCGGTTCTAATACTATAATTCTAGACCAAAATTAAACCTAAATCTGATCAAAACTTAAACCAAAACTCAAAAACTAATCTCTCTTGCACACATCCTCTCTTTTTATATACACAAGTAATCACATGATAGCAACTTACGCCAACGCCCTCTGATCACATGATCCCCATCCAATCAGAGTTCTCAAATACCACCACCAGTGCCACCTAATGCATGAGTTACTAATAATAACTACCATTTGGAACAGACCGGAATGACACATCATCAGTCGAACATCCCAATTTCCCAGGCACCAAATATTTGGACGCTTGCCAAAACCTATTTATCACTATCAAAATAACCCCTATCTATTCATATCTCTTGTGCAATAATTCTGCATAAAGTAGCATCTTTCAACAAGATGTCTAAATGTTTAAACAAAATAAACAATGTTCTTAAACAAATATCAAAGATAGCATATCACATATCTTTTTGTGCGATATGTAACAGCCTTTTAGTAAATGCCTAGCAGCTACTCTGCCAGCACGGTTAACCTGTTTACGTTTAGTATTGATATCTTCCAGAGCATCTTCTGAGGGTTCCAGGCCAAGCCATTTGGTACGTGGCAGAATGTCTGACCATACTATCATGGCATGTGGAAAGGTGGATTGAATATATCAAAGGTCTTGAATCCTTCTCTTGAGGGTGGCGTCTGTCCGTGGTTCTGACGATGAACCAGGTTGAGATGCCCCCGCTAATGACAGCCGCTCAGGCTCTTCCCCCTGCTCTGGTGGTTGCTGCCTTGTTCTTGGTGCTCTGCGCTGTTTCGGAAGAGCCGCTGTGGCGGCCTTTCGCTTTCCCTGCTTCCCTGGCATGGAACAACTTCGAAAATACGACAATAAGCAAAGTTTAGAACAGATCAAATGATTTTTAAACTTGGAAATCGTTTCTTTAAAAAGTTTGCTTAAACACGTGCTTCCATTAAGATGCGGCAAGTGCCCAGATGGAATTCAAGCTTTCCAGGGATACGGACAATCAAAAATTCAACATCATGAGATGCTTATTAAAATATCACTAAAAATGCAAGCTTCTATCAGATACCGATATAAGCGCTCAACGAACCAGATCGCCGTGCAATGGAAAACCCGGAAGTATTTAAAAAAAAATGATATTTTGCTTAATATTTAAAAAACCAAAAGCTATGTCAGCTCCAAAATAAAAGGGATTAAGCCAGTGCCATAATCCCGATTATTCTATACTACGTTTAATATATTTACATCTTCATCAATGCTCAACCTCTAGGGCCAAACGCTTGGCTTCTACTTACTGTCATTATTTACAAAAGTCTGAATATATCTTCACAACAGGGCTGCTTTGAGGGCAACACCATGGACTTATCAATATTTTACGTGTACCATTTTTCACTACTTATTTCAAATATTTGGCAGCACAGGGACTACTCATTTCTTTGTATTCCTCATCAACAATCAAAGCCTTTGCTTCCTTCTAGTTTGGTGTGGAAGATAGCTGCCTCCCAGCTTTGTGACTATCAATCTCATCCGCTCCAGATGACACTGACCTCTTTTCTTCAATGTTCAAGGACCCAGCTACATCATTCTTATCGCTACAACAATCAGCTAACCTCTTATTGCAACTATAACACATTTTCTTATGAAAAATAACTCTTGTACATAAAAATAACCACTAGCAATGTATTACAGGTACTGAAAATTGATATCTCATACGTCCAAACAGACATTGATTTGCTTTGCACAGCATCCTTTCTATAATTATGAACATAATCTATAAAAGCCGACATAGAAACCTGTTTTAAATTCTTCAGATCATCCGTAATCTCAACTGAAGTTACATTAGGAAATACGGAACTAAAGTTTCTCCATTAAGAAAACGGAGTAATATTCCTAAGTTTCAACAGAGAACCCCAAGTATCTGAAATATGACTCTTAATCTCCTTTTCATAATATGGCAGCAGATGTAAGTAATCGTTCGCTGCACCACATGTCATATTTTTAATTTGACTTTTCCCGGGGGTGGATAGACAGTAATATCACGCTGCATTTCAGACTGGTCTTGACATATTATGGTAAATTTCATAGTTTCATACATTGCTACAACCCATACATCTGAGTGAATATACTCTGCAACAGGCAACTGTGAATCAAAGTACACTGTACTCTTACAGTATTTTCTTACATTTTCTGCATTTTTCAAAAATAATACAATGATGTAAGATTTACTTAAATTAATCTGATAAATTGGACTTTTTTGATTACAAAATATCATATATTGATTATTGCATGCATCGAAGTCATTTGAGGACAATAATGCATATTTGGTTTGCTCTTTGTTAATCATCAATACCTCTACAGACAAATCATATTTAGCTGTTAGATCTAAATTTTTATCTTCCAAAGTCGATGTACCATGCTTAGACAATGGTAAATTGTATTTATTTTAGGAGACTGACAGCAAACAACATATAACATTTTGATCATTTATTACTTCCAATTCCAATTTCCAATAAAAGACATCAACATAAGAAACATCTAAAAATCAGTATGATAATCATCTGAACATATCACTATCAGTATCCACATAAAATGGGGTTTTATGGACGCTGGAACTGGATCCAGAGGCCACCATGGGCGCCGCGATGATCTAGCTTTAAAGTGGTTGCATATATAGCTTTCCTATTTTGCGGTCCTATAAATCCAGCTTAAAAATGCTCCGATTAAATAAATCCTGTCCATAATCCATATTTCCTATCCATAATCCATATTTCCTATCCATAATCCATAAAATTCCTCGAAAATATGCAAATGTGCGGACTGCCTTATTGCAGACTTAACGCCTGCTCTGAGCAGACATTTTCCTAAATTGAGCAAGACCTTGCCACCAGGTTGCCCCACAGGGGCCAAGGGTGAGGCCGTTCACAGCTCATTAAAGTAGCCCAACAACCCCGTTATTGGCAGAAGCCAAGCCAGGTTATTGGTTAGGTTATTGGTTTTAATGGTCTAATTTGTATGTTTCAGTATAACAGAATTGTATAGATCATCACGGCGCCCACTCGATGGCCGCTGAATTCCGCCACAGCAAATTTATGAAGAGTTTATCTCGTCACAAATTTGTCCCCCAATTCAGTGGGTCAGTTGTAGTATTAAACAGTGTTAAATCAAACCTAGTTGTTTGCATTATAAACTTTGTGGTCACTGTCTGTAAGAAAGAGGCTCAATGCCTCCTTGAAGGTGTTCAGGAAAATTGCATTGCCAATAAGTGTGAGATGGACTCCCCCGGCGCAGAGGGTTTGTAATTCCATTGCACCTTTTAGGAGAAGGTTAATATTAATATATTGGTTAGACCAAATTTTCTGGGTGATCTGCTGGGGAACATGACAGGACAAGTCTTCACTACCCAAGCATGTGGTTCAATGTCAAAGTTAAAGCTGCCTGAATTGTCAGATGCAACATGCATGTCCAAGGAAGAATGACTGGCTTGGCCAACCGAAGAAGTGTCAGGCTGGTTGGGTCGTGCAATTGGAGGAGCCTGATAGGGGGTCACGTTTGGGAAATTCTGAATACCAGATTCCTGAAAAATCCTCTCAAAATCAACCACCTGAGGTCTGGTGGTTGAAAGGGGTTGTGTGGGTGTGTGTGAGAGTCCTTGCAGTGCATTACCTGAATCCCCCGACTGTTGTAATTGCACCACGTCCGGCGCCTCCTGTTCAACACGTTCTGTCGCACTTCTGGTTCGTTTGGGCCGAACATCCGTGCTGGCGGACTTTCCACTGCTTAGAATTGAACGTTTCTTGCGATTTGGCATGACTAACGACGTTCAATTTGCCCGATTCTCGGAGATATTTTTCAAACAATTTTTTGTGAATCCTTTCTCTCGGAATGCAGGAAGGAAAAGGAAGCTATGTCACTGTGATTGCGCACAGGTTCCGCAGATTCAGTTTCCATAAATTTGCATATCAAGCATCTAATGCTCCTGATCAGTGTCTGTGTCAACCAGACGCTCAACCGGCGGAGACGAATGTAATTGCAAGCGTCTGCCGACAGGCAAGCATCTGCAGACACAGTAGCGATGGCGGACAACCTGACAATAAATATTATTTTCACTTGCAAGCAACGTTTCCATGACTCCATAGGTGAGTGGCGATGTATTACTTATTACAATAAGTCCAGGCTAGCAGTCCCAACCTCCGTCTGCCCCAAAATAAAAGGGATTATCGCGCATTCGTGCGATAATCCTGAATATTATAAACCTCATAACTTTATCATCTAACAAAGATATAAAAAGAACAATTAAGAGTTTATGGCCATCAAGGTATGGGGACAAGGTTAAAGTACACGTTCTGCTTCTTAAAGTGGAAGTGCTCACTTTAGAGCATCCTGTGCATTCAGACATAATCATAATTAATCCTTATATAAACTTAAATTGAAGAATATTAGTGAACTAAGAAGGGTCTCTGTGAGCTGAATGCAAACAATGGCTGATAGATAAAGTGCAATGATTAGTAAAAAACAAGCATACAAAACATATGCATATTCATATGAGACACCCTAGGAACCAAATATATTATTTAAAATTTCTGTCTAAATGACATACACACAAATAATGCGCCAGGATATCCTGAATACCATTTCAATGAATGCAAAATAATGCAGAAGGTACACAAATATGAAAACAATACACATATATTAACTACTGTACATGCTACTATGGAAGAAATAATAAAAGTAATATTTACATTTATAACATTACATCATCATCAATCTCGACCCACCCAGTGGTGTCCTCCATATCCGATTCATTATAGTCACTGTCATCACAGTCATCTATAACAATCAGGTTACTCTCCGAACTACTTAGTGGCAGATTTTTAGCTTTCAAAGTTTCTGAAAAGTAAATAAATATGTTCCCAGATCCTCCATTTTATTTCTAAGTTTTCCTACATTCATTTCCTTTGTTGAATTTTCATAGGACATTCCATTGTGACTAAATTGGCAATACAGATGTGCAGTACAAAAGTCCTACAAGTATTGGTTTTAAATTATGTTGATTGATTGATCTAAGCACATCTCTGTAAGCCAAATCCATATACATTACTAATCCAAAAATACAAAATTTTCCTAATGTTCATATATGGGGTCTGTCACTAGATCTGTTAAACACCACTATTAGATTTTTCTTATTATAACCCCTGCATACAAAGTATGTCGAGGGATATATAGTTTTCGTCTTTCAGTCCGTTCGTCCGTCCATCCATACGAATGCTAACATTTTGCGTCAAAGTTTTGTGTGAAGTTTTTCCTTTTGCATATATTTTTGAAAGCTTACACTTTAGGATGTTGATGTGTTCTTAGTGTTACTACTAGATGATTACAGAATAGCTGACATCATTCTGCTGATGCTGCTGACCCAAGATCAAGGTCACGGACTTAGAAATGGTGCCGGCCGGGGTTTTTTGTGACCCTCTGGGCACTTGCTCTAGGTATCATTGTAAAATGATCCTCCAGTTTGTTTATTTAAAACACAACTGTATGCTTCAAATATTATTATTTTTATCACGTTTGATTTTTAAATTTACGCTAAAGATCAGAAATATCAATTGCTAGGATATTGTTTAGGTATTGCCTTATATTGATTAAGTATCTCAGATAAGAAATAGATTTAATTTATCTTATTAACTAATTAACCCAAAATACAAAGTGTATAATGTTATTAGCTCATCTGAGCCAAAGGGCTCAATGTGAGCTATTGTGATCACTCACCGTCCGTCGTCGACCTCGTCGTTGTCTTTGTGCCTGGATTTTGACCAAATGTCACAGGAATGATACTTGGTTGGTCCTCTTTCAGAGTTGTGCAAATGGTTCCGGTCACAGGAGCTAAAAATAGATTTTTAACTAAAAACTTAAAAAATCTTCTTGTCAGAAACCACTGGACTGATTTCAATATAATTTTGCAGAAATGTTTCTTTTGCAGAAATGTTCCTTTGGTGATCCTCTACCAAGAATGTTAAAGCCATTTGGATTTGTCAAAAAACATGACCGCCAAGGGCCGGGGCTTATTTTCCCTATATATCTATATAGAAAACTTTAAAGATCTTCTTGTCAGAAACCACCAGACTGATTTCAATATTATTTTGCAGAAATGATCCTTTGGTGATCCTCTACCAAGATTGTTCAAACCATTTGGATTCGTCAAAAAAACATGGCCACCAGGGCGCTGGGCTTATTTTCCCTATATATCTATATAGAAAACTTTTGCACTGCAAAAGCTACTCACTATTTTTCAGCAAAAAATTTCAGCAAATTTGCGTAGCACTCAAAGTAAATTTTAAGGAATCGTTAACTAACGATGTCGTTAGCTTTGAACAACTGGGCCCAGAATGAAAGTTGTTCAGGTGTTGCGTGCCTCGGATCCCTTGACAAATACTATAGTATGGATCCCTGGACAAATACTATGTGGCGCACAGATATCATTGGTCATGGCTTGTGTGAATGAATACTCCTTTTTATCTCACCTTTCTCATTGTGACAAGGTGAATTTTTGTGATCACACTTTGTCTGTCATTGGTAGTGAGTCCGTGCATGCTTGCATGCATGCATCCTTGTGTGCGTCTGTAAACAATTTCTTCAAACGACATTTATTCCTAAACCACTGATTGGATTTTTCACCAAACTTCACAGGAATGAGAGCCTTGGTTGGTCCTCTTTCAAAATTGTTCAAATGGTTCCAATCCATTGCACATCTAGGTCGGAGGAGCTAAAAATAGTTTTTTTTAAACTGAAAACATAAAAAAAATCTTCTTGTTTGAAACCAGAATCTTTGATATTTGGTATGTAGCTTCATCTAGTGGACCTCTACCAAAATTGTTCAAATTATAGCTCTGGGGTCAAAAAATGACCCTGTGCAGGGGGTCACTGGTTTTAAATAGACCCATATAGGAAAAAACTTTAAAAATCTTCTTGCCTGAAAGCAGAAGGCTCTTACCAAGTGGACTTCTACAAAGATTGTTCAAGTTATTGCCAAATGGGGCCAAAAATGGCCCCGCCTCGGGGCCAACATGTTTTACATAGACTTAAATAGAGAAAACCTTCTTATCTGAATCCAGAAGGCCTGGGCCTTTGATATTGGTACATAGCTTCACCTAGTGGACCACTGCCAAGATTGTTCAAATTATAGCACCATGGCCAAAAAGGTCCTGCCTTTGGGGGGCGGGGGAGAATGGGGGACATGTTTTACATAGACTTATGTAGGAAAAAACTTTAAAAATCTTCTTTTCTGAAAGTACAAGGCCTGAAAAGTACATGTCATGTAATAACATAGTCAGGTCTCCTTATTTGCCAACAAGAACAGACAAGAGCCGTCAAGAAGGGATGAGCCGACAAGAAAAGTCTAATGGTGACAAGAAGCTTTCTTCCAATATCTTAAGCATATTTTTGTGTCAAAATATATTTTTGATACGTTTTTTGTCATAGAAAACCTCTTTTGTAAAATTTTAAAGGAGGTTGGAGGAAAAGGGGAACACTATATCTTCAGAAGATTGAAGTACTGCATTTACCGACAAGATATTTAAGATGACATGAAGCTTTCTTCGAGTATATTATAGTTTAAAAGTATGTTTTAGATGCTTTTCTTACTTTAGAAACCATTTTTGTTCTGAAGTAGAAATCCCTTTTGTTGAAATTTAAAGGATTTTGGAAAGAAAATGGAATACTTCTTCATATGATTAACCACATTTACTGACAAACCACTTTTTTTGTTTGTTTGTTGTTTTTTTTTGTGTTTTTTTTTTTTTTTTTTTGTTTTTTTTTGCCATATTTTTTGTGTATATTAATGTTCAGAAATAATGTTTTTGATAATTTTCTAATCTTAGAACCCACTTTTAATGAATTTAATGGAGGTTTATAAGAAGATATTATCACAACAGAAAACTAACCACATTTACCGACAAAGTATTTAACAGGCTAATGGTTGAGCTATCACTGACATGGGCAGACAAGAAGTTTTTTTTTATATAATATTTTAATGTTTCTAAGTATATTTTAGGAAATTTACCTTACCTTTGAGACCAGATTGAGGCATTTAAATGACATGTAAAGTCAAAATGCAATCAGACTTCTATTGATGACTAAGTTCCCAATTTACTGACAAGAGAACAAGCTCACATTTTACTCACACTTTCCTGTCGGTAATTTGAATGTTTTGTGTCAGTAATTTTAACTTTGGTATTTAGAGGTGGGATTTAGCTGTCTCATTTTGTCAAATTATATTAAACACCACAAAAAAGTAGTTGAACAAGCATTGATTTGTCACTTTTTACATAAAAGAAACCTATTTCGACTCCTCTTTAAGTCTCATCAGGTGATGGACCATGTTGTCATGTGTTTGATAACATGCTCAGATTTCTCCAATATATGTTTGTTTTATTTTTATTCAGTACATTCTAAAATTACAGTATATGGACCTATAAAATATATTATTTTTTCTTCTTACACACCTGGTTAACTTACAGGCTGTTAGGCCATGCCAGAGGTTCAAGGTGTGCTAAAGAAAGCAACTTGCAGGCAATAATTAACTTACAGGCTGTTAGACCATGCCAAAGGTTTACTGTGTTGCAATGCAATGCGTTCATTTTAGATTTTTGTTAATCAAACATGTTTCGTTAATTTGCAGGGCCCAGTTGTTCAAAGCTTACGACATCGTTAGTTAATGATTCATTAAAATTTACATTGAGTGATACGCAAATATGCCGAAATTTTTTGCTGAAAAAATGTGAGTAGCAGTGCAAAAGCTACTCACATTTTTTCAGCAAAAAATATCAGAATATTGTGTATTGAATCCGCTAAAACAGTTAACGAAATGACCCTTAACGAGCTCGTTAAGCTAACGATGCTTTGAACAACCAGGCCCAGGCTGTTAGGCCATGCCAGAGGTGCCAAACATGTTTGAAAATATTAAAGCATTTCACAGTCTTCCATTTCATAAAAACTAACACCATTCTTTTGTACTGAAATTAAATTAATTTTCAGTGAAATGTTTTTGTTATTTTTTATTGTTATAGAAAATAATGAACAAGATATCTGTCGCAAATTGTTTTGAAATCATTCAAAATTTACTAATTTTCTTCTTTTCGAGGGCTTATTGTTTTGACATTTATGTAATGACTTTTTGTTGTTTAAAATTAAACTAAAGACTGGCCAAAATATATGTCTCAAATGGTTTTAAAGTCATTCAAAACTGACTAATTTTCTTCTTTTTGGACGGGTTACTGTTTTGTCTGTGCAGCCCCTCTTCTTGCCTTGTCCTGGTTTTCTTGCAACAGGGGAGGTTGACAGAATTAAAGCCGCCGGCCTCGGTGGCTCAGTTGGATGCGCCGTCCGACTGGAGACCAGGAGATTGCAGGTTCAGCCCCTACCGAGGTCAGCAACATTCTTTCGTGGAGATTGATCTTGAAATATTTTCTACGGTCATTCTCTCCCTTCTGCTGATTCAAAAAGGGCAGTTGTCAGTTTCTGGTGAAAGAATGTCACAATACTGGTTAACCGCTTAGAGGACTAAGCCTGCCCAGTAAACGTGTGACCACAGACGTCAGAAAACCAGTAGCCATATATATCATTTAGTCCAAATGTCACGAAACATATGTGTTAACTTTTCTGTCACTAACCTGATACAAAGACATAATGTAAGAAATGGTCCACATAAAAACTAAACTAAACTATTACTATGAAAAAAAAAAAAAAAAAAAAGTATTTATGCTCGCTGCCCAAAAGAAACCAATTGTGTGGGGAGGAGGATGGGAAATAAAATTTTGTATGCCCAAATTGAGATGCAGAATTCCTCGTGGCTTGCTGATAAGCAGACTGAGGCTTGTGCTCACGCGAGGGGCTGCTGGGTAAACCTCAAACCTGATTGGCTGGAAAATGGACTGCCCCATGATGATGGACCAGTCCAGAAATTGATAGGCTGACAGATAGGCTGTTCCAGAAATGGTGAAACCATCTGGAATACAGTCATGGACTGTAAACGTGATCACCAGTACATGTAGCAGGGCAGGACACAAAACAAGGGAATTAAGGGGCCAAGGGCAGCAACTCTCAAGAATCAATAATGGATTAACAATATTAATCCCCATTAAAATAAAATACTGATAAAGGCAATTATTATCTTATAAACAGCAAGTTACAGGAAACCACAGATCAAGACATCATGCTCTAGACAAGGCATCAGGAATAATATTATCTTTTCCTAGGATATGCCTGATGTCAAGATTGTATTCCTGTAACAACAGGATTGGATTTTTAACCGGGAGGACCGGGTTCGATTCCCACGGGAAATTTTTTCAGCTAGGCTTCATTCCTTTGTTACGACTTTCATGTTGTAAGCTGTGGGTTCATCTGGGTCAGAACTTTATACGCAGAAAATGGCTTCACTTCATCATAAATGAGGACTTCCTTGAAAAGGGGGAGTGTTATGACCGAGCACTCCTACCTTCGATTACCTGCCTTGGCAGATTACGCATAGCTTCTAAATATATATTCAATCTCTGACAACTGCGTCAGGGAGTCAACTCTTTGGCTCAGTGGTTAGAGCATTGGATTTTTAACCGGGAGGACCGGGTCCGAATCCTACAAAAGACGGGAAATTTTTTCATTCCTTTGTTACGACTTTCATGTTATAAGATGGGGGCTCATCTGGGATAGGACTTTATACGCCGAAAACGGCTTCACGTCATCATAAATGATGAATTCCTTGAAAAGGGGGAGTGGTACGACCGAGCACTCCTTCCTTCGATTATCTGCCTTGGCAGATTATGCATCGCTTTTAAGTATATATTCAGTCTCTGACAACTGCGTCTGGGAGTCGACTCTTTGGCTCAGTGGTTTGAGCATTGGATTTTTATCTGGGAGGACTGGGTTCGATACCCACGGCACGCGTGAGATTTTTTCAGCTATGCTTCATTCCTTTGTTATGACTATCATGTCGTAAGATGGGGGTTCGTCCGGGATAGAACATTTTCTTCTGTTTAAACAAGTTTGAGCTTTTTAAAGAAAACAAGTATTGACTTTTAAAGAAACATAAATTAAGAAAAAAAAAAAAAAAAAAAAAAATTGCTATAAAACAAGTACTGTTAAATTTGACCTTCTATAGAAGTCTGTAACAACTTCCACAATTTCATCAGTGTGAACAAGATCATTTTGAATCCAGGTAGTGGTCTTAATTCATGGGCAACTGTTACAGACCAATGTGCATCGTTAATAAAGACTTCATTAGTCTTTGAAATACAACATTCTTGGATGTAAAGAGTCTGCCAAATGTTTGACTAACATATAATGACCCCAAGATTAATGTGATTATCTTCATGTTCCTCTGAAATTAAATAATAAATGAGCATAACTATACTGTTACATGAGGTATTCATTATTTACATTTTACCTCCGTAACATACATGAGGCCTTTATTTTAGGAGACTGACAGCAAACAACATATAACATTTCGATCATTTATTACTTCCAATTCCAATTTCCAATAAAGGACATCAACATAAGAGGCATGTCTAAAGATCAGTATGATAATCATCCGAAGATATCACTATCAGTAACCACATTAAAATGGGGTTTTATGGATGCTGGAACTGGATCCAGAGGCCACCATGGGCGCCGCGATGATCTAGCTTTAAAGTGGTTGCATATAGAGCTTTCCTATTTTGCGGTCCTGTAAATCCAGCTTAAAAATGCTCCGATTAAATAAATCCTATCCATAATCCATATTTCCTATCCATAATCCATATTTCCTATCCATAATCCATAAAATTCCTCGAAAATATGCAAATGTGCGGGCTGCCTTATTGCAGACTTAACGCCTGCTCTGAGCAGACCTTTTCCTAGATTGAGCAAGACCTCACCACCAGGTTGCCCTGCAGGGGCCAGGGGTGAGGCTGTTCACAGCTCATTAAAGTAGCCCAACAACCCCGTTATTGGCAGAAGCCAAGCCAGGTTATTGGTTAGGTTATTGGTTTTAATGGTCTAATTTGTATGTTTCAGTATAACAGAATTGTGTAGATCATCACGGCGCCCACTCGATGGCCGCTGAATTCCACCAAAGCAAATTTATGAAGAGTTTATCTCGTCACAAATTTGTCTCCCAATTCAGCGGGTCAGTTGTAGCATTAAACAGTGTTAAATCAAACCTAGTTGTTTGCATTATAAACTCTGTGGTCATTGTCTGTAAGAAAGAGGCTCAATGCCTCCTTGAAGGTGATCAGGAAAATTGCATTGCCAATAAGTGTGAGATGGACACCATCCGGTTTGAAGAGACCAGACGTTATGGTATCAATTTCGTGTATTATTGCTTTGCCATGGATAAGTTCACGCACCACCTGACAACCAGTTCGGTTAATCAGTTTCCTTTTCTCATTCATTTTAACCAAGTTGTTGGGTGTATTTTCAATACCATGCCAAAATTTCCGTGGTAGGATGTCTGACCACACTGTTTTGACACAAGGGAAAACTGAGGCCAGATAATTGATGTCCCGTTTAATGTCTTTGATCAGCCGTGCTTGTTTAATTGCTACAGTGGCATTTCCCCCCACATGGATAACGATCATGGTGGGTTGTGGATTGAACAGCATGGTACACTGAAATTTAGGTAAAAGTTCACATTAGTGCATACCACCTTTTCCCAGCCAGAGAATGTAATCAACCAGTCCTAGGTTTGGTGAGGTGTGCAGGGATGTCAAATCTTCCTCCAAGTGTGACAGCAAGGAATCCCCTATTAAACAGATATAAGTATCTGTAAGTGATAAATAAAATTAGTTACAGGGAGAGCCTATATGCTTTAAAGGCGTATGTATCTCTCAACAGCCCGTGATTTCCAACGTCCGAGCTTTTGGATTAACTCAGTACTCATGCCCCTAGAGGCCAGATCAGAAGCCCGGCCAATACAGAACGAATGTGATGTATATGTGTGTATCGGTAAGCCCAAGTTGCGAATGGATTTTGTTAACACCCCGTTAAATTGGCTTTGTTTCAAAGGAGAACCATTCTGGTGGACAAGGAGGTATGGAGCCCCTGGTGGGCGTAAGTGCAAGTACAGTTTAACCGCAACAAAACAACATAAAGATGGATCCTTGTCTGCTGGTATACGAAGTGAAGTTGGGGGGCCAGTTTGATTTGTTTTAGACAACCTAATTGAAATAACAAGTGTTTGGGGGTTTTCAGTAATGAGAAGATCTTTTAACAGCAAGGGTCTGCTCGCCTGGGCCGGGCTTGTGTAAACAATCTCGCTAATATGCATAAGACCAAAGTATGCAAGAAGGTATGCTGCTCTGAAGAGAAACGCCTCGTATTGAGAGAAACAGACATCTGGGAGAACTGAACATACTGTCCGCAAAATGGAGTCTGTGATCGGGGCACGCACATCGTGGTGATGTCTCCTCCTCCTACAACCTTCCAATAGCTTCTTAACCACAAATGAAGCTGTAGGGTCTTCCAGGTTATGAAGTTTATGATAGTAACTTAATCCAGCCGTATAGGTTGTAATTGTTGTCGAAGCGTACCCCATGTCAAAGCAGTATGTTATGAATAGAGAAAGGTGGGCAACTGGTGAAGGCCAGGTATTGGGTAAATTGTATGCAACCCTGAACTGGTTGAATGCCAAAAGTGCATTTCTGTATACTAGCTGCGAGTTATCCGACAGACTTGCTGCCAGCAATGACTCTGAGCTTAGGAGAAGATGTTCCAAAGATGGTCTGGGACTGGCGTTGGAAATGGCTCTGCATCGGGAACAAGCTGCCGGAATCTCTGCAATTGAAAACGACTGAGGGCATCAGCCACACTATTTGAAGAGGAACTTACATGCTCAGCTTTTACCACAATATTCAAGTGCAAGCATTGCAGGGTGAATTCTCTCAAGATTGTCATCACATGTTCAGATTTTGATGTCATTGAGTTCACAATATGCACCACTGCAAGGTTATCAACTCTAAAAAGTATCTTCTTATTGCGAAGTTGCTCACCCCAGATAGCCAAGGAGACTAATAGTGGAAAAGCTGGAGCACAGTTATGTCCCTGGTGATGCCTAGGTCCACCCATGGGAGGGGCCATGCCCCATATGACCACTTCCCGGCAAAGAAAGCCCCAGAGCCAAGATTGACACCCCCTGCACTGTCAGTGAAGAGCTGAATGTCCTCATTAGAAGTCCACTACCTATCATGAAAGACTGAGACACAGTTGAAGCCTGTAAAGAACTGAAGCCATAGCTTAAGGTCTTTTCTCATGTCCACTGTAATCCTCAAGTGGTGGTGTGGTTTAGTCAAACCACAGGTGGCATTGATAAGCCGCCTGCAAAATGGTCTACCTGGAACCACTGCTCGGCAGGCAAAATTAAGGGAACCGATCAGTGACTGCATTTGTTTGAGAGTACACTTTGCACGAGACAACAGCTCTTCAATTTTGCCAGTGATCTCTGTGATTTTAGGCTGTGGAATGCGGATCACCATTTCTTCAGAGTCAATTTCCAGACCCAAGAAACACATCTTGGTCGAAGGACCCTCTGTTTTCTCAACTGCTATAGGGACACCCAGGAGCATCATCTTATCCTTGAATACAGCCATGATGGATGCACATTGATTGGTACCCTTTTTGCCCCCAAACAAGAAATCATCGAGATAATGTAAGAGTCTGCCGACAGTGGCTTGCCTTGCAACGCTAAACTCGAGGAATGATGCAAAAAGTTCCCATGTCTTACATGCAATACTGCAACCAAAAGGCATAGCCTTGTCAAAATAAAATCTACCATCAAACTTGAAACCAAGTTGATCAAAGTCGAGAACAGATACTGGTAAAAGCCTGAAAGCCGATTTAATGTCTGATTTTCCCAACAAACAGCCCTTACCTAAATCTTGGATCATATGAATTGCCGCATCGAAGCTAGTGTACTGAACTGAACAAAGTTGAGGGTCAATGAAATCATTAACAGAGTCTCCACTGGGATACGACAAGTGATGTATTCACCTGGTTCCCGTTTCGGTACCAGACCTAATGGGGACACACGCAAGTTTGGAAGGGGTCTGCGGTCAAATGGACCAGCAACCCTGCCAGCTTCAATTTCACCTTTAATTTTTTGTCGCACGACATCAGATAGCAAATTTGCTGATTTCAAATTTTTGACTCAGAGGGCCTTCGCTCCCCAGCATAGTATAATGGAAAACCATAAGAGAAACCATTATCGATTTCATTGGCCCTATCCTGGTCATATCCACTCAGCTCAGCTCTTAAGTTTTCAATGTTGATGGGAGATTTTGCGAGAGAAAGTAAAAATTCTGGTTGGCTGTGCAGCATTGAAATGGACTCATCTTTTTGACCCTTTTTGTCTATAACCATGTTGGTTGGAGGTTTTTCCACCACGAAAGTGGGGGTTGAAACCTCTGGATGGGAAGGAGCTTTGGGTACCCCTAGTACTAGCATTAGTAGGGAGCTTGAAACAGGTCACTTTACCATGGTTGGTTCCGCCACAGTATGAACAGGCATGAAGGAAGCGACAAGGATTGAAACGACAAAATCCGTTGTTGAAATCCAGGCAATTAGCCTTCGAAACATAGGAAGTTTCAGGCTGAGAGAAGGCGCAAGAAGTCATGACTCTGAGCCAAAGATCTGGGTTAAGTTTACCCCATGGCTGAAGATTTGAAGCTTGTCTTACCCGAAACTGTTCATCTTATGCACGCCATGCAAGATTCGCAAAGTGAGGGGACCGGGCAGCAGCCTCACGTATGATATTCATATACTGAGGCAGTTCTTGTGCCTTGTCTGGGTGTTTCTTCAGGTAGATGGACGTGAAAATGAGAAAGGCGTCCGTCCATTTCTCGATATTGGGTACCTTCTCCTTGGCCAGATCAGCTCTAAACTCAAGGGGTCTAGATTCCAGGTAGCCCTTGTTAGTTACATGAACCAATCCCCCGGCGCAGAGGTTTTGTAATTCCATTGCACCTTTTAGGAGAAGGTTAATATTAATATATTGGTTAGACCAAATTTTCTGGGTGATCTGCTGGGGAACATGACAGGACAAAGTCTTCACTACCCAAGCGAAGTGGTTCAGTGTCAAAGTTAAAGCTGACTGAATAGTCAGATGCAACATGCATGTCCAAGGAAGGATGACTGGCTTGGTCAACCGAAGAAGTATCAGGCTGGTCGGGTCGTGCAATTGGAGGAGCCTGATAGGGGGTCACGTTTGGCAAATTCTGAATACCAGATTCCTGAAAAATCCTCTCAAAATCAACCACCTGAGGTCTGGTGGTTGGAAGGGGTTGTGTGGGTGCGTGTGAGGGTCCTTGCAGTGCCTTACCTGAATCCCCCGACACAGGCCGTAGATCTGGATTGGGGTCTGGACTGTTGTAATTGCACCACGTCCGGTGCCTCCTGTTCAACCCGTTCTGTTGCACTTCTGGTTCGTTTGGGCCGAACATCCGTGCTGGCGGACTTTCCACTGCTTGGAGTTGAACGTTTCTTGCGATTTGGCATGACTAACGACGTTCAGTTTGCCCGATTCACGGAGATATTTTTCAAACAATTTTTGTGAATCCTTTCTCTCGGAATGCAGGAAGGAAAAGGAAGCTACGTCACTGCGATTGCGCACAGGTTCCGCAGATTCAGTTTCCATAAATTTGCATATCAAGCGTCTAATGCTCCTGATCAGTGTCTGTGTCAACTAGACGCTCATCCGGCGGAGAGGAATGTAATTGCAAGTGTCTGCCGACAGGCAAGCGTCTGCAGACACAGTAGCGATGGCGGACAACCTGACAATAAATATTATTTTCACTTGCAAGCAACGTTTCCTTGACTCCATAGGTGAGTTACGATGTAATACTTATTACAATAAGTCCAGGCTAGCAGTCCCAACCTCTGTCTGCCCCAAAATAAAAGGGATTATCGCGAATTCATGCAATAATCCTGATTATTTCATTTAAAAATACATGACGAGGTCATTTTACAACATAGTAGACATTAACCTCACTAGCTGCTTTAAATCCCTTTCTTTATCATTAGACTTCCTTTGTCTCATTTTCAGTGGCCTGTTTCTACGGATATTCTATCAAATAATCGCCAGTGTGAGTGAACTGCATTCACTTCCATTTCACTTACTGAATCATTGCTTGCAACTAAAGGCAAGGAACAGGAATTATCGGAGGACAACTCGTCATTACATTCCATGTCCTTGACCTCAGTTTCTTTATTTTGTCTTTTAGCTCACCTGAGCTATGCTCAGGATGAGCTATTGTGATCACTTTTCGTTCATCATCCTTCTGTGCGTGCGTCCGTCCGTCCTTTAACATTTTCAAATGACTTCTCCTCTGAAGCCCCTGAGCCAATTTTGCTCAAATTTCATATGGCGCCTCCTTAGGTTAGGGGAACGAAAAATTGCTAAAATGGTCGCGGTCCATTGACCTAGATGGCCACCATGCCCATATATGGTAAAAACCTTTAAAAATCTTCTTCTGCAGAACCGAGGATGCCTTGCGGCTGAATGTTTGCATAAATCATTGGGGATGGTGATCTACCAAAATTGCTAAAATAATGGTTGTACATTGACATTTGACCTTTTTAAGGCAAGGTCAAGTTTGCTTCCCTTTGCATTTGTATGGGAAAAAAACCTTTAAAAATCTTCTTCTCCAAAACTGAGGATGCCTTGTGGCTGAATCTTTGCATATATCATCAGGAACAGGAGGTCTACTAAAGTTGCTAAAATAATGGTGGTACATTGACATTTGACCTTTTTACGGCAAGGTCAAGTTTGCTTCCTTATGCATTTGTATGGGAAAATGTTCAGAATTTCAAATGACTTCTCCTCTGGAGCCTCTGGGCCAATGTTGCTCAAATTTCATTTGGAGCCTCCCTGGGACAGGGGAATGAAAGTTTGCTAAAATGGTTGCCGTCCAATGACCAAGATAGCCGCCATGCCCATATATGGTAAAAACCTTTAAAAATCTTCTTCTCCTGAACCGAGGATGCCTTGGGGCTGAATCTTTGCGTAAATCATCAGGGATGGGGGGGTCTCTCCCAAAATTGCTAAAATAATGTCATACATTGACATTTGACCTTTTAAGGCAAGGTTAAGTTTGCTTCCCTATGCATATGTATTGGAAAAAACCTTTAAAAATCTTCTCCAAAACTGAGGATGCGTTATGGCTGAATCTTTGTATATATCATCAGGAACAGGAGGTCTACCAAAGTTGCTAAAATAATGGTGGTACATTGACATTTGACCTTTTTACGGCAAGGTCAAGTTTGCTTCCTTATGCATTTGTATGGGAAAAATGTTCAGAATTTCAAATAACTTCTCCTCTGGAGCCTCTGGGCCAATGTTGCTCAAATTTCATTTGGACCTTCCTGGGGACGGGAATGAAAAAGGTTGTTAAAATGGTTGCCGTCCATTGACCAAGATGGCCGACATGCCCATATATGGTAAAAACCTTTAAAAATCTTCTCCTCCAGAACCGAGGATTCCTTATGGCTGAATCTTTGTAGAGATTATCAGGGATGGGAGGTCTACCAAAATTGCTAAAATAATGGTCATACATTGACATTTGACCTTTTTACAGCGAGGTCAGGTTTGCTTCTGTATGCATTTGTATGGGCCCCATACATTTGTTGATAATTTCAAATGACTTCTCCTCTGAAGCCTCTGGGCCAGTGTTGCTCAAATTCCATGCAGAGCCTCTTTGCGCAGGAGAATGAAAGATTGCTAATATGGGCGTGGTCCATTTATCAAAATGGCTGCCATGCCCATATTAGGGTAAAAACCTTTAAAAATCTTCTCCAGAGCCAAATAAGCCCTGGGCCCTCATCTTTGCATAAATTATGGGGTACAGGAGATCTACCATAATTGCTATAATGATGGTTCTATGTTGACGTTTGACTGTGTTACCACCAAGGTCAAATTTGCTTCCCCATGCATTTGTATGGGCCATATACATTTATATTGGAAGTATCGAAGTGACTTGTAGATCAGCAGTATCTAAAATCGTTCTGATTGGAAATCTAAGATGGCCATCATCTGGTTTATGTTTATTATATTTCTCTGCCTTTTGTACTGTTTACATGTATAAAATCATGATTCTTCAGAAACCACTTAGCTACTTTCCATCAAATTTCACATTGATCCTACTGTTGAAATGTGATTGATAGTTTTTTTCAAATGATCATGCTCCATTGACTGTCTTCAAAACTAAGAACTGCTCAAATGATGATCTTTTCAGTAGTTGTGATGATAGGATTGGAAAAATGTTGCATAACATCTGGATATCTGCAGTGGCTATGTCACTCAGGTGGGCCGCTTGTTCTCATTTCTCTGTATTTTAATCATTTTCTTTATACCATCAAAGGAATATCATCTTCATCGGAGGCTGTTTCTCTTTCCTGTCTATATTTTTTAACTAGTTTAGCCAGTGGCACTTGCTCTTCTGAATCAGAATCAGAATCTGTTTCTGTCTCAGAGGCTTGATGTGGTATTACATATGCTGCGTTTCGTAGTTTTCTGCTATTTTCATCGTTGGAAATTTGCCAGTGATTTACATTTGCTAACATTAAATCGCCTGCATATACTCTACTTGTTGTGCCATCTAACTGATTTTTATAAGCCCGTTTGAAAAACGGGACGTATTATGTTACGGGGTATGGCGTCCGTCCGTAAACTTTTTCGTTTCCAGCTAACTCCTCCGACAGTTTACATCCGATCAAGCTGAAACTTGGTATATAGTTAGACCATGATGTGGCACAGCGCATATTGTTTCGAGGTTACAGTCCACCAAATGCTTGCAGAGTTATGCCCCGTTGAAAATTTCAGTAGACTTTTCATTTCCGGCTAACTCCTCCTACAGTTTACATCTGACCAAGCTGAAACTTGATTTGTAGTTAGACCATCATGTGGTGCAGCGCATATTGTTTCAAGGTTACAGTCTACCAAATATTAACAGAGTTATACCCCTTTGAAAATTTCTATTAATTTTTTGTTTCTGGCTAAATCCTCCTACAGTTTACATCCAATCAAGCTGAAACTTTGTGTGTAGTTAGACCATGATGTGAAGCAGCACATATTGTTTCGAGGTTACAGTCCACCAAATATTAGCAGAGTTATGCCCCTTTGAAAATTTCAGTAAACTTTTCATTTCCAGCTAAATCCTTCCTACAGTTTTCATCCAGTCAGGCTGAAACTTGATTTGTAGTTAGACCATGATGTGGAGCAGTTCATATTATTTCAAGGTTACAGTCCACCAAGTATTGGCAGAGTTAAACCCCTTTGAAAATTTCTGTTAATTTTTTTGTTTTCGACTAAATCATCCTACAGTTTACATCCCATCAAGCTGAAAATTCATAAATAGTTACATGATGATGTGGAGCAGCACATATAATTTTGAGGTTATAATGCACCAAATATTTGCAGATTTAGGCCCCTTTGAAAGTTTTTGTAAACTTTTTGCAGCATGTTGATTAGAGGTAATAGTGTGCAAATTTTATTATATAATAGGTATATTTTTTGCAAATAACTAAAGTTTTGGTCATATGGTCAAGATATTGATTTTTTTTTTTTTTTAACATCTTTTGTTATTAGACTTGCAAGGAAAGGTTGTCATTATTAAATCTTTATAAATACATAATTCTTTTTGAATTTTTTTTTTTTTAATACTCTACTGATCTGGCTCCCTTAAAGAACAAAAATAAAATCAGTATTAAACAAGTTAAAGGTTTACAAAAAAATTTCTTGCAGCATTTTTTTTTTTTTTTTTTTGGTTGTTTATTTTTGTTTTGTTATTGTTTGGTCCAATATTGAAGTATAGAAAAAACATTCAGCTCATATGAGCTTATAATATAGCCATGCTTCTGTGGTGTGTCCTCCGTCAAAAAGCACTTCTCCCTAGAAGCAGCAAACTTCTCCCTATTTTCCTAGGAGGGAGAAGTCACTTCTCCCTTAATTTCTGGGCCAGCTTGGACCCTTAGGTTACAGTTTACTAAATATCAGCAGAGATATGCCCTAATGAAATTTTTATTTTATTTTTTTTTTTTTTGTAATTCCACTTACAGTTTATATCTGGAGCACTGAATTATGCAGGAGCCAGTTTATTTGCTACATCTTATTACTTGCCATGGGTGGAGCTCTTGTTAATTATGAAGGATACAGGTCCTGTTTTATCAGTTATTCTATAATAAGGTTTCCATTTTTGTCCAAATTTACTTTTCCTTTAGTTATTTTGATATAACACTGGATCACCTACTTTTAATTCTGCTTCTTTTGCATTTTTGTTGGCTAATTTTGCCTGATGTTTTTTTTAGCAGTCTTTAAATAATTTCTCACATGTACAAAGGCCCTGTGTTGTTCTTGCAAGGCTGAGACAACGGGATATAGCCTGAGAATATAATTTGCAGTGACTGAAGTGGGACCGGAAAAGTTAAGTGTGTTGCATGTCATGTTAAATAGGAGGGTGTCACATAATAGAATAAACAAGTGAAAATGTACAGTTGTCACATCTTAAATAAGCAACCAGTTCAACAGTATAATTATCAACCCAGGTTTCTACTGCATGCTTCCACTTTGCAACCAGAACCCAAACTGCTCTAACTATGCTCGAGCTGGGATAATGATTTATCTGTGTGGGATCACATGATGAGGTTACCACGTGTACACTACTGTTAGTTTGCTTCTTACTATATAAGCTGATGTCGTCTACTACCTTCTTACACTATTTTTAACTATTACCTTGGATACGGGCTACATGTACACTAATGCTAATTTACTTCTTACCACATAAGCGAATGTTCTATACCATCTTCTTACTCTAATTTTAACTATTGGCTACCTGCCCCATCATATGATTGTAGCTAATTTACTCCCCTATAGGTTGTACTCCATCTATTATGTTATATTTATCTCCCTTTCTTTTAAGTGTTTATGTTCTTTCCTTAAACACTACTCGACTATAAATGAAACAATTATAAAAATGAAGCAGAGAAGAAAATATCTAATGTCACTATTTTTGATTATCTTTTTCCAAGAGTCACTACTTTTATTAAAGATTTATGTTCCTAATTTAGTGTCTGGTTATTTGTTCATGTATGTAGTTAACCCTTGAAATTGTGTTCCCATAAGCACACAAATTTCCCTAGAGCAAGTTCCCTAATTCACTTGAACGGTTGTCTAGAAATCACGATTTACGGAGAATGGTGTAGTACCCGTACATAATAAAATAGCATCCAATTTATGTTTCTGAGGTTTGTGTCCCAACAGTGTTCTGTAATATATTTCTGTGTGTCCGACTCCTCATTTGATCTTCTAAAACAAGCAATACTTCCTGTGCTACGTCTACAGCAAATTGTTCCCTATTTTCAATAATAATTCCATGAAGATTTTGAATATAAATTATGGTGCGATAGATTAATTCAAAGAGTTCTGCAACTACTATCCGAATCATGTTGGTCTTCCTGGGATGTAATAAATTCCCCCCGTTTCTGTCGAGGTGAAATAGAAGAAAGTCGTGTTTGATAGAAGATTTCAGTTTTTATTTCTGTTAGGTAGCCCATTACACTGCAGCGCCATTATAACGCGGTCGCTTATAACGCGGAAACCCTTATAACGCGGTTGGTCCGTGGCTCCCGTTTTTTTTCCCCCACCAGTTTAAAAGTGTTTCCCTTTTTCCGCGGAACGCGGCAGTCTAAAAATCGCCAGCCGTGACCATATACTCGCTGATTTACTCATTCTTTTTTACCAAACTTTTCGTCATTTTTTTGTCTTTAGGCTATTGCAGATAATGTCCTTGCAGTATTTAAAAGCCATACTACGGTAACTGGCACAGCCCTCAACCATAATTTTCATGTATTATAAGAGAAATAATAAGAGTAACTTACGCAACACAAATTAATTACATCATTATCCTAACACAGTCATAAATCAACACTTCACTGTCCTTTTTGCTGTAATGGTAGTCTGATAATTAATCCGTTTGTGTGACATGTGTGAATGCACTGCCACAGTCCACAGTTTCAACAATAAAAAAAAATAAAAAATAAATAAATAAGAAAAGAACATACAATATAACATACATGCAATGTGTAATATCTCAATATAACTGGAGGAAACAGTGGTGCAAGTAGATGGTGTTGTCATGTTCAGTATAACGCGGACCACGTATAACACGGTCAGTGTTCATGGCTCCCGACGACCGCGTTATAACGGCGCTGCAGTGTATATAGAATATAGGGGAGACCGGGGCTAGTTGATACAATTTTCATATTTTTGCCCAATCTTCTTTTACTGTTCCCCAGGGCCAAATTTCAATTATGATCAAATATAAGTCACTTATTGCACTTACCTTTAATCGTGTTTTGATGCATTTATCTTTATTGATTACTTCATGAAACATCAATTAATTGCATAACTCTAATGTCTCAAATAACCCCGCCACTGGGGTTAGTTGCTACACGTGCCGGGGTTTATTGGTACAACATGTAAACTACTGAAAGATATTGTTCTATTCATCGTTTTACTAACTACATGAGCAGAATGGATAAACAATCAAAGTACGCTCCTATAAAAAAGAACAAATCACCACTTCACTTAGGAAAATATGGTATTGCTGGAGAAATCACCTATTTATCTACTACAGTATTTTGACAAATTCTATTTTTCAAGTAAAATTTGTAAAATGGCATGAAAACCATGAAATAGTCTATCTTGCGAGTTTAAAAGTCAATCATCTAACTATGCATCAAACTTAAAATCTTAAATGTATTCATCATCTGAATTACAGTTTTGACAAATGAAGTTCTTTCCTTGAGGTGCACATTCTTCGTGAGCCCAGTCGTTGCACGACATACATTTGATCCACTTTTCACCAGCTCTACTATTAGAATAAGGTTCGACGCAGATCAGACAAAACCATTCTTCTTCATCCGACGATTCCATTTTTGATTTATTTTTCTTTGAATGTCGATTTAATGTTTTTGTTTTTTCCGAAATTAGCTTGGTTCTTACTTTCTTCCCTTTCCTTGACTTGTTGGTAGATTTTTTCACTTCTTCCTGTAATGCGTTTTTCTCTGGTGTATCGGTCAAAATGGAGCTCTTCCGCTTTTTCCTTCCTTTATTTGTTTGCTGTCTAGATGGGGCCTTCGGAAAAGGCCTGACATGTTCTGGTGTAAATGTTTTAGGCATCTGAACCAGAACTTCCTCAGGTTTGGTACTTGTAGATGAATCCTTGTTTTCTTCCTGAGCATGTGTGCACATTGAAACAGCATTGTAATGAGCACCGACCCCATCCCCGTGTAAGGCGATATGGATGAACCCTGCTGCGATAACACCAGGCCTTCCAGGGTGTTGTTTTATTTCAGTCACACTTTCTTCTCTATATTGATAAACAGTTGCAGTCACTCGAAGAGCATTGCATAGTGCTGACAGGATGATGTCTGTGCAATCTGTATTATATTGTTTTTCACTTATGTACTTGTTTATGCCTTCTAATATGTCAGCGTCACTGCTCGAAAACGTTTGATAATACTGTTTATTGTCATTAACTTCATTTCCTAACTTATCACAGAGTTCGTCACTTGACATATTGCCAACAGATTCTTCCTTCAGGCTTTCACTGATGGCATATAGTAGGCAGTGGCCATCACCACGCACTTCAATGATTTTCCTTCCCCTTTCTTGAAGGTAATTTGATATCGCCACCAAAGGATTGTTTTGGTCGTTCTCCCGTATCTCTATTACAGTGTCATGTATTTCTTCTTCAGGGCTTGTTTCCATACTCAATGGTAAATCACCACTGCAACATTCTGAGCTGCTGGCTTGTTGTCCCCCACCTTTTCGAAGAAAAGTGGAGGGACACTGTTTTTGGTTTTCCGTGGGGAGTGGTGCGTGGCGCGTGGTGCGTGGTTCCGAGTTTTTAGTAGGTACATTGTCCCCTTAACTCCTCCCACAGTTTCTGTCCGATCCTTTTGAAACTTTACAGGTGTTTTAAGGATGGTCTGAAGATATGCATGTAGTTTTTTCAGAATCCTGAAATAATTTTTTATCACTTTTTCCGCATTTTTAACTTAGTCATTTTTCGAGTTCTAATACTACAGAAGTGTATAGGGAGTAGGTACCTTGTCCCCTTAAGTCCTCCCACAGTTTTTGGCCGATTGTTTTGAAACTTTACATGGGCTTTTAGGATGGCCTGAAGATATGCATGTGGTTTTTTCAGAATCCTGAAATAAATTTTTATCACTTTTTCCACATTTTTAACTTAGACATTTTTTGAGTTCTAATACTACAGAAGTGTATACGGAGTAGGTACCTTGTCCCCTTAACTCCTCCCACAGTTTTTGGCCGATCCTTTTGAAACTTTACAAGGGCTTTTAGGATGGCCTGAAGATATGCATGTGGTTTTTTCAGAATCCTGAAATAATTTTTTATTACTTTTTCCGCATTTTTAACTTAGACATTTTTTGAGTTCTAATACTACAGAAGTGTATAGGGAGCAGGTACCTTGTCCCCTTAACTCCTCCCACAGTTTTTGGCCGATTCTTTTGAAACTTTACAGGTGTTTTAAGGATGGCCTGAAGATATGCATGTAGTTTTTTCAGAATCCTGAAATAATTTTTTATCACATTTTCCGCATTTTTAACTTAGACATTTTTTGAGTTCTAATATTGCAGAAGTGTATAGGGTGCAGGCACCTTGTCCCCTTAAGTCCTCCCACAGTTTTTGGCCGATCCTTTTGAAATTTTACAAGGGCTTTTAGGATGGCCTGAAGATATGCATGTGGTTTTTTCAGAATCCTGAAATAATTTTTTACCACTTTTTCTGCATTTTTAACTTAGACATTTTTTGAGTTCTAATACTACAGAAGCGTATAGGGAGTAGGTACCTTGACCCCGTAACTCCTACCATGCACAGTTTTAAGCCGATCCTTTGAAACTTTACAGGTGCTATAAGGATGGTCTGAAGATATGCATGTGGTTTATTCAGAATCCTGAAATTATTTTTTATTACTTTTTACACGTTTTGAACTTAGACATTTTTTGAGTTCTAATATTACAGAAGTCTATAGGGAGTAGGTACCTTGTCCCCGTAACGCCTCCCACAGTTTTTGGCCGATCCTTTTGAAACTTTACGTGGGCTTTTAGGATGGCCTGAAAATATGCAGGTGGATTTATCAGAATCCTGAAATATTTTTTTATTACTTTTTCTGCATTTTTAACTTAGACATTTTTTGAGTTCTAATATTGCAGAAGTGTATAGGGTGCAGGCACCTTGTCCCCTTAACTCCTCCCACAGTTTTTGTCCGATCCTTTTGAAATTTTACAAGGGCTTTTAGGATGGCCTGAAGATATGCATGTGGTTTTTTCAGAATCCGGAAATAATTTTTTACCACTTTTTCTGCATTTTTAACTTAGACATTTTTTGAGTTCTAATACTACAGAAGCGTATAGGGAGTAGGTACCTTGACCCCGTAACTCCTACCACAGTTTTAAGCCGATCCTTTGAAACTTTACAGGTGCTTTAAGGATGGTCTGAAGATATGCATGTGGTTTTTTTCAGAATCTTGAAATTATTTTTTATCACTGGTTTCCTGCTTCAATACTTAGGTATTTGATACAGGACCAGTGGTCCTCTGGTTAACTTTACCATTTTTAACACCTCAAATAAAAATAAGGCGGGGGACATAAATTCCCCATGGAATTTGCTTGTTCATCAGTATGTCCACTTTGTCAGTGGACGGTCAGTAACAGTCGATCCTGCAAACTCAGTATCAGTGAAGATTTCGTTGTTGAATGGAAAAACTCCAGATACTTCAAACCCTTTTGTGATGTTTGATGGCTGTGCAGCTTTCGGCCAGGATTCCTTTGCAATGCCAGGCAAATCGTAAATAGTCATTGTTTTCCCTGGGTTATTTCTCATCCAGTTGTCTTGGGACGCTGTTACAAATTTCTTGAAAGGTCCAAATACTGTACGGTCTAGTGGCTGTAGTTTATGAGAGCAATGGGGCGGGAACAACATAATAATCCCATTTTCCTTCGCAAAATTCAGTGTTTCAATCCCGAGATGAGAATAGTAATTATCTAGCAGAAGAAGGATGGGTTTTTCTTTTGAAGGTCTCACATGCTTAGCAAAATGTTTCATGAAAATCAAAAAGTTTTTGGCAGTCATCCAGCCAGAAGGATGTGCTACACCAACACAGCCTGTAGGACCATCATGAATGAAGTGGTCTTTAAAGTTTTGCCTTGGGAAGATAAACATAGGGGGCACCGAGTTGCCAATGGTAGATACCGCTGCGCACATAGTCACCAGTGAGCCCTTCTCTCCAGATGTCACAGAACCTATCTGTTTAACCCCTTTGGCAGCAACGACGTTCCATGGTTTTTGAACAGTACTAATTCCGGTTTCATCTACATTCCAAATTTGTTCTGGTCCTAAATTATCGCGATCCATTACCTCTGCTAGTTTAGAAAAGAACAGTTTTACATTTTCTCTGTTAAAGCTAGTTGCTCTCGACAAACTCATCGGTTCAGGGGTTCGTATTGACAGTTCAGGATGTCTCTTCATAAAATTGGTGAACCAGTCCGCTCCAGAGCATAGATTTTCCTGCCACATTTTAGGAATTGGTATTTCAAATCTAATTGCACATTCATATGCCAAATAGCGTACTTCTTTCGGTGACAGACCAAAATAGATATTAGAGGCTTTCAAGATGTAGTCCTTTAGGAGTATTTCTTGAGGATCTGAGAATATCTGTCGTTTGTTGTTATAGACGAATTGAAATTTCTCTAGTCCCTGCTCCCGAGCTTTTTTTCACATAGCGACATAGTGTCATCGGGCTTTTCATTCCGTGGGCCTCTGCAATAGAGCGTATACTCTTGTTTTCATTAATAACTTCATTTACTGCCCTTTGCATTACGTCCTTTGACATCAAACACCTATCTGTTGTTCGGATGTATTTTCTAACCATGTTTCTGAAATGGAATAAAACCTACACTGGTATCGGCTTTGTTTCGTTTGAAATATGAAGTATGTATTAAAGTCTACATGAAAGAATTTGCCCACCAGAACAACAGCATAGACATAGAAATTTTAAGTTTTCAATATTTTAGAGTAATTTGCTTTCTCCATGTTTGACGTTACTTAGACATGTTGGATGCAAAATAAGTTTCTATATTAACAAATATATGTTAGGCAACTTAGCTTATACCCTGCTGAACATATGAACTGCTCAGTATTACAAGTCTAGTCGACATTTAACATGCTGTTATAATTTGGAAGTCGCGGGGTTAGTTGATACACTGTACCAATAAGCCCCATCGTGTATGTATCAACTAACCCCAGTCGACACAACACACTATTTACCAATTTTTTAGAACAAAGGGTTCATATCTAGGTCAACAGAACTATTTCACCTTTAAACAACTTAACATGCGTGCAAGAGAAATATTTTACCGGAATGTAATTGCGAAATGCATGAGAACAAGATCAAGTTTTCAATAGTTGCAAAAAATTACTTAACAGGTTTCAAAAATCGATTTTACAGCCTAACACAAATGACATCAGCTTTGCAACGTTAACTGGCGGGTAGAAAAGGAGGAAACCACTTCAGCACTGAAGAGTATTTCTGTTTTCCTGGAATTTCGCGCCAGATAATCTTTAAAGCGTCCGTATCAACTAACCTAGTGTATCAACTAGCCCCGGTCTCCCCTATTTTTAATGATTTGATATCAAGTTTCCATTTCCCTTTGTATCAGTGTACCTTATCAAACAACAGTTCTAATTAGACATTGCAAAAGCATCATTCTCAGTTCCTCCCTTGCGATAAAAGTTAAGGTGAAGAGATAAGACATACAATTAATTGTGTACATTTTCTTGTCCCATTATTTTCTCTGTCTATTCATGTAGACATCTCATGATATATATCATAAAATAAAAATCACTACACTGTAGATCCAATATATTGCAGTCCTCGGGGTCCAAAGTACATGTATGCTATCGCAATACAAACGGAGTGAGATATAAGTCCAGACATGTACCATGCATGTATAACAGCATGTATAACACTCGCTTGGTTTGTCGCTGTGGTAGTTTGCTGAGACATCACTGATAAATGGCATTCAGTCATGCTGTCAGCCATATTTCCTAATTAAAATTGGATTAGACTTGTTCATTGGCATAATTTACAATGGTGCACTATGTCTAACAAGTAATTTCAATCGAAACCAGCTGATAAACTATGTTTGAAAACAAGACATCATCGGGTTGACAATTTGGGATGCCATTTTGGATACTCTGGTTCCCTGGGATGGCGAAGGGAAGAAACTCAAATTGCTTCAGTTGTGCTTAGATAATTTGAGTTGTGTCCCGTTACTTATTATTGTGTTGCATGCGCAAAAAACTGTCGTTTATGAAAGATAATTTCTTTTATTATAGTTTTATTGTTATTTTTTTGACTCAGTTGTTTTCTTTTAAAATATTTTTTGCTACAGAAGCAGTCTAAGATCTGTATATGTGGGACAGAAACATCGTAAGACTACTGTCTTGTAAAATTTGCTGGTGTTAAAAAGGAGGTGGACTGTTTCCACCTGTTGAGCAGAATAAGTTTGTGGGCATTATTGACTGATTGAGCATTGAGTTGATCTATGTACTCACTTATATGTACAGTGCCTGTTAAGTATCACACTGTCCCTAGTAGGGATCTAATAAAGACCAATGATCGTAATCATTCTACATTTTATTTTATTTTATTTCACAACCCAGGTTCTCATTTAGCCAACTAACGCAACATCCTTCAGCTCTCTCCCGCTTGCCAGGGAAGATCCTTTATATATTGCTCGGAACTATTTTGTGTAAATTTTGAAATGTTATCCTTGTATTACTACTCTTGTGAAAAAATGGCTAGCTAATTTTAAGAGAAAGCAACTTGTCTCACATCTAGTTCAAACTCTACGCAAAATTCATAAATAGACTGACTTAATAAAAGGACTACTAGCAGCTCACTCTGTGATAGACCTTCCACAGCAAGTCATTTTATGGTATTTTATTCATACAATATAAATTAAACTTTATTGTAATTAAGTATGATATGCAGGGTAATTATTATTATTATTTACTTATTTATTATCTATTATTTTTTTCAGAAATATACAGTTTACTTTGAAATTTCAAGAATATTAGAACAACTCTCAGAATAGTGTTTTTAATAATCTACATGCAACTAACTATGTTTCCATGATATAGTTTAATCCAAAATGTCACTTTTGTTTGTAAAGCAAAAAAAATGTCACTTTTTTGTTTAATTTCAGTTAATTTAGTTCCATTTTCATAATTCAAATACACTTCCAGATAGTAGTTCGCGTCCCCTCACTCCGATCGTCTAGTTTGGTGCGGTCGTCTGAGTCCAACTGACCGATGGTTTACATTTTGTAGTTGTCTCCCTCTGTCTCTGTCAACACAGCACATTAATATTTCCTGTGCTACCTCTCCCACAAATTCTTCCTTTCTTATATCAATCCACAGTCCTCTAACATGGATCACATAAATTACGATACGGTATACCATATCTAAAAGCTCCGCAGTGTTTATTCGAATCATTTTTGGAAGAATTATTCTTCGAATCGTTTTATATTCGTTTCAGTTTTTTATCGCACCTGCTTGTAACAGGGTGCGATATAGGCGTCCGATTTCCATGCGTCCGTTCATCCATCTGTCAACATTTATGTTGACGTTCGACATTTATGTCAGAGTTAGTATTCTAATCAATTACAAGACTAAACAACCATCAAACCTTGCATGAAACATCTCCCTGACCTCCTGACTTTGCAACATAGGCGTCCGCTTTTCCGTATGTCTGTCCATTCGTCCGTCCGTCTGTCAACATTTATGTCGAAGTTCGACATTTATGTCAAAGTTAGTATTTTAATCAACTACAAGACTAAACAACCATCAAACCTTGCATGAAACATCTCCCTGACCTCCCAACTTTGCGACATAGGTGCCCACTTTTCCATTCATCTGTCTGTTCGTCTGTCCGTCTGTCCGTCTCTTAACAGTTCTGTTATGTCGAAGTTCGACATTTATGTCAAAGTTAGTATTCTAATCAACTACAAGACTAAACAACCATCAAACCTTGTATGAAATATCTCCCTGACCTCCTGACTTTGCGACATAGGTGCCAGCTTTTCCATTCGTCTGTCCGTTCGTCCGTCCGTCTGTCTCTTAACAGTTCTATTCTAATTCTAATCAACTACAATTCTACAACAACCATCATACCTTGCATGACACATCTCCCTGACCTCCTGACTTGGCAGATATGTTGACCCATTGACCTTGACCTATATTTTGCGCTCCATTGACTTTGACACAATTTACGTTAACGTTCCAGATCTTCTCAACTATAAGGTGTACAACTACCAAACCTTGCATAGTGCTTCTCCTAGATGTACAGACTTGGCAGGTACCTTGACCCGGTGACCTTGACCTATATTTTGTGCTCCAGTGACTTTGACATATTTTGCGTCGATGTTCGATATCTCCTCAACTATAAGGCCTACAACCATCAAACCTTGCAAAATGCTTCTTCTCAATGTACTGACTTGGCAGATACCATAACCTGGTGACCTTGACCTATATTTTGGCTGCAGTGACTTTGACATAATTTACGTCAACGTTCCAGATCTCCTCAAGTGTAAGACCTCTAGCCACCAAACCTTGCATAGTGCTTCTCCTAGATGTACTGACTTGGCAGGTATCTTGACCCGGTGACCTTGACCTATATTTTGCGCTCCAGTGCCTTTTACACATTTTACGTCAACGTTCAATATCTTCTCAACTATAAGGCCTACAACCATCAAACCTTGCATAGTGCTTCTCCTCAATGTACGGACTCTGCAGGTACCTTGACTCGGTGACCTTGACCTATATTTCGCGCTCCATTGACTTTTACATCCATATGTCCTCAACTGTAAGGCCTTCAACCACCAAACCTTATATAGCACTTCTTCTCGATGTAGTGACTCGGCAGGTACCTTGACCTGGTGACCTTGACCTATATTGTGCACTCCAGTGACTTTGACACATTTTATGTTGATGTTCGGTATCTCCTCAAATATAAGACCTACAACCACTAAACCTTGCATAGTGCTTCACCTCATTGCACTGGCTTGGCAGGTACCTTGACCCAGTGACCTTGACCTATATTTGACACATTTTACATTGATGTTTGATAACTCCTCAACTATAAGGCCTACAACCACCATACCTTGCATTGTGCTTCTCCTTGATGTACTGAATTAGCAGGTACCTTGACCCGTGACCTTGACCTATATTTCATGCTCCGGTGACTTTTACACATTTTACGTCAACGTTCCACTATCATTGGGCTGTATGATACGAAAAGTCAGTGCTGAAGATTAGCCATTAGAGGAAATGGGACTGGCCTGGAATATATGTGCCCCACTAGGCACTTTATCTACATTTTTTTCAACCCAGTTTTCCAAGTAAGCACTGCTAAGAATGAAATAAACTTATTTAATAACCACGTTCTGATTGTGGCTCCTGTGACTTTTGCCCCAGCAGGTGCGATGACGCATTCCGTGGAATTCTTGTCTTTTTTTGTGTTTTTGCTCTTGCAAGCTAAGTAAGTCTAAGATGTTATTTTTTTTTTTTTTTTTTTTTTTTTTTTTTTTTCATTACGTACTGATAGAACTAACTGTTCTCTGGCATAATAGGTGAGTTTTGTGTTTAATTGTTCGTCTAAATTTCCAGGTTATCTGGACTTTCTCCTGAATTGTTTTATCTATCTGCAGATGTTTTGCTTCAAATGATACTAGTAGCTATAGCAACTGTGAAGGTTCCTTTCTGCAACTTTACATAAACAGTTCACTGTTGGCTATGGATCATGTTGCATGATGCACCTTTTTCCATGGTAGTATCAGTTAAAAGGTTATGCAGCTATATAGTAATATGTACACATAACAGTTATGAAATGCTGCATTCCATAGACAGTACGGTGCATTTTATAGTGCTCCTGGGTTGTACACAATATGTTTGGACACGACGAAAAACATCATGAAATATATTTCAACACAAGAGTTTGTATATTCCTTACATAGCTGTCATATATTTACAACCTAGTACTACTTTCAGCTGCAATAGATTCTCATCCTGTGACGTCTCTGTGGAATAACATGGGATAAAGTCTCATCACCATTTCCACTTCTCCCTGTGAGCGTGACGGGCAAGACGGTTTTTGTCCATCTTCGGCTAATTGGAAGTCCTCCACTGTAGTGGGACCCACCATGGTGCATGGTTGTTCAGCATCACGAAAACATACCTATGTAATTTTGACCCCCTTAAACCCCACTTTTATATAGTAAAACTGGGGTTTACAGGGGTATACATTATTTTTAGCTCGCCTGTACGAAGTACAAGGAGAGCTATTGTAGTCACCCCGGTCGTCCACGTTTGCGTTTGCGTTCCCGTTCCCGTCACACTGCGTTAAAGTTTTTCAAATGCTTATATCTCAACAGTCACTCCTCACAGAGGCATCAAATTTGGAACTTAGGTACCTTGGAGGGTCTTCTGAGATTCCAAGAGAATAAACCCCTGGGTTCATGCCCCTGGGTGGGGCTAGGGGTCAGAATCTAGGACACCTTTGTAATACTGTGTTAAAGTTTTTCAAATTCTTATATCTTGACTTTCACTCCTCATAGAGCATTCATATTTAGAATTTGGGTACCTGGACGAGTCTTCTGAGATTCCAAAAGAACATACCCCTGGGTTCATACCTCAGGGTGGGCCTTGGGGTGGGGCTTGGGGTCAAAATCTAGGACACATTTGTAAAATCTTATATGCCTACAGGTTATAGACACAACTGGTTATACATCAGCTAACTATGTGACATCAGTTTAAGTGTAAGAGAGTGAAGGTCATGGTGACCTACATTTTACGGTCCAGGTCACCTAGATTTCACGGTCCAGTGATTTTGCCTTATATCTTGAATACTATTTGTTGGATAAATGTCACACCTGGGATATTACTTCCATGTGACCCAATGAATGACCACTTACTATATCTAGGTCATTGTGACCTATATTTCATGGTTCAGTGATTTTGCCTTATATCTTGAATACTATTTGTTTGTTAAATGTCACACCTGGGATATTAGTTCCATGTGACCCAATGAATGACCACTTACTATATCTAGGTCATTGTGACCTATATTTCATGGTTCAGTGATTTTGCCTTATATCTTGAATACTATTTGTTGGATAAATGTCACACCTGGGATATTAGTTCCATGTGACCCAATGAATGACCACTTACTATATCTAGGTCATTGTGACCTATATTTCATGGTTCAGTGATTTTGCCTTATATCTTGAATACTATTTGTTGGATAAATGTCACACCTGGGATATTAGTTCCATGTGACCCAATGAATGACCACTTACTATATCTAGGTCATTGTGACCTATATTTCATGCTTCAGTGATTTTGCCTTATATCTTGAATACTATTTGTTGGATAAATGTCACACCTGGGATATTAGTTCCATGTGACCCAATGAATGACCACTTACTATATCTAGGTCATTGTGACCTATATTTCATGGTTCAGTGATTTTGCCTTATATCTTGAATACTATTTGTTGGATAAATGTCACACCTGGGATATTAGTTCCTTGTGACCCGATTATTGACGTCAAAATATATCTCTGTTGGTGTGACCTATATTTCATGGTTCAGTGATTTTGCCTTATATCTTGAATACTATTTGTTGGATAAATGTCACACCTGGGATATTACTTCCATGTGACCCAATGAATGACCACTTACTATATCTAGGTCATTGTGACCTATATTTCATGCTTCAGTGATTTTGCCTTATATCTTGAATACTATTTGTTGGATAAATGTCACACCTGGGATATTAGTTCCTTGTGACCCGATTATTGACGTCAAAATATATCTCTGTTGGTGTGACCTATATTTCATGGTTCAGTGATTTTGCCTTATATCTTGAATACTATTTGTTGGATAAATGTTACACCTGGGATATTAGTTCCTTGTGACCCGATTATTGACGTCAAAATAGATCTCTGTTGGTGTGACCTATATTTCATGGTTCAGTGATTTTGCCTTATATCTAGAATACTATTTGTTGGATAAATGTCACACCTGGGATATTAGTTCCATGTGACCCAATGAATGACCACTTACTATATCTAGGTCATTGTGACCTATATTTCATGGTTCAGTGATTTTGCCTTATATCTTGAATACTATTTGTTGGATAAATGTCACACCTGGGATATTAGTTCCATGTGACCCAATGAATGACCACTTACTATATCTAGGTCATTGTGACCTATATTTCATGCTTCAGTGATTTTGCCTTATATCTTGAATACTATTTGTTGGATAAATGTCACACCTGGGATATTAGTTCCATGTGACCCAATGAATGACCACTTACTATATCTAGGTCATTGTGACCTATATTTCATGGTTCAGTGATTTTGCCTTATATCTTGAATACTATTTGTTGGATAAATGTCACACCTGGGATATTAGTTCCTTGTGACCCGATTATTGACGTCAAAATATATCTCTGTTGGTGTGACCTATATTTCATGGTTCAGTGATTTTGCCTTATATCTTGAATACTATTTGTTGGATAAATGTCACACCTGGGATATTAGTTCCTTGTGACCCGATTATTGACGTCAAAATAGATCTCTGTTGGTGTGACCTATATTTCATGGTTCAGTGATTTTGCCTTATATCTTGAATACTATTTGTTGGATAAATGTCACACCTGGGATATTTTTCCATGTGACCCAATGAATGACCACTTACTATATCTAGGTCATTGTGACCTATATTTCATGGTTCAGTGATTTTGCCTTATATCTTGAGTACTATTTGTTGGATAAATGTCACACCTGGGATATTAGTTCCTTGTGACCCGATTATTGACGTCAAAATATATCTCTGTTGGTGTGACCTATATTTCATGGTTCAGTGATTTTGCCTTATATCTTGAATACTATTTGTTGGATAAATGTCACACCTGGGATATTAGTTCCATGTGACCCAATGAATGACCACTTACTATATCTAGGTCATTGTGACCTATATTTCATGCTTCAGTGATTTTGCCTTTTATTTTTATTACTATTTCATGGAGAATTGTCATACCTGGATTATTATATCTTTGTGACAAAATGATTTACATACAAATACATCTAGGTCAGTGTGACCTATATTATATGGCTTAATGATAAAAATGTTACAATATAAAATGTACCCAGCAGGCGAGCTCGCTGTCCTCCGACAGCTCTTGTTCTTATTTCTGCTCAAAAACATAGATTGTGGGTACTTGTTAGAACTGCCTCGGCGAGGCGGTTCTAATGTGTACCCACAATCTGTTTTGAGCAAAAATATGAAAAATATCAGAATTTTTATCTGAAAACTTTCAGTTTTTGGTGGTGAAATTTTCAACATATTTGAATAGGCGTGTTTTCGTAATGAGTGCCACCAGCATCGCGCCTACAGCCTTTTAATTTTATGGCAGAACAGAGGCTTAACACTTTACCTTAACACTGTTTGTAAAGCAAGCAGCCAGCTATGATTATCAACATAGTTGCAAGTGCAATCCAGAAATATGTCCAAATAGGCCACGAGGAAGATTTCATGTCGACATTCTGCATATAGTGCAGTCTGTCAATCAGGTGTTGGAGAGGAATTTTCATAACATCCCTAAGTTGTTCAGGAAGAGCTACGGTAGACATATTTGGCAAAGATTCAAGAAAAGGTGACCATAATCGTGCTTGAGAAAGATTAATATGCTTAAAGTAAGCCAAAGTTACTATCCACAAGGTCAAATTCACTGTTTGTTTCATAGGAGGAACTAAGCGTCATGTATAAATTTGATGCTATGCAAGAGGCTGGAATTTGCAGCAAATGTACCGTGGGCTTAGTAGTCCTAGTTTCACTTGAACCTTGTTCACAAACCAAGGAAAATTGAAGTTCTGTTTTTGATGTGATTGCCCAGACAGAGTCATATAAGTGTACTCCCATTGGAAGTTTTGTGTTCAAGGTCACCATTCTCCTATAATATTTTTGGATAGATTCTGAGTTCTTCAGGAACAGGTGCACAAGACAGAGCTTAGCTAAATTTACTGGAAAAATTGGTTTTGTAACTCTACACCATTTGATTGATGGATCACTGCATCGGTCAATTTTGTCTTCGGTCAGAAGCACATATTTAGTTCATCCTTGGTTAATCATTAGACCATGAGCTTCTAAGTCATAAGTTGCAGTCATATCTGGTGCATGATTATTATCAGTTTTGACCCCTTTTATAGTCAGTGGTAATCCATGTGCTTTAAATATTTTGAATCGATTGCTTGTGTATAGAACAGGAATACTTATTATTATTATAATTCGGTCATCTTCTAACAAAGCACTTGAAGCTAATTGTCAGTAGAATAAAAACAGATCCTTAGCTGGATCACCACTTAGTGATAACGTTGTAGGCAGTTTGGATTTTATTTCAGATAAAAGTTGTCTAAGGTTTCTTAGAGCTCTAAAATCAATACAAAACCTTTTTGAACCATCCTTTTTATCTACGATAAATATGGAAAAACTCCAAGGTGATGTAGAATGTTCAATTTCTTTAACTTCTCATCAAAAGCATTGTCAGTTACCTTACTATTATTAAGCTGGACTCTATAAGGCCTTTGACTTATTGGTGGATATTTTTATGTTAACCGTATCTGTGTTACTAAGCTCAGAGTCTTCCTGTGCGAAAAGATCAGCATTTCGCTGTAATAAGTGCATTACAACTGGTCTATGCTTTTCAGGTACATCAGCATCAAGGAAATTGCAGTTACCTTTTCCTGTGTTGGGACATTCCACATCTCGAGAAACTGACATTATTCCAGCTTGCTCAATTTTGGCAATTGGACACACCTTTCTCACAGTATAAGTTTTATTAGCTCACCTGAACACGAAGTGCTCATGGTGAGCTATTGTGGTCAGTCAATGTCTGTCGTTTGTCGTGCAACGTCTGTCGTGCGGCGTCAACAATTGCTTTAAAAGCCTACTCCTCATACACCCCTTGGCCAATTGACTCCATACTTTGTAGGAAGCATCAGGGTGACTTATAGATAAAAAATAGCTAAAATCGTTCCGATCGGAAATCTAAGATGGCCGCCATCTTGAAAATATGTTTTTCAATTCTTCTCCTTAACCAACTGACTCCGAACTTGCCAGGAAGCATCGGGGTGACTTGTAGATGAAAAATAGCTAATATCATGCCAATCAGAAATCCAAGATCGCCGCCATGGCTGCCATCTTGAAAATCTATTTTTTCGCTTCTACTCCTTAACCCAAAAGCCAATTGACTCCAAACTTGGTAGGAAGCATTGCGGTGACTTATAAATCAAAAACAGCTAAAATCATTCCGATCATAAATCCAAGGTGGCCGCCATGGCAGCCATCTTGAAAATCTATTTTTCGCCTCTTCTCCTGAACCCAAATGCTGATTGACTCCAAACTTGCTGGGAAGCATCGGAGTGACTTGTAGATAAAAAAAATAGCTAAAATCGTGCCTATCAGAAATCCAAGATGGCTGCCATGGCAGCCATCTCAAAAATCTATTTTTCGCTTCTTCTCCTAACCCAAAAAAGCCAATTGACACCAAACATGCTAGGCAGCATTTGGGTGATTTATAGATCAAAAAAAGCTAAAATCAGTCTGATCTGAAATCCAAGATGGTCACCATGGTGGCCATCTTGAAAATCTATTTTTCTCTTCTCCTGAACAGAAAGGCTTTTTGACTTCAAACTAGGTAGGAAGCATCTAGGTGACTTATAGATCAAAAATAGCTAAAATAGTGCCTATCGGAAATCCAAGATACCCACCATGGCGGCCATCTTGAAAGTCTATTTTTCGCTTCTTCTCATAAACCCAAAACCGATTGACTCCAAACTTGCTAGTCAGCAGTGGGGTGACTTATAGATCAAAAAGAAGCTAAAATTGTTCTGATCGGAAATCCAAGATGGCTGCCATGTTTGAACTGAAAGGCTTATTGACTTCAAACTAAGTAGGAAGCATTTTGGTAACTTGTAGATGAAAAAAGCTAAAATCGTGCCAATCGGAAATCCAGGATGGCTGCTATGGCATCCATCTTGAAAATCTAATTTTCACTTCTTCTCCTTAACCCAAAAGCCAATTGACTCCAAACTTGGTAGGAAGCATTGGGGTGACATATAGATTATAATAGCTAAAATCGTCCCTATCGGAAATCCAAGATGTTCATGATGGTCATCTTAAAAATCTAATTTTCGCTTCTTCTGAACTGAAAGGCCAGTTGACTCAAAACTTGGTAGGAAGCATTGTGATGATTTGTAGATCAAAAATAGCTAAAATCATCCTGATCAGAAATCCAAGATGGCTGCCTTGGTGGCCATCTTGAAAATCTATTTTTTGCTTCTTCTCCTAAACTGAAAAAGCCAATTGACTCTAAACTTGGTAGGAAGCATTAGGTTGACTTATAGGACTAAAATAGCTAAATCTTTCTGATTGGAAATCCAAGATGTCTGCCATGGTGGCCATCTTGAAAATCTATTTTTCGCTTCTTCTCCGGAATCAAAAGGCTTATTGACTTGAAACTTGGTAGGAAGTATCGGGGTGACTTGTAGATCAAAAATAACTAAATTTGTCCCTATTGGAAATCGAGGATGGCCACCATGGCTACCATCTTGTTTTATATATTTGAACTTATATAGGGAAAACCTTTAAAAATCCTTTTGTCTGAAACCATAATGCCCTGGCCTTTGATATTTGGTTACATAGCTTCATTTAGTTTACATGCCTATTCAACAGTAAGGCACCATGCGATCATGCTTCTGTCCAGCACCCCCAGCCTGTCATCCAAAAACATTCTTTTCAACAAATTTTAAACATACATAGTCCTACGAAGAAAAACCATAGTCTTTTAGAATATACTAGAGACAATGACACTCAGGTGAGCGAATTAGGGCCCTCTGGGTCCACTTTTTGGTTGTATTTACTATTATCACGGGCATAATGTGGTTGTCTCTTAATTTGGCAACAGACTTTGTCACCAAGAGGCCAGGTTCATAACTTAAAAATCCAATTTCTACTGAAGAAATTTGATAGATTTTGTCAACAAACAAATTTGGGTTTTTCCGGACTTTGCAGTTGCAAATAACTGCTGTCTGGCATTCTATTTTCATGTTTGATTGCATGCGCACTAATGAAAATACATGAATGTCTTCTTGCACGGTAAAATATATCTCATTAAATCTCATGCACCCAAAATCAAAATACAGGCAGACACCATTTTGTTGTAACCAATCTCTACCTAAAATTAGTTTTCGGTTCATATTGCCTACAACATAAAATAAATGGGTGGTTTTCACCCCACCTACCACAAAGGCTGTCTCTGCATATCCATCAACCTTCAACTGCTCGCTGTTTACTGATTGTAAAAGTATTTTCCTGGTTTGCAATTTGGGTTTAACTTTTAAGCTATCATAAACAGTTCGATGCATCAAAGAAACTTCAGCTTTTGAATCAGTCAAAGCTCTATACAAATGTTTTTGTACCCTGATATGACAAGAATTTGGATTTCCAGTTAAAGTAATGGTATAAACATAATTGCTCTTATCTTTAACTCTCCTACCAGCTTCATTGAAGAAGGGTTTATCTAGTTTTCCTGCTATGTAGTGCCAGCCTGGCCCGGCTGCTTGCCCAGAAATCTTGACGGTAACTTAATTTTACAGTGCTTTGCAATATGCCCTACCCTGTTACACCTCTAACAAATGACAGGTGGTTTGTTTGTGTTGAGGTTTTACGGCCCAGTCAACCCAGTGGGGTCATGTCGAGCGCGGTCAGTTTACCTAACCACACGTTTACTGGGCAGGCTTAGTCCTCTAAGCGATTTACCAGTATTGTGCACATTCTTTCGCCAGAAACTGACATCTGCCCTTCTTGAATCAGCGGAAGGGAGAGAATGACTGTAGAAAATATTTCATGATCAGTCTCCATGAAAGAATGTTGCCGACCTCGGTGGGGGTTGAACTCGTGACCTCCTGTTCTCCAGTCGGACAGCGCATCCAACTAAGCCACCGAGGCCGGCAACGACAGATGGTGACACCTGTTGTTGTGTACTTATATTCACACCATCAATCTGTCTGTGTCGCATCCTGCAGTCTTTAATTTTGTGACCCTTACTGTGACAATGATAACAGCGCAGAGCTGGATAAACATGTTCCACGTCCATTGGCTTGGGGCCAGCATTCATGTGATTATTATCCCGCTGGTAGTGATTGCCAGACCTACATGTCCTAAGGTTCCTAAGGTTTTGTTCATTTGTTGCTACAGTTATGGCCTCCTGTAGAGTATTAGGGTTGTCACGCATGACTTTCATTTTCATGTAATTGTAAGTTAACCCATCAGTAAAGAACCCAACCATCTGTCAGTCAGGAAGGTCCTGTCCTTGTCCTTGAAATGCATCATCTGCAAGTTCCAACAGACGCTCTGCATAGACTTGCACATTTTCCTCTGGCCTCAGTTTGACCTTTCTGAGCAACATGAGTGCATGCTGTGAATCTGTGACCTCTGCAAATCTAGTGGCCAATTCCGTTTTTATTTGAGCCCAAGTATGTTCAGGATGATCTGTCAAATAACGCTGTAAGAAGCCACTAACCGAACCTATACTGGCTTGATAAGCTAAAATTTTTAACCTATTCATTAGGTACCCTAGTTAAAAATGCATATTTCTCTATACATTTTATCCAGTCTTTGAATTGCTTACCATCCCCCTCAAATGGTTTTATTATTTTTGCCACACCTTGGGTGCCCATGGTCATTGAAAGACCTGTCAGCGCAATAAAAGACAGTAAAATACACTTACCCAGCTGTGACGTGTTTTGAACTTAGCGTGATCAATCCTTCCGGGATCTCTGTATGACTATTTCAACGGCTTTAGACTCAAAGTGCATTTTACAATTTGTAATTGTCAATGACATCATTGTCATTATGTCACCTTTCCTGATCATGGCACCAAAAATGTATTAAATGTCACATAATAGAGTAAACAAGTGAAATTGTTCAGTTGTCCCATCTTTAATAAGTAACCAGTTCAACAATATAATTATCAAACCAGGTTTCTACTGCATGCTTTCATGTTGTGACCAGAACCCTAGCTGCTCTAACTATGCTCGAGCGGGGATAATGATTCAGCTGTGTGAGATCACGTGATGAGGTTGCCTTGGATACTGCCCTTATGTACACTTCTGTTAGTTTGCTTTTTACTATATAAGCTGATGTCATCTACTACCTTCTTACACTATTTTTTGATTATTACCTTGGATATGGGCTACATGTACACTAATGCTAGTTTACTTCTTACTACATAAGCTAATGTTCTCTACCATCTTCTTACTCTAATTTTAACTATTGGCTCCCTGCCCCATCATGTGATTGTGGCTTCTTTACTCCCTTATACGATGTACTTCATCTATTATGTTATAAGTGAAACAAATAAAAATACGATATGTACCACGTTTTTGTACTAACTACTTTTGATTCCTGATTTTAATTCCCTTTTATTGTATTATGTTCCAAAGTGTATTTTAAGGTCAGCCGGTGCCCAGTCGTTATAATATTTGGTATCAGCCTGCCCCGAGTAATGACTTTGTTTTTGTGCACTGTGCTGCAGCTGCCCATTACAACTTATTCCCTTATTCCATTTATTCTCGAGCAGTTATTAAACCTGTTGTAATGTTCACCCCTGTGCCGCGTGGAGGCCTAGCACACCCTTCTTCGACAGGGGTATCCATTTTTTATTTATTTATTCCGGTATAATTAATATAATAAAATGCAACCGTATATAAATAACACATAAACCATAAACATTAAGCAATTTTGGCAGCTTTCATGTGAAAATGTGGCGGCTATGCACAACTTTTATTTCTATTCAGTAAGCTTGCCCTGCTTTGTTGTGTTCTTGAAGATGTGGCATGCCATTCCACTATCTCTACTACTATAGGCAGTGGGTCATATTCTTTAGTCATCGGGCCATTGATTGATGTGCGCATCAAGTGCTCTAGATTTTCAGTCGTGAGGCTGCATTTGAGTTGTGTTTTTATAAGGTTTTGTTTTGAGAATCCGCTTTTGCATTCAACAGAGCTGATTGGCAAAACCCTGCTGATTGCCAGAAGCTTTGTCATGTTTGGGTATTCCTTCAACATGTTCCGACAAAATGTATTTTGTCTGCTAGAGAAGACACACTGACCTTGTCGTCTTCTATTGACCCAGCTGCAATAGCGAACATGTGGTTTTTAAACAAGGACCACTCTTTTTTAGCATGATCAGGATCACTCTGGGGTGTGTTACTTCCATAGGTCACCATAGTGTAGGTGACCTAGCAGATTGGCCAAGTTCTGTGTGCCAAACTTAGCTTTTGCCATCACAGTGCTGGGAAATGTTTCTGGTGAAAAATAGACAAAGCTTCCCAAAGCTCAAGTTTGGGAAATCTGTTGTGCATGCTTTCTTAAAGAAAAGACGCAAATTCAGTCAAGACTTCAGGTAGTGCGGTATCTTTGTGGGAACGCTTCATTTCAAATTCATGATACAAGTTCGCCCCTGAATACTTGTCCATGAAGTCGCGTAAATTTGGCCCAAGACTACCGTCGTCTACCAAGTACTTCTGCTCTATAGAATTGCATGTTGTGATTAGAGTACTCTTCAAGTCTGAATAGTTTAGTTCCGGTTCTTGGAATTTGCGGGACAACATAGCAATCTCTGACATATTAATGAATGTACCTGAAATGTCCGTAAAGAAGGTTATATTCCGCATGGAAAATTGCGGACATTTACCTGCGGAGGTTTGCGGAGTATTGGAATGCTTTGTCCGCAAGTCTACGCAAGCTGGAAATTTTTTCTGTGCGGACGTCCGCAATATTTCCATATGCAGGTCCGCAGTTGTCCACAGAGAGGTCTGCGGATATCTTTGCGGATGTCTATGCGGATATCCGGATGGATGGGTGCGGATGTGTGCGGAAGTCCGCATGGACGGGTGCAGACATCCGCAGGGCCAAAGGATCTATTAGAGTTGCTGCCCCTGCTGTGTAATAACCTGTTGATCATATGTGGTATTACATGATCATATGCAGTATGACTTAGTTTTTAATGTTTGCTCTACATAATTATTCATAATGCAAAAACTATAGCTGTTCACAAAATTAGAATGTGCAATTAAGATTTTCTGCTGAAGACATCTCTGACTTCATGTAATAATTAGTTGTTAATAAAACTTAACAGAATTTCTAAGCAAATACAACTGATCATTTTTTATGTGGTTCAAGTTATTGGGAGGGTTCCCAAAATTTGAATATTGATGCAGTACAATTAAGATTTGATGCAGTTAAATTTTGGTTGAATAAGAAAGATTTGTGTATTATAGCCTGTGTGTACTATAGCAACTTGCATTTAAGTCAAAATAGCTGAATGAAGTCATTGAAAATGTAAGAATAATAAAGCAGGATATTCTACCATTAGTCTTCTTTAATAATGTACCATATTATCAGTCAATGTCTTTTACAAGTAGTGAGTTTATTTTTACAAATAAGAAAAAAAACAAAACTAACTTACTTTGCTTTTAAAATATATCCTGACTGCCACAGTGTTTGGAATCCTAATTACAAATTTTATAGAGTATTGATACATTTAGTGCAATTTATGTAACAGAGTCAAAACAATTTTACATTTGAGTATCATAACACTTTTCTGGTAAATTAATTTCAACCAAATAAAAGTGCAGGCCTGAATATCATTACTGTTGGTTAATTGTTTACATTTTAAAATGCTACTATTTTGTGCGTGTGTAAGGTTACTTTGTGTACATTGCCTGACATACTTACCCATTTATTGTTCAAAATGTGTATGACAATATTTCAGAAGTCCGCAGATGTCTGCAAGAATTTGTGCGGACATATGCAGTTTACTTCAATGTCTAATCTTTTCTAAGTCCAAAATGTCCGCAAAAGTCCACAGCGAAAAAAACAAAGTCAGAATTTTACGCAAGCTTTTGCAGACGTCCGCAGGCTTACTTGCGTAGAGCTGCGGACGTCTGCAAAAAGATAGCCCCAGCTGATACGGAAAAATGTCCACAAAAGTCTGCAGGCTTTGACAAAACACAGACATCTGCGGATTTGTAACGGACATCTGCGGACATACACCAACTTCCGCAATGATTTACGCAAATATACGCAGAAGTCCGCATGTGTCCTCAGTATTTGCCAGACCTGTTGCGGACATAGAAGGTACGGGAAGTGGGTCAGATACAGAAATTTGTATGACGACATCGCAGTGTATAGCAATTCCACCATGGGATCTTCCTTCACCATCACTTTGCAGATATTTTAGCAAGGGTGGCAAGGTTCTATAGACAGTTGTAACGCAGTTTGCAAAGCTAAGCCATCTAACCTGGTGAACTGCAAGAGGTTTTACTTTAGGATCTTCCAAAACCTCTTGCCATGTTCGTAAGTTTTCCATTCTTTTGTGTGTCCTGCAAAAAAACGAGTGCAAAGCATGTAGCATACCCACATAGTAATTCACTTCTTTGACCAACTTAGTTGCATCAAGACATGAAAGAGCCAGTTTGTGGGCTATGCAATGTATGGCGAGCAAGTATGGGTTGTCAGACAACAGTCGAGTAGCAATCCCTTATTTTTTCCAGTCATTACTGCAGCACCATCAGAACAGAATCCATAAATTTTAAACAAATCAATTTTGCAAGCTTTGAGGTAACTTAGAAGAACATTGTAAATGACATTTGAATCAGTCTGCAACAATTTGATCAACGTCAAGAAGCTGGTGTACGAAGCCCCTTTCACAAGAAATTTTACGTGCACTATTAAATGCTTCTCCATACTATGATCAGTGCTTACATCAATCATGATTCCTATTGTGGGACTCGTCTGATTTTCCATTACATATTTGTAAAAAAAAAACACAGGCTTGCATAGTTTGTGAATGGATCGTTCATCTTTGCGATGGTATATGCAGTTCTTATAAACTGGCATACAGCCACTTCTATCTTATCAGCTTCCTTGTAAGGCTTGCTGATACAGACGGAATTCACTTTGACTGAACATCTGAGCACAGTTTTAATGCTCGTAAGTGTCCTGTACTGGCCTCATGGTCATGTAAGTTAGAGCCAGCCTTAGTGGCTCAATTGGATGTGCGCCCGACTGGAGACCAGGAGGTCACGTGTTCGACCCCCGCCAAGGTTGGCAACATTTTTTCGTGGAGATTGATCATGAAATTGTTTCTACGGTCATTCTTTCCCTTCCGCTGATTCAAGAAGGGCAGTTGTCAGTTTCTGGTGAAAGAATGTGCACAATACTGGTTAACCGCTTAGAGGACTATGAAAAAAGGCGTTGGCATTTCATGCAAATTGTCTCTCTAGGAGATAATTTTGCTTGAAATGTCAAAGCCTATTTTCTGGCAAAAATGAGAAAAAATTATTCAAAATGTCTGCTGAAATTTTTACCCAGCATAAGAATTGATATTAGAGGATTTACCATAGAACTGGCATAAATGCAAAACAATATTTTGTTCCTGAATTTATCTGTAAACAGGTGCAACATGTCAGTTATAGCTGGCATTTTTTATTTTAGCTAATCCAACTCCAGTTCAAAACTTTGTGGCCTTTGCCTACTTCTTTATTTTTATACCCCCCCCCCCCCCCCCCCCCACACACACACACACACACACACAATAATGGCGAGGTATTATGGTTTCATGTTGGACTTCCGTTTGTCTGTCTTTACGCGGGTGTCATACATCTGTTAGTCTGTTCCTATTTTCATGTCATTCGTCCATTCGTATTTTTGCTTCCAGCTGCTAACTTGATAGAGTTTCACCTAATTTGATATGTGCATTGATATTATACAGATCTGCTTTCGGATTGCTAATGGGCAAACTAGGTTAACTTTTGACAAGAATTATCTGCCTGCCATTTGTCCATTCTTTCGTTTTGACATTTATCTGCATGTCATATGATAATGTCTGTGTATATTTTTTCACATTTTTTAATTTATGTTATGTCCTGTTATAATCATCATATTTACCCTAAATTTTGAACCATACTTGCCCTAAAATTTAAACTGGATGAGTGGCAAACAATGGAGGTCTGCAGCATCTGAATGTTAACTATTTGCTTAGTCTGCCTGTCCAATTTCTTACGGTAAACATGGTAACAGTAAAACTGAAGAAGGCATTTGCTGAAGAATTTAGCAGGTGTTAACAAATTTGTAATTAGAGTTGTTTAACCCTTGTCCTGCTGAACCATACATCCTGCCTTTGCAAACAATGTAGATCCAGATCAGTTGGCTTCTTCAGAAGCCAACTGATCTGGATCTGCACTGTTTGCCATTCAGTATATGAAATTTTGTCAACAATCTGGATCAAGTTACATGATTGGCTGAAAATTAGAAGTGGGCGTGGCATCTTAATTTATTCAGCAGGACAAGGGTTAAATTTAAGGTTTTGAAAGGTTGCTACCCCAGCTACATTTGATAGGACCTTAGCTCCAAATAAGGTACTTTTTTTAATAAAAAATACTTTTTCTTGTTTTCCTTGATAACATAATTATGTTGTAGGTACTCAATTGAAGAGCCTCAGTGAGGTGTTTCTAATGAGTACTCAATGTGTTTTCATGGAGAAATATGGAAAATAAGTTCTTGGATGCTCCTCTTATCGGGTTCATCTCAGTATGACTTAAATAATGTTGAAAGGGACATTAAACACCAAATCCATATCATCATCTTGTCTGGAGCTATGGGTCTAACAAATCACTAGATAGTCAAATAGACCTGGCTTTGTCTTTTTTTTTTTTTTTTTTTTGTCGAATTTTATTAAAATTTTGTATATACAGTCGACTCTCGTTATCGCTAGTTCAAAGGGACTTTCTGAAATACTACAAGATATCCGTACCTCGACATATCAGATTTTAAAAATTGAGGAAAAAATAATTCAAACAACCACATTTAACAAATTTATACGTAATTGGACTCTTGAAGTTAGAGATATATCGAAAATATTGTGGAAAAGAGGAGAAATTGCTCCTAAAAGGAGCAATTTCTCCTCTTTTCCACAATATTTTTTTACTTGTTGTTAGATTTTCATGTCTAGGCAGGGACAAGATTTTCACTTCGAGATAAGCGGTTATTCGAGATAAGCAAGGTCGAGATAATGAGAGTCGACTGTAATTGTCTGTCACATTTCTAGGACATTTTGGGACCTGTCCAAAGTTTAGTATAAGTAAGGTAGGAGGTAAAAGTGTCCAGCTAGTCCAGATATTTAGGATACCGTATTAACCTAAATGTAGGCCCGATCTAATAGTGTAGACCAAGATCAAATGCCACATCATGTGGCATCTGATCAGGGTCTACACTGTTTGTCACACAGCCAGCAGTTTTTAGACCCATCAGCAGGTAGTCAAATATACTTGCTCATATGTTAGGACAAGTATGGTAAGGAGTTCAGGGCCCTGTTGTTCAAAGTGTCGTTAGCTTAACAAGCTTTTGTTAGTGGTCAAAATGTTAACTATTCTAGTAAGTACAATATCTAATTCACAGGTATTTTTGCTGAAAAAATGTGAGTAGCTTTTGCAAAAAAGCTATTAACATTTTTTCAGCAAAAATATTAGCGTATATGCCAAATTTAATGATCGAAGTTTTAACAATACGTTAACTAATAACATCGTTAGTTTTGAACAACTGGGCCCAGGTGTCTGAATATATAGAGTAAATAAGGTAATTAGATGATCAGGAGTTTGTGGGTTAGATCCTCGCCGGCTCGGCAACATTCTTTCATGGAGATTTGATCATGAAATATTTTCAATGCTCATTCTCTCCCTTCCGCTGATTCAAGAAGGGTAGTTTTTAGTTTCTGGCGAAAGAATGTGCACAATACTGGGTAACCACGTAGAGGACTAAGCCTGCCCAGTAAAAGTGTGGTTAGGTAAACTGACCACGTTCAACATGACCCCATTGGGTTGCTTGGGCCATAAAATCTCAACCCAAACAAACAAATAAAATAAGGTATTTAAGATAGTGTTGTCTTTCTGATAATTTATTTTGTACATTATTTATATACATGTATGTAGAGGCTGTTTGATACAGTCACCTGAATGATAAATGCAACCAGCATAGACCCAGGCAATCTTGAGCAGTCTGTTCAGAGTCAGTGCTGTTCACTGAAAGAATTCTGAAGGTCTACAATTTACAAGTGAGTGACCTGAAGAGACATTGATCGGCTTTAGTGGACTGGATACCCTTTTTACAAGGGAAGCAACTTTTGTAACTTCCTGTTTGAAGAAGACCCCTTTTCAGAAGGGATGCAGTCAATTTTTGCGTGTAAAATCCCTTCTGAAAGAGGTCTACGTATTCCAAAAGAAAAGAATTTGCTCCCTATGGGAGCAAATTCTTTCCTTTTGGAGTACACCCCTTTTCAGAAGGGACACAGTCAGTTTTGACAAGAGTTGCTTCCCCTGAATGTTATGTGAATCCCTTCTCTTTGCATGCTGGGTAATTTTGCATGCTTTTTTTGTCATCTGTGGATTTTTTTTAAAAAAAATTAAAAAAAATCTTTCGGAATACCATCAGAGTTATCCAGATCAGGCACGACATTTTGTTGGGCCTGAGCTGGGTCCAAGCTGTTTGCAAAGGCTATCAGCAGAGTACGTCACCACTAGCGGGGAAAGAGTTAACAAATGCACAGCTTAAGCAGCTCTAGATGAGACAGATGATTTATTCCTGCATGAAAATGTTGTGTGTACACATCAGAAGTCCCATGCTTGGGCACTTCTAATGACTACCCACAACATGTATTTCCATGAAAAATTAGCAGATTGTGTTTGAAAAAATGTTGTGTAGAAATATGTTCACAGGTCAGTCTGGGTTTATGCAAGCTGCATTTGTCATACAATCATTTATAATGTGGAGAGGCCAGAATATATAACTGCTGTGTTTTATTATTTGTTTGTTATAAATATGGTCTTATTCCCATCCACAGCCAGAGCCAATCCCATTTACTGTGAATATTGGAACACCGTAACTCCTTACCATACTTGTTCTAGAATTTGGAAAAGTCCCTTTTACTAGTTCTTGATCTGTCTGAAACAATGCTGGATGTATGGCAAACAGTGTAGACCTGATCAGGTGCCACATTGTGCAGCAAGTGATCTGGGTCTACAATGTTTGCTAAGGCCTTTCTGTCCAAATACTTAGGGTTACTATGGTAACTCGATGTATTGTATTAGTTTTATCACAACAAACTGCAATACTTGTGCTATCTAAAGTCTATATACCAAATTTACCTTATCAGTTGGGGCAGACAGGCCATAGAAAGCATCAGATACTGCAGAATGCGGCTTCTGATGAAGGCCTACACTGTTTGGAACTTGCCAGCATTTAAACCTGTCAACAGGTAGTAAGATGGACTTGTTCAATTAGGATAAGTTTGGTAAGGAGTTGAGGTATCCCAATATTTAGAGTAAGTAAGGTATATTGCTAGCCTTATTAATAAAATTTTTCAAACTGTCTTCTGCTGTAGTTATGGCTGATGTAGTGTCTTCTGGTGAAATGTAAATACCATAAAAATTCAAATTATCACCTTTGCATTTATTAGAATCAGCATCTTTCATAAAAAGGGAAGTGGGTGTTTATTAGAGGCTACAGTGTTTGATCTTTGAAATATTCAAGTTTTTTTTGGATGACCGTCATATTGGTATTGGAAACGGAAGTATATACTAGTGTTACAACGGATGTGTTGGAAGTTGGAATAGCATTACAAAAGATGTGTCAGCCTCTTTTAGAGATTGTATTACCTGGCGGAGGACTAGAAATCCCATGTTCATGTCTTTTATTTGGACCAAGAGAGCACTAGAAATTTGTCAGTATGACACAGATGCCCAACGCCCAGTGCCATTCTCACCCACACGCAGGTATTTTGCAAAAAATGAAGTTGAAAAAAGGGCCATAACTCTCATAATTATTGGCAGATTTTACCCTAAATCGAACTTGACCATATTTTATGATTATATACTTGGATATAAAATATGAATCCAATACACAAATCAATCTTTTTTTTTAAAAAATATCGCGAAAACATCTTTTGGAGGTGAAAAAGGGCCATAACTCCCATAATGGTTAATTTTACCCTAATTGGAACTTGACCTCTATTTTATGATTATATACCTGTGTATTAAATATGAATTCAATACACTAATGTTTTCAAAAGATATCAAACTGAAACTATTTTTCAATCTTGAAAAAGGGCTGTAACTCCAAACACAATTGGTGGATTTTACCTTAAATCAAACTTGACCTATATTTTATAATTATATGCTTGTGTATAAAATATGAATCCAATTCATTAATCTTTTCAAAAGTTATGGAACGGAAACTATTTTTCAAAGTTGAAAAAGGGCCATAACTCCAAAAATAATTGGTGGATTTTACCCTAAATCTAACTTGACATACATTTTATGATTATATACCTGTGTATAAAATTTGAATCCAATACACTAATCTTTTCAAAGGATATCGAACGGAAACCATTTTTCAACATTGATAAAGGGCCATAACTCCAAAATTAATTTGTGGATTTTACCCTAAATCAAACTTGGCCTATATTTTATAATTACATGCTTGTGTATAAAACTATGAATCCAATTCACTGATCTTTTCAAATGTTATGGAACTGAAACCATTTTTCAAAGTTGAAAAACAGCCATAACCAAAAATAATTGGTGGATTTTATCCTAAATCATACTTGACCTACATTTTATGATTATATACCTGTGTATAAAATTTGAATCCAATACACTAACCTTTTCAAAAGATATTTATAATTATATATCTGTGTACAAAATTTCAATCCAATATACCAATCCTTTCAAAAGATATCGCATGGAAACCATTTTTCAAAATTGAAATTTTTTCAAAGTTGAAAAGGGCCATAACTCCCAAAATAATTGGTGGATTTTACCCTAAATCGAACTTGATCTACATTTTATGATTATATACCTGTGTATAAAATTTCAATCCAATACACCAATCCTTTCAAAAGATATCGCACGGAAACCACAAGTGTTATGTACGGGACGGATGGACGGGACAGACAGCGGTGATACTATATGCCACCACCCCATGCGCCACTCCCATTGAAAATGGCGGGGGATAAAAGGGACTTGTTTGTTCGATTATTAAACAGTAGATTCTGAAACAAACTGCATGAGGTAGTCGCAATATTTTTTTTTTTTTCTAAATTGACTGGTGGGCATTTATTAGAGGCTGGTATTTCCTAGAAAAATGATAAAAAAAAAAAAATCTTCAATTTTCAGGCCCAGATTGGAGGCTGGGCATTTATTAGAGCATGGGCATTTATTAGAATTTTAACGGTAAGTGTACCATTGACTCGTTCTGTAGGTCTGATCTGGTGTCTACATTGTTTGCTGAAGCCTGTCTGTACCAATACTTATGGCAAAAACATAGTGAGAAAACTGTAAATTTTGCAGGGCAAGGTTAGTGGTTCTCTCCATGTAATCCAGATTATTGGACAGCAAATGGTCATTTTAAGATAACACAACAACTGTAATATGTACTTTGTTTTCCTTGGGTCAAGTTCTATTTACAAAATTTGCATTGTTACACCTGAACCTCTTTATAACACTATCACTGGGAACAAAGCAAAACATGTTAGCTAACATCTGTATTGTATCCAAACAAAAATGTATAGATTATGTAGAAAAATGACCATTTATGGTCATTTTTCTATATAATCTATACATTTTTGTTTGAATACAATATTATTTGGTCCACATTTAAACCATCTTATATCCTAAATCGTATTGTATCCTAAACCATCTTATATCCTAAACTGTCTTATATCCTAAACCATCTTATATCCTAAACCATCTTATATCCTGAACCGTTTTATATCCTAAGTCGTCATATCCTAAACTGTATAAAGAGGTTCCCGTGTATTACAAAAGCTTTATAGATCTCATCATTAATAAATAGGTAGGAGTGAACAGACTACACTATCGATATTAGCTAATATGTTTACCCTACATATACGGACACTAACTGATCACACCTATATCCAAAGCCCTAGACAAAGTGCTGTTTTCAACCAAAAAGTATTTATGTCTCCCTCTAACAGAGAGGGGTCATATTGATTTTAGTGTGGATCCCGTTAGCGTAGGTGCTGACGTGACACTTTCTTCTCTGTATATTTTGTGAACTAGTGGTAGGATTCTTACCAAATTTTCATGGATATGTAATTCGAACAAAAAGAACTGATAAGATTTTGGTGACCTTGACCTAATTTTCGAGGTCACAGCAGTAGAAAAAAATAAAAATTCATGGTGGGAGAAAATCTTGGGATACTTTAAATTCATACCATACTTGTCCTAAAATTTGAAAAAATGTCCCTGCTGATGTGTCTGAAATAGTGATGGATGCGTGGCAAACAATGTAGACCCTGATCTGATGCTGCATCTCATCTGGGTCTTCACTACTTGCTCAGGCCTGTGTGTCCCAATATTTAGGGTTATTATGGTAGCTTAAAGTGAATGAGTCCATGTTTTAGCTGAATGACAGTGTAGACAGTTTGATCTGGTCTACAGTAGTGCTGTATACCCTGATAAATCTAAGCCTGATCTGGGTCAACTGTAATAATCCTACACTTTGGGACAGACAGGTCTGAGCAAAGAAAGTAGACCAGAACAGATATAGCAGAATGTGGCATCCAATTAGGGTATACAGTTTGCCACTCATTCGACAGCATCAACAGAGTCAAATGGAGATATGGGACCAGTTGTTCAAAGCGTCGTTAGCTTAACAAGCTCGTTAAGGGTCATTTCGTTAACTGTTTAAGCAGATTCAATGCACAATATTCTGATGTTTTTTGCTGAAAAAATGTGAAAAGCTACTAACATTTTTTCAGCAAAAAATTTCAGTATATTTGCATATCACTCGATGTAAATTTTAACGAATTGTTAACTAATGACATTGTTAGCTTTGAACAACTGGGCCCTGGTGTCCCAATATTTAGGGTAAATACAGTACCGTGTTTACTCATGCATGACTGTCTAAATATTTTAAGTAGGAAGTCAGAGGTTGCCTAAATGCTTCTAACTACAATACGAGGCTGAGTGGTTAGCACTCCTGACTGTGGAACTCAAGATCCTTCTTTCGAATCCCAATGGAGGCAGAATTCAGTTCATGACTGTATAGGATGTTCATTATTACCTAGCATTGTCCCGATATGACTTATACAGTGAACCCTCATTGCAACGACAACATTTGTTCCCAAAGACGTTGCTATTAAAATGACTTTGCTGTTGTACAGTGTACTTAAGGAGCAGACTGATATGTAAGAAAGGTCTTGTTTTTTTTTTTCTTATTTCCTCATAGAATATATGTTTTGGATATGTGTTAGAATTGCCTCTCTGAGGCAATTCTAACACATATCCAAAACATAGATTTCTTTAAATACAATATACATGCATAATTTGTGACTAATTGTTACCTCTTAAGCGAAGGTTTCGTGACGGTCAAATTGTCATTATAACGAATTTTGTCGTGTCGAGTGTCGGTATAGAGGGTTGTCTGTAATGTTGAAAGAGATATCAAACACCAAATCATCATCAACTATAATACATTTACATATATACAAATATATACACAAACATTTATATATATTTACAATATTTACACATATTGCACACTTAAAAAATTTTTAACAATACTGATTCTATCACAGACATAGCCATTTTCAAGAGCTATAGCTCAAATTATTTACAAGTAACATAGCTCAAATAAGACGATATGTTGGGTAAATATTTTTCTTATTAATCAGAAAAACATATTTTGTGGTACTTATTAGATGCACCTCACTGAGGGGCTTCTAATGAGTACCCACACCGTATGTTTTCATTGAGAAAGAAGAAAAGTGTTGATATTTTTTGGCTGAAAAAAAATCCCTTATCTGGAGCTATGAAAATTCTCTTCTTTATCAAAACTCCACAAGTCAGTTAGTCCTAGCATATTGTCTCTAAAGTATTTCATTGGTCATGGAGGGAAAAACATAATACTGCAACACTATCACAGTTCTCCAGATAGCGCCCCTACAGCCGTAAATTACAGATAATTTTGCACCAAATACGGGTCAATTTGAAAAATAGCCAGTCCCGAATACGGATGCATTTTTATTGATACGGTGCGGCTTTCCCGGTAACCGGTAAGAGTGCAACATAGTGTCCAGGCCATTGTTTTTCATAGTACAGTTCATGTCCTCTTCAACTGATTATGTTTTATGCTGTGCACTCAATGGGTATCTAAGCACCCAAGCTTTCTTCATGGGGACAGCGAAGACTCTGATCAGATTGGGTGGATGCCCATTACAGATAAACTAGCCTGAGTCAGAAGAGGTTCAGTGCCTTAGATAATCAGCATATTTTCAGTAAATACACAAATATGTTTAATGAAGAATACACTTAAAAATCAATTTGTAGCATATCAAAACAAAAACAAAAGTCTGATTGTATGCAAAACAATAATTTGTGTATGCTTATTCCTGACCGCAAAGTTTCACCCTGATACACAGTGTGACTATTTCCCTGCTAAATGTCTGTGCGTGGTTTCTGCGCATAAGAGCGACTGGTTCTCTACATCATTGTCTAGTTAAGTGTTAACGACAAAGAATCGCAGGTAAACATTCCCCATGGCCTCCAGAAAACTAGGAATGAGGAAATAGATTGCAGACTGCGTCAAATAAGATAATGGGGAATGTTAGCCAGTCATCGTCATTTGATTCACTGTCTTTATTTAGTGTGCAACATAACTGATAATGTCATCAATGCATGGGATAAATGTATACAGAATCGATTCTGTGATAGTGACCAATCTGTATAAACAGCGTCTGAAGTGAAAGTAGCTCCCAACACACAGCTTAAAAGTCACTCAGAATCAGAATAGCTGATAAGAGTACTGGAAAGCCAAGTACCTTTGACTGAGCATTGCTAGAGCAGATGAACAAAGAAAAAATCCAAAAAATGATCACCCAAATACCATGTAAGGTGATTGGTTCTGTCATTAAAAAGGGGTTCCCTGAAGAAGGGGATGTGGCACATAGCGCCCATTTCAGAACTTTTTTGTTTAGTTATGAAAGAGATAAATACAGAAAAATGATAGGCCGTTTTGTACAGCGCAAAAATTAATGGAGAGGTATAAGAAGAGACACAAACAAAAATTTAAAGCAAATTCTTTGATCCACAGCACACCCCTCCCCATCAGTCCGGGCCAAGGAAAATAACTAAGAATGTTCACAACATGGATACTGATTCCAGAATCCTGGTTTTCTTCGTTACTGACTGACCTTAAATTTGATCATTACAATACTGGTTGGAAAAAGAATTATCTGGAGCATTGCTATCATGTAGCAGGTTATAAAAAAACAAAACAAGAAAATGTAAACACAGATCAATTAAGCAGTCTGATCCGATCTATACTGTTTGTAATTTAGCCAAAACATTTTTGATACATACCAAGAACAGTCCAACCTCAATAGCTCGAATACTGATGGCTCGTTTAGCATGGCTTATTCAAATTCCTTTTTGTCGCTACCAAATTCTTCCGATAGCTCAAGAAAACAAATATTTAGGAATTTTTTTTTTTTATTTTATCATAAGACTGTAGTGTGGTATCATTAGAATTGACTGATTGAGGCAATTCTAATGAGTACACTCAACATATCATTATTGTGTAGAAGATTGAAAAGATTTCCCTAACTTACCAACATTTGCTTCCTGACCTGGCGCCATGATTAACCCTCAGTGGCTCAAACTACCCACATCTCAAACAAATTGAAGTTCAACTGTACATGTAGTCAAATGAAATTCTTCAGATCTATAGGGACTGGATACACATGGCAGATTTTCCGCTTTTCCGCTATTCTTTCAAAGGGAGCATATTATAATGTAGAGGTCATTATGAAATCTTTGTACAAATGAATACCAAAACTTGCATGCAACAAAAACATCATTAAATAAATACAATGTATTTAACCAACAAAACAATACATATTTTCTACATCTATATGTAGATATGTAGAAGATTTTATTTTTTTTTTTTTTTTTTAGTTTCTAACCTTATTTCCAATTTAGTCTGGAGGCCTCCAAAAGGGTAATTGTCCAGATCATGACCTCCAATATTTGCACATAGTTCAGCCATTTTTTTTCTAGGAATATCTAAATCACATAGCCTGACATACAAAATTGAAACTGAACTCTTTCACTAAATAGTGGGGGGTGGGGTGGGGGGGGTGTCTCAGTCTAAAATGGGTTAAAAACAAATCACTAAATGAGGCAGTGCACAACAAAACCTACAAAAATAAGACTGTCTGATCAGTAGACTCTGATCAGCTTATACATCCACCCAGTATGGCAAGGGTTCTCGTTTATCCCTCTTTGGGCAGCCTGCATCACGAAAACACACCTATATTGTTTTGAACCCATTAAACCCCACTTTTATATAGTAAAACTGGGGTTTACGAGGGTATACATTATTTTTCTTATTTGTGCTTAAAAACATAGATTATGGGTACTCGTTAGAACCGCCTCGCAAACATAGATGTGGGTACTCATTAGAACCGCCTTGCCGAGGCGGTTCTAATGAGTACCCATAATCTATGTTTTGAGCAGAAATATGAAAAATATCAGCATTTTTCATCTGAAATTTTTCAGTTTTTGGAGGAGAAATTTTCTATATATTTGAATAGGCATGTTTTCATAATGGGAGGCTGTAGTAGGCATATGCGATCAGCAAAGACACTGATCAGACTGCCCAGATGCACAGGCTGATCTGAGTCTTTGCTGGTCACTCAAGTCTTGTAGGTTTTGTCATGCGCTAGCCCAAATCAAAATACATACGAGGGTCATGCAAAAAGTTCTGTCACTAATAGGCTTCTTTAGTTTTATCCCAGGTATATTTTAAAATGCTTCACTACATTTGAATGGTGTGTTGAATAGCTAACAATACCCGTTTACTTCGTGTAAATTGCTTTCCAACTGACCAAGTTATTTCAAACTGAAATAGATGCAGTCATATACACTGACCAATTTATTTGTTACATTGGAACATGGACCAGAAGACTGAAATTGGTAGCTGTATTAAATGCCACATTAGGCTTAATATAGATTCAGAGCAGATATTTAATGAATTGTGTGGTATATATGGACCTCAGACCATTTCAACGCACACAGTTTTAAGGTGGGTTAAATCTTTTAAAGCTGGGAAGCTTTCTGTTGAAGATGATACCCGTCCTGGAAGGCCTAAAACCTCTGTTACCAAGGCTAACATCGCTGCTGTAAAGATTGTGGTCGAATAGGATGCGCGATTGTCAAAGATATAGCTAGTTGTATTGGCATATCAGAAGGCAGTGTGCAAACAATTCTGAAAAAGCATTTGGACCTGAGAAAGGTTTTCACTAGTTGGGTACCTCATTTGCTCACTGAGGAGCAAAAGACACAACGCCTTAAATGTGCCCGGGAATGTTTGAAAACAAACAAAGGCTGTAATAGTCGGGTTATTTCTAACTTGCTAACAGGTGATGAAACCTGGGTGCACATATCTGAGCCACAAAGAAGGGCTGATAATAAGCAATGGAAGTAAAAAGATCAAAAACGCCCATGTATTGCCAAGAGAACAATACGTTCGAAAAAGATGTTGTATGCAATTTTCTTTAATTCAAGTGGTCCAGTCGTTCAAGTGCCTTGTCCATCTGGTCATAGTCACTGGCCGATTCTATAAGAATTCTGTACTGAAGAAAGTGAGAGTTTTACAATAAGAAACGACCAAGCAAAGGATGGTCAGGTCCACCTTTTACATGACAAAGCCTCCTCTCATAAGTGTGTTAAGTCTTTTTTAGCTTCTGAAAAGGTGAAAGTTTTAAACCATCCACCTTATTCACCTGACCTGAGTCCCTGTGACTTCTTTTTATTTCCAAGGCTTAAGAAAATGCTTTCTGGAAATAAGTATACATCTAGAAATTCTCTTGGCAGCGCTATTTATCAGTGTCTCCAACAGATACCAAAAGAAGACTATCTGCTTTTCGCGACTGGGTAAAAAGGTTACAAAAATGTGTTTCAGTAAAGGGGGAATACTTTGAAGATTTGTAATAAAAATATGTTTGATAAAACGTAGCACTGAAGTAATCCGAACCCAGTGATAAAACTTTTTGCAGGACCCTTGTATGCACTGAAATTCCACATTCAAGATATCAACATAGTTTTGTACTGTATACTTTTTAAAGATGAATGAATACACCATATTTTGCAAAGAAAGATGGCTTTTGCACACAGGAAGTTGCCTGTCAAATACTTGAAACAGGAAACTGACAACATATATCTCCAGATAACGAGGTTTGTTTTTTTTTTCAACAAAAAGTATTGATATTTTTCTTATTTCCCTATGAAAACATGTGGGTACTTATTAGAAGTGTCTCAGTGAGGTGTTTCTAATGAGCAACCACAACATACAATGTATACTTTTTGTGGAGAAATAAGAAAACTATTTAGCTGATACCCACTCTTATCTAAAGCTATGTGACAGTCAACAATGAAACCTTTTGCAAATGGAGGCTGCTCTTAAAGGAAAGAATGCTCAAATGCCAAAACTGGTCCAGGCCATTGTTTTTCATAGTACAGTTCATGTCCTCTTCAACTGATTATGTTTTATGCTGTGCACTCAATGGGTATCTAAGCACCCAAGCTTTCTTCATGGGGACAGGGAAGACTCTGATCAGACTGGGCGGATGCCCAGGCTGATCTGAGTCTTCGCTGGGCGCACATGCCATTTTGTTGGTTTTGTCTGGCTCATTTAGCACAAAAATAGTTGAGTCTTCAACTAGGACAACTCAAACCCAGTATTGGAATGTATGGCATATTTAATTTTCTCTCTCAGGGTGGATTTCTTCTGGTAGTTTGGAAGCTTGAGCAGGTTGAAACAAGTGGATGACGTTGGGAGCCGTCCCACTGGGTCCCGCTTGCGAATGTTAAAGAAGCCCTTCAAAACACTTCCAACAGTGTCCCCAGTATCCTGGAAAAGATATAAAGAACACAAGTTACTATGTATAAACCTATGCACAGCAGTTTGTACAATACTGCACATGTCTCAGCGAAGACTGATCACCCTGCATTGCAGTCTGATCTGAGTCTTCACAGAGCACTCTGTTGCTGGCCAAGGATCCCAAGCATCTTCATGTGGACAATGAAGATTCTGATCAGACTGCACGGATGTAGGCTGATCTGCAATCTTCTAGGAAATGTATATGAAAAGAGCCTCAAGTGGACTGAATGCACCTGGTATATTTTCCAACATTTTTTTAGGGAATGTTTTTCTGCATGTCATGTCCCTTCTGAAAAGGGGTCAACTTTAAAAGGAAAGAATTTGCTCCCTATAGGAGCAAATTCTTTCCTTTTAAAGCAGATCCCTTTTCAGTAGGGAGCCAAAGCAATTTTGAAAGAGGTGTCCCCTTAAGGTGAACGGCTGCACCTTCCAGAGAGAGGATTTACTTCTTTATCGAAGAGCGTTACTGTTAGCTTTAAGAGTAGCTGAGAAAGAATTTATATGCCAAGAAAGCAACTTTTTCACTGCTAGTGCAGTCTTCCTTTGAAAAGGGAGGTAATTACAGATTATACTAGATAACACTGAATAAAAACATCACGAAGCACTGCTTGACAGCTTTCCACTGGTTTGTGCTGAAACTAGAAATGTCAGCATGCAATGACTATAGGATAATGTCTACAATAAGGGAATCCATGTAAGTCACTGTATGAGTTTCATTTGATTTGCATTAACCTATTTATGTTGAGTGGACTCTTCTACCACAACTTTTTGGATCTGCCTATTTCAAATAGCAGGGTGTCTGATTAGTTTGTATTATAACTATGTTTTAATGTATTTAAAGCAAACAAAGTAGACCCTGATCAGAAGTGGCAGTCTTCAGCATTTGATCTGGGTCTGCACTGTTTGTCAATTACCCTTTTAGGGGTCTCAAGACTAAAACAGGTTAATTTAATAAAACTCAAGTTATTGAAGCAAACCAATTTTTCAAATTCGTAACAATGTTTTCAGAGAAAACAGATGTCCCCTCACCAAATTTTCAGTTTTCCTACTGCTGTGAACTTGAAAATTAAGTCAAGGTCACCAAAATCTAATCAGTTCTTTATGTTCAAATTATATATCCATAAAAATTTGGTCATCCAACATTGGTTCACAGAGGTTTGTGCAGACAAGAAAGTATCACACCAACGAGATCTGTACCATAACCAATATGTCCCCTCCCGTAGGTTGGAGGATCATAATTAATCAGGTGCCACAAGTCATTTCATAACTCACAAATAAATGCAGTTTTCAACCTGATCCTAAGTTTATTTTGTCATGAAACCACCACACAAACTTCACTTGGATCAAATGAAAATCACACAAGCTAAGACAAGGGCACTTATTTTTAACACTTATCAGGGGCCATAACTCTAAAGTCTAAAATCAGCTGGATATCAATCCCATATACCATTATACACATGAACTTTCAATGAAATCCATAAAACACAGCAAGAGTTATCTTGTTGAAATAAAATATGGAATGTATGTATATATGCAAGATGATTTGGAAAAAAATAATATTCTACCATTGTGTGTATGGTGAGAAGTAAGTAAAGCTGGGAAAGAAAGGGTAGGAGAAGGGTATAAAAATTGGTTATAACAATCTTACCTGGTCATCACTGACTTCCACACATCTAATAGAGAATGGTGGCTCTAGATGGGCAAACCCCAATAATGGTGGCTTTGAACAACTTGTAACAAACTGAAATACAGTTAAAATGTACTCCTTTATCTCTGAATCTTACCAGTCCAATTTTAGAAAGTTGTGTCTGATAAAATCAATCAATTTAATATAAATGATGTGAAAAAGGCCCTTATGCCATATGCAAACAGCTAATGTCCAGATTAGCGTGCGCACCTGTGCAGTCTGATCTGGACATTCTTTGTTCATCGACATATACTACAGTATCCATTCATTCTGTAAGCAGACAACGGAGGCCCAGATCAGCCTGTGCGAATGGGCCCTTTTCGTGCATTGTGCATCATAAAACAGTTAACCCTTTCACCCCTGAGTTTCTGTAATGGACTCTTCTGTCTTTGAATCTGGACACATCCATTATTGCAAATAGGGATACCAAAATTCTAGATCAGAATGGCAAACAGTGTGGATCCTGATGAGACGGCTCATGATGAGCCGTCTCATCTGGATCTATACTGTTTGCACAGATAGATGTTTAGGTTTACCAGGCTGAAAGAGTTAAGAGGAATATCAAAATATAAATATCTTTCTTATTTCTCAAGGAAAATGTACACTGGGTACTGAGACACTTCAAATGAGTACTCATAACATGTTTTCATGGAGAAATAAGACAAGTATCAATGTTCACTGAGAAAAAGAACAAGAATTGTTTTACAGAGCTATGATGATATGCTAAACAACTATTTTTGCATAAATACCCATGCATATACCTTTTAATGTTGTTGTGCTGTGTTGAGGTTTTACAGCCAAGTCAATCCACTGGGGTCCTGTCGAGCCAGATAAGTTTACCTAATCACACTTTTTCCTGGGCAGGCTTAGTCTTCTAAGCAGTTTACCAGTACTTGTGCACATTCTTTCGCAAGAAACTGACAACTACCCTTCTCGAAACAACTGAGGGGAGAAAATATATTTCAGGATCATACACCATGAAAGAATGGTGCCTGACCAGCGGGGATTGAACCCGCAACCTCCTGATCTCCTCCCACTGAGCCACCGAGGCTGGCATACCTATTTGAAGCCATGAGTTACATGCAGTTTGAATATGGTTAAGTGCTTAACCCTTGCCTTGCTGAAAAAATTAAGATGCCACGCTCACTTCTAATCGTCAGCCAATCACATTGCTTGTTCCAGGTTGTTGACACAAGTTCACATAGTGAATGACAAACAGTGCAGAGCCAGCTCAGTTGGATTCTTAAAAGCAGACTGATCTGGATCTATACTGTTTTCAAAGGTGCTGTATATCCAGACTCAGCTGGACAAGGGTTAAAATCCTCATAACTATTTTCATAATGTCATGCGACAGAACACTTCTGCCCTGGAATACATATTTTGTCTAAATTTTTGTTCAACGTCATTCTTGCCTTCCCAGAGTAATGTCACTGTATACAAGATACTAAATGGGCGATGCCATGCGAAAGCATGTCTTCGGGCATATGCAAACAGTGAAGGCCCTGATCAGACTGCGCAGTCTGATCAGGGCCTTCACTGTTTGCTAACAGAATCATCGGATACTACAGAATGTGTGAATGGAGAGCAAATGCTCTCAGGCTGATCTGAATACGCACATTTGCCTATGCTCCAAGACATGTTTTTTGCTTCACGTGGCCCAAATGTGACATTTTTATGATTCTGTGGCTTTTCAATGTCACTTTTACATGAAGGCATGATAAAGAAAGGTTCTGTGCAATGACGTACTGTACAGTCATAAGGTGAGTTCCACCTCTGACAGGATTCAAACCCCAGACCTCGTCATCACCTGCCAAGCCATGTGGATGCTTCCACAAGTGGCAGAAAACAGTTGATATTTTACACCTTTGTACAGGTAAAAATACAGGAAGGGTTATAACTAATGTTGTGAGAACTTCTGACCAGACCCCATTGTCATAAATGAAGAATAAAATATCTTCACACTAGACATACAAGTACAAAGTATTATATATAGTTCATAATGATACTTTGCAGTGACAAAGTAACAAACCTTAAGAAAAGCTGCTCTGTCAACTGGGGTGAAGTCTTTCTCTATAATGTCCCAGAGCCAGTTGATCACCTTATGGTTGTTATGGTAACCACCATAATACTGGGTATGTCGCCTACAAATAAATGTTTAAATGATTTATGAATCATACTATTTTTAGCGTCCTCTAAGAAAACATAGCAGACAACAAAATGGTGATCTTACGTTTCCCAGAAAATTGGGCTTGACTTTTCATGTGAATTGCCTCCTTAGGAGACAATTCATATCAAATGTCATCCTATTTCTGGGAAATAAATCAGATTATTCACATAAACTGTCAAACCATATTTCTTGACATTTCCGGAGAAAATTCACATTAAAAATGTCAAAGCCTATTTCTTGAAAAAAAATAAGAAAAAAAAAAATTGTAAAATGTTGACTACCGTAAAAGGCCTGAGAAAACAGTATAGACCTAGCTCAGACACCGCAGAATGGTAAAATAGGTTAATACTGTACTTCTATTTAAATCCAGGAGGTTAAAAGTTACAGTTTTAAGCTGCATAATGACAAAACCCTTAAAGCGCAAGTCACTATGGCAGCAGATTATATTCTAAAATACATTTTTCCTGACAATGCACATGAAATGTCAAGCTTGTTGTCTCTGAAAAATAAAATAATAGAATTTTCTCTGCTACAATTCTGAGTGGCGCGTTCAGTGTTAAAGTACATGTATACTTGAACTGTGCATGACAAGCAGACCATTCACATGAAATGTCAAGACTTATTTTCTCTGGAAAAAAAAAATGTTAAGAAAGTCGTCTGCTACAAATTTTGCTTGGCATTTTAAGAGTTAAAGTTTCTACCTCATATCTGCTACATCGAGATCTGCTGTGTCTCCTGAGATTAATTTCTGCAGTTCAGGTGATGAAAACATGTCTAACCAATCAGGATTCACCACTGATTTAAATCCTCTGATAAATGCTATAGTCTGATCCTTGATCTGTCGATACATTCTAAAATGGGCCATCAGGTGGACATAGCGTATCCTGCAAATTAGAAAAATATTGTGTGCTAATCATATTTTACACATTAGTTTTGGAAGGTCACACTTCTTCATAACATTTTGACCCAATTATTTATTTATTTATCTTTTTTTTTAAATTACAGCTCCAGAACAGATGCCTTCTAAAAACACACACACACACACACACACACACACACACACACACACACACACACACACACACACACACACACACACACACACACACACACACACACACACACACACACACACACAAAAGTTGATTCTTTTCTTTTTCTCCAGGAAAAAGTATATTGTGGATACTCAATAGAAGTGCCTCGCTAAGGTACTTCTAATGAATATCTACATCTATTTTCTTGTATACACAAGAAAACTAATTTTGTAAACAATCCTCTTAAATTGAGCTATGAAATATTTTAGTGTGCAATAAAAATCATAGCAACATTGTATCTTTACCTGGTATAAAAGAAAAAAAGCGTTTGAGGAGCACAAAACTAAAAAACTTCTTTGTTGGCTGGTTAGGAGTTTTACTATTAAGGTCACGTTGAGCCGGTCAGTTTGCCTAACAACATTTTACCTGGGCAGACTTAGTCCTCAAAGTGGTTAACCAGTACTTGTGCACACTCTTTTCCCAGAAACTGAAAACTTCCCTTCTTGAATAAACACGAGGGAGAGAATGACCACAGAAAATATTTCATGATCAATCTCCACAAAAGAATGTTGCTGGACCGAGTGTGGATCAAACCCACGTCCTCCTGATCACAAGTTGGAGGAGCATCCGTCTAAGCCATCAAGGTAAAAAAATATAAATGTTAAACTATAATACCCTGCCATTATCATGTCACACGCAGATAACTCTGTCAAACATTAACGAAATTTGCCCATTAGCAATTCCAAACCAGATCTCCTTCATATCAATGCATGTACCAAGTTTGGTTAAAATCCCTTGACATTTACTCAAGTTATCTTCCGGAAACGAAAATATGGGCATGTCTTGGGCAGATAACTCTGTCAAAATTTTTCCAACTTTGCCCATTAGCAATCCCAAACCAGAACTTCACAATATCAATGCACACACCAAGTTTGGTAAAAATCCACTGATGTTTACTCAAGTTATCATCTGGAAAAGAAATACGGATGGACAGACATTCCAACAATTCGGGTTTAGGGACTATGTCCAATGGTAAATTTCCATAGGGTTTTAAGGGCTACAAGCTCCCTAACCCAAAGGTTTATAATGTATATTAACGGAATAAAGCATAATGTGGTTACAAAATTGAACTCCCAAACCCAATTGTTGGCTTGGACGGAGTTAAGGACTGACTGGCAGACGGACGGACGTTCTTACGAGAGGTACTTTATGAGGTTATTCCTTTGATCTTTCTTTGATCTTCTTTAACCCCACAACTACCATTTTTTATCTATTTTTAACCCCACAACACCAATTTTTACCAATTTTTAACCCCACAATGACGGAATAAATTGACACCCATACAAACGCTAACCTCGGAATGTACCTGGCGTATATACAGACACACGGATGTCCAACGTGAAACCATAATACCCTGCCACTATCGTGTAGCGGGGTATATAAAAAAAAAAAATTCTTAATGCAAATGGATACACCTATAAGATTTGCCATCATTTTGCAAAAAGAGACAAATTTTGCAGACAAAAACAGCATTCCCATTCACATACCATAGTACGTGATTCACGTAGAGAATCTGCCAAAGCGTACAAAATTGTTGGTATCTACGTACAAAAACCGTACTGCATATATTAGTGCATGTATAAATTGCAACATTCGTACGTCCTGCTTGAGTCAGTTTTCTCTCATTAGCATCCTTTTGAATATTAATAAAGCATCGAAACACTGTGATTGCCAGCAGACAATAACTAATGCGTACGGCCAGTGCATAGAAACAGATCGAGGATCGTTACAGCGATCACGGCATTTAATTATATTCTTAATGAGAGGGATGAGATAATTGTTCATTGATTATTGCGTACGGTCTTTTTCGCATTATTCAATCACTGACGACCATGTGGTTTATATCCCAGAGGGATATCTTGATTGTGCTTTACCTAGCCAAAACACGTGGTCGGTTTGAAACGCTTCAACAAAGATGTCACAAGCTAGCATTCTGAGGTTCTTCAGCTCAAACTTAGCGGAGAAAGGGGCGCAAAAGCGCAAATCTTAGGACTTTACTGAAGGCCCCTCTGCCACCAAATCACTGTAATGCTAAGGTTCTAATGAAGACATTCAGCATGATGCTGGTGGCGACAATGAGTCCCAAAGGCAAAATGAAAAAGTCGGTCATAAAATATTGTTTTCATACAATCTTCCCGGTACTGTACAACGCATTGAATTACCTCAAAATATGTGTACCCTCAAAAAGTGATCTGTACCCCCAAATGCTAAACCCAAGGGGTACATGTACCCCTAAATCAAAATGTGAGTGGGAATGCTGAAAAATGAAATTAAAGTAAGAAAATTCTTCATTTAAGTGTTGTCCCTCATGAACATTGACAAAGAGTGATATTTACCTGACTGTTGCATAACATATAGGCAAAAATGTAACCTTGTCCGATGACCTGAGACTTCTGGTTACAATTTTCTATTTAACGTAATGCACCTGGGAACCAGAAGCCTGAGGTCACTAGGTAAGGTTACATTATGATCTATAGTTACTCCCATGTAATAAACAGACAAAATCTGACTTGAAAAAAAAAAATATTTACTTCTGAAAAGAAACATTTTTATTTCTGAGTGTAATTGTTTGAAAAATTATCCATTAGGTATGTATTTGGTTAAAAAAAACTTACACACTTTTTACAGTATGGAACTACATGCTTTCATTTTATATATATATATATATATATATATATATATATATATATATATATATATATATATATATATATATATATATATATATATATATATATATATTCAGCAAAATGTCAGTTTTTATAGCCAGCAAACAACCTATAAATACCTATTCTCTGCTGTCACTGATATGGCCTTGCCCCCAGGTACAAGTTCATGGGTTTCTAGTTTACCCATACAATCCTCATCACAACAGAAAGAGAGCTCTAGATCACCAACATCTCCATCATAATGCTGCAACAAAAATAGATTAAGGGGAACTAATACTCTTTCAAGGAAGACAATTCTGGCAAAACTGGGTTTGCCCCCTCCTAATAAAGGGCTCTAGTCTAAAAGAAAAGAATCTTTTCTTTTAGAGTAGAGCCTATATCTCAGAAGGGAACTAGTGTTCAGAAAAGCACAAGCGCCTCACTGAGGGGCTCCTAATGACTAGTCTAAGGCTGGCTAATCAGATTGATTGTGTTGGGGTTTAACAACACATCAACCCTTGTGGGTCATTTTGTGTTGTCTCCCAGAGAAAGGGAGAAAAGAGAAGAGATAGCAGAAGAGATGAAAGAGAGGGACAGGGAAGAAAGAGGAACAGGAATGAAAGTGAAGAAACAGAAGAAATAAAAACATCACCTCCCTACCCTTACCTGCTACAAGGATAGCAGGCCTTGCCCAACTGTAAGCCAATATCAGCTGGACGCCCCGGTGACATAAGATACATGACACCTTTGCACCACCAGACCACCCCCAGCTGGCTAATCAGAGTTGAAAAGATAATCGATTACCAGTCCTGCCACTGTGATCAATAATCGATTAGTAATCGCTTAAGGTTTGGTCATAATTTTACCTGTCTGAGCATAACCATTCTATATGTTATACTTTATTGTATGTATTTGCAAACGCGGCGTCTCATCAGGGTCTACATTGTTTGCCACTTATCAATCTATTTTAGACAACAATGGGTAGTAAATTGTACTTGTTCAAATTTTAGATAAAGTATGGTAAGGAGTTGAGGTGTCTGAATACTAAGGGTAAATATAGTAAAGAATCAAACACAGAAATCAAATGATCGATTATTAGCAAATCTGTAATGATAAGCATTTTTGTGGAATTTATCGATCAATTAATTGATTATCGAATTAATTGTGCCAGCCTTAGAGTAGTCATATGTTTTCATGGAGAAATAAGAAAAATAACAGTACTTTTCAGTTGGAAAAAAAGGTGCCTTCTTTCAGGCTATTTTATCAAATATCTTCGTCGCCGGCCTCGGTGGCTCAGTTGGATGCGCCGTCCGACTGGAGACCAGGAGGTCGCGGGTTCAACCCCCGCCGAGGTCGGCAACATTCTTTCGTGGAGATTGATCATGAAATTTTCTACATTCATTCTCTCCCTTCCGCTGATTCAAGAAGGGCAGTTGTCAGTTTCTGGCGAAAGAATGTGCACAATACTGGTTAACCGCTTAGAGGACTAAGGCTGCCCAGTAAACGTGTGGTTAGGTAAACTGACCGCGCTCGACATGACCCCACTGGGTTGACTGGGCCGTAAAACCTCAACACAAACAAACAATCAAATATCTTCACCTTCATCAACCACAAACTTAAAATCACTGAAACAGACATGTTAATATTTCATTTTTCACACCTTTCTTATTAAAATAAAAGGTGGGAAAATATATGTTTCTAAAAATAGACTTTTCGGATTAGTCGTCTGTAATAATTCTTTCAGATAATCAGACACAAAAGGCAGAAATGACTGACGATTGATTATAATCGATCATTGGTGGTAACACTGTAGGCCCTGACCAGACTGTGTGAATGCACAGACTGCTCTGGGCTTCACTGGCTGTCTGCAAACATCCCAAAGACATCTTTTTCAACGGCAGAGCTCATTCATTTATAAGAAACCATATGTTTATCTTTATTTGTTTTCTTTTCTTTTCTTTACTTCTGACTGATCAGCGAATCATCTGAAGTTTGTATTATAAACAATGTTCATGCCAGGTTGGCACAGTAAACTTATAATGCATTATTTGGCAATCAAAGTGACAACTAGACCACTTTAATTGTTGCTTGCATTGAGCTGATAATTTCACATCTCCATTAGAAAAGTGGCACTGAGACAGTTTTAATTATGAGACACTGTCTCTGGTCAACTTGCAAGTTATGACCGGGTACCAGTTGGCTGTAGCCAAATGTCTTCTAAAGCATTTGGCTACAGCCAACTGGTACCTGGTCATAACTTCTGTCAGTATAGGATAACCTGCCGAGAATTTGCCAATTTTTAATTGGATCCTAGTCAAATATAATACAGGTTTGCACCTCTGAACTTAGAGAGACAAATCGGCCCCGGTCAACTTGTCTCTTATTGTAAATTCAGTCTGTATTGGCTCATAAAAATATCAAAAACTTCTGTCATTTTCAACTCAGACCTAGTTTAATATCATGCAGTTTTGCTCCTTGGAACTTGGTCAGTAAGGTACCGAGATCACTCAGCTTCGGCCAACTCGTCTCCTTTTATAAATTTGGTCCGTTTTGCCTCATATTCTTGCCAGGGGTTCCACCCTTTTCGACTCCATCCTACTGAAATATGATGCATTTTTGCACCTCCCAACTTGGACTATAACATATCGAAAAGTAATGCTGTTATAAATAGGAACATCATATTCCTATATATAACATGCATTACTTGCATGGTATACGCAGATGCACGTAATATGCAGCGAAATACGGTATGTAAAATATGAATACTTTTTTGGTTGAAAAAAAGAAAAAAAGAAAAAAGAGCCTTCTCTGGAGCAATGGGTAAATATGGTATTTAACTCTTTGCATGCTGGGTAATTTTGCATGCTTTTTTGTCTTCTGCGGATTTTTTTTTTTTTTTTTTTTTTTTAAATTACCTTTTTTACAAAAATCTTTCAGGAATACCATCAGAGTGTCAAACAGTTTGGATCCAGATCAGGCCCGACATTTTGTCTGGCCTGATCTGGGTCCGAACTGTTTGCAAAAGTTATCAGCAGACGACAAAAGTCGCCACTAGCGGGAAAAGAGTTAACAGCTGAAATGCAGACAGAAAAGAAATCTAGAAAACTTACTTTGATATAAGCAAGGTTTTTGGCAAGATCAGGATCTAGCGATGGTAGTTCATCCAGAGAGCTGTAGGTGGAGCTCTGTCCATGGCCTAACATCTGGGTGAGAAAGAAAGGAGCAAATGGTACCTCCACAACAATACCCTGAAATGAAAACATTATCTAGTGAGGGGAATGGATATGTTTTCAGTGGATAGGAGTCCGTGTTGGGAATCGACCAGAATTTCATAACTGATCATCGGTTTTGTAAAACTGACGGATCAGCTAAAAATAGATTTTTAGAATATATTCATTCTTATTTTAAGCCTCTTCCAAGTACTTATTCATAGCTCTAGATCGATAAGACTGGTATCCACATAATATTTTTCTTATTCTCCAAGGCACTTCTAATGAGTGCCCACAACATATGTTTTTGTGGAGAAATATGAAAAATATCAGTACTTTTCGACTGAAAAAAATGTGCCTTATTTCAGGCTATTTTATCAAACATCTTCACCTTTATTGACCACAAATCTAAACTGACCGAAACAGACAGGTTAGTATTCCATTTTTTTATAATATCTTTCCAAAAATAGATTTTTGCAATTAGTCCACTATAAAAATTCTTTCCGATCATCAGTCACAAGAGGCAAAAGTGACGGATGATTGATTATAATCCATCACCCGTGGAAACACTAGTAGGAGGAGGGCAACTCTATTAAAATGTCCCCTTCTGATAAGGGGTTTACTCTATAAGGAAAGAATTTGCTCCCTAAGGGAGCAAATTCTCTCCTTACAGAGTAGACCCCCTTTCAGAAGGGTATTAGTGTGCAGCAAACAGGAAGTCACAAATGTTGTATCTCTCTGAAAAATGGCAACAAAACCTCCAGGTAAAACCATTACCTTCATCCTGGTACTAACATCTCAATGTAAAATAGAGACAATCTGTTACAAAGCAGCCATTTAAACAAATTATTTTTAGCAATCCCTGGGCAAATTCTGCTGATGACAATTTAATGATATCTTTTTTCCCAGGAAATAGGATTTGAAATATCATACAGTCGCCCTAGGGAAAAAACTTGCATGAAGATTTTATTTTCTGGAGCAATAAGAAAAACATTTAAAAATGCTGTCTGTCATCTGCTGAAATTTAAAAAAACACACAAAAAAACAGATATAAATGCTGTATTTAAAATATCATGCAAAATGTTAATGAAGGTTGATGATTTGGTATTTTATGTCTCTTTCAACATTATGTCATATCGAGATGAAAGAAGGGCAACCATGAAAGGCTCTGTGCAATGAAGCACAGTACAGTCAAAAGCTGAATTCTGCATCCAGCAGGATTCAAACCCCAGATCTTGTGATCACAAGTCAGAAGCATTAACCATTTAGCCACTAGGGCCCAGCTGTTCAAAGCATCATTTAGCTTAAAGAGCTTATTATTTCAAGACGGTTAAAATAAGAACAAAGAATATGTTGAAATAACCTTTATCAACTCTTCCTGAGTGTTTTAACAAAGTAATAACTATTCACAGTGTTTAACATACACATAAAATAATTTGTGGCGTAAAGGTTGCAGATCAGTGGTTGGAAATTCGAAGAGATGCAATCAATAAGGAGATGCTTTCTCATCTTTTTATCCCACTGGTTTTTACATAGAAACCACCGCAAAGCAACACGGTGTATACACATGATGCTTGCTAAACAACATGGTACATACACATGCTGTTCTATTAAACAGCACACCGCAAAGTATCACGGTACAGACACATGATACCCGCCAAAACAAAACTCCGCAAAGCATTCCGGTATGTACACAGAATGCCCGCTAAATCATATACACCACCGCTGAGTAAATGGTGCATACACATCTACCAGCAAACTGTTGGATGAGAAAGCAGCTCCCAAATATATAACAAGATTTCAGTCAGAATCACATCCCTTCGGAATTTTCCGCCACCCCCAATCAGCAACAGCTAGATTGCATACTAGACTGGAATGTTCCTGCCCATGAGTTATCCAAATAATCCACAGATTTAAAAACAGCTTAGTCTTTCTGATATTGCAATTTATACTTAACACTCATGTATCTGATGATACACTGTAGAACATTAAAGCAGCATAACTGTCTTTCACCAAAATATAACACCATTACTTAATCCACCAGGCAGGAGAATGAAAGGACATGGATGACTGTTCTTTCTGAAATTATAAAAGAAACTGGGCGGCAGTATCCTACCACAAAATAATGACAAACATTGACATAATTATTTATTTTAACCATCTGAAATAATACATAGAGCTACTGTTCTTTAGCTGCAATACTAAATGGTTATTAGTGAATTAAGAATAAAAATTGGGAGGGAGGGCGGGAAAACTTTTTCCTTGCTGCAGCAATCAGCTGTCGTCAGAAAGAGGCTGTTGCACTGGGACCCAGCTGTGCAAAACACTTTCAGTATGTCTACATATAAGCCTGGAACCAATCCTTTACAGTGCTCAAAGGACATGTGTACTGAAATGACCTTACAAGTTGGTACAGTAATCAAAGTACTGAAACAACCCAAATTACCAAAAATGCGAACTGTACTTACTATTTTAATGCTGAAATAAATGGAGCCTATTGTAGATCAATATGCTGTATTATTTCAAGACGGTTAAAATAAGAACAAAGAATATGTTGAAATAACCTTTATCAACTCTTCCTGAGTGTTTTAACAAAGTAATAACTATTCACAGTGTTTAACATACACATAAAATAATTTGTGGCGTAAAGGTTGCAGATCAGTGGTTGGAAATTCGAAGAGATGCAATCAATAAGGAGATGCTTTCTCATCTTTTTATCCCACTGGTTTTTACATAGAAACCACCGCAAAGCAACACGGTGTATACACATGATGCTTGCTAAACAACATGGTACATACACATGCTGTTCTATTAAACAGCACACCGCAAAGTATCACGGTACAGACACATGATACCCGCCAAAACAAAACTCCGCAAAGCATTCCGGTATGTACACAGAATGCCCGCTAAATCATATACACCACCGCTGAGTAAATGGTACATACACATCTACCAGCAAACTGTTGGATGAGAAAGCAGCTCCCAAATATATAACAAGATTTCAGTCAGAATCACATCCCTTCGGAATTTTCCGCCACACAAACCAATAATTTGGTTTGCCCCAAAATTCCACCGCAAACAAAACTGGTGTTCACAACTGATCCTGCAGAGCCTCCCGAATGTCTAACATTAAAATATCAGAACCAATATCAGATAGATGTACGCCATCTGGTTTATATAAGCCCGGTGTGTCAGATGTAATTTCTGGATGATCAATAAAGACCCCCCTACCATTGTATTTTATAAAGCGACGAATCACTCTATTAATGAATTTTCGTTTGGATTCCATTTTGTCTGGAACCTGTGTTCCTGACCATACAATACGAGGCAACATAGCAGAAACGAAAATGGCACTGCTAGTGAATGTTTGAACTAGATTACTTAAGTCATCCTTCATATTATGGATCAAGACCACCCCTTTCTGATAAGCTAAGTCATTGGAACCAACATGAACCACTATTGCCTTTGGAGCAGCATTATGGAGAGCAGCATACTGAATCTTTGGTAGAAGCTGTTGCCATTTCATGCCGCCCTGACCCATCCACTTGACTTTCTGAACTTTGGAAGCGCCAACCGTACTTTCAAGCTGCCTGGTTCTGGCTCGGGCTGCTAATCTATTTATGTAGGAGTCCCCTACCAACCATACATCTGGAAATCAAAATTTATGATGCAAATTATCAATAGGGCTAAGGAGCAATGAGCAAGTCCGCTTTATAGTCTTATGTACTTGAGAAATGAATTGGACTGCCATCTGCCCATTTTCTTGATAGTCTCATACGATACGCCTTTGCTGGCTAACCACGAAGCGGCCCCAATACGGAAGGAATGCGTTCTGAAATGTGTTGTTGGTAGATTCAGAGCAGTTATAGCTTTATTTAAAACTGCCCCAAATTGATATCTTGTAAGAGGTTGCCCATTAATATGACAAAAAAGATATACTGATTTGTGAGGTCTAATTTTGAGAAACGCTTCCATGGCCAATAATGGACATTCTGTAGATTCAATAGCTGGAATGTCAATTATATATGGTTTTCCTGTTTGATTGCATTTGGCCTTACACTGGCGGATTCGTAAAATATTTTGCCCAGCTTTGGTGGTACATAATACATCAGATACTTGCAATGGTTGATCAGATTGCTGTGACGATGTAAATACCAACTCACTAACACGGAACAAACCAAAAAATGCCAAACGGTAAGCTGCTCTAAATAAAAGTGTTTCATACTCAGAAATGCAGATATTCCCCAAAATTTTACAAATAGCAACCAGAGTATTATACATAATTGGCATACGGTTATCAGGATTGGCTCTAAGACGCTTGTAGCCTTCAAGCATTTTTGAAATGGCAAAAGTGGAAGTGCTATCAAAATTATGGTTAATTTTATGTTGAAAGCTAATAGCAGATATGTGCATGGCAGCTGTTGATGGGGCATAACCATTGTGGAAAAGATAAGTAATATAAGCATGAATATGAGTTTCAGGTACTGGCCACTGCAAAGGGAGAGCATAATTAGATCTAAAAGTTGAAAAGTTTGCCAATGCAGTAGCATATGCATGACGGGTATTAACTGACAAACTTGCAGTCACAAGCTGGTGGGCTCGTGATTGAAGACGCTCCAAAGATGGTCTGGAACAGGCTCTGGCTCTGGTTCGGCCTCTGGGGCCAACTGTCGAAAGCGATTCATCTGCAAACGAGATAAACTGTCCGTCACGGCATTCCGAGAAGTTGATAAATGTTCCGCTTTGAGAACAACATTCAGCTGCAAACATTTTAATGTAATGATTCTGACCAAGACCATGACATACTCTGCCTTTGACGTTTGTGAATTCAAGATATGAACAACTGCCTGATTGTCACATTTGAATAGAATCTTTTTGTTGCTGAGATGCTGACCCCAGATTTCAAGAGCAACAAAAATGGGGAACAATTCAAGTACTGTAATGTCATCAGTAATACCGCGGTGAAACCATTCAGCAGGCCACAGACCATATGTCCATTTTCCCTGAAAATAAGCTCCAAAGCCTTTACCATAACTTGCTGAACTGTCCGTAAACAAACATAAGTCAGCATTTGACAGCCAAAACCTGTCATGAAAGACAGAGACACCATTAAACGATTTGAAAAATGTCAGCCATGTTTGCAAATCTAACCTCATTGCCTTGGTAATCCGAATATGATGATAAGGCTTTGTAATACCCCTTGTAGCATTTATCAGCCGGCGGCAAAATGGACGACCAGGAACGATAGCCCGGCACATGAAATTCAGTGAGCCAAGAAGAGACTGCATAACCTCCAGTGTAATACTGGACTTATGTAATATTTCTTCAATAAGACTTTGTAGTTTCATAATTTTGTCCTTTGGAATTCGTACCTCCATAAGAATTGAATCAAGTTCAAATCCCAAGAAAATGATGATTGTTTGAGGCCCTTCTGTCTTTTCATCTGCAACAGGCACGCCCATTTTTCCACAAGTCTTGAAAAAGGAAGTCATAATTTCTTGACAGTCAGTTGTGCCAGCTTCACCCCCAAACAAAAAATCATCCAAGTAATGTTCAAGTTCACCCACTGTGCATGATTCTCTTACAGCATAATGTAAGAAAGTGGCAAATTTCTCCCATAATGCACATGAATATGAAAGTCCAAAAGGTAAGCAACGGTCAAAGAAATATTGACCATCAAACATAAAACCTAACACGGGAAAATCATCTGGGGAGATAATCATTAGGCGAAATGCATTTTTTATATCAGCCTTGCCTAGCAGAGCACCTTTTCCCAATTTCTGAATCATTTTAACAGCTTGATCAAATCTAGTATATTGGACACTGCAAAATTCAGGGTCAATATAGTCATTGATTGAATCCCCCTCTGGATATGATAGATGGTGTATTAAACGATATTCACCTGGCTGTTTTTTGGGTACCAAACCCAGAGGAGAAACCCTAAAATCAGTGAAAGGTACAGTTTGAAAAGGGCCAGCAACTCTTCCTGCTTCCAATTCTTTCGTGATTTTTTGCCTGACAATATCAGGGGCTTTATTTGCTGAAGGTAAATTTTTTGATATGACCAATTTTCGAGGACCTTCAAAGTTAATGTGAAAGCCATTTTTAAACCCATTTTTCAACTCTTCCACTGTTTGTCTGTCTGGATATTCTTGCAATTCCTTCTCAAAGGCAGATAAATCTACAGGAGTGGAGCCGAGCTCAAATTTATTTCCGTTTGAATGGACCATGAAAGGAGGACCTTTGAGTGTGATCTATTTCAGTGTTCTTATTTGCAGTGAATGCATTCTGTTGTAAATTTTGACTGTGTCTGGGACATTGGTTTTCAGAATGGTCCCCCTTACATGCCAAACAAACATGAGAAAATCTACAATTTTTGAAATAGCATTTGCCTTTGTTATAATCAAAACATACGCCAAGTGCAAGACGAGACTGATTTGAGTGGCCAGCAAAGCTAGGCTTAGATTGAAAGGTAGTTGTTTCTAGCTTGTTTGTGTTTGTCATTAATTTAAGCCACAAATCTGAATAAATTTTATTCCACGGCTCCTGTTTTAAAGCTTGCCTTGTCCTAAATTCAGCATCATATTCTCGCCATGCAAAATTTTGACACCTGCTTTCAGCCTCTCTGATGGTGCTCAGGTACTGAATTAATTCAAAAACTTTATCCTGATACTTTTTCAAATATATAGTCATGAATATTAAAAAAGCATCTGTCCACTCCCTGATATTGGTTATTTCTTTTAATACTTTAGGGCGTGTTTGAATTTGGCCATGTTCATTTATAAATAAATTACCAGATTCCTCCCCACGCCTTTTTTGATTTTTCTTTAACAGAGAAGCCAAATTTATATATTCATTTTTCCATATCTTAATACAAATATCTTGCGGAACATGCATCGCAATATCATCATCAGCACAACATACATCCGGCATCTGAAAGTCAGACTGAGTGTTTTGTGCAATTGTTTGTGCTAGAGGGGTCCCCTGAACCCCCAAAGCACTAGTCCAAGTATTTAACATACTGGACCCTGTAGCATTAATCTCAGGTGAGTATGACACTTGGTTACCTGACTGTTGAACCCCGCCATCACCACATAACCTTACAATTTCTGGTGTTCCTGTTGCCCCTGGTTGAGGGCATGGCTCATCTGCTGCTGTTTGTTGCTGATTTTGTTTTGCTTGGCCCCTAGCCTGACCCTTCCTAGCCCTCTTTCTAGGTGGCATGATTATGGAGGCACCAAGATAATCTCAAAATTGGGCTTGAAATGTTCAAAAAGTTGAAAAATTTGCCAAAAAACTGGACTGAAAACTTTTTCCTTGCTGCAGCAATCAGCTGTCGTCAGAAAGAGGCTGTTGCACTGGGACCCAGCTGTGCAAAACACTTTCAGTATGTCTACATATAAGCCTGGAACCAATCCTTTACAGTGCTCAAAGGACATGTGTACTGAAATGACCTTACAAGTTGGTACAGTAATCAAAGTACTGAAACAACCCAAATTACCAAAAATGCGAACTGTACTTACTATTTTAATGCTGAAATAAATGGAGCCTATTGTAGATCAATATGCTGTATTAATGACAAATTTGCTAACTGTTGTAGCTAAGGTATTTTGTTATTTTCAAAGACATGGATATTTTTGATGCAAAAATGTAAGTAGCTTTTGCAAAAGCTACTCACATTTTTTCAGTAAAAAATATCAATGTATTTATCATATTTCAAAATGGAAATTTTAACTTCACGTTAGCTTACAACTTCCATAAGTTTTGAACATTTGAGCCCTAGACACTTCCTGTTAACACAGGACTTCTTAAGAAGGAGTGTTGATGATAATCTTACCTCATAAATAGCCTTTGCTAACATCTTGCCAACAAACTCAAACAACAATAGATGATTCTCTTGAATATATGAGGTAGATGAGGGATACAACTTCTGCTCACTGGTCACCTGGCAATAGATAAAATTCGACAAAAGGGTGAATAAACTTAAGCTCACTGATTACTTAGCAACAAATAATGCATTACATGAATGATACATATAACTTCTGCTTGTTGGTAACCTAGTAACAGATTTTAAATGAGGTGAACAAGGAATACAACATCTGCTCACTGGTCACCTAGCACCAGACTTTAAATAAGTATAATGAAGGATACAGATTCTACTCACTTGTCACCTACAAGTACAAACAGATAATTTATAAGGCAAATGAAGGATACAATTTCTGCTATCTTGTTGTCTAGCAAATTCTGTTCTCTCGCTACCTACCAACAAATATGCTGCACAAGAGGTATATATCTTCTGCTCACTTGTCACCGTATAACAGAGGCAAATGAAGGACATAACTTCTGATCTCCTGTCACCTAGCTGCAGATAACAAAGGTAAGTGAGGGATATAATTTCTGCGCACTTGTCACATAGAAACAGATTTTATATGATGCAAATGAGGAATATAGCTTTAACCCATTTCTTACCTAGCAACAGATGAAATATGTGGTAATGATATAACTTCTATACAGCAACCGCAATTGTATGAGATTAAAGATGGACTAAGGTATGCTCCCTTCACTTAGCAACATTTTATGCAGATGATGATGGGTATGATGTCTGTTCACTTGTCATCTAGCAACAAATAACAGATAAGGTAGACGTATGATATAACCTCTGCTCACTTGTCACCTAGCAACACATAATAAATTAGATAGCTGATGGCTAGAACATCTGTTCAATGGTTCGCAAAAGATAATTTATAAGGTAGACTTGACTTGACAGTACAAAGTTTTACCAACCTTAAACAAGTTGAGTGATGGATCAAACACTTTAGTAATGGTCTCTTCTAAGAATTCTTTAAATACACCATCCTGGTCTATCCCAGCTTCATCAAGGCCCTGCTCATTGACAAATCGCACCCTTATAAGGCCCTTCATAGACTTAGCAGGCAGCTGGGCTAGCTGCCGGTAACCATCCTGAAAGTTTAAGATGTATATGAGTCAGGATATACCCTGCCTTTGCAAACAGTATAGATCCAGATCAGTTGGCTTCTAAAGAAGCCAACTGATCTGGATCTGCACTATTTGTCATTCAGTATGTGAATTTATATAAAAAATCTGGATTAAGTAATCTGATTGGCTGATAATTAGAAAAGGGTGGGGCTTCTTGATTTATTCAGCTTCACAAGGGTTAATATATATGAGAGCCAAGATATCATAGCTCCAGATAAGAGGAGTATCTAGAGAAATATTTACCATATTCGACCTAATTACCGCACATACCCCTATAAGCACACAGTCAAGCAATTCCGTAGTTTTCACATTACAGCAAGCCTATTTTCTCTCTACTTCTTTATAAAGGCATATGTTGGGGTACTCATTTGATTTGCATCGACTTGCTGATGCAGTTCAAATGAGTACCCACAACATACGCTTTTATAAAGAAAATCAGAAAAAATCGCATAAGTATCATTAGATAATTCTTTCCCTGATCTTTTTTTAGGGTACCTTTTGTATAGGTGAATACATATTTTACAAGTTTTTCCAGTAGTTTTGAAAAACCTAAGCGCACGGTGCGGTAAATAGGTCAAATACCGTATTTCTCCAAGAAAACATGTTGTGGGTACTCACTAGAAGCACCTCAGCAAGCAGCTTAATATGTTTTCTTGGAAAAAGAAAATACAGTCGACTCTCGTTATCTCGAACTCCAAGGGACTCTATGAAACACTTCGAGATATCCGTAGTTCGACATATCAGATTTACGGAACTGAGGAAAAAACAATTAATCGAACAACCACCTTTAACAGAATGAATACGTAATTTGACTCCTAAGTTAGAGATATATTGAAAATATTGTGGAAAAGAGGAGAAATTGCTCCTAAGGAGCAATTTCTCCTCTTTTTCACAATATTTTATTGACTGTTGGTAGACCTCTGTGTTAAAACAGGGACCAGATTATCACTTCGAGATAAGCGGTTATTCGAAATCAGCGAGTTCGAGATAACGAGAGTCGTCTGTATTGATACTTTTGGTTGAAAAAAGTGCCTTATCTGGAGTTATGCATGCCTCTATTCCAGATAAATATTTTTTCTTATTTCTCCATGAAAACAGACTTTGTGGTTACTCATTAAAAGCACCTCAGTGATGCACTTCTAATGAGTACCCTTAACATATGTTCCTGTGGAGAAATAAGAAGAATATCAATACTGTTTGGTTGAAAAAAACAACCTGTCTTAAACAGTCTTGAACTATGGATATACAAAATGAATCTCTCTTTAACTGTCACTGATGGATTGGCACAAAAAAACGGCTCTTGCAAGAGGTGAACATTGTGGAATTTTATGCATTGTTAAAAAAAAAAGGAATGGACGATTTTCCTTTTCTAAGGTGTTTTTCGATCTATAATTGTGATGTTACTGATCATAACAAACATATAAGCTACACTGTAACAGTTTCAAATGAAAAATAAATAAATAAAAATTACCAAACAGATGAAAAAGTTGTAAAATGCTAAAACCAGCATAATGTTTCCTTCACTTTAAGTGTATCAGTCAGATGAAAAACAATAATCAAGGATTAGATCAACTTTTTTATCTCAAAGTAAAACTTCTGGTCCCTTCGAGTTTGAGATAATGAGAGTCGACTGCATTCTAAGATGATGATGAATTTGTGTTTTATGTATCTTTCAAAGTATTACTATTGCACTGAGCAATGGAAGGGTGATCATAAAAGGTTCTTCAAAGAAGACCTGTAAAGTCATATGCTAAATGGTTAAGATGTATGTGAATATAGGATTAGAATATGGGACCTTTTGATCTAAGTGGGGAACTGCTAACCTATAATTAGAGATTCAAATGATGATTTTGTTATCGCCTACTGTATCATGCTGAAACTCCATTATGCGTCGGAAGATGGTTATTCTAATAATCACCATGATATATGAGCCAGCACATGACAAAACCTACAAAATAGCATGTGCTCCCAGTGAGGATTCAGGGCCCAGTTGTTCAAAGCTAACGATGTCATTAGTTAACGAATCGTTAAAATTTACATCAAGTGATACGCAAATATGCTGAAATTTTTTGCTGAAAAAATGTGAGTAGCTTTTGCAGTGCAAAAGCTACTCACATTTTTTCAGCAAAAAATATCAGAATATTGTGTATTGAATCTGCTAGAACAGTTAACGAAATGACCCTTAACGAGCTCGTTAAGCTAACGACGCTTTGAACAACTGGGCCCAGATCAGCCTGGGCATCCCCCCAGTCTGATCAGTCCGCTGTCTGCATGAAGACAGCTTGGGTCCTTAGCTACCCATTGAGCATACAGTGAAGACTCTGATCAGACTGGGTGGATGCCCAGGCTGATCTGAGTCTTCGTTGGTTGCACATGGCATTTTGTTGGTTTTGTCATGCGCTGGCTCATACGTTTTTGGAGAGAAATAAGAAGAATATAAACAGTTTTAGGTTGACAAAAAAATTGTCTTGACCAGAGCTATGCTTGATAATGATGATGACGACAGTTTGGTACTTTATGTCCCTTCCAACATTACTTAAGTTATATTGAGATGACGGAAGTGTGATAATGAAAGGCTCTGTGTAATGAAGAGCCGTACACTCGAGCTGAATTTCTGCTTCCGGCATGATCCAAACCCAGGACCTCCTGATCCGAAATCAGAAGCACTAACCACTCCGCCACCTGGCAGCTTCAAGCTATGTTTGAAGTTCTGTTTGGTGTAGATAACATAATGCCAGCTGACCTCTACAATCCTGCTTCTGTGAACTGTTATCAGTGTGGACTGGGGTGATGTGGACACAGACTCTAACAATCCCAGAACTTCCTTCTCCTTCAAAACATTCTTCCGAAATATCTTCACTCGCTGAAATAACAATGTGACCCTTAGACTGCTAAGCAAATTGTAGTAGATGGCATTTTAATATATGGATCAAACATGGTTTTTCATTCATTAACATTAGCCAGGTCCCGTGGGAGGTGTTGAAAACCGAGGCCAAAGGCCGCGGTTTTCAACACCTCCCAAGGGACCTGGCGAATGTTAATGCATTGAAAAAACCATGTTTGATCGCTATTACTGCATAAAAACTGAAAACATTTGCTACATTTTGCGTTATTTCTTGCACTATTTTGTTTCGCCTTTTCACCGATATCTCACGAACGTAATTTCCACTGACTATGCTCGTTCTAGGGCAGTACACACCTGGTAATGGCAGTAAATCTGTGGCCCCGGTACGATCATACTGAAAGTTGCATAGCCGTGCATTAACAGCGCATGAATTGCCTTGTTAATACACAGCTTTTCGCCGGTTAATGCACGGCTGTTAATATCGTGCGGCACTGCTTTTTATGCAATAATTCTTTATTTTTTTTTTTTAGATGATGCCATCACTAACAGTATCAGTCTTACATGTAGCAACTGGCAAAACATAATCTAAATCCGTAGACAGACCTTGATAATATAACGTCTAAAATACTCTGATGTAAAAACTTTGACGCAAATGCCCCCTATTGATATGGAAGGACAAACAAAAATATGAACAAGCTGACAAACAGAAAAACGATAACTATATACCCTAGCCTACTTGTATAAAAATGGTTTTCCAACAAAAGACCTTGTACAATTACATAGAAACTCCTATATAACATGGTTCATTATACAGTGTTTTAAGTATAACATTTTTAAGACATATCCAAAATGTTGTCACCAAACAAAAATGTATAGATTTTATAGAAAAATGCCCATTTATGGGCATTTTTCTATATGATCTATACATTTTTGTATGGCCATAACATGGCTGTCTAGTTGACATTGTGTTTGCTTTGGATCTCAGCAATAGTGTCTTAAGAGATTGTGGTGTACCTACCTCTGAGAATGGTATAATATGTGGTAATTTCTGCATCATAAACTGGGCCAGTTTTCTCCCCTTCTCTAACTCACTAATAAACAAACTAGACTTGATGTCCCTGAAATAAATAATACTACTGAATTCTAAGCCCATGGAATTGAAGTATTAGCAGACATTTTCAAATTTTATTGGATTTTATTGGATCACAGGGTTGTACCTTAGAGATGAATAGGCAACAAATATATCCAAATTTGTTATACTGTATTCAACCTAATTACCGCATTGTGTGCTTAGGTTTTTCAAAACTACTGGGAAAACTTGTGGTAAAATATGACACTATCTACTAAGGATACCCTTAAAACAAATATCAGAAAAGGTCTTATTTTGTGATGTTTATGGGATTTTTTTTTGTGATTTTCTTTATTAAAACATAGGTTGTGGGTACTCATTTGAATTGCTTTGACGATGCAATTCAAATGGGTACCCACAACATATGCCTTTATAAAGTAGACAAAAAGTACACTGGCTGTAATTTGAAGACTGTGGAATTGCTTGAAAGGGGCGCTTATAGGGGTATGTGTGGTAATTAGGTCGAATATGGTATATTCTAAGAAGTAGAAAAAAAAAAAATATTTTCACCTAAAACGATGCAAACAAATACAAGCCTTAATTAAACAAGAAAAAAAAAATGAATAATTGCAGCAGCATTTTATATGTGCATACAGTAGCTTTTCCTCTGGACATACATGTATACTGATTTTGCTTGAAAACCGTACTATATTGGTGGAGCGCTGTGACACAATGGTAAAGCATCAGACTCAAGATTAAGAAGCAGCAGGTTTGATCCCCAGGAGCACTAAGTGTTGTGTCCTTGAACAAGACACTGCCTAGAACCCGTATACAAAGGAAAACTTCCCTAAAATGACCACGAAAGTGTATGACAGCATACATAGAAAAAAAAAAAAGAGAAATGAAAAGAAGATATTCTATCAGAGAGAAGATTTCATTCAATATTTTCATCTTCAGAATCTCATTAAATATTCAAAATGGCTGCACCCTTGAAGTCTTTAATGTCATTACCATTCTTAAATTTCATCCCTTTTTGATTAAATTTGCACAAAAATGCATGGTTTGTCAAAATCTTCCATTCTGAATGCATTCTTTGCCAACATTGCATCATTCTAACTACATATTTTCCTCTAACTATATATACATGTACCAATTTTATATTCACCTTATAAGCCAGTGATCTGATGGTGTGTAACTTCTTCGACTGTCACGCTCATATAGTATCATAAGAAGACCTCTGGTAGCTATAAACACCTCATTGGTGGTGGCTGTTGGCACATCTAATAATACACGATACCGTATAATCCTCAGTATTGGGACAGATAAGCCTTTGCAAACAGTGTAAACCCAGATCAGATGCCACAGAATGTGGTGTCTGATCAGGGTCTACATTATTTTTCATGCATTCAGCAATATTTTAGACATATCAACGGGTAGTAGAATGGACTACTTCAAATTGTACAACAAGTATGGTAGGTAGATATGGTATCCCACAACTAAGGGTAAATATGGCAGGAAAAAATCCTTTAAGAGGAAATCACCACTGCAAGAGATAACTTTGATTTTTTTTTTTTTTTTTTAACTTTGATTTTTTTTTTTTTTTTTTTTATTTTTTTCAGAAAAAATAAGGCATGGCACTAGCAGATGATTCACGAAATGCCAAGTCTTATATCCTCTGAAAAATAATACAAATTTTTTAGAATGGTCAACCAAATGCAAATTACTGTTACTACAGACCCTAGGTTCATGGTCCTGGCCCGGAGGTTATAAAAACTCTTTTTCATGCTAAACTCAGCTAAGCATGAAACTTTCTTTGCTAATAAATATGAGCGTGCTAAGTATTTTCATGCTCAGCAATGTTCAGCAAGAAAGAATTTGGAATTGTTAGTAAGCTAAAATTTATTAGCAAGGAAAACTTCATGCTCAGCTGAGTTGAGCATGAATAAAGTTTTATAACCTCGGGGTCAGACAGAATACATTTACAAGTCAAAAGAAATGTTGTTGTTTTTTCCACAAAAAAAAAAGTTTATGGGAAAGATTTCCACAGAACTGGGAACTGGAAATTTTCTGATGCTTCACTGACTTTTTTTTCTGGTGAATGGTCAGCTTTCCTGGACATTCATTTGTACTCACAGTGAGTATGTGTACTCAAACATTTCCTTGATTTTTCCTAGTACATGGGAGCCCTAGTGGCTACTTATTGCAACACAGTTTTGCCTCAAAAACAATTCTAGTGAGTATAATATCTTATGCTTTTTTAATGAATTTAGATAACTATTCATAAAAACTATAACTAACTAAACTATTCAAACACTAACTCCTTACCACACAACTCCTAAAATTTGAACAGGTCAATTTGACTACCTAGGCTCAGTTATTCAAAGCATCGTAAGCTTAATGAGCACATTACGGTCAAAATGTTAACTGTGTTAGCAAGTGCAAATACAAAAGCTATTCACATTTTTCTCAGTAAAAATATTAGCGCATATGCCATATTTAATGACCAAAGTCTTAATGATACATTAACGCACATTGTTAGTTTTGAACAACTAGGCCCTGGTGATTAGTATAACCTGTGCTGGATGAATGGTAAACAATGCAGACACTGATCAAAGTAGAATAGCTTAAGCTGGGTCTACACTGTTTGATTGTGTTGAGGTTTTATGGCCCAGTCTATCCAATGGGGTCAAGTCGAGCGCAGTCAGTTTACCTAACCACACGTTTACTTGGCAGGCTTAAACCTCGAGGCAGTTGACCAGTATTGTTTGCTTAGACATATCTTTTGCCAGTATGCCATTATTATACCCCCCAGTATACATATATTTAGTACATAGTTCCAGATGAGAAGGGGTATCACATAAATATTTTTCTTAATTCTCAATGACAACATAAGTTGTGGGTACTCATTAGAAGCACCTCACTGATGCACTTCTAATGAGTACTACAACATGTGTTTTTGTGGAGAAGTGAGAAAAAACATCAATATTGTTTTGGTTGAAAAAAAAAAAAACACCTTATCTGGAGCTATATTTAAAACAGCCAACTCTCTAGATTTATCTTGACTTCGCTTATCTCAAATAACTGCTTATCTCGAAGTGAAAATCTGGTCCCTGTTTGAACATAAAAATCTAACAATAGTTAACAAAATATTGTGGAAAAGAGGAGAAATTGCTCATAGGAGCAATTTCTCCTCTTTTTCACAATATTTTCAATATATCTCTAACTTCAGAAGTCAAATTACATATTCATTTGTTAAATTTCATTTGTTTGATTTATTTTTTCCTTAATTATGCAAATCTGATATGTCGCGGTACGGATATCTTAAATTATTTCAGAGAGCCCCTTGGACTTCAAGATCTCAAGAGTCTACTGTATAAATATCACAGAATGCTTCTTACCCATGTAACCATTCCAAAGAATCCTAAAAACAAAGAGATTCAGAAATTCACTCATCTTGATGTAGTCTTCAATCTTGAAAACTTTCTGTTGTTCAAACATCTCCAAATGATCTAGAGTCCTGGAAAACAGGATAAGTACATTGTGGGGTACTACTGTTGCCCAAAGTACATTGTGTGATAATACTGTTTCCCACAGAGTGTATTGTGGGCTCTTACTGTTTCACATTTAGAGATAAACAGTGAGCCACATCATGCAAAAAAGGAATCAAGAAAAATATCCCTTTTGTCTGATGTAATCCATTATTACACAAATAGGGACAGATGGATAAAGAATGATACATTTAGGCCAGTCTCTCTTTTCTCTCTCTGTCTATCCAACATTTTTAGCTTGTCTGTTTGAAAGTACAGGTAGAACCATATAAGTCACCATGGTGTTGGCATTGGTTTAAGTATTTGGTATAAGTTTTAAAAGGCTCCTGAACCTTTGGATGAAAGTAGTTCATACTAGCTCTCATGTTAGACAAAGGTCTGAAGTTATGTGCTGTACCCTCACAACCCAAATGAGTGACTTGAGGTCAAGGTTACTAATTTAGACACAAATCATAAAGTCTTTAGAGGCAAAATGTGACTCAGGCAAGCTACACTGTCCTGAGACAGCTCTTATTTTTCTTAGAATTTCATACAAATTGTTTCCTAGGGAAACGATATGCACGAAATGTCAAACCTATTTCCTGGGAAAATAAGAAAAACATCAATGTGTCTTCTGCTGAAGTTTCTGTTAGTTACTGATCATGTGACATAGTAAAATATTCAAAAATCATAATAATTTTGAGGGTTAAGGCTAGGGCTGGCTAATCAGACCTGAAAAGATAATCAATTATTTGTCCTGCCATTGTGATTGATAATAGATTAGTAATCAATGAAGATTTTGGTCATAATTTTACTTGGTTGTCTCCGCATGACATATGTTATACTTTACTGTATGTATTTGGCCAGACAGGCTTGAGAAAACAGAGAAGATCAAGATGATATGACGCAAAATGCGATGGGGTCATGGCGAGCGAGGTCAGTTTACCTAACCACATGTTTACTGGGCAAGCTTAGTCCTCTAAGCAGTTAATCAGTATTGTGCAAATTCTTTTGCTGGAAACTGACAACTGCTCTTCTTGATTCAGTGGAAGGGAGAGAATGACCATAGAAAATTTTCATGATAAAATCTCCACAAAAGAATGTTGCCGCCCTGCCGGGGGTCGAACCCACAACCTCTGATCACCAGTCAGACATGCATCCGACAGAGCCACCGAGGCCGGCACACAACAGTTGTTTCCCTTGTCAAAAAAGTTAGAAAATCTACCTAGGGTATCTAATCTCCATAATAATCAATCACATACTTACGTGATAAGGTTTGAAGCAGCATTACAAAAAAGCGTCAAAAGACTAAAGACGGGGTGGATTGTACTGTTAGGTGTTGTCGACAACAGATCCAAAAATATCTTCAGTCCACAAGTTGATCCCATATCACATAAGAATTTCCAAAGTATAGGTAACAACACATCATTGTAACTTAGACCTGCAAAATACAACTGACTCTCATTACACTGAAAACTCAAACTACTGTTTAAGTCAAACTAAATAAAGGGCAATATTGGTTTGGTCTGCTATATGCTTTTTTACATTTCTACTCCTTTTAACAAACCAAAAATTCTGGTCATTTGGAGTTTGAAATAATGAGAGTTGACTGTACACATATGCTGCACCATGTAAAACTGTGCCTTTGGGGCATACGAGGACAACAAAGGCCCAGATTAGACTGCACATTTGTGCAGTCTGATCAGGGCCTTCACTGTTCTCTTACAGAACGACTGAGTATTACTGAATAATAAACAAAGTGTCCAGTGGGTCACGTATAACCTCGGGCAGTACCATTCAAATGACAGGCCTTGGAGAGAAAGTAGAATAGACAAATGAATGAAAGAATAAGCAGCAGCAGGCCACATCTCTTTACCACAATACAATGAGTCATATCCAACATTTGGGCCAAATTTCAAGATCCTAGGCATAGTGGTTCCGGAGAAATATTTACTGGAAAAAAGGTTTACAGACAGACACATGGAAAAGAAAAACTATACACATTCCTGGCATACTATGTATACTGGGGGTATGATAATCATAATGACATACTGGAAAAATCCCCGATAAAAATGCAAGGTTCTACTGGCCAAGCTGAATCTTCATCATTCATTAAATACTTTTCTATCATCTTTTCTCATGGCCTGGCTTACATACATGTATGCTTACAATATTCCAACACTGTAACATTATGACACATTTCCTAAAGTTTGAAAATTTTATTTTACGACCTGATGATGTATGCAGAATATACTGGTTTAATACGAACAGCACAGACATCAGTGTTTCCACAGTTAGGAGCATTTTGAAAAATCTATTCTGTCTGATCAGGTATGCCTGTTCCATTACCTTTAAAAGTCTATGTTTACTCCCCATTTTCCTCATATTATATAGTGAATGCACGGTGTCACATAAGGTGGAAATTCAGAATTTTGTGCCTTTTAAACAAGTTTTTCAATTAGGGGATAACTGCATTCAAATTTGGCATTTGGGGAGGTAAATCGGCGGTTTTACGGTTGGAAATTTCGTTTTACGGCGATGTGTCAGCGGAGCCGTAAAACGTAATTTGCGACCGTAAAACCGCCGATTTACCTCCCCAAATGCCAAATTTGAATGCTGACGTGTCGCCGTAAAACAAAATTTCCGACCGTAAAACTGCCGATTTACCTCCCCAAATGCCAAATTTGAATGCAGTTATCCCCATTCTAATGCATTTATTCATTTTTTCTATTGAAAAAAATGTACTATTTGCACAAATCGACAAATGCTGTGAGCTGCGTAAAATCAAATGCCAGCCAATGAGAAGCGACGTTACGTGATGACGTCGGATTTGCAACAGTATATCGCAGAATATACCGTCGCAAACTTTTGACGTTATCCAATAAATCAGACGTCGCGTTACATACGCGAGTGCATTAGAATGTGTTTTAGGATTTCTGTCAACTTCTCTTTACTGCATTGTATGTCTTAATTTATTAATTAATCAAACTACTCCTCATTTTCCATATTATGTAGTGAAAATGCCATGGCTTTCATAGCTCTTGATAAATATCATTTAAAATTATTCTTATTTCTTATTTCTCCACAAAACACGTTGTGGGTACTCATTAGAAATGCCTCTATGAGGCATTTCTAATGGGTACCCCCAACTTGTGTTTTTGTAGAAAAATGAGCCAGCACACGACAAAACCTACAATCAGACGTGCAATCAGTGAAGCCTCAAATCAGCCTGCGCATCAACCCAATCTGGCAGAGTATTCACTGATCGCATGTGCCTTATACTGCCTCTGGGCTAACCAAAGAGAAATAAACGAGAACCCTCGCCATAGAGGATGGATGTACAGGTTGATCTAAGTCTTTAGTGATCTTACAGGTCTTTTGTAGGTTTTGTCATACCCTGGCTCAAATGGAGAAATATGGATGCTTTTGTAAGTATATGAATAAGAAATACATACGTTAATGTACTGCACATACAGTTAAATTCTGCTTTTAAGACCACTTCACTACTAAGACAGCTTTTGACAGCCCCAAATAGGTTTTTATTATTATTCTATATTCAATATGAAGACCGCCCCACTAATAAACCCACTTTTAGGTAGTACGAAAGGTGGTCTTCATAGTGGAATTTACTATCTTTAGGGCAAATTCAGTACTCACCTCCAAGTATATCAAGCCGGAGTTGGGCCAGAGTGTTAATAGCAGTTTGGTACAAGGCACAGGGCATACAGGTGGACAGAGCTACAGAACTCTCTAGTTTGATTTTGCTATTAGCATTCTTCGAAGATGCCTTTTCAAGGGCTTTCTTAAGAATGTCTGAAAAAGAAGCATACATCAAAAAATCATTTTAAATCAAAAATCATTGACAACACATAGCTCCAGATTAGGCACTTTTTTTTTTTTTTTAACTAAAATGTATAACATCATGTTGTGGGTACTCATTAGAAGTGCCTGAGTGACAGTATGAGCCTTTTCATGTATTGAGATTTATAAATATGTCACCTTCGATTTGCCCGCCTCAGTGGCTCAGTTGGATGCGCCCGTTCGACTGGAGACCAGGTCGCGGGTTCAACCCCCGCTGAGGTCGGCAACATTCTTTCGTGGAGATTGAGCATGAAATATTTTCTACGGTCATTCTCTCCCTTCCGCTGATACAAGAAGGGCAGTTGTCAGTTTCTGGTGAAAGAATGTGCACAATACTGGTTAACCACTTAGAGGACTAAGCCTGCCCAGTAAACGTGTGGTTAGGTAAACTGACCTCGCTCGACATGACCCAATTGGATTGACTGGGCCTCAACACACAAAAAAAATATGTCACCTTCAATGTTGTACTTCAAAACTTTTAAATGGGAGAGCCAGAATGGAATGATTTTTACAAACACCAGAGCAAAAATAAAAAAAAATTCTCCCTAATATTGCTCCCAAACTGGGGGCTACACTTAAAGGAAATAATTTGCTCCCCAGAGGGAGCAAATTCTTTCCTTCAAGAGCAGTCCCTATGAAAAAGGAGGAATTTTTTTTCTGCTAGGTGATGTCTCTTTTTAGTAATTATGTTCCTTAAGCACATGCTTAATGTCCGTCATGAGCTCTACGCCTATGATGTACTTTTCTTACTGATTTATTTATTTTATAATTAGCATAAAAAAATGGAAGCAGATGCTTAAAAAAACATTTTATTGAGGAGAAAATATACTTTCAGGAGAAATAACTCCTTAAAAATTATTTTGTATCCCTTTTGAATATGGGTCTAATCCAAAAGGAAAGAATTTGCTCCCCTTGGGGAGCAAATTCTTTCCTTTTAGAGTAGACCCCTTTTAAGAAGGGGATTGCTGTGCAGAAAAAACAAATAATTTAGGCACTCATAAAAAACACTTTCAGGTGTGTCAAGCCCCTTTACAAAACAATTTAAATGTACAAACTTTTAGTAGGTGAGCTGTTTTTCTGTATCTCTAGGTCTTTTGCATAATCCACATAATCTATCAGCTCCAGAAACAACAGTCGTACCATCTTCTCACACCAGAGTATTTGGAGCTGGCGAACAACAAATGGCATAGACTCATGTAGCCTGAAACAATAAACAAAAATGTTTTGAATGATGAGTTGGTATTTTACGTATCTTTCAACATTATTTAAGTCATATTGAGAAGAAGAAGGGTTGATAATGAAAGGCTCTGTGCAATGAAGTTCCATACAGTCAAAAGCTGATTTTGGCCTCTAGCAGGATTCAAGCCCGGGACCTCGTGAACAGAAGTCAGCAGTGCTAACTGCTCAGCTATATGGATGTCTCACAAAACTACATGTAGAACTATCATTAAAGGTAATTAGCCTTTACCATCCTCTGGGCAAATTTACAGACGACAAAGTGATGATTGTTTTCTTATTTTTCCCAGAAAATAGGCTCTGACATTTCATGCAAACTGTCTCCTTAGGAGACAATTTGCATGAAATGCCAGAGCCTATTTTCTGTCAAAAAATTTCAGAAAAAAATATTTCAAAATATAGTCCGCAGAAATTGTAACTCAGCAGGCTAAATGTTAATATCCATATGGCACTATTTTTACACAATATATGCAATAACAGGGACAAAAGTAAGGGACAGATAACCTTGCTAAAAACTGGGAAAAAAATAACACCACCTACAGCTACTCATCATGTTTTTGTGAAGTTTTATGAAAATATAACAAAATTCACTGCATAACTTTGCAAAGACACAGACCCAAGTGTCAATGGCAGATAACCATACAGTGAAAAAAAAAATATTTTGCACAGTTACTTCTCATGCTAATTTCATGAGAAGTAATATGTACATGTATATCTTACAAAAACTATAGCAATTGTTTTACATAAAAACACAGGCAGATGCTCTTATTTTTTTTTTTTTTTTTTGGTTTGAGGTTTTACGGCCCAATCAACCTATTGGGGTCATGTCGAGCGCGGTCAGTTTATCTAACCACACGTTTACTGGGCAGGCTTAGTCCTCTAAGCGGTTAACCAGTATTGTGCACATTCTTTCGCCAGAAACTGACAACTGCCCTTCTTGAATCAGCGGAAGGGAGAGAATGACCGTAGAAAATATTTCATGATCAATCTCCACGAAAGAATGTTGCCGACCTCGGCGGGGGTTGAACCCGCCACCTCCTGGTCTCCAGTCAGACGGCGCATCCAACTGTGCCACCGAGGCCGGCGCAGATGCTCTTAAGTGCCAAAGAAGATAACTCAGTAATGAAGCAATTTTAATGCCATACACACTGTTACTCATCACACTGGTCATTTATATAAAGTTTTATAAAGTTTTATGACAATCTAACAAAAAACTGAGAGGTAGTCTGTGTCAAAAACTTGGGACAAAGGAACTAAGGTAACAGCAAAGGCCCCAATCAGACTGCAAAAATGTCCAGGCCTATCTGGGCCCAGTTGTTCAAAGCGTTGTTAGCTTAACGAGCTCGTTAAGGGTTATTTTGTTAACTGTTTTAGCAGATTCAATATACACTATTCTGATATTTTTTGCTGAAAAAATGTGAGTAGCATTTGCACTGCAAAAGCTACTCACATTTTTTCAGCAAAAAATTTCAGCATATTTGCATATCACTCGATGTAAATTTTAACCAATCGTTAACTAACGACATCATTAGCTTTGAACAACTGGGCCCTGGTTTTTTGCTGTCCACATATGCTCTGATGACATCTTTTCTTATAATGCAGCTCAAGCATCTACAAATCTGTTTCTCACTTCTCCACCAAAATATGTTGTGGGTACTCATTAGAAGCGCCTCAACAAGGTGCTTCCAATGAGTACCCATAATATACACTTTCGTTGAAAATCCAAAATAAAGTCTTATCTGAAGCTCAAGCACAGCTCCAGGTAAGAGAGGGCAGCCACATAATATTTTTCGTATTTCTCCATAAAACATATATATTGTGGGTACTCAGTAGAAGTGCCTCATTGAGGCACTTCTAATGAGTACCCACAACATATGTTTTTGTGGAGAAATAAGAAAATACCGGGGCCCAGTTGTTCAAAGCTAACGATGTGGTTAGTTAACAATTCGTTAAAATTTACATCAAGTGATACACAAATATGCTGAAATTTTTTGTTGAAAACAGTGCAAAAGCTACTCACATTTTTTCAGCAAAAAATATCAGAATATTGTATATTGAATCTGCTAAAACAGTTAACAAAATGACCCTTAATGAGCTTGTTAAGCTAACGACGCTTTTAACAAATGGGGCCCAGAACTTTTTGATTGAAAAAAGTGCTTTATCAAGAGTTATGGCTCAAATATATCAACAGATTTTATATATTTCATTTAGAAGGTGTATTTGTACTACAATTTACTTACCCCTGATCTGTTTTCTGGGAGAACCAGCCAAGGACTGGGTGCCAGTGAGTTAGATTGGATCTCTTATTTTGGACATACATTTTACAGTTCTCCAGAAGTCTAATGGTCACAGTCTACAAAACAACACACACAAAAATGGTAAGTCACCAAAATCAATCCAGAGACCTGGCCCAGTCAGTGCACTTATCTAGTTTAGTGAAGGTCTTCACATGGCTCATCGGCATAATACCCACGCACAGAGGGACATCCAGATAACTATATCTGATGATGATTTGGTGTTTTACATCCCTTTCAACATTATCTAAGTCATATCTAGACAATGGAAAGATGATAATGAAAAGTTCCGTGCAATAAGTGCCATGCAGTCATGAGATAAATTCCCCCTCCAGTGGGATTTGAGACAGAGACATAGTGATCCAAAGACAAGAGTGCTAACCGCTCGGCCATCTGGGTCCTGTTGTTCAAAAGTAACGATGTCGTTATATGTTTTCATGAAGAAATAAGAAAAATATTTTGTGGATACCCCCTCTTATCTGGAGCTATGAATAAGAAAAAAAAAATATGTCTGACAGATAAAATCTAATCTTGTACAATAAAGTATAGAAAAATAATTAAGGGAGCTGGATACCCTTTTTTTGAAACAGTTTAGTCCCTTTTAAAGCAAAAACAACTGCAGATACATGTACTATGATTAGTTGAGCCACTCCATGCATAAAAGTGTCTTTGAGGATATCCTTTCCAAAAGGGAGCAAATTCTTCCTTCTAGAGTAGACCCCTTTTCAGAAGGAAAGCATGCACGAAGTCACAAAACTGTATCTCCCTTGATAACTGGTGGAAAATCTATCAAGCGTATCCCCTTAAAACTTGAAAGAAAAAAAAAATATCTACCTACCATGAAGCTGACTGTGTTTTCTACCAACCCCTGAAAATGGAAAAATTATAATATCATGTAAATAAAAAGAAAAAAGCTTCCAGATGTACCTCAAGTAACAGTTTGATTTGTTTGATTGATTGTGTTGGGGTTTAACAACACGTCAACCCTTGTGGGTCATTTTGTGTCATCTCCCAGAGGAAAGGAGAAAAGAGATAGAAGAGATAGTAGAGATGAAAGATGGGGACAGGGAAGAAAGAGGAACAGGAATGAAAGAGAAGAAACGGAAGAAATACAAGAATTCCGCGGAAGGCGTCATCGCACCTGCTGGCGCAAAAGTCACAGGAGCCTCAATCAGAATGTGATTAAATAAGTTTATTTCATTCTTAGCAGTGCTTACTTGGAAAACTGGGTTGAAAAAAATGTAGACAAAGTGCCTAGTGGGGCACATATATTCCAGGCCAGTCCCATTCCCTCTAATGGCTATATCTTCAGCACTGACTTTTCGTATCATACAGACCAATGATAATGGAACGTTGACGTAAAATGTGTAAAAGTCACTGGAGCATGAAATATAGGTCAAGGTCATGGGTCAAGGTACCTGTTAATTCAGTACATCAAGGAGAAGCACAATGCAAGGTATGGTGGTTGTAGGCCTTATAGTTGAGGAGTTATCAAACATCAACGTAAAATGTGTCAAATATAGGTCAAGGTCACTGGGTCAAGGTACCTGCCAAGCCAGGGCAATGAGGTGAAGCACTATGCAAGGTTTAGTGGTTGTAGGTCTTATATTTGAGGAGATACCGAACATCAATATAAAATGTATCAAAGTCACTGGAGTGCACAATATAGGTCAAGGTCACCAGGTCAAGGTACCTGTCGAGTCAGTACATCGAGAAGAAGTGCTATATAAGGTTTGGTGGTTGAAGGCCTTACAGTTGAGGACATATGGAAGGGTGACCTAAAAGGTGAAAAAGTCAATGGAGCATGAAATATAGGTCAAGGTCACCCAGTTAAGGTACCTGCAGAGTCCGTACATTGAGGAGAAGCACTATGCAAGGTTTGATGGTTGTAGGCCTTATAGTTGAGGAGATATTGAACATTGATGTAAAATGTGTAAAAAGCACTGGAGCTCAAAATATAGGTCAAGGTCACCGGGTCAAGATACCTGCCAAGTCAGTACATATAGGAGAAGCACTATGCAAGGTTTGGTGGCTAGAGGTTTTACACTTGAGGAGATCTGGAACGTTGATGTAAATTATGTCAAAGTCACTGCAGCCAAAATATAGGTCAAGGTCACCAGGTCAAGGTATCTGCTGAGTCAGTACATTGAGGAGAAGCACTTTGCAAGGTTTGATGGTTGTAGGCCTTATAGTTGAGGAGATATCTAACGTCGACGCAAAATATGTCAAAGTCACTGGAGCGCAAAATATAGCTCAAGGTCACCGGGTCAAGGTACCTGCCAAGTCTGTACATCTAGAAGAAGCACTATGCAAGGTTTGGTAGTTGTATGCCTTATAGTTGAGAAGATCTGGAATGTCAACGTAAATTGTGTCAAAGTCAATGGAGCGCAAAATATAGGTCAAGGTCACTGGGTCAACATATCTGCCAAGTCAGGAGGTCAGGGAGATGTGTCATGCAAGGAATGATGGTTGTTGTAGAAATGTAGTTGATTAGAATACTAACTTTGACGTAAATGTCGAACTTCGACATAACAGAACTGTTAAGAGACAGACAGACGGACAAACGGACAGACGAATGGAAAAGCGGGCACCTATGTCGCAAAGGCAGGAGGTCAGGGAGATATTTCATACAAGGTTTGATGGTTGTTTAGTCTTGTAGTTGATTAGAATACTAACTTTGATATAAATGTCGAACTTCGACATAACAGAACTGTTAAGAGACGGACAGACGGACAGACGAACAGACAGACGAATGGAAAAGTGGGCACCTGTGTCGCAAAGTCGGGAGGTCAGGGAGATGTTTCATGCAAAGTTTGATGGTTGTTTAGTCTTGTAGTTGATTAAAATACTAACTTTGACATAAATGTCGAACTTCGACATAAATGTTGACAGACGGACGGACGAATGGACAGACATACAGAAAAGCGGACGCCTATGTTGCAAAGTCAGGAGGTCAGGGAGATGTTTCATGCAAGGTTTGATGATTGTTTAGTCTTGTAGTTGATTAGAATACTAACTTTGACATAAATGTCGAACGTCGACATAAATGTTGACAGACGGACGGACGGACTGACGGACGGACGGACTGACGGACGGACGGACGGACAGAAAATCGGACGCCTATATCGCACCCTGCTACAAGCAGGTGCGATAAAAAACATCCCCCCTCTACCCTTACCTGCTACAAGGATAGCAGGCCTTGCCCAACTGTAAGCCAATATTGGGTGAGGTAAGATATAGAGCAGTAAAGCCAAAAGAACTTGGATTGGCAGAACTGCTATACATTGGATATAAAGAAAAAACAACAAAACATCTAGTAACTCTATGTTATATTGTAAGGAAGTGTTAAGCTCTAAAAGAAAAGTATTTAACCCTTGTCCTGCTGAACCCGGGTATGCCCTGTCTTTGCAAACAGTGTAGATCCAGATCAGTTGGCTTCTTAAGACGCCAACAGATCTGGATCTGCACTATTTGTCATTAAATATGCAAATTTGTATCAACAACCTGGATCAAGTAATCTGATTGGCGGAAAACTAGAAGTAGGCATGACATCTTGATTTATTCAGTATAAGGGTAATAATGTTAGAGCAAGTTATCAGGGGATCAGGTATACCCCTGACTGGCACCAATGCCTAGGCTAATGCAACATTCTGTGCTATATGATATAGGCCTAGATGGTTTGCTCAGGCCTGTCTGTCGAATGCTTTGGGTAAAAATATGGTATCTAGTATTTACCTCTAGCTCTGAGTATCCTAGCTGAACCAGGTTTGCTGTAAAAATAACAGAAAAGAATTACATAGATTTTAAAAACCAATGCATAGTGCTTAGAAAATGAATTACAGCAAATTGAATGAGTTGTGTTGTGTTGTGTGTGTGTCGTGTGTGCATGCGTGTGCGTGCATGTGTGCGTGCATGCATGCTTTTGTGGGGTTCCATGTTACTTTTTTCATACAAATTGTGAACTGTGTTGGTTGTTTAACAGCATGTCAACCCCTGCTGGTCATTTTTTCCGTCTTCTGCCAGAGAAAGGGAGAAAAGGTATAGAAAAGATAGCAGAGAGAGGAAAGAGATCCAAGGAGAAGACTAAGGGAAAATAGAATGTCAGTGGAAAAATAAAAAAAAAATGAAAACATGCCCCCTTTCCCCACCTGCTGCAAGCACAGCAGGCCCTCCAGATGATCCAAATATTTCAAAAGCTTTTCAAATAATAACTAGAACACAAAATCTAACAAGCACAGCAAATGTCATAAAATTTCCTACACCAACGGCATCCAAGGCCCAGTTGTTCAAATGTTGTTAGTTAACATATCGTTAAAACTTTGGTCATAAAATATGGATTATACGCTTATATTTTTGCTAACAAATGTGAGTAGCTTTTGCATTTGCAAAAGCTACTCACATTTTTTTAGCAAAAATACATGCAAATTAGATATTTTACTTACTAGAACAGTTAACATTTTGGCCACTAACGAGCTCTTTAATCTAGCAATGCTTCAAACAATTGGGCCGAAATAGTGAGGGTAAATATAACATTCTGTGTTTGTTACAACCCAAAATGTACATACAAAAAATGTCTTAAGGGCAACTTTCAGGGATGGAAATTCTGTCAATACTGTTTTTGCCTCCTTTCTGTAAAGGGATCTACTCTAAAAGGAAAGAATGTGCTCCTTCCCTGGACTTACTCTAAAAAGAAATAAAAATGTGAAATTATAATACCAACCACTGTCGTGTAATGGGCAGATAATTGTCAAAAATTGACAAAATTTGCCAATTAGCAATCCGAACCAGATCTCCACAATATCAATAAACATACCAGGTTTGGTAAAAATCCATTCATATTTACTCGTTATCATCCCTAACAAAACATGGACAGACGGACAAACGGATGTACGACAGACAGACAGACAGATGGACATACATCTGGACACACGGACATCCAAAGTGAAACCATAATACCCTATCACTATTGTATGGCGGGGTATAAAAATCTGCTCCCTTTTAGAGTAAACCCTTTCAGGGGGGACTCTGTGTTGGGGAAAGTAAACAGGAAGTCATTAAAGTTGTTTTCTTTGTAAAGCATGGCAGAAAATATACCGCATATATCCACAAATCAAGCCCCTGCAGAAAGCCAACATTATTTTAACAAATCACTCAGAAGTCAAATGGACGTGTACAAATTTTAACCCTTGTCTTGCTGAACCCGGATATGTCCTTTTTTGCAAACAGTGTAGATCCAGATCAATTGGCTTCTGAAGAAGCCAACTGATCTGGATCTGCACTGCTTGCCATTGAGTATGTGAATTTATATCAACAATCTGGATCAAGTAATCTGATTGGCTAAATATTAGATGTGGGTGTGGCATCTTTTTTTATTCAGCAGGACAAGGGTTAAGAAAAAAATGGCATAGAAGTAAGGTGTCTGGATATATGGAGTACAGTATTCTGCATTGATTAAAACCCAAAACGTATTCACAAAAATGTCTTAACACTTCTCTTGCTGAACACGACATGCCCTGTCTTAGCAAACAGTGTAGATCCAGATCAGTTGGCTTCTTCAGAAGCCAACTGATCTGGATCTGCACTGTTTGTCATTAAATATGTGAATTTCTATCAAAATCCCGGATCAAGTAATCTGATTGGCTGGAAATTAGAAGTGGGAGTGGCATCTTAATTTATTCAGCAAGGCAAGGATTAAGGGAGAGTGGTAGGTTTTCTGACATATTTTACAAGTGAGACAACTTTTGCAACATCTTGTTTGCTTTTCTACACACCAAACCCCTTCTGAAAAGGGGTCTATTCTAAAGGAATTCACACCCAAAGGAGGCAAATTCTTTCCTTTTAGTGTAGACTCCCTTTTCAAAAGTGAAGCAAATAAAAAACAAAGAATTTAGATAGAGCTGTCTCCCAATAAAGTAGTCATTCCCTTTAAAATGGGTTCCAGATAGGAGTATTTAGCTATGTTTGGTAACCTTACCTAAGAGACAGAGAGCATAATTTCCCTCCAGGGAGTTGAAGATAATTCTCGTACTCTGTTCATTTGTCAATAAATCCAGTGATTTCTTGAAGATTCTGTTTGTAATTAACATGGTTAAACACTGAAATGGAAGATGATGATACCAATTTAGGCCCTGTTGTTCAAAGCATCATTAGCTTAACAAGCTCCTTAGAGGTCAAAATGTTAACTGTTCTAGTAAGTACGACATCTAATTTGCAGGTATTTTTGCTGAAAAAATGTGAGTAGCTTTTGCAAATGCAGCTTTTGCAAATGCAAAAGCTACTCACATTTTTTCAGCAAAAATATTAGAATATATGCCATATTTAATGATCAAAGTTTTAAGGATATGTTAACTAACAACATCACTAGTTTTGAACAACTGGGTGTTGGTGTTTTATCTCTTTTAACAGTATTTAAGTCATATTGAGATAAAGGATGATAATGAAAGGCTCCGTACAATGAAGACCCATAGTCATGATCTGAATTCTATCTCTAGTGGTATTCAAAGCTGGTACCTGGTAATCCAAAGTCAGGAGAACAAACTGCTTGACCATACAGACATTTCTTGAAAAGGAAGGTATAATGTTTCCATTTTGTTGAGGTTTTACGGTCCAGTCAACCCATTAGGGTCATGTCGAGCATGGTCAGTTTACCCAACCACACTTTTACCGGGCAGGCTTAGTCCTCTAAGCAGTTAACTAGTGTTGTGCACTTTCTCTTGCCAGAGACTGACAAATGCTCTTCTTGAATCAGGGGAAAGGAGGGAATGACCGTAGAAAATATTTCATGATTAAATCTCTATGAAAGAATCTTGCCTACCTCACGGGGGTTGAACACAACCTCCTGACCACCAGTCAGACACGCATCCAATCAAGCCACTGAGGCCAGCCATAGTGCTATTATGGATCATTAGTATTTAGAAATAAATCATGATCCTATGAAACCTAAGAACACCGAGGAGACTTAACAGCCTTATAATGACTCCATAATCACTTAGATAAGATAAGCCTTTGATGTGCGCTTTGTTATCAGGACTGTATATTGGCGGTGATCATGAAGGGGGGGTCTAGCCAAAGAAGGAAAAAAATGTGTCCTTTCACAGAAGTTGATAAAGGAAGTACTGGTAGCCAATTTTGCACGGAGTATTTGCAGAATTAATTACTTCCCACATACATTTTTTTTCCCCATGGAGTAATATAATTTTACTGCCCAAATTTTTAGAGTTTTACGGTACCTAACTAGACAAAGTGCCCAGTGGGGCACGTATACCCCCGAAGAGCACTACCGCCAGTTTTTAACGAGCACAAAATATGTAGCTTTGACTCTGGAGATGGTAGGATGGATGAATTCCATGCTGATAGCTATATCCCCTAAACCTCTCTGTAGGAGGATAATAAAATTCAACAAAAGGTCTTGATGGTATAGCTATATAAACTTAGATGCAATTTTTTTTTACTTTTATATGAAATTTCTAAGTCTGTGACCTTGACCTGAAGGTCATACCCTATATCTACCAACATGTCAAATATAAATGAAATTCCTCAAAGGTTCTTGATGGTATAGCTATATAAACTTAAACACAAAAAACTTTGACTTTTTTATGAAAATTCTAAGTCTATGACCTTGACCCCAAGGTCACCCCTGGGGTGGGGATGGTGCTAATAAAAACTTTAGACCTATATCTACCATCATGCCAAATATGAATGAATTCCATCAAAAGGTCTTCAAAATATGAACAAAGTATGAACAAATAATGTTTCAAAGGACGGACGGACAGACAAAAAGATTTCTTTCTGATAGCTATATCCGCTCAACCTTTCAGTTAAGGGATAATGAAATTTAATAAAAGATCTTGATGATATGGCTATATAAACTTAAACGCAAAATTTTTTACTTTTATATGAAAATTCTAAGTTCTTGACCTTGAACTCGGTCACACCCGGGGTGGGGATCATGCGGAGTAAGACGCTAGGCCGATATCTACCAACATGTAAAATATAAATGAAATTCCTCAAGGTCTTGATGATACAGCTATATAAACTTAAACACAAAAAAACTTTGACTTTTTTATGAAAATTCTAAGTCTGTGACCTTGACCCTAAGGTCACCCCCAGGGAGGGGATGGTGCTGATAAAAACCTAAGACCTATATATACCATCATGCCAAATATGAATGAAAACCATCAAAGGGTCTTCAAAATATGAGTTCTTATAACATTTAACGCAAAAACTTTGACCCTAAGACAAAAAAAAAAGTATGAACGAATAATACTTCAACGGACTGACGGACAGACGAACAGATTCCTTGCTGATAGCTATATCAGCTCAACCTTTCAGTTAGGGGATAATGAAATTTAATAAAAGGTCTTGATGATATGGCAATATAAACTTAAACGCAAATATTTTTACTTTTATATGAAAATTCTAAGTTCGTGACCTTGACCTCGGTCACATCCAGGGTGGGGATCATGCCGAGTAAGATGCTAGGCCGACATCTACCAACATGTCAAATATAAATGAAATTCCTGAAGGGTCTTGATGATATAGCTATATAAACTTAAACACAAAAAACTTCGACTTTTTTTACTAAAATTCTAAGTCCGTGACCTTGTTCCCAAGGTCACCCTCGGGGTGGGAATGGTGCTGATAAAAACTTTAGACCTATATCTACCAACATGCCATATATGAATGAAATCCATCAAAGGGTCTTCAAAATATGAGGTCTTATAAACTTTAACACAAAAACTTTGACCCTGTGACTTTTTTACAAAAATTCAAAGTCCGTGACCTTGTTCCCAAGGTCACCCCGGGGTGGAGATGGTGCTGATAAAAACTTTAGACCTATATCTACCATCATGCCATATATGAACAAAATCCATCAAAGGGTCTTCAAAATATGAGGTCTTATAAACTTTAACGCAAAAACTTTGACCCTGTGAGGGAAAGACGAACGAACGAACAAATGAATGAACGAACGTACGAACGAACGAACGAACGAACGAACGAACGTACGTACGAACGAACAGACGAACGGAAAAGCGAAAACTATATACCCCCACATACTTCGTATGTCGGGGGTATAATTAATGTGAAAACATTGAGACATGTCATGATAAGCCTTCTATAATGCACAAATACTAAAGGCTCAGCTAGGCCTATGCATCCATGCAGGTTGGTCAGTCTTGGCAGTTCACTACATATCATAGAATTCAGTGCTCTAGACAAGGAGCATATTTGATGATAAATCCAAAATAGTTTCTGTTCATTTTCCATAAAAAAATATATGTTGCAACATGTGAGCCATGACATGAGAAAAGGGGTCTTATAGCATATGCCAAATGCACAGACAGATCAGCCTGCACATATGGGCATTCTGATCAGGGTTTGCATCACTTAAACTACAGATCCATCAAGATCCAAAGATTGTATAAGGGAAATGCTATAAAACCCCTTTTCTAATGTCGTGGCTCATATGTTTTTATGGAGAAATAAGAAAAATTATTCCCAAATTATCATAAATATTCTCCTTATCTAGAGTGCTGTTGATTCTTCAAATGAATACTGCAAATTGGATCTGCTTGCCTAACCAAACCTTAATTAGGGTGAGAAATGCACCTTTTCTTTGACCAAAGTATATGTTAGATGTAATTCAAAATAATTACATTGTAAAGTAATTAATTAGCATTGCCATAACATTGCAGTGTTGGCAGTACCATTTTAATTACATAGTTATGGGACAAGTAATTAACTAAATTACCATTACTTGGCAAAGGTAATGCATTACCATTATTCATTACATTTTTTCCATCACAACTTCTAATCTCTTTGGCAACTATCGAATAAGGGCAGGGAAAAATATATTGAACTTTTATTTGTACCAGTTAACTTAAAAAAGCACTGATCTTCATATTGTCATATACAAATAGCACTTAGCTCCAATGATTGTCTCATTAAATGCACCAATTGCATACAAAAATATAGCTTTCAGACAAAATGGCTGGACAAACTGTAGATACAGATCAGACTGCACTATAAATAGCCTATAGCAATCAATGATTAGTCTACTGTTATGATTTTTTTTCTATTAAAATCACCTGTTTTTGACTAGTGGATAGGATAATTATCACACTTTATATGTGGAAGCAACAAATGTGGATAATAATCAGTGTATTAAGTACATGAAAATTTATTAACAGCAGATATCTTTTGAGCATTTAAATGGATTGCTATTATTTTGCATTATTGTTGTTGTTGTATTTTTAATTGATAATATAGTTATTTATTATAATTGTTATTTTTATTGTTGTTGATGACTCCTTTTTTCACTATTACTGTACTGATAACTTTTAGTCATTTTGGTCTTGAAGAGCAGCTGACGGTGATGAAGATGATAAACTTCTACAAAGTAATGAAAATGTAATGCCAAAAAGCATTACATCACAACAGCCTTTTTCTGCTTGTAATTTATTAAATTACCATTACATGTAATGAAAAAATTCTTCATTACTCATTATTTAGCATTACTTTGAAAAAAAAGTAATGCATTAATGCATTAACCATTACTCATTACCATTACCCCATCTCTGCTGAGCCCCCAGGTCCTATAGTACTCAAGTTGCCTGGTTAATGGCTTATGAGTGATAACTTAGAGCTTCGTCATGATTGACTGAGTTCGGGTTTAACAACATGTCAACCCTTGTGGGTCATTTTGTGTCATCCCCCAGTAAAAGGGAGAAGAGAAACAGAAGAGATAGTAGAGGAGATGAAAGAGAGGGACAGGGGAGAAACGAAAATGAATGGAAGTAAAGAAACAGAAGAAATAAAAACCTTCCCCTCTACCCTTACCTGCTACAAGGATAGCAGGCCTTGTCCAACTACGAATATCAGGTGAGGTCAGGAGCAGGAGAAGCAAGACACAAAGATGGCAGGTTGGAGGGGGGTGGGGAGGGACAGAAGACAGAAAGTAGAGAGGAGACATGGTTATGGTGGGAGCACAGAGAACAGGCAGAGGGGAAAAGCAATATTGGTGGTGAAAGGAGGATGGGTAATAGTGGGCCAGGAGAAGAAGGGATGCGGCAGATGGAGACTGGAGAAAAGTGGGAGCTTGGCTGGAGATAAATACCCCCTTGTCTGATATATGAGTGGGCCACGAGAACGATCAGTGAAAACTTAGATGAGCCTGTGCATCCAGTCTGATCAGAATCTTTGCTATTCACTAAATGAATGCAAGTTATGCAGAAATATGTAGGGTAGGTAACTTGGAGGGAGATTTTCAATGAGTTTGTTCAATTTTTCTGAATTTTTTCACAGTATTGTTGGGAAACATCAATTATTCAGATTCAACAAAGAAAAGAAAAAACATATTTACTTTGACAAAATTTAAAAAAAAAAAAAAAAAAAACACTTTACATAGAAATTGCATAGGTCAGACCAATTTCTGGCAAAAAAAAATAAATTTTAGAGTAAATATTTAAGAACAAAACATAGAAACAGAAAAGACAAAATATCATATCAGAAACCGTTTGTCTTTTCTTTTTCTGTAATCAGCATAAAATATTATCATTTAAAATAAAACGTGTGGTGTTTGGAAAACTGGAGAAATTTGACTACCAACCGGCTGACATTTTGTTTGAACTTTGGGTCTGACCATTTTCTAGCGATAGCAAATCTGAACTCTTGTCCTACAATCAGTTTATCGTCAACCAAAACGCCAAAATTTCGCCTCGTAGCTTCATTGCCAGTTGTAATCGATCTCCTTTATTTCTGCTGCTGAAGGGAATTCCTCAATTCCTGAAGAAATTGTTCTGCCAAAGAATTTTCTGCCATTACAAAGTGAAAGTGAAAGTAAAAATGGGATGACCGTCAACTGGCCCATAATGCAACGCGGTAAACAAATATGGCGTCCTGGTTTCGGGTATCCGTAAAGTGGTCCATGGGCTGGAGTGATGATCTATTTTTGAATTATTCAATTTAGGCTCAGTGTTCCAAAGGATCAGAACATATTAACTACATAATGATGAAGTTTTGAGAAATGTTCTATGGTTGCCTCATGGCCAATTCCAAATATTTTGTTAACAATTAACATGCTATATAAAATTTCAGTGGATAGTATTTTGAATTTTTTTTCTTCTTTTTCCTAGAAAATAGGATCTGACATGTAAAACCTCTATTTTCTGCAAATAAAAAAGAAAAATATTATCAATTGGTCTTCTGCTATGACCAGCTGCAATGAGTGCTAAAATTAATGAAGATGGACCATGCAGATGCTCTGGCTGCTTTGGATCTAATATTATAAGATTTCTTTTTTTTTTTCCTCTCTTTTTTTTTCATGCAAAATGCTGTAGAGAGCATGCATTTACTTATTCTCACTGTGTCCAGTCTAATGCATTTACAAACAAACCAACAAGTGTATCAAGTTGCCTTAATGTAAGCCACAACATCATATGCTATTTTACTACAAGGCAAACTACATGGTTAACATGTGACATGTATATATATGGTTCCTGCACCAAAATGTACGGTAAATGTCCAAAATATCTGAACACCAAGATTTCTAAGAAAATGGCATATGCAAACAGTGCAGACCCAGATCAGACTGCTCCTGAAGGAGCAGTCTGATAAGAGTCTACACTGTTTGCCATTCTACTAAGTGTTTTAAGAAACAACTGGATAAAAAGCAAGATTTCAGTCAAACTAGTATGAAATAAAGTGTTCGAAATTTTAGGACATTTACCGCAAACGGAGTAAAATGTATACAGATAGTTCCAGAACTGTAATGGTTAAAAATCAATTCTCTGTTTCACGTATCTTAACTTACATCTGGTGCCAGTGTGGCAATGTGGTGCACAACGGCTGGGACGGAGAGAATATGCAGCACAAACACAGTCAGCAGGTTGTCTGAAAAATTGGCTGCTAGCAATGGTCTGTAAGAGAAGTATTTGTCACATATTAGCAAAGTTTACAGCACTCACTTGATACATGTTTGTCTTTGTTACGATGGTGCCAATGAGTGTATCACAAATTTGCGTTTTAGTCCTCACTTTTCTGAGAAAATATAGTTCGGTATTTCAAAGATTCACATGAAATGCCAAGCTCTAATTTCTTGGAAAAAAATATTTTAGAACATTGGCTACTATTTCTTTGATGTGGTATTTAACCTATTGAAGACAGGGGACCCCTAAAGGGGTAGCTGGCAAACAGATGCTGCATTCTGATCAGGGCCTCCACTTTTTGCAAATAGTTCAACTATTTGTCTTTAGGAATATCTACATCATATAGCCTGACATACCTAAAATCTAAAATAGACTCTTCCAATATGAAAGACTGAGAGTTTATTCAGTCTTTAACTTGGGCTGGGTGGCCTAGTGGTTAGTGCACTCGACTTTCAGGCGGGATATTATGGGTTTGAATCCTCCTCGGGTCAAGACAATTTTCAGACTATTAGTACACCTACCTCATACTCGACATCCCCTGGGTTGAGTATAAAGTGGACATGGCCGCGCTTGGTGACAGACAGCGACACCAAGTGTGCATGGGTGATCCATGAAAGCAAGGTTGTACAAATACATGTACATAACAATCGCTGCTGCCTCCATGTGCCTCTGGTGCCTGGTAGCATTAAAAATCCGCACAACAACATCAGTCTTTAATCGGTTAAGGAGGTAAAATTTCATAACTGAACAATCAGTTCCAGATAAGACGAATATCAAGGTTCACGTTACCGATCGCCATTGTCGCCATTTGCGCAGAAAAATAAAATTTGGCACAAAAAATCATAAATTGGCGAAAACAAGTGGCGAAAAAAATATCGCCTGAATTACCTGCTACTGAGCCATATAATTGTCGCGCGTGTCTATCGCACCTTCCTTGACTGTATAATTCGCCAATTAACAACTCAATTATCGATCAGAAAACGGTAGCTGATCAAATTAACCTGAATTTGATGAAAGCGATATAAGGTCACGTGCCATGATGCGCAGTTTGACAGTAGCACCGCCCACTTTCCACGCCTTTCGTCCTCAATATTCATGCCGCTCTGCCGAAACTACCAATCAGGAATTAATGTCAGAGTCGCATCGCCTACGTCACGGAAATTTACCCAGAATGTAATCACGTGGAACCCTATGTCAAACACAAAGATGGAAAACAAATTGATTACACGAGAAATTATTATTGTCATTAATCGGTTCGGCTTATTAAAGCGGTAAGTACACTTTGACAGTGCCGACTTTTATTAAGCATGTTTCGGTACCTTCTTATGAGCCTTAATTTTATTTGGCGATCAACGAACGTCGTCCCGGAAAAAAAAAAAAAACAAAAAAAAAACACGAATAATGCCTCAGAGGCGTACACATTAGTCTCCGATGGCCCGGATCCCGCATTCAATCCCCACAGATTGTAGCGTTTTATCATGAAACACATGTATTTGCTACGATCATTCGCTCCTTCCACTGCTTCAAGACTGGCAGTTACAAGTTTCTTGCGGAAGGGTGTTCAATGTACTGGTTAACCGCTTATTGTATAAGCATGCCCCCTCTTTTTTATTGGCGTGATTCATAAAAAAAATGCTGTTCCCCATTCCATTTCGCACGGACCAGACTCGTAAAGCAATTGCAGTAAACTCCCTTTTAAGTCAGTTGCAGTTAGCTCCCTTAAAACAGTAAAAACCTGCTGTGTTAGAAACTTACCCCGCATTTATCAGGGTACAAATGAACATTGTTACGTTATTCTCTTACAGTATAATACATTAATAACATTATATTTATTGGCTTATACAGCACTTTTCAGAACTTTCGTTTCCATGTAAAGTGTTTTATTTTTTATGTCTTCAACATTCGATATGCAAAACAAAGACTTATTATTAATTCATGACATTGTAATTAATTAATTACAGCAGAAGTTTTAAAAATCAGTGTGAGAATTAATTTCAAGTCCCCCACACATTTCACACTATACTGATTCTTGAATCTTTTTTTTTTTTTTTTTTTTTTTTTTTATTGGGCAGGCTTAGTCCTCTAAGCGGTTAACCAGTAAAAAAAAAAAAAAAAAAAAAATACTGATTCTTGAATCTATTGCTGCAATTAAAGGAATCAGTAAATGAACACCTTTTTTTGACAAGATAATTCTTTGGCGAAAAATGGCCAAAATTTGGCTCAAAATCTGGCTCAAAGTTAAAGAAAATGGCACAAAAAAAATCAAATTGGCAAAAATGGTGGCAAAAGAAAAAAAAATCCTAGTGCGAACCCTGCGAATATCGTGAAAAATATTTTTTTTTTCTTTCTCTCCCTATGTTGCAGGTACTCATAAGTATTTATTCTTCATGAAAACATATGATGTGGGTACTCATGAGTAATTATTCTTCATGAAAACATATGATGTGGATACTCATGAGTAATTATTCTTCATGAAAAAATATGTTATGGGTACTCATAAAAAGGGCCTCAGTAAAGGCAGACCTAGTGCTTGTCAATTAACTGATTTACTTACCTCACTGACACAGTAACTATAGCAGACAGTGATGTCTTAGTAAAGGCAGGTTTGGTTCTTGCCAGGCCCTTTGTCAACAATATCTGAAGAGCTGGGTACAAGCCCTTATTATTGAGATGACCCATAATATTATTACAGAGCTGATTCATTCCTGCTGTAAGACCATCACCTGTGAAACAAAGGAACTAAATCAACAAAGTATTTATAAGGACCTGATACAACTGATATATTTTCCATTGTTATTTTAAAAGGGAGAAAAAATTTGTGACTTCCTGTTTGCATTCCTGCACTCCTAGTCCCTTCTGAAAAGAGGTCTACTCTAAAATGAAAGAATTTGCTCCCAAGGGGAGGAAATTCTTTTGTTATAGAGCAGATGCTTTTTTCAGAAGGGAGCTAAATCAATTTTATAGAGTTATCTCCAATGAAATGTATCCATTCTACTTAAAGAGCCCAAAGAATTATAACTGGTAATAATATAAAAGGGAACTACCTGTGGAATAAAATGCCGAAAACGGCATTGAAAACTTTAATATTGTCAATAGTTATGGCAATTTTAGTTTGTCTTAGAATTTTTGTCAAGTGTGAAAATCTCTGTGTTACTATAAATATATTTTTTTTATATCCCACAATGCATTATTCTGTGATGTCATATTGGACTTTAAAATTAAATTAAAAATCCACAAAAACAACAACAACAAAAACACATGCTGTAGGATATCATATTTGCAGTCTGATCCAAGATTCCATTTTTCACTAGTTATGAGTGCATTTATCTATTATGTATGTGGCCAGAATTGGAGATAAGGTGTGATGATGAGGAGTTCAGATTTAACGATGCATTAACCCATGAGGGCTATTTGCTTTAAAAATGGTGTATCAACTTAGTTTGGTACTGCAATGGCTATAATGATTTCACATATGCAGGAAAATATAAAACTAGAAGGGAAGGAGATAAGCGTTAATTTATGATATTCCTATGAGTGATACTGCTTCCAAATACACCACAACCTCTTTATAACACTATTGTTGGGGTCCCTAGCATAAACCGTGTTAGTTAAACAACCGTGTTATATCCAAACAAAAATGTATAAATTATACTGAAAAATGACCATTTATGGTCATTTTTCAATATAATCTATACATTTTGGGGATCCATCTTTGATCAGTGTTATATCCAAAACCGTGTTATAACGAACTGTGTTATAAAGAAGTTGTAGCGTATTAAGATTTACAGTCTGATCCAAAATGCTTGATCAGTTGAGAGGTTGATTTTTCCAGATCCATATCATATTCTAACACAGCTCCAGATAAGAGGGGTTATCAAGTAAATATTTTTCTTATTTCTCCACGAAAATATATGTTATGGGTACATATGTTTTTGTGGAGAAATAAGAAAATATGAATACTTTCCACTGAAAAAAAAAAAGAAGCCATATCTGGAGCTATGCTCTGAAGAAGGCTTGTTTATGTTAAAGTCGTGATGAGTCAAGGTGACACAAAAATAACGTTCCAGCATCTTAAACAGTCATCATTTTTTGACGAAATAAAAAATACTTAACAATGAGAAAAGAACCGTATCAAGAACTATGTCAGGATATTTTAAGTAAACACTGTAATTATTGTTACCTCCTTTTCCCTTCAGTATTTTCCATGTAGCAGTACGAGTGAATGTCACTAACATTCTCAGATAAATCATCATTAACTTGGTGTCACTGTGATTTTCTGGCTGAAATTCAAAAAAAAAAAAAAAAAAAAATTGAGCTATGCCACCAGAAACATGCATTCAGAGTACATGTAGAAGGAAAAGGCCACAATGAGTCTGCAGATATGTGCAATCTGATGTGGGCCTTCACTATCTGCTTACAGAATCTCGTCTTAATGTAGAATATACACTTCCATAGCAACAGATAAGGCACTTTTTTCTGATATCTTTCTTATTTCTCAATGAAAACATATGTTGTGGGTACTCATTAGAAGCGCCTCGGCGAGGCCCTTCTAATGAGTACCACAACACAATGTTTTAGTTGAAAAATAAGAAAAATATTATGTGGATACCCCCTCTTATCTGTAGCTATGCGTGATTTCAACCTCTTCATAACATGGTTCGTTATAACACAGTTTTGATATAACACGGTTCAAAGATGGATCCCAAAAATGTATAGATTATATTGAAAAATGACCATAAATGGTCATTTTTCAATATAATCTATACATTTTTGTTTGGATATAACACGTTTGTTTAACTAACGGTTGTTTATGCTATGGACCCCAACAATAGTGTTATAAAGAGGTTGTGGTGTATTGATGATGATTTGGTATTTTGTGTCCCTTTCAACATTACTCAAATCATATCAAGAGGAAGGGTGATAATGAAAGTCTGTGAAATGAAGTACCATACATTCATGAGATGAATTCCATTTCCAGTGAGATTTTAACCCTAGTCCCGCTGAACCCAGATATACCCTGCCTTTGCAAACAGAGTAGATCCAGATCAGTTGGCTTTTTCACTGTTTGCCATTAAGTATGTGAATTTATAGCAACAATCCAGATAAAGCAGTCTGATTGGCTGAAAATTAGAAGTGGGCATGGCATCTTAAATCATTCAGCATGATAAGGGTTAAACTGGGACCTTATGATCCAAAGACACTTCTGTGAAATATATTACTGTGGAATATATTACTCGAAAAAGTTTTGCATCTCGTCTATAGATGTAAACTGGCATCAGCATTAAATAAACATTTGCAGCTAAAAATGTTGACTGACAACTGTTACAAAGCGTGTCGGTTACTTTGTTTCAATTGGTTTAAACCTATTTTTATTTCATAAACTCATAATACAATTTTTTCATATAAATGCCCATTTTACAAAAAGGGATTCGGAAAGAAGTCAACACTTATTCAAATCCGTTTCCAAACTGTTTCAATTCTTAAGTTTACATCCATAAATGGGGATGCTTATTATATAACCAAACAGCAAGTGATGTAAAACTATTTTTGAGTAGTATCTATTTATGAACAATAAGGTCCCTGTGCAGGCTGACCTGGGTTTGTTTGTGTTGTTTGTGTTGAGGTTTTAAGGTCCAGTCAACCTAATGGAATCATGTCGAGCTCGGTCTGTTTACCTAGCCACACTTTTCCTGGGCAGGCTTAGTCCTCTAATGGTTAAGCAGTATTGTGCACATTCTTTCGCCAGAAACTGACAACTGCCCTTCTTGATTCAGCAGAAGGAGAGAATGACTGTTGAAAGTATTTCATGATCAGTCTCTACGAAAGAATGTTGCCAACCCAGAGGGGGGGAGGGGGAGGGGGGCGGGGGGGGGGGGGGGGGATTTAAACCCGCAACCTCCTGATCACCAGTCGGACACCCATCCAACTAAGCCACTGCGGCCAGCATGGCAGATCTAGGTCATTACTGTTTTTTGTCGTTTTTTTTTGTAGCAATGAAAACACCTTATTTACCCTAAGTAGTCAAACAAACATGCCTGAACAAAGAATGGGGACCCACATCAAGTGCTGAATTTGCTAAGGGAGTGCTAAAGGCTAAGAACACAAAATTCTTCAGGGCCACAAGTCTCAGAAACTGACTATCTCTGATCTGTTTGAGACAAAGGAAACATATCTGGTCCTGTTGTATACTCTTACTACTGCGCCTTTCAAAAGAGATACAGACAGTGGTAATCAACCTCATTTGTTTAAGAATTTGACCTCCTTATTCCATAGCAACTCTAAATTTTTCAAAAGTGACACATCTATCAGTATCAACTTACCTTTATCTGTTTAAGACACAATACACACTTCCAAAGAAGGCTCTTGACCTGCTGTATCCACAGTAACACAAAATCCTTTAACAGGGACACAGAAACATACGAAACCTAAAAATTGAATTATGTAACATGTCAAGATATTAACCCATTTATTCCAAATGGACTCTTCTACCTCAATTCTTTGGAGGGTCCATTTCCAATAGTATTGGAAATGAACCTGTCGAAAGAATTGAGGTGAATAGGTTAGTTTTAACTATAACAATATTTCACAGAAAGCCCTTTAGTTAATGCACACAGTGCAGACCCTGGTCAGATGTTGTGTTCTGCAGTGTCTGATCTGGGTCTTCACTCTTTGCCAATATCCCTTTTGGGGACACTAACCATAAATGGGTAAAAGTAACATCATCAAGAATATAGGACACACCTCAACACGTTTTTTTTTTTTTTCATATTTCTCTGCTAAATTTTTTGTGATAGTTTTTTTATATTTTTTACTTAAGCAAAATATCGTCAGTGACAAAGTTGTAGCAGGCAACCTACAAGCAGATGCATTTTCAAGTAATGTTTTTCCTTATTTTTCCCTGAAATTATTTCACAGCAAAGCAGATATGATGATGATTTGGTGTTTTACACCCCTTTCAACATTATTTACATCATATCGAGATGACGGAAGAATGATAATGAAAGGCTATGTACAATGAAGTGCCATAAAGTCATGAGCTGAATTCGAACCCAGAACTTCAGGAGCAGTAATCACTCGGCCAACCGGACGCTTCTAGCAAAGTGGATGTTTCATGTGAATTCTAACTCCAGTTTTCTGTTTCCATCACCTGTCAGTTTTAATGTTATCATACATAAGAATTAAAAAAGAATCTATTTATAAAGTAAAATTGAGATATGTAAATTAACTCACTAACCTTTAAGTTATCTGAATCCATGGTGGCCAGCAGATACCGACATAACAATTCAAACTCCTGTAAAGTGAAAGAAAAATAAAACATACAAACCACTATATGTTAACCCTTATGACTAGTACAGACAGTAGAACACAAAATTTTAACCCTTGCCATGCTGAGTAAATTAAGATGCCATACCCACTTCAAGTTTTCAGCCAATCAGATTACTTGATCCAGATTATTGATAAAAATTCATGTACTGAATGGAAAACAGTGCAGATCCAGATCAGTTGGCTTCTTAGAAGCCAAATGATCTAAATCTACACTATTTGCAAAGGCAGAGTATATCTGGGTTCAGCAGGACCAGAGTTAAATACCTTTTCATTTTCCCAAGAAAGTAAGGCCTGAAATTTCATAAACAAGAAAAACGCCTAACAGCATTATGGACGTGCTTTTTTTAAATAACGAAGAAAGTGAGAGTTGTCTCGTGCATGTGAAGCACCTACAGATTCTCCTCTTCATCCCTACCAAATATGAAAGCAATCCACTGAAGAATAAAGGTAACATTTAACTTTGAAAAAAAGGTTAACCAAAAGGTTAACCTGGGACGATGCCTGACACTGGCCAACCATTCACCTGGACATCCCTATTTTAAAGGACAGATTTTTTTAAAACACCATCCAAAACTGTATACCTAGCAGATGATTCACATAAAATGCCAAGCCTCGTTTTCTTGGCAAAATAAAAATAAGAGGCTCACCAGTCACAACTTGCTTACCTGAGTGACACAGCCATTGCAAATCTGTATATGCCGTGTAACTTTTTTTCAATACTGTCACAGTAAGTAATAAAAATAGTGGATGCTCTGTAAATCTTAAAAAATAAAGATTAAATGTCCACCTAGGATAATCATTCAAACCAGCTAGCTAGAACTCATGTCTCTGATGCTATAAACAAATATTCAGCATCAAAGTTTTCTTGGTTCTGATAAAGATTTTTAAGTTGTTGTTTTTTTTTTTTTTACATATATGGACATGATGACCATCTTGGTCAATGGAGCAAGCCTACAAGAACAAACACTCAAGCCCCATTCCAACCTGAAATTTTGTGAAAATTAGTCCAGCAGTTTCAGAGAAGAAGTGGTTTAACAATACCATCATTTAATACATATATATAGCCAAAATCAAGGGAAGAAAACCACACGCTGATAAAATTTTTATTGTAGGGTTTTACTACTTTGATCAATGTTGAAAGTTTCATTACTTAGTCATTACATGTTGAGAAAATGATTTTTCAACACTTCCCCCATACAAATGTATGGGTTAGCAAATCTGAACTTGTCATAAAAAGTTTAAATGTAAAACATGGATCATCATTTAAACAAACTTGGTATATTAATATGTGCATGAATACTTATACCAATGCTGTTTCACCAACATACTGTCAAGACGTACCAAGTACAACAGGTTATTGTTTCTTAATAGTTCACAGTGTGCAGAATTAAATGAAAAGTGTTACAAGATATGAACCTTACCTTTTGATCTTTCTTCTCTGAGTAGAGAAACAAGAAACCTCTAACCAACTTAAACACCTCCAAAGCTGCAAAAAAACCCCGCAAATATCAGTAGTGGTGCAACATATTACATGTACCTTGCTAGAGGTGCACTGAAGCATCATTATAATACAGTCAAACCTGTCTTTAGCAGCCACCCATGGGAAGCTTAAAATGTGGCTGCTGAAGGCAGGTGGCTGCTTAATACAGTTCAAATATATAAGTCTACGAATTTTAGGGCAACTTTCCTTTGGCTGCTTAATACAGGTTGGCTGCTTAATAGAGGTGACCACTAACACAGGTTTGACTGTACTATTCATTATTTTGACTATGAAGGTTTGGCTCCCAAAACATTTACTTCTCTCTGAACTATATACAGTTGACTCTCATTACCTCTAAGTTCAAGGGACTCTGAAATAATTCGAGATATCGGTACGTAGACATATAAGATTTGCAGAATCGAGGAAAAAAATAACTCAAACAACCACATTTCTCAAATGAATATGTCATTTGACTCCTGAAGTAAGAAATATGTTAAAAATATTGTGGAAAAAAAGGAGAAATTTCCTCTTTTCCACAGTATTTTGTCACTTGTTGTTAGATTTCCATGTTAAAACAGAGAGCAGATTTTCACTTCAAGCAGTTATTTGAGATAAGCTAAGTCGAGATAACGAGAAACGACTGTATTCATAACACCTGGCAAGGTGAAAATTGTGGTGATCATTTAGATAAAATTGATTTTTTGTTTGTTAATTCTGCAGTTTGATAGGACACTGATATTAATAGATTGATAGGACACTGATATAAATAGATTGATAACAATTATACAACTTGTATAAACTACAGATAAATTGAAAAGCAGATGATATGGTCTATTTAAGGTATTTGCTTTCAACCACAGATTATTGCATAAAAAGCAGTGCGGTAAGCTATTAACAGTCGTGTATTAACCAGCAAAAAGCTGTATATTAACAAGGAAACTGACATGCTGTTAATGCATAGCTCTGCTCACAATATGCTTGTGCCGGGGCCCCAAATTAATCTGCCATGCTATGATATTTGAAAGGGATAAGCTTAGCTGTTGTCATTAGATGTTTACTGCCTGGCCCTAGAACGAGCATAGTCAGTGGAAACTGCATTCACAAGACACTGGTGAAAAGGCAAAACAAAATAGTGCAGGAAATAATGCAAAATGTAGCAAACGTATTCAGTTTTTATGCAATAACAGCGATCTAACATAGTTTTTCAGTGCATTAACATTCATCAGGTCAGTCAAAAGGTGTTGATAACCAAGGCCTGCAGTCTCCCTTTTAAACACCTCCCTCGGGACCTGATGAATATCAATGCATGAAAAACCATGTTTGATTTGTATATTGAAAAACATTCATATATATCAAACTATTGTAGGCATAGTTTCAGATAAGAGGGGGCATCCACATAATATTTTTTTTTTATTTCTTCACAAAAACATATGTTAAGGGTACTCACTGGGGCTATGTTGTGAGGACTCTGGATACCTCTCTAAATTTAGGTTATTCATTTTGAATAGCTATAAACAGGTGGTAAACTGTCAATATACAGTACCTGGTTTAAAATTTGGAATGCATAAACAGGTGGTACACTGTCAATATACAGTACCTGGTTTAAAATTTGGAATGTATAAACAGGTGGTAAACTGTCAATATACAGTACCTGGTTTAAAATTTGGAATGTATAAACAGGTGGTAAACTGTCAATATACAGTACCTGGTTTAAAATTTGGAATGTAGTCTCCATCTTCAGACTCGGGTTTAGTCAACAGACCATTTATCTCTTCACTGAAATACAAATGTAAAGAATACATTATGCCTAATACATGTATGTCATGACACAACAAGTATCTGGATAATAGATAATAATCTAGATAAAATGGTTATCCACAAAGCTCCAGATAAAGTGTTTTTCTTTTCAGTTAAGAATTGTTAGTATTTTTCTTATCTCTCCATGAAAACATGTTGTGGTTACTTATTAGAAGAGCCTTGGTGAGGTGCTTCTAATGAGTACCCACAGCACATTCATGGAAAAATTAAAAAAATATTTTGTTTGTTTGTGTTGAGGTTTTACGGCCCAGTCAACCCAATGGGGTCATGTCACGCGGGGTCAGTTTACCTAGCCACATGTATACTGGGCAGGCTTAGTCCTCTAATCAGTTAACCAGTATTGTGCACTTTCTTTCGCCAGAAACTGACAACTGCCCTTCTTGAATCAGCGGAAGGGAGAGAATGAACGTAGAAAATATTTCATGATCAATCTCCACGAAAGAATGTTGCCAACCTCGGCGGGGGTTGAACCAGCAACCTCCTGGTCTCCAGTCGGACGGCACATCCAACTGAGCCACCGAGGCCGGCAGAAAAATATTTACCTGATACCCTCTCTTATCTAGAGCTATGAATTCTTATTTCTCCATGAAGAACATATTTTATGGCACTTTAATGAGTATCCACCACATACGCTTTCAAGGAGAAATAAGAAAAATATAGAGTTTATTCATTCTCTTATTTTAAATATGGGATTTATAAACCGAGGGAGGTAAAAAAAATCCGATAAAGAAACAAGTGCGAAGGTTTATAAATCCCATATTTAAAATAGGAGAAATGAATAAACTGTATACATTGTATTACATGCATTTTGCCGCAATAGAGTACACCATTTAAGAGGCTTTTGTGGCAAGTCTAGTCTGCCAGTTTGTTTACGCTGTCATTTCTATTTTGGGTCGGCGTAGTAATAAATAATATATTTAGGATAGCTTTTGTTTTTATCCTAAATGATATTGACAGCAGGGTCAAAATCTAGGCTGTTCATATGTTACAAAAAAAAGTAGTTCCGGTTAAAGAGATTTATTTCCCCGGCTAAGAGGAAATATTTCTTCTTAGAAAACAAGGAAAATACCAGTTTTATGTCTGGTAGAAATCATGGTATTTCTTGGTTATGCATGTAATATATATTATTATTATATTATTTTTCATTGGGCAATGAACTTTAGTTAGACACCTTTAGCTGCAACTGTCCCCAGTCTGATCTGGGCATCTACAACAGCATATGCCTGAAGAGAGAGTTTGTCATCAGGGGACTTGCAGAGGAATAGTGTTTTGACAAGAATTCTGGGAAATTTATTTCATGTTTTTCCATAAAACCATTATGTTCTCTCAATAAAACTATTATGTTCTAAGTATTCATTAGAAATGCCTTTGGATACAGACAGTGACAGCCAGAAAGTACCACTTTCCGTGGGAAATAGATTATCTGCTCATATGTACGTAATACCTGCTTATACATTAAATGTATACCTGTAACGGATTAGGTATATAAATCATTTCTACAGCCTTACTGTGGGAGCCGGCTTTTATGGCAACACAGGTAGTAATGGGCTTTTCAGGAAGTAAAGCAATATACATTACCATTAGTACCTGGATGGGTGACCACCTGGAAGACCCAGAAAATGCAACAGACCTATACATGTTATAATCAAAAGTTCAAAGCGACAAGTCAGTTTGGCTGATCTATACCCTCAATTCAAAATAAATATGGTGCTTTTATTTACAGTTGTGTCTAAAGCATCAGAAGTAAAGTAAACATTTCTGTTTATTGGCTTGTCTGGAGAAAAGGGGTGGATTAATTTAATGCCAGTGAACTGGCTGTTAGATTGATTTGTTTTGGTATCACAGAAAAGAAATGCAGTGTTTTGGTTTTTTTGGTTTTTTTTATTATTACTATTACACATGTACTTAAATTTACATTTAAAACTTCAAATATAATCTACCGGTAGTACACATCTTCTTTTATTAGACAGTCTACTGAAAAGAGAAGAGGTGGAGCTAAACAATGGTTGCATTGTATCTTTAACCCTTGTCATGCTGAATAAATTATGATGCCACGCCCACTTCTAATTGTCAGCCAATCAGATTACTTGATCCAGGTTGTTGATACAAATTCAAAAACTGAATGATAAACAGTGCAGAGCCAGATCAGTTGGCTTCTTCAGACACTGTTTGCAAAGGCAGGGCATATCTGGGTTCAGCAGGACTAGGGTTAATTTGTTGTCTGCTGATTTAGACAGTATGTGCTAAAGGTTGAAATGTATAAAAGGAAAATATATAATACCACTCAAAGAACTGATAAGAACATTACCTGAGTTTCTTCCTGATTTCACATCTGCTACGGTAGCCTCTGTATACAGACTGAAAAGAGGTATAAAAAGCGAAGGATGATACTGATCAAGTGAGTTTTACCAAGTAAAATTAAAAATGTCTTATGGGTTTTTTCCAACTGAAAAATACTTATATTTTTCCACTAAAAAGAAACATACCTGTATGTTGTTAGTAGTAATTAAAGTGCCTCAGCCTAGTAGACAATTCACATGAAATACAGTCATATTTAATAATGAACAGACAAAACAGATGTCCCCAATCGTGAATTTTCTGTATTTTTCTACTGCTGTGACCTTTTAAATTAGGTCAAGGCCACTAAAATCTAAACAGTTCTTTGTTATGTTCCAATTATATATCCATGATGATGAAAATTTGATAAAAATCCAAGCACCGGTTAAAAGATATTGTGCAGACAAGAAAGTCACGCAGACACTGACGCCAACAGGATCCACACCTAAATCAACTGGTCCCCCTCCCCGTAGGTTGGGGGACATAATTATTTTCTCTGGAAAACAATAATAAAAAATTAAGAATGTTGTCTACTGCAAATTTGCTCAGCACTTGAAGGGGACATCATACACTCTCAAAGGTGACAACTTCCTCAAAATTGTTTTGCTCTCTTCTGGAAAGGGGTATACTCTAAAAGGAAAGAATTAGCTAAGGAAGTAAATTTTTTCCTTTTAGATTCCTTTACATGTATACAGGAAAGCTAAACGGAAGGTGAACATGAAAGCCAAATGAAAGTCGCAGGTTGTCTCCCTTGCCAAAAAAAAAACAAGAGGCCCACAGGCCACGGGTCGCTCACCTGAGTAGCATTGCGAGTGCAGATATGCAGATATTATGTAACGTTTTTCCAATCCTGTCATCGCAACTAATGAAAAGATCATCCTTTAAGCAGTTCTTAATTTTGAAGAAGAATATTATATATGGCATGACAGTCAATGGAGCATGATCATTTGAACAAACTCTCAATCACATTTCAACAGTAGGATCAATGTGAAATTTGGTTGCAATTGCCTATGTGGTTTCTGAAGAATCATGATTTTATACATGTAAACAGCACAGTGGCAGGGAAATATAATAAACATAAACAAGACGGTAGCCATCTTCGATTTCCAATCAGAATGATTTTAGCTACTGTTGATTTACAAGTCTCCTCGATACTTCCAATGAACTTTAAGTCAATTGCCCTTTCAGTTCAGGGGAAAAAGTTCAAAACAGATTTTCAAGATGGCCACCATAGCCGCAATTTGAGATTTCCTATCGCAACCATCTGAGCTATTTTTGATCTACAAGTCACCCTGATGCTTCCTACCAAGTTTCGAGTCAATTGGCCTTTCAGTTCAAAAGAAGTAAAAAAAAAATAGATTTTCAAGATGGCCGCCATCTTGGATTTCCAATCAGAATGACTTTAGCTATTAGTCAATTGGCCTTTCAGTTCAAAAGAAGTAAAAAAAAATAGATTTTCAAGATGGCCGCCATCTTGGATTTCCAATCAGAATGACTTTAGCTATTTTTATATCAACAAGTCATCCTGATGCTTCCTACCAATTTTCAAATCAACTGGCCCTTTGGTTCAGGAAAATAAGTGAAAAAAAAAAAGAGTTTCAAGATGGCCGCCATGACAGCCATCTTGGATTTCCGATCCAAACAATTTAAGCTATTTTAGATCTACAAGTCACCCGAATGCTTCCTGCCAAGTTTTGAGTCAAATGGCCTTTCAGTTCAGGAGAAGAAGCGAAAAATAGATTTTAAAGATGGTTGCCATAGCGGCCATCTTGGATTTCTGATAGGGATGATTTTATCTATTTTTTATCTACAGGTCACCCTGATGCTTCCTACCTAGTTTAAAGCCAATAAGCCTTTCGGTTCAGGAGAAGAAGTGAAAAATATATTTTCAAAATGGCCACCATGGCAGCCATCTTGGATTTCCAATCATAACCATTTTAGCCATTTTTAATCTATAAGTCACCGATGCTTCCTACCAAGTTTCAAGTCAATTGGCTTTTGGGTTTAGGAGAAGAAGCAAAAAAAAGATTTTCAAGCTGGCCACCAGGGCGGCCATCTTGGATTTCCGATCAGCATGGTTTTAGCTATTTTTGATCTACAAGTCACCCTGATGCTTCCTACCAAGTTTGGAGTCAGTTGGCCTTTCGGCTCAGGAGAAGAAGCGAAAAATAGATTTTCAAGATGGCGGCCATCTTGGATTTCCGATTGGAATGATTTTAGCGACTTTTGATCTATAAGTCACCCCGATGCTTCCTACCAAGTTTCGAGTCAATTGGCATTTGGGGTTAGGAGAAGAAGCGAAAAATAGATTTTCAAGATGGCCGCCATGGCGGCCATCTTGGATTTACGATCGGCACGATTTTAGCTATTTTTGATCTACAAGTCACCCCGATGCTTCCTAGCAAGTTTGGAGTCAATTGGCCTTTCAGTTCAGGAGAAGAAGTGAAAAATAGATTTTCAAGATGGCTGCCATGGCGTCCATCTTGGATTTCGGATCGGCATGATTTTAGCTATTTTTTATCTACGTCACCCCGATGCTTCCTAGCAAGTTTGGAGTCAATTGGCCGTTCGGTTCAGGAGAAGAAGCAAAAAATAGATTTTCAAGATGGCGGCCATCTTGGATTTCCGATCGGCATGATTTTAGCTATTTTTGATCTACAAGTCACCCCGATGCTTCCTGGCCTTTCGGTTCAAGAAAAGAAGCGAAAAATAGATTTTCAAGATGGCCGCCATGGTGGCCATCTTGGATCTTTGATCGGCATGATTTTAGCTATTTTTGATCTACAAGTCACCCCAATGCTTCCTAGCAAGTTTGGAGTCAATTGGCCTTTCGGTTCAGGAGAAGAAGCAAAAAATAGATTTTCAAGATGGCGGCCATGGCGGCCATCTTGGATTTCCGATAGGCACGATTTTTGCTATTTTTGATCTACAAGTCACCCCAATGCTTCCTACCAAGTATCGAGTCAATTGGCCCAGGGGTGTAGGAGGAGTAGGCTTTTAAAGCAACTGTTGACGCCGCACGACGGATGACGGACATTGACTGACCACAATAGCTCACCATGAGCACTTCGTGCTCAGGTGAGCTAACAAAAAAATAAAACAAGAATTCCGCAGAAGGCGTCGTCGCACCTGCTGGGGCAAAAGTCACAGGAGCCACAATCAGAATGTGGTTATTAAATAAGTTTATTTCATTCTTAGCAGTGCTTAGTTGGAAAACTGGGTTGAAAAAAATGTAGACAAAGTGCCTAGTGCAGCACATATATTCCAGGCCAGCGCCATTCCCTCTTATGGCTATATCTTCAGCACTGACTTTTCGTATTATACAGCCCAATGATAAAGGAACGTCCACGTAACATGTGTAAGAGTCACTGGAACGTGAAATATAGGCCAAGGTCACCGGGTCAAGGTACCTGCTAAGTCAGTACATCAAGGAGAAGCACTATGCAAGATATGGTGGTTGTAGGCCTTATAGTTGAGGAGTTATCAAACATCAACATAAAATGTGTCAAATATAGGTCAAGGTCACCTGGTCAAGGTTTGTTTGTTTGAGGTTTTACGGCCCAGTCAACCCAATGGGGTCATGTCGAGCGTGGTCAGTTTACCTAACCACACGTTTACTGGGCAGGCTTAGTCCTCTAAGCGGTTAACCAGTATTGTGCACATTCTTTCGCCTGAAACTGAAAACTGCCCTTCTTGAATCAGCGGAAGGGAGAGAATGACCGTAGAAAATATTTCAAGGTACCTGCCAAGTCAGTGCAATGAGGTGAAGCAATATGCAAGGTTTAGTGGTTGTAGATCTTATATTTGAGGAGATACCGAATATCAATGTAAAATGTGTCAAAGTCACTGGAGTGCAAAATATAGGTCAAGGTCACCAGGTCAAGGTACCTGCCGAGTCAGTACATTGAGAAAAAGCACTATAAAAGGTTTGGTGGTTGAAGGCCTTACAGTTGAGGACATATGGAAGGGCAACGTAAAAGGTGTAAAAGTCAATGGAGCGCGCAATATAGGTCAAGGTACCTGTGGAGTCCGTACTTTGAGGAGAAGCACAATGCAAGGTTTGGTGGTTGTAGGCCTTATAGTTGAGGAGGCGTAAAATGTGTAAAATGCACTGGAGCGCAAAATATAGGTCAAGGTCACCGGGTCAAGATACCTGCCAAGTCAGTACATCTAGGAGAAGCACTATGCAAGGTTTTGTGGCTTGAAGTCTTACACTTGAGGAGACCTGGAACGTTGACGTAAATAATGTCAAAGTCACTGCAGCCAAAATATAGGTCAAGGTCACAAGGTCAAAGTATCTGCTGAGTCAGTACATTAAGAAGCACTTTGCAAGGTTTGATGGTTGTAGGCCTTACAGTTGAGGATATCGAACGTCGACGCAAAATGTGTCAAAGTCACTGGAGCACAAAATATTGGTCAAGGTCACCCGGTCAAGGTACCCGCAGAGTAAGTACATCTTGGAGAAGCACTATGCAAGGTTTGGTAGTTGTATGCCTTATAGTTGAAAAGATCTGGAATGTCAACGTAAATTGTGTCAAAGTCACTGGAGTGCAAAATATAGGTCAAGGTCACTGGGTCAATGTACCTGCCAAGTCAGGAGGTCAGGGAGATGTGTCATGCAAGGTATGATGGTTGTTGAAGAATTGTAGTTGATTAGAATACTTACTTTGACATAAATGTCGAACTTCGAGATAAATGTTGAGACGGACGGACTGACAAACAGACTGACGAACAGAAAAAGGGATGCCTATGTCGCAAAGTCAGGAGGTCAGGGAGATGTTTGATGCAAGGTTTGATGGTTGTTCAGTCTTGTAGATTAGAATACTAACTTTGACATAAATGTCAAACTTCGACATAAATGTTGACAGACGGACGGACGAACAGACAGACGAACGGAAAAGCGGACGCCTATGTTGCAAAGTTAGGAGGTCAGGGAGATGTTTCATGCAAGGTTTGATGGTTGTTCAGTCTTGTAATTGATAAGTATACTAACTTTGACATAAATGTCGAAATTTGACATAAATGTTGACAGACAGACAGTCGGAAAAGCGGATGCCTATGTCGCAGTCAGGAGGTCAGAGAGATGTTTCATGCAAGGTTTGACTGTTGTTTTGTCTTGTAGTTGATTAGAATACTAATTTTGACATAAATGTCAAACTTCGACATAACAGAACTGTTAACAGACGGACGGACAGACAGACGGACAGACGAATGGAAAAGAGGACACCTATGTCACAAAGTCAGGAGGTCAGGGAGATGTTTCATGCAAGGTTTGATGGTTGTTTAGTCTTGTAGTTGATTAGAATACTAACTCTGACATAAATGTCGAACTTCGACATAAATGTTGACAGATGGACGGACAAACGGACAGACGAACGGAAAAGCAGACGCCTATGTCGCAAAGTCAGGAAGTCAGGGAGATGTTTCATGCAAGGTTTGATGGTTGTTTAGTCTTGTAGTTGATTAGAATACAAATTTGACATAAATGTCAAACGTCTACATAACAGACGGACGGAAATGCGGACGCCTATATCGCACCCTGCTACAAGCAGGTGCAACAAAAATGACAGAAAATCTACTAGGTGTATCTATTTGCCTTAACCCTTATTATGCAGAATAAATTAAGATGCCATGCCCACTTCTAATTTCCACTATACACTATCAAAGGAGGCAACTCTGTCAAAATTGTTTGCCTCCCTTCTGAAAAAGGGTCTTGATGTAAAGGAGAGAAAACAGGAAAGCACAAAAGTTGTCTCTTTTGTAAAAATGGCAGAATATTTACCAAGCATGTCTATTCACCTTAAGGGTTAGCAGAGGATATCTCCTTGTCTTTCCCTTTCTTTCTCACTCTCAAATCTGCACTAACCTGTATTTTCACAGCGGCTACCTCCTTCTGTCTTTCATGAGCCCTCTCTTCTCTCTGTGCCTTTGTCTGTTCAAGAAATGTATTCTTCTGCTGCACATTAACTTTGCTAAACATAGCAGCAGCACTAGTCTTTACAGTGACCTGAAACATCACATGAATCATAACTTTGCCATGATTTGTTGTTAACCCTTAAACTGCCAATCACAACAATTCTCGTCTGCTTTGTCATCTGCTTGTGATTTTAAAAGCCATTTCTGCAAAGGATGTGGACCCAGATCAGACTGCTCCTTTAAGAGCAGTCTGATCTGGGTTCATACTGTTTGCCTGTATGCAAAAATAGGTTTGAAAAGTTTGCAAAATATTCAGCAGCCAACATAAACAGACGACATTTTCAGATGCAGGTTTTCTTGGCGTTTTAAGGGTTAACCCTTGTTATGCTGAAAAAATTAAGATGCCAATGCCCACTTCTAATTGTCAGCCAGTCAGGTAGCTTGATCCAGGTAGTTAATACAAAGTCTTCTACTGAATGACAAACAGTGCAGATCTAGATCAGTTGGCTTGAACGGATCAAGATCTGGAGAGACTACAACATATCAGGAAGGGTATTCAACTGGTCAATGGCTAGGGGAAAGAAGGAATATTTGTAGGAATTATCAGTGCCCCAGATAATATTTTGGCATTTAAGTATTTAAGCATCATTTTTTAATGATATGAGTAAAACAGATTACGCATGCTTAACAGGAAAAGTTTTAGGCAGAGAAATTTCACTTTCATGTAACAAGTAAAATTGAGGGGTTTTGTGCTGTTTTTTTTTTTTTTTTTGTTATTTTTCATTTTGTCACTAAGTATGTGCCTGTTTGTCAGAATGCCAATATTGTTGTTTGGAGAATGCCTATCATGAAACCATTCAGAACCAAGCAATTATCCTTTAATTGAGCAATAAGTAGACTTTAACAGGGATGGAACTGGTCCCAAAAATAGGGAGACACCTCACTCCCTCAACGTAAAATAGGAAGACATCTTCCAAGATCAGGAAGACATGAAAATTGCAACCTAATCTATGTGCATAATTAACGTTGCCACTTTTAATTTATCAAAATAAACCAGTAAAACTTAAGACTGCTTTTCTGCTGTCTTCCATTTCTTTGTTTTAGCTTTTTCTTTCAGTGTCAACAATACTTACAGCAAAATATTTGAGGAACATTTGCAAGAAATATTGCAATAATCCTATCAAAGGCATCCTCATGTCATTGTTTTTGTTGTTTGTTTGTTTTTTATCAGTATAATGCGATACCCCACCCCAGCTTCCAAAAACTTTGTTGCTGCCGGCATTTATATTTTGAATATTCTTGAGTGGTACTGATTTTCAGGGTTACTATTGTTTAGTGAAACATTTATCAATTAAAACAAGTTAAAGCTCTATTATGTGGCATCACAAATTTTAACTGGAAATATATCAGCACCGTTTGATCCAAGTTTCCTGCAAAATGTCATTGTCTATATTGCACCGTGTCACAATCAACACTTGCTAGGAAAAAAGTATGGGGTTTGTTTACTTGCTGTATTTCAATGATTTGTGGAAAAAGACTGGATAATTTAGTTGTTTTTAATATATGTGTCTGTGTATGCATTTCTGACAAAGAAAGACTACAATTTAACAGGATGATAAATTCTTTTTTTTGACAGACTGGTATAGATCTCACATAAGTGACAAGATACCATTTTACGTGTCACTGTTTGTTGCCTTTCAAAAGATAATGGTGAACATTTAAATCTATCAGTTTGTCTGGTCTCAATGACGGAAATTAGGCTTCCAAAAACTTTGGAATACAAAAAATTATAGTTGCAATATCTTGTCTGAATGTTAAAATAGATATATTTTTTGTAAAAAAAAACAACAACAAAGAACCGAACTGAAAACAGTCTGCTAGTGTCAGTCCTGTTAGAACTAGAGGCTCGATGAGACAACACAAAGAAAGTTATTTGACTGAGTAGTTTATGTGCCGCCAGTTAGCCGACTGACAGATGAAATAATTCATCTGCCGACAATCTTAGCCTAAAGCAATGATATCATGCCACGTCCTATGCATTTTGGGAGGACAGCCAAGGCAGGTAGTACCGTCATGCTTCGCGTAAGTGATGAGTAAATATTACTAGGCTGTTAGAATTATGAGATGAATTGGATAATTGCTCCTATTTTGTTCTAATCAAGGTACTATGTCATGTTTGAATAAACAAACATGTCACCAGCAGCCAAATACTTAATTCTAGGTTATTAAAGGCTCCATATTCCTCACAAACGGACATTTTTACCCAAGAAAGGTTAAATAATTGATATATGGTATAAATACCATCATTAAGTGTGGCATCTGACAGCTTGTTAATTAGTCTCTCGTTTTTGAACTGGATCAAAACTGAAATGATTTTTTATTGTATCTCTGAATTAATGCTGGCAACAATAGATGTACACGGTGCCAGGGAACTGCACGCCCCTTGGACGGCAGACCACAGAAGGAAGTCCAGGTCGGACCTGACAAGCTTGAGGTGGTAGCTTCCTTTTGCTACCTAGGAGACATGCTCTCAGCAGCAGGTGGCTGTGAACTTTCAACCACAACACGTGTGAAAACCGCCTGGAAGAAGTTCAAGGATCTGCTACCTGTCCTCTCTTCACGCCACCTCTCTTTCAAAACACGTGGCCATGTGTACAGCTCTTGTGTGCGGAGCGCAATGCTCCATGCCAGCGAGACTTGGCCATTGACAAAGCCGAACCTCTAGCGTCTGCAGCAAAATGACAGGACAATGATCAGACAGATCTGCAATGTCAGGCCGCAAGACATTGTCATCACCAGGTCCAATAAGCTACTTGTGCGGCTTGGCATTGAGGATCTGGACCTCATTCTGAAGGGGAGAAGACTTTGATGGTATGGACATGTGGAACCCTCCAGTGGTGCAATCAAGACAGCCTTTGACATACAGGTTGATGGAAAGCGTGGGCCTGGGAGGCCCAAAATGACATGGAAGCAGCTGACAGAGAGGGATTGCAGAGAGTGGAAGCTCTCGGCTATCAACCCTCATGATAGACGTACCTGGAGATCTGGTGTGAGATCTGCCATGCGTGCAGCAAGCCAGCTATCTGGAAGGGGGCCCACTGATGTGGATGTTGCCCCTGTACCTGCACGTTAATCAAAAATCCGATTATGATATGAACAATGTTTGTCGCAGCTGTAAAGCTATCATTATATGGTAAAAATAAAGTAGAAAAATGATAGATTAGAAAAAAAAAAAAAAGAACGAAGCTGGCATCTCTTTTTGGGCTTCAGAGCAAGGGGCTGCTTTGTTGGGGCCGAGTTTGTGGAGACCCAGTTGGTTAGGGGCCGACTTTGTTAGGGACACTTTGTTAGGGGCCAAGTTGTCTAGTATCCTTAGACGCTTGCATTACCATTCGTACAGCAAAAGCAAGGGTTTTCTAAAAAAAAGAAAAAAAAAAAAGTGAATAAAATGGAGATACTGCCATAATTTGAGCTGTAAACAAAAAGTATGCGGGTGAAACTGAACTTATTGCATAAACTGGAAATTATCTGCGTGAATGGTATGCATGGAAATCAAATGGCATACGTATCTGCCATTCTTATTTGCATAAAATAAGAAGATACGCAGCTGAACTGGGCCTCTGGGAATCCTTTCCAGTATGGATCTGTTGAAAGGTCATTGAGTTATACTTGGATTGCCTACCAGTGGGCTGTATAATTATATTTTTGTTGGGGCAAGGCCACAAAGCCAAAAATGATTTTGTAAAAGAGACAGAGACAGGCCACTGATTGTCTCTCTTCAAGGGTTTGCCAGTCCAACTGGTATTATGAATAGACAGTAGTTGTCCTGTTCCAATACTCATGGTCCACCGGGTTGCACTTCTTTGGACCATCTCTATTTCATGGGTTTATTCCTTAGTACAGGGGTCCCACTCTGCCGCAGCATTCTCCAGCTGAGGACTAAAATGGGTCTTGTATGCCAATTCTCAGGTTTTGGGGGAGTTAAATGTCACACCTAATAAATCAGAGTGACTTATTTGCACTGGCAGCTACCCTGTTCATGTGTGTGTTCCAGTTAAGGAAAGATATCCATCCCCAAGTACCTGACACTGTTTACAACCTCAAGGACCTGACAATGGAATATGTATTGTGTAGTGAGTGGGGTCCTGGATGAAGCAATCCTGATAACCTGGCATTTGGAGGGGTTAAAATATCCCATTCACTTTTCCAAGCCTGCAGTCTGTCTTGATCCCTCTGTAAAATTTACTGCCATCCTTATTGTCAAGCATTGAATACAGTCCAACCTGTCTTAAGCAAGCGGCTATGGGATAAGACAAAATCACTTGCTTAAGGCAGGTGCTTACTTAATAAAGGGTCGACTGAGACCTGAGAAAAACTGTTACCGGTAGGTCTCGACCAAGGTACTCAACAGGTGTCTTGTGTGGCCTGTAACATTAATGGACTGTTCCAGAAACAAAAGAAATCTGGTAGTAAAGGTTTACAATAAAACTGGCCATCAAAACAAACAGACATCCTTTGATGGTTTACCAGTCATTAATTTTTCGAGCCTTTACTCACCTTTTAACATCTGCAACGTTAATGGGCAGATTCAGCAGACGACAAACTGAGGATATTCTTTTTTTTTTCCTGGAAAATAGGGCCAGACACTTCATGCAAATTGTCTCCTTAGGAGACAATTTGCAGGAAGTGTCAAATCCTATTTTCTAGGAAAGTTAAGAAAAATATTTCAAAATGTCATCTGCTGAAGTTTTACCCGGCATGCAAAGTGTTTATTCAGTAGGATTAGCAAAACTCATCAAGGTCATGGCTCATAGTGCTGTTTAACTTTCACTTTTCACACCTCTGCTAAGCAGCAAACAAACAGTTATTATCAATGTATTGATTGCACCTGCGAAATTACTTTGTATACGTTTCAAAGCCATCAGGGGCAACTATCCTACTTTCTTTATATGTTGGATTTTGGACACACTTTACTGGTTACCGATCTCACCACACTGACTTTGAACATATTGATTTTATACTGGGATCCAGTACATAAGAATAATATGCCCGTTTGTTTAGCTGTATTGAGTGGTTGGGTCATACTAAACACAGAAAAAGTCGGCCTCAGCACTCCGAACACTGATGTAATGCAAAGCCAAAAAATCGATACGCTGCAAAACGTTGGCCGCATAAACAAGGTTTTATGCAATTTCAGATGTATTTTGCCAGCTGTTGATTGCATTAGACAGGTACTTACTTGCTTAATACAGGTTCATTTACATGGGAAATCATTTGGGAGAGGGGGAGGGGGGGGGGGGGGGTGTGGGGGGGGGGGACCTAATAATGGCCTTAAAAACTCGCTGAATAGAGGTGGTCGTAAGTACAGGTTGGGCTCTATATGAGTGTTATATACGTGGGTACATAAACTCACCGGATCTTACCGGACTGGGCGTAATCACCAAATCTGAACAGAATTTTACCATTTTTAAGCTGGTTATAATGATTTCCTTTAGTGTAATTGTTTTATTTTGCAATAGGTAGTCTGTCTAACAGATACATTACAGTAATATTTGAAATTAATGATCTTAGGAAGACCATGAAAAGTAGACAGGATCGGACCTGGAGCATCCAGGTCAGGCTGCTATTGTTTAGTGTGCTCATTGTAAGTTCTCTGAGAGGGACACATGTATCCAGGAGATACAGTGCTCCAGCTAGCCCTATTTAGAGGGGTGGGTTGCCCCTCTTGCCCTCTCCTGCCACCCCTCTGCCCTTCTGAAGCTGTTCACTGCCTTATTTCAATTCAAGACATAAAACCCTACATTATGCTGAAAATTTCATCAAAATCGGATAAAAATCAAAAAAGTTATCAGTGTGTAAAGCAGTCTTCGCGAAAACTGCAGGACTGTCTGACAAAACAGGCAAATTTTCATTCTGTCCTGCAGAAAATTTCAGTTTGTCTGACAAATGTCCTGTAATTTCTGGCAAAAAAAGGTAGTAATTTGATAACAGACAAGCCTCCTGTCCTGCAGAATTTTATTTTGTCCTGCCAAAAATTTCAGTCTGTCTGACAGCTGTCTTGCATCTGTTGGAAAGATTTCGCGAAGATTGGTAAAGGTCAGTTCTATGTGTATTCTAGTCTGAGGCATTTATTGTGTAATGGGATTATATTTTGTAACATGTCATGATACTTAGCATATCACGACACATGGTGCCCTCATTATTGTATGACCGTGCAGGAAGTGCCCTACCCGGCACCCCTCTGCCCTAATTTTTTTTTTTTTTTTTGATTTGGGTTTTACGGCCCTTTCAAGAATATTTCACTTATATCGAGCCGATCGTTCATCGAAGGTGGGCGAAAACCGGAGTACCCGGAGAAAAACCACCTGACCATCCGTAAGCAGAACTTGGCTTTCCCACATATGACCCGAGCTAGGCTCGAACCACAGCGGTGAGAAACCTAATGGATTAAGAGTCAACTCTCTTATCCACTAGGCTACGGGGGCCCGCCCCTCTGCCCTAAAATCCTAGCTGGAGCACTGAGATATTACAGTAATAATAGAACTATAATGAATTTAGAAAAAAATACAGTTCTGAAGACAGGATCAGACAAGTAGTTTACATGCTTATAAGCACTCCTGTCAGTCTTGTAAATGTAATGATTTAAAAGATCTGAACACAAAGTGCATTTTTAGTAAATGCAGTTTATTATAATTTTCACAAACACACATATAATAAAACAACAAATTTCACAGAAACATGAGCTGGGGCACAGCAACTCCTACATTGTGTAATTTATATGTGCATCCAGTGAAGACCCAGATTAACCTTTGCATCCGCGCAGTCTGATAATACTGAGCCTTTGCTATGTATGTGGTTTCTATGTATAGTTCAGCATAATGTCGCCTCTTCATGCAGGCATTGAAGACTGATTACTGCAATTAATTTGTTAGACATACTATCTATTGCAAAATAAAACATTAACACTCAAAAATATTATTATATTCAGGTTATAAACAGTAAATATCAGGTCTGATTCAGAGATTACGCCCTATCCAGTGAATTTACGCACCGAGATACGTTGGCCAAGGGCTGATAAACAACAATATATAGGCCAGAAAAAGGATCAGACCTAGCACGGTGACCTGAGGGTCTTTTTAGGATACTGGTACAGTCTAACTCCTTGCCCTTAACAACAACCTCCTGCCAATGGTTACTTACAAATGCTTAATTCCAGCACAGCATGTGTTTCCTAATTCCGTAGGAGCGTTATTTCAGGAGGTGCTTTGAATGACTGACCTTGTCGAGGGCTTTATCCAAGATTCGCATATAAAGAACCTAAGACTATTCTGCATTACGATCAACTTTACCATTTATATCGTGTGTAAAGAGCAGACCAAGTTGTTTTTTTTTTTTTTTTTTTTTTTTTGTTTTGTTTTTTTGAGAGCTAACTATTGTAGAAAAATAAATTGTACAGTGGTTGCATAGATATTCGTAAAACCTGGTCGTTTAGTTACCTAAGAAATGTTGACAATGAACAATTACGAAAACGTATTATTAGACTGTCAATCATATCACATTTGTAAGCTAGAAACAATGTCAAAAACAAGCAATATCGCAACTGAAACTGTTTTTTTTTATAATTTTTTTTTTCTGAACAAAATTGCCTAATTAAAATTTATATCTTCACCGGATAGCATCCGACCGAATTCCTATACTACCTAAAACGTCCCTGAAACAAACCAACATGTCCCAAACCTGGAACAGAACAGAATTGGAAGACTAAGATCTTCGACCGGCAGTCGAGTTGTACTAAAGTGATGATGGTAGGAAAAAATGTATACAAGATGTTCAGGAATAGCCACAATCACAGAACATAACCTACCAATGATACCAAGCGGAAAAACAAACAAAGCTGCTGAGAGAACCCCAGATGGCATGCTAACATTGGACCAACGTTGAATAATGTTTGTCCATTTCGTTGGCTCAACGTAGAAATTCAACGTTGGGCCAACCTAAGTCTGCTCATTGGGCCATTGTTGGGTCAACGTATGTCAATGTTAATTACAACGTTGGGTCAACTTTAGCCCTGCACAATTTTAACGCTTGGCAAACGTAGAAATTATGTATGATGCCAATCGTTTTTTTTTTTTTTTTTTTTTTTGTTGTTTTTTTTGCCATTGTAAGGGGCTGTTCCGATAGCAAGTCAACATATGTGAGTATAATTATATCATATATTCGTTTCTTATTTAAGCAGCAATAATGAATTGCATGAGGCAGATATAAAGCCTCTTATCACTGTACATTTATGCTGATCTGAGTCTTTGCTTGGTGCACATGTGACATTGTAGGTTTTGCTGCGCTCTGGCTCACTTGAAAGTTTGACATTCTTACAGCACAGTATTATATTTTATGACTGTAAAACAGTATTTCACTAAAAAGCAGTGGCTTTACAATAAAATAAATATATATTTTTTTCATAAACTGACATTGCTTTTTTCTCTCCTGAGTCCTCTAGGAGGAATCTGATCAGGCCTACACTGTTTTTCTGTGAGCGTGTTTTAGATCCATTACTTTAGTAAAAAAGGGGTAAGAGAATAGTCCAGGGAGTGCCACAATCACAAACCGCAGTCCTTCCCAGACACCAAGAGGAAGAGGAAACTGATAAATCCAAACAAGCACAAATCGAACAAATTGCCAATAGTTGAACCACGGCAGGGCCAAGCCAAAGACATATCGTCAAGCCCTAACCCACTATTTAAAGTTTTACGAAGAGGCCGTCATTGAGTCTGAGGCCTGAACCGCCATCGTGCAATTAAAGAGCATAGCCATCAACAATGATTGGGTTGACAATTAGGCATGCAGTCTGCCGCACAATATCCGGGCTATAGCCAATTCTTTTATAACGGTTAATAAGTTTTCTGAATTGCTCCGAAAAGTTAGATTTTCCTACAATTTTTCTAAATCTGTACACTAAGTCACCGTAAAATTCTGGTTCCGATATACCTTGTTGCAGAAGTGTTTTCAGACTGATGCAATATTTTTCTACCAAGGCACTATGTCTGTGATAAAATTTCAAAAACGCCTTCCGAAGTTTAAAATAACGATAGTCCTGCCTAAGAAGTTTGGCAGTAAGGGCTTTATAATGGTAGTTAAAGTCATTAAGATTTGAAGAAGCTCTGGCGAATTTACTAAGATGAGATATGTATACCCTATAAGAGGTACATCGGGGGACATCGCCATCCAGAAAAGGGAAATTGACTATATCAAAATCAAACTCGTCCCGTTTATCATAAATTTCGGTGGAAACTATACCTTTAGATATACATAGATTCAAATCCAAAAAGGATGCCTCGGTACCGAAAGAATTTGCTCTATTTTACTGGAGTTATGTAGGGTATATCCGGTCCACCATTTGGTCAAAGTAAATGTTGTCAGTATTTAATAAATCATCCAGGTATTTTGAAGTTGAATTGAAAGCCTCAATGTCAGCTTGATTTTCACGTAAGAGAGACTTCACGAAATCTCTCTCATAACAAAAAAGAAACAAATTTGCAACAAGAGGAGCATAATTAGTTCCCATCGGAATACCAATAGTTTGCCTATAAAGTTTAGTTCCAAATCTAATAAAATTATTATCCAAAAGATAAACAAGGGCATCACAGACTTTTTGACACGACCATAAATTATGATTATTGTATACATCAGAAGTGAAAACACATTCTTCGTTGCAAGCCAAATATTGGGTATTCTCCCGAATAAACGTTCGGTTAATTAAATCAATAAGTTTATCCTTTATAAGAAGATGAGGTAACGTAGTATACAGTGTAGAAAAATCATATGTAGACAATTTAGAAGCCTGAAAGTTTTTAGATTTAAATTTATTGAGAACATCATTGGAATTTTTAATTGACCAAAAAAGTTAATTCCGTCCCTTTCGTAAACAGAATCATAGTATCTAATCCAATGTTTTAAACAACAGTAAGGTTAAACAATATTTGAACAATATTTGTGCTGCAAGAATGTCAAAAATCATAAATGAGCCAGAGCACAGCAAAACATACAATGTCACATGAGCATCCAACAAAGACTCAGATCAGCCTGCACAAATGCACAGTCTGATAAGAGGCTTTCATATCCGCCACATTCAGTTCATTATCTTTGCCTAAATTAGAAACGAATATATTATATTATAATTATACTCACATGTTTATAAATCTTAATCCTTCTTCTTTAAATCACATCTTGAGACCTGGTGCATTCAATCAGAGAGTTAGAAATCAAATGGTATAAAAGCTAGCTTTATGTGTAGTCTAAAGTGTTATAAAACCTTTGGTAGATGGTAACAATAATGAACATGATTACTCCAAGGTACTGGATTACAAGTTAATGTAGCAAGTTTTATTGGTCACCTTGGCGCTGGACGAGGAAGCCAGTAATAAGGATTACTTCATGCTGTGTTTGTGCTTTATGCAACAGCATAAATGTTCTAATTAAATTGGTATTTTGCATTAATTGACCTGCAATTTGTTTGATAAAAGATTTTTTTTTTTTACATATTTTTATGATACAAATATATACAAAAAATCATTTTATCCTTTCTTGTCTGTTGGTCTGAACATTCTGATTCGTCATTCGTTTACGGATTTATGAGTTTGGATTATGGCTTGGGTACCATTACCACAACTACTTCTTCCAACGGATTATATAAATTCAATAATACATGAGCACCCATATAAGATCTTCTATGTTTTCCTATTATTCCAGGTATGTTGGACCAATGTTGGCACACCGTTGATGCAACTTTTAACTCTTTGAATTTACAGCCTTAGTTATTGATCCACACCACCAACTTAATTTGGATTTAAAACATGGAAATCAAAATTATGCATACCGATTAATATATGAACTCACATTTTGGCAATATTTTTTGTCACTTTAGCAGAATCAGCAATAAACAAATTGCTGACGTTGGCCCAACGTTGGCCCAACATTATACAAAGGAACGCATGATTTGCATATTTTGGTAACGTTGGGCCAACCTTACACCACATATCAAATAAAACTGTTATTTACAGTATTTTGCATAACGTTGGCCCCTTACTGTGCCAACTATGACATTATTTTATTGACTTTGCATTATTTTATCTTAACTTATTAGATTCGCCAGAGCTTCTTCAAATCTTAATGACTTTAACTACCGTAATAAAGCCCTTACTGCTAAACGTCTTAGGCAGGGCTATCGTTGTTTTCGAAATTTTATCGCAGACACAGTGCCTTGTTCGAAAAAATATAGCGTCAGTCTAAAAACACTTCTGCAACAAGGTATATCGGAACCAGAATTTTACGGTGACTTAGTGTACAGATTTAGAAAAATTGTAGGTAAATATAACTTTTCGGAGCAATTCAGAAAACTTATTAACCGTTATAAAATAATTGGCTACAGCCTGGATATTATGCGGCAGACTGCATGCCTAGTTGTCAACCCAATCATTGCTGATGGCTATGCTTCACTCTTTCATTGCACGACGGCGGTTCGGGCCTCAGACCCAATGACGGCCTCTTCGTAAAACTTTAACCAGTAGGTTAGGGTTTGACGATATGTCTTTGGCTTGGCCCGCCGTGGTTCAACTATTGGTTTTCATTTACTCTGGTATACTGTAGAATTAGCCATGAGTGCTCGTCTTTGTTTATTATAGTGATTTATTTGATTTTTGTGTTTTCGCTTTGATGCTTTGACTGAGTTGGGAGCCTTTATGCGAACCGAATATTTATGTGTTTCTGTATTAAGAGTAGCATCGGGACCCAGGGTGAAGTTAGTTAGCTGTAAAAGTGCTTTAATCCCCCCCCCCTCCCCGACACCCCCCCCCCACCCCCGGTGGTTTACTCTACTGACCGTTCTAAGGCGGTGGTCCCGGTGTTAGTCTTACTCTTTGTTGCTTTGTGGCTTATTCTACGAGGCGATTTGTTGTATGTCTTTCCATGTGTTATTTTGTTCTTGTGTTTTTTGGTCCTGTTAGTCTTACTCTTTGTTGCTTTGTGGTTTATTCTACGAGGCAATTTGTTGTATGTCTTTCCATGTGTTATTTTGTTCTTGTGTTTTTTGGTCCTGTTAGTCTTACTCTTTGTTGCTTTGTGGTTTATTCTACGAGGCGATTTGTTGTATGGCTTTCCATGTGTTATTTTGTTCTTGTGTTTTTTAGTCCTTTTAGTATTGCGATTACCTCGCTTGGGGAAGAGAGAGCTAATCTTAGTGCTTTTCGTACGTTTGTTCGATATGTGCTTGTTTGGATTTGTCGGTTTCCTCTTCCTCTTGGGATCTGGGAAGGGCTGCGGTTTGTGATTGTGGTACTCCCTGGACTTTTCTTACCTTTTTTTTTTTTTTTTTTTAAAAAAAAAAAATAATTCATTAGATTGATATCATGGTTGGCCCAATATTGGGCCAGGATTGGACAGCCAACGGATAAACATCAGCCAACGATACAACCCAATGAATGTCGGGCCGACGTTGTCAAGCTATCTGGGATCTCTCCCAGGCAGCAAAAGGAAGCAACCACCTCCAGCTTGTCAGGTCCGACTTGGACATTGATCTGTGGTCTGCCGTCCCAGGTGTGTGCAGTTCCCTGGCACCGTGTACATCTATAATCAGGGTCCTTTGTCAAGTAAGCTAGATATGAGTATCGATAACCCTTCGACAAAGAAAAATTCCACCTCTCCCAAGCCAACCTGCATGGGGAGTGGCAATCCAAAACTATGCATTTTCCTCATCTTTTTTTATTTGTAGATTTAGTTTTTGTTCTGTACGTAGCTGTTGATATCAGAACTATCTCAGAGTTTTTAAGTAAGTAACAAACTTCTATGACAGATATATGAAACGGAAGATGCTGGGTCACACACATGGAGGAACAGGAGTGAATTTGGACACTTCAATCTTATTGGTTTCTAGAACTTTAAGGCCTAATTTATACTGCGATGACGCTCGGGCTTCGTTATTACAACCTTAATTGAAAGCCTGTCTGTAAAATGCTTCATTTTTAGGGAATGCAAAACAGATATTGAGCTAATTATTTTATTCATCATTCTTATCTTAAAGAAAAAAATGCTTCAATGTATAGCTTTTTTATTTTAAAGAAATGGGGAAGCAAAATATTTTGGCCGAAATTTCATGAACTCGGACAGGTATAAGTGAGTTAATTATAAAAGTCTGAAAATTTACGGAACTAAATTGGAAATGAGTTTGCGACGTCATTACCTCACATTTAAGAAGTCTGAATAATCCATTGTAAAGCCAAATCTCGTACAACACTTTAACTTTCAATTCATATTATGCTAGTCAAATGCAATAAGATCTGACGAATTATGGCTTTCAGACTGTCGTTCCTACAGCTTTCCTACGGCATTTCTAGAATGTTGTCACATGACTAGCAATTCAAAATGGCGGCTTCCATGTTCTGCGTAGGCGGATGGTTTGGAAAGCCATATCTTGTAAACTATGAGGTGAGGCCGATTTTATTGAATTTTTCATCATACATCAGTGCACTAAAAAGCCTTTTATATTTACAATCATTATCAAAATTATTTCAAAATTAAACTGCCTCTATCATTTATTTTATTTTATTTTATTTTTTTTATTTTTTTTTTTTTTTTTTTTTTTTTTGTAAAAAAACAAAACAAAACAAAAAAAAACAAAAAAAAAAAAAAAAAAAACACACATACACACAAAACGTGGGAATGTAAAATTTGACAGCAAACTGTTACACACAAGGAGTGTGCAGATGTTCAGAGGATTGTTTCATTTAATAGAAATTACAAGGTTATTATTTTCTCCAAATTTGAATATCATAAAACATGATAAATTGTGGATTTTAAAGGCAGTCTAGAATTGTGTTCAAAATGACCAACTCAGAAAATAAAAGTCATAAAGGGCACAAAGTTGAAAATATGTCTCAAGAATATTTTAAAAATGTTCGGAGGATCATACTGAAAACACTCAGAGAGGGTTCTAAAAAGGTTTTGAGAACATTCTGAGAAACATTCAAAGAACGTTCTGAAAAAAAAGGTCAAAGAATGTTCTGAAAAAAGTTCATACATTAGGATGTTTTATGACGCATAATAGCTCTGGCCGTCGCACTAGCGAAGGCCATTCCAAGTTCTTTCTATGTTTAGATTCTCCCTAAGCAAGCAAAACGTGCCTACCTATCAGGAAAAAAAAATCAGCAACGAAACAACAACAACAAAACAAAAAGTTATATACTCGGGTAAGACATGTATTGCTTAAACTAGAGGCAAACATAACAGGGTAAACAAAGTTTTATTAGAACCAAACATTGTATAGCTGACTAGAACATCAGAGCAAATTAAATCGTCCATATATTTAGCCATCTGCCTGACTTGTTGCAGACACGCAGCCTCCAGTCAGTACCTTACAGATTAAGAACTTGATTCAGTAATGTCCACTTCGAAAGTGCTCACTACAAAGTTGTTGAGCCAGGGGTATCAAAAAACCAAACTGGTAGCAACACTTAAGAAGTTCTATGGGAGACATCATGATCTAGTCAATCCCTACAATGTGGCAGTTTCCAGAATTGTTTCTGATGTTTTTGCCAGTGACGCGCCATAAGTAGACTTCCCAAATCCCGGACATACGCTTCTACCGATATTTCCTTCGTTCAGGCCTATGGGCATGGTGGGCGAATCTTGCTTGCCAAGTAATGCTTACTATCCGCGGACGCCTGATTACACCCTTTGGTCTGGGGTCCATGTCTGTTGGTCTGAGCATTCTGATTCGTCATTCGTTTATGGATATATGAGTTTGGATTACGGCGGCTTTGGTACCATGACCGCAACTACTTCGAAAGCAACTGTACAACACATGATACACGTGCCTATATTGTAGATATAGTGAGTGAAGTGGAACACATGGGTAGATGTGGGATATACTACAGGGCTCCAGGGCGCCAGTTAAGTAGTCAAATGTATTTTAATTTTCTTTATTTTAATGTGACAAAAATGACCTGGGTTCTTAATTGTTAAGATTTGATTGTAGATCTAATAGATTAAAAACAACTATACGTTTGTGTAAAAATGGCAAAAACATACTGATATTTAGCTCTATGATAACAAACTTACTAGGAGTACCAGATGACAAGGTTGATCACTGAACAATAAATGATAGCACGTACTCTATAGGGTATATTAATGTTTGGAACACATTATATTTTTTCTGCGGATAATGTAAATTTATACCATCAATTTTAGTAAAAAATCAAATCTGGATCAATTTTGTTTTTCAAAAAATGTTACCCTACCCTACTAAATAAATAAAATACGGCTTCTGTAGGACAAATATTTATAAGATAGCTATTTCTGTTTCTTTATAGGACATGTATCTTCCTGAAAATACCAAATATAAAATTTGGAGAAATCATGGAAGCTGGGATAACCCGTTAAAAATGGTAGATTGCCTATGTTACCGTCAAAGGTCATTGCATATCTGAGTACAGTAGCCTGTAGTCACCTGAGACTATAAGGGATCATTTTGTTTTAGATACAGACAACCCTCTTTATACCGACACTCGATACAACGACAAAATTCTTTTTATGACAACTTGACTGTCACGTAACCTTCGCTAAGAGGTAACAATTAGTCACAAATCATGCAAGAATATTGTATTTAGTTCTTTAAAGAAACTTATATGTAGGATATTTGTTAGAATTGCCTCAGTGAGGCGATTCTAACAAATATCCAAAACATATGATCTGTGAGGAAATAAGAACAAATCAAGATATTTCCTATATTATCAATCTGTTTATTAAGCATAAACTTATTTGTGCCGAGTGGACCAACAATCGCATATTTACGTGTCGATAATTCCAGCATTGTTCATTACTAACGGTGGATGCACGTTTGGCTAGATTTTTTTTTTTTTTTTTTTGAGATAAGCATGGAGATTGTTTTTGCAGGATAAACCCATTTGTGTCGAGCGGACCAATCTACCTCTACTCTTTGGACAAGTTCATTTACGATATATGAGCTGTCTGTTTAGTTTAATTATAATCATATTCTATATAAAATTAAATATAAGCAAACAGTGTCGACCATGATCAGACGATGCGTTTTGTCTGGGTGTACACTAATTGCAAATGCCCCCTTTTGAGAACGCTAGACATAAATGGATCTCAATTGTAAGTCCTCTAATGTTGTCTATGGTGTGGAGTGTTCGCTCTGTGGATTGATATACGTTGGTGAGACGAAAGGACAACTACGCAATCTGGTCTGAATGTCTGATCATAGATATGAGATAAACCATGGGAGCAATCAATTGCTTTATCAACATTTCAATCTACCAGATCATTCTATTTTGTCCTTCAATGTAAGAATACTAGAAAAAATATACCACCCTACTAACAATCCCAGCCTGAGCACGCCACTTCGTAGACAGCGTGAGGAATTCTGGATCAGAGAATTAGGCACTGCAGCACCATATGGTTGCAATGACAAAATAGATTCTGTAGGGAATCTTACCAGCCCAAGATGCAGTTCGGTCAACGTGATGAGGCTCATTGGCAGCTCTCAAAGACGTAAGAGAAGTCATGGACATCGGCACTACAATCGTCCTAATTTTCATGCTGATGTCGCATTTGACACTCTCCTTCCATATGTACAGCAGCCATTAGGACTTCATCATATTCGTACTAAGCTGTATCAGCTGCCGGTAACTAAACTTCGCTCTTTGCAGAAGGAAGTGGTGGATACAAAAACATATGTTCAAAATTCTCCTGAATATAAGCTGGTTGCTATCATTTTGGATGTTGCTTAGTTTAGGTTGTACAAGCCTGTTCAAACAGTTTCTCCAGAAGAGACTCCCACTCGTGATTTTCTGAAACGTGACTTCAGAAACAAGGGTCTTGACGCCGTTAACATAAGCAATATCTTGAACCATAAGAAAGTGACTTCAACCATACCAGCTTACTTAAAAAAAACCAGAGCCCACCTATCATCTCCTACAGTTATTCGTCTCCCATTGCACCTAAAAATTTCAATTACAAAAACGTGCTGCAAGCGCTAAATACTGAGAACATTACTCGAAACCCCTCAGCGTGCTCCTGTAAAGCATCGGAGTTCTGCTATAATCCAGCCGGTCACGTCATAACAGGTGACCTCAATATAGTCAGGACTAGCAAACTCAGGGACATTCTTTCCAAAGGCCCTAAATATAGGGAACCCAGGTCTTTTACTTGGAAACAGAATTCCAAATTGATACTGGATTCTGTTGAAGAGTATGCACGACGCTGGGCCAAGAAAGAGGACGTGGAGGTTGACACCCTGTCTGAATAGGTTAAATCGGTAATGTCCTTGGTAAACAGGCGTGTCTCAGTACTCAGCAGAACCATGTCTCGCCTATATGAATCGGTGTTTGATGATCAAAATGTTGCTGTTGAGTTAGCTGAAATCCATGAGAAGTTTGTCGTTGTTCCAGCCGACAAGGCATCTAACAACATTGTGTTTGTTTGCAAAACACACTATATAAACTGCTTAATGGAAGAGCTTGGTATGAGTACCATGACAGGAAACCCTACATATAATCTTACTGCTATGTCCAAGGAAGAAGTTCTACAAAACCACCATTCGGGGATGCTGACATTTGGAATTTCCCTCCCAGAGGAAAATATTGACCTTCCCAAACTGTACTGGATTCCTAAACTTCACAAGAATCCGTACAAGCAGAGATATATTGCGGGTTCAGCTAAGTGCTCAACCAAGCCTCTTTCTCAGATTCTAACTAGAATACTAACCGCAGTTAAAGAAGACCTTCAGAAGTATTGTGACACTGCATATGCCAGAAGTGGTGTTAATCAGATGTGGATCCTGAAAAACTCCAAAGAGCTCTTAGAAAACCTAAAGGCACAATCTCTTTATTCCGTCAATAGTATAAAATATTTCGATTTCTCTACTCTTTACACTACTATTCGTCATGATAAATTGAAATCTAAATTAAAGGCAATTATCAACCAGTGTTTCTTCCACAAGAATGGTAACCGTCGATTTCAGTATGTTGTCATTGGCTATAAAGACACATACTTCGTTCGGGATCACTCTGATGCACCACAAAAATGCAGATGTCATAAAGATGCTGGAATATGTAATCGACAATATTTTTGTGGAGTTCGGCGGTCGGATATTTCAACAAACAATCGGCATACCAATGGGTACTAATTGTGCACCGTTACTTGCCGACTTGTTTTTATACTCGTATGAGGCGGAGTTTGTACAAAGTCTCCTCCAAGCAGGCAAGAAACACCTCGCACAACAATTCAATTTCACCTACAGATATATAGATGATGTATTGTCTCTGAAAAACACAAAATTTGCAGAGTATTTAGAATTCATCTATCCACGTGAACTTGAAATAAACGAAACAACGGAGACTGCAGCCTCCTCCTCATACTTGGATTGTTATCTCTACATTGACAATGGAAAGCTTACTACTAGGCTTTACGACAAACGGGATGACTTCAATTTTCCCATTGTTAACTTTCCATTCCTGAGCAGTAATATCCATTGTGCATCAGCATACGGCGTTTACGTTTCACAGTTATCCGTTATGCCAGAACCTGTTCAAATTATCTGGACTTCATGGAGCGTGGGAAAGTGCTCACTACAAAGTTGTTGAGCCAGGGGTATCAAAAATCCAAACTGGTAGCAACACTTAAGAAGTTCTATGGGAGACATCATAATCTAGTCAATCCCTACAATGTGGCAGTTTCCAGAATTGTTTCTGATGTTTTTGCCAGTTACGCGCCATAAGTAGACTTCCAAAATCCCTGACATACGCTTCTACCGATATTTCCTTCGTTCAGGCCTATGAGCATGGTGGACGAAGCTTGCTTACCAAGTAATGCTTTCGATCCGCGGACGCCTGATTACACCCTTTGTTCTGGGGTTCATGTCTGTTGGTCTGAACATTCTGATTCGTCATTCGTTTATGGATTTATGAGTTTGGATTACGGCTTTGGTACCATGACCGCAACTACTTAAAATCAACTGGCGAGTCTTTTATTCGATCAGTTGTGTTAGAGTTTTACGGTCCAGTCAACACTATTATGGTCATGTCGAGCCGGTCAGTTTAACTAACCACACTTTTCCGCTGGGCAGACTTTATAAAGGAATTTTATTGACTTGCTCAGTATCTTCCGGGACTTGTCGGTTATTTCATCCATTCCAACTTATTTTCGAAATACTGAAACACCTATAATTTGCTATAAGTATAACAAACCTGTTCGACCTATCATTTTTAATTTTAATAAACTTGTTTCAGATCTCGATATTGATACTAATACACCTGAGACCTAAGATTGCAAACACTCAGTGTATTGCTATCCAGCAGCAGGTCATATAATCACTTTGAATTTAAAAATAATTCCTGATTCTAGAATCCTAAATATAATTTCTAAAGGGCCGAAATATCGATTTCCTTCTAATATTGATTTCAATAAAAGCAGGGAAGAAGTTGCTGCTGCCTTGTATGAATTTGGTAATCGATGGTGTAAGCGAGAGTATGTTGAAAATGCAGCCCTTAAAGAATGGAAAATGAGCATTTTCAGAATAGTTAATAAACGTATGTCCTTTTATTGTCAAAGTACTAATTTATTACCTCCTAAACCAAAGACGTCTTTACGTCAACTTAAACTAGGTATTCAAGTTTTTCATAGGAAGTATGTTTTGGCTCCGGCAGACAAGGCAGGAAATAATGCCGTCGTTGTTTAACGGCTCCACTATGTCAAAAGTTTTAAGCAAGAACTTGGGGGTAAAAATATGAGGTGCCGTTTTACTATAAACCCCCTATTTTTGATATCACTAAATCGATTTTGTGATATCACTAATTATTATGTGATATCACTAATTATTTTGTGATATCACGAAATCGATTTAGTGATATCACTAAATCGATTTTGTGATATCACAATATAAGCCTGAATTTGTGATATCACAAAATCGATTTACTGATATCACATAATAAAATTTGTGATATCACAAAATCGATGTAATGATATCACAGAATGGTCATGATTTTGTGATATCACTAATTCTATTTAGTGATATCACTAAATCCATTTTGTGATATCACTAATTCGATTTAGTGATATCACAAATTCATTTCTATTTATTGATATCACAAAATCTATTTTGTGATATCACTAATTCGATTTTGTGATATCACTAAATAAGAGTGAATTTGTGATAGCACTAAATTGATTTTGTGATATCAGAAATTCATATTTTCCCTTTGAACTTTTGGAATAATGTGGGCTCCCGAAATGATCGCTGCGCATGAGTTACCATTGCGCATGCTCTAACGGAAGAAATATTTTTTTTCTTTTTGTTTTATAGAAAAAGGGTTTTGATATTTCATGCAAACAGACAATCTGTATGAAAGATCAAATCCTGTTTTCTGGGAAAAATAAGAAAAAAGTCATAAATTTTTCCTCGGCTAAATTAGCCTAGAGAATGGAAGTGGTTAATTTCCTACTTAGCCTCGTTCGCCGGGCGACTTCTAAAATTGACGCCTGGTGTGAAATTTACTAAGCAGTCTATTGTTAGTATCGAAATTCGCACGGCTGGTGTAAAGCGTTCTATATTTAACTCAGTATTAACGACCTTGAAGATAAGCAGAAGCACGTTGACAGATATTTATACAATAAAAACACAGCAGAACATTGCTATCAGGCAAAATCTACAAAAATATTTTAGATCTACTTTCTATTTCGGTGTTGCTTAACATGCATAAAGATCCTAATGTTATTACTTATTCGAATTCATATTTGTTCTAGAGTTTCTCAACTATTTAAAAGGACACAGAAAAAAAGCTGTATCATTGTCCTAAAGATTCATATTCCCTAATATAATTCACAATTTATTATTAATTAATGCAGTATGTATGTATTTGCAGTATTTCTGTAAACATGACTTGAGGGGCAACATACTTAAACAAAAGTCAATTATATCTGTCTGTTTATTGTATATGTTACTCGATCTCAGTCGAGTCCTGTCTGCAGTGCAGAATATTTATAGATGAGGTATTTTCTCTGTAGTGTTTACCCTCCTGTATTGTAAGGATACTGATATACCAGTAACCAGTCTACCAGGCAGATAAATCCGGAAATTAACGCTTGACGTTGCTATCGAGCTGCGCAAGGATCTGGACTATTTCGTACTATTTTTGTTCAATCCTCAAAATTACTGTATATTGCGGAAGCGACAGGATGTTTTTCACCATTGATTTTCGTATTTAATATCGTTTAAATCGAAAACGAGTCTATGTCTTAAAGTCAAATCATAACAGCAGCAGATGAAAATTTGATATTTATTTAATTATTTTTCTTGACATTTCATGTGACTCGTCTGGCTGACGAGTCCAAATGAAATGCCAAGTTTTATTTTTTCCGGAAAAATAATAACAAAAAAAAAAAAAAAAAAAAAAAATGTCGTCTGCTACAATTTTGCATAGCCTATTTTCTGGGAAAAATAAAAGAAATATTGCAAAATGACGTCTGCTGAAATTTTTACCCAGTATGCTGTGCGGAAACAAATTTATTAGGGAGTAAACATTGTATTGTTTGCAAATGTAATATATTTAGTGATATCACTAATTCGATTTAGTGATATCACTAATTCGTTCATATTTAGTGATATCACTAATTCGATGTTTTGATATCACTAATTCGATTTTGTGATATCACTTAATCATGTCTATTTAGTGATATCACTAAACCGAATTAGTGAGATCACAAAATCGAATTAGTGATATCACAAAATCAATTTAGTGATATCACTAATTCGATTTTGCGATATCACAAAATAGATTTGATTAAGTGATATCGCTAATTCTATTTAGTGATATCACTAAATCGATTTTGTGATATCACTAATTCGATTTAGTGATATCACAAATTCATCTCTATTTAGTGATATCACTAAATTTAGAATTAGTGATATCACTAATTCGATTTAGTGATATCACAGTGGATTTATAGTAAAACGGTACCTCATATAAAAGGCCTATGAACTACAACCCTTGATTGAAGAGAGGTCTGTGGTTAATGATACTCGTAATATCTACCATTCAGCCATCGAGTTTGCTGTAAATGTTAAAGAAGGCCAAGATGAGCTGCCTACGTTATATAGGTTGCCTAAACGTCGCAAAAGAGACCATACAAAGCACGGTTTATTGCAAATTCAAGCTCTTATACCACAACTAAACTTTCTAAATTGTTGACTTCTTGTCTCACTGCCATCAGAAAGCATGTAATTAAATATTGCGACAAGGTCTATGAAAGATCAGGTAAGAATCTGTTTTGGTCTATTAAAAATTCGAATGAAGTTTTGAATAAACAAAATCCAGAAGTTTTCGTGCATCAAGTCTGTCTACGTATGATTTTTCCACGTTTTACTCTACACTACCTCATAATCTTATAATAGAAAAAAAACTTAATAGTTTAATTGAATGGGCATTTAATAGGGAAGGTTCCCTCTATCTTGCATGTAACGGAAGAAATGCTTTTTGTGGCCAGAATCACTCGGTACTGAAACCCAGGAAACAGCAGTGGGACTAAGCAAGTAAGTGATGCATGATATTTAATTCCTGGAATATTATACTGTACTGTACAAATAAATTATAAGGTGTGTTAGTGGGATGGCCCTCCCCGAACCACTACACATCAAATGGACGGGGAGAATAATGTATTTTCCAGAAAAAAAAAAATGCTTTTTTTTTCACATCCGAAAAGCATAGAAATTATATCTTATGGTCATGTCAGAAAGTGTTGAAGCTCGCACGTTTTTACTTGACAATATTAATATAAGATTTGGTACTAAGCTATTTAGACAAACTATTGGTATTCCGATGGGTACAATTTGCGCATCGCTTGTGGCTGATTTGTTCTTGTTCTGTGATGAAAGAGACCTCATGATGTCTCTTTCTGAAGAAAAGCAATCTGAAGTTGTTGAAGCTTTTAGCTCGACGCCTAGATATTTGTACGATTTATTAACTATTGATAATAAGTACTTCGATGGTTTGATTAGTCAAATTTATCCTTCCGAGCATTGATTAAATAAAGTAAAATCTTCTGAAACTAAGCCCCGTTTTTGGATTTGTATTTATCTATTTTAGATGGGTTTATTTCATGCAAATTTATGATAAACGCGATGATTTTGATTTTGAGATTGTAAATTTTCTTAACTTCGATGGGGATGTTCCTCGTAAAGCATCCTACGGTGTTTATATCTCGCAACATTCGGTTCGCCAGAATGTCTAGTCATGTTTCTGGCTTCAACATTCGAAATAATTGATAACTGCTCAACTTCTAAATCAGGATTATCGATACCATAAACTCCGCAAAGCCTTTTCCAAATTTTATAGACGTCATTTCGATTTAAAATAAAATTCATTGTTGGACTTAAATCGCTTCTGCAGCAAGGCCTCTCGGAACCTGAATTTTGTAGTGACTTAGTATATAAATTTAGAAAAACATATGCTTGCAATGATTTTAGCACTCAATTTCGTACAATCATTCTTCGATATATAAAGATTGGGTATAACATAAATGTAATACGACAGACTGCATTCACGGTAGTTAACCTAGACTCGGTTAATAACTTTGCTTCCCTCTTTGCTTGCACGCTGGAAGGTCGGGCCCCAGACTCTATGACGGCTTCGGCCTAAAGACTTTTAAGTAAGTCGGTTGATGCATGATGCTCTGGCACTGGTCGAGCCCACTGGTCCTACTGTTGGTTTCCTTTTGCTTCAGCATTTCAGATATTTCTTGCCGTCGATTCCTCATCGTTGTTTCAGTTCTGTATTCGTTTGATTTTTATGTTTTCGGAGATGTTTGCGCTGATGAGTAAGGAACCCTCCACTCAGACTGAACAAATGTCTTGTGTATACCACGGCAGATTTACGGGCGAGGGTTGTGGCCACATAAAATCGATTTAAGCTCCCCCAGAAATATTTTTACTAACCGTTCCAAGGCGGTGCTTCTGCTGTGGTTTACTTTATCTGTCATTGTATGTCTTTGCATGTATGTCTTGGTGAGTTTATTATTATTATTATTATTTTGGATAGCCGTTTAGCCATTTTTTTTTTTTTGGAAGAAACTATCCTTTTGGCTTTCTGCTTGTAGTGTTTTGATTTTGACGCCGTTACTTTAAGTGCGTCCTTCTTTCCCTTTGGTGTCTTGGAACGGAAGTGTTAGGTACTTGTACTATTTCTGTCATTGTATGTCTTTGCATGTATATCCTGGCGAAATTTGTATTTTGGTCAATGTTTGGGAAATAAACTGTCCTTATGCCTTTCTGCTTGTAGTATCTTGATTGTGGTGCCGTAGCTTTAAGTTCTTCCTTCTTTCCCTTTTGGTGTCTTGTACGGAAGGTGTTAGATAATTATATCGATTCCTGATCATTGCCTTCCTTTCGGTCTTAGCGGTCAACCAGTACTTGAGCACATTCTTTCACCAGAAACTGACAAATGCCCTTCTTGAATCAGCGGAAGGAAGGAATGACAGTAGAAAATATTTCATGATCAGTCTCAACGAAAGAATGTTGCCAGACCCGGCGGGGATCGAACCCACGACCTCCTGATCATCAGTCACTCACGTCCGACTGAGCCACCGAGGCTGGCTATTCGATCAAGATTTCATTTTTTTTTTACCATTAGTTATCGTTATTTACAATGTAAACCATTGAAACATCTTATAAGTAAACAAGGTCGGAACAAGCCAACATATGTGCTGCGCATTCACTTGGCACATATATGTATTGCGCATTCACAGGGTACAAAGCACTACGATCACTGGGTACACTGCATCTAAAATACGTTAACTTCGTCACCGTCAGTGCTACACATAACTCTATCACTAAATTTCAGCGTACACTAACAAAGTACCAAATGTAAAACAAGCGGAGCATAAGAAAATCACAAAAATGAGTAAATATAGAGCAAATAAGACAAGGTCATGTCTTGAATAAGCAAGCATGGAAACAGATCGCTTAAGTTTTAAGGTAATTACGAAAAGAACTGTCATTTTTAAGGTTTCTGGCGTGGACATTAAAGAAAAGAAATGTTACATGTGTCATACTGCCAAACTCGCAAGAATTTATCACGATGCACTGGAAGCATACTCCCCTGCAAACAATATACTGATTTATGAATTAAGAAGAATATTTTGACTACGAAAAACATTCACAGATTTATAAACGTGGTCGAATTTTTTTAACTTTTACTGCGCGTTCACTTCGTGACTGCGCGTTCACTAAGTTTCTCTCGTACACTGATTCTATAGTGTGAAGATAGGCTAGTCCTAAATGTCAAGAAGAAGAGAACTGATAATGGTCAGTACCGAGTGATTCTGGCTACACAAAGGCGGCTCTCAAAACAATATTAAATGGCCATAGGCTGTAACAGAGACTGTAAGTATTAATGGGCTACCATTTTATTCCCTAATTTTGCTCCTGTGGACAGGGGTGTGCCAAAGTCACCGAAATCAGTGATGCAGAGAGGGGTAGGATAGAGAAATTACCGAAATCTTAAATGTAGATATTTGTAGGATGCTTGTCCGTCCGTCCGTCAACAGTTTTGTTATTTGGTATTATTATGACAAGTAAAAGGTTTTGATAAAAATATGAAATTCATTTATTAGACTGGCTATCCATCCGCCATAAGATGTCTGACCGTACGCGCCTCTGCACGTTCTATATGTTAATGGCCTTTACCGAACATTTGCCTTTCATTTACAAAACCTTGTATAGACATGACACTGTCGTCCGCAGGTCTGTCGTAAGATAAACTAAAAAAAAAATGATGAAAAATTTTGGGTCGTTTGGTATTATTGTGACATAAAATGTTTTGATGAAACTATGCATTTCATTTAGATAAACTTGACTTTGTAGACACATAACTGTCGTTAGTCCGTCTGTCTGTCTGTCTTGATACAAGGTAAACGTGCGTCTGCCTGTTTGGAAAAAGTTTTGTGCCATTTATTATTATAATATATAAATTTATGGTTTTGCGGAAATAATTATAATGAACAACGGACTCCATCGGGCATAAATGGGTTGAATGGTACTCATAACCTTTTTATAACCTATTTTTTCTTCTAACTAGAATTCCGAGAATCGGACGTGTCGCCTGCTGAAAGCGCAGGTCTGACCTGTATTTTAAGGTGATATAAAGTGATATAAAGTTCTGCAAAGTCTGAATAAAATCAATGCCTCCCTTCAAAATCTGAACGAAAACGAAAAAGTGTGACGACGACACCGACACCGCCGACGACCGACGACGACGACGCGGACGGAAAACATGATCCCTATATATGTGTATGCCATGCTACGCAGGCGACACAAAAAATGATACAAATAAAACTGATAAAGAATGGTTACAAAAACTCATCCTTCTTCTTATTCTTCCCAGTCCACATTGATTAAACTAGTAGTCGTTATCGTTAATCATCACGATTATCGATAAATCGATTAGCTGAAAGTGTTTACTGAAGAATCGAGTAGACAAAGATGTCATTACCTGGATAGAGCGATATGAGCTTTGCGGAAGCCGCAAATAGATAATCTATTAGCGCATATAATGGGTGTACTTGATTATAATAATAAGAAATACATCCAAAAAATCTTTCAGTTTCAGTGGTGAAAAAAAAAAAAAAAAAAAAAAAAAAAAAAAAAATCAAAACTGTAAACCTCTAGAGTTTAAATTTTGCTTCTGGTAAGTAGCGCAGTGAACGTGTACAGTAAAAAATAAAAGTAAAAACGGAAAAGAAATAAAATAAATAAAAGAAGAAGAAGAAGAAGAAGAAGAAGATGAAGAAGAAGAAAAAAAAAAAAAAAAAAAAAAAAGGAAAAAAAAAAAAATACAGTTTTTTTTTCACATGGAAAAAATATAAGTTAACTTATTAAGTTTAAAATCTGGGGTGTTAATTTTTCATAAGTTTTTTTTTTTTTTTTTTTTTTTTGGAATCGATGAGATGAAATAGAGTTCAGAGAAACACGAGGTATGCTCAGAATATGCAGAAAAGTGTCATGGCTTCTTTATTTCCGTTTTACTACACAATCAAAGGTAATATCCTGAAAAGTTCTAATCAAACTTTATCAAAAACATCATTATATGAAAGAATCACCCGCATTGGGGCACCTATACTGAAAGGAAAAAGAAACGCAGGGTAAATTTTATTCCTAAATTTCGTTCAAGTTTGAAAAAGTTTATTAAATATTTTACTATGATTACAAAACGGTACATGTATGGAACAAAAGTTCCAAATTTCATTGGTTTGTGATCAGCAAGTCTCGAGTTATTGAAGTTCATTGGTAGCTACCCCCCAAATCTTGAAATCAAAATCAAACTGAAAATCAATATCGGGTGTGCCCCCCTCTTGCTGCCGTTACTGCCCTTATTCTCCTCAGGATAGAGTTAACCAAAGCATTGACAGTTCGCATCGGGATGTTATTCCATTCATCGATCAACGCATTCCTTAGTTGTGCGAGAGTTGCGGGGGGATTTCGGCGCTTCCTAACCCTTCTGTCCAGCTCATCCCACATGTGCTCTACTGGGGTCAAATCTGGACTTACGGTGGCCATGCTAGGGGTGCGATGTTATTGTTTGCCAGGAAATCCTGACAAACTCGGGCAACATGTGGTCGGGCATTGTCCTGCTGCAGAATCAGATTACGTTGTTGCACAAGCGGGACTGCAACAGGACGCAAGATCTCATCCCTATACCTTACTGCGGTCATATTGCCCGCAACAATAATCAACTGTGATTTTATCCCGTGAGCAATGCCTCCCCAGACCATAACGGAGCCACCCCCAAACCGATCCCGTTCGACAACACAGGCGTCGGCAAAGCGTTCTCCGCGACGTCGGTACACACGACGTCGACCATCTGCGCGATAGAGAGTGAACCTAGACTCGTCCGTAAAAAGAACTCGTCTCCACTGCCTCATCGGAAATAGCCTGGGCGCATGCGCCGTCAACCACGCCATACGACGCAACCTACGTGCCTGGGTCAGAGGCAGACCAACGTATGGACGACGAGCTCGAAGACCAATCTCACGCAATCGACTTCCAACAGTCTTCGGAGAAATTTGTCGATTATGCGTACCTACTGTATTAAGGGCAGTTACGGTAGCAGTGAGATGACGATTCCGCAAATGTGCCAGACGGATTGTCCTGTCTTGACGTCGCGACGTCACGCGTGGACGCCCAGACCGCGGTCGGTCTGCTTAATGCCCTGTCTCCCTTAAACGTCTAACAAGACGTTCAATTGTTGAGACGTTAGCCCCAAAATGATTGGCAACTTGCTGTTGCCTCTGACCCTGCATCAGCAACGCAATTGCCCTACCCCTCTGAACATCAGTCAATCGTACCATGATTGAAAAAAAGTTCAAAGTAGCGTAAAAATGAAAAGAAAAATCCGTAAAAGAATCGAAGAGCGTTGTGTATCGTTGAAGTGTACCAAATGGTGTGAGGAAATCTTGTGCTGAAGGTTTAAACATGCTTGTTTTGCACGAAATTTTGGCTCTTCGTATTGTCCGTGCAATGCACTGTGTAGTGCACGGTTGAATGATTTCACACACTGGGTAGATAGCACAGCGACCAAAGACTCGTATACCCGCGGTTCACATTCACAGGACAATCTGTAAAAGTGTATGGCTATAGTAAACACCGTAAAAATATGGTTAAAATAAGAAGAAAAAAAAAAACTCTACCCTGCGTTTCTTTTTCCTTTCAGTATATATTGGTGATTTGGGTGATTTCCGCGGTTATTTCGGTAGATTTCGGTTATTTCGGTTTATCGCATCAGGCGGTGAGTTCCGGTTTTATCCGGGCCCTTGTCAAAAAATAAACATGAGTCAATTAAATCGTAAACATTTCGCATATTTCAGATTGTCAGCACAAAATAATTGGTAGAATTTGCGTAAGTACAATAATTTATAATTTAGAGGTGATATCAAAATAAAATACACTTTCCTTGTCTGCCACTTAGTTCGATCGTAAGTTTTGCAGTTTTGAGGATTGAGGAAGCTGAAACTCAAATGTAACTAGTACTCGGACGGCAGAGATAAAGATCTCTCTACTATCCTTATACTGAATTCACTATTGTAAGTAAGTCAGGAAACTATGTCATAATACTTCCTCATATTTTCATGTAGCAAACAATAACTGTCTTAGGCAGTAATAAAATATATGTAAAAATGAGCGGGCACAGCATTTCTTAGAAGATTTCTTGTGCACAAAGTGAACTCAGATAAGCCTGCTCATTCATAAAGTCTGATCAGTCTTCACAAGACACAAAAATGTGCACAATGCTGGGCAACCTCTAAGAGGACTGTCTGCCCAGTAAAAGTGTGGTTAGGTAAACTGACCGTGTTCATCATGCCCCATTGGGTCTGTGATGTAAAACCACAACACAAACAATCAAGACGCATTGTGGGAATCCAAGGGTCCAAAGCATGTTTGGGTAGACAGTTGAGACTGAGAGTCCTGTGCAGATGCTGGGTGCATATCTATCTGTCTTTCTACACTGCAACACCCCCTTATGAGGACAATGTGCAGGTGGATTGCGTCTTACCATATAATCTTCTAGGACGTACTTTACCCCAGTTCAAATGTTTCTGGGTCTGTATCACTGTAGACTAGGCAAGTCTATCTATCTATTCATATTGCAACACTCGCTGCTGAAACCAGGAAAAACCAGTACTGAGCAATGTGGATAAAGTGTCTTGCTCAAGGACACGGCACTTGGTGCTTGCTGGGGTCAAACTGGCTAACTAGCTAACACCTGATCTTGAATCCAAGGCTTTACCATTGTACCACAGTGCTAGTGTTTATACACATCCTAACTCTTCACCATGTTTTATTCCATGAATGTGGAAGGTTGAGGATATAACCAGACAGGACTCAAGTATTCTAACAACTGAACTGAGAGTCTCACCAATAACTATTTCTGTTACAGTAAGCTACCAATTGTCTTCATTTTCAGTGCATATTTATTTTGAGAAAAAAAAAAGAAAAAAAAGAAATGTGCTCTTTTGCAGAATCTCATTGTGTAGATTAGTAATGCACCCCAAAGTCAGTTTGCTCAGCCTTATTGGCTGCAAAATCCATGTTGGTTTACATAAAATACAAATTTTAGTAACCTTTGCCTAGCGTTAAGGTACCAGTTATGTATTAGGGAGCACAATTAGGGATGAGTTGTCAGTAAAACATTAAAGGGAAAAGCAATATTGGTAAGTGTATTTGAGATGCAAGATCGTAATGGGCATTTATGGACTTTGGTTGAAAACTACGTTAATGTCTTTAGAAGAAGATTTTATTTTGGTATTTTGAAATGTTCGGAACATCTTTAGAACATCATTAAATTATGTCAGTGGAAGTATGTGTGTGTGTGTTTGTGTGTGGTGAATATACTGTTTTCATGTTGTCTGTCTGTCAGTTACATTTTGGTTCTGCTTATCTCCTGCTAAATAATTTATCAGAAGAAAGTCATTACCTTGCAGGTGGTATCTAATACATTCTTTGCACATTATTTCCTGTAAGCATTGCTTAGAGCAGCTTAATCAGTGAATTTTTACAATTTTGCCTTTATGGGTCCTGGGACTCGCTAGGTCCAGAATTCATGTATCCCAAACTCAAACTATGCATCCAGCCTGGGACTCATGGTGAAATATTTTGTTGCGTCCTAGACTTTTCATTTAAACTTGTGTAACCATGTTTTATAATTACTTTCTTAGTATTTTAATTAGATGTGCAATAAAAGTAAATAGTGGTGACTGAGTTGCTTTAATTCTTTCCAGGAAACTTCCTGAGAATTATGAAACTATAGTACCACTGTCTATTAAAACAGAAGTGTTAAGAAAATGTTTTCACCTACAGGTTTATGAAAATGTTTTCATAAAACTTCAGTTTTTGTGACAGATGATCAAATACCCATGATACATAATTAAGGACAGACATTTTGTCTGTTTTGACTAGACCGTAATACAAAGCAGAGCGGTATTTGGGAATACTGAAATCCAATATTTACCGGAATCTACCGGAATCCAATATTAATTACCGAAATCCAACTATATTATCAAGTTTATCATGATTTGTGTGAATTTAGACACATACACTGTTAAATAATATATAAACAGATAATATGGCCAAGACTGGAAGAATTTTTTGGAATAATAACGATTTTATTAACGTTTTTACAATTTCGGAATCTATCGAAATCCAATATTAATTACCGAAATCCAAATATATTATCAAGTTTACCATGATTTGTGTAAATTTAGACATATGCACTGTTAAATAATATATAAACAGATAATATGGCCAAGTTTGGAAGACTTTTTTGAAATAATAACGATTTTATTAACGTTTTTTTTTTTTTTTTTTTTTTTATCATAGGTAGAGTTACTTCCCTTCGTAGCTTAGCTCTGTGACGCGTACACAGAAATACGGGGAACACAGCAAAACATTTTTTTCATATTTTTCCAATAAATAAAGCTTTGATTTTTCCTGCAAATTGTCTCCACTGGAGACGATATCAAGCATGAAATGTCAAGATATAAAGAATATGAAAATGTTTCGCTGTGTTCCCCCCGTGTTTCTATGTACCCGTCACAGAGCTAAGCTACGAAGGGAAGTAACTCCACCTATGAAAAATATAAAAACGTTAATAAAATCGTTATTATTCCAAAGAAATCTTCCAAACTTGGCCATATTATCTGTTTATATATAATTTAACAGTGTATATGTCTAAATTTACACAAATCATGGTACATTTGATAATATATTTGGATTTCGGTAATTAATATTGGATTTCGGTAGATTCCGAAATTGTAAAAAACGTTAATAAAATCGTTATTATTAAAAAAAAAAAATCTTCCAATCTTGGCCATATTATCTGTTTATATATTATTTAACAGTGTATATGTCTAAATTCACACAAATCATGGTAAACTTGATAATATAGTTGGATTTCGGTAATTAATATTGGATTCCGGTAGATTCCGGTAAACATTGGATTTCGGTAATCCCAAATACCCAAGCAGAGACTTTTTTTGTCTGTTGCTTTGTGGGTTCAGTTTGGAACTGGGGGTTTCCGTTATCGAGATCGCCATCATCGGCAGTCACAGACTTTGTTGTCCTTGTCAGTCTGATTTGCTGACATAGCAGACCGAACAGCGTTTGCAGTAAGGGGTCTAGTTTTATTGTTTTATTATCTTTTTAGGGTGCATCTTTTTTTTTCTTTCAAAAAAGAAAAAGAGACAATAAACGATCGCTGTTTCCGGTTGACAATTGCAATGTCAATGTCGGTGTTACGATAAAAGTTCTCAACAGACTAAAAACCAATACTTTAATGTCCGCTACGGTTTCCTCCGGTACTGAACAACTTGGTATTGATTTTTGACTGTATACGTAGGTAGAATCGGTGTACCGTAGAGATACGACGCCTTTCAGTAATGGCTTTTACCAAACACGGTACTGAAACACCGTTTGCGCATTCTGTTTTTCCGAAAATGAAAGTAGATTTCAAGAAGCAAAACGTGCGTACATTCGAGAATTTTATGAGTCCACTGGACTCACCGAGGCTAATTTTTTGTGACCTCTGGCGAAATTATGCGTACAGGATGCAGGACGCACGCCTAAAAAAAAATCACTGCTTAATAGTGACAACTCTAGTTACACCATATGTCAGAAGAGGGGCATCATGCATTGCTTTTATTTTCTTTTAGTGAAGCATGCTTGGGTGTGGGGTGTTTGAATTTTGAGAAATAAGAAAAAAACATACTTGATTATTCTGAAGCACAGAATTGTTTTCTTTGCAGGAAATATGAAAGTATTTCAGAACTGCATTGTTGTTCTTGAGTTTGACACTCTAACATCATTTAAGGAGAAGACAGAATGGAGAAGAAAGGTGACAGATAATGGTGGGATCGTCTCTTATGTTCTTACAAAACGGGTAAATTCTTCTTGTATAGCGCCAATTAAGGAGCTTTGTTCAACCAAGAAGCATATGTGTGATCTTTTACGATCTGGCGTAAAACTGATTTTTTGCCCCCACTGAAAAAGCAGAATCTCCTGCCAAGAAAAAAAGCCTATTTTGGTTTTTCCCCGACTACCATTTCAAGGTTTACCATTATGATAATCCAATACTGAGGTTTTACACCAATTAATTGAAAAAAAAAAAAAAAAACGGTCAGTAAAAAAAGAAAAGTGGCTATCAACAACAGTTACTGTCTTTGTGCAATGTTTGAGTTTGGGCAGACACACTTCAAAGGCCATTAAACGAATTATAATAAGTCTGCACAATAAATAAAATAGACCTTTATCGGACCACGCAGATGTGCACACTAATCTGGATCTGCCCTGTTCTCATTTGCGATAAGGTACCTTTTTTAACTTGTCGGAACAGTTACTGTAAGCATGCCCGGGTGTGTCGGTCACTGTTTTGGTCAGTGGCATAAGCGGTAAGGTACTTTTGTTGGTGAAGTAAATGGTGTCCTCTCAGGCCTTTAGAGTTGTCTCCCACATAAAAAAAAAAAGTAGCAAAGACAGATCTATAAACAATAGCCAGAAGCTGCAAAAAGTATATCAATATGAAAGGGTGAATATCATATATGGTTATAGCCTTTCAACAGTATTTCAGTCATACATGGCCAATTGATCAAGACAATGAAAGGATGATCATGGTTCATAATAGGGTTAATACTATATATGGTTATAGCCTTTCAACAGTATTTCAGTCATATGTGGACAATTGAAGGATGAACATGTTATACAACGAAACTAACATTATTCAGTGACAAAAGTCACCATACATTTACAATTAAAACATTTTATAGTGGTCTAAAGTACAACAAAAAAAGATCTTGTTACTAAAGTGAATATTTTGGGCCGCAAAAAATCTCCCTCTTTTAGACCAGGATCTCCCTCCTAAAAATTGCAGATCTCCCACTTTGTGTCCCAGAAAATATCACATGTATGCCAAGAAGTAAGATTTTTCTCCATGAAAACATATGTTGTGGGTACTCATTGAAAGTGCCTCGGCCACCACTTATAATTTGGTTTAAATATATTTTGTTTCCAGTAAATACAAAAATTATACAAACATGACATACATGTAAATTCCAGGATCAGAACATATGATTTCGTAGAGAAGTATTAAAAATATATATTTAGATACTTCTTACTATAATTATGTGTTGTTTTTTTCAGTTTCTAATTCCAATATAAATATATATATATATATAGAGTAGACCTGTATTTACAAAGAAATTTCTGGGCATTTCATTGGATAACAAGTCATAGACATATCCTACTCTGTACAGGATGTACAGGTCTTTTCAGCAGGTTATATTTATGTTACTGCTTCAATGAAAAACCATAGAAAAAACAATGCATTTTTGTTTTTGTATTTCAAACCACATTTTTTGGTAATTAAGGTTAACTTAACTTTAATACACAATAGTTTTTTGTCTGTTTGTTCTCCAGGGCCCAGTTGTTCCAAAGCTAACGACATCGTTAGTTAACGATTCGTTAAAATTTACATCGAGTGATACGCAAATATGCTGAAATTTTTTGCTGAAAAAAATGTGAGTAGCTTTTGCAGTGCAAAAGCTACTCACATTTTTTCAGCAAAAAATATCACAATATTGTAAATTGAATCTGCTAAAACAGTTAACGAAATGACCCTTAACGAGCTCGTTAAGCTAACGACGCTTTGAACAACCAGGCCCAGAACAAGAGTTGAACAGCCTCAAAGTCCTTTTTAAGACAATGCATTTTTGTTTTTTATTTCAAATCACATTTTATGGTAATTAAAGTTAATTTATCTTTAATACACAATAGGTTTTTGTCTGTTTGTTCTCCAGAGCAAGAGTTGAACAGCCTTGAAGTCCTTTTTAAGGGGAATTCACTGAATAGATCCATCAGGATAGAATATCACATTAATCCAAAACAATTCAGTAAACATATCCCAATGAAAATTTCACTGTGACAGTTTTGGTTCTCATCGAGAACCATCATCAGACTGTGACCTTGACCATGTGATGTCACAGGACTTGGACTGCTTACCACTAGACTGGTTCTCAGTGGTTAACATAGGTCACAAAAAGGTAGACCACAACCTCTTTATAACGCTGGGACCCAAGGCAAAAATCCTGCTAGCTAAACAACTGTGTTGTAGGAAAATAAAATGAATAGATTAAATAGAAATACATTTTTGTTTGGGGAAGGCTCAGAATAAATGGTCATTTTTCTATATAATTTATACATGTTTGTTTGGGTATAATGCTTTTGGGTCCACCTTTGAAGTTTCTTATATCCAAATTTTTTTTTTAAATGAACTGTCTTATAAAAATATATTCCAATGTATTCAGTGGGCACTCCATATAATAAATATCCATGTATATGATGTTAGAATCAAGCACTGACAGCACTGATGGGTGAATGCCTCTGAGTGTAGGCTGGGAAAAGGTCCTGAATGGGGACTTAACCCTTCTCATGCTGAATAAATTAAGATGCCACGCCCACTTCTAATTTCCAGCCAATCAGATTACTTGATCTGGGTTTTGATAGAAATTCACATATTTAATGACAAACAGTGCAGATCCAGATCATTTGGCTTCTTCAGAAGCCAATTGATCTGGATCTACACTGTTTGCTGAGATAGGGCATGTCGTGTTTAGCAAGAGAAGGGTTAAGACTGTTTCATTTAACCCTTAACCTGATCAGATGTTGCATTCTGCAGCATTTGATCTGGGTCTGGACTGTTTGCCAATGTCCCAGTCCAGGTTTTACAGATAACCTTCTATCACTCTGACGTCACAGCGACAAGAATAGCGCTGCTATAACTAACCATTACCTGGATTTCATCTAAGCTTTGATCACATCGGTCAATGATAATCAAGTGGATAACTGCCTTAAGGAAATTTTGGCGTTTGTATACTATGATTCGATTATCAACAATCAATCCAAAAATGCAATTACCTTCTGGGATGTAAAACAAAAGAGCCTTTTCCATACATGCCATACCTCACACTGTGAGACAAAATCTCACAGAATTTTGGCCCTTCTGGACCCCATTTCCCATAAGATTTTCAAATCTCACAGAATTTTCCTTCTATTTAATAAGCTATTTTTTGAAGAACTAGAAATAAATCACACATTAACATGGATAGCCCAAGCTTAATTCATTAAAATAATGGCTTTTAACTTACTTATGTAAGTTTGAAAGTGATTTTCATAAAAATCTCACAGAATTTTATCAAATCTCCCCTAAAAATGTGGAAAATCTCACAGATTTCTGTTAACAGCTAATGGCATGTATGCTTTTCTATCTAGATCTGTTGTTATGGTGTCAGAAAGAAATTGAGCGGAAGCATCAGAAAATGTACCTTCCAATATGTGCGCCTGGCAAAGATACAGATTAGCCTGTTCATTTATGCAATCAGAGCACAGTTGTTCAAAGCATCGTTACCTTAACAAGCTTGTTAGTAACAAACTCATTAACTGTTGTAGCTAAGGTATTTTCAAATACATTGATATTTTGCTGAAAAAATGAAAGTAGCTTTTGCATTTTTCTATCTTGAAATATGGCAAATGTATTGATATGTTTTTGCTGAAAAATTGTGAGTAGCTTTTGCATTACAAAAGAGACTCACATTTTTTTCAGCAATATTTGTCATATTTCAAGATAGAAATTTGAACATCACGTTAGCTAACAACTTTATTAAGTTTTAAACAACTGGACTCTGCCCTGAGTGCATTTTGGATAGCTGAGGATGCAAGCTCCTTCATGTGGACAAAGAAGACTTATATCAGACTGTGCAGATGCGCTGGCTGATTTGAGTCTCCGTTTGTCGCAAATATCTCACATTGCAGCTCAATTCTGCACAATAGGCAGGTCCTTGTGAGTATATATGAGTAACAATGGGAAAAAGTGTATATTATAACATGCACCCAACAGATCGAGGGTTGAGCGCAAGACTATAGTAACTCAAACATATTTTTGAAACCCTTGTTTAGGGGCAACTTGGACCCCTTTGTAAACAATGCAAATTTTCATTGTTTACAGAAAGAAATGTTGTAATCTTCATAATGCCTTCATGGTGAGGAGATTAGGTTTGGGGAAAAACAACCATCTGACACGCCAGTCTTGCGCTCAACCCTCGAGATACTCCGGTCAGTTAGCACATTGGCACAGTTGATCAGAGTCTTAGTTGCCTGCCTATAAGAAAAAGCCTTGTATCTTTGGCTATCCTCAGACAAGCACCTAGCAGAGACTCTGATTTGACTGAGGCATTGAGCAGTCTGATCCCAGTCTTCACTTGGTGTATTTGTCATCAAGTGCATTTTCTAACATCACAGCTCATTTGATCAGTAGCAGAAACCCTGATAAAATTATGGTAAAAGTTCTGAAAAGGGCATCTTTCATTTCTGCCCACGCATGGATTTTTCTGAAACTTTGCATGATAATAACTAGACATATGCAACCTATGAAAATGTGCTTATTAAATTATATAATAAAATGTTGGACTCCGGACACAACCTTGACTTACTCCCCCCATGAGCTGATACCTGTCGCCAAATAAGTATGTCATACATCTTAAGTTTAATTTAGTTTTAAGATTTTTGCGCTGTGCTGAATGGTGAACACCATAGTAATTCTATTGGTACCACAAAAGATTTATATTTAATTAAAGTTAACATTTTCTGATAAATTGATTATAAAAAATCTGAATTTTTTACCAAAAAATGAAAAAAATATCAAAATTAAACTTTCAAAATTAATATGTTATAGTCTTTGTCAAGATTTCATACTACCAGGAAAATTTGCTACATATATCCTCTATAGCTGTGCCAAATTTCATAAAAAATCAAAACCGGTAACATTGTCATTTTAGGCCTTGAATGGATATAGGTCGATTTTTACAAAATTGACTATTTTGTTACATTGATAAAAAAACAGTAGAGAAAGGCAGTGTTATCAAACACTTCTAACACTTAACAAATCAAAGAGAGTTTAGACAACTCAGAATGAATATATCTTGAGCTACCCATTAAATTTTCATGACTTTCTATTACTATTTATATGGACTCTGACTAACCAATTATTACAAATGTAGACAGCATAACAAATTAAATCTAAAGAAATTCTAATTAACAAATTAGGCTTAACAAAATCTTACGCTTTAATTCATGTCTGCAAATCATTGAGCCTTTTGTTTAATTACTTCACAAAAGGCATAAAACTAAAATAGGTGTAAAACAGGGGTATCCATTCTCACCATTATAAAAACAGGCATAAAACAGGGAGATCCATAATCTCCATTGTCATTTTAAGAAGATGTGCAAACGTACTATTGCAAGTAGTTGTTGCTTGTTTGTTTGTTTGTTTGTTTGTTTTGAAGAAGGATTTGCATCCCCATCAACAGATTTTAGGATTTTTGGAGATTTGCTTCTGGACTGGTGAACTCTAACCAAACTAAGAACGCTTGAAAAGAAAATAATACTTATAGACTTAACTTCTGATATATCTATAGCTTGCTTGCAAGCCTATATTGTATTTTGAAATTATGAACACTGGATTTCTTGTCCTGTAACATGTTCAAATGTGTCACTTCAATCGGTATTTCCTGCGATCGAATTGTTTGATGACAGCAGCACAGAATACTGTTTATGTGGTTCTTAACTTTTGCTATCAGAAAAGCAGATCTATCCTTTCTTCTTTACAGTAAGCATATATGAAATTGTTCTATTCTGCATAAGTTCTATTCTAGTGCACATAGTTTGACTTAAACCACAAATTGGTGTTCTGTAGTTCTTCATGTTAAAGCTTTAAGATTTTTCCAAAGGTTGTATGACATTCATATTTTAGTCATTTGCCTAAGGACTTCCATACTAGTTTGAAACTCCGCCATATGTTAATTAACACAGGAGTTTAAAACAGCTAACTTGTGTGGTCTTAATGTGAATCTAAAGGATGTATTGAAGAGTTTTTGAACAGGTCTCATTCATTTGGTTGCTGGCAGTTCTATGGTATTTAATTAATTCTATTTTCACCTTCTCTCTGTTTTTTGTGTTGTTATACGTTTTGAAAGGAGGCTTTTAGTATTCAAGTTTTGTTTTAGTTCTTATACTTAAATTCTTTCTTCCATTGAATATTTTAGCTGAATATAATTTCATTCTTCTTAATACCAACTGCTCTTACTTTCTTTGTTGTTCTTTGCTGATCATATTTCTGAAAAAGTTTTTCTTTCATTTTAGAAAGAGTACTAAAGTATTTGGTCAGCAAGTGCATAGATCTTACCTAAAGAAACAGTACTAAGCTTGCATGTCGAGGGTTGAGAGCAAGACTAAGTCAGATGATTGTTTTTCCCCAAACCTAATCTCCTCACCATGAAGGCGTTATGAAGATTACAACATTTCTTTCTGTAAACAATGAAAATTTAGGTGCCATTGCTCGTATGAGCAATGGCACCTAAATTTGCATTGTTTACAAAGGGGTCCAAGTTGCCCCTAAACAAGGGTTTCAAAAATACGTTTGAGTTACCATAGTCTTGCGCTCAACCCTCGATGTGTCCATGTGACACAGACTTTAGTTGTTCATTACTGATTATATTTAAGCTGTAGTGTTTGTTTCCAATATTGAGTGTCTTCGTGTGTGTTTTGTACCAGCTGTGAAATCTTCTGCTGTGGTTTTGACAATATTGTGCAATTTTGTATTTACTAAGTGTGAACAAGTCTTCACAGTATTGCCTGTTTATATCAATTCTTTTTGTTACTCTGTTATTTTTTAGGCATTTATCCAGTTTACATCAAAGTTATAGTTGATTTTTAGACAAGAAGTCCACATTGTTGTATTTACTCATAAATCCATTGAAGATTGACAATTCTGAATGTTGAAATCAACAGACATGGACCCTGAAGATTTTAATCAGGTGTCCTAGGATAGTAATCATTACTTGGTAAGCAAGTTGTGCCCACCATGCCTATCTGCCTGAACGAGTAACTTTAAAGCTAGACCCAGGTTTCATAATCATCATCATCAGTTACAAGACTGTTATCTGCTTTTTATTATCTGATAAATACTTCCACAGTCAAGTATTTGAAGTGGAATCCTATATATACAGATACAGAGAACTTGGACTTGGTGTCTGCATGGTCCAGATCATGTAAACGAAAAAAAATTCTTTTTTTTTTTTTGGACATGGTGTTCAACAAGGTGCAATTCAGTCAACTGGTTATAAAAGAATATGTACAATTATGGTATCAACTTCTTATACAAATCATACTATATCATGGTAATCCAAATTGAAAGCTATTGATAAGTTGACTTTACACGATACTACTTATACATGAGTATTGGGTAATTTCATATTTTGCCGACTCAGGACTATATGTATTCAGGCTGTTCAAACAACATGTTACCGGTCTTCAATTTTTATGAAATTTCATGTGTTTATTCCTAATACATATGGAAAATTTTTGTGCTGAAATGGTGTCTTGACAAGAATCGGAACATGGTAAAATTGCAGATAATATCTGAATGAATACATAACCTGCAGCTGAAATATGGGGCTACCCTTCAACTTACGTTATTGCTCCAACACTATTGCTAAGTACATGAAGCCATCCATAGTATCAAAACATGTACTAATGATGGTCTTAATTAATAAAACATTCCAGCATCTGAAAAATGAAATCCTATTTACTGTACGAAGGTTAATATTAGGGCACCCCCTGATTTGGTAGTGGCCGCATACAAAACACCATAAATTTACAATGGAACTACATTTAAAAGCCAATGCCTCATAATCATCAGTGTTATACCCTAGGCAACCATTGTGCAGAATTTCATCCAATTCCAAGCGTGGGCAGAAACAATGTAAATTTCCTATACCGTGTAAGAGCCCCTTTGAACACTTTATGTGATACTTTTAAGGCCTAAATTTTCCTTTTTGTGCAGTTTTTTTTCTTAAAATAATTAGTGGAATGGCAAACAGTGTAAACCCTGATCAGACTGCTCAGGAGCAGTCTGATCAGGGTCTGCACTGTTTGCATATTCCATTTTTTCAAACACTTTTGTGTATGAGATTTTAGGACATTTACTGAAGTGATTTTCTCTCAGAAAGCATGTGTCGAGTGTGCTTTTTTTTAGTGCTACATAAGTTGCTTTTTTTTCTACCAAGAAGGGTTACTATGTCATTAATGCATTAAAATAAACATCAAAAAGATTGCTTTTGGAAACAAAGAACACACTACAGATAAGAAAATGGGAGTCTCGGTTTTATTGAGACTCTCCATAAGCAGTAGTGAAGTTTGCAACACTGCTTACGCCCTCTAGCGTATACATGCGCAGAACTCCATTTTCAAAGATTCCACAATGGGTCCAATGATCCCAAAGGAAATGAAATATAATCTGCACTATGGTAAAGTAAAGTATAATCCTATGGGTATTCATTAGAAGAGCCAGATTGAGTACCCAAAATATAAATTATGTTTTCATGGAGAAATGTGGAAACTGTTTATGTGTATAAGTCCTTTTACCTAGATTTCTCTCAAAAATTCAAGTCTTAGGAGTATTGTGATTGTTTTTTTTTTCACAGAGAAATAAGAAAACTTTTATCTTCATATGCCTTTATATGCGCCGGCCTCGGTGGCTCAGTTGGATGCGCTGTCCGACTGGAGACCAGGAGGTCGCGGGTTCAACCCCCGCCGAGGTCGGCAACATTCTTTCGTGGAGATTGATCATGAAATATTTTCTACGGTCATTCTTTCCCTTCCGCTGATTCAAGAAGGGCAGTTGTCAGTTTCTGGCGAAAGAATGTGCACAATACTGGTTAACCCCTTAGAGGACTAAGCCTGCCCAGTAAACGTGTGGTTAGGTAAACTGACGGCGCTTGACATAACCCCATTGGGTTGACTGGGCCGTAAAACAATGCCTTTATATGCAACCACTGATGATTGGTTTTCCTTAATTCCAGATAGGCCATTCTTTTCAACAGAAAAGTATTAATTGATAGTTTTCTTATTTCTCCACAAAAATACATTGTAGGTATAATGTACTCACCTTACCGGGGCACTTTTAATGAGTACCATTACATATTTTTTATGGAGACATAAAAAACATACTTACCTGGACCCAGTTGTTCAAAGCATCGTTAGCTTAACAAGCTCGTTAGTGGTCAAAATGTTAAATGTTCTAGTAAGTACAATATCCAATTCACAGGTATTTTTGCTGAAAAAATGTGAGTAGCTTTAGCATATACAATATTTAATGATCAAAATTTTACTGATACATTAACTAATGTCATCGTTAGTTTTGAACAACTGGGCCCTGGATATGGTAAATGGCCTAAAATTTCCAATACTTTATTCCACATTTTTTTGGCAAAAAATTAGAGCTGACATCAGTGGCTCAGTGGATGCGCATCAGACTGGTGATCAGGAGGTTGTTGGCTCGACCCCTTCCTAGTCAGCATTATTCTTTAGTGGAGATTGATCATAAATATTTTCCATGGTCATTTTCTCCCTTCCACTGATTCTAGAAGGGCAGTTGTCAGTTTCTGGCGAAAGAATGTGCACAATACTGGTTAACTGCTAAAGGACTAAGCCTGCCTAGTAAACGTGGTTAGGTAAACTGACTGCGCTCGATATAACCCCATTGGGTTGACTGGGCTTTAAAACCGCAAACGTTTTGGCATAAAGTTTGCTTTTTATGCAGTTGTTTCATAAAATTCTAAGTGGAATGGCAAACAGTGTAGATCCTGACTAGGAGCAGTCTGATCTGAGTCTGCACCATTTTTGCATTCATTTTTTTTTTCAAAAACTTTGGTGCATGGAAATTTAAGACATTACTGTACCAATCTTGAGCTGTGGATTTCTCCTCTGCATACATTGTATTGTTTTCATTCCCAGGCATCATTTTTGGTTGTTTTCAATAAGAAGAACACTAGCTGTGTATACAAACTGAGGCAATGCAGAAGATACAGCATCCCTGCTGTGAGCCCCAAATATGTGGAGCAATGTCTCACCAAAAAGAGGCTGCTGGACACAGACACATTCAAGGTGGCAGATGCGCAAGATGAATCAAGTTTTAAGAAAGGAAAAATTCAAAGTAAGTTGAAGTAACCATTACAGGGCTCTGAAGTTCAGTTCCGATACCAAGGCCTCTTACTATAATCAGAGCTGCAGATGAAGTACATGCCGGCCTCGGTGGCTCAGTTGGATGCGCCGTCTGACTGGAGACCAGGAGGTCGCGGGTTCAACCCCCGCCGAGGTCGGCAACATTCTTTCGTGGAGATTGATCATGAAATATTTTCTACGGTCATTCTCTCCCTTCCGCTGATTCAAGAAGGGCAGTTGTCAGTTTCTGGCGAAAGAATGTGCACAATACTGGTTAACCGCTTAGAGGACTAAGCCTGCCCAGTAAACGTGTGGTTAGGTAAACTGACCGCGCTCGACATGACCCCATTGGGTTGACTGGGCCGTAAAACCTCAACACAAACAAACAGATGAAGTACATTTTTTTTACCATTTAAAGTATAGACATTTTCTTTACCCTTGTCATACTGAATAAATTCAGATGCCACCCCACTTCTGATTTTCAGCCAATCAGATTACTTGGTCCAGTTGTTGATATAAATTCACATACATGTACTTAATGGCAAACACTGTTTGCAAAGGCAAGATATATCAGGGTTCAGCAGGACGAGGGTTAATTCTGCATAAAAAAAACAAACAAAACATATTGTTTGTACTCATAAGAAGCCCCTCGGCGAGGTGCTTCTAATTGATACGTACAACATAGGTTTTCATGCAGAAATAGATAAAATATATGGATTTGTCTGAATGCCCTTCTCTAGAACTATTATAATGTTGGGCTTCCCATAACTACACATCCTTATCACCCTTCCACCATATCTTGATCTAGAAACATCCACATGGTCATGTGGTTAGAGCTCTTGACAACAGTTCCAAAGGCTGTAAAAAATTTTTCATGCTCAACTCAGCTGAACATGAAATTTCTCTGCTAATAAATATGAAAATGCCAAATATTGTTGGCATTTTCATACTTGTTAGCAGAGAAATGTTCATGCTTAAATATGTTTAGCAAGAAAGCGTTTGAAAACATAGTAATTTGAGATTTAATAGCAGGACAAATTTCATGCTCAGCTGAGTTGAGCATGAAAAAAGTTTTATAACAGGGGGGTCAGATCACATGTCAGTCTTATAGTGCTATTCATTCATAAAACCAGGGACACCAACAATATCATTATAAGAGAACTACAGTTCAGTAACATAACAACTTGTATGCTTTTAGACAAAGTCTTATAAGCTCATTTGTGACCTAACACTCTCAGCCTCTGTATGGAAGAATGTACTTGCCTTTACACGATGAAAAATCTCACGAGACAGTTATTTTTATCAAATCATTTGATTCCGCTTTCACTGTGTACATTTTAAAATATCTTTACAGTATTATCTGATAATTCATATCAAAATCAAGTTTTGAAAACCAACGAAAATCTGTTCTATTTAAAATAACAATAGAATTAATGCTGTGCATTGCGCAAAGGTGCTTCCGTAGACAGGATAAGTCATAAAATTTAGTTCAACTCATAGCACACTGTGTAGAAATTTTAGCTGACAGCATTTTGAAATATTTTCTCCCTGGAAACGATTTGACATTTCATGCAAATTGTTTCCTCTGCGGAGACAATTTGCATGACATGTCTGTTGCAGTGTTATGGGAAAAATAAGAAGAAAAAAAAATGAAAAATAAAATAAAAAAATAAATGTCATTTTGTCATCTGCTGAATTCGCCTTGAGAGCGATAAAGGTTAATTCAATTGGTGGCACTCCAGTAAACGTGGAAAAGGTTTGGTTTGCGTAACTCCAGATAAGCTGAAAATTTTAAAGTCAAATATCAGAAAACTTGAATTATGATGGACTCATTTCATGCCGCTAATGGTCTTCTGAAATTGGAAAGGCTGGTTTGTCTCACCTGGTTTGACACCTCTTAAGACAGGCTCTCTCACAGCAAGCTCATCGTTTCTGATAGGTTAGGATCGTGTTTTTTCGGTCATGTTTGGCAGCGTCCCATATTTGCCTGGACCGAGTGGAAAATCAAATAGGATAAAAGTATGATGGACCTATAGTAGAAGTTCTCAATGTCAGAAGAGAAAAATGAAATTTGTTTGCTGTGCATTTAGCCTATTTAGGACCAACATTTAGACAAAGGGGAAGTGTTGAAATTGGCAACAAATGTGCAAAGTGAAGAGATGTCAACATAACCAAGCCACATAGCATTCCTAAAATGTTGAACTAGTGGCAAGTCAGAATATTCAGATGAACAGACTTGAGCCCCAAAAGAAAATGGTGCAATCAGGCATCCTAGGAATTTAAGGATTGAAATATATTGTGGTATGTCTAAATGACGAAAAGAAGCTATCGTTTGAAGAAAGGCGTGTACAGTGGTGAAATTAGATATCAACTGCGAATCCAGCGTTATATAGAGTAGGCTGTGACTTTGACAAAGAAACTGGCAAAGTATCAGGTCAATTTTAGAACCTTTGTAATAATGTTGGAAAAATCATTTACTATTCTTTGTCACTTATCTTCCTTTTTGAAGATGCTTCTTGTTTTACCGTAAATCATTTGACATTGGACTTTAATATAGTTTAGTACAAAAACTAATTCATGAGGATATTATTGAATTGCCAGTGATTTGCCACAGAAATATAGATTCAAAGCAGAATCTGTAGATTCAGATGTGAAATTTGTAGAGAGGGAGTTGCCTCCCTAATGTTTGAAAACTTTCAAAACGGGTACTAATAAACAAGGTACTCATAAATAAACATACCTCTAGTTAAGGTGCTTTTTTTAATCCAAAAATATTGATATTTTTCTTATTTCTCCACGAAAACACACATTGTGGTACTCATTAGAAGCGCCTCACGGAGGCACTTCTAATGAGTACCCACAACATATGTTTTCATGGAGAAATAAGAAAAATACTAACCTGATACCCACTTTTATCTAGGCCTATGACAAAGACATAAAACACGCAGGATCCATAACTTCCATTACCAATAATAATGTGAAACACAAACTCCTGTACTACCTCGAGAAACCACATCCTGTATCTCTTAACCTGATAAATTGTCGATGAGATGATATTGTGACTCATAATGTCCTTTTGATTTTTAGGTGTTTACTTTAACTTAAATAGTTTGTGCTTGTTTCTGTCATGAATAGCTCAAAACCGCATATTAACAGTTTCTGTCATAAGATTGTAGCGAATCTAAGGTGGGTCTGTAAGATATACATTTTTACATATTTTATGCTTTGGACTTCAAGTGCTGACCTACCAAAGATCAAGCATGATTTTAACACATGTAATATTATTCAACAGAAAACACTGAAAACTGAAATGTTTTTCACGCTGCAGAATGGCCAATTTAAACAGGAGAGCTTTTCATTTCGTAAATATGATGTTCCTTAAAAATTAATTTGTGCACCTTTTATGCAGTTTATGGAGCTGCAATGCTGGCCAACCAAAGATCAGACTTAGTTTTAAATAATAATTATTATACAGAGCAGCACACATGGAATACAAAAATGTTTTTGTGCTACAGATTAGGCAGTAATTTTAAGTCATACAAAGAATACAAGATGGCTATCGGCTGTCGCATGGCTCTCGAAGTTTTTGTGATAGTACAAGAGGTTACGTTCTGCACTATTGGGGGTTATGGAAGTTGCAAATACTGTGTATTTTATGTTTTTTATGAATGGTTCCTGGTGAAAAAATAATGTAGATTTATGCTGTAATGGAAAACAATCAAGTGTATCAGTCATAGTTGTTCGCTCTGTTAAGCTATCATGGGGATGTTGATCTTGCTACATTAAACATAGATAATTTGAGCCAGCGATGACAAACCTACAATAAGACTTATGCAACCAACGAAGACTCCAATCAGCCTATGCAGTCTCACAGTCTGATTAGATTTTTCACTGATCTCATGTGCCTTCTTCAGCTTCTGGGCTGTCCAAAGAGGGATAAAAGAGAACCCTTGCAATACTGGGTGGATGTACAGGCTGAGTCTTTACTGGTCACACAGGTCTTTTTGTAGGTTTTGTCATGCGCTGGCTCATTTATAATTCATATCTGCAGATAATGGGAGTTTTCAGAAGATCATGTTTTATTATCTTTGCACCGAAATGTATCTTCTAGTACTTATTGGAATAATCCTGCTAAGACATTCTGTTGACTACCCACAAGATATGTTTTGGTTCAGAAATAATAAAAAAGTCTAACTTATTGCAATGATTGTCACTTTACCTGGAGCTCTGTTCAATTACTGTATTTGGTAGTATCTCATCAGAGTTCCAGATAAGAGGAGTGTCCAGATAATATTTTTTATTATTTCTCCAGAATAAGATACATTGTGGGTACTCATTAGAAGCACCTCGGAGAGGTGCTTCTAATGGGTGCTTCTAATGAGTACCCTTAATGTACATTTTTCTGGTGAAATAAGAATCAGTACTCCTTTTTGGTTGGAAAAAGTACCTTATCTGGAGCCATGCTCATGCCTGTTATTTATTGTAGAACCAGCCTCTCAAGGGGTGAACAAGTCTACAAAACGATTGAGAGTGACGGTGAATCTTGCCACTCACCAGAGTTGGTTGTTTGGTGATTCAGATACTCCAGACTTCGACGAGGACAAGTTTGAGTTGCCAAAATGGGCTCTTTTGAAAGACAAGGTATGTTAACCCATCAGTTGCCAGGCAAAATGGTAGCATTATTGTCTCTTTATTTCATGGCAAATAAGACTTGACATTTCATATGAATTAATATTGTCTGCCTAAAATTAGGCCTAACATTGCATGTGAATTGTCTGCATGGCAACATGAAATGTCAAGCCATATTTTCTCTGAACAAAATGATGATAAGAAAAATAGATGTATATAAAATGTACTTATGCATAGGTTCTTTGGAATGTTTCTATAGAACCTGTGCGTAAAACCCCCATATTCGGAAGTAATTTTTTAACTTAATAAAATAGATGCTATAAAGCAAATAATCCCATTTCCACAAATCGTTCAGTTATTTCCAGTCAGTATTACTGTCAGAAAATCAGTTTTGAGAATTTACTGGTTTCCAAGTTATTCACACATTCTGTATTAACCCATTATAGACTGAACAGACTCTCCCACATTATATACTGGAAGAGTTCAATTTCAGTTTTAGGTATGTCCAGATATTTGATTTAGATATTCCTAGAGAAAAATGCCTAAAGAGTTTGCAAACAGTGGAGACACTGGGGTCTCCAGACTATAATGGGTTAAAAGTAATATTCCATATTAAAAAAAAAATAACACAAAAAAACAGTCAATATTTGGACACTATTAGCTATTGTGGAGTGCCATCAGATCTTCATCATAAAATAAGTCTAAATAAGAGGGCATATCAGGGATGCCATGTACATTATGGGTACTTATCAGAGGTGCCTCTGTGAGGCAATTCTAATAAATACCCACATGTATTTGTCGAGAAACAAGAAAAAAATAAATATATTTTTGGTTGAAAAAGAAAAAAAAAAACAAAGAAAAAACAAATACAACATCTGGAGCTATGGTGTATTTTATTGAAAAAAGAGTATATTTTGGTATGTTAACATTGCATTTGTTCTTAACCCATTATAGACTGAATAAACGCTCCCACATTAAATATATGAAAAGTTCACTTTCAATTTTAAGTACAGTGCATGTCTAGCTATGAGATTTAGATATTCATAGAGATAAATGGCTAAACTATTTGCAAACAGTGGAGACCTTGATGAGACTCGATGTTCTGCGGCATTTGATCTGGGTCTGCACTGTTTGCCAGTTATCCTTTTAGGGGTCTCCACACTACAATGGATTCCATGGTAATGTTAATTCTTGCTGTTTCATCCCTCAGATTTGGAAACCTGATCTTATTTCAGATACATTTTGCTAACATGTGAGCATGCACACATGCAAAACACACACACACACATGCAAAACACACACACACACACACACACACACACACACACACACACACACACACACACACACACACACACACACACAACTTGGAGAAAAGGAATGTGGTCCATATTCTGTAAATATTTTATCTATCCTTTTAGTCTGGTACCAAAGTTCAAGTTCTAGAAGTTCATGTTGATATGGGTACCAGTCCACAAGTGAAAACCAAGTACAGACTCTATGCTCAAACTGGAGAAGCTCAAAATAACAAGGTATGTTATTTTTAACTCATTTGAATTGCATTGTAGGGAATCCAGCATTGCCTTACTTACCCTTAGTATATATGTAAATACCACATGATAGACCTGAGTGAACAGTGTAATTTAAGATCAGATGCAGAATGAGATGTCTGAACAGGGTCTACATTTTGTCACTGATGCAGCAATTATGTCCCCCCACCATAGGGAGTGGATCCCGTTGGTATTGGCATCAGCGTTTGGGTCGGTGTCGCATTTCCCTCCCAAATATGATTTACAATTCAGACATAACAAAGAACTGATTAGATTTTAGTGACAGTGACCTAGTTTTCACTGTATTTCAAATTCCCAGTTAGGGACATCTGTTTTCTCTGAAAACTCTGTGACTAGTTTTAACCCTTAAACTGCCAATCACAACAATTGTCGTCTGCCTTGTCATCTACTTGTGGTTTTAAAAGTCATTTTTGCAAACAGTGTGGACCCAGATCAGATTGCTCCTCTAGGAGCAGTCTGATCTGGGTCCACACTCTTTGCCTGTATGCAAAAATAGGTTTGAAAAGTTTGCAAGAATATTCAGCAGACGACATAAACAGACAACATTTTCTGATGCAGGTTTTCTTGGCATTTTAAGGGTTAAGACACATCAGCAGATGGTAAAATTTTAAGACCTAAATGACACTGATATACCAGGGCCCGGTTGTCCAAAGCGTCGTTAGCTTAACGAGCTCGTTAAGAGTCATTTCGTTAACTGTTTTAGCAGATTTAATATACAATAGTCTGATATTTTTTGCTGAAAAAATGTGAGTAGCTTTTGCACTGCAAAAGCTACTCACATTTTTTCAGCAAAAAATTTCAGCATATTTGCGTATCACTCGATGTAAATTTTAACGAATTGTTAACTAACGACATCGTTAGCTTTGAACAACTGGGCCCAGTTTGACACAAATGACTCTCAAGGGTTGATGTGTCAGTAAAGCTGATCTCATCATTGTATAAGCACAGTCAGAAGGGAAGCACTTATAAATTGAAAGCTCATTCTGAAAAAGTGTATTAGTCCCTTATTAACCCTTGTCATGCTGAATAAATTAAGATGCCATGCCAACTTCTGATTTTAGGCCAATCAGATTACTTTATCCAGGTTGTTGATATAAATTCACATACCTAATGACAAACAGTGCAGATCCAGATCAGTTGGCTTCTGAAGAAGGGTATACCCAGGTTCAGCAGGACAATGGTTAATTAACAAGATTATTTTAATAATATATCTCAGTATGCCTTTTTGAGCTTAAATAAGTAAGAAATATATCAATGTACCTCGATTGAAAAAAAAGCAGTGTTTTAGATAAGATCTAAAGCAATTGTGTATTTTTTATGATTATTTTTACCCTCCAATTTCTCATTGATTTGGGTATCAGGATTTTTCTTTTATGTACCCTGTTTTGTAAATGGGTGCAAGAGTAACTGATATAGAGGAGGTATTTACCCAATAAATTCAATCTTAATTGCTTTTCAGAATTTTTAATTTGGTAAATACCCCAAAAAGCAGCTCTTCTAAGGCTCTAAAAAACATTAGACCTAGAATCCTTTAGAAATTAACCTTTACCCCTCTGGGCAAAATCAGCAGATGACAAACTGATGGCATTTTTCTTATTTTTCCCAGAAAATAGGAGTTGATATTTCATGCAGATTGTCCCCAGTAGGGACATTTTGCAGGAAATGTCAAATCCTGTTTTCTATAAAGGAACCTACTCGAAAAGGAAAGAATTTGCTCCCCTTGGAAAAATATTTTAAAATGTCGTCTGCTGAAATTTTTACCCACAGTGCTAAGTGTTAAAACCTTTTTTCAGGTGATTAAGACAGAAGAAGCTGTTATTTGGTATTTTGAGAGTTCAGCCGAGGTTGTGAGTGGGTATGAGCAGCTGTATCGGCGATACACTACACCCCCTGTGTCAATGATGGTTTGTGCTCCAGGAGATATAGATATAGCGGGACTAGGATCTGTGCAGTTTAGAATGGTGAGTTATATTGGTGTGAGCTCCAGATAAGGCACTTTTTTTCTACTGAAAAGTACGGATATTTTTTCGTTTTTCTCCACAAAAGCGTATGTTGTGGAAACTCATTAGAAGTGCCTCTGTGAGACACTTCTAATGAGTACCCACAACATATTTTCATGGAGATATAAGAAAAAAATTTGTGTGGATGCCCATCCCTTGTCTTGAGCTACGATTGGTGCCACATTGCCTCTATGCAAGGCAGCAGATAAAAAAGATCACATGATTATATGTTCATGTTTGTTGGGATTACTTACTAAGGAGTGCACACAAGATACATTTTGGTGCAAAAATATCTTTAATTAACACCCCTGTACGCTTCTCAACTTAAGCTCTAGTGATAAGCATAGCTCAAGATAAGACATTTTTTTCAGCTGAAAAGGACTGGGCCCAGTTATTCAAAGCGTCGTTAGCTTAACAAGCTCATTAAGGGTCATTTTTAGCGGATTCAATATACAATATTCTGATATTTTTTGCTGAAAAAATGTGAGTAGCTTTTCACATTTTTCAGCAAAAGGTTTCAGCATATTTGCGTATCACTTGATGTAAATTTTAACGAATCGTTAACTAATGATGTCGTTAGCTTTGAACAACTGGTTACAGATGATTATATGTTCATATTTGTTGGGATTACTTATCTGAATTCTAATGAGTGCACACAAGATACATTTTGGTGCAAAAATATCTTTAATTACACCTGTACACTTCTCAGCTTAAGCTCTAGTGGTAAGCATAGCTCCAGATAAGACACTTTTTTCATCTGAAAAGGACTGATAGTTTTCTTATTTCTCCACAAAAACATATGTTGTGGGTACTCATTAGAAGTTCTTCTAATGAGTTAGAAGATGCTTCTAATGAGCACCCACAACATAGGTTTTTGTGGAGAAATAAATAAATAAAAAAAAAAAACATTATGTGGATACCTATTTAAAGCTATTCATAAGCCATTTTTTTAACCAAAAATATTGATATTTTCTGATTTCTCCCCAAAACATATGTAGTTGGTACTCCTTAGAATTACCTCAGAAGTTGGAAAAAATATTTATCTGGATAGCTGTCTTATCTAGAGCTGTGTTAGCCATGCATTTTCACCATATATTATGGGAAATGACAAAGTTTTTTGGTTAGTTTGCAAATTAAAATAGATTTATTCAGTAGAAAAATTGCTAGAAGTTAAAAAACAACAACAATTAAAAATAAATAAATAAAAAAATAAAGCAGCACTGAAATGCTGGTCTAAAATGGCATAATACTGAAATAGATTCTAAAAGAAATGACTCATGAAATTAATGAACATACTCACAAAACTGAAAACAGTTGAAGTGTCAGGTTTTCAGGGCCATGGCCAATTAGGCCTCATCAGTGACCCTCTTAGAAATTTTCAAAATTTTTGGAATGGTCTCAATGATCACAAAAGACCAGAAAATATAAACAAAACAAAAGTGAGGTAGAGCCATTTTATGGCTGCCACATGGCACTAATACCAGCTGTTGTGAAGATAAATACATTTCAGAAAGGAACAACTCTTGAGAGCAGTTCATGATTCAAGCTACTCCTGCTTTTTTTGAGCTGTGTTTCTCTCAAAATAGATACAGTCAAACTTCAATGGCTCGAACATCTTTGGGACCACTGAAATTTGTTATTGCATGGGTACAGTGAACTCTTGTTACAATAACAACATTTGTTCCCAAAGACATTGCCATTAAAATGAATTTTCAGTTTTATAGAAAACCTAAATAATCAGATTGATATGTAAGAAAGGTGTTGTTTTGTTCTTATTTCCTCATTGAACATATGGTTTGGATATTTGTTAGAATTGCCTCAATGAGGCAATTCTCACCGAGGCGATTCTAACAAATATCCAAAACATACGTTTCTCTAAAGTATTAAATACAATATGCTTGCATAATTGTGACTAATTGATACCACTAAAGCTAAGATTTTGTGACAGTCAAATTTCATTATAAGGAATTTTGTTGTTGTATCGAGAGTCGGTATAAAGAGGGTTGTCTGTAGTTCGAGCCGCAGAGGGTAATCATAGCGCCCTGTAAGGATGCAAATAGGGATATTTTAGGAGTATCTTTTTGACCTTCTATAAAATAATGGTATGTTGATTGTAATTAGAATCACCTCAGTGAGATGATTCTAATGAATACACACAACCAACAGTCGAACTTCAATGGCTCGAACATCATTGGGATCATGGAAATTTGTTCGAGATATGGATAGTTCGAGCCACAAAGGGTTAATCATTGCACCAGGTCAGGAAGCGTATTGCGATAATTGCGGGATTTTTTTTCGATTTTCTACACAATAATTGTTTGTTGAGTGTAATCATTACAATTGCCTCGATGAGGCAATTCTAATGAGTACACACAACATACAATTTTATGATAAAATAAGAAAATTTCTCTAAATATTTGTTTTCTTGAGATATCGGAAGAATTTTCCTAGGGACTCAAAAATGAGTTTGAATTAGCCATGGTAAACAAGGCATCGGTATTCGAGCTATTGAAGTTCAACTGTACAATTTAATGATAAAATAAGAAAAAAATCCTTAAAATATCCCTTATTTTTTGTTTTCTCGAGCTTCATGAGAATTTCCTAGGATCTCCAAAACGAGTTTGTATCAGCCATGGTAAATAAGCCGTCGGTGTTCAAGTATTGGAGTTTTATTGCAACTTTTTCTTGTGTTTCAGGTGCATAGTAAGTTATCTCTCCTGTCAGAGAATGTGACACCTCAGGTTGCAACCCTTACAGAAGTTATCTGGAAAGAAGCTCTTGGAGAAGTTGATGCTATTTTAGAGATCCCTATTAACCTGATAAAGGCAAAACAGGTAAACTGAGAATGCCATGCCATGCAAAAACGTATATAGATAGTAGTAGATAGATCAGTCTGTTCCCCAGGAGTATACAGTAAACTTTGTTGGAAGCAATCCAATGTTGTAGGAAGAAATGAAGTCACAGACAGAGATCAGTACAGAAATTTGACAGTTTGACGCAAAAAAACAACAACAAAAACAATAAAAATCAGTCATGATGGGTCAAAATAATACAGAGAATTCAGTTGAAATTCATCCAGTGGTGTAACAGGAGATAGTGTACTTTGTAACATTTGATTCTTGGACAGCTTGGTCCATTTTCATGCTTGGATCATTATGAATTTCCCACACAGCACTTTTGGCTAGAGGAGTAGTGTGATATGCAATGATAATCTGAGAATATGCATTTAGTCCATTACTGAAAAGTAAAATTACTCTTAGACAGGCCTCGATGGTTCAGTCGGATGCACATCAGCCTCGAGATCAGGAGGTCGCGGGTTCGATCTGCGCCAGGTCTGGCAACATTCTGGGGTGGAGATTGATCATAAAATATTTTCTATGGTCATTCTCGTCTGCTGATTCAAGAATGGCAGTTGTCAGTTTCTGGCAAAAGAATGTACAGAAGTACTGGTTAACCACAGAGGACTAAGCCTGCCCAGTTAGAAGTGGTTAGGTAAACTGACCACCCTCGACATAACCCCAGTGGATTGACTGAGCCCTAAAACTCTTTGGTCAAAAGCTTCACAAATATACTAAGGAAATAGAAAATTTCGAAGTCGGAGGACTTTGTTGATTTTTTTTTTCACTTTCCTACAGTGGTGAAGTTAGGTTTGTTTGTTTGTGTTGAGGTTTAAAGGCCCAGTCAACCCAGTGAGGTCATGTTGAGAGCAGTCAGTTTACCTAACCATACTTTTACCAGGCAGGCTCAGTCCACGGAGCGGTTAACCATTATTGTGCACATTCTTTCCCCAGAAACTGACAGCTGGCCTTCTTGAATCAGTGGAAAGGAGAGAATGACTGTAGAATCTTAAGAAAATATTTTATGATCTATCTCCATGAAATATTGTTGCCAACCTGGAGGGAGTCGAACCCGCAACCTCCTGATTGTCAGTCGGATGCTCATTCAACTTAGCCACTAAGGCCGGAGGTAAAACTAGGTAATTAGCCCAATGTATGCCATGATTTAAGAAACTGGATACACTTGGTAAGTCTTCTGTGTGGTAACGTGACTTCAGGTCTGCTTTCCTGCACACCAGCCCCTTTATGATTAGGGGTCTATTCTAAAAGGAAAGAATTTGCTCCCATGGGGAGCAAATTCTTTCCTTTTAGTGTAGACCCCTTTTCAGAAAGGAGACAAGACAATTTCGATAGAGCTGGCCCCTCTCATGAAAGCGTATCTGTCCCTCAAGCGCAGCAAATTATTTCTTTTCAGAAGAATGAAAACAATTGACAGTTGCTCCCCACCCCTGAAAGTGTAATTATTGTTCCCCTTAATTGTCTAAATATTTTTTGTGTTTTGGCCTCGGTAGCTCAGTTGGATGCGCCGTCCGACTGGAGACCAGGAGGTCGCGGGTTCAACCCCCGCCGAGGTCAGCAACATTCTCTCGTGGAGATTGATCATGAAATATTTTCTACGGTCATTCTCTCCCTTCCGCTGATTCAAGAAGGGCAGTTGTCAGTTTCTGGCGAAAGAATGTGCACAATACTGGTTAATCGCTTAGAGGACTAAGCCTGCCCAGTAAACGTGTGGTTAGGTAAACTGACCGCGCTCGACATGACCCCATTGGGTTGACTGTGCCGTAAAACCTCAACACAAACAAAATTTTTGTGTTTATGATATTTTCAAAATATTACAGATTGAGGAGGCAGAAGTGGTGCTTTGTCAGCTGGCAGATAAACTTGTCACAGGAAATGTTGATGAAAACAAGCTGTCGTCACTGTATACACAGTTCTATGAGGCATTACCACACAAACAAGACTTTGTGAAGGACACTTGGACTGTCAGAGATGTCATTGTGAAGAAAGATTTCTGCCAGGTACTGAAAATATTATTCAATTAATAAAATATGTTGTTGTGTTTTTAATAACTGATTTCAGGATGTTGCAGGTTCAACCCCTGCCAGGTCGGCAACAGTCTTTAGTGGAGGTGGATCATGAAGTATTTTCTATGGCCATTCTTTCCCTGATAAACTTTATTTAACTTTTGTTTAGAAAAGTAGATTTTTGCTGGCTATTCCTGTTTAGATTGAGTTTTTGTCTTTATAAGTTTCTCAGAATCATTTAGGGAGATCATTTCTCTTTTCAGGTATGAAATACACTATTTACTGTGTATAAGAATGGAAAAGTTGCTTGAAAATTATAAACTCTTACAGGCACACCTACACACACACAAGCAATACTTTGCATGATTGATGGATTTGATTTGCAATATATATAAATAAGTAAATAAATAAATAAATATTAATAGATAAATAAATGAATAAAATATCCACCTATATAGTTGTTTAAAGACTGTCTTTGTTAGTTAGGAAACAATGATAAAAATATTTAGAGGTAAAATGTCATTATTTTATATCCCATTGCTCTTGAAAAAGTTTCAAATTAACTTTAAGTTTGCTCTCAGCAAATTCTGTTTTGGGTTCAACAGTTTGTTTGAATGACAAACATTATTTTCTGAGAAAAATAAGAACACTATCTACAGTTTGTCATCTGCTAAATTTTCCCAGACAGACCAAGGTTAATTTACCATTTACAATTAAACCTGCATTAAATGCTGCCTATATTAAGTAATCATCTGTCTTAAAAGGCCATTATTTCGGGTCCTGTTAAAGGTAAAGAAATAGAAATTTTCCTGCATTAAGCAAACATTTGTCTTCAACAACCACTTTTTGCTTTGCAGAAGGTGCTTGCTTAACACAGTTTTCACTGTATTTGTTTCAAAAGATCATTTGTATATAATGGAAGTTAATTTCAATTTTATATAGTTGCTACACGACATAACGACAGTGAGTGAAGCAACAGACTGGTCTGCCTCAGCCACTACTGTTGCCAAGTACAGAGCTCTAGGATGTCATATCAGTATGGTAGACCAGTCCATAGATGAGTACAGGAACCTTGTCAACATGATGACTAATACACTAGACAGGTAAGAGTTGAGTTTTATTTTGCTTTCTTCACAGATTAAGGGGTATTGGTACACTTTCAAGGGAAGCATTCGTCAAATTTTTTTTGTTCCTTTCTGAAAAGGGGTCTACTCTAAAACAAAACAAAACAAAAAAAAAAAAAAAAAAAAAATGCTCCTCTTGGGTAATCAATACATACAACTCCCTTTTGAAAAGGTATCTTATCTAAAACTTGCATAGGACTTGTTAAGGAGGAGTATTTGATGATTCTGGGATAATTATTCTTATTCCATAAAAACATATGGAGTCGGTACTCTTTAGAAGCATCTCAGTGGGGCGCTTCTAATGAGTACCCACAACATATGCTTTTATGGTGAATCATGGTAAATTATCCCAGAATTATCACATAATACTCTTCCTTAACAAGTCCTCTGTAAGTTAAAAATGGAAAGAACATCACTTTCCGCAAACAGAATCCTTGGATGCTTATCATGCTTTAGAATGCTTCAGTGGAAAGCAAATGCATGTCACAGCCCAAATAAAGGCCGATTTCTTTGTTGTAGTGCTTGTGGTACTTGCGATGTAGTACTTGAAAACTAGCTTAGTTCTTGACACTGCACAGTGCTCCATATAAGGCAGTTTTTCAACTTCTATACATTGATACTTTTCCTATTTCTGCAAGAAATTATATGCACTAGGTATGTGTTAGAAGTGCCTTACCGAGGTGCTCCTAATGCGTACACACAACATATGTTTTTTTTTTTGTAGAAATAAGAAAAATATTAAAGAATTGAATGCCATTCATATCTGGAGCTATATCAGTACTTTGTAAGCTGGGTAAAATTTTCAGTAAATGACATTTGAAATATTTTTTTTTTTTCCTGGAATATAGAATTTGACATTTCATGCAAATTGTCTCCCTAGGAGACAATTTGCATGAAGTGTCTGATCCTATTTTCTAGGAAAAATATCAGCATTTTGTCATCTGCTGAATCTGACCATAGAGTGGGCAGTGTTAAATGACATACGTTTTTCAGTGTTGAGATTCACAACATCTACCGAGTGAGGCGAACTGTAGAAGAGGTCAGTTTTCAGACAGATCTTGGAAACATACAGCTGTTGATGCATGCATCAGGACCACATAACTACCTGGGTATCTTGTCAAGGTGAGTATCACTGTTATAGTGTTAACACTGAGCATGATTGCTGGCCTCAGTGGCTCAATTGGATGCACGTCCGACTGGAGACCAGGAGGTGGTGGGCTCGACATTCTTTCGTGGAGATTGAGCATGAAATATTTTCTACGTTCATTCTCTCCCTTCATCTGATTCAAGAAGGGCAGTTGTCAGTTTCTGGCAAAAAGAATGTGCACAATACTGGTTAACCGCTTAGAGGACTAAACCTGCCCAGTAAAAGTGTAGTTAGGTAAACTGAACGTGCTCGACATGACCCCATTGGGTTGACTGGGCTGAAAACCTCAACACACACAAAAAAAAAAAGCAAGAAAAATATTATGTATTTGTCTGCTTAATCTGCCCAGAGAGTGGTAAAGGTTAACAATACCACAGGAACGGGATCTATTTCTTTTGTATCTTGTTGAATGGCTACTCCCAGATTACAGGATCAAGAGATGTTAGCACCAGGTGATCCAGAGGTCTGAGTCGGTGGCTTTGTCGGATGCACATCTGACTGGCGATCAGGAGGTCACAGGTTCAACTTTCATCGGTCTGGTGACATTCTTTTGTTGAAATTGATTGTGAAATATTTTCTATGGTTATTCTCTCTCTTCTACTGATGCAAGAAGAGCAATTGTCAGTTTCTGGTGAAAGAATGTGCACCGGTATTGGTTAACTGCTTAAAGGACTAAGCCTGTCCAGGGAAAGTCTGATTAGGTAAACTGAACAGCTCGACATGACCTCAGTAGTGTTAACTGGGCCATTGATTTCCAAACCAAAGTCCATGAAAGGCAATGCAGAGCTTCAGATCACATCATTGTGGTAATGGTCTATTAAATATATACCTTGAAAAATAAACCAGTCTCAAAAGCAGCCAACTACATTTTGAATCATTTTTTCTGCGAAATAAGGTGACATTTTTTGTGAACTGTCTGCTGTGCAATCTGAAATCCTGAATCAATCCGGAAAACCTGAAAAAAAAAAAAACATAAAAAACAGTGTTGTCTGCTGGAATTTTGATTGGGGCTTTTAGGATTAATTAATTTTATTGAATTAGCATGGACCTTGTGATGTACATATATGCAATCAGTACAGATCCAGCCTAACTGGCAATCCTGCGCTATCTGATAATTTTGATCGGATACTACACTGCATGCCATAACTCCAGCTGTCGCTTTTTTCAACCAAAAATTATTGATATTTTTCTAATTTCTCTATGAAAAGAAATGAGGTGCTTTTAATGAGTACCCACAACATATGTCTTTGTGGAGAAATAATTAAAATATCTGGGCCCAGTTGTTCAAAGCTAACGACGTCGTTAGTTAACGATTCGTTAAAATTTACATCGAGTGATACGCAAATATTCTGAAATTTTTTGCTGAAAAAATGTGAGTAGCTTTTGCAGTGCAAAAGCTACTCACATTTTTTCAGCAAAAAATATCAGAATATTGTGTATTGAATCAGCTAAAACAGTTAACGAAATGACCCTTAACGACGTCGTTAAGCTAACGACGCTTTGAACAACTGGGCCCTGGATACCCACTCTTATCTGGATCTATGCATTGCTTCAGATAACGTGATAAATGTGGTCATTTCTTAGGAATATTTATTACTTTTGCAACAAAACATATCTTGTATTTACTAAATGGAACTGCCTGATTTGAGATATTCATATATTACAGAGGCCTCATGCTACCCAATACAGTGAAGGATAAACTTGGAGTGTCAAGAACAGATGCTGGTAACCTAGGAGCAGGAATATACTTCTCCAATGTTGTCAGGTACATACTTTTGTACATTTAAACTTCAACATGGTAAATGTCCTAAAATTTTGAACACATTGTACCATACGTTTTTGGCCTAAATTTTGCTTTTAATACAGTTGTTTCTTAAAATACATAGTAGAATAGCAAACAGTGAAGACTGTCCATTTTGGTTTTCGCATGTGGGGTGTCTAATAAGCACTGCTAATTAACATTTCTTGTTTTGTCCAATTTGATGTTTGCTCTCTTGCAGTACCAGCAATAGATACACATTTCCCAGTAAACTGACTGGTTCAAGGATTATGTTGCTGTGTGATGTTGCATTGGGAGAAGTATTTGACACCAACCAGTCTGACCCTCAGATTACAGCACCACCTGATGGCTATGATAGCATACATGGAGTAAAGGCAACAGAAGATCAAACAAGTTTCTTCAAGGTAAAGCTAAAATAACTCCAGATAATGTGATAGGTAGTAATTTAAGGTCTTTCCTTTGTTTTTTATTTAACCTATAATACTCTGTGGACTGAGTCAGATGACGAATTGATGATGTTATGTTTTCCAGGCAAAAGTTAGAAAAATGCTTGTTGAGAGAATTTCTGAGATGGTTCGGTAAATGTCCTAAAATTTCAAACACTTTATTTCCATACATTTTGGAAGTAACTTTATTTTTATTAGTTATTTCTTAAAATACTTAGTGGAATGGCAAACAGTGTAGACCCTGATCAGACTGCTCCTGTAGGAGCAGTATGATCTGGGACTGCACTATTTGCATATGCCATTCTATCAGAAACTTTGGTGTACAAATTTTTAGGACATTTACCTTAAATTTAATAATGACCGTCAGCATGTTTTGGTGCAAAAATAAGTTAATAAGTTTGTTCTAACTAATATCCTCCTTGTTTTCCAGCTACAGGTAAACCGAATTTTGAATATTTCAACAGGGGGCATTGGGAGTGATGGAAAATCTGCCTTATTATTAGCTCGATTAGCCTGAATATTAGGACTTAATATTAGTTCTAAATATTTAATAGTTTGACACTTTAACTCATTGCCAGTCACTTCTACTTCTTTGAATACTTCACACACACACACACACACACACACACACACACACACACACACACACACACACACACACACACACACACACACACACACACACACACACACACACAGAGAGAGAGAGAGAGAGAGAGAGAGAGAGAGAGAGAGAGAGAGAGAGAGAGAGAGAGACTCCCTTTTCAACAGGACTTCTTTCCAAACTAAAAGTGTTTGCCTCCCTTTTCAACAGAATTTCTTTCCAACAGAAGAAATTTTGTTTCCTAAGTTTATGACAAGTTTATAAATCAGCTCTCGAAGTGAAGCTATACTTAACAGCAGCAACTTCTTGCACAGCAGAATGATCTCTATAGCTCCAGAAGTTCATTCCAAAAGTATTGATAGTTTTCTTACTTCTTGACAAAAACATATTTTGTGGGTACTCATTAGAAGTGCCTTGGCAAGTTTTCTTACTTTTTGACAAAAACATATTTTGTGGGTACTCATTAGAAGTACTGAGGTGCTTCTAATGAGTACCCACAATGTATGTTTTTGTAAAGAATTAAGAACAATACTATGTGGATACCCCTCTTATCTGTAACTATGAATCTTCCCTTGGAGGTGTATCAGTCTGTCTTAAAATTGGCCAGCAGCACCTGGGACCTACAAAGAAGTTAGGCGATACATACATTTAGATGAATTGATACTTTCCAGGGTCCACTTGTTCACAGCTAACGATGTCGTTAGTTAACGATTTGTTAAAATTTAAATCGAGTGATACACAAATATGCTGAAATTTTTTGCTGAAAAAATGTGAGTAGCTTTTGCAGTGCAAAAGCTACTCACATTTTTTCAGCAAAAAATATCAGAATATTGTATATTGAATCTGCTAAAACAGTTAACGAAATGACCCTTAACGAGCTCGTTAAGCTAACAATGCTTTGAACAACCGGGCCCAGGCGGATATAACTCTTTCAAAATTGTTTTGCCTCTTTTCTGAAAAGGGGTCTACTCAAAACGGAAAGAATTTTTCTACCCATGGTACAAATTCTTTCCTTTTAGAGCAGGCCCCTTTTTCAGGAGGGATTTGGTGTGCAGGTAACCAGAAGGAAGACTCAAAACTTACAAAGGTTGTTGACTTTGTAAAAATGGCTGTAACAGTACCATGTATAGCAAGTCCCCTTTATATTGACTATTGCAGAGCGATGAGTTTGCAGTCTACAATCCCAGTCAACAGTGCATCAGGTACCTGGTAGAGTACAGTATGACGGGGGACACCAGGCTGGACCAGGTTGTCATGACAGATGTCTTACAGGATGTAAATCTGGTGGATAAACTTCCTGAAAGTGTGGCAAAGATAGGTATGAATATGTAACTACAGTCGACTCCCGTTATCTCGAATTCCAAGGGACTCACTGAAACACTTCGAGATAATCGTACTTCGACATATCAGAGTTGAGAGAGTGGGGAAAACAATAAATTGAACAACCACATTAACAAATGAATATGTAATTTGACTCCTGAAGTTAGAAATATATATATATATAAAATAATGTGGAAAAGAGGAGAAATTTCTCCTCTTTTCCACATTATTTTGTTACCTGTTGTCATAGTTTCATGTTAAAACAGGGACCAGATTTTCACTTCGAGATAAGTGGTAATTCGAAATAAGCGAGTTCGAGATAACGAGAGTCGACTATATACATATTATTCATAGTTTGCTATACAGACAACCCTCTTTATACTGACACTGAATACAACGACAAATTTGTTATAATGACAATTTGATTGTCACGAAACCATCACTTAAGGAGTAACAATAAGTCACAAATTATGCAAGAAAATTGTATTTAATACTTTAAAGAAACATTTGTTTTAGATATTTGTTGGAATTGCCTCACTGAGGTGATTCTAACAAATATCCAAAATGTGTTCTTTGCGGAAATAAGAACAAAAGAATACCTTCCTTACATATCAATCTGCTTATAAAATATTCTGTACAAGGCTGTCGTTGTAACAAGGGTTCACTGTATTTTCAACATACAGTTTGATAACTTGATAGTGATGCATGAGAAAAGATATATTCAGGACATACAATGATAGTGAAGGACTGTATACATGTAGCATGAGCATATCTAAACAGTCAAGTTGGGACTCTTAGCTCCTTCACAAACACATACATTGTGGGTACACATTAGAAGAGCCTCACTGAGGCACTTCAAATGAGCACCAATAACGTGTTCATAGAGAAGCAAGAAAAATATTGGACCATTTTCAGTTGAAAAAACAGTACGTACCTGGAGCTACATGTATGGTTTATCTGTCTATCTTCCAGCGAATCTTAACCCTTGCCATGCTGAATAAATTAAGATGCTGCACCCACTTCTAATTGTTAGCCAATCAGATAACTTGATCCAGGCTGTTGATACAAATTTACATGCTTAATGACAAACAGATCAGATCAAGATCAGTTGGTTTCTTCAGAAGCCAACTGATATCGATCTGCACCGTTTGCAAAGGCAGGGTTCAGCAGAACTGGGGTTAACCTCTGAGGAGGACTTCAGATGGTTTAAGAATGAACCATGAGAAAAGAATATTTTGGGCATATGTGGACAGTGAAGGCACAAACAGCATGGGCATCCACACTTTATATTGACCCTTGTCCTGCTGAATAAATTAAGCTGCCACACCCACTTCTAATTTTCAGCCAATCAGATTACTTGATCCTGTTTGTTGATAGAAATTTGCATACTTAATGACAAACAGTGTAGATCCAGATCAGTTGGCTTCTACACTGTTTGCAAACACAGGACATATCCGGGTTCAGCAGGACAAGGGTTAAATAGGGTCTTTGTTGTTTGGGGATATAGTCTTCTGAGTCCAGTGAATCTATAAGTAGGAAGCATCAGAAATTAAACCACTGTAGGAATTTGAACCCAAGTTTGATTAGTTTGGTCAGGGGCATTCAAGTCTAAGTTGTAAAATAGTACTTTTGGGTTGTCTATAGAAGATAGAAGAACTTAAAGCAGAATCAAACATTACAATCAAAGGCTGCCATTTATGCTACATTATCATAGTTACCCTAAATATCAGGCCAGACAGACCTTAATAAGCTGTGTAAACCCAGATCAGATTCAGCAAAATGCAGAACTTTGTTTGAGAAAGAATGTGTCACCTGATCAGGTTGCACACTGTCACTCATCTAGCAGTTTTTAGACAATCAGCATGTACTAGAATGGACTTTTGAAATTGTAGGACAAATATAGTAAGGAATTCAGGGCCCAGTTGTTCAAAACTAACGATGTTAGTTAACATATTGTTAACACTTTAATCATTAAATATGGCATATATGCGAATATTTTTGCTGAAAAAATGTGAGTAGCTTTTGCATGTGCAAAAGCTACTCACATTTTTCAGCAAAAATAATGGTGAATTAGATACTGTACTTACTAGAGCAGTTAACATTTTGACCACTAATGAGCTTGTTAAGCTAACGACACTTTGAACAACTGGGCCCAGATCTCCAATATTTAAGTGTGAAGATGGTATGATCTGTTGATTGGTCTAGAATGTTGTCTGCTGGGTTCCATGACGTTTTTTGATTGTGTTGGGGTTTAATGACACGGCAACCCTTGTGGGTCATTTTGTGTCGTCTCCCAGAAAAAGGGAGAAAAGAGATAGAAGAGTTAGTAGAGGAGATGAAAGAGAGGGACAGGGAAGAAAGAGGAACAGGAATGAAAGTGTAGAAAGAGAAGGAATGAAAACATTCCCTCTCTACCCTTACCTGCTACAAGGGTAGCAGGCCTTGTCCAACTGGAAGCCAATATCAGCTGGACGCCCCAGTAATGAAAGATACCCGACACCTTCGCACCACCGGACAACCCCCAGGGTTCCATCTTACAGCATATATTCATGTACCGAGGTTGGAAGTTCAAATTGCAGCTGGGCTACATAACTTTTGTGGAGATTGATCATGAAATATCATTTCTGTGGTCATTCTTCCCCTTCCGCTGATTCAAGAAGGGCAGTTGTCAGTTTCTGATGTAAATGTGTACAGGAAGTACTGGTGACCCACAAAGAGGACTAAGGCTACCCAGAAAAATGCATGATTAGGTTTAACTGATGGACTCAACATGACCTTAACAGTGTTGACTGGGCAGTAAAAGTCATCTGAAGCAAACAAGTACACTGTTGCTTCTCATCCAATAGTATTTTAAACATGTCAACAGGTAGTAGAATGGATGTGTTCAAGTTTTCGGACAAATAAGGTAAAGAAATAAAAAAGAAATAAGGTGTCTGAATACTTAACCCATTTATGCCTAGCATCCTCAAAAAGGGACATTAGCAAACAGTGCAGACCCAGATCAGATGCCGCAGAATGTGGCATCTGATCAGGGTCTACACAGTTTGCATTAAATACAGGAATTTATGTGAAATGTGGTAATAACAGAAACTAACTAGACACTCCTTCTATTGGAAAAGAACCAGACTGCAGATGTATCAGAAGAGTACTTTTTTGTTGCCATGGCACATGCATATTTTTGTACAGTTTTATAACCACTGGTGTAGTCATATATATATGCATAAAACTGTGTTGGTTATCTTATAGATATTACTGACGTGAAGGATCGAGCAGATCCTCTAGCCACAGTGAAAGCAGGACTACAGGGCAGTAACAAAGAACCAGTACCACTGAAGAGTGTACACATACGAGGAATAATGTTAGATATGGTTGCTCAGGTTAGTATATGTATATGTGGCAAGAAAAAAAATGCTGTAACACTTGCATGCTGGATAAAAATTTCAGCCAGCAATATTTTGAAATACTAATACTATTTTTCCTTGAATAGAGGCTTTGTCATCTCATGCAAATTGTTATTTTTCCAAGTATGTTTTCGTGGAGAAATAAGAAAAATACCAATAATTTTGGATGGAAAAAGTGGCTTATTTTGAGCTGTGCTGGTATAAATGAGGCTTACTACATATATTTGAAGTAATGCATGGGAAACATATCTCCCAGCAAGGAAAGCACATCCATACAGCATATCTCTAGTTAAGACTATTATTAAGACAATTATTTGCAGCAAAATAAAAGTGATTTTTCTTTTATTCTCCAGAGAAACATACTTTATAGTAGTCCCGGGAAATCTCCTAAAATTTTGAACAGTTAAATCCATACTTTTTGGCCTTAATTTTGCTTCTTATACATTTATTAAAAAAAATGTTTAGTGGAATGGCAAACAGTGTAGACCCTGATCAGACTGCTCGTTTGCATATGCCATTTTGTCAGATATTTTGGTGTACGAAGTATTAGGATATTTACTGTAGTTCTCAATATCAAATATATCATTTATAAACAAAAGAAAAATAATATTTTGAATATATCTATATTTCTTCCCACTTTTCTGACAAAAGTCAGAAAATGGTCACACTACTTTTAAATGGCATTTAAACATTGTAGCCTTTTTGGACACATATTTTGTTGTTTTGGAAAAATGTCATGTAAGCCTAATGCTGATGACAGCATATTGGACAGTGACCTTATTCAGTTACTTGAAAATAGCTGATTTGGATAACATGTTATTTTTAAATGAGCCAGCACATGAAAAACCTACAAAAAGACTTGCAACCAGCGAAGACTCGGAGCAGCCTGCACATCCGTGCAGTCTGATCAGTTTGCTGATCGCATGTGCCTTCTACAACCTCAAGGCTATTCAAAGAGGAAAAATGAGAACCCTTGCCATACTGGTGGATGTACAGCCTGATCCAAGTTTTTGCTGGTCACACAGGTTTTATTATAGGTCTTGTCATGCACTGGTGCATATGTAGGTAATTTGCATAAAACACGACTGAATCAGACTACAGAGCTATGTTAGTGATGGTTTTAGTAGGGTATGGACCTGCTGCAAGCCAGCAGGTGGGGGAAAGGGGGCATGTTTTTATTTAGTATGTCTCTCCAGTGTCATTTGCCTTTCACTCGGTCACTGTATCTCTTATTTCTCTCTATTATATCTCCTATCCCTTTTCTCTATATCTCTAGGAGACAATGTAAAATGACCCACAGGGGTTAGTGTGTCATTAAACTCTCTAGAGCCATATTATAATTTACTGGGCCCAGTTGTTCAAAACTAACAATGTCATTAGTTAACGTATCGTTAAAACTTTGATCATTAAATATGGCATATACACTAATATTTTCGCTGAAAGAATGTGAGTAGCTTTTGCAATTGCAAAAGCTACTCACATTCTTTTCAGCAAAAATACCTGTGAATTGGATATTGTACTTACTAGAACAGTTAACATTTTGACCACTAACAAACTCGTTAAGCTAACGATGCTTCGAACAACTGGGCCCTGAAGATTGTTTTGTGGTTATCTACAGGTTGTAGTTCTACAAGCATATAAAAATGACAGCAAGAAGGCAATAGAGGCAAAGTATGTGTTCCCTTTAGATGATACAGCTGCTGTGTGTGGATTTGAGGCCTTTATCAACAATAAACATATCATAGGTATGGTTTCTTTGTATACATAATTTTTTAAGGAATTAATAGCAGGCCCTTATAGCCTAGTTGATAAGAGAGCCGACTCTTAATCCATTAGGTTTCTCACCGCTGTGGTTTGAGCCTCGTGAGGGGCACATGCGGGAAAGCCAAGTTCTGCGTACAGATGGTCAAGTGGTTTTTTCCCAAGTTCTCCGGTTTTCGCCCACCTTTGATGAACGATCGGCTCGATATAAGTGAAATATTCTTGAAAGGGTCGTAAAACACAAATCAAAAAAAAAAAAAAATAAGGAATTAATATGTAAGCCATTGGCTGCTATTCTGACAGATATTCTCTAACAAATGCATTCTTCTACTAAATTTTGTTGTATTCTAGAATGCATAAAAATGAATTGCAAAACAACACTAAAAGCTTACAGTATAGTTTGGTTTTATCAGGTTATAATTACGTCATAGAAAATTGCTTAATCCCCTGAATACTGCGCTACTGAGGGTCAGATGCAGCTTTTGATTCTTGAACATGTCCGATCTGATTTATTTAATGTAAAAAAAAAAGCATGCAAAGTTCTTGTTCTATTAAGTTATATCTTCAGTCAGATGTTAGTGTCTCCTTGCTGTCTGAATAAATGTTTCATGGAATTTTTAAACCTACTTTTGTGTGCATTGTTATTGCTAGTTAATTAATGAAAACAGTGGCACCAAATTCTGTCTGGATAGTTTTTACTGTTCAGTTAAATCTCCGTTAAACAAGGGCCTAAGGGAAAGCCAAAAAGTGGTTGCTAAATGCAAGTATATTCACACTTATTTTCCTTTTATAGGACCTGAAAAAGTCCTCTTTAATTACAGGTGATTGCTAATCTAGGTGGCTTTAAGACAGGTTTGACTGTATATTTTAATAACAAAAATGTTATTTGTTGACATTTTGACATTATCTTTTGTTTTAAAAAAGTAATCATTATTGTAAAACGTTTTAATTACTGCAAAAGAAACAATGCTTTTAATTGTTTATCCAAACATTTACATATTTGCCTAAAACAAACACACCACAACCTCTTTATAACACTATTGTTGGGGTCCATAACATTAACCATGTTAGTTAAACAACCATGTTATATCCAAACAAAAATGTATAGATTATATTGAAAAAATGACCATTTATGGTCATTATTCAATATAATCTATACATTTTGGGATCCATCTTTGAACCGTGTTATATCCAAAACCGTTTTATAACGAACCGTGTTATAAAGAGGTTGTGGTGTAATATGTTCTTTCTTTTGTCGTCCAGTATACATGTATTCTTTTTTATAGGTGAAGTAAAAGAGAAGGCAAAAGCCAGAAAAGAGTATAAAGAAGCAGTAGCTAAAGGCCATGGAGCATACCTTATGGAAGAGGAAACTCCAGTAAGTATCTGGCGGGTTTATGACATTTATTTAATGTCACGTTTTTGTCGATACAATGTCATGAGATGCCCAGTAGGCTGATTGGTTAGCACTCCCAACTTCAGATCATGAGATCCTGGGTTCTATTCCCACATGAAATGGAGTTTTAACCCTTGTCCTGCTGAACCTGGATATATCCTGCCTTTGCAAACAGTGTAGATCCAGATCAGTTGGCTTCTGAAGAAGCCAACTGATCTGGATCTGCACTGTTTGCCATTAAGTATATGAATTTATAGCAACAATCTGGATCAAGTAATCTAATTGGCTGAAAATTAGAAATGGGTGTGGCTTCTTAATTTATTCAGCAGGACAAGGGTTAACTTATGACTGTATGGGCTTCATTGCACAGAGCCTTTCATTATCATCCTTTCATCATCTCGATATGACTTAAATAATGTTGAAAGGGACGTAAAACTCAAATCATTATCATCATCTCTTTAACAGGACGTGTTTACTGTGAGTGTTGGTAACCTTCCTCCACAGTGTGAAGTTCTTATCAAGATCACATACGTAGCAGAGCTACGGGTAGAGGAGGATGCCATCTGTTTTAATCTGCCGGCTGCTGTGGCTCCATGGCTCAAAGATTCTGCACTAGCCCAGAAGACACAGGTAAAATATTTAAACTAGTGCTGGCTATTCAGAGCTGAAAAGATAATCGATTATCAGTCCTGCCATTGTGATCGATAATCGATTAGTGATCTCTGAAGATTTTGTCATATTTTTACCTTTCTAGCTTACTGTTTGAGCATGACTATTATCAAAGAATACACTTTACTGTATGTATTCGGACAGAATCGGCCTGATCAAACAGTGTTGACCCAGATGAGACACTGCAAAACCCGGCGTCTCATCAGGGTCTACACTGTTTGCCACTCCTTCAGCTATTTTTAGACATAACATTGGGTAGTAAATTGTTCTTATTCAAATTTAAGAACAAGTATGGTAAAGAGCTGAGGTGTCTGAATACTTTGGGTAAAAATGGTAACGTAACAGACACATAAATCAAATAATCTATAAATAGCAATGAGTGCCAATAATCATTTTTGTATTTTTTATTGATTGATAAATCGATTATCCGATTAATCGTGCCGGCCTTAATTTAAACCTCTTTGAATATTAAAAAAAAACAACAAAACATTTTGACATATATAACCAGCATAGTCTCTGATCAGCCTGTGCATATGCACCATCTGATCAGAGTCTATAATGGTTGCAAACATGATCTGTGAATAGGGGCATCCCTTCAAGATGAAAACATGATTTATGTGCAAACTGGGATAATAGTATTTAGAGCTTTTTATGGGTAGGAGAGCAGGGTAGTGGAGGAAATTTTATATACATACATGTATTGCCATTATTTCAAATTTTGGTGACCTAACTGGCACAGGGGGTCATTTAGAATGTATTTACACAGTATTTAGTAGCTACTGAGTGTTTTACTGAAGAAAACATTCATTATACTCAGGCATATAGTAGTCAGCCTTGGAGGCTTAGTTGGATGCATGTCAGACTGGAGACCAGGAGATCCTAGGTTCGACCCCCGCTGAGGTCAGCAACATTCTTTCGTGGAGATTGATCATGAAATATTTCCTACGGTCATTCTATCTCTTCTGCTGATTCAAGAAGGGCAGTTGTCAGTTTCTGGCGAAAGAATGTGCACAATACTGGTTTACTACCTAGAGGACTAAGCCTGCCCAGTAAACGTGTGGTTAGGTAAACTGACTGCACCCAACATGACCCCATTGGCTTGACTGGGCCGTAAAACCTCAACACAAACAAATCAGACATATAGATAGTTAAAGATGAAACTGAACAACAACAACAACAAAAAAAAAATCATGGTAGCTGAGCAGTATGCACAACACAGATTGTCATGCCGATATGAGAAAATACCATTTTACCTGGCTTACTGCATACATGTTTGCAGAACTTGGCAATTTTCTAACAGTAATGATTTAGGTTAAATTACATTAGATTTGTATTCAGAGAGAGTAAGACAATTATTTTGTGATTTCAGTCCACAGTGAAGTCAGTTACCATCAAGGACAAAAAGAAGTGTGATCTGTCACTTCAAGTGGCTGTGGAGATGCCATCAGACATTAGACGAATATATTCTCCCACTCACACTATCAACTGTAAGGTAATCAAAGGTTTTTTTGTTTTTTTTTGCTTTTAACCCTAGTCCTACTGAACCCGGATATGTCCTACCTTTGCAAACATTGTAGATCCAGATCAGTTGGCTTCTGAAGAAGCCAACTGATCTGGATCTGCACTGTTTGCCATTAAGTATCTAAATATTGGTCAACAATCTGGATCAAGTAATCTGATTGGCTTAAAATTAAAAACGGGCATGGCATCTTAATTCATTCAGCAGGATAAAGGTTAAAGATGCTGTAAAAATCTTGTTGATAACAGTAGTTAACCTTAATATTTGGACACACTAAGTACTTATCAGAGTTGTCCTAAAATTTGAACAAGTCCATTTCTTTACCTGCTAATGTGTCTTAAAAACTGCTGGATGAATAGCAAAGTGTAGAACCTGATCAGATGCTGCATTGTCTGCATTGTTTGCTCAGGCCTGTCTGTCCCAATATGTGACATAATTAATATCTTTGGCTGTATCTGTTAGTATATTCTGAGAGTGCAGACAAGAGCCATATAAAATTTAAGAATTTGAAGCTATGCACACACACATACTCAAATGCACCCCCCCTCTCCTCCCCCCCCCCCCCCCCCCCACACACACACACACACACACACACATGCATGCACACACATGGTTATGATGTAATAGTTGTATACACAGCACTTGTTTTTATTGTAATAGAGAAAACCAAAAATAGATACAAAATATAACTGCATACCCTCTTACTAATGACATACAGTGGACTCTTGTTATCTTGAAGTCCAAGGGACTCCCTGAAATACTTTGTGATATCAGATCAGTACCTTGACATATTTGATTTGCAAAATTGAGGAAAAAAAATTGAATAACCCCATTTCACAAATGGATACGTAATTTGACTCCTGAAGATAGAGATATATTGAAAATATTATGGAAAAGAGGAGAAATTGCTCCCTTTTTCCTCAATATTTTGTTACCTGTTGTTAGATTTTCATGTAAAAACATGGACCAGTTTTTCACTTCGAGATAAGCGATTATTTGAGCGTAGTTGAGATAATGAGAGTCGACTGACATATTTATCAAAAAGGCAATGAAATTTATTTCTGTACAAGTTTTTGTTCTGTTTGCAGAAAACTGCTACCAAAGCAGTTGTGGAGTTACCAAAGAGAAGTAATCTGGATGATGGCTTCCAGCTCAATGTGATTCTAGCAGAGATACATGTTCCCCGTATGTGGGTGGAGAGACATACAGACAGACAGACACAGGCGTGTATGTTAACCTTTTACCCAGAGTTTGAATCTATCAGTGACACAGACCCAGAGATCATTATACTGCTTGATATGTCCAACTCTATGAAAGGAAAACCAGAGGAGGATGCTAAAAAGGTAGCATAATATTTTTCTTATTCATGACAAGCTTTACACACATGCCTCCACATAAGAGTATCCAGATAAGAGTAATAATATTTTTCTTATTGATGATAAGTTTTTCTCTTTAATAGAAAAAAAAAATGGCAAAAAATTCATACTCAACATAATTTAACCAGATATTTTATGGCTACTGTCCTCTGCTCTTCATATACTAATGTCTGTTCACAACAGGTGGCATTACTAGATTTATCTGGGGACTACTTTTCTCTGATAACACTGGTTCTCTGCACTGTATTATATAATGTTAAAATATTATTTTTTGACAGGAAACCATTTAAATATGTAATTTGATTAACTTTTTATGCAGGTTTAGATTTAGGAATTCGTTTTGAGCCTCTTCATCGTGTTTTGTGGTTAAGAATTTTTCAGTGCTCCAGCTGGCCCTATATAGAGGGGAGGGCCACCCCTCTTGCCCATTTCTGCTGCTCCTCTACCTTTTTAAAGCTGCCCTTTGACTTATTTCAACTCCAGACATCAAACCCTACATTTTGGTGAAAACTTCATTAAAATCAAACCAAAATAAGATAAGTTATCAATATTTAACCTTCAAGTACCACTCTCTGGGCTAATTCAGCAGATGACAAAATTGATGATATTTTTCTCCTTTGTCACAGAAAACAGGATTTGACATTTCATGCAAATTGTCTCCAACAGAGACAGTTTGCATGAAATGTCAAATCCTGTTTTCTGGGAAAAATAAGAAAAAAATATTTCAGTATGAAGTCTGCTGAAAATTTTACCCAGAGTTAAAACTCAACACATCACATGACACATGGAGCCCTCTCATTCTTGTAGGACTGCACAATTAGTGCCCTATCCAGCACCCCTCTGCCCTGAAATCCTAGCTGGAGCACTGTTTTACATGTGAGTTTCTAGTTAACTGTCTTATCAGTATTACTTACCTAATTACATAACTGAGCATCATTTTATTGGTATCTCAGTCATAAAAATATATGGAAATGTGATAATTGATATGGATTTTGTTTGGAAGATGGGGGCAAATTCTCTCCACTAAAATATGATGTGGGTGCTCATTAGAAGTGCCTCGTCTGTACCTTCAATAATGCAATTATTAGTTTGGTGAGCTTTCTGTGTAATCAAAGAAAATCAGGGCCCAGTTGTTCAAAGCTAAAGACGTCATTAGTTAACGATTCGTTAAAATTTACATCGAGTGATACACAAATATGCTGAAATTTTTTGCTGAAAGCTACTCACATTTTTTCAGCAAAAATTTTCAGAATATTGTATATTGAATTCGCTAAAACAGTTAACAAAATCACCCTTAACGTGCTCATTAAGCTAATGACGCTTTGAACAACTGGGCCCTGATAAGTTTAATCTTCAATGAATACCTTCAACATGCTTTCATGGAGAAATAAGAACAGTATTTATCTTACCACCCCTTATCTGGAACTGTCATACAAATTTATTGTGTTTCTTTCACCGCTTATTTTCAGTGTGCTCTGTTAGCATTGGAGCATATGCCTCAGACCTGTCAGTTTAACATCATCTCATTTGGAAGTACCTTCACAGAGCTGTTTCCATCAACACAGAAGAACTCCAAATATAGCATGGAAATTGCTAGAGATTTTATACAGGTACAACATGCCTTATTTACCCTTTGTATTCCAATAGGCATGCCTAGCAAACATTGTAGACCCTGAACAAATGGCCCCTTTGGAGCTGTTTAATCAGGTCAACATTGCTTGTCATTCACCCAGAATTTCTTTGAGCTTTCACTGGATAATCCAGCCAAGTTGCTTAAATATTAGGAAAATTATGCAGAACAGAAATTGCCAGAGATTTTATACATGTACAACATGTACAACATGTCATATGTTCTTTTGTTTTAGGACAGGCATACCTGAGCTCTGACTGGTAACAGTGTGTGAGTTCGATCTCCGCTTGGTCCAGCAACATTCTTTCGTGGAGATTGATCATGAAATATTTTCTAAGGTCATTCCCTCCCGTCCGCTGATTGGAGAAGGGCAGTTGTCAGTTTCTGGCAAAAGAATGTGCACAGTACTGGTTTACCACATAGGGGACTAAGACTGCCCAGTAAAAGTGTGGTTAGATAAACTGACCATGCTCAACATGACCACAATGGGTTGACTAGACCCGTAAAATCCTCAACACAAACAAGACCTACTTGAGCAAACAGTATACACCCAGATCAAATGGCTCCTCTGGAGCCATTTGATCAGGGTCTACACTGTTTGCCATTCAGCTAGAGTTTTTTTTTTTTCTTTTTGAGTTTTCAGCGGGCAGTCCAGCCAAGTTGTTGAAATAGTTAAGTAGGGTAAGGAGTTAAATGTGTCAAAATACTTAGAGGTAAATTTAGTAACTAAATTTAACACTCAGTTTTACATATTTTTAATATATTTCCGAATAAAAAAGTTCATAAAATGTACAGTACAAGTATGTGGAAAAAAATATGCCGTGTATTGTTTTTTTTATCATAAAGCTAATAAGTAATATTTTCCTCTGAATCCTAAAGTGCCAGTTTTTTGCAGATGAGTGCCATTATTTGCATTTCATTATTTGTGCTGCTTGCTGTCTATGTTTGCCTATGATACAAAGAACATTATGCATCATATAAATTTATATTGCTAAGGAGTGATTGTATTGTATTTTTCCTACAGCGTTGTGTAGCACATCAAGGCTCCACTGATCTATGGGAACCGCTACGGTCTGCTCACATACTCTCACCACCAAGTGGAGCTGTACAGAATCTCTTTCTCATCTCAGATGGTCATGTGACTCAAGAGACCCTGGTTGTCAAGGCAACCAGATTGGCTGCTGTCACTAACAGGGTATTTACAATGGGAGTTGGGTAAGATAACCAAGCCATTATTTCAGGCTTTTCTAAATTCTTTAGGAGCAGGCATAAGATGATAAATAAAGTCGCTTAACCTAGACTTTCACATATTTGGAAGGCAAAATAATGGAGTAAAAACCAAGAATTTATGAGAAATTAAGATATTATTCACATTACTGTAAAGGAGATTTTCACATCACAGCACATTTTTACACAAGACATCACAACACATTTTTACATAAGACATCACATCATCATAGTTTTACATACATTTAAGGCAATTGTGTACACTTTGGGGAAGGCAACTCTCTTAAAATTGTTTTGAATCCCTTCTAAAATAGGGGTCTACACTAAAAAGAAAGAATTTGCTCCCTATGGGAGCAAATTCTTTCCTTTTAGAGTAGATCCCTTTCAGAAGGGTTTAGTCTGCAGTAAGTCACAGAAATTGACTTCCTTGCCAAAAATGGCAGAAAAATTACCACTTGTATCTAGCCTGCCTCACCAAGGCACTTCTGATGAGTACCCACAGTACATATTTTTGTGGAGATATAAGAAAAAATATCAGTATGTTTGTTTAAGAAATAGATCAGCTCTAGCAGTGATTTGTTGAGTAATAAATCACCGTTTGGAGGTCAGTTGTAAAGTAGGTCAAATCACGAGTGCAGAGCGCAAGTGATTTATCTTCTTACAACTGACCTCCAAACGGTGATTTAATACTCAACAAATCACGCACAAGAGCTGATCTGTTTCGATTCTAACACATAGAAAATGACAAAAATGTAATTGTATTCTTGAGATTCTTCCACCTTTCCACCATCAAATAAAGAAATCCCACCAACAGTTTTGACTGTAACCCTGACAATTACATGCATTTCTTATGTTGTTGATGCAAGAAAAAACGACGTTACACCATCAAACGTTGTGGAAATGAAGACTGACATCAGCCAAGTATCAAAATAACATTGGAACGGCCCCAGATAACGTCAGGCGTTTCCACCCAGTGATTTGTTGCAGAATAAATTGGCTATATAGGCGAGGAGTGTTAGTATTGAAAATAGCTCCTCAAATGGAGCTACATGTATGATAAAGGCAGAAGAGTTAAGGAGGAGTATTTGATGATAATGCTGGACTAATTTTCTCCAGTTCTCCATAAGAACATGGGGGTGGTTGGGTGAGGCAAAGGTTGCAGGTTTCTTACACCACCGAGGTGTCCAACTAATATTTGGCTTACAGTTGGGCAACTCTGCTATCCTTGTAGCTGGTAAGGGTAGAGGGGGGATTTTTTATTTCTTCTGTTTCTTCACTTTCATTTCTGTCCCTCTCTCTCATCTCCAAAATGACCCACAAGGGTTGACGTGTCGTTAAACCCCAACACAGTCAACCATAAGAACGTATGTTGTGGGTACTCATTAGAAGTGCCTTTGGCAAGGCGCTTCTGATGAGTGCCCACAACATATGTTTTATGGAGAAATAAGAAAAATTTTTCCAAAATTATAATCAGCTACTCCTCCTTAACGATTCCCCTGAAAGGTGTCGAAATTATCTTCTTAATAACACTGTGTTTCTTGAGCCTTTATTTTGTGTCTGTATATTTTCAGATCCACAGCCAATCACCATTTACTGAGAAATCTTGCCTCAGTGGGAGGAGGCACCTATCAGTTCTACAACCGGGACACAAAGTCACAGTGGCAGAAAAAGGTAAGCTATCAGTTAATATAGCCTTAGATAAGAGGGATGAATAAATATCTAATTTTTCCATGGAAGCAGATGTTGTAGCTACTTATTTTGAATAATCTGAAAACTGATATTGTTCAAGATAATGACAGGAGTCTTGAACAGTCTTGAAAGTTACATTACTGTTCATTAACAGACTGAATAAAACCTCCAGCTATTTCTTTTCATTTAGTGTTTATTTTGTTTTCAAAGACTGTATTTTTCGCATACTGTATCGAAACTTCCATACTAAGACAAAACTTAACAATATCCACAATACATGTTTTCATGGAAAATTTACTGGACTAGATGAAAGGAATATCTAGATAAATATTTCCTTATTTCTCCATGAAAACATATGCTGTGGGTTCTCATTAATAGGTATGTTAGAAATAAGATTACTATTATTTCCCAAAATTGTCAGACATCCTGACCTCTTACATACATATCCAAGAATTTGAACAAGTCTGTTTGCAGTCTGGTGACATGTAAAAATTTACGAATGATATGGGAAGTTAAAAAATGAAAATGAAATGAAAATAATGTTTTATGCATTATTCATTATAAAGTAATCTTTCTTACACCTTGCCACATGATAGTGGTGGGATATTATGGTGTCACGTTGGTCATGCTTGTGTCCGTCCATCTGTCTGTTGTACTTCCATATGTCCATCCGTATTTTTGTATGCATTTTCACCAAACTTTGTATGTGCATTGATATTCTGTAGATCTAGTTTGGGATTGCTAATAGCAAATTTCATAAATTTTTGACAGAGTTGTCTGCCTGCCTAATGATAGTGATATTCACGTTTTTATTTTTGTTTAGATGATGTCCCAGATAGAAAAAGCTTCCCAGCCAGGGTTAACAGATGTACATGTTGATTGGCTACAAACTGATGACAATGTCCCAGCTCCTGTCCAGGCACCCAATCAGATTCCTTGTCTTTTCTCTGGCAGCAGACAAGTAGTGTATGGATTTGCAGAGAGTTGTATGCAGGTAGGCAGTTTGGTTGCTTGGTGTTTTTAGCTGACCCTTAAGTAGCTCCAGATAAATAATTTTTTTCATCCAAAAATTGTTGATATTTTTCTGATTTCTCCACAAAACATATATTGTGGTACTCATTAAAAGCACCTGGCTGAGACACTTCTAATGAGTACACACAACTTATGTTTTCATGGAGAAGTAAGCAAAATAGGTGATTCTAATAAATATCCAAAACATGTGTTTCTTGAAGTATTAAATGCAATGTTCTTATGTAATTCCTGATTAACTGTCATCTTGTAAGCAAAAGTTTTACGTTAGTGAATTTGTGGTTATAATGAATCTTGTTTTATCGAGTGTCAGTATAGAGGGTTGACTGTATGTGATAATTTTAAGACACTGAAATTAATATGTAAACTTATTGTAAGAAAATTGTCTTGCTCCAGGCTATTAAACTTCAAACCAACCAACTTGATCCAGAAACATGACAGGATATGCTTCCCTGTAACATTATACTAAAACAAATTATGGTTCCAAATTGGTATAATGTTACTGGGTGGTGTATGGATTTTGTTGAGGGTTGTAGGCAGGTAGACAGTTTGGTTGTTTTATGTTAGATCTTGGCTGCCCCACTGAAATATTTTACCCCAGACCATAGCTCCAGATAATAGGATGTATCCACATATTTTTCTTCTTTCTCAATGAAAACGTATGTTGTGGGTATTCATTAATGAGTACCCACAACAAACGTTTTCATGACATGACATGGTGTTCTACATGTACCTAGCGGCAGGACTTGGTGGCTTTGCGTCCCACTGGTGATCAAGAGGTTGCGGGTTCGACTGCCAGGTCGGAACATGCTTTCATAGAGATTTGATCATGAAATATTTTCTTTTGTCATTCTCTCCCTTCCGCTGATTCAAGATAGGCAGTTGTCAGTTTCTGATGCAAGAATGTGCACAATACTGATTAACCACTTAGAGGACTAAGCCTGCCCAGTAAAAGTGTGGTTAGGTAAACTGACTGCCCACAACATAACCCCATTGGGTTGACTTGGCCATAAAACTTCAACACAAATTCTACCTAGTCACATTATACTGACACTCAACCAACTAGTACAGGTTTCTAGATCTACTTTTGTAATGCTGAGAACCTGCTCAGTAACAAACTAAAGGAGCTGGCCTCAGTGGCTCAGTTGGCTGCGCATCCAACTGGTGATCAGGATGTTGCGGGTTTTACCTCCGCCGGGTCAGCAACATTCTTAGCGGAGAATTGGTCTTGAAATATTCTCTACGGTCATTCTCTCCCTTCTGCTGATTCAAGAAGAGCAGTTGTCAGTTTCTGGCAAAAGAATGTGCACAGTACTGGTTAACCTCTTACGGGACCAAGCCTGCCCAGTAAATGTGTGGTTAGGTAAACTGACCACTCTCGACATGACCTTTTGGGTTGACTGGGCCATTAAACCTCAACACAAACAAACTAAACTACAGGAATAGCTATATTTGTTTCTTCTATTGGTATCTGCTTTATCATCTGCATTGGCACCACACCACATTATGAAAACACGCCTATTCAAATATATTGAAAATTTTACCAACAAAAACTGGAAGTGTTCAGATAAAAAAAATCTGATATTTTTCATATTTGTACTCGTTAGAACCGCCTCATCGAGGCGGTTCTAACAAGTACCCACAATCTATGTTTTGAGCAGAAATAAGAAAAATAATGTATACCCCTGTAAACCCCAGTTCTACTTTTTAAAAGTGGGGTTTAAGGGGGTCAAAATTATATAGACATGTTTTCGTGATGAGTATTTAATGATTTGATTGTAGATTTTTGAGATAACATATCTTCTTAACAACTGAATTGATAAAATGGTTTTAGACACTAAAGTAAAGTTTTACACAATACCTCGCCCTCCCCTCTTAGTGAATTTGAGGTATTTAGAAATTTGTCAATACAGATATTGATTACAGTTTTCTAAAGATCATTATCTCATAAATACCTGGATGTGTTATGTAAATACATTAACCTGCACCTACATTATCATACATACAGGCCTGAACTAACAGTGTAGACCCAGATTAGGTGACACAGAATGCAGCATCTGATCAGGGTCTGCACTTTCTGACACTCATTCAACAAACAGTTAAAATTTGTTTGCTTGTTCAAATTTTAGGACAGGTATTGTATGTGTTTAAGATGTCCAAATATAAATACTTAAACAGTTAAAAAAAAAACACAAAAAAAACAAAAAAAACATCTAGAGCAGATGTCTTCAAAGAAGGCACATTAGTGCTCAGACTGATTGAGGCCTTCACTTCTAACTAGTGCTATAACACTTGTAATGCTGAATAAATTAAGATGCCACCTATTTCCGAATATGAGCCAATCAGATTACTTTATCCAGATTATTGATATAAATTCACAAACTGAATGACAAACAGTGCAGATCCAGATCAGTTGGCTTCTAAACTGGTTCTACACTGTTTCAAAAGCAGGACAAATCTGGGTTCAGCAGGACAAATGTTAAGGACTGTTTTTTCTTACAGTGCATATACCATGTGTTTTGTAGGCAACACTAAAGGCTAGAGTGAATGGGCAAGAAGTGGCTACTATGGTTTCCACTGTGGAACTAAACATTACCAGTGGCAAGGTAAGATTTAGTTAATTGTTCTACCCCGCCACATGATAGTGGCAGGATATTATGGTATCACATTGGCTGTCCATGTGTCCGTCCGTCTGTTCATCTGTCATACGTTCATCCATAGTTTTGTTTCCAGATGATAACTTGAGTAAATGTCAGTGGATTTTCATCAAACTTGGTCTGTGCATTGTTATTGTGAAGATCTGGTTTGGGATTATTAATTGGCAAATTTGGTCAGTTTTTGACAGTTATCTGCCCATGACAGATCCATATTTTCATTTCTGGATGATAAATTTTGTAAATATTACTTGATTTTCAGTGCATTGATATTATGGAGATCTGCTTTTGGATTGCTGATAGGCAAAGTTCATCAGTTTTTGACAGAGTTATATGCCCGAGACATGTCCATATTTTCATTTCTGGACGATAACTTTATTAAATATCAATGGATTTTCACCAAACTTGGTATGGGTATTGATATTGTTGATCTGTTTTGATCTGTTTTGGGATAGCAAATGGTTGAATTGTGTCTCTTTTTGACAGAGTTATCTGCCCACAACACCTCCGTATTTACTTTCAGGACAATAACTTAGTAAATCTCAATTGATTTTCACCAAATTTGATGTGTGCACTGATATTCTGGAGATTTGCTTTGGGATTGCTTATCGGTAAATTTCATCAGTTATTGAAAGAGTTATCTGCCCAGGACAGGATAATGGCAGGGTATTACCGTTTCATGTTTTATTTACTTTAAGTTCACTTAAGCAAACCACATGTACCTTAATGACCCTAAATGTTGTGATGGACAGGCCTGAGCAAACATATGATCAGGGTCTACACTATTGCCGTTCATCCAGCTATTTTTAAGAGGAGTCAATTCATATGGACTATTAAGCCAAAATGTCTGGGAAGAAATAAGGAAAGTATCTTAGATGTTATCTTATATTTAAATTCATCAGACTTAATGTAAAATGAAATTTATTACTTTATTTTTGCATGGATACATGTAGATGGCTTGACATTTCTTCCTTAACTTTTTTTTGTGTGTGTGTGTGTGGGGGGGGGGGGGGGGTGGAGGGGGGGAGGGGGGGAGGGGGAGTGTATTGGTAGGGCATAAAAAAAAGATATCTTACACCCACACTAATTCACAACAAAGTGAAGGGTGTTTTTGTTTTCCTTAAGTAACGATCACTTTTATAACTTGCCCAGTCACACTGCATACCTGTTTTTGGATATTTTTTTTGCAAATGAAAGACTGACTTGGTGTACAGGAGAGCAAACAGGAAGTTATAAAAGTTGTCCCCATTGAAAAAAAAAATGGTGGAAAATCTAGTCCCCTTAATTCACCTTGACCTTTACCACTCTTGGTTAGTTCAGCAGATGACAAGAAAAATATTTCAATTTGTCATCCATTAAAACTTTTACCCAGAATGCTAAGTGATAATGTTTCCTGTTGTATTTTATCAGATGTTACACCAGCTAGCAGCCAGAGCAGTGATCACAGACTATGAGAATGGTGTTTTAGATGATGACAAACTACAGCACCAGGTGATAACATGTTCTTAACCCTTCCCATGCTGAATAAATTAAGATGCCACGCCCACTTCTAATTTTTAGCCAATCAGATTAATTGATCCAAGTTGTTGATATAAATTCACATACTAAATGACAAACATTGCAGATCCAGATCAGAAGATCTGAAGAAGCCTACTGATCTGGACCTGCACTCAAAGATAGGGCATATATATCGTTTCTGCAGGACGAGGGTTAAAATACTCCAAAATCTTCATAGATAGGGGAAGTATTAGCTGATTGAATTTCTTGATAGTAATGCATGCTAAAATCAATCATCTATGACACATTTTAATTCTCCTTTTACATGTTGCTCACTTGAGCACTTTGTGTGCAAGGTGATCCATTTGAAAGGCCAATTGTCTGGCATCCATCTGTATCTACGGTAACATTTACAAATAATTCATTATCTTTTTATTTTGCATGTGACACATGTGACATTGAAGATGAAGAGTTTTGAGTAGCTACGTTTTAAGTAACATTTTATTGCCTATAATAGTTGTAAAAGATAATTCATTATAGACTGAAACTATTCATTTTTTGCACTCTTTAATGCATATGAAAAAAGTATATATCTTTTGATGAAGAAAAGTCTAGTTCTTACCTTGCATGCGGGCCCCCGTAGCCTAGTGGATAAGAGAGTTGACCCTTACTCCATTAGGTTTCTCACTGCTGTGGTTCGAGCCTCGTTCGGGTCACATGTGGGAAAGCCAAGTTCTGCTTATCTAGGAAAAGGTGTAAGTAGGTTTACTGACAGGCTTGACATGACCATAACAGTGTTGACTGGGCTGTAAGACCTGAAGATTTAACTATAATTGTTTGTATCTACTTTCAGGTTCTGAAGTCCGAGAGGAAACAATATATCATTGATCTCAGTAAAACTCACTCCATAGTGACCCCCTACACCAGTTTTGTTGCTATAGAAGAAAGGAAAGAGGGAGAAGACATCCGTCCTACAGGACCCTCAATAACAGAGTTAGTAGAGAAGGAGACGGTGGATATCCTACCATATATTGACTGGGAAAACAGAATTGGAGATGAATCTGGGGTAAGTTTATATTTGAATCATGCCAGTGTGTGACAGTACCATTGGGACATACATGAACAGTGAAAGCTTACATCAGCCTATTCATTTGCACAGTCTCATCAGGGCCTTTGTTATCCCATGGCAGAATCATTGTAAAATAATTGTTGAATAAATTAAGATGAAACACCTGTTTCTAATTGTCAGCCAATCAGTTTGCTTGATTGAGATTGTTGATACAAATTGACATACTTAATGACAAACAGTGAAGATTCAGATCAGTTGGCTTCTCCAGAAGCCAACTGATCTGGATCTACACTGTTTGCAAAGGCAGGGCATATCCAGGTTCAGCAGGACCAGGGTTATTTAAAATAGCGCAAGATAAGAGGTGGGTATCCACATGTTTTTCTTATTTCTTCAGTAAAACATATGTTTTTGGTACTCAATAGAAGTACCCTCAACATGTGTTTTCCAGGAGTAATAAGAAAAATATTAGTACTTTTCAAAGAAATAAGGGGGTGGATGGGTGAGGCAAGGGTATCATGTATCTTATGTCACCAGGGCTTCCAACTGAGATTGGCTTACAGTTCGGCAGGGCCTCTCTCTTTTATCTCCTCTGCTATCCATTCTGTCTCTTCTCCCTTTCTCTGGGATATAATGCGGAATGACCCACAAGGGTTGACGTGTCATTAAACCTCAACACAATCAATCAATGTCCTTTTACAGGATCATTGTAAAATAATTGGTGAATAAATAAAGATGCCACACCCATTTCTAATTTGTCAGCCAATCAGCTCACTTGATCAAGGTTGTTGATACTAACTGACATACTTAATGACAAACATTACAGATACAAATCAGTTGGCTTCTTTACAACAACTGATATGGATCTACACTGTTTATAAAGGCAGGGCATATCCGGGTACAGCAGAACCAGGGTTATTTAAAATAGCTCAAGGTAAAAGGGGGGTATCCACATGTTTTTTTTTTTTTTATTTTTCCAGGAAATCATATGTTGCTGGTACTCATGAAAAGTACCCACAACATTTGTTTTCTTAAAGACATAAGAAAAAATATAAGTATATTTTAGTGAAAAAACACATCTTTCCATAATAACCCTAAGTATTCGAACAGACAGGCCTTTGCAAACAGTATAGACCCAAATCAGATGTGGCAGAACAATGTCTACACTGTCTGCCATACATACAGCAATATTTTAGACACTTCAAGACATAGTAGAATGGACTAATTCAAATTTTAGATTAAGTATGGTAAGTAGGTAAGTTGTCCCAATGCTTAGGGTAAATATGATATTTGTAAATATGGAAAATGTGTATAGCAAAGGCTTATCAGATTTTGCAAAACTAACAAAATGACATGTGCGCCCAGCAAAGACTCAGATCAGACTGGGCATCTGCCCAGTCTGATCTGAGTCTTTACTCTCCGCATGAAGAAAGCTTACGTCCTTATCTAAGCATTGAGTGCACAACAAAGACTCTGATCAGACTGGGCGGATGCCCAGGCTGATCTGAGTCTTTGCTGGGCGATCATCTATTTTGTTGGTTTTGTCATGAGGTGGCTCAATTTCAAGTGCAAAAATTATCTTAAGAGGAGTTGATACACTTTCATGGGAGGCAACTCTGTCAAAATGTTTTTTTGCTTCCCTTCTAAAAAGGGGACATCTTGCCTTGAGTCCTGTAAGTTTTGTTTGATTTTTATTTCAGGATCCTGTTATAGTAATAGACAAGTTATTGCAAGAGGGACAGCTAGCAGAAAGTTTCTCAATGATGCAGGCAGAAGAGACATACAGCAAACTAGTCGACTATGTAGACACCCTGAAGGAGAATACACAGCTAGCTGTGAAGGTGAATGTATACACTTGGTAGACTCTCTACCAATTTTTATACCTACCAACGCAAAAGTGGTGGGTAACATTGAACCATAGTTACAATGACAACATTTGGTCACAAAGATGTTGCCATTATAATGAATTTGCTGTTGTAATAGAATAGAATATTATAGATAGAATTATATATCAGAAATATCTCGTTTTATGCTTATTAACTCATAGAGCGTATGTTTTATTTATTATATACAAAGTAATGAAATATAGAGAATTATTAATGAAATAAAATGCATATTTCGAAAAAGTTATATTTTCACTAGTGAAAATATAAAACTTATATTTTCACTCCTCTGAGCAGTGAAAAATATAAGATCTGGAACTACTTCTTTCTTATTTACATTAATGGTCAAAGGGAAGCAACTAAAATTTTGCAAGATTTGCAAGATTTGCATCTCTTCTATAGAAAGTGATGTATATAATAAAAAGAAAATTCAAATGTTTGTCGTGAATATGACTTTTATTTCATCTCGTGAAGTGAAAAAATGTATATTTCATTCGTGCCTTTGGCACTCATGAAATATATATTTTTTTTCACTTCACTTGATGAAATAAAAGTCATATTCACTCCAAACATTTGAATATCCTCTATATATTTGTTAAAAGTGAGGCAATTCTAGCAAATATCCAAAACATATAATGCTTGAAGTTTTAATGCAATGTTCTTGCATAATTTCTCATTTACTGCTAAGGTTTTGTAACAGTCAAATTGTCATTATAACGAATTTTTTCGTTGTATTCAGTACCGGTATAAAGATGGTTGACTGTATTAGGGTTTCATGTTCAATGTCTGTGTGTCCTTTGGGGCTGACAAATATATACTTGTGTGTTCGAAAATTATGGAAACTTCAGTGTATTTCAATCAGAGTCATTCCGTAGATCTTGACATGTATGTCAAAAATCTTGAATTGTGTGTCAAACATATGACACACAAGGGTACTTTGTACTAATGCAGACACAGAAATATAAACAGTCAGGATGTCCATCCATCTGTCCGTCATACATCTGTCCATATTTTTATTTCTTTATGAATACGTGAGTAAATATCTATGGATTTTCACCAAACTTGGTATGTGCATTGATACTGTGGAGATCTAGTATTGGATTGCTATTGGGCAAATTTCATCAGTTTTTGCAGATTGGCAACATTCGTTGGTGGAGATTGATCATGAAATATGTTCTATAGTCATTCTGTGGTGATTCAAGAAGGGCATTTGTCAGTTTCTGGCAAAAGAATGTGCACAATACTGGTTAACCGCATAGAGGACTAAGCCTGACCAGTAAAAGTGTGGTTTGGTAAACTGACCACACTCCACATGACCCCATTGGGTTGACTAGGCTGTAAAACCTCAACACAAACACAAATCATCAGTTTTTGACAAAGTTATCAGCCCACTGTACTTCGGTATTTTCATTTCCAGATGATAACTTGAGTAGATGGTGTATGACCTTTGAGCTGATGTAAGTTTTTTGCAGTGGACATGTGAAAGACGAGTATTTGATGATAATTCTGGGATGATTTTCTCCAGTTTTCCATAAAACATACGTTGTGGGTACTCATTAGAAGCACCTCATTGAGGTGCTTCTAATGAGTACCCACAACATATGTTTTTATGGAGAGATAAGAAAAATTATCCCAGAATTATCAGCAAATAATCCTCCTTAACTTCTCCACTGGTTTTGTGAATTTACAGGATTTTGGTTTCTGTTGCAGGTGTACAACAGTCTAGGGAAATTTTACAAACAAAACCAAGCAGCTGCAGTGGGTGATGTGTTGTCACAGCTAGAGCCTGTAATTGAAGGTGAGAACAAATATCTTCAAATAAGACACTTTTTACAACCTAAAAGTACCGTTGTTTTAACATTTTCACAAAAAGATATGTTGTGGGTACTCATTTTAAAGTGCCTCGCCAAGGCACTTCTAATGAGTGAAAGCACTTCCAATGAGTACCACATTATATGGTTTTGCTGAGAAACAAGATAAATATTTTGTTGGATACTCCCTCTTATCTGGAGCTATGGTCTGAGGCATGATATGTCAGCAGGGCAGCCAAGATCTAGAGACAGTAATTGAAAGTGAGATATTAATATCTTCAGACAAGATACTTTATACAGCCAAAAAGTCCAGTTATTTTCTTATTTCTCCATGAAAAGATATGTTTTGGGTACTCATTAGATGCACCATGCCAAGCTGCTTCTAATGAGTACCCACAACATATGTTTTCTTGGTGAAATAAGAAAAATATTAACTAGATACTCCCTCTTATCTGAGCTGTGCCTATTACTGTCTTCAGCCCAGATGAATTGACTATTCAGAAAGAAATGTATTTAGTTTTTTTGTGATTTTTTGGGGGCACCCAAACACATCTTACGGGTACTCAGATGAAATAACCTTACCAAGGAGATTTCACTGAGTACCAGTATGATAAAGTCTTCATGCCCCAGTTAACAAAAGTTCAGTCATGATTCCCATACGCACCCCAAAAAAAAAAAAAATAATAATAATAATCAGGGCTAATGAAATGGATTGGCTATCTAGTGTCACTATGGTAATGCTGCTAGTAATTTTAGGGGAAGTGATGCACTTTCAGAAGAGATAACTTTTTCAAAATTGTTTTACCTCCCTTTTGAAAAGGGGGCTACTTTAAAAGGAAAGAATCAGTATATGGAGAAGTTTGTCTGAAAATTGCAGAATTCCAAAAATTTGCCTGATAATACAGACCCCTGCATATGTTCCTTTTACTATAAAAATGACAAGTCCTTTACAACACTATCACTGGGAGCAAAAGCAAAAATCAACCCTTGTTGTATCCGGACAACAATGTATAGATTATATAGAAACATTATATAGAATCATTTTTTCTATATAAACTATACAGTTTTGTTTAGATACTTTGTTTGTGTTGAGGTTTTATGGCCCAGTTAACCCAGTGGAGTCATGTCGAGCGTGGTCAGTTTACCTAACCACACGTTTACTGGGCAGGCTTAGTCCTCTAAGCGGTTAACCAGTACTGTGCACATTCTTTTGCCAGAAACTGACAACTGCCCTTCTTGAATCAGCAGAAGGGAGAGAATATTTTGTTTAGATACAATGCTTTTGGGGTGCACCTTTAAACAGTTTTATATCTGAAATCGTCTTATAATAAAGCGTCTTAGAAAGAGGTTTCAGTGTAGTATCGGAGGACATGGGGTATAAATTACACAGTCTTGTGAACATAATGCAGGCACTTCAAACTTTATAAGTGCAGCATTCAACTTCTCTTAAGGTTTATCATAGCAATTTTCATGTTTTATTTTCATAATTTTTCAGCTTCAAGACCTATCCCTGTATCTATCAAGCATATAAATGGTAAAACGGTTTCGCTGTCATCACTGTCCCTATCATCTAGCATTGCTGAGGTGAAAAAATTGTTTCAAGAAATAGAGGGAGTACCACCTGACCATCAGTGCTTGGTTATAAATGGCAAAATAGCTGAAGATCTACGTACACTGGATTATTATGGTAGATATTGTCCAGAAAGTAGTTTTCTAAAGGGGAATCAATACATATTTAGGGGAGGTAACTCTTTAGAAATTGTTTTGCTTCCCTTCTGAGAGTGGTCTACTCTAAAAGGAAAGAATTTTCTCCCTTGGGAGCAAATTCTTTCTTTTTAGAGTAGACCCCTTTTCAGAAGGATCTTCATGGAGGTTACAAAAGTTGTTTCCCATGTGACAATGGCAGAAAATCTATCAAGTATTCAAGTAAATATACCATTTTGATGCAACTGATCCTCATATGTCGACACATCATTAAACCTTAACTCATCATCATCTACCAGCTCCAGTGTATCATGTTCCTTTCTAAGTCTTTTGGCAACCATAAATACAGAAAATAGAGGATATTTACTCTTTTGATGTGAATACCATAAATATTGTCATCGAGTGTAATGAAAACATAAGTATTTTCACGAGTGCGAAGCATGAGTGAAAATTTGAATGTTTTCATTACACGAGATGAAAATTTTTATGGTATCCACTGAAAAAGAGTAAATTTTCTTTTTATTTTATTGTTTACACGCCAATGCGCGTTTCTGATGTCATAATTAACGTCACCAAACAAAACATGAATGTCATGGCGTCGATGTTCAGCGCTTAACCTGTAAAACGCTGGAGAGACAAAAACAAAAAGTTTCGGCAAATCAAAATAAACTTGATACCAAAATGTTCCTTACATTCTAACTAAGAAAATGCATACCAACACTTAACACTTTAGTTCAGAATCAAAGAAGTTAGTTAACCATAGTTTGGTTACATCCACTTGTGAAACAATGAAGAAAACCAAAGTAGTCCAAAGCGAGCAGTGAAAATATAAATCGTATCAGTCACTAGTAAAATGATACGATATCAATTCACTAGTGATTGATACCACTTTTATTTTCACCAGATATACACAGATTTCACCGCTAACAATAAAATAAAGTTGTGCTATTACAACCAAAAAAATTAACCCTAATCCTATATTAAGAAATGCATTTGTTAGACTTTAGTTATTATGTCCCCCAACTTAGGGGCAGGAGACATACTGATATTGGTTCAGATTCTGATGGTGTTGACATTGTTGTCGGCACTGATGTGACACTTTCTTGTCTGCACAATATCCTGTGAAGCAGTGGTTGAATTCTTAACCAAATTTTCATGGATATATAATTGGGACAAATCAAAGAACTAATTAGATTTTAGTAACCTTGACCTAATTTTCAAGGTGGCAGCAGTAGAAAAACTGAATTCATGGTTGGGAGACATCTGTTTTCTCTGAAAACACCATTACTACTTTCTTCATTAGTTTTGGACACTTTCCAAAGGTAGTCTTAATAGCAGAATTTTACTGTAGTTCTATTATACTGTTGTGCATGTGTGAATGATATTTCTGGTCTTTTGCACTTGTTGGACCTATTATGGTGAAGTTGAAGATAGAGTTTGGCTAAAGCCAATGTTAGGGGATGTTGGTATCTTGCATATGACATAGTTGGGAAACACTCAGTAAAAGAAAGTCATCATATATGATTTAAATAATGTTGAAATGAATGTAAATCACAAAATTATCCTATGTTCTGTATGGCCATTTAGATGATGAAAGGTTTTGCGGTGGACATGTGAAAGAGGGATTTTTGTATGTATCATATTTATTGTATTGTGCTTTTGAAATCTTTCAGAAAAAGGTTTTATACCTGACATTTTATTCTAAATGGAAATACTGACTTGTGATTGACAATAACATCTCATGAACCATATTTTGTCTTTTCTGGGGGTTATAGTATCACCGCTGTCTGTGCATAGGTCCATCCTGTCCGTGCCTACATACCAAAATGATTTGCCTTCGATATCTTTTGAAAAGATTAGTGTATTGGATTCATAATTATTGCATATAAAGCAGTGACCCACGTTATTAAAAACTGTGCATTAACCAGCGAAAAGCCCTGTATTAACAAGGCAATTCATGCACTTTAAATGCACTGCTATGCAACTTTCAGTATGTTTGTACCAGGGCCACAGACTCGCTGCAGTCACGAGATATGTAGTGCCTGGCCCTAGAAGCATAGTCCATGGCAATTATGTTCATGAGACATCGGTGAAAAGGCGAAACAAAATAGTGCAAGAAATAATGGGAAATGTAGCAAATGTTTTCAGTTTTTATGCAATAATAGCAATCGAACATGTTTTTTCAATGTATTAACATTCGCCAGGTCCCTTGGGAGGTGTTGAAAACCGTGGCCTTCGGCCTCGGTTTTCAACACCTCCCATGGGACCTGGCAAATGTTAATGCATGAAAAACCATGTTTGATCCCTATATTATGAATAACAATAACAATATTATGAAAATTTCAGAAATTTTGACCAGGTGGAACATGTTAAAAATCTGCATCCAAACCACATATCCTACAGATATTTGCATAACTTGCAGCCACGTTTACTGTAGAAACCAGCTGAAAATTTTACCCAGGGTGCTCAGTGTAAACCCTGAAAATGAGTAGAAAACCTGCATCTGAAAATGTCATCTGTTTATGTCATCTGCTGAATATTCTTGCAAACTTTTGAAACCTATTTTGTATACAGGCAAACAGTGTGGACCCTGATCAGACAGCTCAGAGGAGCAGTCTGATCTGGGTCCACACTGTTTGCAAAAATGACTTTTAAAATCACAAGCAGATGACAAAGCAGATGACAGTTGTTGTGATTGGCAGTTTAAGGGTTAATATATGGGGGATATAAATGTACAATTTCAGGTGACAGTTTGGGGCTGACATTCCACTTGATGTTACAGTTTGCTGAGGGACCTGCTGACACTCCATTACCAACAGTTCCTTTTGACACAGGTACTCTCAAACCTTAAAGTGCTTAGCAAAATTGTAGGCGACAACAGTCTATTACATTGCATTTTTCAGGGAAAATAAGATCTGGAATTTCATGTGAATCGTGCAAAGCAGATGATTCACATGACATTGTAATGTCAAGTCTTATTTCTTTTGAAAAAAAAAAAAAAAAATCAACAAAAATATAATCATATGTTGCAGTTGTGATTAGCCTTTCAGAGGTTAACTAATTACTAAATAACCTAGAAATATGTGTTTGTAAAATACTATGCCTCCATCTATGCTTGTCCCTACAAATGCCAAAGTCGAAAAGAATACACATTAACCTCTTTATAACAGCGTTCATTATAACACAGTTTGGGATACAACACAGTATAAAGATGGATCCCAAAAATGTATAGATTATAGAGAAAAATGACCATTTATGGTCATTTTTCTATATAATCTATACATTTTTGTTTGGATATAACACGGTTGTATAATTAACAACGTTTATGCTTAGAAGATCATCGAGTGTCAAGTCCCTAGCTCAAAAAGTTCATACTGTGATATCTTGCTGACAAGGTTAAAGCATGCTGAATGAACATATGGATGAACAACCAAAAAGGTAAATAATATATAGGGCCCTGTTGTTCAAAGCGTCGTTAGCTTAACAAGCTCGTTAAGCGTCATTTTGTTAACTGTTTTAGCAGATTCAACATGCAATATTCTGATATTTTTTGCTGAAAAAAATGTGAGTAGCTTTTGCACTCACATTTTTTCAGCAAAAAATTTCAGCATATTTGCATATCACTCAATGTAAATTTTAACGCATTGTTAACTAACGACATTGAACAACTGGGCCCAGAATATTAAATAAAGGTTCTTCTAAGAAGTACCTACAGCATGTGCATTTGTGGAGAAACAAAAAAAAAAAAAATGAAATAGTTAATTTATGTAGGTAGGTATTGTCTACAATACAAATATTGGAGAAATATGAAAAATATGTGCAGGTTTTGGTTGAAATAAGTGCTTTATCTGAAATGGTGAAGGACACAACCCTGATCTAGAGCTTTAATTAGCTCATTGTTGTCAGATCAGGGGCTCCACTATTTGCATATAGATGAACCATTGCTGTCTAGGAATATCTAAATCACATGGCCTGATATACCTAAAATTGAAATTAGAATCTTCCAATATATAGTGTGGGGGAATTCATTCAGTCTGCAATGGGTTAGACAATGTGACTGTCAAGTAAGCTGTCATACAATGTAAGCATATGTTTTTTACAGGATTAATTGAGCCAAAGCCTGGTACAATGGTGAAATTCAAGCCAACGGTAGGTCAGGATTCTATGCCATTAGGTGCCAACATCAGACTTCAGTGTATCTCAGCCATGAAAGAATACGAGAACAAGAGTTTAGAGGTGTTTCTACATGTAGAGAGTAGTTTAGTTCTATAGCCCCTCAACAGTTTTTGCTCATTTTGATCAACTATAAGTAGTACATTCAGATTTCTGAATCTGCCAGATACTATTATAATAACCGTAAGTATTGGGACAGATAGACCTTTACAAACAGTGTAGACCCTGATCAGACACCACAGAATGTGGTGTCTGATCAGGGTCTACACTGTTTGCCATACACACAGTAATAGTTCAGACACATCAACAGATAGTAGAATGGACTATTTCAAATTTTAGGACATGACTTTGTATTGTAACAGATGAGGTGTCCAAATACTTAGGGTTGATAGGTAATATACACCTGAAGAAGAGTATTACATGGAGTGCGAGTGGAAATGACAGTAGATTTGCAGAGCCAAAATATCCAAAAAGAAAGAAGGAAAGAGAGAAAATATCCAAAAAGAAAGTAAGAGAGAGGACAAAAAAAACTTCATGGAATGTGGAATTCAGACTTTAGGAGTTCAATAGCCATTCAACAGTTTTCCTTCATTTTGAGTATATGAAGGCCTTTAGTTTAACCTTTAGCATTCTGTCAGCAATTCAGCAGATAAAAAAAGATATTTTTATTATTTTTTTTTCCAGAAAATATGGTTAGACATATGATGTGATATTTAAGAGACAAAAATTTGCATGAAATGTCAAACCTTGTTCTGGATGGGGTATGGGTGGGGGGGATGGGGAGGGGGATACAGGAGGAGTGGGGTGGAGTTGCGGGGTGAAGCAGAAATGTAAGAAAAATATTTCAGATATCTAAGAATATCATTATTTCCTAGAAAATTTGGTTTAACATTTCATGCAAATTGTCGCATTAGAAGACAATTTGTGTGGAATGTCAGACCTTGTTTTGTAGAAAAAGTTAGAAAAACATATTCAGAATGTCTTCTGCTGAAGCTTTCTGATAGTTCTTGGTGTGACCTTGAGCAGGTCACACCAACATACTGCAGTCTACCCAGCTGTGAAGTGAGTACTGGCTGTCACTTCAGAGATAATGTAAATGGCATCTATATAGTGTAAAAAGTCAAGTCATGATAAGAGCTTTGTGGAGCTTATGTTAACCCTTAAACAACCAATCACAACAATTGTTGTCTGCTTTGTCATCTGCTTGTGATTTTAAAAGTCATTTCTGCAAACAGTGTGGACACAGATCAGACTGCTCCTAAAGGAGCAGTCTGATCTGGGTCCACACTATTTGCCTGTATGCAAAAATAGGTTTGAAAAGTTTGCAAGAATATTTAGCAGACGACATAAACAGACGACATTTTCAGGTGCAGGTTTTCTTGGCGTTTTAAGGGTTAATGTTAGACCAAATTAAAAATAGGTTATTACTAAAACTTATTTCTTTTATGCTATTATTTTTAATTTGTTTGTTTATTATATAAGTATCTGAAAGTTCTTGAATGGATCTGGTTATACTCCCTGCAAACTGTTTGTGGGGTGGGGGTAGGGTGTGTGTGGGGGGGGGGGGGGTTGGTGTTAGGGGCAGGGTATGGGTATGCTGTTTTCAGGATGTCCATCCGTATGTACATCTGTCCATTACATTTCGGATTCTACTGCTTTTCTTTCTAAATAATTTAAGTGACCTTTTCATATTTGTATAAATGTTGATGAGATGTTGCTGTTAGAGAAAAATAAGGACGTGGTGGTTCATTCCTGTAGATTTATTTCCCTTTGTTATTCTTAGAAAAGTTGCTTTGGCATGACTTTATAATTCATGCATGGTGAAATCAACTCATCTAAAAGTATTTGTTGAAGCAATCTGGTACTTTGTTGTTGAAACAATCTGGCACTTTGCAGACTCATTACAGATATATTTAATATGTGCATGAACTAGTATGATGCTTAAAAAAATCATTTTTGCCAAAACAACATTTTTTTTATCTTTTTTTAACCTAGCCGTTTTTGGTAATTCTTGCAAGCTGCAAGTTGGTTTTAATGGTATGAGATAGTGCATACATGGTGAAATCAGTTTGCCAGAAAGTAATAACCCTTAAAGCGCCAATCACAACAATTGTCGTCTGCTTTGTCTTCTGCTTGTGATTTTAAAAGTCATTTTTGCAAACATTGTGGATCCAGATCAGACTGCTCCTTAGGAGCAGTCTGATCTGGGCCCACACTGTTTGCCTGTACGCAAAAATAGGTTTGAAAAGTTTGCAAGAATATTCAGCAGACGACATAAACTGACGACATTTTCAGATGCAGATTTTCTTGGTGTTTTAAGGGTTAATTTTGTAGATACATTCGGATATTTTGCAGATTCATTGTAAACTTATTGAACATATCCCAGCAGGCACACAGCGTTAAAATGACGTCATATCAACGTCGATGCGACGTGATTAGTTGATACGACGTCATTTTGATGTTGTGTGCCTGCTAAGATGCACTCTGGTTTGATACTAAAGAAAATCATTTTTGTTTCCATTCATATGTCCGTCTGTATTAATTACCCCAATCACATACAACCTGAAACAAGTATACATTTTCATACATCGCTTTTCAGTACCCAGGAAGCAGTCATTACCTTGCTGTGGTATTACTAAGCACTGCTACTGACATGTCTTATTGCACATGAAATGGGCAGCAAATTTCTACAAAGAGGCAAGATAATGAAAAAATATAAATAAAACCAATAGTAATCAATAAAATGTAAATTAAAATAAAAAGACAAGCTAGATTGAACCCTACATAAATGGTATTTATTCCGCTGCCGTGTGTGACATTTTATTTCATTTTTACAGGAACTGAGATCAGAAGATTATTTGGCCAATAGGAAAGGTAAACAGTCAGGTAAGCTAAATGTGTCTTCATGATTTATTGTCACAAGTTTAGATATAGTGCAGCAAGTATGTTTTATCAAGTATTCACAGTAATGCTTATCTTAACCAAAACCTGGTTCTGAGGATATGCCTTGCCTTTGCAAACAGTGTAGATCCAGATTAGTTGGCTTCTGAAAAACCCGACTGATTTGGATCTGCAGTGTTTGTCATGAAGTATGTGAATTTGTACCAAAACCAGGATTGAGTAATTATACCAACAACCAGGATTGAGGAGTCTGATTGGCTGAAAATTAGAAGTGGGTCTGGCATCTTAACTTATTCAGCATGGCAAATTTTATGCCAAAAAACATAGTTCTGCCAAATTATGCCATTTCAGTTTCACCAGTAACAAGCCTGGTACAGAAGTTTTGATAACTATTAACCTTTACCACCTTTTGGGCTAATTCAGCAGATGACAAATTGATGATATTTTGTTTTTTTTCCCAGAAAACAAAATTTGAAATTTCATACAAATTGTCTCCTATTTCAGTTTATCATCTGTTGAAACTTTTACCCAGAGTGCTAAACATTAAGCCAAAAATATAGTTTTGCCAGATTGTGCCATTCCAGTTTTGCCTTTAACAAGCCTGTTGCAGAAGTTCTGATTACCCATAAGGCACCCAGTGACAACTGCAACAAAGAACAGTTTGAAATATTTTTTTATTATTTTTTAGAAAAAAATAATGCTTGATGATTTATGTGAATCATCTGCCTGGTGGACCATTCAAATGAAATGTCATCTCATTTTTATGTCCCCAACTTCAAAGAAGTTGGAAGTAGGTTTTCATCCATTAGTCCATCCATTTTGATTGTTCATTTGTAATGCTTTCCTTTAGTCAGCAAGATATGGCAAAAAGTGTTGGACATAGAACCTTCAAATTTGGTATGCTGAGAGGGGATGATGTGTAGATGACCAGATTAAATTTTGAACAAATTCTGAAAGAAAAGAATACTGGCATTTCAGGCATATAGGCACAAGCATATAGTTAGGGGCTCTTTTGATGAAAAAATGTTGGTGTATTTTAACCCTTCTCCTGCTGAACACAACATGCCCTGTCTTAGCAAACAGTGTAGATCCAGATCAGCCGGCCTCTGTGGCTCAGTTGGATGTGCGTCCGACTGGAGACCAGGAGGTCGTGGGTTTGACCCCCACCGTGGTTGGTAACATTCTTTCTTGGAGATTGACCATGAAATACTTTCTATGGTCAATCTCTCCCTTCCGCTGATTCAAGAAGGGCACTTTTCAGTTTCTAGCGAAAGACTGTGCACAATACTGGCTAACCGCTTACAGGACTAAGCCTGCCCAGTTAAAGAATGGTTAGGTAAACTGACCGTGCTTGACATGACCCCATTGGGATGACTGGGCCGTAAAAGCTCAACACAAGCAAAAGATCCAGATCAGGTGGCTTCTAAAGAAGCCAATTGATCTGAATCTGCACTGTTTGTCATTAAATATGTGAATTTCTATCAAAAACTTGGATCAAGTAATCTGACTGGCTGAAAATTGGAAGTGGGCGTGGTATCTTAATTTATTCAGCATGACAAGGCTTAAACTTTGTAGGAAAGTACAGGCAGAGCTATAGCAGTAACCATGGCATTAGTGTGGGTGTAGGCTTCAAGTTTCAGTTAAAGTTTGTTTTGTTAACCCATTTATGCAAAATGAACTTGTCTACCATAACTCTTTGGACAGGTCCATTTCCTATATAAGGTGTGTCTGGTTAGTTTTATAGAAATTTCTGAACTTAATGCAAACAGTGTAGACCCTGATCAGATGCTACATTTTGCAGCATCTGATCTGGGTCAACACTGTTTGCCAATGTCCCTTTAATGGGACACTAGTCTTAAATGGGTTAAAGATTTTAAAAGGCTGTATTTTATGAACCTCTGGATGGAAGTAGTGCATACTTGCCCTGATGTTAGATTCTAGTCTTAAGCTCTATGCTGTATCATCTGGACCAGGGCTCTAGAAAACCGGAAAATAGCCGGTCTGGACCAAAAATAAGAATCCCGGACCAGTTTCAGACACCCAAAAATGCTAATAATTTGGTCCAACAGGTTTGTGCCTTAAACCTCATTTTTCCCCAACCAAGCAACTTTCACGAATGAATGATGTCTAAAAAAACACAATGCTCAAGTCTTCCCTAACTGATAACGTCCGTGCTACTTTTAAATGTATAATTATGGTAGCTAAACTGCTCTAAATGGTCATTTGACATGTATATTGAAGAGATCAGATGAATAACGACAACCTACCGCAACACAAATTAATTACGTCATTATCCAAACATTGTCAAAAAATCAACACTTTACTGTCCTTTTTGCGGTAAACAAGTGATTAACATGAATCATCAATGATGGTAGTCTTGTGTGACACGTGTGTGAATACACTGAGACTGCAAAACACCAGGTGCAGTCGGCATGCCCAAAAGATCAAAGGTCACTTTAATCCCAACTGAGAGTGATTAAAGAATGCACCTCTTGAACACAGCTGTTTTCTTCTTTTTTTTTTTTTTTTAGTTCAACATGGTTTGTGGTTTGTTGGTCCCAGATTTTATAAATTAATTCCCAAACCATGTAGGTCCTGATCAGACATCGCATACAGTGGCCAGATCTGAGTCTTATTGTTTGCTTTTTTTGACGGCCGTAATACGCAAGTATAATTCAAGGAAGATTTCACAGTAAAAATAAGTAATGCACAACTTGCGCTAGACAAAGATTGGTCAGTGCTTAAAATTTTAAGCAGTCTAGTCAGGTCTTGAAACATCGAAAACTGCAAAACTGCACGTGGTGCAAATCTTTTTTATTAGACCTGATTAGGTCCATAAAAGGCGTTTCATTCCGTTTCTCCTGTTTCTCAGCCGGTCTTCACGCTTACACACAAGACGGGAATCAGTTGTTTATAAATAGTTATCTAGGAAAACCCTGCGGAGTCGGAGATAACAACAAAATCATCCGTGTTTTTTTTCTGTTTTTTTTTTTTTTTTTAAATACTTGACCGTATTTATTGATGAAGCCAGCTTTGATTATCCTCGTTATTCCTGGACTTCCGTGATATAATGGAGTTGAGGTGTATTATTTAAAAGGATTTATAGGACTGCCAATTGTCATTAGTTTTCATGACAGGTGATATTATATTTTCACTTTGGAAATTGGCTCATTGATGACGTCATCATCATCGGCTGGACTGATTCAGATTTCAGAATTTCTAAAGCCCTGATCTGGACCCAGATTAGTGACCTCAGGGTCAAGGTCACAGATTTTACACTGCAATGCCATTATAACGTGGTCTCTGGGGTTCAAGGCAGCTGACCACGTTATAAGTTTAAAAGTCATTTCTGCAAACAGTGTGGACACAGATCAGACTTCAGAGTAAATAAATAAATTTGTCCTTATTGTCTGTTGAAACAGAAAGAACTAAAGATAAGAGCAGGAGACCAGAATGTACTGATAAGCCGGGAATCAATGTATAAGCGCGTTATAATTATCGCTGATGCAAGTACCTGTACAGAAGACATGCACTGGATTGGATATATACATGTATTAAGTTACCCTTTACACTCTGGGCATTTTTTTTTTCAGCAGACGACAAGTTAGGGCAGATATTGCTCACCTATGTAATGAATAACCCTTAAACTGCCAGTCACAACTGCAGCAGACCACAGTTCTGACTTTTTTTTGTTTTTTTATTTTTCAGAGAAAACATGTCCTGACATTTCATGTGAATTGTCTGCCAAAATGGAAAAAAAAAAATGTTATCTACTACAAATTTTGCTTGTTCACAACCTACGTTAACATCAAAGCGCTTTTTGGCATTGTTTGATTTGCTTATGTTTCACTCATTAATGATGCAAGGGCATTAAACTGTATTGTGGCTAGCTAGAGAATAAACTTTAATCCTTTATTCCTCACCAGGTAGATGATTAAAAAAAAAATGACATATGTAAAGTGCTCTGAAGTAGCTTAAAGATAAAATACTGATGACAACTTTGGTAAAACAGAATGTGTAAATCAGTGATATATGGTCATGGCTAACAATTTTTGACTGCTGAGGTCTGTGCAAAAAGAGCAAAACTTTCAAAAGTGGGAAGAAAACTGCACAAAATTGCTAGCCAGACAAACCGCATTAGAACAGTTTTGGTTTAAAAGCGGCCATGTTATAACGACGTTCCTGTGTATGTTAAAGTTTTTGGTTAAACTTTTTAGAGGCAAAGCACGATTCAGGCAAGCCATGCTGTTCTGTGACACTTCTTGTTTAATATGTAATTGCACATTAATTTTATTTCTTCATTTTGTTAATAAAGCTAACAGTGCATTGAACAACTTGTGTTAAGTATTTTATAAGTCTGTCTTCCGTGGCGCCCTTATATATAGGGTAATAACTCTAACTGGGATAGACTAACCTGATCAAACAGTGTAGACCCAGACCAAATGCAACTCTCATTGCCATTTACATGATCAGGGTTTTCACTGTTTGCCACTCAGCCAGTAGTAAAATGAACCAGTTAAAATTTTGATCCAGCTTTAGCGCCAAATGGTGATACTACATCTGTATTCAAAATGGTTGACATTATTGATAAGAATTGAAAGAGCTTAACTCTTTTGAAAAAGGCTTTAATTAGCCGAAACATTGAGATTTGTTTGTGAAATGAACGGTGCATAAAATCTATGTGAAAAAATTTTGTGCATTTGTTAAAAGTTTAGAACATGTATGGTAAAGAGATAAGGTGTCATAATATTTAAGGTAGGTAAGGTAGGTTTTACGCTGTTTCTCCTTACAGAACCTGTTGATGTGTTTGTGAAGACTCTGACAGGAAAGACAGTATCAGTTCCGACACTAACAAAATCGTCAACAGTTGCCGAGTTGAAGGCAATGATACAAGACAAGGAGGGTATACCTCCAGATCAGCAACGTCTCGTTATTGCTGGCCGGCAGGTGGAAGATCAGTACACTCTCGATCATTATGGTAGGTATACTTCAATGGTAGGTAAACTACAAAGACATAGGACGTCATAGAACTGGCTATTATTGCATAAAAAACAGTGCTGCATTATTAACAGTAGTGCATTAACCGGTGAAAAGCTGTGTATTAACAAGGCAAATCACGTGCTGTTAATGCACGGCTATGCAACTTTCAATATGCCAATACCAGGGCCACAGAATTGCTGCCGTCACGAGATGTGTAGTTCCCGGCCCTAGAATTAGCATAGTCTGTGGAAATTGCATTCGCAAGACATCAGTGAAATGAAATAGTCCGAGAAATAACGTGAAATGTAGAAATGTTTTCAGTTTTTATGCAATAATAGCGATCGAACATGGTTTTTCAGTGCATTAATATTCGCCAGGTCCCTTGAGAGGTGTTGAAAACCGCGGCCTTCGGCCTCGGTTTTCAACACCACCCACGGGACCTGCTGAATGTTAATGCATGAAAAACCACATTTACATGATCAGGGTCTTCACTGTTTACACTGGATACACTTGTTTTTTTTTTCACCATTTCTGCCAAGGGAGAAAAAATTTTGTGGCTTCCGGTTTGCTTTCCTGCACCCCAGGTCTCTTCTGAAATGGGATCTACTCTAAAAAGAAGCAATTTTCTCCCAAGAGTAGACACCTTTCATTTTCAGAAAGGAGTCAAACAATTTTTATCTAGTGAATGATTTATCTAAACTTGAAAGTGTATCAATTCCCCTTAAGCCTGACCATAAATTTACTATTATATATTTCAGGTAAAGATTTGTCTGAGATGACTTTCCATCTTGTGTTAAGACTTCGTGGTGGACCCTCTGGTCCCACAAGGGGGGCTGCAGTAGAGGCTGTGATGAGCAGGTACTGTATATACAGTGAAACTTCAAAAACGCTGATGGCTAGTTTTTTGTGGCAAGAAAACATATCCAAAACATGCCTGTACAAAAATGCTGAAAATTTTACCACCAAACAATGAAAATTTTCAGATAAAAGAATGTTTTTTTTTTTTTTTTAGATTTCTGCCCATAAACATAGACTGTAGGTACTCATTATAACTGCCTTGTGCCCATAGATGCTTGCTTAACACAGGCTTGACTAGCTCTATATAAGATGATTTTTCAACCAAAATTTGACATTTTTATACGCCCGTTTGAAAACTTTTCCTTTCAGCTAACTCCTCCTACAGTTTACATCCAATCAAGCTGAAACTTGGTATATAGTTAGATGTGGAGCAGCGCATATTGTTTCGGGGGTTACAGTCCATCAAATATTAGCAGAGTTATGCCCCTTTGAAAATTTCAGGAAACTTTTTATTTCCGGTTAACTTCTCCTACACTTTACATCCGATCAAGCTGAAACTTTGTATATAGTTAGACCATGATGTGGAGCAGCGCATATTGTTTCAGGGTTACAGTCCACCAAATGTTAGCAGAGTTATGCCCCTTTGAAAATTTCAGAAAACTTTTTGTTTCCAGTTAACTCTTCGTACACTTTACTTCTGATCAAGCTGAAACTTAATTTATTGTAAGACCATGATGTGGAGCAGTGCATATTTTTTCGGGGTACAGTCCACCAAATATTAGCGGAGTTATGCCCCTTTGAAAATTTCTTTAAACTTTTGCTTCCGGCTAACTCCTACAATTTACATCTGATCAAGCTGAAATTCATTTATAGTCAGACCAAGATGTGGAGCAGCGCATATTGTTTCAAGGTTACAGTCCACCAAGTATTAGCAGAGGCATGCCTCTTTTAAACTTTCATTAAACTTTGTTTCTGGGTAACTCCGTCTACAATTTACATCCGATCAAACTGAAACTTCATTTATAGTTAGACCATGATGTGGAGCAGAGCATATTGTTTTGGGGCCACACTCCACCAAATATTAGCAGAATTATGCCCCTTAGAAAATTTCATTAAACTTTTCGTTTCCGGCTAACTCCTCCTACAATTTACATCTGATCAAGCTGAAACTTCATTTGTAGTTAGACCATGATGTGGAGCAGCGCATATTGCTACAAGGTTACAGTACACCAAATATTAGCAGAGTTATGTTCCTTTGAAAATTTCTGTAAATTTTTTGTTTGCTGGCTAACTCCTACCGTTTACATCCGATCAAGCTGAAACTTCTGCCAAAGGCTCAAATGAGCTTAAAGTATAGCAGTGCTTCTGTCGTCTGCACTGAATTATACAGGATTCAGTTTATGTGCTACATCTTATTACTTGCCACAGGCATATAATTCCCTGCTTGGCGGAGCTCTTGTTCTCTTTTCTTCATCAAAACGTAGGTTGTGTGTACACATTCAAAGCACCTGTATGAGGTGCTTCTTATAAGTACCCGCAGCATATGTTGATGGAGAAATAAGAAGAAATGTATATCTGTGCACCCACATGTGTAGCTGTGCAGTCCATAAAATTTCTATGATACAAAGTAATATGGTAAAATAAGGAATACTTTGGTATTAACCCATTTTAGCATCACGAAATCATGCCTGTATAATTTTGACCCCCTTAAACCCCACTTTTATATAGTAAAACTGGGGTTTACAGGGGTATACATTATTTTTCTTATTTTTGTTCAAAACATAGATTGTGGGTACTTGTTAGAACCGCCTCTCCAAGGCGGTTCAAAGGAGCACCCACAATCTATGTTTTGAGCAGAAATATGAAAAATATCAAAGTTTTTTATCTGAAAATTTTCAGTTTTTGGAGGTGAAATTTTCTATATATTTGACTAGGCGTGTTTTCGTAATGGTCTGGAGACCCCAAAAAGGGTAATTGGTAAACAGTGCAGACCCAGATCAGATGCCACATTCTGTGGCATCTGATCATGGTCTGCACTGTTTACATTAAAATTTCTATAATACATAGTAATAAGAACAAAGAAGACACCCTGCTGTTGGGAATAGACTAGTCCACAGAGATGTGGTAGAAGAGTATTGTTGACGTAAATGGGTTAAGCAGAGATCAAGACACATTTCTTTCATTACAAAAGATTGATTATCATAAACAATCTGTGCATCCTTTGGTTTTCAAAATGCACCCAGGAAGGTACATTTTCTGACATTTCTAAAGGTACATTTGCTGACATTTCTAAAGATATATTTTCTGACATTTCTAAAGATACGCTATCTGTTATTCATATACTTTTCTGCTGCTTTTTAGATCTAAGAAAAAAGGAGGATCCACTCATCTGACTGAATCTGTTGGAGAAATGACATCACAGAATAAGCCACCATTATGGGGAGAAACTCCTGAAGAGAGCAGTACGTTTACCATGGATACAGCTAGTAGACCCGTGGGTGGAACAAGAACCAGACAGACAGCCCGTCGGTCCACTGGTGGAGCACCACCAACGTCTATGGTAACATTTCCTGAATTTTATGGTGTTTTTGTTTCAACCGAAAAGTATAGATATTTTTTTCTTTTTTGTCCATGAAAACATAGGGGCTTCTAATGAATACACCCAACATATGTTTTCATGGAGATATCTTATCTAGAGCTGTGTCACATAGATTTAGATAGATTTTTGTTTCTCTCCACTTCTAATGAGTACACATAACATATGTTTTCATGGAGATACAAGAAAAAATATTTACCTGGGCCCAGTTGTTCAAAACTAACGATGTCATTAAATAACATCGTTAAAACTTTGATCATTAGATATAGCAAATATACTAATATTTTTGCTGAAAAAAAGTGAGTAGCTTTTGTATTTGCAAAAGCTACTCACATTTTTTTCAGCAAAATACCTATGAATTAGATATCATACTTACTAGAACAGTTAACATTTTGACGACTAACGAGCTCATTAAGCTAATGATGCTTTGAACAACTGGGCCTAGATATCCCACTTCATATGGAGCTGTGCCACATAGGTTTAGATAGATACTTGTTTTTCTCCACAAAAATATATCTTGTAGGTTCTCATTACATTACGAAAACACGCCTATTCAAATACACTGAAAATTTTACCACCAAAAAATGGCAATTTTTCAGATAAAAAATTCTGATATTTTTCATATTTCGGCTCAAAACATAGATTGTGGGTACTCGTTAGAACCGCCTCGGCGACACAAATCTATCTATTTTTTGAGCAGAATTAAGAAAAATAATGCATACCCCTGCAAACCCCAGTTTTACTATATAAAAGTGGGGTTTAAGGGGGTCTAAATTATATAGGCATGTTTTCGTGATGAGAACTGCCTTGCAAATGCACTTCTAATGAGTACCCACAACATATTTTATTGTGGCTAAATAAGAAAATATTGACTTTATATCCCCTCTTATCTAGAGCTATGTCACAGGTTTAGATAAGGTGACACTGTAGGATAATGTTTGTACCCTGGGTTGGATTCAGAGGGGGTTCGAGGGGTTCAGTTGAAGCCCCTCTTGTTTCATTTTCACGGGAAATTTTGGATAAATTTGATAAATTTGAGAAACCATATTTACCCTAAATATTCATATCACTTACTCTTTACCTTATACTTCACTTCAATGAGTCAGTTTTACTACCTATGAGCATGTGTAAAATTGCTGGATGAGTGGCAAGATCAGACGGTGCAATCTGCAGCATCTGATTTGGGTCTATATTGTTTGCTCAGGCCTGTCTTTCCAAATACAGTCGACTCTCGTTATCTCGAATTCCAAGGGACTCTCTGAAATACTTCGAGATATCCGTAGTTCGACATATCAGGTTTGCAGAATTGAGGAAAAAATAATTTGATTAACCACATTTAACAAACTGATAGGTAACTGGACTTTTGAAGTTAGAGATATATTGAAAAAATTGTGGAAAAGAGGAGAAATTGCTCCTCAGGAGCAATTTCTCCTCTTTTCTACAATATTTTTCATCTGTTGTTAGGTTTTCATGTATAGGAAGGGACCAGATTTTCACTTCGAGATAAGCGGTTATTCGAGATAAGCGAGGTCGAGATAACGAGAGTCAACTGTATTTAGAGTAAGTAGAATAATTTGATCTAAACAAACCCGCTGGCTCAGTGGTTTAGTCGACTGTTCATGTGACTAGTGGTCAGGAGGTCACGTGTTCATCTCTGCTGGGTCCGGCAACATTCTTTTGTAGAGATTGACCATGAAACAGTTTCTGTGGTCAATCTCTCCCTTCTGCTGATTCAAAAAGGGCAGTTTTTTTCAGTTTCTGGCAAAAGAATGTGCACAAATACTGGTAAACTGCTTAGAGGACTAAGCCTGCCCAGGCAAAGTATGGTTAGGTAAACTGACTAGCTCAACATGACCCTAAAGAGTTGACTGGGCCTTAAACCTCAACACAATTAATGAAATGTAACTCACGCAGAAATCATCCTGGATCTGCCACTGTGTACCTGCCACTGTGTACCTATAGTAAGATTCAGAGTGTTATTTACAAAACCTATAGTGCTGTAGCTGTCTTAAAAAAATAATTGTTTTCCATATTTATTTATGTATTATGATATTAATCAACCATTTGCAAGTAAATGAATAACGCCACTTGTGACATCATCAGCATTGCGCTTATGTGACATAATTCAAAGAAATGGCATCCTACAACCTTGAAAATGCCATTCAAAATGCTTTTATTATACACAGCTTGCAAGGCACTTCCTTCAACTAAAATTTTCTTATAGCTCTGTAAAAACATATTTTGTGGCTACCCATCAGAAGTGCCTCATTGAGGCAATTTCATATGAGTACCCACAACATGTGTTTTTGTGGATCAATAGTACAAGATAAAGTGTTCAAAATCACCTTAGGACATTTAACTTTTAACCCTTTTCATGCTGATTAAATTAAGATGCTATGCCCACTTCTAATTTTTAGCCAATCAGATTATTTGCTCCAGGTTGTTGATATAAATTCACATACTGAATGACAAACAGTGCAAATCCAGATCAGTTGGCTTCTGAAGAAGCCAGCTGATCTGGATCTGCAATGTTTGCCAAGACAGGGCATGTTGTGTTCAGCAAGAGAAGGGTTAAAGTGCCAAGCAAAATTTGTAGCAGAGAACATTTTAAAAAATGCCGTTGATTTTTCAGAGATAATACTGTATTTACCCTACGTATTGGGACCATACTTCTCCTAAAACTTTAATTAATCCATTCTACTACCTGTTAATGTGTTTTAAATATTGCTGTATGTACGGCAAACAGTGTAGACCCCGATCATATGCCACATTCTGTTTCACAATGGTCATTCTTTACCTTCCGCTGATTCAAGAAGAGCAGTTGTCAGTTTCTGACGAAAGAAGGTGCACAATACTGGTTAACCACTTAGAGGTCTAAGCCTGCCCAGTAAACTTGTGGTTAGGTAAACTGACCGCGCTCGACATGACCCCACTGGCCACATGACCCCACATGACCCCACTGGCCACATGACCCCACATGACCCCACTGGCCAGTGGGTTGACTGGGCTGTGAAAATTCCAACACTTGCAATTATTTCACAATATTGTGAAAGTTTCAGAAAATTTGTACTTGCTATGGAACTTGTTGAAAACCTTCCTCCAATTTACCTACACTACCCGACTGATTTCTGCATAATTTGCAGCCATTTGAAGTGTGGGAAAAAGTGAAAATATTTGATGTTTTTAAAAAACCCATGAAAAGAATAAAAATACTTGTGCATCGGTAGTTATTAAATCGTGCCAAAAATTGTGCCAAAAATTTGCAAATTTACTTCTTGTTTGTAAAGCGCCAAACTAAAAATGACTTTATACAAGCTATTGAAAGCAGAGTAGGGTAAATACGGTAGGCTATCACATGTATAAACATGTTTAAGGGGAATAGATACACTAAGGGGGAGGTAACCCCTGAAATTGTTTTGGCTCCCTTCTAAAAAGGGGTCTGCTTAAAAGTAAAGAATTTGCTCCCCTTGGGAGCGAATTATTTTCTTTTAGTGTAGACTCCTTTCAGAAGAGACTTGGTATACAAGGCAAACAGGAAGTCACAAAAATTGTCTCCTGGGGATGGCCCTCCCCGACCCTCTGTGCATCATGTGATGGGGAGAATTAAAAAAAAAAAAAATGAAATTGTCTCCCTTGTAAAGAATATCAGAAAGTCTACTAGAAAGTCCCCACCCACCCCCCCCCCCCCCACCCCCAGGTCGGCAACATTCTTTCGTGGAGATTGATCATGAAATATTTTCTACGGCCATTCTCTCCCTTCTGCTGATTCAAGAAGGGCAGTTGTCAGTTTCTGGCAAAAGAATGTGCATAATACTGGTTAACCGCTTAGAGGACTAAGCCTGCCCAGTAAACGTGTGGTTAGGTAAACTGACCACACTCGACATGACCCCATTGGGTTGACTGGGCCGTAAAACCTCAACACAAACAAAGTCTACTGTGTATGACATCCCTGTCCATCTTCTAGATCAAAGCGCTGATGGGACATTTGCCTAAAATTCTTGTGGCCTCATGAACTGATTGGGATTTATGCTGAAATTAAAAAAAAAAAAAAAAAAAAGCCACATAAAGTGTATTTAGATTTATCTGTAAAATGTAATCTAAGAGCAGAAAGCCAGGCATGTGCTACTGACCTTTTTTTTTTTTTTCCTAACAAATTTTTGGGTTTGCTGAATGGCTATAAATAACATTTTAATTAATGCCCCTTTTCAGTCCTTTTCATTGAAAATTTTTTTTTTTTTTTTTTTTTTTTTTTTTTCTTTCTATGTTTTGTATTTAGTAGGACGGTGGTTAGGGTTATACTTTTGATCCAATTTGATTTGTCGTGTTTGACTGGAGTATTCATATTTATCTGCCAGTTTTGTACTCAATATGATTAGTCTTTTTTTGTCAAAGTTTGGAAATTGCTTTGATTTTGTTTATTTATTTGCTATTTATAAGCATTAGAGCGTATAAACCTAAACTAATATGAGTAAAGCCGGCCTCGGTGGCTCAGTTGGATGCGCCGTCCGACTGGAGACCAGGAGGTAGCGGGTTCAACCCCCGTCGAGGTCAGCAACATTCTTTCGTGGAGATTGATCATGAAATATTTTCTACGGTCGTTCTCTCCCTTCCGCTGATTCAAGAAGGGCAGTTGTCAGTTTCTGGCGAAAGAATGCACAATACTGGTTAACCGCTTAGAGGACTAAGCCTGCCCAGTAAATGTGTGGTTAGGTAAACTGACCGCGCTCGACATGACCCCATTGGGTTGACTGGGCCGTAAAACCTCAACACAAACAATAATATGAGTAAACACAAAAATTAGCATTATCAGCATTAGCAGCAGGGAACTATTTGTTAGGTAGTTATTAGGATTGTCTAAATAATGTGGTATGTTAAATCTGGTGGTGGTTTGGCAACTCCCCCTCCACCCCCCCCCCCACCCCTCCCCCCCCCCCCCCCCCCCCAATTCTTTGTTTCTATAATTTGTTTAAAAAAGCTGTTTGTACAACAGACTGTATATATGCCACTTATAGAGAAGGTTGTTTGCAATACTTTTGTTGAACACTCTACATGTGGGGTAAAAATTTCAGCAGACAATAAAGAGAGTGACCAAGTGGCTGAGTGGTTAGCACTTACAATTTTGAATCACGAGTCCCAGTTTCCAATCCTTTAGAGGCAGAATTCAACTCATGACTGTATTGCACATTATTGCACAGATCCTTTCATTATCACCCTTCCATCATCAGGATGTGACTTAACCTTTACCACTCCCTGGGCATTTTCAGCAGACGACAAATTGATTATATTTTTCTCATTTTTCCCAGAAAACAGGATTTGACATTTCATGCCAATTGTCTCCTGAGGAGAAAGTTTGCATGAAATGTCAAATCCTGTTTTCTGGAAAAAAATAAGAAAAATATTTCAAAATGTCGTCTGCTGAAATTTTTAACCAGAGTGCTAAGCGTTAAATAATATTGAAAGGGCAGCAGCAGACAACATTTTGAAATACTTTTCTATTTTTACCCAGAAAAAAGGCTCTGACATTGTATATAAATTGTCTCTTCTAGGACAAAAATAAGAAAAATATCACCAGTTTGTCGTCTATTGAATTTGCCTATTTTCTGGAAAATGATCTGTTACTATAATTTGGTTAATTTTAGGTTATTTATTCAGATAGGGTAATTGTCCTATACACAAACAGGTCAGAGCCAGATCAGACTGCTCCTGAATGAACCTCTGAGCTGGATCTACATTGTTTCCCATTCCAACATTTATTTTATAAAACAAAATCATAAAAAAAATTAGCATACATCCCTTCCCCATTAAAAGCTTGAACTAATATGTATGGAATTTAAAGACAGTCCATGTAAATAGTTTATGTAAAAACCTTTTGTTGTAAATTCTCATTAGAATTGCCTTCATTAGAATTGCCATGGGGAGTAGTCTCTAATGAGTATTACAGTATATGTTGTCTTTTTAGAAACAAGCAAAATACCGGAGCCCAGTTGTTCGAAATTTAAAGGCTCAGTATTCCTCAAAAATAGACATTTAATTAACCAAGAAAGGTTTAATAATTGATATTATGATATGAATACAATCATAAAATATGGCACCTGACAGCCTGTAAAATTTCAGTTAGTCTCTTGTTCTTGAAATGAAATGATTTGTTATCGTATCTCAGAATTAATGTTGCCAAAATTAATTCAGAGATATGATAAAAAATAATTTCATTTTTGATCCAGTTCAAAAATGAGAGACTAACTGAAATTTTACAGGCTTCCAGATGCCACATTTTATGATCGCATTAATACTGTATATCAATTTAGTAAATCTTTTTTTTTTTGATAAAAATGTCTGTTTTTGAGGAATATGGATCCTTTAACCAACTTGTTAGCTAACGTGACGTTGATTTTTCTCTCTCGAAATGTGGCAAATACATTGATATTTTTTGCTGAAAAAATGTGATTGCAGAAGTTACTCACAGTTTTGCAGCAAAAATATCAATGTATTTGAAAATAACAGTTAACAAGTTTGTCATTAACAAGCTTGTTTACCTAACAATGCTTTGAACAACTGGACCCAGTACTTTTTCATGGCAATAAATAAGAAACCTTTTTGCCAAAAAGCACAGATATTTTTCTTACTTCTCCACAAAAATATAGCACTTGTAATGAGTACTCACAACATATATTTTAGGGAGACATAAGAAATACCTGTCTGGGTACCCCTCTTTTAGAGCAATGGTTTTTAGTTAAAGAAAACATCTGATGTAATCCTTCCATCTTTTGTCTCATTTTAATTTTCAGATGCAAAAGTCTGATGTTCAAGATGACCAGTTAGACATCACTGCTGGTGACACAGGACTGTTGGATTCAGCTACCACTTCAGGTTTTCAGTTTGTCACATCTGGTACCACTGGTCTTCAGACAGATACTACCACTACCACCACATCTAGTTTCAGTTTTGGAAAACCATTTGTTGCTACTGCTTCCAATACTTTGTTTGGTTCTGCTAGTCAACAGGCAGGCACTACCACCAGTTCTGGTTTTAGTTTCGGAGCACCTTTTGATGCTGGACCCCAGTTTGGCTTTGGCACCACTTCCAGTACTTTGTTTGGTTCTGCTAGTCAACAGGCAGGCACTATCACTGGTTCTGGTTTCAGTTTCGGAGCACCTTTTGATGCTGGACCCCAGTTTGGCGCTGGCACCACTTCCAGTACTTTGTTTGGGTCTGCTAGTCAACAGGCAGGCACTATCACCGGTTCTGGTTTCAGTTTTGGAGCACCATTTGAACCTGGACCCCAGTTTGGCTCTGGCACCACTTCCAGTACTTTGTTTGGCTCTGCTAGTCAACAGGCAGGCACTACCACCAGTTCTGATTTCAGTTTTGGAACTTCACTTAATACTGTACCCCAGATTAGCTTAACTCCTTTTAACATGAGTGCTGGTGGAGTGTTTGGTCCAAACAAAGGATCAGGTTTTCAGGATCAGACTGCTAACATATCTTCTGAAAAGTTGGATATCGTTGGGTATGGTTGTGGAGCTTCTTTTGGAGGCTCATCCCAGTTTGACTCAACCATAGGCTCTCAGTTTGGCCCAGCCACTGGGTCTAGTTTCCAGTTTGGCAGTGCTAACATCACTGCTCAACAGTCTGGCACCACCACCAGCACTGGTTTTCAGTTTGGAACTCAATTTGATGCTGCACCCCCATTAAGTACAAACACAACTTCCTTGTTTGGAGATTTGAGCTCACAGCCCACCAGCACAACAAAGCAGCTACCTCAGTTTTCAGTTTTTCCCTCAGATGAAATGGTATGGCCATGTCTTGCTCCACCAGAAATCAATCTTGATAAGGATACTTTAGCTGAGTATGAAAAAGATTTGGAAATAATGCATAGTGTTGCACTTCCAGATGAGGATGAGGATTTTGAGCTTGATATTACAACTGATAAATCTCCAGCATTTCTTAAAGGTGTTGATGAAGCCAGTTTAATCTTTGATCCCAAATCTAGAGCAATGATTGGAGTTGGTGAAACAGTTGGGAAAGGGTTAGAAACAGAGAGTGGAGATCCTCCTCGTAGAGGTGGCAGAACAAGGCAGACAGCACGCATGTCTACAGGTGGTAAAGCACCAAGAAAGCAGTTAGCCACAAAGGCTGCTAGAAAAAGTGCTCCTGCAACTGGAGGTATTAGGATGCCTAGTGAGGATGAGGATGAAAATGATGAAGAAGAAGACAAATCATCAGCTGATTCAGCAGAAGAGTCTGCTCCAGTGTCCAAAGTGCCAGTACAACAGTTAGCCTCAAAAGCTGCCAGAAAAAGTGCTCCTGCAACTGGCCTTGTTAAAATACCAAGCATTGATGGAGAGGAAGATGAGTCATCAGAGGAGTCAGAGAATCAAGGACCTTCCATTGTGCATAGAAAAGTATTTGGGGATACTGTTGCTGACAAGACTGGAGATACAAAAACTTCTGCAACAGTAACAGGGGTTCCAAAAGGAAAACCTAAATCTATGCTTGCTGGGAAAAAGGCACCTACTTCAAGTACGTCTTCAAGCTCTTCCACAGACTCCTCATCAGAATCTGAGGAAGAAAAACAGAAGAAGACAAAACAAACTGTTGAAGGTCCAGCACAACCTGAACTTGCTCACTGGGCAGCACGTAAAAGTGCTCCAGTTGCAGAACACATCACTGTCCCTAGTGGTTCAGAAAGTGGCTCAGAGTTAGAGCAGACAGCTCCAGCAGAAACCAAGGTATCCTTCAGTATGAAAAAGTTACTTGGACAAAATCAAGGAAGAGGGGGCAGAGGTGGACAATCTCGAGGAATAGGGGGCAGAGGTAGAGCTTCAGGACCTCAGCCTGGCAGAGGTGGAAGTTTTTCTAGAGATGTCAAATTTAGAGAGCTTGTGGAAAGCCGTAGTTTTAGAAGCTCAGGGTTTAGGTTCACAGAAGCTGCAAAACCACCCCAGTCATCAGTTAGTGTTATGTCACCTAGTTATTCCCCAACATCGGCCAGCTACAGTCCTGTCTCACCCACGTACACTGCTTCCAGATCAACAGAGGAAGCCAAAAGAAGTGATGTTTTTGTACCAAGTAAACCTAGCAGGCCAGACCCTGTTTTGATGGGATATGCTGGAGAAACTGGTACATACCAACATCAACAGCAGCAACTGCAGGGTGTGTCAGAGGCCAAGAGCACTTGGGAAAGCCCAACAGCAGAGGAACTAAAGTGGCGTGGTCATTCCGGATGGGATGCCTCTCCAGCTGTACCAGCAACAGTATTTCAGACTGCAGAATCTGTGACTAGAAAGGTCAGAGAAAGGTTCAGTAAGGAAATGGACTTTGCACCAGATTTTACGGCAGAAAAATTCACACCTGCTGTGGGTGGAAGTAATGGATATGAGTACAAGTCCAATGCAAACTTAGTTCTTGAGGCTCAAGGATTACGTCGACCATGTGAACCACCTTCAACAGGTATGACAATAAATTTATAAAGAGATATTACTACATATATTGGCCATAGCTACAAAGAAGAGTGGGTATCAGTATAACGTTTTTTCTTATTTCTTGACAAAAAAACATATGTTGTGGGTAATAATTAGAAGTGCCTCACTGTGATACTTCTAATGCCTGCCCATTACATAATTATGTTTTCATCAAGAAATAAGGAAACTATCAACACTTTTGGGTTGAAAAAAAAATGCCTTATCTAGAGCTATGTATTGGCTGTCCTATTTCTAGATCTTAACTACTGTCGGGGCCGATTCAACAGAGACAAATTAATGATATTTTTCTTATCAGAGAAAATAGGCTTTGAAATTTCATGCAAATTGTCTCCTTAGGAGTTGGAGACATTTTGCATGAAATGTCAAAACCTGTTTTCTGGAGAAAATAAGAAAAATATTTCAAAATTCTAAATTGACTAAAATGTATACCCTGCATGCAAAGCATCAGTTAATTCCTCCCACCTTCAGGGAGGCAGACATACTGATTTTGGTGCAGATCCCATTGGTGTCGGTATTGACGTTTTTGTTGGCATGATGCTTACTTGTCTGCACAATATCTTGTGAACCAGTGGTTGGATTCTTACCAAATTTTCTTAGATATCTAATTGGTACAGAACAAAGAACTGATTAGATTTTGGTGCTTTGACTTAACATTCAGGGTTAAACTACTGAAAATTTATGCTTGGGGGACATTTGATTTTTCTAATAACACTGTTACTAGTTACAATAAGACTTGTTTAGGAGGAGTATTTGATGAAAATTTCGAGACAATTAGTTCTTAACCGTCTATAAAAACATGATGTGTATACTCATTAGAAGTGCCTCTCTCAGTGATGAGGTACTTCTAATGAATACCCATAGCATGGGTAACTGGAGAAATTTATCCTAGAAATTAATTTAAACTCCTTAAGTCTTCTGATTATTTTATTCGTTATATATAGGGATATTGTTTTAAATGTGATTTTTTTTGTTTTAAGTTTTGCGTATTTCATGAGATGGCTATGACATATCTAACACAAAAATGAAGGCTTCGATGACACCATTTCTTTATTTTCAAAGTCCAACAACTTCCTTATTTTTCAACAGATTTTCATAATTGTTTTACTAGTCTTGCTTAACAGGCTGTTTATTATGTTCCCCCACCGAAGAGGGGACTCATTGTTGTTGTGACACTTTCTTGTCTGCACAATACCTTGTGAACCAGTGGTTGGATTCTTATTAAATTTTCGTGGATATATAGATCAGACATAACAAATAACTGACTAGATTTTGGTCATCTTGATCTAATTTTCAAGGTTACAGCAGTAGAAAAACTGAAATTCTGTTACAGTTTTTTGTCTGTCCAATATCTTTTGAACCAGTGGTCTGATTCACACTAAATCTACATGGTATTATTATTGGAACATGGCAAAGAACTGATTTTGCATTATGAAAACATGCCTATTCAAATATTTAGAAAATTTCACTTCCAAAAATTGAAAACTTTCAGATAAAAACTCCGATAGTTTTAAAATTTCTGCTCAAAAACATAGGTTGTGGGTATCATTAGAACCACCTTGCCAAGGCAGCTCTACCAAGTACCCACTATCTATGGTTTGAGCAGTATACCCCTATAAAGCCCAGTTTTACTACATAGAAGTGGGGTTTGAGAGGGTCAAAATTATATAGGTATGTTTTCATGATGGTTTTGGTGACCTTGACCTCATTTACAAGGTCACAGCAGTAGTGGGGTGGGTGGGGGGGGGGGGGGGGGGGGGGAAAGCAGGGAACATCTGTTTTCTCTGAAAACACTGTTCTTGTTTTCTAACCTGTTTATGATTTAAAGTTTGTTTTTTATTAATTAGCTGAAATCTTATTTTGTTATACAGTAAAAGCCTGCTATTAAGACCACTTTTGGGACTGACCAAAAATGGTCTTATTAGAGGCATAGTCTTAGTATTGAATGTGAAATAATAAGAAAGCAAATACATGTATTTGGGACTGGCAAAAGCTGCTCTCAATAGCGGAGTGGTCTTAATATTAAGTGGTCTTAATAGCAGAATTTTACTGCAATTGAGACTGGCAATAACTTCTCTTAATAGCGGAGTGATCTTAGTATTGAGTGGTCTTAATAGCAGAATTTTACTGCATTTGAGACTGGCAAAAGCTGCTCTTTATAGAGGAGTGATCTTAATATTGAGTGGTCTTAATAGCAGAATTTTACTGCATTTGAGACTGGCAAAAGCTGCTCTTAATAGCGGAGTGGTCTTAATATTGAGTGGTCTTAATAGCAGAATTTTACTGCATTTGAGACTGCAGGCAAAAGCTGCTCTTAATAGCAGAGTGGTCTTAATATTGAGTGGTCTTAATAGCAGAATTTTACTGCAATTGAGACTGGCAATAACTGCAATTAATAGAGGAGTGATCTTAGTATTGAGTGGTCTTAATAGCAGAATTTTACTGCATTTGAGACTGGCAAAAGCTGCTCTTAATAGTGGAGTGGTCTTAATATTGAGTGGTCTTAATAGCAGAATTTTACTGCATTTGACACTGGCAATAACTGCTCTTAAAAGAGGTTGGGTCCCAATTTTTAGTGGTCTTAATTTGTGGATATTCACTGTTTTATTGCTGTAGTTGAAAGAAAAATCGTAGAAGAAAATAAGAAGAGTTCTCCAGCACCTGGAGGTGTAAAGAAACCACATAGATACAGGCCAGGGTTTGTTGCACTTCGAGAAATACGGACACGCCTGAAAAGCGAAGAGGCTGCAGGTCAGTAATTGAGTTCTTCATGCTAAAAATGACCTTATATACCTACCCTGTTTGCCCTAAATATTCAGACACTCAGGATTGTGCAGACAGTGTAGACCAGGATCAAACTGCTTCTCAGGAGCAGTTTGATCCAGGTCTACACTGCTTGCCATTCTGTCAAAACATTGTAAAACACATTACCAGATAAAATGGATTTGTTCAAAATTTAGAATAAGTACCATTGAAGAATTAATATAGACAGATTGTTTAGGCTAATGCATAGTTTCAGACAAGCTGCTTTTTTCAGCAGAAAAGTACTGAAATTTTTCTTATTTCTGCACAAAAGTATATACTGTGGGTATTCAGTAGAAGTACCTTGGTGGGGCGCTTCTATTGAGTACCCACAGTATATTTTTATGCCCCGGCATCGGATGTTGGCGGGGGCATATAGTTTTTAGGTTTTCCATACCTGCGTACGTGGGTACGTGCGCACGTCGGTACGAATGTGTGTACGTACGTGATCCTGTTAGACTCAGGTTAAGGCATTTGTACCAGGTAGAATTTTGCAGTTTTATAATCAGGTACCCCACAGCGGGGGCATCAGTGTACTGTGGACACATTTCTAGTTTCAAGAAGAAATAAGAAAAATAATATGTTAATATCCCCTCTTATCTGTAGCTATGATATGGTTTACAGCTTTCATAGAATTCATCTGAAATTTTGTTTTTTTTGTCTTCCAATGACCTTAAGATGTGCATACAGTCTGAGACTTTTCCTTCAGATGGTTTGAACAGCATTGTATTCCTTTGAATGTCCTTTTGCCAAACTTGATTTGTAAATTGTAGAGGGTCCGACTGGAGACCAGGAGGTAGCGGGTTCAACCCCCGCCGAGGTCGGCAACATTCTTTCGTGGAGATTGATCATGAAATATTTTCTACGGTCATTCTCTCCCTTCCGCTCATTCAAGAAGGGCAGTTGTCAGTTTCTGGCGAAAGAATGTGCACAATACTGATTAACCGCTTAGAGGACTAAGCCTGCCCAGTAAACGTGTGGTTAGGTAAACTGACCGCGCTCGACATGACCCCATTGGGTTGACTGGGCCGTAAAACCTCAACACAAAAAAAAAAAATTGTAGAGGATGGGTTATCATGTTTCTGACATCCTCCAAATATTGGGTGAGGTTTTGCAGTTGGCTTTTTATTTCCTAAATATATAAAGAAAACTTGGCACATACACCATGACCTTTTTATAACACTATTTTTGGGGTCCAAAGCATAAACCGTGTTAGTTATACGACTGTGTTATAGTCAAACAAAAATGTATAGATTATATAGAAAAATGACCATTTATGGTCATTTTTCTATATAATCTATACATTTTTGGGATCCATCTTTGAACCATGTTATATCCAAAACCGTGTTATAACGAACCATGTTATAAAGAGGTTGTAGTGTAATTAGCTTGCCTATAGACCTTTTTAAATACTACGCACAATAAACATCATTTGAAACCTCTCGGTCTTTAATGCAGAGTATGTTCTAGCCTTGTTCCTATTGGATGGCAGAAAGTTATTACATTTACCAGACAGTATAATTGCCAGTGTTTATGCGGAAAAATAAAGCAGGTTCGTTTGTCAAAAGTTTCTTTTCAGAAGAGATTGTCATTGTGTGATCGTTTAAAAGTCATATTACCAGAAATATTATCATATATTTTGACTACATTGTAGCTAAACTAGGCATAAAAATTGGTCACCATGAAGCTATATTACAGTTGCGCGTGTGCCTGCTGATATCGGAAAAATATCATAGAAACAGATGTATTTGTCTTAGGAAAAGCAGTCAGATTGCTTCCTACAGCTTTATTTTAAAACACTAGATAAAATTTACGGTTAAATATTAACCAAAAGTAATCTATTTTTCAAGTAAACTTAGGCTTGAATCAGTTGATATCACTGGAACTGGAAATGTTTTTGCCATCCACAGTTTTTGGTATGTGGCATAACATTGTAATCATGTGGTCAGTAGCCTGGATGAAAACAATAACATTAAGAAGGTCTATACAAGAGAACTGATAGAATTGTAACAGTCACCATGGCATCAGTATTAGCATTGGTGTTGGCATCAACATTGGTTAGAGTTTTTGGTTAAAGCTTTTAAAAAGCTGTATCTCCTGAACCTCTGCATGTAAGTAGTTCATACTTGCCCTGATGTAAGATACTGGTGCAAAGTTCCATGATGTACAATTTTGATCCACTTGGGTGACCTTGAGGTCACAGACTTTGAAAAAAATTATGTGAAAGTTTTTGGTTAAAATTTTGAGAGGCATTCTCCCAGCGGGCACATGACGTTTATACAACGTTGGCTCAATGTCGATGCAACGTCATGACGTTGCATCGACGTTGAGGTGACGTTGTATTTACGTCATGTGCCTGCTGGGCTGTTCTTATTATTTACTTCATGTATCTATCTTATTTTGCTTAGTAACCAAACATTATTCCTCATTTCCAATATCATAGGGTGAAAATGCCTTAACTTGTGTAGCTCTAGGTAAAACAGATGACGTCGGGATGGATATTTTTTTATTACTTCACCACGAACAGTATGTTGTGGGTACTCATTCGATACACCTCTGTGAAGTGCTTACCCTTAACCCTTAAAGTGCCAAGCAAAATTTGTAGCAGACCACATTCTAATTTTTTTTTTTTTTAATTTTTAGAGAAAACAAGTGTTGACATTTCATGTGAATTGTCTGCTAAGCAGACGAGTCACATGAAATGTCAAGTTTTGTTTTCTCTGAAAAATTAAAAAAAAAAAAATGTAAAAAAATTGTTGTCTGCTGCAGTTGTGACAAATTGGCACTTTAAGGGTTAACATGTTTTTTCGTGGAGAAATAAGAAAATATAACCATACATTTTCTTTTCTATAATTCTTTATTTAGACAAGCACACATACATTTTCTACCTCCCAAATTATGTGGGCCATGCAATGTGAGGACATATACCAATAGTGAAGGATCAGATGAGCCAGTCTGATATACGGTAAATGTCCAAAACATTCGAACACTAAAGCGTCTGACAAAATGACATATGCAAACAGTGTAGACCCTGATCAGACTGCTCCTTCAGGAGCAGTCTGATCAGGGTCTACACTGTTTGCCATGCCACTAAATATTTAAAGAAACTGCTGCATAAAAAGCAAAAATTAAGCCAAAAGAGTATGGAATAGTGTTCGAAATTTTAGGAAATTTACCGTAGGCCTTCACTGTCCTGTAACAGAATCATTGAATACTACAGAATGTTTCAATGAAGAGTAAAGGCCCAGATGATACTTTGCCCACGTGCAGAATGATCTGGGCCCAGTTGTTCAAAGCATCGTTAGTTAACGAGCTTGTTAAGGGTCATTTCGTGAACTGTTTTAGCGGATTCAATACACAATATTCTGATATTTTTTGCTGAAAAAATGTGTGTAGCTTTTGCACTGCAAAAGCTACTCACATTTTTCAGCAAAAAATTTCAGCATATTTGCGTATCACTCGATGTAAATTTTAACGAATTGTTAACTAACGACATCGTTAGCTTTGAACAACTGGACCCTGAATGTGGGCATTTTAGGCATGTTCCAAGTCTTCTTTGCTTGATGCAGCCCATGTTTCAAAAAATTCCTACACTTACCTAGCTTCAGATAAGAGATATAGCAGAATATTTATTTTTCTTATTTCTTTGAAGTGCTTCTTTTGAGTATGCATAACATGTTTTGTGTAGAAATAAGAATTATATCTTTTTTTTTTTTTTTTTTTTTTTTTTTTTTCTTTGTAATTCTAAAACTATAGTGAAGACATACAATTTTATGCCCCTCCAACTTCTTTGAAGTTCAAAATTGGAGGCACATAAAATTTTATGTATTCACTCTATGTCCCCAACTTCAAAGAAGTTGGAGGGGCGTATTGCTTTTGGGTCATTCGTCCATTTGTTCATTATGCTCAGGTTTTGAGCAAGATATCTCAAAAAGTGTGTAAGCTAGGGATTTTAAATTCAGTATGCTGATTGGGGATGATGAGTATATTACCCAATTAACTTTTGAACAAACTCTGAAAAGAAAATTGCTGAACTATGGCATTTTATAGTGACAAGCATCTATTTGGGGGCTTACGTACATACATAGGATCTACACATTTCTAGGTCATAAGTATGTTGATATAATGATTTAAAAAAAGCTGCTTGGAGGAGAATGAATGGATCTGGGTGGGGGTGGGAGAGTGAACTTTTCTTCAGATAACAATAAAATTTCCTCATATGTTTGCCTCCTTTTGCAGAATAAAAGCAACGTTCTCACTTGTAAAACACCAAACCCAAGCTAAGTACAAAAGTTAAAAACCATGTTTATGAGGTACTAATGAATTAATTAAGGACAGGAACAGTGGACTAAATTTTCACTTATCTCTAGGCAAATTCAGCAGACAACAAATTGATTATAATTTTCATATGAATTGTCTCCATAGGAGACAGCTTGCATGAAATGCGAGATTCAAAGCCTATCGTTTTCTTGGAAAAATAAGAAAACTATTTCGAAGTATTGTCTGCTGAATTTCATACATGGCATGCCATGTGTTAGAAAATGGACTTCAGTATCTTCTGACAGCTCTTGTTTATCTGATTACTCTGTTTAGCCTTGGGTGGTGATGCCACTGATGAAGAGATAATACATTTTGAAGAATTAGAAGATGATGATTTTGATTTAATGAAAGAAAGTAAGTTCTGCAAACAGTGAGGCATTATTTTAGTTTTTATGTCTTCCTGCTTTAGGTTGGGAGACATATTGTTTTTCCCCTGGGTGTCTGTCTGTCCATCTGTCTATCTGCCTGTCTGTCCATTCATCTGTCTATCTGTCTGTTTGTCACACTGGTGTCAGCTCTATAAATCATTCAAGGTGTCTTCATGAAACTTCATATAAATAACAATCAACATCAGATGATGTGCAGAGCGCAAAAAGCATAACTCTTGCATTTATACTTTTTGAGTTATTTCCCTTGGAACTTTGTCAGTCAAAAAATCCTGTCTGCTCTATAACTTGAAAACCGTTCAAGCTATCTTCATAAAACTTCATATGAATATCAATCAACATTAGACCATGTGCAGAGTGCAAGAACCATAACTCTTGCCTTTATAGATTTTGATTTATTTTCCTTGGAACTTTGTCAGTCACAAAATCGTGTCGGCTCTATAACTTGAAAATCGTTCAAGCTATCTTCACGAAACTTCATATAAATATCAATCAACATTAGACGATGTGCAGAGCACAAGAACCATAACTCTTGCATTTATACTTTTTGAGTTGTTTTCCTTGGAACTTTGTCCATCACAAAATCATGTCCGCTCTATAACTTGAAAACCGTCATCATGAAACTTCATATAGATATCAGTCAACATTAGACAGTGTGCAGAGCACAAAATCATAACTCTGTTTAGTTATTTCCCTTGGAACTTCTTCCATCACAAAGTCCTCTCAGCTCTATAACTTGAAAACCATTCAAGCTATTTTCACAAAACTTCATATAGATATTAATCAACATTAGATGACATGCATAGCCAAAAACCATAACTCTTGCGTTTATACATTTTGAGTTATTTTGAGTTGACTCTGTCACAAAATTGTGTCTGCTCTGTAACTCGAAAACCGTTCAAGCTATCTTCAGGAAACTTCATATAAATATCAATCAACATTAGACAACATGCAGAGTGCAAGAACCATAACTATTGCTTTTATACTTTTTGAATTATTTCCTTTGGACTTTTGTCCATCACAAAATCATGTCCGCGCTATAACTTGAAAACTGTTCAAGATATCTTCATGAAACTATATGAATATCAATCTACATTAGAGGACATGCAGAGCGCTAGAACCATAACTCTTGCATTTTTACTTTTTGAGTTGTTTTCCTTGGAATCTCATTATGTTCACTGAATGTACAATACAATATGACACCAAGAAGTGGGGAGACATCTATGTTTTTTGTAGAAAAACAAGTCTAGTTTTTTTGTTTTTTTTTTTCATAGGAAGAAAGAATCATGAATTTATTATTAATGGCAGATTTGTTGGTATAAATATTGAAGAATCAGGTTTTTGAGAATAGTTTTTAGTTTTTAAGTTGGTATAGAAAAGTCTATACTAACCCTTAAGCACCAGTGACCAGAAACAACTGCAGCAGATGACTTTTTTTTTTCTGATGTAATGTTTGACATATCATGTTAACTGTCTGTCTAGCAGGTGATTCACATGAAATTTCAAGTCTTATTTTCTCTGAAAAAAAAATAGGATATCATTTGCAGCTTTCTATCTCACCAGGGCACACTGTGCCCAAGGTGAGCTATTGTGGTCAGTCAATGTCTGCCATGCATTGTTAACAATTGCTTTAAAAGCCTACTCTTCCTACATCCCTAGGCAATGTGACTCGAAACTTGGTAGGAAGCATTAGAGTGACTTGTAGATGAAAAACAGCTAAAATCGTTATATTGGAAAATCCAAGCTGACTGCAATGGCCACCATCTTGAAATTCTATTTTTGACTTCTCCTGAACTGAAAGGTCCATTGACTTGAAACTTGGTAGGAAGCATCAGGATGACTTGTGACTTATACATCAAAAACAGCTAAAATCTTTGGAATCAGAAGCCATTGCCCCCATCTTGAAAATCTATTTTTCACTTCTTTTCCTGAAAGGCAAATTGACTTGAAACTTGTCAGGAAGCATCGGGGTGACTTGTAGCACAAAAATAGCTAAAATCCTTTTGAGCAGAAATCCAAGATGGCTGCCATGGGGGGCTTCTTGAAAATCTGTTTTTTTTTGCTTCTTCTGCTGAACTGAAAGGCCAACTGACTGGAAACTGGTAGGAAGCATCGGGGATAATTGTAGATGATAAAAAAAAAAAAAAAAAAAAAGAAAGCTAAAAAAAAACAAAAAAAAAACACAATCTAAAATTCAAGATGGCCACCATGGCCGCCATCTTAAAAAACTAGTTTTCACTTCTTCTCCTGAACTTTAAGGCCTATTGACTTGAAACTTGGCAGGAAGCATCAGGGTGACTTGTAGATCAGAAATAGCTAAATTCTTTCTGATCAGAGATCAGAGACGGCCGCCATGGTGGCCATCTTGAAAATCTATTTTTTGCTTCTCCTGAACTGAAAGCCTAATTGACTTGAAACTTGATAGGAAGCATCAGGGTGACTTGTAGGTCAAGTATAGCTAAAATCATTCCAATCAGATATCTGAGATGGTCACCATCTTGAAAATCTACCTTTTGCTTCTTCTCCTGAACAGCAAAGGCCAACTGTCTTGAAATGTGGAAGCATCAGGGTTTTCTTTTTCGATCAAATATACCTAAAATCTTGCCAATTGGATATCTAAGATGGCCACCATGGCCACATCTTGAAAATCTATTTTCTTCTCTTTGCTAAACTGAAAGGCTAATTACTTGATAGAAAGCATCAGGGTTGCTTGTAGATAAAAAATTAGATAAAATCGTTCCGATCTGAAGTCCAAGATGGCCTCCATGGCCGCTATCTTAGAAATCTAGTTTGCCCGTCTTCTGAACTGAAAGGCCAGTTGACTAATTAATTGGGAGAAAGCATCGGGGTGACTTGTAGAACAGAAATAGCTAAAGGGGTTTGTTTCAAAATACAAGATGGCCCCACAGTTGCTATCTTGAAAATCTATATTGAACTTCTTCTCCTGAATAGAAAGGCCCATTGACTCGAAACTTGACAGGAAGTATCGGGGTGACTTAAAAAAAAAAAAATTGTAGATCAAAAATAAGTAAAAATATTCTGATCAGAAATCCAAGATTGGGTATATAGAAAATAAATGTGTTCTGTTTCCCCCACCCCCCCAACCAAAAAAAAAAAAGTATCCAAGTCACCTAGTAGCCCTGTTGAAAATCTGTTAAGAACTTTTTCTCCTGAACTAAAAGGGTGATTGACTTGAAACTTCATTGGTAGTATTGAAGTAACTTGTAGATCAAAAGTAGCTAAAATCATTCAGATTGAAAATCCAAGATGGGAGCCATCTTGAAACTGCTATTGAACTTCTCTTGAACCAAAAGGTCATCTGACTGAAACTTGTCTGGTAATCAGGTGAGCGATACAGCGCCATCTTGGCCCTCTTGTCTTGATAAGGGCTAGGATGTTCACATGAAATGTCAAGTCTTATGGACTAAGAGTAATTGTGTGAGTATTTGTGTTAATTATCTGCATAGCAGACTGTTTACATAATGTCTTCTTATCATTACGAAAATGAGTCTATTCAAATATACATAAAATTTTACCACCAGAAAACGAAAATTTTCAGAAAAAATCCTGATATTTTTCATATTTCTGATTGTGGGTATTCCTTAGACCCGCCTTGTCAAGACAGTTCTAACAAGTACCCACAATCTCTCTTTTTGAGCAGAAATGAGAAAAATAATGTGTACCCATGTAAACCCCAGTTTTACTATATAAAAGTGGGGTTAAAGGGGGTCAACATTATATAAGCGTGATGTTTCCCTGATTTTTTTTTTTAAGAAAAAAATAAATAAGAATGCCATCTGCTGCATTTTGAGGCTAAGAATAACTATGTAAATATTCATGTGAAGCTTTTGCCTAGCAAATGATTCACATGAAGTGTCAGATTTTATTTTCTAAAATAATATATTAATAATAATAAAAAAAAGAAAAAATTAGACTGTTGTCTGCCGCAAGTTTGCAGCTTTTTGAAAACTATGAGTAACCAAGTGAGTATTCATATGAATTGCCTGTCGAGCATAGATTCACAAAAATGTCAAAATCTTATTTTCTCTGAAAAATAATATAACAAAAATGGAATGGCTTCCGCTATAATTTGATTGGCACTTAAATGGCTAAAGGTAACTAAGTGAATGTCCATGCCAGGGCTCTAGAAACCGGAAAATGACCGATCTGGACCAAAAATAAGACTCCCGGACCGGTTTCAAACGCCCAAAAATGCTAATAATTCGGTCCAACAGGTTTGTGCCTTGAACCCCATTTTTTCCCCAACCAACCAATTTTCACGAATCATTGATGTCTAGAAAATCACAAACAGTCCAGTCTTCCCAAACTGATAATGTCTGCGCACCTTTTAAATGTGATTTTATGGTAGTTAAATGGCTCTAAATGTTCATTTGACATGTATATTAGAGAGGTCAAATGAATAACGGCAACCTACCACAACACAAATTAATTATGTCATTATCCAAGCATTGTCAAAATTTCAACACTTCACTGTCCTTTTTACAGTAAACAAGCGATTAACACGAATCATTAGTGATGGTAGTCTGATAATTAATCCGTTTGTGTGACATGTGTGAATACACTGAGACTGCAAATCACCTGGTGCAGTCGGCATGTCCAAAAGATCAAAGGTCGCTTTAATCCCAAATGATTAAATAATGCACCACTTGAAGGCACCTGTTTTCTTCCTCTTCATTTTTGTTTTGTTCAACACGGTTTGCGGTTTGTTAGTCCCAGATTTGATAAATTAATTCCCAAACCGTGTTGGTCCTGATCGGAGGTCGCATACAACAGCCTCTGATCTGGGTCTTATGTTTGCGTTTTTTTTTTTTTTTTGACGGCCGTAACATGCAGGTTCAATTTAAGGTAGATTTCACAGTAAAAATAAGTAATGAACCATTTGCACTTGACAAAGATTGGTCAGTGCTTAAAGTTAAAGCATGTAATCTTGAAACATCAAAAACTGCAAAACCGCCCGTGGAGCAGTCCTTTTTTATTAGACCTGATAAGGTCCATAAAAGTCGTTTTGTTTCATCTCTCCTGTTTCCGGCTGTCTTCACGCTTACACACAAGACGGTAATCAGTTGTTTATAAATATTTATCTAGGAAAACCCTGCGGAGGTGGAAATAACAACAAAATCATCCGTTTTTTTTTTGTTTTTTTGTTTTTTTTTCTTTTTACACACCTGACTCTATTTATTGATGATGCCAGCTTTGATCATCCTCATTGTACCTGGACTTCCGTGATATAATGGAGTTGAGGTGTATTATTTAAAAGGATTTACAGGACTGTCAATTGTCATTAGTTTTCGTGACAGGTGATATTATATTTTCACTTTGGAAATTGGCTCATTGATGACGTCATTGTCATTGGCTGGACAAATTCAGATGTCAGAATTTCTAGAGCCCTGGTCCATGCCAATGGTCTGTCCAGCAGACTATTCACATGAAATGTCAGGTCTCTGAAAAAAATATTATAACAAAAAAATCAGGTCATCAGTATGTTTTTGCTGGGCACTCTTCGGCTAAAAGTAACTGTAACAGTTCATGTGAAACCTCTGTCTTGCAAATGATTCACATGTAATGTCAAATCTTATATTAAAATAATAATGCTAAAGATTTTCTTTTCTGTTTTTTTTTTTTAGCTCACCTGAGCACAGGTCAATATAAGAGAGGGTATCAGTTTAGTATTTTCCTGATTTCTCCACAAAAACACATGTTGTGGGTCCTCATTAGAAGCACCTGAGTCTTGGTGTATATAGCATTGGGGACTCAAGGTCTGCCAAATTTGTTCAAGTAGCTGATCATAGGTTAACCTTTGACTTTTTACGGCAAGGTCAAGTTTGCCCCTATGTTTTTTGTGGAGAAATCAGAAAAATATCAATGCTGTTTGATTGAAAAAAAGCATCTTATCTAGAGCTATTTCTGAGCCAAAGGCTCAGAATGAGCTATTATGATCACTCCCCATCCTTTGTACATCATCTGTCTGTCCTACCCTCCATTCACACCTTTGAAGAACATCTCTGAAACCCCTGGCCAAATTTCTTCAAACTTTGTGTGAAGCCTTTTGTGAAAGGGGAATTAAAAAGTTGTACAAATGGTCATGGTCCTTCTGTTATTACCCCTTGTCTTGCTGAACAATGTACCTTGCCTTTACAAACAGTGTAGATCCAGTTCAGTTGGCTTCTGCTGTTTGCCATGTGAATTTATCAACAATCTTGATCAAGTAATCTGATTGGCTGAAAATTAGAAGTATTTATTTAGCATGACAAGGGTTTAAGTTGCTGCCATGCAAATATATGGTAAAAACACTTAAAAGTCTACTTCTCCAGAACCAAGAAAGCTTTGTGACTGAGTCTATATAGCATCAGGGACTCAAGGTCTACCAAGTTTGTTCAAATAGATGATCATAGGTTGACCTTTGACTTTTTACGGCAAGGTCAAGTATGCGTCTCTATACATTTGTATGGGGAAATTGTAGAAAAATCATTTTTTCAAAATGTATCAAAGACTGAATGGCTGAAATTTACAAGTATACTTAAAGTAGTAAAACATTTTAATTACAAATCAAAATTTTGTCACCTGGGGGTTTTCTGCTCTTGTCACTGAGCTATATACATGTACATGTATGAAATTGTGTAATCTTTGCACTTCAGCTTCTCTGAAACAGCTCTGCCAATTTTATGGGACCTTCTTACCTTCTTTCAAAGATATTTTGACAGTTGAGTTAAATGGAACTGCACCCTCCATATATGGTAAAAAACACTTAAATATCTTCTTCTCCAGAACCCCCAAAAAGCTTTGATCAGAATCTTGGTATATAGTATTGGGAACTCAAGGAGTACCAAAGTTGTTCAAATGATGATCCTAGGATGACCTTTGACCTTTTTATGATAAGGTCAGCTTTGCATACCTATACATTTGTACAGGGGAAGTTTTGAAAAGTCATTTTCTCAAAATGTGTTAAAGACTAATGGGTGAAAATTACACATGTATGATTAAAGTGGTAAAACTTCTTAATTACAATCAAACTTGTGTTCCCTGGGAGTTATCTGCCCTTGCCCTGGACTGCATACATGTTAAAAATCATTTATCATTATACGTCTTCTTCTCTGAAACTGCTGGTCTGATTCAGGGGAATTGACAAATTTGCATCCCCATACATTTCTAAGGGGAAAATGTTTAAAAAAATCATTTTCTCAAGATATGTATTAAAGACTAATGACAAACTTACAATGTAATAACTTACAGTTACAATCAAAATTTGGTAATCCTAGGGTTATCTACCCTTGCCCCTGGGCTATATACATCTATAGATTGTGTAATTTTGAAACTTCTTCTCTTAAACTGATTGATTGATTTTCACCAGATTTCACATAGGTCCTTTTATCAAAGAGTTATTGACAATTTGTTCAAGTAATCTTGGCCGCCATGCCCATATCTGGTGAAAAAAGACTTAAACCTCTTCTTATTCTTAAACAAGAAAGTGTCATGGCTGAATCTTGGTATGCAACATCGAGGGCTCACAATCTACCAAGTTTGTTCAAGTGATGATCCTAGGGTGACCTTTAACCTTTTCACAGCACAGTCAAATTTGTGTCCTTGTTGCTATGACAATACTGGAATAATGTTGCATGGCATCTGCAGATATGCAATGACTGTTTTAGTCAGGTGAGTGAATCGTGGCCAGTGGGCCTCTTATTTTCTGAAAGTTATACCTCTGAGTACTTATGAAATTAAATATGACATTTTTGGTGGTTATTAGTCACTTACCATATAATGGTTGAATGTGTTCGATGGTTTTATGATGATACAAATATTTAGATTAAGCAATGTATCTGATATTCAGTATGCAGCTGGTCTTATTTTTAACAGTGTCATATAGTTTATATATGTGAAATTGAACATGGACAAATCAAGTTCCAGGAAGTCTGTGTTTGACTATTTGATAATGATGCCCTGCACTGGAAATTTTCTTGCAGGGACAGGTGAAACAGAAGATCTGCTTGATACGCTCAGAGAAAAGTCGAGAGAGAAATATCTGCAAAGCAGGGATCAGAGTCAGCTTGATATAGTCAGAGAGGAGTCAGGGGAGAAGTATCTTCAGAGAAAACAAAAAACTTCAGACAAAAGTCCTTACAGACGATCTCGTAGTAGAGATAGAGACAGAACAAAAAGAAGATCTTGCAGTAGAAGCTTCTCTCCATCAAGGAGACGGTCTTACAGTGGAAGTCCATCACCACAAAGAAAGCGGTCTTATAGTAGAAGTCTGTCTCCAAGAAGAAGGCGGTCTTATAGAAGAAGTCTATCTCCCACTGACAGGTTACGAAAAAGAAGTTCGACTTTTGGTAGAGCTTACAGCAGAAGTAGTTCCCCTGCTAGGGGAAGCTTATACAGTAGGAGACGATCATATAGTAGAAGCTGTTCCCCTGCCAGAAGGAGAAAGTCATACAGCAGAAGTCGATCATTTGAAAGGAGGTCTCATAGCAGAAGCTCCTCCCCATACAGATCATACAATAGAAGTCCATTTCGTTATAGGAGACAGTCATATAGCAGAAGCCCATCTTATAATAGAAGACAGTCCCCTCGTGATAGAAGGAGATTTTACAGTAGGAGTCCCTCCTATAGAAGGGATGCTCGTAGAAGAAGTCATTCACCTTATGAGAGGAGAAGTCCCTATAGAAGATCCCGTAGTGCAAGTTTTGAGAAATCTCCCAGAAGAAGAAGTAAAGACCTCTCTCCACCCAGAAGAAGAAGAAATCTTGTTAGCCCTGAAGTATATGAGCCATATGAAGGTGAAAGGAAAACAAAAATGGACAGAGACAAAGAAAGAGAGGACAGGCAAAGAAAATCTGCAAGCCAAAGAGCTTCACTCAAAGACACGCCCGAGAAAGATAAACCAGAGAAAGACATGAAAAGAAAGAGTGAAAGTCCAAGAGAGACAGAGGAAGTAAAGAAAAAAGTTTTAACAAGATCAGCAGTCAGGATGTTACAAAGAGCAGCACCACACAAGCCAGTAAAAACAAAGATAGTTAGAGATCCAGACACAGGCCTTTGGAGAAGAGAGATTGTTAAAGTACAAGATAAACCAGGTGACTATTGGTGTTAGCTGCTTCTTGTAGTGGTATTACCTTCCTTTGTTGTGCTTTGTGTTTTATCTGCTAGGAGGAACACGAGGGATGTTGCATTTTTATACTCCACCACACAATAGTATTATTATGGTTTCACATTGGTCGTCCGGGTGTCCATCCGTCCGTCGTCCGTCCATCCGTCCGTTTTTCGTTTCCAGATGATAACTTGAGTAAACATCAATCGATTTTCACCAAAGGGTATCTGCATTGATATTGTGGAGATCTGGTTTGGGATTGCTAATGGGCAAATTTCGTCAATTTTTGATGGAGTTATCTGCCTGAGACATGCCCATATTTTCGTTTCCGGACTATAACTTGAGTAAATAACAAGGGATTTTCACCAGACTTGCTATATTTATTGACTTTAAGGAGATCTGGTTTGGGATTGCTAATGGGCAATTTTCCTCAAATTTTTACGGAGTTATCTGCCCGAGACACGCCCATATTTTCGTTTCCGGATGATAACCTGAGTAAATAACAAGGGATTTCCATCAAACTTGCTATATTCATTGACATTAAGGAGATCTGGTTTGGGATTGCTAATGGGCAAATTTCGTCAAATTTTACTGAGTTATCTGCCCGAGACACGCCCATATTTTTGTTTCCGGACGATAACTTTAGTAAATAACAAGGGATTTTAACCAAACTTGCTATATGTATTGACATTAAGGAGATCTGGTTTGGAAATGCTAATGGGCAAATTTTGTCAAATTTTTTAGGAGTTATCTGCCCAAGACACGCCCATATTTTCATTTCTGGATGATAACTTGAGTAAATAACAAGACCTTTTAACCAGACTGGCTATATGCATTGGTATTATCAAGATCTGGTTTAGGATTGTTATCTATCCATTGATATTATCAAGGTCTGGTTTAGGATTGTTATCTGTCCCTCCATCATTTTCTTTCCAGACATTTTCGCAATGATAACGTTAATACATAAACAAATAATTGCTATGGCAGGGTATTATGCTTGCAGTGCTTTTATTTTTCGTTTCTTATCATTAAGCAAGTGCAATGTATGTGTCTGGTTTCCTGACTGTCTGTTTATTTTTCTGTCAACAGTTGCAACCACCTTCGCATTCAAGTTTTTGTACTCTGCCACATGATAGTGGCATGTTATTATGATTTCACATTGGATGTTTGTGTGTCATCGTACATCTATCCATCTGTATTTAATTTCCGGATGATAACTTGAGTAAACCTCAACAGATTTTCTTCAAAATTAGTGTGTGCATTGATATTGAGGAGATCTGGTTTGGGATTGCTAATTGGCATATTTCATCAAATTTCGACAGAGTTATCTGCCCGAGACACATTTTTGGTTTCCGGACAATAACTTGCATAAATATCAAGGGATTTTAACCAAACTTGGTACATGAATTGATATTAAGGAGATCTGGTTTGGGATTGGTAATTGGAAAATTTTATCAATTTCTGACAGTTATCTGCCTGTGACACGATAATGGAGGGGTATTATTGTTTAAGGTAGTTTACAACTACAGTCATCTTTTTTGGCATACATATCTTCCTAAATAAAGGCGCAAACAGTGGAGCATCATTTGATCACATAGATAATCTAAGTCCATGAAAATAAAAGTCATTATTCCAACTTAGTCATGTTTACATTGAAAACACAACTTAACCAGCTTATTTTTGCAAGTTAAACAACTTATTTTAGAAAGCTATGTTAAGAAAATACAGTCAAATCTCAGTAATTTGAATTGTCAGGGACCACAAGATTTCCTTCGCATTACCATTGCTTCAAATGTTCAAAATCAGTAATTTTTGGAGATGTTGGGAATTTCACCTTTGGCAGCGTTGCTTGACCAGATTGGCATTTCATTGACATATTTATATAAAAGGTCTGTTTATAAGCACTAAAAGTGATGAGCAATGTTAATTCCAGTCTCATCTACCTTTATGCTTGACAGATCTATATCAAGCAGAAAAAGAACTTGCCATTTTATTTATACCTGTCAACAACAGTGAAAATGAAAATTAAATGTAAAACAAGTATAACTGTTTACTGACAAATTAATTTACCAATGCAAATATGACACAGTTGGTGAGGATCTCTAACTGACTGCAAAAGAACAGGGCCCAGTTGTTCAAAGCGTCGTTAGCTTAACGAGCTCGTTAAGGGTCATTTCGTTAACTATTTTAACGGATTCAATATACAATATTCCGATATTTTTTGCTGAAAAAATGTGAGTAGCTTTTGCACTGCAAAAGCTACTCACATTTTTTCAGCAAAAAATTTTGGCATATTTGCATATCACTCGATCTAAATTTTAACGAATCGTTAACTAACGACATCATTAGCTTTGAACAACTGGGCCCTGGCTGTTACAGATCTGAGAAGGGGACAATCACACTTTTTAGTAAATTCTGTGTCATATTTGCTATTTCTGCTTTTACTCTCCACAATTTTAAATTTTTGGAAAGACAGTCTATTTTCAGTTTTCAGAATCATTATTTTTGACATAACCGCTACACACTGAATACAGGTCTAATATATTTGCATGGTACAAGTAAACCTTCCATTTAACTTTATTAATGTTTCTAATTTCTGTCACTTAAACACATCAAACAAGCGTATCATTTTCAATGATGTGTATTAAAGATACATGTACCATTTACTCATTTAACCCTTAAAACGCCAAGAAAACCTGCATCTGAAAATGTCGTCTGGTTATGTCGTCTGCTGAATATTCTTGCAAACTTTTTAAACCTATTTTTGCATACAGGCAAACAGTGTGGATGCAGATCAGACTGCTCCTAGAGGAGCAGTCTGATCTGGGTCCACACAGCTTGCAAAAATGACTTTTAAAATCACAAGCAGATGACAAAGCAGATGACAATTTTTGTGATTGGCAGTTTAAGGGTTAAGAATGGTTACCTGTTCGAGCAAACAATTAATCTGGTATCAATTACTTCTTAACCTAAACCCATATGCCTGCAGTACTCTGGTGTGTAGCAATTGATGTCGCAACACTGGCGCCATGCAAAGAAACAAGATCATCATAGGTGACCTTGATGTGCAAACTTTGACTTCTAATTGAGTGGAGGGTTTTAATAAGAATTTCTTTGATTTAATAAAGTTCTCATGAATTTCCTTCGGGGACTTGCCATTCTTACAGAAGTACTTTATGACTGCTCCAATTTTGTCCATTTTCTCAGTTTAACACACCCTTCCCCTGTTTGTAGCGAATTCCTACTGAAATCAATAGCTTTGAATTTTGTTCTTTCTATCAAAGATTATCAACTGATTGGAATTTCATTTCAGTTTATTCATTCTAAGTATATATGGCTGAGAACTGTTTGATAGTACCTTGTTAATATGTATAAACCTGTTGATTTTGAATTATTCTGGATTAACAAGTATTCACAACATGTGAGAAATAAGAAAAAATATGACATTGATACCACTTGTTGTCTGAAACAAAGATATAGTCCATTAACCATAATATCTTATCATACTTTCATTTTAAAATTTGAAAGATCCCGTTTGTTTTAAAGCACCAATCACACAAGCAGCAGAAGACGGTTTGTTTTGTTTGTTTGTTTGTTGTTGTTTTTTGTTGTTTTTTTTTTCACATTTTTAGCTTTTTTTTGTTTGTTTTTTTTTCACATTTTTAGCTTACTTGAGCTGAAGGCTCAAGGTGAACCTTTGTGATCACTCATCCTCCGTATTCATCGTCTTCTGTCCATCCATCCGTCCACAACTTCTGTAAACAACATCTCCTCCTAAACCACTGAGCCAATTTTAACTAAATTTCACAGGATTGATCCTTGGGTGATACTGACTGAAAATTGTTCAAAGGTTCCGAATCTTTGCAGAATTGTAGTTGCCATGGCAATCAAAAGAATAAAAAAGAAAAATCTTCTTGTTACAAACCACTGGACCGATTATAATATATTTTTGCAGAAATGTTCATTTGGTGATCCTCTACCAAGATTGTTCAAGCAGTTATGATGCGTCAAAAAAACATGGCTGCCAGTGGCGGAGTTTATTGTCTCTATGTATTTATATAGAAAACTTTAAAAATCTTCTTGTCAGAAACCACTGGACCAATTTCAATATTACATGGCAGAAATGATCCCTTGGTGACCCTCTACCAAGATTGTTCAAGCCGTAGTGATTTGTCAAAAAACATGGCTGCTAGGGGGTAGGGCTAATTTTCCCTATATATCTATATAGAAAATTTAAAAAATCTTCTTGTCAGAAACCACTGGACTGATTTCAGTATAATTTGGCAGGAATATTCCTTTGGGGACTCTCTACCAAGATTGTTCAAGCTGCCATGATTTGTCAAAAAACATGGTTGCTAGAGGGCAGGGCTTATCTTTCCTATATATCTATATAGAAAACTTTAAAAATCTTCTCCTCAGAAACCACTGGACCAATTTTAGTATAATTTTGCAAGAATGTTCGTTTGGGGACCCTTACCAAGATTGTTCAAGCCGCCATGATTCGTCAAAAAGCATGGCCGCTAGAGGGGTGGGGCTTATTATTCCTATATATCTATATAGAAAACTTTAAAAATCTTCTTGTCAGAAACCGTTGGACCGATTTCAATATAACTTGACAGGAATGTTCCTTGGTGACCTTCTACCAAGATTGTTTAAGCTGTCATGATTCGTCAAAAAGATAGCCACTATGGGGCAGGGCTTATTTTCCCTATATATCTGTATAAAAAACTTTGAAAATCTTTTTGTCAGAAACCACATGACTGATTTCAATATAACTTGGCAGAAATGTTCCTTCATTACGCTCTGCCAAGATTTTTGATTCGTTAAAAACAATGCCAATAGAGGGCGGGGCTATAAAATTTATACAAAAATCTTAGAGCAGTGAGACTTGGCTGAAACTTCAATAGTAAGTATTCAATTTTTTTGCTCAGATGAGAGATATAGGACCATCATGGTCCTCTTACTACTTGTTTTTATTTTACAGAGAAATAAGGCATCTAAGTAAATATTAATGATGGATTAGCCCTGGTCTTGCTGAAACCAGATCTGCCCTGTCTTTGCAACAGTGTAAATCCATATCAGTTGGCTTCTGAAGAAGCCAACTGATCTGGATCTACACACTGTTTGTCATTAAGTATGTGGATTTTATCAACAACTAAGTTCAAGTAATCTGACTGGTTGAAAATTAGAAGTGGGCGTGGCATCTTAATTTATTCAGCATGGCAAGAGTTGATGATTACATACTGGTTTGATTACAAAATAAAAGTCTGGTAGAACAATCGATTGTAATTAAAGCCAGTGTGTACATTATGGACTGACATTAATATGTGTTATTTCCCCTACTTGAAGTTATGACAAAAATGAAATGGGCCACACTATGCGCGCAGTCTGATAGGGCCTTTTTCAGAAGCCAACTGATCTGGATCTACACTGTTTGCAAAGGCAGGGTATATCTGGGGTCAGCAGGACAAGGGTTGAGGTGTCCCACAAGGGTTTATACGGTAGTTATTTACAGAGGTATGGTCCCTGATAGACATTAAAAAATTGTTTTCTCATGCCATGACACGGATGTCGAGCATCTGATTCAAATGAAATTCAGATGATGGCTTGATATCCAGTAAAATAGTTTCTGTAAGGAAAGCAAATTTATGTGCTGTTTCTGACAGGAGTTATGGCCCTTTAATACTGACAGTTGTACTTTAGACAGGTTTCCAGTGGCAGAGTAACAATTTGTGCAGTGCTTTTATCAAGTACAGACAACTCTCTTTATCTGGACATTGCTTATCTTAATTAACTGCTTATCTTAAAGTGAAAATCTGGTCTCTGTTTTAACAACAGGTAACAAAATTTTGTGGAAAAGAGAATTTGACCGCAACTAACCCGACTATTACTATATCAAAGTCGGGTTAGTGGGGTATTGCTTTCTCATATGTTTCTGATGACTGAGACCATAAATGTCTGCCCACATGGCATGTTTTTCTCTAAGAGAATTTGACCCCCACTAACCCGACTCTTACTATATCAAAGTCGGGTTAGTGGGGTTTATTGCTTTCTCATATGTTTCTGATGACTGAGACCATAAAAGTCTGCCCAGTTGCCAATAAAATGATGCTCTGTTATGCAATTAGTTAAGTAATATTGATAAGACAGTTAACTAGAAACCTGTACACAAATTTTTTAAATATAAAATACATTGAAGAAGCTCAAAACCGATACCAAAGTCTACATCTGCATAAAAATTTAATCAAATTTCAAATTTTAAATGGTTTCCTATGTAAAAAAATAAAGATTTAAAGACTATATTTTGCAGTGCAGGGAACCAGTGTTATCAGAGAAAAGTAGTTCCCCAGGTAAATCTGGTAATACCACCTGTTGTGAACAGACTCATTAATGTAGGAGAGTTGAAGGCAGTAGCCATAAAACATCTGGTTGAATTATCAGTTGGGCATGAATTTTTTTGCCACTTTTTTTCTAAGAGAAAAGCTTGTCATGAGTTGCCAATAAAATGATGCTCTGTTATGCAATTAGTTAAATAATACTGATAAGACAGTTAACTAGAAACCTGCACACAAAATTCTTAAATATAAAACACAATGAAGAAACTCAAAACTGATACCAAAATCTACATCTGCATAAAAAATTAATCAAATTACAAATTTTAAATGGTTCCCTATGTTAAAAAATAAAGATTTTAAGACTATATTATGCAATGCAGGGAACCAGTGTTATCAGAGAAAAGTAGTTCCCCAGGTAAATCTGGTAATACCACCTGTTGTGAACAGACTCATTAGTGTAGGAGAGTTGAGGGCAGTAGCCATAAAACATCTGGTTGAATTCTCAGTTGAGCATGAATTTTTTTGCCACTTTTTTTCTAAGAGAAAAACTTGTCATGAGAAATTGTTTTGAAGGAGCATAATCTCTCTTTTCCACAATACAGTGGACTCTCGCTATCTCAACCTCGCTTATCTTGAATAACCACTTATCTCGAAGTGAAATTTTGGTCCCTGTTTTAACATGGAAATCTAAGAACAGGAAACAAAATATTGTGGAAAAGAAGAGAAAATTTCTCCTCTTTTTCACATTATTCTGTATATATATGTCTAACTTCAGGAGTCAAATTACATATTCATTTGTTAAATATGGTTGTTCAATTTATTGTTTCCTCACTCTCTCAACTCTGATATGTTGAGGTACGGATATCTTGAAGTGTTTCAGTGAGCCACTTGGAATTCGAGATAACGAGAGTCGACTATATTTTCAATATGTCTAACTTGAGGTGTCAAATTACATATTCATTTGTAAAATGTGGTTATTCAATTTATTTTTCCTGAATTCTGCAAATCTGATATTTTGAAGTGCGGATATCTCGAAGTTTTCAGAGAGTCCCTTGGACTTTTAGATAACCAGAGTTGACTTATTTCTAGGTCTAGTTTAAAACTGGGTCACTTGATGTCAAAAACTAGGTCACCAGGCCAAATCAAAGGAACACCTTGTTGACGCTCTAGAGGTCACATTTTTGAAGTGATCATCATGAGTCTTGCTCAAAATGTTTGTCTTGATGATTTCTAGATGATGTATATTTCATTGTGCAGTGACTTTCTTAAGTTTTTCTGTTTAGGTCAGTTTTTCAGTAATTATCGATCCTACAGAGTGATACTTGGTACTTGTGAAGTGTTTGTGTTTAGGTCAGTTTCTCAGCAACTATTGCTCTTACAGCCAGTGATACTTAGTACATGCATACATCTTAGCATGGCCTCTTGAGTGCAGTCATTCATATTTGACCTTGACCTCTATTTCACAGTCCATTAGACATGCTACATTGTCTGCCTTGATCAGTTCTAGGTCAAGTTCTCATAGTGCTATGATATATGATACTAATGTGAGTGTTACAGGGCCATGATGGCCCTCTTGTTTTATTTTTTTTCCAGACAGATGTTAATGAATTAATTGTAGTCAATTTGCATGAAATGTCAAACCATATTTTCCTGGAAAAATAAATACAATAATTCATAGCTCCAGATAGGAGGGATTATTATATCACCCTAAAAATAGACTTTCATTGACTGAGAGCGTTTTTCAGCCAAGTGAATATTTCTGATTTTCACCGGCTCAAGGGATTTTCCCATTGAATATGTGAAACTAGAATGTCATCTGAAATATGAAATTCTGTATCAGTTTGTTCATTGGTTATATAATAAAACAATTGTTGACTATTGAATCATTGAATATGATGTGATGTCCACTGGAGAATACATCTGTACCAATAGAGACCTCCGCTATCGCCTTGGTCAATTCTGTGTTGGTATTCTCAATTGGATATCACATCATGTTCAATGACTCAATAGTCAGAATAATTGTTTAATATCTGGTAAATATTTTTGTAATTTATTCAGGAGTTTACTTTTCTTATATCTCATGAAACAATATATTGTGGCACTCATTAGAAGCACCTTGTGGATGTGCTTCTAATGAGTACCCACAACATATGTTTCTGTGGAGAAATAAGAAAAAAAAAACATTCTTTTTTTGTTGAGAAAGAGTTCTACCTGGAACTATGGATATTATCATTTTGTCCCTTTCTGAAGTGAGTTTGCTGAGAAAGTGTTATGGGTTAAATAAATACAGTTGACTCGTTATCTCGACCCCTCTTATCTCGATCCTATCACTTATGTCGAACTGATTTCTAAGTCCCGATTATTTTCCCTATGTATTTATTGTATTTCAGCTTCGCGTATGTCGAACTACTTTTATGTCGACACTTCGGCTACCTCGTCCATCATTTTCAGTCCCTGAATATATTTTTCACAGGTTTAACTACCGCGTATCTCGAACTCGGACCATGACGAAGGAAAAAAAATGTAAGATGCGGCGCCGCCGGTCTATCGGTTAATGAAAATCATAAAAGGCCATTGATAAATAAATCAATAGTTTAATTTTCCCCATTGTCCAGGTAATTACAAACAGCACAAACAGTGTCTAAAATCCGTAATTATGAAATCACGTGCGTGTCGAGTCGGGTTTGACACGCGGCGCTCAACACCGTCTCGTGTCATTGATTTGTAAGATAAAAAAAAGCGGCTCAGAATAGTGTTATGGAAGATTAATCAACGAAGTTTCTTTAATTTATTGTTTAGATATGCTCTTCACTATTGAGTACTGTCCGTCTGAATGATATAGTGTCTTCAAGAAAAGTCAGTGCGCGACAGGTTCCGACTCAGATCAGCCTGTAGTGATCAGGCTAGCTCAGTCTGAATCTTCGCTTGTTACTCTTTGGTCAGGCGGTGCTCTTTGGTAAGCCCAAATAAGGCTCGTGCGTATAATGGAAAATTCGTGGGCGTGCAGGCTGATCCGAGTCTTTGACAGTCGCACAGTCTTTTAATAGGAGTTGTCGTGCACGGCCTCAAATAGACGAATTACACGTGGGTACCGATGTTAACCCTTCCGACCCTGTAGACTGGTAAGGATACCCGCACAAATAGTGAAGGTCCAGATGAGACGGTTCATGACGAGCTTTCTCTGCAGGATCTACAGTTTGCCGCGCTGAGATGGTTCGTTTATGCCAGGGAGATAATCCAAACTAGCTTACAGCTGCCGCTTAACATTGTAAGCGTTTTATGCAAAAGCGGAAACCAGTCAACTCTTTATCGAGTCGTCTATGCGAAGGGAGCTAATCCAAACCAGTTCATAACGTATAGATAACGCAACCCGGAAGCCAGTAGTTTATTTATAGCTCATATGGAAATCCAAATTTGCAGGAGTATTAAAAGACAACAAGAGAAGTTTGAAATTTATTATTAACATTTATTGATGATATTATTCCAAGAGAACCATTGCATCTCCTAAAACAAAGAGTAACAATGCAAACTGAAGTACGCGTAAATTATTTAAATTGCCATATACATGTGCCTTCCAAGCACGTTTGGCGAACAGAGAGGCGAACAGTCGTCATACCTATGACGTCACAATTTGGTTGTCTCGAACTACTGATAACTCGAACATTTTTATCAGGTCCCGTGAAGTTCGAGATAACGAGAGTCGACTGTACATGAGTGAAAATAACAAACATCAGAACTAAATGGTACTGTTGATGTTATCAAAGGAAGTATATGTCTTGGATAGTTATCTCAATATATATATATATCTCTTGTAGATGGTGATGTGGTGATGGAAGATGAAGACGGACGTACTTCACCCACTTTTAGTCCTCGGTAAGCATAGAAGACAAACTAGTACATATAATGCAACTTCCCTGCAATAGCCCCCTTGAGAACAAATAAAACAGTTTTTTTTTATAGTGAGATGGCTGTTTTAGTATGCAGTTAAAGTACTCTTTAGGGGTCGGCCTCCTTGGCTCATTCGGATGCACATCCAACTTGTGATCAGGAGGTTGCTGGTTCAATGCCCGCCGGGTCTGGCAACTTTTTTTCATGCAGATTGATCATGTAATATCTTTGATGGTTAATCACTCCCTTCTGCTGAGTCAAGAAGCAGTTTCTGGCAAAGAATGCATAAGTTCTGGCTAACTGCTTAGACGTCTAAGCCTGCCCAAAAAGTGTGGTTAAGTAATCTGACCAACTCGACATTACCTTAATAGTGTCGCGATTAAACTCTAAACCAGCCAACCGTACACTTTTGGGTTTCAGAGAAGTGGCTGTTTTATAGGAAGGTGGCTGTTGAGAGAGAGGTTTAATATATAGTATAACTACACCTTGAAGTATCAGAAAAATTGCTGTTTTATAGAAATGTGGCTGCTCTTGGGAGGTGACTGTAAGTGGAGGTTTTTTTTTTTTTATATCACTATCCAGACGAAAACTACCATATTTACGCTAAGTATTGAGACACCTTATCTACTTACCATACTTGTCCTAAACTTTGAAATTGTCCATTCTACAACCTCTTGATGTGTCTAAAATATTGCAGTGTGTATGGCAAACAGTGTATACCCAGATAAGATGCTGCATTCTGCAGCATCTGATCTGGGTATACACTGTTTGCAAAGGCCTACAGTGTATCTGTTCCAATACTTAGGGTTATTATGGTATCTCTCACACAAAAGCAGTGTGAATATCCACTGGAATTGTCTCACTGAGAGATTTCAGTGAGAACCAACATACAGTTTTGAGGAGGAATAAGAAAAATTGAAATACTTTTTTTTTGAATAGCTCCATATAAGGTACTTTTTACCTTAAATTTTTCTCATTATACACCCCCTCCCCCTCCCCCTCCACCTCCCTGAAAGCATAGCAGTTCCCCTTAATTAGAACTTGATTTTTGTCGCACCTGCTTTAGCATGGGAGACTTAGGCATGCAAGTTTCCATCTGTTTGTCCACCTGTTTGTCCTTTTGTCATTTTGTCCATACATCAACATTTACCCTGGGTATCTTGTGAGCGCAACACCTCTTACAGTTTTGTACCGATTGTTTTGAAACTTTGCTTGTTTTTTTCTTCATGGTATGAGGATATGCATGTGGTTTGGATATAATTGTAAGATCATTTTTTGTCACTTTTTCCACATTGTGGACTTAGTCATTTTTCACCCACAATGTCTAGACAGTGGGTACCTCTTGTGAGCACAACTCCTCTTAGAGTTTTGTACCGATTGTTTTGAAACTTTGCTTGTGTTTTCTTCATGGTATGAGGATGTACATGTGGTTTGGATATAATTGTTAGATCATTTTTAGTTCACCTGAGCAAAGCTCAGGGTGAGCTTTTGTGATCACCCTCTGTCTGTCATCTGTCGCCGTCCATCATCCGTCGCCAACAATTAGTTTGTTAACACTCTGGAGGTCACAGTTTTTTTACCCAATCTTGATAAAACTTGCTCAGAGTTTTTGCCCCTATGAAATCTAGGTCAAATTTGAAACTGGGTCACTTTGGGTCAAAAAACTAGGTCACCAGGTCAAATCAAAGAAAAAAATTGCTAACACCCTAGAGGTCACATTTTTATGGAAATCACCATGAATCTTGTTCAAAATATTTGTCTTGATGATTTCTAGGTCAAGTTTAAAACTGGGTAACTTTGGGTCAAAAACTAGGTCAGTAGGCCAAATTAAAGGAAAACCTTGTTAACACTCCAGAGGTAACAATTTTGAAGTAATTTTGCTCAGAATGTTTTGTCTTGATGATTTCTAGGTCAAGTTTGAATCTGGGTCACTTGGGATCAAAAACAAGGTCACCGGGCCAAATCAGAGGAAAACTGTTACTACTCTAGCTGTCACATTTTTTAAGCAATCATCATGAATCTCGCTCAAAATGTTTGTCTTAATGATTTCTAGGTCACTTTCGAAACTGGGTCACTTGGGGTAAAAAACTAGGTCACCTGGCCAAATCAGCAAAAAACCTTGTTAACACTCTAGCGGTCACATTTTTGAAGCAATCATCATGAATCTTGCTCAAAATGTTTGTCTTGATGATTTCTAGGTCAAGTTTGAAACTGGGTTACTTGGGGTCAAAAACTAGGTCACCAGGACAAATCAGAGGAAATCATTGTACATACTCCAGAGGTCACATTTTTTTAAATAATCTTCATGAATATTGCTCTAAACATCATGAATATTGCTCAAAATGTTCTTCTTGATTATTTCTAGGTCTGGTTCAAAACTGGTTCACTTGGAGTCAGAAACTAGGTCACCAGGCCAAATCAAAGGAAAACCTTGTTGATACTCCAGAGGTCACATTTTTGAAGTGATTATCATGAATATTGCTCAATATGTTTGTCTTGATGATTGCTAGGTGAAGTTTGGAACTATGTCATTTATGGCGTATATATTACAGTCCAGTGACTTTCTTAACCCTTGTCCTGCTGAATAAATTAAGAAGCCACACCCATTTCTAATTTTCAGCCAATCAGATTACTTGATCAAGGTTGTTGATATAGATTCACATACTTAATGGCAAACAGTGCAGATCCAGTTCAGTTGGCTTCTTCAGAAGCCAACTGATCTGGATCTACACTGTTTGCAAAGGTAGGGTATATCCGGGCTCAGCAGGACAAGGGTTAAGTTTTTCTGTTTAGGTCAGTTTCTCAGTAACTGTTGGTCCTACAGAATGATATTTGGCACTTGTGAAGTGTTTGTGTTTAGGTCAGTTTCTCAGTAACTATTGCTCCTACATCCAGTGATACTTGGCACATGCATACATCTTAGCATGGCCTCTTAAATGCAGTTGTCCATATTTGACCTTGACCTCTATTTCACAGTCCATTAGATATGCTACATTGTCTTACTTGTTAATATAATCATCAGAATGTTTGCCTTGATCAGTTCTAGGTCAGGTTCTCCAAATGCTATGATACTCAGGTGAGCGTTAGAGGGCCATCATGGCCCTCTTGTTTATTACTTTTTCCACATTGTGGACAGTCATTTTTCACCCTTAATATATATAGACAACAGGTTCCTCTTGAGAGTGCAACTCCTCTTACAGTTTTGTACCGATCATTTTGAAACTTTGCATGTGTTTTTTTTCATAGTATGAGGATGTACAGGTGGTTTGGATATAATTGTTGGTTTATTTTTTGTCACTTTTTATACGCCTGTTTGAAAAACGGGATGTATTATGTTACGGGGTATGGCGTCCGTCCGTCTGTCCGTCCGTAAACTTTTTCTTTTCTGGCTAACTCCTCCTACAGTTTACATCTGATCAAGCTGAAACTTGGTATAAAGTTAGACCATGATGTGGCGCAGCGCATATTGTTTCGAGGTTACAGTCCACCAAATGTTTGCAGAGTTATGCCCCCTAGAAAATTTCTGTAAACTTTTCATTCCCGGTTGACTCCTCCTACAATCCGATCAAGCTGAAACTGCATATATAGTTAGACCATGATGTGGAGCAGCGCATATTGTTTTGAGGTTACAGTCCACCAAATATTAGCAGAGTTACGCCCCTTTGAAAATATCAGTAGACTTTTCATTTCCGGCTAACTCCTCCTACAGTTTACATCCGATCAAGCTGAAACTTGGTTTAATAGTTAGACCATGATGTGGCACAGCACATTTTGTTTTGAGGTTACAGTCCACCAAATGTTTGCAGAGTTATGCCCCTTAGAAAATTTCTGTAAATTTTTAATTTCCGGTTAACTCCTCCTACATTTTACATCCGATCAAGCTGAAACTTCATATATAGTTAAACCGTGATGTGGAGCAGCGCATATTGTTTTGAGGTTACAGTCCACCAAATATTAGCAGAGTTATGCCCCTTTGAAAATTTCGGTAGACTTCGTTTCCAGCTTACTCCTCCTACAGTTTACATCCGATCAAGCTGAAACTTGATTTGTAGTTAGACCATGATGTGGAGCAGCGCATATTATTTCAAGGTTACAGTCTATTAGCAGAGTTATACCCCTTTGAAAATTTCTATTAATTTTTCATTTCTGGCTAAATCCTCCTACAGTTTACATCCAATCAAGCTGAAACTTCATGTGCAGTTAGAACATGATGTGGAGCAGAGCATATTATTTCGAGGTTACAGTCCACCAAATATTAGCAGAGTTATGCCCCTTTGAAAATTTCAGTAAACTTTTCATTTCTGGCTAAATCCTCCTACAGTTTTCATCCTATCAAGCTGAAACTTGATTTGTAGTTAGACCATGATGTGGAGCAGGGCATATTATTTCAAGGTTACAGTCCACCAAGTATTATCAGAGTTAAACCCCTTGAAAATTTCTATTAATTTTTTTGTTTTCAGCTAAATCCTCCTACAGTTTGCATCTGATCAAGCTGAAACTTCATAAATAGTTACACGATGATGTGGAGCAGCACATATTATTTCGAGGTTACAGTGCACCAAATATTTGCAGATTTGTCCCCCTTTGAAAGTTTTTGTAAACTTTTCGCAGCATGTTGTTTAGAGGTAATAGTGTGCAAATTTTATTATATAATAGGTATATTTTTTGCAAATAACTAAAGTTTTGGTCATATGGTCAAGATATTGATTTTTTTTTAACATATTTTTTTGTTACACTTGCAAGGAAAGGTTGTCATTATTAAATCTTTATAAACAAATAATTCTTTTTGAATTTTTTTTTTTTTTTTTAATACTCTTCTGATTTGGCTCCCTTGAAGAACAAAAATAAAATCAGTATTAAATTAAAGGTTTACAAAAAAAATTCTTGCAGCATTTTTTTTTTTTTTTTTTTTTTTTGGTTGTTTATTTTTGTTTTGTTATTGTTTGGTCCGATATTGAAGTATAGGAAAAGCATTCAGCTCATATGAGCTTATAATATAGCCGTGCTTCTGTGGTGTGTCCTCCGTCAGAAAGCACTTCTCCCTAGAAGCAGCAAACTTCTCCTTATTTTCCCAGGAGGGAGAAGTCACTTCTCCCTTAATTTCTGGGCCAGCTTGGACCCTTAGGTTACAGTTCACTAAATATCAGCAGAGATATGCCCCAATGAAATTTTTTTAATTTTTTTTTTTGTAATTCCACTTACAGTCTATATCCGGAGCACTGAATTATGCAGGAGCCAGTTTATGTGCTACATCTTATTACTTGGACACACTGGGTACCCCTTGTGAGCGCAACTACTCTTACAATTTTGTACTGATCGTTTTGAAACTTTGCTTTTTTTTTCATGATATGAGGATGAGCATGTGGTTTTGATATAATTGTTGGATCATTTTTTGTCACTTTTTCCACATTGTGGACTTAGTCATTTTTCACCCACTATATATAGACAGTGGGTAACTCTTGTGAGTGCAACTCCTCTTACAGTTTTGTTTTGAAACTTTGCATGTGTTTACTTCATGGTATGAGGATGTGCAGGTGGTTTGGATACAGACCTGTTGTAATTGTAATCAGTAATCATGATTACATGTAATCAATTACAAGTTTTGAGTAATCAAGATGTAATCTGTAATCATTGATTTTTATGATTACAAGTAATTGTAATTGTAATCGAATACATTGCAAAACAGCCTGTAATCATGATTACTTTGACGATTACAATACGATTACAATATGGATATTCAAATAAAATAAGTCAGAAGGAATAGAATCGAAAAAAAAATCATTTCTGGTATGACAACTTGACAAGAAACAAGAATATTGGAGATAATTATTTTGATTTGTATACATTTAATGACTTAATGACTCTGTATTGGTTTGTTTAAAACAATCAATACATCTTTGAGATAAAAGAAAATTTAAAAAATACATCTTCGAGATCAAAGGAAATTCAAGTTTCACACATGGATTAGCTGATATGGATTAGCAAATAATCAAAGTTATTAAATTGGCAAACATTTAAATACTTAAAGTAGTTTTATTTGAAGCTGCTGTACATGCTAATTAGTTTCTAGACATGTGTGAAAAGCAGATTGTATATATGTAGGTTGTTAAATTTACCAGAGCCTTCACTGTCACCATACATCTATATGGAAAATGAAAATTTTAGTGTTTTTACAGTAACTTACTGACTTGTATAATTTCATGTTTATTATGTGCATGCTGTCAACAATGTCTCTCATGTCAGATGACCTACAGTAAAAGTTATATACATTTGGACAATTGTTAAGTGGCTAAAGTTGACCTGTCATAATTTATAGTTGGAGTGTGGTCTTGTCATATATTTCTGCATCTAAACAATGACATTTGAATTTGAAAGGATGTAGACCCTGATGTACTTTTCTTCATTGTTTGCATAGGCCTATTTATCAAGTATCCAAATACTTGAATTATTTATGGCATTTACTAAAACTGGCCCAATTATATCCTTCTGTAAAGTACCTGTGTTAAGTTTTGACAAATTGCCTGAGGACATTGACAGGTTTTCTGCTGGTTCTTTCATACAGGCAAAGGACCAAATAAGAGGAGTAAATTAGTGATAATTCAGGGATAGTTTTTCTTATCTCTTAATGAAAACATATGTTGTGGGTACTCATTTGAACCATCTTGATAAGGCAGTTCAAATGAGTACCCACAACATATATTTTCAAAGAAAGATAGGAAAATTACCCTTCAGTTATCAGCAATTTACTCCTCTTATCTGGTCTACTGACAGGTAAAGCAATGTCCTAGCAAAACTTATTCACTGCAAATTTAAAACTGTACAGCCCTGGGCCAAAGTTGTTTTTTTTGTCCCCACCCCCCACCCAATCCCCCCTCCGATCAACCACCACACTACATTTTTTTAGATAGAGAAGGGATTGTTCTTTCCTTTGTTCCATGGAGCTTAATAATGCTGCTTATGCAAATTAAACTTATTTATAACAGATGAAAACCTGATTTAATTCCATTGTTGTTTTCATTTTTATATATCAGTGCTTAAGATGAACAGCCTGACAGAATTATATTGCACCCCAGGGAGTACAACAAAAGCCAGGCACTATAAATCTTTGAACCAGCTCATGGTACCAAGAAGAAGAGTAAAAAATAACCATACGTCATAGAAAATGTATGGCAAATGGAATATCATAAAAAATTAATATATGGTATAAAGAATATGAATAACATCTTGTCAGAAGATATAGCATGCCATGCATGAAGCTTTGAAAGAACAATAAAACAGAATATTAATTTAAACTAGAATTTTTTTAAACACAGAACAGAAAAGTAATTGTAATCGTAATCAATTACATTGCAATGTAATTGTAATTGTAATTGATTATATTCAGGAAAGATGTAATTGTAATTGTAATCTGTAATCATGAAATTACAAAGTAATTGTAATTGTAATCAAATACATTTGTATGTAATCGGTAACAGGTCTGTTTGGATATAATTTTTAGCTCATTTTTTGGCACTTTTTTCACATTGTGAACATAGTCATTTTTTACCCTCAATATATAGACATAGGGTACCTCGTGAGCACAACTCCTCATCCAATTTTATACCAATCTTTTTTTAAACCTTGCACATGTTTTTTCCAAAGTCTGAAGATGTGCATGTGCTTTTGAAATAATCCTTGCATTCATTTTTGTAACTTTTTAACACTTTGTGAACTTTAACATTTTCTTACCTCAGATGTATAGACAGTGGGTACCTTGTGATTGCAACTCCTCATACAATTTTATATTGGTCTTTTTGAAACTTTGCTCGTTTTTTCTCTAGGGTCTGCAGATGTGTATGTGGTTTGAATATAATTTTAAGTTTATTTTTTTCACTTTTTTCACATTGTTTTTCATCATTTTCTTACCTCAAATTTTAAGAAAGTGTATAGACAGTTAGTGGGTACCTTTTGAGCACAGCTTCTCATGACTCATATAAGAGTATGAGAGTATGCATGCACTTCTGATGAAATTCCTATATTATTAGTTTCTTCTACCTGAAATAAACATTACTCTTTTTTTTTTTTGTGGGGTGGGGAGGGGGTGTGGGGGGGGGGGGGGCAACATCAACTTCACCAAAGTTTGATCTATAGTCTTTTGTTAGATACCAGGGCCCAATTGTTCAAAGCTAACAACATCGTTAGTTAACGATTTGTTAAAATTTACATCGAGTGATACGCAAATATGCTGAAATTTTTTGCTGAAAAAATGTGAGTAGTTTTTGCATTGCAAAAGCTACTCACATTTTTTCAGCAAAAAATATCAGAACATTGTATATTGAATCTGCTAAAACAGTTAATGAAATGACCTTTAACGAGCTCGTTAAGATAACAACGCTTTGAACAACTGGGCCCAGAATGGGCTCACTGATCCCTAGGAAAATAAAAACAAAAACTGCACTGTTGTTAAGTTTGGAAACTTTTTACAGCCACCACAGACTCTGATTAGACTGCACCTTAGGAGCAGACTGATCTGGGTCTGTACTGTTGCACTGGTAAATGAATCAAAGTATTTAGGAGAATCACAGTACAGTATTTACCCTAAGTATTGGGACACCTTACCTCCTTACTATACTTTTTCTAACCTTTAACCTTTAAATTGCCAATCCCAACAATTGTTGTCTGCTTTGTCATCTGCTTGTGATTTTAAAAGTCATTTCTGCAAACAGTGTGGACCCAGATCAGATGGCTCCTTTAGGAGCTGTCTAGTCTGGGTCCACACTGTTTGCCTATATGCAAAAATAGGTTTGAAAAGTTTGCAAGAATATTCAGCAGACAACATAAACAGACGACATTTTCAGATGTAGGTTTTCTTGGCATTTTAAGGGTTATAAAAGACTATTTTACTACCTGTTGATGTGTCTAAAATAGTGCTGGATGAGTGGCAAACAATGTAGACCCTGATCAGATGCTGTGGTCTACTGTGTCTGATCTGGGTCTACACTGTTTGCTAAGCCTGCCTGTCCCAATATTTAGGAAAATTACAGTATGTTCTTTATTTTATAGGGACTATAATGTATCTGAACTGTGTCATATTCTAGACCGCCACATAACATCTGTGAACAGAGCCAGGCTGTGGGATATGGTTAAGGTATGTAGCTTTGCTTCCAGCAGAAAATATGGATTGGAAATGATATCAAAATAATCAGCAACCATAAAAGTCTTAAAATTTTTGCCTTGTCTTTTTCCCTGAATTTTATCAAACCATGCCACAAAATAGTAGTGGGGTTTTGTGCTTTTAGGCATTCCGGCCAACCATCTGTCTGTCTGTCATAGGGACATACATATGAAAGTATTTTATTATCATGCTATAATTTTTGTTCTGTTTCTTGGATTCCATTGAAGTATTTTGTGTGCATTAATATTGGAAAGATTACTTATGGGATTATGGACAGACTTAGGTACTTATTGATAGAATTAATGGCCTAAATAACTATTAAAAATTGGTTTTCATGACATAACTTGAATGTTTTTCATTTGCGTCAAATGAAATTCATGTGATGGCTTAATGATCAGGGCCCAGTTGTTCAAAGCGTCATTAGCTTAATGAACTCATTAAGGGTCATTTTGTTAACTGTTTTAGCAGATTCAATACATAATATTCTGATATTTTTTGCTGAAAAAATGTGAGTAGCTTTTGCACTGCAAAAGCTACTCACATTTTTTCAGCAAAAAATTTCAGCATATTTGCGAATTACTCGATGTAAATTTTAACAAATCGTTAACTAACGACATCGTTAGTTTTGAACAACTGGGCCCTGTAAATTCAGGGTGCTGTAGTCCATAGTCAGTAGCATATCTGACTGTAGATCCAGTGATCACAATTGCAAAGCCCAGCTCAGCCACAGAACTTTCATGGAGATTGATCATAAAATATTTATGGTCATTCTCCCCCTTCCGCTGATTTGGGAAAGACAGTCATTGTTGTCAGTTACTGGCAAAAGTTTATGCACAAAATTATAGTTAACCTCCAAGAGGATTTAACCTGTCCAGGAAAAGTGTGAGTAGGTTTACTGGCAGGCTTGACATGACCATAACAGTGTTGAATAAGCTGTAAAACTCCAAATGAAAAAAAATGACCAGTAAATACAGGTTCAAAATGAAAATAGCATTGATTCCTTACGTTTTTAGCTCGCCTGTACGAAGTACAAGGAGAGCTATTGTAGTCACCCCGGTCGTCCACGTTTGCGTTTGCGTTTGCGTTTGCGTTTGCGTTCCCGTTCCCGTCACACTGTGTTAAAGTTTTTCAAATGCTTATATCTCAACAGTCACTCCTTACAGAGGCATCAAATTTGGAACTTAGGTACCTTGGAGGGTCTTCTGAGATTCCAAGAGAATAAACCCCTGGGTTCATGCCCCTGGGTGGGGCTAGGGGTCAGAATCTAGAACACCTTTGTAATATTGTGTTAAAGTTTTTCAAATTCTTATATCTTGACTTTCACTCCTCATAGAGCATTCATATTTAGAATTTGGGTACCTGGACGAGTCTTCTGAGATTCCAAAAGAACATACCCCTGGGTTCATACCTCAGGGTGGGCCTTGGGGTGGGGCTAGGGGTCAAAATCTAGGACACATTTGTAAAATCTTATATGCCTACAGGTTATAGACACAACTGGTTATACATCAGCTAACTATGTGACATCAGTTTAAGTGTAAGAGAGTGAAGGTCATGGTGACCTACATTTTACGGTCAAGGTCACCTAGATTTCACGGTCCAGTGATTTTGCCTTATATCTTGAATACTATTTGTTGGATAAATGTCACACCTGGGATATTACTTCCATGTGACCCAATGAATGACCACTTACTATATCTAGGTCATTGTGACCTATATTTCATGGTTCAGTGATTTTGCCCTATATCTTGAATACTTTTTGTTGGTTAAATGTCACACCTGGGATATTACTTCCATGTGACCCAATGAATGACCACTTACTATATCTAGGTCATTGTGACCTATATTTCATGGTTCAGTGATTTTGCCTTATATCTTGAATACTATTTGTTGGATAAATGTCACACCTGGGATATTAGTTCCATGTGACCCAATGAATGACCACTTACTATATCTAGGTCATTGTGACCTATATTTCATGGTTCAGTGATTTTGCCTTATATCTTGAAAACTATTTGTTGGATAAATGTCACACCTGGGATATTAGTTCCATGCAGGGCTCGAGAAACTGAAGAATCCAAATCGGTCCAGCATATTTTCGCCCCAAAAACGGAAATTGCCGAACCGATTTTCGGTAATTTCCGTAACGGTCGTTTGTTTCCATTCGGTATTATTTTTCAGTTTCAAAATACAGGGTGCTAGTTCGTTATTAGCACAACGACTGACATACCAATATTGCTTCAACACTTGTTCAATTAATATTAACATCGGTATCTCGATTATAAACAGCAATTTTGCTCCCACCGTTCAGACACGCCATATTTCATCTACTTTCATTTTCCCAATATCCGGGTCACTCAGTTACTGAAGAGTACTAAAGGGAAACAATCGGCGATCAAAAGCTATATTCGCGTTGTGCTGCGTTGGCCACTACATTTATGAGCCAGCGCATAACAAAACCTACAGAAGGCATTAGCGCAAACTGATCAGACTCTTCGCTGGTCGCATCTACCTATGATATATAAAAAGAGTCATTGAGGATGGGTGCGCATGTGCGCAGGTGGATTTGAGTAACTGCTGGGCGCACCAGTTTTATTGTAGGTTTTGTCGTGTGCAGGCTCATTAAAGACTTAAAATAGTAGTGTTTCGCCCCTGCGCCAGTCCGGTTTTGTTCTACACTTTTAGTCAGTCCGCCATCTGACTGAACCGGGTTGCCAGTCCGGTTTTTATCATGGTTTGTCTTTTGCAACATAGACAAAATGCTACGCTGTGCCATTTCTAAACTAGAAAAGGCGACCTTAAACGATTTAACTAGCATTAAATACTTTCGACTATAACAGGTACTCTATTATGAGCAAAACCGATTTTAACACCTTTCTTTGTATCAGACAATTAAAACAAACTTTACCTTAACTGCCTTTAATGAAATCGTTGGATCTCGGATAATTGGCAATTAAAGATAGACCAATTAGCAACAGAATAAAACATACTTGAATGCGTGATTAAGCAGGTGTACACATCCAACTGTATTACCTGACACTTGCTTTTCACACTTCAATCATATTGCAAATTACCTTTACATATCAAAAACACCGATATGCTGTCGCCTTACGCTTCACTTGATTACATAATTTTTATAAGCGGATCAAATTTCGCTGCGATAAGATAATAGAACCGCCTGTGTGGACAAATCTGATTCACCTATTTCAATAATGAGCCGGTCCAATAACTGGCCCTCGAGGTATTTTATGAATACACGCTTGGATTATCTGTGGGAAAAGGTCAGTTTGTTTACACAATTTAGCGACTTGGCGAAAATTTTCGAACCGATTTTTTTCAAAATATCGTTAAAAACTGGACCGATTTTTGATCATCCTCTGTTAGTCAAAATCGGTTCAGAAATACGAAAATCGGTTCAGAACCGAAAAACCGACATTTTCTCGAGCCCTGGTTCCATGTGACCCAATGAATGACCACTTACTATATCTAGGTCATTGTGACCTATATTTCATGGTTCAGTGATTTTGCCTTATATCTTGAATACTATTTGTTGGATAAATGTCACACCTGGGATATTAGTTCCATGTGACCCAATGAATGACCACTTACTATATCTAGGTCATTGTGACCTATATTTCATGGTTCAGTGATTTTGCCTTATAGCTTGAATACTATTTGTTGGATAAATATCACACCTGGGATATTAGTTCCTTGTGACCCGATTATTGACGTCAAAATATATCTCTGTTGGTGTGACCTATATTTCATGGTTCAGTGATTTTGCCTTATATCTTGAATACTATTTGTTGGATAAATGTCACACCTGGGATATTAGTTCCATGTGACCCAATGAATGACCACTTACTATATCTAGGTCATTGTGACCTATATTTCATGGTTCAGTGATTTTGCCTTATATCTTGAATACTATTTGTTGGATAAATGTCACACCTGGGATATTAGTTCCTTGTGACCTGATTATTGACGTCAAAATATATCTCTGTTGGTGTGACCTATATTTCATGGTTCAGTGATTTTGCCTTATATCTTGAATACTATTTGTTGGATAAGTGTCACACCTGGGATATTAGTTCCTTATGACCCGATTATTGACGTCAAAATATATCTCTGTTGGTGTGACCTATATTTCATGGTTCAGTGATTTTGCCTTATATCTTGAATACTATTCGTTGGATAAATGTCACACCTGGGATATTACTTCCATGTGACCCAATGAATGACCACTTACTATATCTAGGTCATTGTGACCTATATTTCATGGTTCAGTGATTTTGCCTTATATCTTGAATACTATTTGTTGGATAAATGTCACACCTGGGATATTAGTTCCTTGTGACCCGATTATTGACGTCAAAATATATCTCTGTTGGTGTGACCTATATTTCATGGTTCAGTGATTTTGCCTTATATCTTGAATATTTGTTGGATAAATGTCACACCTGGGATATTAGTTCCATGTGACCCAATGAATGACCACTTACTATATCTAGGTCATTGTGACCTATATTTCATGCTTCAGTGATTTTGCCTTTTATTTTTATTACTATTTCATGGAGAATTGTCATACCTGGATTATTATATCTAAGTGACAAAATGATTTACATACAAATACATCTAGGTCAGTGTGACCTATATTATATGGCTTAATGATAAAAATGTTACAATATAAAATGTACCCAGCAGGCGAGCTCGCTGTCCTCCGACAGCTCTTGTTAAAAAGGTTAAGTCACTGATAAATATTACAATTTGTTACCATAACTTAACTTGACTGTTTATCATACGCAGTTCAAACAAAATTCATGCCAAAAGAACCATTACAAAAACATGCCTGTTCAAATATATTGAAAATTTTACAACCGAAAAAAGGAAAAATTTCATATAAAAATTCTGATATTTTTCAAATTTCTGCTCAAAAACATAAATTAAGGGTACTCGTTAGAACCGCCTCGTTGAGGCAGTTCTAATGAGTACCCACAATCTATGGTTTTGAGCAGAAATAAGAAAAATAATGTATACCCCTGTAAACCCCAGTTTTCCTGTATAAAATGGGGTTGGAGGGGGTCAACATTATAATTATAAGTGTGTTTTTGTGATTATTACCCACCAATGACACCAAGAAGGTGAGAAAACAAATTGCGTCACGAAAACATGCCTGTATAATGTTGACCCCCTTAAACCCCCCTTTTATATAGTAAAACTGGGGTTTATAGGGGTATACATTATTTTTCTTATTTCTGCTCAAAAACATAAATTGTGGGTACTCGTTAGAAATGCTTGCCGAGGTGGTTCTAACAAGTACCCACAATCTATATTTTGAGCAGAAATATGAAAAATATCAGAATTTTTTATCTGAAAATTTTCATTTTTTGGTGGTAAAATTTTCAGTATATTTGAATAGGTTTGTTTTCGTAATGGTAAGGAAACAATGTACATGAAATGTCCTAGCCTATTTTCTGGGAAATATCATCAATTTATCATCAGCTGAATTAGGCCACAGATTGGTAAAAGTTAAATTGTTTTCTAGGATGATCCAGCAGTGATGCCAGGTTCACTGAAGTTACAGTACTGGGAGCTTACTGATGAACTGTGCCAGCTTCTTGGAGTCTCCAGGGCAAAACTTCTAGACATTCTTGTTAGACAGGGTGTTAACTCACTTGGTAAGTTCACTTTAACCCTTCCACCCATCAAGTTTCTGGTATGGACTCTTCCATCTATGAATTTGGACACATCTATTGTTGCAGATAGTGTTTCAGTCAAAAATCAGTAACAGAATGGCAAACAGTTTAGATCCTGATGAGAGGGCTACAAGCAGTCTCATCTGGATCAGCACTGTTTGCAAAGGTGTCAGGGATGCATGGTAAAACTTCATGCTTAGCATGCTGAGTACCAATTTTAGCAGACAACACTATGGAATATTTTTATCTCATCTGGGCCTTTAATCCATCCATCGTCTGTCATCCACACCCTTCAAACATCTTCTCCTCAAAAACCACTGGGCCAATCAAAGCCAAATTTCATATAGAGCCTCAGTGGGTAGGGGGAACGAAAGTTTGGTTGCAGTATCTGGGTGACCAAGATGGCCGCTAAGCCCGTATAGGGTAAAAACCCTTTAAAAATCTTCTTCTCCTGAACCAAAAGGCCAGTGGCCCTGGGGCTTAGTATGCATCATTGGGGACATGGGCCCAATGAAGTTTGAAAAAATGATGACTTTTGGTTGACCTTGACCTTCTTGTACGGAAAGGTCAAATTTTGTTACATAGACTCTATAGGCAAACTTTTAAAAAACTTCTTATCTGAAACTAGAAGGCCCAAGTCTTTGATATTTGGTATGTAGCTTTATCTTGTGAACCTTTATGAATTTGTCCACATTATAGCCCTGGGGTAAAAAATGGCCCTGCCCCAGGGGTCACTTGTTTTACACAGACTCATTTGGGGAAAACTCTTTAACCGTATTCTCAGAAACCACTGGGCCAATCAAAGCCAAATTTCATATGGAGCCTCAATAGTTAAGGGGAAAGAAAGTTTGTTTGCCGCATCTTGGTCACATGACCAAGAGGGTTGCCACGCCCATACATGGTAAAAAAAACCTTTAAAAATCTTCTTAGGGCCATTGGCCTTGGGGCTTGGTTTGCAGCATTGGGGACATGGTCCTAATAAAATTTGAAAAAATAATAACCTTTGGTTGACCTTGACCTTTTTTAATGAAAAAGTCAAATTTTTCTACATAGGCTCCTATAGGCAAAACTTTAAAAATTTATTTGGCTCACCTGAGTCAAAGGCTCAAGGTGAGTTACTATGATCACTCGTCCATTGTCGTCATCATCGTCCCTCTGTCCATCCATCCACAATTTCTTTAAACAACATCTCCTCCTAAACCGCTGAGCCAAATCTCACAGGATTGATCCTTGGGTGATACTGACTGAAAATTATTCAAAGATTTGGAATCCATGCGGAATTCTGGTTGCCATGGCAACCAAAAGAAAAAAACTTTAAAAATCTTCTTGACAGAAACCACTGGACAGATTTCAATATAATTTTGCAGAAATGTTCCTTTGGTGATTCTCTACCAAGTTTGTTCAAGCCATCATTATTCATCAAAAAACATAGCCGACAGTGGGCCGGGCTTATTTTCCCAATATATCTATATAGAAAACTTTAAAAATCTCCTTGTCAGAAACCGCTGGACCGATTTCAATATAACTTGGCAGAAATGTTTTCTTGGTGACCCTTTACCAAGACTGTTCAAGACCTCATGATTCATCAAAAAACATGGCCACTAGGGTGCGGGACTTATTTTCCCCATATATCTAGAAAACTTTAAAAATCTTCTTGTCAGAAACCACTGGACCTATTTCAATATATCTTGGCAGGAATGTTGGTGACCCTCTACCAAGATTATTCAAGCCGTCATGATTCGTCAAAAAACATGGTCACTAGGGGGGTGGCTTATTTTCTCTATATATCTATATAGAAAAATTTAAAAATCTTCTCGTCAGAAACCACTGGACCGATTTCAATATTACTTGGCAGGAATGTTCATTTGGTGACCCTCTACCAAGATTGTTCAATCTGTCATGAGTCGTATTAAAACATTTGGCTGTTAGGGGGCAGGGCTTATTTTCCCTATATATATAAACTTCTTGTCAGACACTACTGGATCAACTTCAATATAAATTGGCAGGAATGTTCCTTTGGTGATCCTCTACCAAGATTGTTCAAGCTGTCATGATTCAAGAAACATGGCTGCTAGGAGGCAGGGCTTATATTTTCCCTAATTATATATATAGAAAACTTTAAAAATCTTCTTGTCAGAAACCACTGGACCTATTTCAATATGACCTTCTACCAAGATTGTTCAAGCCGTCATGATTCATCAAAAAAACATGGCCACTAGCTGGGTTGGTGGAGGAGTGGGGGAGGGGGTGGGGTGTGGTTATTTTCTCTATTTATATATAGAAAACTTTAAAAAAAAATTTTGTCAGAAACCACTGGACCAATTTCAATGGGACCAATAAAGTTTGAAAACATTATAACCTTAGGTTGACCTTGACCTTTTTAATGGATAGGTCAAATTTTTCTACATAGACTCCTAGAGGCAAAAATTAAAATTCTTCTTGTCTGAAACTAGAAGGCAGAGGCTTTTGATATTTGGTGTGTAGCTTTATCTTCTGGACCTCTACCAAGATTGTTCAAATTGTAGCCCTGAGGCCAAAAATGGCCCTGCCCCAGTGGTCATTTGTTTTACATACTCGTATAGGGAAAACACTTCAAACGTCTTCTCTTCAGATTCCACTGGGCCAGTCAAAGCCAAATTTCATATGGATCCTCAATGGATAGGGGTAAGGGAAGCTTATTGGGTGCATCTGGGTCACATGACCCCAATGGCTGCCATGCCCATATACAGTAAAAAACCTTTAAAAATCTTCTTCTATGGAACCATAGGACCAATGGCCCTGGGGCTTAGTAAGCAGCATTTGGGACATGGGTCCAATAAAGTTTGAAAAAATTATAAACTTTGGTTGACCTTGACCTTTTTTATGAAAAGGTCAACCAAAGTTTATAATTTTTTCAAACTTTTTTGTGAAAAGGTCAGATGTTTTTATGGCTACCATACCTGTATGTTTCATTCTTTAAAAATATTACCATAGGCTTGCTCAGAACAAAAAGTTGCTGGTGAGGTACAGGACCATTGGTCCTCTGTTTTCTTTTCTTTCTTCCAGAAAATAGGCTTTGACATTTCAGGCAAATTGTCTCCTAGGAGACAATTTGCTTGAAATGTCAAAGCCTGTTTTCTGATCTGTGTCTGCACTGTTTGTTCAAGCCTGTTTGTTCCATTCTTAGGGTAAATATGGTAATAACATTCTTTTATTAGCTCGCCTGAACAACGTTCAAGAAGAGCTATTGTACTACCCCGGCATCGGCGTTGGCGTCGGCGTCCACAAATGTTAAAGTTTTCGTTAAAGTTTTTAAGACCTCATTATTTCCTAACCTTATCACAGATTTGATTCATCTTTGGTATGATGATACATATTGGTCCAAAATTTTGCGCAGTACCATCCCCACCACTCTAGTTCATGTCAAGGTCAAGGTCACAGACTTAGAATTTTCATGTTAAAATTTTATGTCTAAGTTTTTAGGATCTCATTATTTCTACACTAAATGTTGGATTTTGTTCCTATTTGGTATTATGATAGACACTGGTCATAAGTTTTTATCAGCACCATCAGCACTCATGACCTTGACCTTGAGGTTGAGGTCACAGACTTAGAATTTAAAATTTAAAATTTTTGTTAAAGTTTTTAAGACCTCATTATTTCCTAACCTTATCACCGGTTTGATTCATCTTTGGTATGATGATACATATTGGTCCAAAATTTTGCACAATACCATCCCCACCACTCTAGGTCATGTCAAGGTCAAGGTCACAGACTTAGAATTTAAATGTTAAAGTTTTCGTTAGAGTTTTTAAGACCTCATTATTTCCTAATCTTATCACCGATTTAATTTATCTTTGGTATGATGATACATAGTGGTCCAAAATTTTGTGCAGTACCATCCCCATCACCTTAGATCAAGGTCAAGGTCACAGACTTAGAGTTTCATGTTAAAAGTTTACGTCAAAATTTTTAGGATCTCATTACTACTAAACTAAATGATGGATTTAGTTCCTATTTGGTATTATGATAGATACTGGTCATGACCATGACCTTGAGGTCGATGTCACAGACTTAGAATTTAAATGTTAAAGTTTTCGTTAAAGTTTTTAAAACCTCATTAAATCCTAACCTTGTCACAGATTTGATTCATCTTTTGTATGATGATACATATTGGTCCAAATTTTTACACAGTACCAATCCCCACCACTCTAGGTCATGTCAGGGTTGAGGTCACAGACTTAGAATTTTGATGTTAAAATTTTACGCCAGAGTTTTTTAGGAACTCATTACTTCTAAACTACACGATGGATTTAGTTCCTATTTGGTATAAAGACAGATACTGCCCCCCCCCCCCCCCCCCCCCACACACACACACACACACACCCAGGTCATGTCAAAGTCAAGGTCACACTTAGAATTTTCCAGAAACAAAATGCGCAATATCAGGCGAGCTATCCTGTCTGGAGACAGGTCTTGTCATCTCTGCTGTTAAATTTTGGTCAAAGAATGAAAGAGAGTGATTGCAACCTTGCTTGTTCTGATCCGAGTGATCAAGATCAGGTTTAGGGATATTCAGTTACCATGGCATACCATGTTTTTGTCTTAAAGAATTTGACCTCAACCTTCCCCAACTAATACTACAGTGAAACCTGTGGAAACCGACCACCTCTGGGACTGCATGTTTTGTTCAGAACAGACAGGTGTTCGGAGTAAACAGGGTACCACATACAGGGATTGTTTGGTGATGATTTATTCAGTCAGCGATGATTTATTCACATGTAAAAAGAGGACATACTTTTCTTACACATTTTTAATCAATATGGAAAACTGCAAATAGATGCATGTATTTATCTATACCCAGCAGACACTCAGCCTTAAATCAATGTTGAAACACTGTTTAAAACATTGTTTCAACGTTGATTCTACATTGAGTCAAAGTTATGTGCGAGTGTAACTGTACTTTTCATGTTTGGAACTGTTTGGATGTGTTATGATTAGACATCAATTTTTAATGACGTGGACTGAAAATGGTGTTCGGAATTTGGAAAAGACAGGATTCGGAATAGACAGATAAAATTTGCATTATAATGAAGGTAAAATAATCGTGACTTGAGATTTTATTCGGATTTGACAGAAATTTGGAGTAGGCATTGTTTGGTTTTCACAGTTTCCACTGAATTTCAAAGTCGGGTAAATGGGGTATTGCATTGACATATGTTTCTGATGACTGAGACCATGAAACTCTGCCCAGATGCCAATAAAATGATTCTCTGTTGCACAGTTAGTTAAGTAATACTGATATGAAAGAAAAATTCTTAAATATAAAACACAATGAAGTAGCTTAAAAATGATTCCAAAATCTATGTTGGCATAAAAAAATTAAATCACATGTTTTAAATGGTTTCCTGTATTAAAAAATAAAGATTTTAAGATTATATATTATAATGCAGGGAACCCCTGTTATCAGAGAAAGGTAGTCCCCAGGTAAATCTGGTAATACCACCTGTTGTGAACAGACTCATTAGTGTATGGGAGCTGAGGGCAGCAGCCATAAAACATCTGGTTAAATCATCACTTGAGCATGAATTTCTTTGCCATTTTTTTTCTAACAAAAAATCTTGTCATGGATACTTCAGACTACAGAAAGGGAGGTCACATACAAGATAATGAAGGACAGCCTGTGTTTTGAGTTAGAAAATGGTGCAAGTGTTGAGCTCAGTTGCTGCTACCTGCCTGTAATTAATTGGCTTGAGAAACAGGTGCAAGATTTACCTCCCTTGTACAGCTCTCTGGAGTTAGGAAGAAATAAAAGAGAGTTTGTTTGTAACCTGGCAACAATATTTTATTGAAAACTTATGACAGTAATAACTAAGTAGGTGCAATAAATGCTTTTTATATTTTAATTGACATTAAGGGGACTGGAAACACTGGATACATTTTCCACCTTTTTATACTCCGCCACACAATAGTGGTGGGGTATTATTGTTTCACGTTGGTAGTCCGTGAGTCCGTCCGTCCGTCCGTCTGTCCGTCAGTCGTACATCGGTCCGTCTGTCCGTTTTTCGTTTCCGGATGATAACTTGAGTAAACATTAATGGATTTTCACCAAACTTGGTATGTACATTGATATTGTGGAGATCTGGTTTGGGATTGCTAATGGGCAAATTTCATCAATTTTTGAAGGAGTTACCTGCCTGAGACACGCCCATATTTTCATTTCCGGACTATAACTTGACTAAATAACAAGGGATTTTCACCAAACTTGCTATATGCATTGACATTAAGGAGATCTGGTTTGGGATTGCTAATGGGCAAATTTCGTCAAATTTTTACGGAGTTATCTGCCCGCCTATATTTTCGTTTCCGGATGATAACTTGAGTAAATAACAAGGGATTTTAACCAAATTTGCTATATGTATTGACAGTAAGGAGATCAGGTTTGGAATTGCTAATGGCCAAATTTCGTCAAATTTTACGGAGTTATCTGCCCGAGACACATCCATATTTTCAGGATGATAACTTGAGTAAATAACAAGGCCTTTTATCCAAACTTGCTATATGCATTGATATTATCAAGAACTGCTTTAGGATTGTTATCTGTCCATTGATATTATCAAGATCTGGTTTAGGTTTGTTATCTGTCCCTCTGTCATTTTCTTTCCAGACATTTTTTCGCAACGATAACTTTAATATATAAACAAATAATTGCTATGGCCGGGTATTATGCTTGTGGTGCTTTTATTTTGATAAGGGAGACAACATTTTTGGCTTCCTGTTTGCTTTTCAGCACCAGCAAGTCCCTTCTGGAAAGGGATAAATACTAAAAGGAAAGAATTTGCTCCAAATTCTTTCCTTTTAGAATTGCTGCCTTTTCAGAAGGGAGGCAAAAACAATTTTGACACAGTTTCCTCCCCTGAATGTGTGTCAGTCTCTCTTAATTCCATTTGGCTGCATAATTATGATAAAGAAGTATTTATCCAAAGTATTTGGACACAGGCCTGAGCAAACAGTGTAGATCCAGATCAGATGTCATGTTCTGTAGTGATATAGGCTTGTCTAAAAATGGCTGGATGAGAGGCAAACAGTGTAGACCTTGATCAGATGCTACATCAGCATCCGATTTGGGTCTACACTATTTGCTCAGGCCTGCCTGTCTGTCCAAAAAAAAAATTGCCTTGGTGGCTCAGTTGGGTGCGTGGCTGACTGGTGATCAGGAGGTTACAGGTTCCACCCCCGCCAGGTTGGCAACATTCTTTGATGGAGATTGATCATGAAATATTTTTTATGGTCATTCTCTGCCTTCCACTGATACAAGAAGGGCAGTTGTCAGTTTCCGGCGAAAGAATGTGTACAATACTGGTTAACCTCTTAGAAGACTTAGCCTGCCCAGTTAAAGTATGGTTAGGCAAATTGACTATGCTCCACATTATCCCATTGGTTTGACCGGGCAGTTAAACCTCAAGGCAAACAAACTGTCCGAATAGCTAGGGTAAATATGATAATAACATTGTTTTGTTACTTTCTTTGTTATTAAATCTAGGTCAGAGAATGAAAGCTTCTGTTGAGAGAGTGATCGCAACATTGCTTGTTCTGATCTGTGTGGTCAAGGTCACATTCCGGGATATTCAGTTGCCACGGATACTAAAGACTCCAGAAAATGAAGTTACCTACAAAATAACCAAGGACAGTCTGCGTTTTGAGATAAGCAGTAGCGTTAGTTCAGAGTTGAGTGGCATCTGGCTACTGGATGGTGCCTACCTGCCTGTGATTAAATGGCTGGAGAAACAGGAACAAGATTTACCTCCCTTGTACAGCTCTCTGGAATTGGGAAGAAACAAAAGAGAGTTTGTCAGTAACCTAACAAAAATATTTTTTGAAAACTGATGGCAGTGTATGTGCTATAAGTGCTTGTGATAATTCATTTTAATCCATTTTAGACAGGAAACCCCCAAATGGGTAATTGGCAAACAGTGCAGACCTAGATCTGATGCCACAGAATGTGGCATCTGATCAAGATCTACACTGTTTGCATTAAATAAGGAATTTCTATAAAACATTGTAATAATGAAAACTAACCAGACACCCTACTATTGGAAAAAGATCAGTCTACATGTTTAAATTACTACATGTGTCTAAAGACTAGGGTGTAACGATACATTGATACATCAATGCATCATGATAGTGAGTGCCAAGATAGTGCTGTCTGGATAGTGTTTTCAACTATCAATAACTATATCACCTATTGTCTCTTCAACCATCAATACTTTTGATAGTTTTTGTCCTGTGGATTTACTCCTTCTGTTATACCGTTCTGAGCCGGCCTCAGTGGCTCAGTTGGATGCGCCGTCCGACTGGAGACCAGGAGGTCACAGGTTCAACCCCCACCGAGGTCGGCAACATTCTTTCGTGGAGAGTGATCATGAAATATTTTCTACGGTCATTCTCTCCTTTCCGCTGATTCAAGAAGGGCAGTTGTCAGTTTCTGGCGAAAGAATGTGCACAATACTGGTTAACCGCTTAGAGGACTAAGCCTGCCCAGTAAACGTGTGGTTAGGTAAACTGACCGCGCTCGACATGACCCCATTGGGTTGACTGGGCCGTAAAACCTCAACACAAACGTATACCATTCTGCAGCTGTTTTGTCTATATGAACAAAGTATGAGAACAAAAAGGATTTCTGTTTTGCAAACATGTTTCTTAAAATGGTAGCAAAGCTGATATTTGAGAGGGCAGTAATGTTAGGTATCTTCACAGGTAGTCTGGTTTTATAAGATCAACGGAATTCATTAAAATACTGTTATTTGGAGATGATGATAGTATCGTGATGCATCATGATTAGACCCTTGATAGTGATACATGTAGTATTGTGATAGGGATATCTCTGATAGTGATAGTATTGTGATAGGGATATCTCTGATAGTGATAGTATTGTGATAGGGATATCTCTGATAGTATTGTGATAGGGATATCTCTGATAGTGATAGTATTGTGATAGGGATATCACTGATAGTGATAGTAGTGTGATACATGTAGTCATAATTTGGCAGGATAGTCAGCCCTTCCAAAGACTGCTGGATGAGTGGCAGACAGTCTTCATTATTACCCAAGCTACTACACCACAACCTCTTTATAACACTATTGTTGGGGTCCATAGCATAAACCGTGTTAGTTAAACAACTGTGTTATATCCAAACAAAAATGTATAGATTATATTGAAAAATGACCATTTATGGTCATTTTTCAATATAATCTATACATTTTTGGGATCCATCTTTGAACCGTGTTATATCCAAAACTGTGTTATAACGAACCGTGTTATAAAGAGGTTGTAGTGTGTATTAGAAGTTTAAGGCATTTTTACCAAACATATTTTCACTTGTGACAAAAGCCAACCAGATTGAAGTGGTTCTCTATCACCAAGGCTCATATTTTGGGCTGATCAAATATTTACCAGTATTTATTGATCATAGCGATCAAAAGAAAACAGTCTTTAAAATATGAGTTGGGTAATAAAGCATCTATATCATACCTTTCTGGGTGACAGTCAAAGCAATCAGCCCCTCGGTGCTGTGGACCACCTGATGAACTATCGCCCGAGGCAAAAAGCCTTGGGCGATAGTTCATCAGGTGGGCCACAGCACCTTGGGGCTGATAGTTTTGACTGTTGCCCTGAAAGTTATGAAATAGTTGTGTACTGTTTGACCGGACCTCTCTGTCCCAATACTAAAGGGTAAATATGGTTTGGAGATAATGAGCCATAACATCAAAACGTTCCTTCGGACATGTGTGCCTGGCAAAGATTCAGATCAGCTTGCACATTTGAACAGTCTAATCAGAATATTCACTGGGCACATTTTGGATAGTCAAGGATGCAAAGCTTCTACATGCATACAACAAAGACTCTGATCAGACTGCACAGAAGTGCAGGCTGATTTGTGTATACATTGAGGGCATATGCTAGAAGTTATGTTCTTTTACATTGTGGCTCATATTTACTGAATAGTGTTTTTAAGTGTTAGTGATTGTGATTGTATATGAGCCAGCCCATGACAAAACCTACAAAAGACTTGTGCAGGCAGCAAAGACTCAGATCAGCCTGCGCAACTTCACAGTCTGATCAAAGTCTTCGCTGATCGCATGAGCCTTCCGCAGCAACAGGGCTATCCAAAGAGGGATAAACAAGAACCCTTGCCATAGTAGGTGGATGTACATGCTGATTTGAATCTTTGCCGATCACCCAGGGCCCAGTTGTTCAAAGCGTCGTTAGCTTAACGAGCTCGTTAAGGGTCATTTCGTTAACTGTTTTAGCGGATTCAGTACACAATATTCTGATATTTTTTGCTGAAAAAATGTGAGTAGCTTTTGCACTGCAAAAGCTACTCACATTTTTTCGGCAAAAAATTTCAGCATATTTGCGTATCACTCGATGTAAATTTTAACGAGTCGTTAACTAACGACATCGTTAGCTTTGAACAACTGGGCCCAGGTCTTATTATTGGTTTTGTCATGCGCTGGCTCATTTCTAATGATGGTTTGTACCAGAATAATCATTAAGGGAAAGGGATGCATTTGGTAGAGTTTCTGCCAGTTTTTTCAAGGGAGACAACTTTTGTAACTTCCTGTTTGCTTTCCTGTACAGCAAGTCTCTTCTGAAAGGATCTACCCTAAAAGGAAATAATTTGCTTTCAAGGGCTGCAAATTATTTGCATTTAGAATAGACCCCTTTTCAGAAGGGAGCCAAAACAGTTTTGAAAGAGTTGCCTCCCTTGAAAGAATCCTTTCCCTTTCCCTTTCAACCTGAACCTGTTGTTAATGATTGAATTAAACAAGTTTTAAATCAAAATTAGCATGAACATGTAACAAATGACAATATTTCAACAACATTAGAATGAAACGTGAATGCTTGTTTACGGTAAATGTCCTAACATTTCGATGACAAAATGACATACGCCAACAGTGCAGACCCAGATCAGACTGCTCCTGAAGGAGCAGTCTGATCGGGGTCTACACTGTTTGCTATTCCACTAAGAATTTTAAGCAACAGTAGCAAAAATAGCACATTTAAGGCCAAAATAGTACAGAATAAAGTGTTCAAAATTTTAGGACATTTATTGTAGTTCTTCTGGGCCCAGTTGTTCAAAGCATTGTTAGCTTAATGAGCTCGTTAGTGGTCAAAATGTTAACTGTTCTAGTAAGTACAGTATCTAATTTACAGGTATTTTTGCTGAAAAAATGTGAGTAGCTTTTGCAAATGCAAAAACTACTCACATTTTTTCAGCAAAAATATTAGCATATATGCCATATTTAATGATTAAAGTTTTAACGATACGTTAACTAACGACATCATTAGTTTTGAACAAATGGGCCATAGTTGCTAGAGATTATTATTCCCCCAGCTTATTGCTGCTGCTTTTTGTTCATTAGTTCTTTCATCTGTTCTTTTTTCATGCTTTTTGGTATGCCCTCATAACTCAAGAATCTTGTGTACTAGGGTCTTGATATTCAGTATAAGAACTGCTTATGAAACTATTTTTTATTAGGCAGACCTTTTATTGCAGAGTTACGTCTCCTTATTAAAATTTCAAACATCTCATAAGGGACATAGTGTGATATTTAATTGCAGAGTTACATTTATGCATATGAAGAGTTTCCGATTTTCACGATTTTGTGTGTTGTTTGTTTCCAAAGGCAATCCTTTTTGACTTTTATTATGCCACATTTTTAAAAGTTCAAACATAAATGTGAGCATGTGGTGGCTGCAGTAGTGTAAGGGCATTCTGTGCTTGCAGCAGATGGAGGAAGGAGAGTTGGCAGTGCATTTTTGGATGGGTTATTAAAAAAAATCCGTCCTTAAAAATAGCGATGTCCAGGCAGGCGGATGTCTGACGGTGGGAAGCGTCCCAGGTTTACCTTTTGGTTAACCTTTTTTAAAAGTCATATGTTACCTTTACCGGTATCTTCAGTGGATTGCTTTCATATTTGATAGGGATGAAGAAGAGGACCAGTAGGCATGTCACATGCAAGAGGGACAACTCTCATTTTTGCCATTATGTACTTATTTCCCCTGACATCCGAGGCTTACCTTTTGGTTAACCATTTTGAAAACCCTGACCATAATACCTTTAGGCGTTTTTCTTGTTGTGAGACAGAGATGATGTGTTCAGATACTGGAAATCTTGACCTAGTTTTTAAGGTCACTACAAAACCTTGTTTACATTGGTAACACCTTGTTATATTTTTATGCCCCCAACTTCGTCCCCCCAAATTTCGAAGAAGTTGAGGGGGCCATAATGGTTTGGGCCTGTTCGTCCATCCAACCGACTACTACACTTTTACTCGGTCAGGAATGATTAGAGCCAGGATCCTGAAATTTTATATATAGCATCAGCATGAAAAATAATCGTACATGTATTTTTTTGTTTTTCTGTCAGGATTCTCCTTGTGGAGTTATTCCCCTTTTTCAACTTGGGCATTTGAAGACAGATGGTGGATACTTTGTGTGCACAACCCCTAGTACAGTTTTATACTGATCAATTTGAAACTTTGCACGCTCTTTTGTCATGGTCTGTAGATGTGCATATGGTTTTGGCATTATTGTCAGTTAAATTTTTGTCACTTTTTTCGACTTTTAAACTTGGCCATTTTTGTTGCTTAAGTAGTTCTGTCAATGCATGTTTAAGAGAAGACATATAGTTGGTGGTATAGTGTTTTACCAACACATTTTCTATTTATTTCTTGTTTCCTCACTGGCATTTTCTTTACCTACTGTAAATGTCCTAAAATTTTGTATACCTAAGTTGCTGAAAAGATGGCATATGCAATCAGTGCAGACCCAGATCAGACTGCTCCTGAAGGAGCAATCTGATCAGGGTCTACACTGTTTGCCATTCCACTAAGTATTCTATGACACAACTGCATAAAAAGCAAAATTTAGGCCAAAATTGTATGGAATAAAGTGCGCGAAACTTAAGGACATACCATAATTCTCCTCTGTTTTCTCTGTCCTCTCCTTTTTTGTCCCTTGCCTCCCTTTCTCTGGGAGTTGACACAAAATGACCCAAAAGAGTTGATATGTCATTAAACAATAATAACTGTATAAGGAAGATAGGTAAAAAAAAAATATCTTAGTATTTGATGTACTGGTAAGGATACTATGAAGATGTCCTGATTAACTTTTGGGTAAAACCGTTCAGTTTTTGATGGAGTTATGACCCATTTTCAACTTTGGCAATTATACAGTCATGCTTTTTGGGGACCATATAACTGATAAAGGATGTAGCTAGGGTTTTAAAATTTCACGTACCAGTTGCTTATGAAAAGTTACTTGACTTGTATTTCTTATATCTTTTTCTGGTGGATATGTAACTGCAGAGTTATGCTCCTTTTTCAAAAGTGCCAAAATGTCATAAGGTCATTTTGAAGAGATCTGTATGTTACAACACAGACAACCCTTCACAGTGAAAACAGAAAAAAAAAAAAAATACAGTCGACTCTCGTTATCTCGAATTCCAAGGGACTCACTGAAATACTTCGAGATATCCGTACCTCGACATATCAGAGTTGAGAGAGTGAGGAAAACAATAAATTGAACAACCACATTTAACAAATGAATATGTAATTTGACTCTTGAAGTTAAAAAAATATATATAAAATAATGTGGAAAAGAGGGGAGCAATTTCTCCTCTTTTCCACATTATTTTGTTACCTGTTGTCATAGTTTCATGTTAAAACAGGGACCAGATTTTCACTTCGAGATAAGCGGTAATTCGAAATAAGCGAGTTTGAGATAACGAGGTTCAGCGGTACATAATAGGAATTCTGGGGCATAAAGATTCAGATCTGCCTGGTTGGTAGAGTGTTCCCCTTTGGATCAGTAGAATGTGGGATTATACTTGTACCTTAAACTTACATGTTAAATTACACCTGTGAAATAAGCATAATATTGACAGCCACCAGTGCAATAACTGCTTCTTTTATTATATTATTTTAAAGTTTGTTCTTTACCGAACAGCACAATCTAAGTGAACTTTGTGAACAGCAGAGGCTTTTATTTTACTCTACTGTAGCTGGTGTTGTGCCTTGTGGCAGCAGTAAAATGTCTTCCCGTACATCATCATAGTGCAGGTTATATTTTATTTCCTTTGGGATCATTGAGCCCATCCCGGTTATTTTGAAAATTAAGTACCGCTTAAGCTGGCACTAGGGGGCGTATGCAGCCTCGCAAACTACAGTGATGCATATGAAGAGACTCTATCAAACTGAGTCTCCAATTTTTGTGATTTTGTGTGTTCTTTGTTTCCAAAGGCAATGCTTTTTTACTTTTATTATATGTATCTGTATGATCATTTTTTATTCTAACACACTAAAGGTCAAAGAAAATGTTGTTTCCTTCAGATTCTGCAAACTTTAGCCACTGTTTGAAGGAATACCAAGGACACTTTTGACTGCGAATTCACCTGTATTTATGATATATCTGATGTGAGAAAATGATGTTACAGTGTCTATATAGACTATATACACTATATATGAAGAATGATGAATGATGTGAAGTGTCACAAAAAGGTGGCTCTTTGCATGATGCTCTTCTGCTCTGTGACTTTTTTAGCAGAATAAAGGCTGTTCGTTACCATTGCCTATGGAGTGTGTTGTGTTAGAATACTAGTTTATTGTAGTTGTCTGTTTTTAACCCTTGTCCTACTGAACCCAGATATACCCTGTCTTTGCAAACAGTGTAGATCCAGATCAGTTGGCTTCTGAAGAAGCCAACTGATCTGGATCTGCACTGTTTGCCATTAAGTATGTGAAACTATATCAACAACCTTGATCAAGTAATTTGATTGGCTGAAAATTAGATTTGGGTGTGGCTTCTTAATTTATTCAGCAGGACAAGGGTTATTTAATAGGAGCTGCATAAGCAAAAAGTGTCTTTGGGGCATATTTAGATAGCACTGGTCCACATCCAGTCATTATGATCAGGGCCTACACTGTCTGTTTACCATTACGAGAACATGCCTGTTCAAATATATAGAAAAATTTAACTCCAAAAATTGAAAATTTACAGATAAAAAACGCTAATATTTGTCTTATTTCTGCTCAAAACATAGATTGTGGGTACTCGTTAGAACCGCCTCAGCAAGGCGGTTCTAATGAGTACCCACAATCTATGTTTTTAAGCAGGAGTAAGAAAATAATGTATACCCCTGTAAACCCCAGTTTTACTATATAAAGGTGGGGTTTAAGGGGGTATAAACTATATAGGTCTGTTTTCGTGATGCAAAATCATTGGATACTGTAGAAAGTAACAGTGATAATGAGACTTTACAAACACACAGGATAGAGGAATTGTTAAAGAGGATTATTTGGTGATAATTCTGGGATAGTTTTTCTCCATAAAAGCATATATTGTGATACTCGTTAGAAATGCCACGCTGAGGTGCTTCTAATGAATACCCAGAACCTATGTTTTTATGAAGGAACTAAAAAATTAATCTAGAATTATCACCAAATATTCCTCCTTAACCCTTGCTTTGCTGAATAAATTAAGAGGCCATGCCCACTTCTAATTTCCAGCCAATCAGATTACTTGATCTGGGTTTTTGATAGAAATTCACTTATTTAATGACAAACAGTGCAGATCCAGATCAGTTGGCTTTGGAAGCCAACTGATCTGGATCTACACTGTTTGCTAAAACAGGGCATGTCGTGTTCAGCAAGAGAAGGGTTAACAAGTCCTTTGAAGTGATGATACAGTCAAACTTAAATGGCTCGAACATCTTTGGGACCATAAAAAATTGTTCCAGACATGGGTAGTTCAAGCCACTGAGAGTTAATCCTGTGCCGGGTCAAGAAGCAAACAGCGATAATATAGGGAAATGTTTTCGAATTTCTACACAATAATTGTATGTTGAGTGTACTCATTAGAGTCGCCTCAATAAGTGATTCTAATGAGTACACACAACATACAATTCATGATAAAATAAGAAAATTTCCCTAAATATTTGTTTTCTTGAGCTATCGGAAGAATTTCATAGCCTGGGACTCAAAAATGAGTTTGAATTAGCCATGGTAAACAAGCAATTGGTGTTTGAGCCATTGAGGTTGGACTGTATAAATCTGCCATTTTCATGTGTTCAAAGACACTTTTTTCTCTTGATGTAGCTCAGTTGATTGTATTTGACAGTCTTTGATACAGTAAATATCCAAAAGTTTCAAACACAAGATTCCATACTTTTTTTTTTCCAAATAAGATATTTGTACATTTCTTTCATAAAATACTTTATTGAATGGCAAACAGTATAGCAACTGTCAGACTGTCCTTCTGGGTCAGCACTGTTTGCATATGCCGTTTTGTCACAAAGGTTGGTATAAAAAGTTTTAGGACATTTACTGATCGCCCTTTTTATTTTTTTATTTTTTTTTACATCCACTTTAGCATTTATATCAAAATAAGCAATATGGTGATGAAAAATATTCTGTGATGTAGCATAGGTTTAGATAAACCTTTACCACTCTTTTGGCCAATTCAGCAGACGACAAATAGGTGATATTTTCTTATTTTCCCAGAAAACAGGATTTGACTTTTCATGCAAATTGTCTCCATTGGAGACAATTTGCATGAAATGTCTAATCCTGTTTTCTGGAAAAAAGAAAAAAAATATTTCAATATGTAATCTGCTGAAAATTTTACCCAGAGTGCTAAGCATTAAAAATATGTTTTCTGTACAGGTTTTTTTTGTATTTAGCACCGTATTTACCATGCATAAGCATTGAGACAGCCAGACCTGAGCAAACCCTTTAGACTCAAATTAGCGGCTATGGAATGTGGCATCTGATCAGGGTTTACTCTGTTTGTCACGCAACCAGATATTTTTAGACATATCAGCAAGTAGTAAAATGGACTGGTTCAAAGTTTAGTACAAATATAATAAGCAGTTAAGGTGTCCAGGGCCCAGTTATTCAGAGCATCGTTAGCTTAACGAGCTTGATAGTGGTCAAAATGTTAACTGTTCTAGTAAGTAAAGTATCAAATTCACAGGTATTTTTGCTGGAAAAAAAATGTGAGTAGCTTTTGCAAGCTACTCACTTTTTTTTTTCAGCTAAAATATTAGCGTATATGCCATATTTGATGATTAACAATTGGGCAAAGATGTTTAGGGTAAATTTGGTAGGACTTTTTGTGACTATCATCCATCACATAAAAAAGATGTCCCATGTGTCAAATGTGAGCAAATAATAATCAGATTAGCCTGCACATTCACCACCTATTCAGGGTCTACATTTCTTCATGATCATTAATGAATACTGAAGTGTGTAATATTGGTATTTATATCATATTAACCCTTAAAATGCTAATTACACCTGCAGCAGATGGCATTTTGATTTTTTTTTTCTGTTTGTGTATTTGACTTGGCATTTTATGGGAATGGTCTGCCTAGCAGACGATTCCCGTGAAATACCAAGGCATATTTTCTCTAAAAAGTAATAGAAAAAGTTTGAATGCTGTCAGCTGTCTGCTACAGTTTAGTTTTAAGAATCAATCTAAATATTTAGTTTAAATACATGTATATTGCATTTTACATATGAAATCATGAAATGATTTGGACTCCAACGAGGGTTCAAATGAACTCCCATGAATCTCCTCTAAATCCACCACTAATCATTTGCCTAGTTGACAATTGACATAGAATGCCAATTTTTATTTTCCCAGAAAATTAATGACAGAAATGGGAATCAGAATGCCATCCACTACATGTTTGCTTAGCACTTTAAGGGAACTTGATACACTTGATTTCCACCCTTTCCATCAAGGGAGACAACTTTAGTGACTTCCTGTTAACTTTACTGCACACTAGCTTCCTTTTGGAAAGGGATCCACTCTAAAAAGAAAGAATTTGCTCCCAGGGGAGCAAATTCTTTCATCATATAGTGGACCCTTTTCATCAGGATGACAAAACCAATTTTGACAAGAATACTCTCCCCTGAATGTATATCAGGTATGACAAACAGGGTAGACCCTGATCAGATGTTGGGGAATGTGGTGTCTGATCTGGATATACATTGTTTACAAAGGCCTATCTTTCCCAATACTTAGGGTCAATACGGTATTTATATTTTGCACATGATGGAAATCATTTTCATTGAAACTGGTTTGAAGCAAGCCATTTTCTTGTTGAGTAAAATAGTTAAATAACCCTGGTTTGCCATCTGCTAACTTTGTTTAATGTTGAACATTCTGGGGAAAAAAATTCAGCAGACAACATTTTGAAATATTTTCTTATTTTACCTCAGAAAATAGGATTTGACATTGTGTGCAAATTATTTCCTTGGGAGATAGTTTGTATGAAATGCTGAATCCTATTTTCTTGGGAAATAAGAAAATATCATCAGTTTGTCATCTTCGGATTTGCCAAGGTAAAGGTTAAAGATTAATCTTTATTCTGCTGGACTTAAATAATAGCAGATGATATTTTATTTATTTTTTTTTATTATTTTCCGCAGAAGATAGGACTTGCCATTTCATAGGAGACAATTTATATAATATGTCAGTTCCTATTTTCTGAGAAAAAAAAATAAGAAAAATATCATAAATTTCTTCTTCTGATTTTGCCTAGAACATGTTAAAGGTTAAACAAAGTAGAAACTTTCTGTTCTGCCATTTAGTTTGATTGACATTTGGTCTGCGATTTTTTTTATTTTATTGTTTTTGTTTGATTTTTGTCTTTTATATATATATAATAGATTTATTTTCGGATAATTAATTAAATACTGCAAATAAACTTGAAAGAAGTTAACACTTGTTGGTTTTTGTCTTATTTTCCATCACTTTTCTAGCTTGCAAATAAAATATTTTTATCAACCAATAGTGGTATTTTTCTTAATTGTCCATAGAAAAAATAGATTGTACAGTAACAGTCCTAAACATTCCATCACGAAAACATACCTATATAATTTTGACCCCCTTAAACCCCACTTTTATATAGTAAAACTGGGGTTTACAGGGGTATACATTATTTTTCTTATTTCTGCTCAAAAACATAGATTGTGGGTACTCGTTAGAACCGCCTCGCCGAGGCGGCTCTAATGAGTACCCACAATCTATGTTTTGAGCAGAAATATGAAGAATATATGAATTTTTGTCTGAAAATTTTCATTTTTTTTTGGTGATAAAATGTTCAGTATATTTGAATAGGCATGTTTACGTAATGATTACGAAAACACGCCTATCCAAATATATAGAAAATTACACATCCAAAAACTGAAAGTTTTCAGATAAAAAAAACTCTGAAATTTTTCATATTTCTGCTCAAAACATAGATTGTGGGTACTCGTTAGAACTGCCTCGGTGAGGCGGTTCTAATGAGTACCCACTATCTATGTTTTTGAGCGGAAATAAGAAAAATAATGTAAACCCTTGTAAACCCCAGTTTTACTATATAAAAGTGAGGTTTAAGGGGTCAAAATTATATAGGCATGTTTTCGTGATGTGAATGCATATACCAACTTTTTTGACAATAAAACGTAATGCAAAACAGTGCAGACAGATCAGGCTGTTCCTAAGGAGCAGTCTGATCTGTGGCTACACTGTTTTCTATTCAACCAAGAGTTTTATGAAACAAACCCTTAAACCTCTTCACACACGCAAAATGTATGCAAAACAAGTATTGGATGAAACATTTGAAACCAGGACATTTACCTTGACATTTTATTATAATCAGCTCTATTACAAGATTCCAATTTTATTTCACAATATATTCTATGAAAAGCTGAGCCAATCCTATTAAAAATGGCTAGGATCAGGGTCGACCATATTTACCCAAAATATTCAGACAGAATTTTCTAGGCAAATGGAGTAGACCTACTCCTAAGGATTCAGTACAGTCAGTACTTTTAAACACATTATCAGGTAGCATAGTAGGATTGTTAAAATTTTAACCCTTGTCCTGCTGAACAAATTAAGATGCCACGCTCACTTCTAATTTTCAGCCAATCAGATTACTTGATCTGGATTGTTGCTATGAATTCACATACTTAATGGCAAACAGTGTAGATCCAGGTTAGTTGGCTTCTTCAGAAGCCAACTGATTTGGATCTACACTGTTTGCAAAGGCAGGGCATATCCGGGTCCAGCAGGACAAGGGTTAGGATGAGCAAAAGGAGGCTTTATACACTTGGTAGATTTTCTGCCATTCGTTACACGGGAGACCAACTTTAGTTACTTCCTGTTTGCTTTTCATCACACCAATCCCCTTTTGAAATAAAGGTCTACTCATAAAGGAAAGAATTTGCTTTCAAATTCTTTCCTTTTACAGTAGGCCTCATTTCATAGTGGTGGGAAACTGTAGGATTACTCAGCGATTCTGATTTCAGGATTGAGAACTTCAATTTTAAGCTTAAAATTTCACTTTTTCACTTGTTCCCAAAGCCATCCTTTAGTGTCTAAATTAGTTATTTGGGTTAATATATGCCTGAAATTAACTTAAAAACTAATTATTTGTTGTTTTATCGTTGTTTCTCAGTCCTGCTTGGGAAAAGCATTTCAAAAAGCTATTCTCACCCGTTTTCAAAAGGAAAGCAAAACCATTTTGACAGAGTTGCCTACCCTGTAAGTATATCCATTCACCTCAAGTTGTCCGGATAATGATGAATATGGTTTATTGCTGGTTCACATCAACTTTACTGTCCCTTACAAAGTCATCACGAAAACATGCCTATATAATATTGACCCCCTTAAACCCCACTTTAATATAGTAAAACTGGGGTTTACAGGGGTATACATTATTTTTCTTATTTGTGCTAAAACATAGATCATGGGTACTCATTAGAACCACCTCACCGAGGCAGTTCTAATGAGTACCAACAATCTATGCTTTGAGCACAAATATGAAAAATATCATAGTTTTTTATCTGAAATTTTTCAGTTTTTGGAAGTGAAATTTTCTATATATTTGAATAGGCGTATTTTCGTAATGTTTGTCGCTATATATTTCAAGTTTTAGCGCGCTGTAGACAAAATCATCAGATGAAGTAAGTGAAATTTGTCTAATTTTTCACAGAAAATAAGACGACATTTCAGAGGAGACAATTTGAATGAAATGTCAAGTCTTATTTTCTATGAAAAATAAGACAAATATTTTTCAATGATTCAGGCTGCTTTTATTTATAATTGGCAGGTTAAAATGTAAGCTTTCAACTTTGAAACCTCTCTAGTGTGCTTGTGCAAAGTTAATGTAGTCTCTGCTCCATTTCTGTGGACAGTTTAATAAACAAAGCGGCGTCATACATTATTTCTGAGGCTTTTATACAGACACATAAAAAGAAACGACTCATTGATTCAACATTCAGACAACTGCATTTCATCACTTTTTATAATACAAAGGGTGGGATGGGGAATCAGAATTAATGTGGAAGTTTTTGCGATATTTTATTGTCCTTGGTCACTTGTTCACAATTTTAAACGTTGAAAACATGACCTGGTTCACTTTTCAACGGGAACTTATATAGGCCACACGGGTCCATGACATTTCGTCTAAACCCATTTCGTCTAAAGGACATTTCGTCTAAAAGACATTTCATCCCATACGACATTTCGTCGAAAAGTGTCTAAATTCGTCTAAAAATGTCTAAATTATTTTCGTCTAAATTTTTTTTACACATGTACTGGTAAGGAAAGACAAGTGATCTACAAAGGCTGATCTTTGTTTGCCAGTGACATGAAATTTTTCTGGTTTCAAAGTTAATAGTTTAGGTTGTATCCGATCCCACGAAGGTATTCCATGTTGTATAATCAGACAAACTGACGTCATCAAGTGACTTAGGAAGCTCTGGCAGGTGTTTCCTACGTTCTCGCTGTATCCGACGCCAGAAGCAGAAAGAAAAGAATTGAGACATTTGCAAGCTGTTTTGGGATCATAAGTAAACATAGGCAAGCTCAGTTAACACCAGGATCAAAGCCTTTGTAGGCTATTTTAGGGTGTCCCCTGTTGCCAGTATAGAACTGCACTTCTTCCATTTTAGTGAGGTAGTGAAAGAAGGAATTCAGTACATGTCAAACTATTAACTGACTATACAAAAGGTAAGAAACCATACAATGGGAAAGAAAACAAAGAACACAAAAGACCAGTTTCTTTTTCTTTTATTGCTCTAAAAAATTCACAATGGTGAAAACTACTCACACTAATACTGATGAACATTTTTGCAACAGCACCGGTTTAATGAAAAAGAAGCCAGGTAAATCGAAGGGAAAAGAGTGAGAAAAATCGAAACAGATGAAAAATAACAAAGGTGCGACATTTCGTCTAAAATCCTTAATTTTTTTTTTTCGACGAAATGTCGTACCAGACTGGTTTTTTAGACCAACTGTCGTATTAGATGAAGTGTCTATTCGACGAAATGGGTTTAGACAAATGTCGTGCACCCAGGCCACACCATGCAAACACGTGTCTTCGGGCATATGCAGAAGCGAAGGCCCAGGTCAGGAATTGCTATCCACAAACAGAATTATATATCCTTTCGACGGCAGCAGCGTAATATCAAACACTTTTTACACAACCTTCACGGCGAGATTAATGCATTCAATTTTCCAGTTTCGGTACCATTTAATATGGTAGTATGCGGGGTAATGGCAGTGTAGCAGTTAGGTATATGATACACTTCTACTGCCTTGCGGTAGAAGCCAGCTTTTATAGCGATGTGGTAGAGTGCTGGACTTTGAATCCGGCGGACCGGGTTCGATCCCCGGTGGGGAAAATGTGATTTGGATTTTTTCTCCTTTCCTATTACATTTGGTGGCCAGTGTGGGGGTGGCAGCCATGGAGCCTGATGGGCGAAGCAAGTGCTGAGCTGTCACTCGGAGCTTGCGCGACATTTGTATTGGCATGAATGCATACAAATGTCTCGTTATAGGAAGGAGGGATGTAGCAGTTAGGTATATGATACACTTTTACTGCCTTGCGGTAGAAGCCGGCTTTTATAGCGACGTGGTAGAGTGCTGGACTTTGAATCCGGCGGATCGGGTTCGATCCCCGGTCGGAGAAAATGTGATTTGGATTTTTTCTCCTTTCCTATTACAGCAGTATGGAGGTCCTCCCACGGGGTGGAAGGTGGGGGTGTACCTGTTCCTTTGTTCCCCTGAAAAAAAGGTCATTTTCCCTTGTTCCCCAAAATCAAAATCTTGATTTTCTATATTTCCTGTTTCCCAAAATTGCCTTTGTTCCCCTATTCCCTTCAGTTTTAGACATTTGTGACCTTGTTCCTCTGAAATAAACGGCCGTATTTCTCTGCTCCCCAAAACCCCTGGGAGGGCCTCAGTTTGACCACCAGCTCGGAAGGCGCGAAAGGCCAAAACTGGTCAAATTTTCGGACCAAAAAAGTAATGCAGCCCCGTCAACACCAATTAAGCGCGGCTCAAATGGACCAGCATACGAAAAGCGCAAGAAAAGGCAAAGAAAAGGGCGGGAAAGAGAGAGACTGGAGAAAAATATGGGGATCAAATCGTAAAAAAAAAAAAAAACATCTCCATGCCCATACATTTTTCCCACCGTGACCCCTGTGCCCTGACGTTTCATGAGCGTAAAATTTTGGCAGTGCTTGATTGTGAAGAAAACGTATCTACTTTCGTTTTCAAGTCTCTTGAGTTTAAGTAAACTATTTTTGATCAGCTGCTTATGTTGGATCCAATCCTCATTTTAGCTGCATTTTTAGCTCAACTGAGCTCTGCTCAGGATGAGCTATTGTGATCACTTTTCGTCCGTCCGTCCGTGCGTCCGTCCGTTAACATTTTCAAACGACTTCTCTGAAGCCGCTGAGCCAGTTTTGCTCAAATTTCATATGGAGCCTCCTTAGGGTTGGGGAACGAAAAATTGCTAAAATGGTCGCGGTCCGTTGACCAAGATGGCCGCCATGCCCAGATATGGTAAAAACCTTTAAAAATCTTCTTCTCCAGAACCGAGAATGCCTTGGAGCTGAACCTTTGCAGGAATCATCGGGGACGGGAGGTCTACCAAAATTGCTAAAAGAATTGTCGTACGTTGACGTTTGACCTTTTTACGGCAAGGTCAAGTTTGCTTCCCTATGCATTTGTATGGGAAAAAACCTTTAAAAATCTTCTTCTCCAAAACCGAGCGTGCCTTATGGCTGAATCTTTGCATAAATAATCGGGATCGGGAGGCTACCAAAATTGCTAAAATAATGGTCGTACATTGACATTTGACCTTTTTACGGTAAGGTCAATTTTGCTTCCTTATGCATTTGTATGGAAAACATGTTCGGAATTTCAAACAACTTCTCCTCTGGAGCCTCTGGGCCAGTTTTGCTCAAATTTCATGTGGGGCCTCTTTAGGGAGGGGGAACGAAAGATTGCTAAAATGGTCACAGTTGATTGACCAAGATGGCCGCCATGCCCATATATGGTAAAAACCTTTAAAAATCTTCTTCTCTAGAATCGAGGATGCTTTGGGGCTGTCTTTGCATAAATCATCGGGGACAGGGGGTCTACCAAAGTTGCTAAAATAATGGTCGTACATTGACATTTGACCTTTTTACGGCAAGGTCAAGTTTGCTTCCTTATGCATTTGTATGGGAAAAAACATTTAAAAATCTTATTCTCCAAAACCAAGGATGGCTTGTGGTTGAATCTTTGCATATATCATCTGGAACGGGCGGTCTACCAAAGTTGCTAAAATAATTGTCATACATTGACATTTAACCTTCTTACGGCGAGGTCAAATTTGCTTCTGTATGCATTTGTATGGGCCCCATACATTTGTATAGAAAAAATGTTGCTAATTTCAAATGGCTTTTCCTCTGAAGCCTCCGGGCCAGTGTTGCTCAAATTTCATGCGGAGCCTCCTTGGGCAGGAGAATGAAAGATTGCTAAAATGGGCATGGTCCATTGATCAAAATGGCTGCCATGCCCATATATGGTAAAAATCTTTAAAAATCTTCTTCTCCATAACCAAATAAGCCCTGGGCCCTATTCTTTGCACAAATTATGGGGGACAGGAGATCTACCAAAATTGCTAAAATGATGGTTCTATGCTGACATTTGACCTTTTTACCTCCAAGGTCGAATTTGCTTCCCCATTTGTATGGGCCATATACATTTATATTGAAAGTATCGAAGTGACTTGTAGATCAACAGTAGTTAAAATTGTTCTGATTGGAAATCTAAGATGGCCGTCATCTGGTTTATATTTATTATATTCCCTGCCACTGTGCTGTTTACATGTATAAAATCATGATTCTTCAGAAACCACTTAGCCAATTTCCACCAAATTTCACATTGATCCTTCTGTTGAAATGTGATTGATAGTTTATTCAAATGATCATGCTCCATTGACTGTCAGGCCCATATATTCTTCTTCGAAACTAAGAACTGCTCAAATGATGATATTTTCATTAGTTGCAATGATAGGATTAGAAAAATGTTGCATAACATCTGCATGTCTGCAGTGGCTATGTCACTCAGGTGAGCGAACCGTGGCCCGTGGGCCTCTTGTTTTTCAAAACCCTCGGCCATTCTAAAGATAGCCGCTAACAGAATGTATGATTGGAGAGCATAGACCTGGACGATATTTTGAGCATGCGCAGGATGATCTGAATCTGCGCATTTTGCGCATGTCCGAGGCAATTTTTCGCTTGACGCGGCCCATATATTTATAGATTTATTTATATATATATGTTATATATATTTGCTATAAGAATTCGTTCTGAGGCCGCCACTGGAATATTCTCAACATGAAAAAAAAAATCGTGGTTATCAGCATTGTAGCATAAGATACTTCAGTGAAAGTTGGACAAAAAGCTTACATGTAATTGACAGAGCATGCTGTTGTACGCTTGTATTCAAATTACTTTAGCACCTTTGCATGACTGATAGAGCTTACAGCTGGGAATTCTTCTGTATTTTTTTTTATGTGTAAATTATTTTATTATGGATATTTCATTCCAAATAAAACTTTAGCACCTTCTGGACAACTTCAGAAGATGACAAATTGATATTTGAGCCGGGCAAAGCATTTCCTACACATTACGAAAACACTCTTATTCAAATATATAGAAAATTTCACATCTAAAACCGAAAATTTTCAGATAAAAAACTCTGATATTTACATATTTCTGCACAAAGCATAGATTGTGTGTACTCGTTAGAACAGCCTCGGCGAGGCGGTTCTAACGAGTACCACAATCTATGTTTTTGAGCAGAAATATGAAAAATAATGTATACCTGTAAACCCCAGTTTTACCATATAAAAGTGGGGTTTAAGGGGGTCTACATTATATTTGCGTGTTTTCGTGATGAAGATTGCATGTGCGCCCCCCCCCCGAAGACTAAGATCAGCCTGCGCATCCGCGCAGTCCGATCAGAGTCGTCGCTGTTAACTTGAAGACGATTTGGCCCACTGGCTACCCACTGAGTGCACTGAGAAGCCTGATCTGAATGCGCGGATGCACAGGCTGATCCGAGTCTTCGTAAGCGTTTATGCAGTCGTGCTGTGAAATGTCGAACCCTATTTTCTAGTGGAAACAAGAGAAATATATGTTTTTTTATATAATCTTTTAAACAGGACTCAGTTGTTCAAAGCATCGTTAGCTTAACGAACTCGTTAATGACAAACTCTTTAATTGTAGCTAAGGTATTTTCAAATACATTGGTATTTTTGCTGCAAAAATGTGAGTAGCTTTAATGCAAAAGCTACTCACATTTTTTCAGCAAAAATATCAATGTATTTGCCATATTTTAAGATAGAAATTTTTACGTCACACTAGCTAACAACTTCATTACGTTTTGAACAACTGGGCCCAGCGTGCTAAGTTAATATTTTTTGTTTCCGTAGCAACCAAACTTCACATAAAAATATAAGCCCCCAAAAGACGTATTAATAATGGGTTTGCTTTACCACATTTTCTCTAATAAGGTCCAAGAGATATTGCTTTACTTTTTCATTTTTTTTTTTTTTTTTTTTTGTAAAACCTCAATCAAATGCATATTTTGTGAATTTCATAAGTAGCCACTTTTGATCTTGACCAGAGAATGGTCAGATTCTAATGAAATACGCCTTACGCCGAACACTTCTGGAAAAGCAAAATATGCTTATCTGGAAAACGCTCACAGGGTTACTTCAATACCCGACCAAGAAACATTACGAAAACACGCCAATTCAAATATATTGAAAATTTCACCACAAAAAACTGAAAATTTTCAGATGAAAATTCTGATATTTTTTTATATTTCTGCTCAAAAACATAGATTATGAGTACTCGTTAGAGGCGAGGCGGCTCTAACGAGTACCCACAATTTATGTTTTTGAGCAGAAATAAGAAAAATAATGTATTCCCCTGTAAACCCCAGTTTTACTATATAAAAGTGGGGTTTAAGGGGTCAGAATTATATTGGTATGTTTTCGTGATGAGATGCGTTTTGTATGACATTTATTCTACGAGATTTGTTTTTAATCATGACTAACAGAAACCATTCCAATCTAACACTTATCCACAATATAAAGTTCGGTTCCCTGGCCTATTTTTATAGAAAATATTGCTTCCTTTAAGCAGATTTACAGCGGTTGATGGAAAACACATATCTAATGATACATAATAAGACCATAAAGAGCATGTCTAGCTTAGTTTGTTGAGAAAAAAAAAAGAAGAACAAAAAAAAAAGAAAATCGGTTGAAAAATAAGTGAAGATCTAGAAATTGCTGTCACCTATGCCACCACTTTTGTAGGTGACGTCATAACCAACCAATTAAATATCTAAACAGTATTTTGTTGCATATATAAACTATCAAATAGCTCATACAAGCAATGTGGACTGGGTGACCTTGTGGTTAGCGCTCTCGACTTGCATGTCTTGGATTCGAATCCCGCTCGGCTGGAGATCATTTGTACTCCTACTCGTACTCGACGCGTCCTTGGTTGAGTAAAAGTGGACTGGGAGGTGCTTTGTGAAAGACAGCTGCAGGAATGATCCGAGAAAACAAGGCTGTACAACCGCAAATACATGACACATTCGCAGCTACCTCCACATGCCTCTGGTAACTTTTATCGTTAAAGTCTGAAGAACACCAACCATCTTTTAACTATTCAAAATGATGGGGCCCATTCTTAAAGTAATAAAAATGTAAATTGCAATGTCGTTTTTTTTTTTTTTTTTTTTTTTTTTTTTTTTTTGTTGGGATCAAATATGTACCAGGATGCTTGTTTGTTTTCTAAAGCTGAATACTTTAAGACGTACACTGCATTTAGTGAGCATTTCCTTTTTTATTTAATTAAGTGTTGGACTATTAATTTGTATTTTCTATTTCTGTGCTTCGTTCTGATGTGTAACTTGGAATTAAATTTGTACGGTCAAAACACTGGTCCAAGAGAAAAGGAGGGAAGTTTGGTTATGAGGAACATTAAAATATATTTTTGCATGTACAATGGAATGGTACTGATAACAAACAACTTGAAATCAAGTTTAAAAGCTGCAAACTTTTGAAAATTTTCCTAAAATGTATACCCCATACATACATCTGTTTTCACTATATAATACGGGCGAATTAATGCAGCGTGGGTATAGGTTTCACAGGTTGAATGGGTCGTGGGAACGTTTATTAGACTTAGAGAGAAAAAAATCCACTTCAAGGAAACGTCTTCAGCACAGGAAGAGACACTACAGAAGGGCTTTAAATTAAGTGTGTCATGCCATTGGGAAATGTGCTTTCGAGAAAATATGCATATAAGGATTGCGAAGGCCCTGATCAGACTGCGCGCATGCGCAGTCTGATCAGGGCCATCGCTATCCGCTTACAGAATTATTGGGTACTGTAGAATATAAAGATACATATCGCGGTCCCTCATGAAATAGTATGGCTTCGGGGGTTTGTTTATCCGAAGTTTTTCTGTTCACGTATGACCAGAAGACACATTTTCTAATGACGCGGCTGATTAATTGGTTCTTTCAAAAGGAAAAAAAAAACCTTATGTCCTACACGAGCAACAAAAACCCATTCTAATCAGGACATTCCTTTCTCTTCGATATATTCTACAATATTCTGATGACTCTGTAAACAGGCAAAGAATGTTATGCGCTGAGTGAATGCACAGACTTGGCTGGGTCTCCATTGCCCACATATTTGATATGGACGCTTTTTTCACATGCAAAGGATGCCCTGCTCTGAGTGAATGCGTCTCCATTGCCACATATTTGATATTTTTTCGCATTTTTCATAGTTCGTACATTATTACATACAGTTGACTCTCGTTATCTCAAACTGGTCCCCTGACTTTGAGATAACGAGAGGTCACTATAATTGTTTTGTTGCCGATAACTGCTTTGACATTCTGTAGCATCCAATGATTCTGTATACGAACAGCGAAGGCTGACCAGACTATATAATTCTTGGTAACTGTTAATCGTAACCGTTGAAATCATAAAAGAAATTATATAATGACCGAGAAAGGCACCATATCAGAGAGAGAGAGAGAGAGAGAGAGAGAGAGAGAGAGAGAGAGAGAGAGAGAGAGATCGTCAGAGCAGAGTTCTCTTTCCATTGTAACGTATACATGTAGTAGTAACATAAACTGAAAACGGTCGAACTTCAATGGCTCGAACAACTTTGGGACCATGGAAATTTGTTCGAGATATGGGTAGTTCGAACCACTAATCATGGCGCCAGGTCAGGAAGCAAATGGCGATAATTTAGGAAAATTGTTTTCACCCTTCTACACAATAATGGTATGTTGAGTGTACTCATTAGAATCGCCTCGATGAGGCGATTCTAATGAGTACACACAACATACAATTTCATGATTAAATAAGAAAATTTCCATAAATATTTTTTTCTTGAGCTATCGGAAGAATTTCGTAGGGATTAAAAAATGAGTTCGAATTAGCCATGGTAAACGAGCCATCGGTGTTCGAGCTATTGAGGTTCGACTGTATATGGGCTTTCGTTTTGTTATCCTGCCCTCTTCAAGATCGAGTTTATTTTTCCAGTAATAATAAAAATAATAATAATAATAATAATCCTGTAACAGAATGCTGGTAGTAGAATATTGTGAAGACTTTTGGGAACGCCCGGATTACTGAACTTAAGTGAAATCGAAATAGCTTCAGGGAAATACGGTGGTAACTCTGTCTAAATTGTTTTGTCCCCTTCTGAAGAGGGGTCGATTCTATAAGGAAGGGATTTGCTCCCACAGGGAGCAAATTCTTTCCTTTCAGAGTAGACTCCTTTTCAGAAGGGGTTTGATTTGCAAGACAGCAAACAGGAAGTCACAAAAGTTATCTCCCTTGTAAAAGAGGGAGATAATTCACCAAGTGTACCCAGTCTCCTTAAAAAACGCGCTGGCTAATGAACTCAACAACGGAATTTGCGCTGATCATTACGAAAACATGCCTATTCAAATATATTGAAAATTTTATTACCAAAATATGAAAATTTTCAGATAAAAAATTCTGATATTTTTCTAGAACATTGGCAAACAGTGCAGACCAAGATCAGAACGTGGCGTATTGTCAGGGTCTGCACTGTTTGCATAAATAACAGGACGTCAAGGATTAACAGTCTTAAGTCCCCGTTCAGGATCATTTTCCCAGCCTACACTCAGTGAAAATTAACCCACTAGTGCTGTCAGTGCTTTGATTAATGTATGTTTTCTGTTCCTGGTATCCAGTCACGGATGCAATGTTTGAAATGAAAGGTGTACGATTGATTTTGACACCCTACTGAAACACTTCAACAAAACGTTTCAAAAGTGCGAAATTAATCCTTGCCTTTTGTTAAATTTCAACAAATTTACTTACAACGTTTTAGCACGTAGGCTAAAATGTTTCTCCCAGTTGTGTGTTCCACAACAAGAGAAAATGCACCTTAACGTAATTTGTACAAAAAATAGGAGGCATCTCTTTCAAAATTGTTTTGCCTTCCTTCTAAAAAGGGGTCTAGTCGAAAAGGAAAGTATTTGCTCCATTTGGGACCATGAAAAGGGATCTAGTCCAAAAGGAATTTAAAAATTTGTTCCCACTGGGACCCTGAAGGGGGTCCAGTCTAAAAGGCAAGATTTGCTCCTTCGGGAAGAATTTGCTCCTTTTCGGACCATGAAAAGGGTCTATCTAAAACGAAAGAATTTGCTCCCTATGGGATCATGAAAAGAGTCTGTCTAAAAGGAAAGAATTTGCTCCGCGAGGGAGCAAATTCTTTCCTTTTAGAGTAGACTCCTTTTCAGAAAGGGCTTGGCGTGCAGGAAAGCAAACAAGGAGTTACAATAATTGTATCCCTTGTAAGAATGACTAAACACCTACTAGGTGTATATAGTCCTTTAAACATATGCACGAACGAAGACTCAAAACTGACATGAATATTCCGCACAGTCCCAACAGGGTCTTCTCTGTTCAGCAATATATTCTACACGTGACCAATAATTCTGTAAGCGGATGATAAAGACCCCGACCAGTCTACGCGAAAGTTCAGGTTAAGCTGGGTCTTCGCTGTCCGCATATGACATACGGGTCTTTTCTCACGTTTGCAGCTTATTTTTGATAGATCTTGTCAATATTAATGTATAGTCAAACTTTTATCGAAATATACAATATGGTTGGACATGCGGCGATTTCCGTATTTCCACATTTTTGGCCTCGGCATTACCTTGATCAATTAAAAGTGGCACTTGGCAAATCCGTTGGCTAGTTATTGTCGGTATCTATCAATACGCCAAAAAGTATCAAAATACTCTGACGACAGACGGACGCACAAGGTGATTATAGAGTACTCTTCGAAAATCAACCTTTCAACTGGTCGACCTTTCTGCGGGTCGTGCAACGATAGGAGGCGTGAACAGTGTTGCACATTACATCCCAGCAAGCACACAACCTAGTAACAACGTCGATTCAACGTCAGCAGGCACACAACGTTGTAATAACGTCGATTCATCTTTGATTCAACGTCATGTAGACGTTGAAGAAACGTTGAATCGACGTTGGTTCAACATTGTGTGCCTGTTCATCACGAAAACATGCCTATATAATTTTGACCCCCTTAAATCCCACTTTTATATAGTAAAACTGGGGTTTACAGGGGTATACATTATTTTTCTTATTTCTGCTCAAAAACATAGATTGTGGGTACTGGTTAGAACCGCCTCACCGAGGCGGTCCTAACGAGTACCCACAATCTATGTTTTGAGCAGAAATATGAAAAATATCAGAGTTTTTTTTTATCTGAAAATGTTTAGTTTTTGGAGGTGAAATTTTCTATATATTTGAATAGGCGTGTTTTCGTAATGTGGAATAATACTGTTCATAAACAGACTCGTAATACCGATTGGCTATTTTCATTTGGTTGATGTGTTTACTGCGTTCAAAGGATTCCTTTTTCCAGAAACTGTCCATTTTCGATAACCACAGCATTACGAAAACATGCCTATTCAAATATATAGAAATTTTACCACCAAAAAATGGAAATTTTCAGATAAAAAAATCTGATATTTTTCATATTTCGGCTCAAAACCTAGATTGTGGGTACTCGTTAGAACCGCCTCGACGAGGCGGTTCTAACGAGTACCCACAATCTATGTTTTTGAGCAATTAAAGAAAAATAATGTATACCCCTATAAACCCCAGTTTTATTATATAAAAGTGGGGTTTAAGGGGGTCAAAATTATATAGGCATGTTTTCGTGATGGTCACACCCAAAAAATGTACTAAAATACTAAAATAAACTCTTTAAAGGTTGTCCTATTCTGGGTGCACACCATTTGCGAAGGCTGTCTGTCCGAATACCTACGTAAATTATCACTTTGTAAACAAACAATTCATCTTTTTAACTGTATATAATACTTGATACTTCGAAACACTAAACAATAATGTATAGCGAAAACAGAAGTGGTTAACAATGGATATGGCAGTACAATATTAACTCGCCAAAACGTCTACACACACACGCGCGCGCGCGCACACACACACACACACACGAGAGAGAGAGAGAGAGAGACAGACAGAGAGAGGCAGACAGACAGACAGAGAGAGGCAGACAGACAGACAGACAGCGGCAGGTACAATTCACCAGATGAGAATTCACGCAGTATTCTGTTATGTTCCACAAAATTACACGCCGAAAATGTCATATTATATTTACCCTGGATATTGGGAAAAGTTAACTCCTTGCTTTATTTGTCCTCAAATTTGAACAATAAAAATCCGAACAGTTGCCTTTGGAAACAAAGGACACACACAAGAACGAAAATCAGAGAATCGGTGTAAGTATCTTCATATACAGCACTGAAGTTTGTTAGGCTGCATACGCCCCGCCCCCTCCCAAGCCAGCACCATTTTGAGCGGTATTCTAATTTCAAGCCATTTTCATACCTACTGAGATGTCTAAAACTGTTGAGTTAGTGGCAAACAATGTCGACCCGGATCAGATCCGCATTTTGCGGCATCTGATCTGGGTCTACACAGTTTGCTTAGGCTGTCTGTCCTTTACGGATATGCGGTTATTTAAAATTGAGCCAGAGAATGTGTGAGTTCCGAACTTCACTCAAACGGAGTACGAGACGCAGCTGGCAATTGGTGCCCGAATGGTGCCCGATCTAGTTTCGTAACGTCACAGTCAGGGAATGGATTTGCGAACAGTGTAGACCCTTCAGCATTACGAGTATGTCAACGACAACTGATATAAAACCTGTATGGATAAATAAACGATAAATGAACAGTTTCCAAAAATGTTAATCAAGCAGATAAACATGTAAAATGAAAACAATTTTCTTTCAGCTTTCTAGTCCCTATTTCTCTATGAAAACATTCGTTTTAATAGATCCGTTTCTGTAGACATCATTCCGAAGCTAATATAATATAGGAACTTATACACTCGCTTTAAAGAATAACAGTTAGTGTATTAGGTAAGGCGGCTATAGATAAATTTATGTTTAAGTTTCTAATTTATGTTTTACACCCTAAGTTTTGGGACACCTTAATTCCTAACCATACCAGTCCCAACATTTGAATAAAGCGATTATAGTACTTAATGATGTTTTTTTTTTAACTGCTTGATGAATGGCAAACAGTGTAGACCCTGATCAGACGCCGCGAACTGCGGCGTCTGATCTGGGTCTATACGGTTTGCTCAGACCTGTCTGTCCCAATACTTATGGTAAATACGGTAAGTATCTCGGGTCGTTTTCGGCCCGACAGGGATCTTGTCGGGTCTATAATAGCCCGATATAGATTTGAGTAGGCTATTTTAATCTCTATTGGGCGGCCCGATAGGACTTTCTAAATGTATATAGGACCATTATCGGCCCGACAGGAATCGTGTTGGGCCGATCACGGTCCAATATAGGTTAGAAAGCTAGCTGGGTAAGAATCCATTACTCATGGCGTGATAGGCGTGTAAGAGATTTATTACTCAACACTGAATGCCCATGTTTCAGAAAAGTTTCTGTCATACAGAAATTTGAATACTTGTACAGTATCCGACTGTCTCATAGATTTGTACAGTATTAACTGACTCACAGAAATTTGAATACTTGTACAGTATCCGACTGTCTAATATACTTGTACAGTATCAGACTGACTCACAAGAGTTTGAATACTTGTACAGTATCCGACTGTCTCATATACTTGTACAGTATCAGAGTGATTCATAAAAGTTTGAATAATTGTACAGTATCAGACTGTCTCACAGAAGTTTGAATACCACATAGAAGTTTTGAATACTTGTACAGTATAAGATTATCTCACCGAAGTTTACATACTTGTACAGTATCATACTTTCTCAGAATTTTGAATACGTGTACAGTATCAGACAGTCTCACTGAAGTTTGAAAACTTGTACAGTATCAGACATCCACGACGTCACCACAAATCGGTTGTCCAAAGGACAATGACAAACACACAACGGCTTGTCGATTCCGTCTCTTTCCGACAGTATCGCCTGAACCTTCCTCCCGTCCGACGACACTTGGTGAATAGTATTTGTATCACGCCCACACACGTATACATTACCCTCCGGATCGGAACAAACACCCATTGCGCCTTTTAAAGCATTATCAGAATACTGATTTAACATCTTCCCTGTAAGCGTCATGAAGGTAACGTCATTCGAGCCCCAGTCAGATACACGTATAACATCACCGAATACTGACAAGTACCATGGTATGTTGAACGGTGTCCTGTCCACTGCCGTAATTGTACGTTTCAAAACACCATCAGTGTCCAACAAGAGAATCTCCGATTTGTCACGTGACCAACATGAAACAACCAACAGATCGTTTGACTTTGCAACACCCCAACAATTCTTCTCAAGATTTACCGAGTGTCTTAGAACAAGTTTTGTGTTTGTTTCAAAGAACTGAAGTTGCTTCTTATCGGGGATTGATACTACTGCCATTTGTTTATCCAGAACAGCCAAATCCCATGGCAAGGAAGACAGATGTAGGGCAGAAATGCATTTATACTTTTTGTCAAACATTTTGATCTTTTTGTTGTGGTTGTCTGCTAAAAGAAGGTTTCCATTTTCCAGAAATTCACAACCACTGATGTAGCACTTATCTCGGTCGAAAGACCACCTTGACAATTTAGCTAAGAACTGTTTGTGTAGCTCAGCCTTCCTGTATTTAAATGATCTGTCACATGTACAAGGGTAAGGAGCATGGCATTTTACATCCTTTGTCAGTTTTATTGTCCACAATTTCTCTGAATTGGTACACATGGATTTAACTGCTTCAAGAGGCTGAAAGGAGAAGTCCGTTTTAAAACATGATTTATGAATGTCGTGTAACGCTAATTCACTGTCAACCACAGAGTTTGATGCCGATTGTATTTTATAGAAAACTGAATTATCTTCGTCACACTCTTGATTTTTCACCTCCTGTAACAATCGATCGAGAGCTGCTATATTAGCTTCCAGCTTAGCAAGACTTTTCTGAATTTTATCACATTCAATAGTATATATTAAATCCATGTCTGCCAGAGCATCTTTTTCAATTTGATCTATTATATTGATCAAATTTTGTTTGAATCTCATTACTGATCTTACGTATACTTTACGACTGTTCTTCAAAAGTTGTAAATCTTCGCATAATTCTTCCTTTACGTGGTTAAATCTTTCCTTAGCACTCAGTAATTCTCTCATAGAATCTTCACATACTTTAGTTCGGGTTTCTGGTGGAATTTCGGGAATAAACTTTACTTTTTCTTTACAGTGAAGGTTATGAATTTGAACACATACCTTGCAATAAATTTCATTGTCTTTCAGACAGATGTATGTAGGCGTGTCTTTGTGATCTTTATCACACATTTGAAATGACACCCTGGTTTTTGTTTCATTCTCTAAGATGTCATCTGTACTTTTTGACAGCTGCTCACTGGATCCCAGGACCGCGGAGTTTCTTTCAATAGTGGGTTTCAGGAGGTCTGGTAACGAACTAGAGCGTGAGTGGCCTCTTACGTATCTTTTATCTGAACTGGAGTTTTTGTTTCTCCTCGTTACTACAGTGTCTGTATTTGTGGCTTCGTCAAACGATGCACTTTTCCCACGACAGTCGGCAATACTTGGCTTGCCTTTTGTTAACATATTCCCATTATCATCGCGTTCTTTATTGCTGACATGTACTTGTTCTAAATCACTTATACTAAACACATTTTTACCAGCTGTTTTAATCAAATAGAGGTTTTGGTTAGAGTCCTTCAAGGCTTTTGTCAACATTTCATTACTGCTTTGTAGCAAATTTTGGGATCCATATCCACTCTCTTGTTCGTTACACTGTTCCAGTTCGTCCCCTTGCTGTTTGTAGAAATCAGTTTTTACATTCCGATTAGTGTCTGATTTTTCATCCACACTTAATGGCCAAGTCTCTGATACTACTTGAAGTGGTACAGTAACACTTATAAAACCGTCGCCAGTAATTTTAGCGGACGGCCCTAATAAATCACCGACCTGTAATTTATCAGGCATGTTTTCTTTCGATTTAATTTCCAGTATTATACTGTTATTTCTTTCACTATATTGCAGGTCGTCTTTCTTCTCTGCCTCGGACGAATTAAAGCATTCAGCAGACAGAATTTCTTCTTGCGTTTTATTTTCTCCTTCTTTAAACGTCCGTTCTTTCCTTTCTTTCTCACTTATAGTTATTGTATCCCTTATCTGGCACACTGTTTCACTTACACGGTCAGTGTATACATTTAATATGTCACCAACTTCACCAGCAATAATTTCTCCAGTACTACTATCCAGCGAGGGACTCGCGTGTGTTTGAGAATTGACTTGAGCATCTAGTATTCTTTTGGGGTCACTATTGTCACCCACGCGACACTTTGAAGAGTTCTGTCGCTGAATATTTTTAGTGACATCCCTTGAATCATCAGTGGATGATTCTAAGTATGTAGAATCATCAATACACCTATTACAGACCTGACTAGCACATGTCAAACAGAAGGCTGTTGTTCCGCTGTTATTTAAAAAATCTTCACAATGACCACATCTAAGCTCTCCTTCGGTACTCATTGACATACTTGAAAAGTAACTTAACTATTATTTATATTTATGATATTAAAAATAGCTCCTGGGCTAATAATGTTTTAGGTACTAAGTTATGTTTTCCTGTTTTACATAATCAGTTTATCCGTCATTTTTTCGCTCACTTGAGCTAAATTTGTCGTCCATTGTGTGAATATGAAATATTAATTCCATGAAACTACCGGGTACAATGTTTTTTAATACGCTTTTGAATAACTTTCAACTTTTATTAATGTCTTCCTTGTCTACTGAATTTATTTACTGAATGGGATATATCGTAACCACTCTCTGGGATAATTCAGCAGACAACAGATTGATGATGATATTTTTCTTATTTTTCCCGGAAAACAGGATTTGACATTTCGTGCATTTCCATAGGAGACAATTTGCATGAAATAACAAAATCCCGTTTACTGGGAAAAATAAGAAAACTATTTCAAAATGACGTTTGCTGAAAATTTTACCCAGATTGTTAACCGTAATATAGCAGCTTCCTTGTTTATGAATTTATATTTCCTGAATGGGATTGAAATACATAACAGCTTTTAACCACGATTATGCCAGCTCCGTTTACAATCTCTCTAATAGTTGTTCTGTAAATTAAGTGCTAATTTTGTTGCCGTCTGCTGCGCATAACACGTACTTCAGCAAATATTTTTATTTGCTTCTCATAAAGCAAGAGCCAAGATTCCTTCATCGTGAGATAGATAATGAAGAAGGCATATAGAACAAAGCAAGATGTCGTGTCAATCAATCTCGATATATAAATACTTTAAGTGATTTTCCGATTTCAATGTTCGTTCTTATTGTTCAATAATATTCTGTTTAACTGCACTTTGAGTGCTTGTGAATTCAAATCTCAAATTCAGCTTGTGTCACAACATGTGTTTGCTCTGTTTTACCGCTTCAAACTGAATATGCGTCAAACTTTTTTTTAACCACTCTATGGCTAAATTAAGCACACGATAAGTTGGATATTTTTCTTATTTTTCCCAGATAATAGACTTTGATATTTCATGCAAATTGTCTCCTAGGTGACTCCTAGGAGACAATTTACATGAAATGTCAAAGCCTATTTACTGGGAAAAAAATAAGAAAAATATTTCAAAATGTCGCCTGCTGAAAAGTTTACCCCGCATAAAAATGGGCTGTCACATTTCAGGAGACAATTTGCATGAAATGTCAAAGCAAATTTTCTGGTAGAAAAAATTAGAAAAATATTTTCAAAATGTCGTCTGCTGAAATATTTTACCCAGCATAAAGTGATCTTCCGATTTCAATGTTCGTACTGATACTGTTCAACAATTTTTCTGTTTTGTTCAGTAATATTCTGTTCAACTGCACCTTGAGTGTTTGCTGTTCAAATCTCAGGTGTAACTTGGGTCACAACCATACAACATTCATTTGTTTGTTCGTTATACTACTTCAAACTGAATATACACATATAGCTGTACATTAAACAGGACTGTCACGGAATTAGCCATGAAATATGAGCTAAGCGATAGAACAGGTCACATTCAGCCGCTGCTGTCATATTTGGACGTTGTGGCGATTATTAATTTTAACCTGTCATGAGAAAAAAGAGTCACCGGGGCATGCATAGACACCGAGGACCCAGATAAGCCTGCGCATTCGCGCAGTCTGATCAGAGTCTTCGCTACCCTCTTACAAAATCAATGAATCTAGACTCTTTCCGTGAATAGTAAAGCCCAGATGCACAGATTAAAACTGCAGACATTTGCCCCGAATGTCCCTTTTTGTCTTAGAGCGGATCATTTTTTTCTGACACAATCTTCCCCAAAACATTTTATATGTTTATTTTTGTACTGTTTACTTCGGTATTATCCATATATATATAACCGTGTCTTTGTGTTTATTCCGCACCCAGAATTCAACATTGCCACATGCAGTCTACTCAAACAATGCGACACACAGATACGCGGAAGATATCTCGTATTTTACAATTTTGTAGTATAACACGAAGCTATAGATAAGAGGGGGTACCCTCATAATAGTTTCTTTATTTCTCCATGAAAACATACGTTGTGGGTACTCATTAGAAGCGCCTCGATGAGGCGCTTCTAGTGAGTACCACAACATATGTTTTTATGGTGAAATAAGAAAAATATCAGTATTTTTCGGTTAAAAAGCGCCTTATCTGAAGCTGAGGTTATATCTAAATGTTTGAGTCAGTAAGTCTTTCGCGATTTACAACAGTGAAAATATACTGAAATAATTTTTGACTACCGATTGTGTGACCTGTATATGTTATACCTACTGCGGCATACCAACAGTTGTGTTTGTATCATCTTCATGTATATTTCACAATTATCATTGTAAACCGTAAACCAGCGACCATGACCCAATATACAATAACGAGCCGCATTATGATAAAAGGGTCCTTATATAATATACATGCACCATAAGCGGACTACGAACTCACTACGAAGGCCCAGATCAACCGCACAGTCTGATCAGGGCCATCGCTATCCGCTTATAAAATCATTGGCTGCTGTACGCCGTACATCGATCGACGGACAGAGAAAGAACTGATAAAGTACCTTTTTACACATTGCGATTTATATAGATCCATTTCGGTCGCGCTCTGTGAAAATGTGCCTCTTCGGCATATGCACGCAACGAAGGCCTAATTGAGCCTGCGCATCCGCGCAGTCTGATCAGGGACTTCCTAGTCCGCTCACAGAATCATTGGAAACTGCATCGATCGACAGACAGATGAAGACCTGATAGAGTACATTTTCTCAAGTTGCGGATTAAATAGATTCATTTGTGCCTCGTTCTATGAAAAGATGCCTCGGACAGCGAAGGACCAGGTAAGTGTATGCATCCGAGCAGTATGAACAGGTCATTCTCAGTTAGTTACTGAATCACTGGCGGAGAAGGTACATTTTCTTACGTTGCGGTTTATATAAATTCATTTGGGTCGCGCCATTTGAAAAGGTGACTTCGTGGCATGGGCGAACAGTGAAGACCCAGATCAGTCTGTGCATCCGCGCAGACTGATCAGGGCATTCGCTGTCCGCTTACAGGGTCATTGGAAACTAGACTTTGTGAAGACGTATAGCGGTCCCTGATCACACTGGATCATACAGTATGAAATGGGATTTCTGATCTGGATCTTTCTTGTTCGCATACTCATCGAAGACACCTCTTCTGTTTGAAAGACACATTTTTCTCATGGCGCGGCCTATTTTATAGATAACAGCTGTGTTTGACTGGCAGCTGATTCACCGATTCACTGCTGTTGGCTGAATATAGCTTACATGCTACTGCATGCTCAGAGGTTTGTCATGCCTTTCAAATGTGTAAGGTGTAAACAATGGGCCAATGCATGTCTTTATCGGCTTTTCAACATCATTATTATATGAGTCATTTTCCGGTCTTTTGAATTTTTAGTAATCATTAACAAGTCTTTGTAATGTATGTCCTCATATTCTCCATAAAATATAGTTAAAAACAGGGGTATGTGTTGGATCTACAATTTTGGGTCGATTGTTTATAATCTAACCAAAGTATACATACACCATAATTTCCTTAAGGCTGTTGACCAATGAAATCAATGCATAGCAGACAATTCACACAAAATGTCAAGCCTTATTTCCTCTGAAAAAATAAAATCAGTTTTAGAATGTTGTCTGCTACAATTTGCTTTTGCTTAATGGTTAGCTATTGCTCAAATATTGATAATTCTTGGCCTTAATAGACCACACATAGATTAAAATATAAAGCCATATATAGATAGAATTAATTTTGGATTTGATTATGTGTGCATCACTCAGGACCCGTGCCTCCAACTTTTAAGGGTCCCCATCACGAAAACATACCTATATAATTTTGACCCCCTTAAACCCCACTCATCTATAGTAAAATTGGAGTTCACAGGGTATACATTATTTTTCTTATTTCCGCTCAAAAACATAGATTGTGGGTACTCGTTAGAACCGCCTCGCCGAGGCAGTTCTAACGAGTGCCCACAATTTATGTTTTGAGCAGAAATATGAAAAATTTCAGAGATTTTTATATGTAAATTTTCAGTTTTTGGAGGTAAAGTTTTCTATGTGTTTGAATAGGCGTGTTTTCGTAATGCAATTTAGGTTTTGGAGGTAAAAACTGCCAAAATGGGAGTCAGGGAAAACCCTGGCTCTATATAAGAGAGGTATAAATATTTATCTTGAGCCGGTCTCGGTGGCTCACTCGGATACGCGTCCGACTGGTGATCAGGAGGTCGCGGGGTCGATCCAAGCCGGGTCCGGCAACATTCTTTCGTGGAGATTGATCATGAAATATTTTCTACGGTCATTCTCTCCTTTCCGCTGATTCAAGAAGGGCAGTTGTCATTTTCTGGCGAAATAATGTGCACAAGTACTGGTTAACTGCTTTGAAGACTAAGCCTGCCCAAGAAAAAAGTGTGGGAAGGTAAACTGATCGCGCTCGACATGACCCTAATAGGTTGATTGGGCCGTACAAACTCAAAGTAAGCAAACAAATTTCTCCGCAAAACCCTGTTTTGTAGATACTCGTTAGAAGCTCCTCTTGAGTACGAGCGCTTCTAATGAGAACCAGCAACACATGTGAAAAAATAAGAAAAAATATCAAAATATGAGCCGCAATGCTAGAAAAGGTACCTTCTGACAAGTGCGCTCAACGAAGACTCAAATCAGCCAGCGCATATGCGCAGTCTGTCTTTCTTGTTCGTATGAAGAAACTTTGCATCCCTGGCTATCCAAAATGTGCCCTCTGAAGATTCTGATCAGACTGCGCGAATGCGCAGGCTGATCTGAATCTTCAGTGGGCGCACATGCCAAATGTACGTTTTCTGACGTTGCGGTTCGGTTGCCTTATCTACATGGACGGCTTAGAATGATAATATAGGTGTGTTAATGTGGGCTAGGCGAAAATGTGTCTACGGGCACATGCGGTCAGCGAAGGCTCAAATCAGCCTGCGTTTTCGCGCAGTCTGATCAGGGCCTTCACAGTCCGCTAACAGAATCATTGGATATTACAGAATGTATGGATGGAGAGCAAGGCACGGATGATGCTTTGCGCATAATAGGATGATCTGAATCTACGCATTTTGCGCATGTTCGAAGGCACTTTTTCGCTTGACGTGGCTCACATAATGATTAGCATTGTTACTTATGAGTCATTTTCCTGTGATTTGAATTTTCAATAATCGTTCAGGTATTGATTAGCAGAGTTTACAAACGCAATATATTATAACAATGCAGATATAATGACACATCTAGAATGCGCAGTCGATGGGGCGCCATCGCAAATCCCCATGCTCTTTGCTAAAGTTGCTAATAGCATGACGGACGGACGGAGGGACATGCTCTCCCACACCCTTACTATGAGAGGAGGTAATGTAGCAAGTTTGGTTAAATTCCGCCCAGTGGTTTATGAGAAGATAGCGTGATGGACAGATGGACGGACGACGGACGCACGGAAAAATAATGTTGCTCTCGCACACCTTTACCATGAGGGGAAGTGATGTAGCAAGTTTGGTTAATTCCGCCCAGTTGTTTAGGAGTAGATAGTGTGCCGGACAGATGGACGGACGACGGACGCACGCACGGAAAAATAATGTTGCTCTAGCACAACCTTACCATAGTGGGAAGTGATGCAGCAAGTTTGGTTGAATTCCGCCCAGTGGTTTAGGAGGAGATCGTGTGACAGACAAATGGACGGACGACGGACCCACAGAAAAATATTGTATTCTCGCACACCCTTACCAATAGGGGAAGGTATGTAGCAAGTTTGGTAGAATTCCGCGCAGTGGTTCAGGAGCAGATACCGTGACGGAAGGAAGGATGGAGGCATTAACAATATCCTCATCACTTTTATTAAAAAAAAGCGTGGGGATAATAATATATAAATTTATTTCTAATAATCACTTTTGTACAAATGTTCGCGGTGTATTAATGTTCGCAAATATCTCGATCCGCATCAATCCGCGAACTTATAGGGAGCAAATTCTTAACTTATAGAGAAGACACATCACGAAAACATACCTATATAATTTTGACCCCTTAAATCCCACTTTTATATAGTAAAACTGGGGTTTACAGGGGTATACATTATTTTTCTTATTTCTGCTCAAAAACATAGATTGTGAGTACTCGTTAGAACCGCCTCACCGAGGCGTTCTAACGGGTACCCAATACCCACAATCTGTGTTTTGAGCAGAAATATGAAAAATATCAGATTTTTATCTGAAAATTTTCAGTTTTTGGAGGTGAAATTTTCTATATATTTGAATAGGCGTGTTTTCGTAATGTATTCATATGGGGCTTCGTGTGCAGTAAAGCAAATATTACGTCAGAGAAGTTGTCGTTCTTGCCGGAAATGGAAAAGATTCAAATATACTGAAAATTTACCACCGAAAAATGAAAATTTTCAGATAAAAAAATTCTGATAATTTTTATGTTTCTGCTTAAAACATAGAGTGTGGATACTCGTTAGAACCGCCTCGACGAGGCGGTTCTAAGGAGTACCCACAATCTATGCTTTGAGCAGAAATATGAAAAATAATGTATACCCCTGTAAACCCCAGTTTTACTATATGAAAGTGGGGTCTAAGGGGTTCAAAATTATATAGGCATGTTTTCGTAATGATTTACCAAATTTAACCATTCCTCTTAAATATAGGTATGTGAGGTGACAGGATAAAGAATTATATGTGATCGATTAATTTTTTATTTTATTCCTTTCCGACTGAACAGCACAAAACATAAACAAAAGCATCTCATACACATAATATTCACATAGATAATGCTAATTGATGGATCCGCCAACTCAGAATATGCCACCATGCCTACGTGCAGTCCACTAGTGACTGTTTTTTTTTTTTTTTTTTTTTTTTTTTTTGTTTGTTTTTGTTTTATATATGAGCAGCTTTTGCAAGTCCAAAATGGTTTCTTTCTTATTATCCCATATTAAGTATTATAAGACCGCCCCCACCTGCACCCCCCCCCCCCCCACCACAACCCCCCGACAAAAGAAAAAAAAAAAATATCTCTTATAGGCAGTAATCAAACCACTGACAGCACTGGTGGGTCGATTGTCTCCGAGTCTAGGCTGGGAAAATGGTTCTGAACGGGGGCATAAGACTGTTTCATATAACTTCTCGTAATTTAAACGAACAGTGCAGACCCTGTTCAGACGCCACGTTCTGTGGCGTCTGATCTGGGTCTGCACTGTTTGTTTGCCAATGTCACAGTCCAGTCTCTTCACACTGCACTCTTACGTCACAGTGACTGACTGACTGACTGACTGACTGACTGATCAGATTTTTAACGCTACCAGGCAACTGAGTGACATAGAGGCAGCGCCACGTCACAGTGACAAGAATAGCGCTGCTATAAATAACCGTTACCTGGATTTTGTACAAACGCCCGGTTTGATTTCATTGGTCAATGATAATCAAGTGGTCATGAACCTTAATGAAATTTGGTGTATGTATACTTTGGCTCGATTGTAAACAATCGACCGAAAAGTCTACATTATTAGGCGAATTTTCTGAATTTTGCATATGGTTAAACCAGCTTTCCAATACTTTGTTGGTTACTTGTTGGCAACATTTTTCTGTGCCTATTTAAATATGCGTGTTTAAAGCCAAAATCTTCCTAAGTTCCCACATTATATGGTGAAAAGTTATGTTAAATAAAAGAGTCATGAAAACAAATACTTTTATCAAGATAAAAGCTTTTCTTAATTTTCCACCAAATTGTATGTTGTGGGCACTCAGTAGAGGCTCAAACCTCTGCGAGACGTTTCTAATGAGTATCCACAACATATTTTTTTTTATGAATTAATAAGAAAATTATCAAAATATTTGGTTAAAACATGACTTAATCTAGAGCCAGTGGCGGACCAGAACGCGGCGTCTAGATCAGGGTCTACACGGTTTGCATTGAATACAGTTATTTCTATAAACATAATACTAACGCGGCGTCTGATCAGTGTCTACACTGTTGGCGACTCACCAAGCATTTATATACACATATTCAGTAGTAAAATGGATTTGTTGAAGAGAAGTAAAAAGTAAAGAATAAGGGTGTGATTATTAAGGGTCAATACGGTATCCCAAATTTACCAAATTTATCCAAAATGTCCCATGAAAACGAAATTTTGAGTCAAAAGTGTGGGGTTCGACAGAAGACCTCGAGCCCCACTCTGAATCCGCCCCTGCAGAGTAATGATTTAGAAGTGTTCATTTCACATAGGTGTGTACCACAATGTTTCTAATATTTTAATACAATAGAAACTGTCTCTTTAATGTACGCAAAGACAAGTAGTAAAAAATAAATCAAAACGTTGTTTAGAGTTTGTCCTGCTGCAGCTGACAGTCAAGCGTCAGTTAAAAACCTTCTCGTCACAGTTCCTTGAAAAGATTTTCTTTAAATAGTATCCATAGAGGCGATCTGAATAAAATTACGAGCCTGGTTTTCGGTTAAATGCACACCGAGGAATGTTTTTAAATAAAATAAAATTGTCGTCTGCTTATTGTAAGCGAAACCTGCCCAAAGGATGTAAGTAGTTAAACCATTACCTTAAGTGCAGAAAATTTGTTAGGCGGGTCGCCAAACGAATTGCTTAACACTCCTAAAACAAGCGTATACTTCCTGACATATTTTTTTCCCCCTTTGAACGCTAAATAAATATTAGCAGATGACATTTTAAAAAAAATATTTTGTCCGATTTTTTTGCGATCACTGCAGGGATTGGCATTTCATGTAACTTGTGATGTTTCACATTTTAGTCTAAATAAACTCCTTCACATTATATACTGGAATGTCGCATTTCAATTTAAGTATGTCAGACTATGTGATTGAAATAGTCCTAGAGAAAAAAATGCAAAAACTATTTGTAAACAGTAGTGATCCTGATCAGACGCCGCATTGTGCGGCGTCTGATCTGTGTCTCCACTTCTTGCTAATTACCTTTTTTTTGGGTGTCAAGGCTCCGAGGTTATAAAACTTTTTTCATGCTCAACTCAGCTGAGCATGAAATAAGTCCTGCTAATAAATCTCAAATTACTAACAATTGCAATTTTTTTCTTGCTAAACCTAGCTGAGCACAAAATTTCTCTGCTAATAGGTATGAAAATGTCAACTATTGTTGGCATTTTCATATTTATTAGCAAAGAAATTTTCATGCTCAGCTGAGTTTAGCATGAAAAAAGTTTTATAACCTCTGGGCTAGACTAAAATGGGTTAGTTTAAACATATTTATTTCACAATTTCTCTATGACATGCAATACATAAGTGTATACATACATTAATAATTCATAGGATTGGAACGGAAGCTTATTACTTATATACAGAGTTCCTTTCTCAATAAAACTTGAAATATAGATATAACAATCTTGGAAGGTCGTAAACTAAATTCCGTGATTGTAAGTTGTCTGCAAACATGTTAAAATATATAATGCATATATGATACAGTACCAGAGCAGACCTGCAAGTTCACATTACGAAAACATGCCTATTCAAATATACTGAAAATTTTACCACCCAAAAAAAAAAAAAAAAAAATGAAAATTTTCAGATGAAAAATTCTGATATTTTTCATATTTCTGCTCAAAACATAGATTGTGGGTAATCGTTAGAACCGCCTCGCCGAGGCGGTTCTAACGAGTACCCACAATCTATGTTTTGAGCAGAAATAAGAAAAATAATGTATACCCATGTAAACCCCAGTTTTACTATATAAAAGTGGGGTTTAAGGGGGGTCAATATTATATAAGTGTGTTTTCGTGATGATGTACTATTATTACGTTTAGGTTTATCAATTGCACATGAATTTAACAACACTGATAGTAATAAAAATGATGGTGCATGCAGAATAGGAGAGATACAGATACATATCTTAATTGGAGCATGGGATGAGGAGAAGAGAACAGATCGTGGGTGAAAGAACATCAGATAGGTCATGGTTGGTTCTTCCCAATGGGTTATGCCTTGTTTTCCGGCGGAAAGGGGTTAGGGGTAACAAACATGTATGCTGGTTGAGAAAAGCGTTAGCCAAAGTAACTGCATATAGCATTCAAAATATATTATGTTGATTTTTTCAGAGAAGACAAGAATTGATGGTTCACGTGAATTGTTTGCTAGGCAGATGCTTCACATAAAATGTCAAGCTTTATTTTTAAAAGAGTTTGAATAACGCGTTAAGGGCTAAGATGCGGTTCAGCAAGACCATTAAAATATTGAAAATACTTTTTTAAAAATATTTATTCGCTGTACCCCAAAATAAAACGCTAACTACAAATTCCACTCTTTTACCTTAACGTTAAAGTTGCCGAAGTGTGTATTTGACAAAGAGCTGACGGGGTGGCAGTGGCTTGTCAATCTATTAGGCTAATTGGAAGTATTCAGGTGAGGGAACGCCACACCCACGGTACAGTCATAATTTTTGGGTCGATGATTTACAATCGAGCCATAGTGTACAAACGACAAAATTTCCCTAAGGTAGATGTCCACATTGAGCAATGTAATCAAACCGCACGTTAGACGAAATTCAGGAAACGGCTATTTATAGCCGCGCTTATCTTGTCACTGTGACCTGAGAGTTCTGTTGATAGAGGGTTATCTGAAAAAACTTGGACAGGGACATTTGGAACATTTACAAACAGTGCAGATCCAAATCAAACATCGCGGAACGCGGCGTCTGATCAGGGTCTGCACTGTTTGTTTAAATTACAGGAAGTTAAGGTAAATGAAACCATCTTAAGCCCCCCTTTAAGACAATTTTCTCAGGCTACACTTAGAGACAATCACCGATCAGCGCTGTTAATGATTTGATTATACACCACAGCCTCTTTATAACACTATTGTTGGGGTCCCTAGCATAAACCGTGTTAGTTAAACAACCGTGTTATATCCAAACAAAAATGTATAGATTATACTGAAAAATGACCATTTATGGTCATTTTTCAATATAATCTATACATTTTGGGGATCCATCTTTGATCAGTGTTATATCCAAAACCGTGTTATAACGAACCGTGTTATAAAGAAGTTGTAGTGTATTAGAAATTTTAGTAGTTATTAACCGTTCATTTCATAGCTCTTCTTGGATTCATTTCTGTTTTTGTACGAATTATATTGTCTGTACGGGCCACACGTAGCACACGTAGTGGAGGCGCACTTCAGTTGCGGTTGAACGATGGTTTTGTAATTAGCCTCACGGACACCTGTATGCCATAGGCTTTACTTTCAGATCGGAATGTGGTCAGTTTGTTGATTTTGGGGTGTGTTACAAGGAAGTTCTTCAACGAGCTGGATCAGTTGGGCCTTGCAAGACCTCTTCTCTCTGAGTCCATATTGTAGGCTACAGAGAATGTTTTTTTTTATTGGTTTAAACTTTATTTTGATTGCTTCAACTACAACATAATTTACAACAATACAATATTTTCCAGGATCTGACTGTAAGCCTTAGCTTGTCTGAAAGTCATCTCCTGTCAATAAAGGCATATAAATTTCTTTGATGTTATGAGTGGCTGAGCCTTTTGACATGTTTGATCATAAACAATTAAACCAAAAGCTTAATTACTTATATGCATGTATGTAAACCGTAACATACATCCATACATACATACGCACGCATGTACGTACATATATACATACACACATACATATATGCATACATACACGCACGCATTCAGGCACGTACATAAACGCATGATTTTTTATATTATTTTTTATCGTAATGTTTGGATGGAATGCATGCCATTATAGGGGAGATCAGGGCTGGTAACACTTATTACTGTAACACGTTTTGAGAAGTTTTTATCCAGGAAAATTTTCAAATCAGATTTCATATGTGTCAGTAAGATTGGGAAAGTACCGAATTTTACCGTATGCATATTCGGACAGACAGACCTGCTTAAACAGCGTCTCATCAGGGTCTACACTGTTTGCCACCCATCCAGCAATTTTTAAACACTACATCGGGTAGTAAATTGTATTTGTTCAAATATTACACTATGTATGGTAAGGATGTTCGGGTGCCAAGTCCATCTTCGTGATGGTTTCTGCAACAAGGTATATCGGAACCAGACTTTTACAGAGACTAAGTGTACAGATTTAGAAAAATTGTGGGAAAATCCAACTTTTCGGAGCAATTCAGAAAACTAATTTACCGTTATAAAAGAATTGGCTATAGCTTGGATAATATGCGGCAGTCTGCATGCCATTCATTGTTGATGGCTATGCTTCACTCTTTAATTGCACGACGGCGGTGCGGGCTTCAGACTCAATGACGGCCTCTTCATAAAACTTTAACCAGTGGGTTGTGGCTTGATATGTCTTTGGCTTGGCCTGCCGTGGTTTTCATTTACTCTGGCACACAGCAGAATTAGCCCTGAGTATAATTTGATTTTTATGTTTTCGCTTTAATGCATTGACTGAGTTGGGGGTCTTTGTGCGAACCGAGTTTTTATGTGTTTCTGTATTAAGAGTAGCGGCGGGGCCCGGGTGGCGTTAGTCGGCTGTGGGGTGCTTTGCACCTCCCCCACCCCCCCCCCCGCCCACAACGGTGGTTTGTTCTGCTGGCCGTTCTGGGGCGGTGGTCCCGGTATTGGTCTTGCTTTTTGTTGCTTTGTGGTTTATTCTACGAGGCGATTTGTTTTACGTCTTGCCTTATGTTTTTTTGTTATTGTGTTTTTCAGTCCTTTTAGCATTGCGATTACTTCGCTTGGGGAAGAGAGAGAGCTAATCTTAGTGCTTTTCGTACGTTTGTTCAATTTGCGCTTGTTTGGTTTTGTCTGTTGCCTCTTTCTCTTGGTGTCTGGGAAGGGCTGCGGCTTGTGATTGTGGCACTCTTTGGCCTTTTCTCTTACCTATTGTGAGTGTCTAGTGTGTTTCTCATCATTAGATTGCTATGTGGCAAGTTCTGGGAGCTTCAGCCCTCTTTACCTTGTTTCACCATTGCAAGATTTGTCCAAAAACTTTATCCCAATCTGCCTAAGCGTCCTTTCCAAATTTTACATTTCGAATTCTTTGAACAATCAGACTGCCATTTTATGATGTCTGGCCCAGCGGTTATAAAATTTTTTCATGCTCAACTCAGCTTAGCATGAAATTTGTCGTGCTAATAAAACTCAAATTGCTAACAACTGCAAATTCTTTCTTGTTATACATAGCTGAGCATGAAAATTTCTCTGCTAATGAATATGAAAATGCCAACTATTGTTGGCATTTTCATATTTATTAGCAGAGAAAATTTCATGCTCAGCTGAGTTGAGCGTGAAAAAAGTTTTATAACCTCGGGGCCAGGTCAACGGTGGATTGTAGTTCCTCACATGTATCTCTTCCATGACGTTATTGTCATGACTTGACGTTGGTACAAATACCTGAATAATAATGATATTGAAAGGGGCTGCCCTCACTGAGCGAATGATACTGAGTCTGCTTAATACAGACGTACATCCTATGACTGTACTCACAATGTTCATGTATACCAGAAGTCCAAAACAATACTCGTGTGTTCTTCTCATTGCGGGGTTTGATCTCACAAGCCTTTGAAACCTGCTCCTCCTGTAGCGGATTAGAAGTCCAGGACCCGGTTGTTCAAAGCTTCGTTAGCTTAACGAGCTCGTTAAGGGTCATTTCGTTAACTGTTTTAGCGGATTCAATACACAATATTCTGATATTTTTTGCTGAAAAAATGTGAGTAGTTAGTTTTGAACAACTGGGCCCAGGGCTTTACCAGTTGATCCGGCTATAAAGTATTGGTCATAAAATGTCACTGCAGTGTTTTAGTGCATATTGAGGAAAAACACATGGCTTGTTAGATTGTAGGTGAGATAACATTGATCTAAAATGGAACTAACCATAAAAATAGCAGTCGTAATTTTCCTGAATTGATAGAGTGTTGAAATACTTTTCCTTAGCAAAACCGAACACATCCTTCCGTATGGAATTAAAACCAGCTTTATAATACTGGTAAATATTCCTGTGTGGATGTTCTTCTCAGATACACGCACATTCAAGGCACTGGCCACTACATGTACATCGTGATGTCTAAATTCGTCCGTCGAATCATCGTCAGAAAATGTTGCCAGTAGCATTGTAGCCTAATATTGCTTAACTTTCTTCAGAAGCCAGCTGATCTGGATCTATACTATTGCAAAGGCATGGTATATCCGAGTTCAGCAGGACAAGGGTTAACAAGTGAGGCAAGGTTTGTGACACCTTGACCCTTCTAAAATAGAATAATATTCTAAGAGGAATTCCGTTTATAACATGTGAGGCACAAGTGTGGCAACCTTGACACCTTGACCCTTCTAAAATAGAACAGTATTGTAAGGGGTATTGATACACTTTCAGAGACGACAACTCTTTCAAATTTATAGGAGTCTACTCTTAAAGAAAGGATTTACTCCCAAGGGCAGTTTATTCTTTCCTTTTAGACAAAGACATACAAAAAATATTTTAAGTCTCTGTTTTAGAGTAGATCTCTTTTCAGAAGGGATGCAAATTAATTTTGATAGAGTTACCTCCTTTGTAACTGTATGAATCCCCCTTAAAATACAAAAGTTCTATTGTCTTAACACTCAGTGTCATGTCATATGTGTACATTGCCTCTAGCCCTGAGGCCTTCCCAGGGATTTTGGGGAACATGTCCATTTATTTTCAGGGAACAATTAATGGTACATTGGCAAATATTTTAAGGGAACAAGGGAACAAAACCAATTTTGAGGAACAGGGAATTTTGAAAATCTCTTTTAGAGAACAAGGGAACAAGGCCGATAATTTTAAGGAAACAAAGGAACATGGAACCCACCCCTGGGAGGGTATAAGTCAAACTATATTCTATTCTCGTCTATTTATCATGAGTTGTGGACAATTGCAAGTACTTGCGGAACATTGAAAAACAGCGTCAGGATGAAATTGATTCAGTGTCAAAATCTAGAATACATCCTTATATTTGCATTATGTTGTGTTCCTCTTGATGAATCAGTTTAACAGAACATATTTGAAAGTAAGCTCAGGATTATAGGTGCGCTTATGTTATTTATTTTTCACATCTGTCTTTGAAAAGTAAAGGTAATGTGTTTTCGCGGCTTTTGCAATTCTGTGCAGCGCTCTGTGAATTAATGTCATGTTCTGGTGATTAAATACCATTTCCTTGTGAATGAGTGTCATTAGAAATATCACCTGTGAATATTCTGATTCCGGTACGTACAAACACCGGATCGGGCTCAATTACCGGATCGGACCGTATGGGACCCTATTTTGACTATTATTTTTATTTTTTTTTTTTTATTTTTTCTTTCTAGTTGTTATTTTTAATACTGTATTAGTTTTTTCATTAAGTATGTGATGCTATTTCATTAGCGAATTCAATACTATCACCCCGTCGCCACTTTGCCTCACTCGCAGCATCATTTACATATATCAGTCAATCACTATATTAATTCATCACTCGCAGCATCATTTCCATATATCAGTCAATCACTAACTTTAATCCCCAGCATTAATTAGAAGAAGAAAAAAATAGCTCATCATATCATTCAATTAGAAGTGATATGTGTTTTGGATGACACTTGACAGATTGATTGATAAGCTTTTTGAACTTTGTGTTTGATTACTGGTAATGTGATTCTTGCTTTTACATTAAAATTTACCAATGAAATGTAAAAAAAAAAAAAAAAAAAAAAATAAGATATTTAAAAATTCTGATATTTTTCATATTTCTAGAATCGGGGAACTTGTGAGAACCGCCTCAGCAAGGCAAGCCTAACGAGTACCAACAATCTATGTTTGTGAACAAAAATAAAAAAACGGTCCGGTGTTGGCCAACGGCGATACGACGTAACAACGTATTGCTGTTGGTCCGACGTTGTCTCGCTGTTTGGTGCTGGCTTGTCATCCGAAACTAATGCAAATGCTACAGACTCGGGACTAGCATAGCCTACATTAGCGGTTTGGCTATATATATATATGGGTGGAGTTATGTTTGGTCCGTTTTTTTTATATTGGAATGAAGGTGTGAGGTAAAAATAGTTTTGTATGCTGTAAACCTCTTCCAACTATGCATAAAGAATAAAATATCGAAGAAAAAATGACCATAGCACAGAAAACCGGGTCCGATCCGGTAATTGAGCCCGATCCGGTGTTTGTATGTACCCTTCTGATTCTGATTCAGGAAAGTAAAGAGTTCACAGACATCTGTGAACATTTGCGAATTCCGTTTGGTTGAAAGCGTGGTAGCTCAGTGGTGAGCGCATTTGCGAATTCTGTTTGGTTGAAAGCGTGGTAGCTCAGTGGTGAGCGCACTGGCCTCTTGAGCTAAAGGTACCGGGATCAATCCCAGGCTTAGGCAAGGGAATTTTCGGTATCCAAACACGCTTTCATTCGTGTCATTTGCAGGTATGACATGAAAACAGTGTGCCATCCTTCGGATCGGGACATTAACTGGAGGCCCCCTGTGCAGGGAAAGTCACACCCTGTGCAGGTTAAAGAACCCTACTGTAATTCGAAATGGTTACTTGTAGGCCTTCATCTGCAACCTGGAGTGTACAATGAACACCTGCATAGAATGACTGAGAGGGCGTATGGCAGTATGTAGAGAAAAAAAAAAAGAAAGGTTGTGTCAGTTGTCAGCGAGGTCATGACTTAAAGATTTATAAACCAAGATGCAATAAGTATTCGTCAGCATTGAAGAATGGAACTCGTTACCAGAGGACTTAGTTCAAATACTGTATTCCAGTTTAAATCTAAACTAGACAAATTATGGATTGATAAAAGGTTTGATGATACTGATATATATTAAGTTAATAGTCCAACAAGATTATGTACTATATGTAATACATAGAAACATTATATCACTGGCCTTACAACTATAATTAATGTATTTTTGACTTATTATTATAAATTATGACACTGGAAGCAATGACTACATAATTGTTAAAGAAGAAGTGACAGGGAAGACGAACCAACTGTAAGGGTTCATTAGTCCCTTACATCCAAGTAAGCATCCAAGTAAGAACGATAACAAGTATCTTTGAACTACATCTTGATGTGTTCTTGGTGCACACAAAATTGTGGCTTATCTATGTGCATCTCTAAAGTGAAGTGCAAAGCAAAGAAAGCCTGATAACTCAGTGGTTAGTGCACAGGCCTCTAGAGCTGAATGTACTGGGATCATCCCATGGATACATGTAGGCAAGGAAATTTCAGTGTCCCAACACACTCCATTCATGTCATTTGCATGGATGACATGATACAGTGTACTGCCCTTCAGATTGGGATGTTAACTGGAGGGTCCATGTGCACGAAAAGTTACCCCCCCCCCCAACCCTATGATAATTCAAAATAGTTACTGGTAGGCCTTCATCCTGCAATCTGGATCTGCCTAGAATGTCCGCAAGGGTGTAATGGCAATTTATAAGAATTACCGGTAAGTAGTCCATCTGCTTTTCTAATCTGGTTCCAAGCTCCAGTTATTAAAACTGGAATTTTTTCCACAGTTAATATTCCACAGTGTTTCAAAAATTTTTTTTGCTCTCTCTATGTTAATTAATTCATACGACAGGATTTAGATAAAAAAAAAAAAAATGTGCCATTTTTGGCCTTTTTTTATGATTTTTCTGGAATTTTTACCATCATAATACTCTCAATTTTTTTTTTGCTCTCCCTATATAGGGGATGGGTTCAATTTATTGGGACCAATTAATTCATGTCAACACAGTGCTTGCACTGTCAAAATCAGGAAGTCCCAAGACTTCCTACATGTAGTTCCATTATCTGGAAGTCCCAGCTGATAAAGTTCTTAAATGACTTTTAAAATTTTGAAATTTAGCTTAAATGTTATTCAACTGACATTTTTGGAGAAAAACTGCCACTCTCAAGCCAGATAGCACATACATTCATTTTAAATCCTTCTTATAAACGGTAGGATATGTTTAAAAGTTGGAGTTCCTGACTCCCTGGCATTGATATTTGGAAGTCCCAGGGCAATATTTGGGAGTCTCTGACTCCCAGACTTCCCTTAATGCAGGCACTGTTAACAGGATTTGGTAAAAAATGTGTCAATTGTGGCCCTTTTCTTAGCTATGATTTTTCTGGATTTTTTTTCCGATGTTAGTATTTCACACTGTTTCAAAACTTTTTTGCTCTCCTTACATGTATATACATGTAGGCAAAAGGACCAATTACATTGTAATTCATGTCAACAGGATTTGGTAAAAGATTACTGGTGTTGTTGTTTTTTTGATAGTCACATGCTAAAATGTCAGTAGGATAGTGTGGAATATTAAAAAAGAATGAAGATCAAGGTTAGAAAATGGTTTTTTTAAAGATAAATTTATTAAAAAGAATCTTTTGCCATGTCTAATATCCTTAGAAATGTGGAAACATTTCAACAAATTTTGTTTTCATGAATTAAAACGCTGGTTGGTGGTCATCCCCTGTCTGGAGGAGTACCTTTTATCTGTAATACCGGGTTTTAGTGTTTGTTTTTGAACCCGTCAACCAACTTTGAAAGCAAGTCAGAAAACATCTTAAATTATGTGAGAAAAGTAAAGAACAAAGATCAGTAGAAATTTCTCATCTTATCTTAGACTTCACTTCATCAAGTCTTAGTGAAATTATCATTTGCCTAGCCCTGTATATGATATGCACCCAAGCCTTAAAGTTGTCATAATCTTGCTTGGTTTGGGAGATAAGGGCCTTGCTTTTAAGGCATGGCCACTACTTCATTCACATCAATTGCTGTTTTGCCATGTTTCAGGGTTGGTTACTGTAGCCCTTGAGGTTAGGGATCCAGCACTGAGACCAGAAATCTGGTACTCGGCTCCATGTCACCTCAAGTAGGACCGGCTTGGGATCGAGGAGTGTGTTAGAAAATCATATACACCATTTGTTAATTTGTCTAAAAACTGCTGGATGAATAGCAGACAATGTAGGCCCTGATCAGATGCCATAATATTCTGCAAGGGGCTATGCAGTTTGCTCAGGCCTGCCTATTAGGTTATTGAGATAAGATTGTACATGTATGTAATCTCTCCTAACTTGGTCATGGTACCAGATAAAAAAAATAGCCATCAGAAGAGATGGCAAAGCCCTAGACTGAATCCGAACTTAAAATTTAGGTGTACATTTCAATAAGATATTATGGAAACATTGAAAAAGCACAAAGTAAAAAAAAAAAAAAAAAAAATGCAAAGGTAGTATGGAATGTGACCAAAATAATAAGTGAACACAGTTATAGGTGTACTGTAAATGATCTTATTTTAGCATGTTCTTTTGCATGTATTTATTTTTTGACATGTATTTTTTATTTTTTTTATTTATTTTTAGTCAAAATCACCTATTAGGGACTGTTGATGTGATTATTTGTACAGGATACACAATATTTGCAAAAACTTTGAATCTGTGAGGGTTCATATTCAGAAATGATAGCAAAGATATATGCCTTTTAAAGGTACAAGTATTTGCTGTATGTTTAATGGGGTAAAAAATCAACAGAGCTAAAGTTGTCCTTCTTGCATGTGATACTCCTACTTGACCTGATATATGTCCCTACGAAAAATTATCAAGTTATCTCATTTATGGCATACAAGAGATTTAGGCATCAGGGGAAATAAGTACATAATGGAGAAAGTGAGAGTACTCTTAACAAGACTGGTCCTTGTCTATACCTCTACCAAATATTATCAAAACATTTCAAACCATTAAGAAGTTATGGCTTAGAAATAAATTTGGGGATGTAACTAGAAAATAACCAGAGCAAGGTTGTCGTTCTTGCATGCGACACACCTACTGATTGTTATCTGTGCCTCTACCAAATATTATCAAAGTATTTCAAACCATTAAGAAGTTATTGAGTGCACAAGAATTTAGCTTAGAAATTTATTCATAAAAGAACAAAGCAAGAGTTGTCCTTGTATGTGAAAGTCCTACTTGACCCTGATGTATGTCACACCCTAAAATTATCAAATAATATCAAACAGTATAGGAGTTATGGCCTGCTCAAGATTTCCGTTTCAGGGGAGTACATACTGAACAGAGTGAGAGTTGTCTCTCTTACATGTGACATGCCTACTGGTCCTTAGCTATGCGTTCTCTATCAAAATTCAAATACATGTATTATCAATATATTTCAAACCATTAAGAAAGTATAGAGTGCACAAGAATTTGGCTTAGAAATTTATTATCCTTCTTGCATATGACATTTCTACTTGATCTGATTTATGTCCCTACCAAATATTATCAAATTTTCTCACACAGTATGATAGTTGGGGCCTGCACAAGATTTCAGCTTCAGGGGACATATGTACATACTGAACAAAGTGAGAGTTGTCCCTCTTGCACGGGACATGCCTACTGGTCCTTATCTATGTATCGACTAAACATTATCAAAATACTTTAAACCATGAAGAAGTAATGCACAAGAATTTGGCTAAGATATTGGTTCAGGGGAGATAACTAAAAAGAACTGACACTCGAACTTCACCTGATATATGTCCCTACCAAATGCTGTCAGACTACCTCAAACAACCAAATGCTGTCAGACTACCAGTAACCTCAAACAGTATGGGAGTTGTGGGCTGCACAAGATTTGGGCTCCAGGAGAGATAAGTACATCATGAAGAAAGTCAGAGTTTTCTGTCTTGCATGTGACATGCCTACTTGTTCTTATCTATGCCTCTACCAAATATTATCAAAATATTTCAAACCATTTAGAAGTTACGAAGTGCACAAGTTTGCCTTAGAAATTGGTTCAGGGGAGATAACCAGTAAAAAGCAGAGCAAGAGTTGTCCCTCTTGTATATGACACTCCTACTTGACCTGATTCATATTCCCGCCAAATATTATCAAATTATCTCACACAGTATGGGAGTTACAGCCTGCACGAGATTTCAATTCAGGGGACATAAGTACATACTGAACAAAGTGAGAGTTGCCTTTCTTGCATGTGACATGCCTACTGGTCCTTAGCTATGCCTCTATCAAATATTATCAAAATTTTTCAACCCATTAAGAAGTTAAGGCGTGCACAAAAATTTATGTGTTAATTAGATTAAGAAAGGCAACTTTACTCCATAAATGAGAGTTTAAAAATATTGAGGTTTCATTTCTGAAAATGAATGAAAAAATTTGATCACCAGGACTTCCAGATATTGGAGCTAGGAAGTCCTGGGACTTCCTGAGTTTGACAGTTAGTGCAAGCACTGCCCTTTGGAATATTTTCATGATACTTGGTAGAAATGTAGAACAGGACCAGACGATGTGTCATGTACAAGAATGACAACTCTGGCTTCTTTTGAAGTTGTCTCCCATTGTTTTGTTTGAAATAGATTTCTCGTCTGCTGTGTAACTGGAATACCCTTCAGAATATTTTGATGGTACTTTGTAGAACTGTAAAATAGGACAAGACGACATGTTCCTTACAAGAATGACAATTCTGCCTTCCTTACTTTTGCTGTTATCTTCCTTTATTATATTTGACACTGATTATGCATTGATTTAGTGTCTGCTATGTAAGTTGAACACCCTTTGGAATATTTTGATACTTGGTAGTAATGAAGAACAGGACCAGACGACATGTCACATACAAGAATGACAACTTCGGCTATTTTTACTTTTGGAGTTATCTTCCCTTCTTGTGTTTGAATTTGATTTCTTGTCTCTGCTCTGCAACACGAATACCCTACAGAATATTTTGATGATGCTTGGTACAAATGTAGAACAGGACGAGATGGTGTGTTGTGTACAAGAATGACAACTCTGGCGGGATTGAGGGGAAGCTGTTTTTTTTTTTTCTAAAAAACCTTTTCTAGTTAGCCTAGAAAGTGGTAAAATATTGATGACTTTTTTAATTTTGGTCCGATTTTCACAAAATTTTCACCAAAATGTAGGGTTTTATGGCTTACGCTGAAATAAGACTAATCGCAGCTTAAAAAGGACAGAGGGGCAGCAGGAAAGGGAAGAGGGGTGGCCTGCCCCTCTGTATATAACTGGAGCACTGTGCAAAATATATCTTGCAGTATTTTATGTACAGTGTAAGTATTTGGACAGACAGGCGTGACCAAACAGTGTTGATAAACACCACAGAGCACAGGAGTCAGTGAGGAGGTTGCAGGTTCGACCCCTCTGCAGTTGTCAGTTTCTGGCGAAAGAATGTGTTCAATACTGTAAACCCCTTAGAGGACTAAGCTTGCCCAGTAAAAGTTTGGTTAGGTGAAATGAACCTGCTCGACATGACCCCATTTGGTTGACTGGGCCATAAAACCTCAACACAATTAATTAGAAGTTACTTGTTGATGTGTCTAAAAACTGTTGGATGAGGGGCAAACTGTGCAGGGAGAGAGTGACTGTAGAAAATATTTCATGATCAGTGTCCACGAAAGAATGTTGCCAACCAGGGAGGGGGTGTTCTGTGGTGTTAATTATAAATGTAGTAAGGAGTTAATGTGTCCAGATATTTTGGGTACCATTTTTATTCTAAGCATTTGGACAGTCAAAAGATTGTGAAATGGATTTGTTCAAGGCTGAGGACAATTGCTCCAGCTGCATGTAGCCTTATACAGAGGGGAGGGCTGTCCCTTTAGCCCTTTTCTACTGCACCCCTGTCCTTTTTAAGCTGACATCTGCCTTATTTCAACTCCAGACACAAAACCCTACATTTCATGAAAATCGGACCAAAATTAAAAAAAAGAAGTTATCAATGTTTAACCTTTACCACTCTGTGGGCTAATTCAGCAGAGAACAAATTGATGATATTTTTCTTATTCTTCTCAGAAAACAGGATTTGACATTTCATACAAATTGTCTCCATTGGAGACAATTTGCAGGAAATGTCAAAACATGATTTCTGAAAACAATAAGAAAAATATTTCTGTATGTCATCTGCTGAAAATTTTACCCGGAGTGCTAAGCATTAAAAGTCAGTTTTTATGTGTATTCAAGTTTGAGGTATTTATTGTGGAATGGGATCATATTTTGTAACATGTCTTGATACATGTACTAAGCACATCACGTGACACATGTTTCCCTCATTCTTGTATGGCCGCACAAAAAGTGCTCTATCCAGCACCCCTCTATCCTCTAATCCTAGATGGAGCACTGTATATGGTAAGAAGTTATCATATGGTGTCCAAGTATTTAGGGCAAAAAATGTGTTCATAATTGTAGCTCTACATAAAAGGGGCATCAGGTAAATAGTTTTGTTATTTCAGTACTTAAAATAATTGAAAAAAAAGTGTCTTAACTGGATCTGTGGTAAAGGTGTCTAAATATTTAGGGTAAATATTTTATTGTTTGTTTCAGACTATTTATGGAAACAGGCTATATTGTAGCTATGGTTGTATTGCTTAGTCTTGGAGGGTACATAGCAGTATCACTGCTCTTGTTTAAATTCCCCAACTTACTTCACAAGAAAAAAAGGCTCAGGTTTAAGCCAAAACATATCAGTCACAGAGGAGGTTAGTTCTTTGTTTATTGTACTTTGCAGGGCCATGGAAATCAAATGCGTAGCTAGACTGGCTCCAGTCTCCAGTGACTAAGTATTTTTTTCTTATAATCCTGTTTAAAAATAAACTAAAATGAAACCAAAAATAAAATCATGACTATAGAGGCAGGTCACTAGTGACCAGCCTTTATAGTCATGATATTTTTTTGGTTTTATTTAAGTGGATTATCAAACAGGATTATGAGAAATATTTAGTCATTGGAGACTGGAGCCAGTCTAATGCGTAGCTTGTCTTGCTTGTCTCATTTTACTTAGAACATGTTTAAATTTTCAGTTTACATGTACATTGTATTTGTCTATGGACAAGTTCAATGCAGTTGTATATTTCCATTTTTCTACATGTACCTCTGAAAGGCTCCATATTCCTCAAAAATAGACATTTTTTGTCCAAGAAAGGTTTAATAAATTGATATATGGTATAAATACGATCATAAAATGTGGTATCTGACAGCCTGTAAAATTTCATTTAGTCTCTGGTTTTTGAACTGGATTTATGATTTTTTTATCATATCTCTGAATTAATGTTGCCAACATTGTTTTGTTTGTGTTGAGGTTTTACGGCCCAGTCAACCCAATGGGGTCATGTCGAGCACGGTCAGTTTTCCTAACCATATGTTTACTGGGCAGGCTTAGTCCTCTAAGCGGTTAACCAGTATTGTGCACATTCTTTCACCAGAAACTGACAACTGCCCTTCTTGAATCAGCGGAAGGGAGAGAATGACAGTAGAAAATATTTCATGATCAATCTCCATGAAAGAATGTTGTTAACCTCGGCGGGGGTTGAACCCGCGACCTCCTGGTCTCCAGTTGGACGGCGCATCCAACTGAGCCACGGAGGTCGGCCTTGCCAACATTAATTCAGAGATATGAAAATCTTTCCATTTTTGATCCAGTTCAAGAATGAGAGACTAAGTGAAGTTTTACAGGCTGTCAGGTGCCACATTTTATGATTGTATAAATAACAAAAACATGTACATGTATCATTTTATTAAACCTTTCTTGGATAAAAAAATGTCTTTTTTTAAGGAGCATAGAGCCTTTAAAGGGAGACTACTTTTGGAAACAGGAAATGGCTTCACTTATATCTGAATCCCTTTTCAAATGAGGGCTTCTCTTAAAGGAAAGAATTTGCTTCCTCTGGGAGCAAATTCTTTCCTTTTTGAGTTGCCCATTATGAGAAAGGAAGTAAGTTATTTTAAGCAGGAGTAGCCGCACTTGGAAGTGTATCCATTCACCTTAAAAATGAACAGAAAAGGGAGTACCGGTACTTTATGATAACTCTGGGATCATTTTCTTACTTCACCATAAAAACATGTTGTGGGTACTTGTTAGACTTTTAAGCAGTTCTAATGAGTACCTACAGCATATGTTTTAATGGAGAAGTACATGTAAGAAATAAAAAATGTAAAACGATAATTCCCTGCCATTATTGTGCCACGGGCAGGTATCTTTGTCAAAAATTGATGAAATTTGTCCATTAGTAATCCCAAACCAGATCTCCTTAATGTCAATGCATGTACCAAATTTGGTTAAAATCCCTCGACTTTTACTCAAGTTATTTCCAGAAACGAAAATATATCTCGGGCAGATAACACCGTCACAATTTGGCAAAATTTGTCCAGTAGCAATCCCAAATCAGATCTCCACAATTTCAATGCACATACATGTACCAAGTTTGGTGAAAATCCATTGATGTTTACTTAAGTTAAAATCTGGAAAAGAAATATGGATGGACGTATGACTGATGGACAGACACATAGACGTCCAAGGTGAAACTATAATACCCTGCCCTATCCTGTGGCAGGGTATAAAAACATCACAAAATATTGTACTGTCATTATCTATTCCTCTGAGCTTTTTCAAAATGACAATAAGAATAAGATGTCTCTTGAATTTTTTATGGCTCAAGTGAAGCTTTATATGGCTAATTTGATTTTGACCATTTAATAGTTCTTAGACAAGAAAAAACTTTTGCTGTTTCCACAGCCATGGTTCTTTGATCATGAGTGTATAGAAAAGTAAAATAAAGGTGAAAAATGTTATATAACTGCATTAATTTACCAAATAGATGTACATTGTACCTGTAGTAATGTACTTCTCAAATGAAAATTATAACTCAAATGAAAAAATCTCAAAGAGAAGATCATCCTATTTGTATAAGATGTAATGAGCTACATGTATTTACAGTGAAACACTCTTTGACTGACTGGATTGAATTCTCTGAATTTATTGTGTCGGTTTTTCCAGATAAATGGCTTGAGATATTAGTTTCAAAATGTATCTGTTGATGATAATCCCATAGCAGAAGACATTTTTTATTCCCTAGAAAATAGAAAATGACATTCATGGAAATCGTCTCCTTATTAGGCAATATCCATGAAATGCAAATCATATTTTCTAAAAAAAAAAAAAATCAGAAAATTATATCAGAATATCAGGGCCCAGTTGCTCAAAGCGTCGTTACTCAAATTTTAACTGCTGTAGTAAGTACAGTATCTAATTCACAGGTATTTTTGCTGAAAAAATGTGAGTAGCTAAACTACTCACATTTTTTTTCAGCAAAAATATAAGCATATATGCCATATTAAAATAATCAAAATTTTAAGGACACATGTACGTTAACTAACGCCATTGTTAGTTTTGAACAGCTGGGCCCAGAATGCTATCAGCTGAATTTTTTACACAGTATGCTAAAAGTTTTAAGCCGTCCCATAAGTCTAGATAAGAGTAAATTTTTTTTTTATTCTCCACGAAAACATGTGATGCTTTTAATGAGTACCCTCAACATATGTTTTCTTGGAGAAATTAGAAAAATATCAATAACTTTGGACTGAAACCACCCCCCCCCACCCACCCCACCTTATCTAGAGCTATGCCCCAGCATCTGTGCTGTGAATAGTTAACCCTTGTCATGCTGAATAAATTAAGATGTCACGCCCACTACTAACTTCCAGCCAGTCAGATTACTTGATCTAGAATGTTGATATAAATTCACATACTGACTGGCAAACAGTGCAGATTCAGATCAGTTGGCTTCTTCAGAAGCCAATGATCTTGATCTACACTGTTTGCAAAGGCAAGGTAAATCTGGGTTCAGCAGGACAAGGGTTAAGATCCTGATGGAACTGAACAAATATGCAGGTCAGTCTACTCTCCTTACAACAGCTTTCTGAAAGTCGTTTCTTGTGGTAAATATGGTAATTAGCAAAAAAACACAACAAATTTTTATTCAGCAGGACAAGGGTTAAGCATGAAATAGAAATGGTTTGATTTTTTTTTTCTACAGGTGCAGCTGAAAACCTTGAGAATACCATCACTGCCTTCAAACAGTAAGATTTCTTTTTTTTATTGCTAAAAAATATGATTTTTACCATAAACACCCCAAACATATAAACAGTAGAAATTATGTGGTACCATATTTACCCTAAATAATCAGATGCCATACCATAGCTCTCCAGGTAAGGCACTTTTTTTTCTTCCAAAAAGTACGTACTGATAATTTGTTTGAATTTCTCCACAAAAACATACATGTATGTTGTGGGTACTCATTAGAAGTGCCTCATTGAGGCACTTCTAATGAGTACCCCCAAGTTGGCCCCAACATATGGTTTTGCAGAGTACAGGCAACCGTCTTTATGCCGATGCTCGATACAACAACAAAAATGTTATAGTGAAAATTTGACTGTCATGAAACCTTCCCTTAAGATGCAACAATTAGTCACAAATTATATAAGAATATCATATTTAATACTTTAAAGAAACATGTTTTGGATATTTGTTAGAATTGCCTCAGTGTGGCGATTCTAACAAATATCCAAAGCTTATGTTATATGAGGAAATAAGAACAAAACAAGACCTTTCTTACATATCAATCTGGGCCCAATTGTTCAAAGCTAACGGCGTCGTTAGTTAACGATTCGTTAAAATTTACACATCAAGTGATACCCAAATATTTTGATATTTTTTGCTGAAAAAATGTGAGTAGCTTTTGCAGTGCAAAAGCTACTCACATTTTTTCAGCAAAAAATATCAAAATATTGTATATTGAATCTACTAAAACAGTTAACGAAATGACCCTTAATGAGCTCGTTATGCTAACGACGCTTTGAACAACTGGACCTTGCTCATTAAATATTCTGTATAACAGCAAATTCATTTTAAAGACAACATCTTTGGGAACAAATGCTGTCATTGTAACGAGGGTGTTCTGTAATAAGAAAAATATTATGTGGATACCCCCTCTTATCAGGAGATATACCCTACCAAACTAATCTTAGCATTTTATAAAGTCCATTTTACTCCTTGCTAATGTGTCCATTAAATTGCTGGATGAATGGCAAACCATACAGACCTTGATCAGATGTTGGATTCTGTGGCCTCTGATCTGGGTCTACACTATTTGCTCACAAGAATAATGTTCTGAGATGGTTTTGAACCTGTTTTCCAAGAGTATTAACCCTTATCTTGCTGAATAATCTAATTAGCCACACCCATTTCTGACTGTCAGCCAATCAAATTACATCATATAATGCTTTTGTTCAAATTCACAAACTGAATGACAAACAGTGTAGATCCTGATCAGATGGCTTCTTCAGAAGCCATCTGATCTGGATCGACACTGTTTTCAAAGGTAGGGTTTGTCGTGAACAGCAGGATAAGGGCTAAAACTTTCTAGCTGTGACTTATGCATGAAAATAGTATCGTGATGCATATTGTATCATGAGGCAAGTATCGTGATACGTATCATATTGTGAGGCGACTGTATTGTTACAGCCCTACCTGTTTTCTCATCTTTTGCAAAGGCATCTCCTGCCTGATGTTGATCTGAGCTCAGTGGAGGATGTGATATGCAGTGCTTGCCAAAACCTGCACTTCAACAGTTTATTTTTAACTTTATGGGGCTTTGTGCCATGAATGAAATTAAATTTAGAACTGTTCTCTTGTATATGTTTGTGTTTCTTTTTTTATACTCTTAAAGGATCCATATTCCTCAAAAACAGACATTTTTTTATCCAAAAAAGGTTTAACCCTTAAAGCGCCAGTCACAACTATTGGCGTCTGCTTTGTCTTCTGCCGGTTACTTTAAAAGTCATTTTTGCAAACAATGGGTCCACACTGTTTGCCTGTATGCAAAAATAGGTTTGAAAAGTTTGCAAGAATATTCAGCAGACGACATAAACAGATGACATTTTCAGATGCAGGTTTTCTTGGCGCTTTAAGTGTTAATAAATTGATCTATGGTGTTAATACAAACATATAATGTGGCATCAGACAGCCTGTAGAATATCAGTTAGTCTCTCATTTTTGAACTGGATTTATGATTTTTTTATCATATCTCTGAATTAATGTTGCCAATATCAGTTCAGAAATACTACAAAACATCATTTCATTTTTGATCCTGTTCAAGAACGAGAGACTAATTGAAATTTTACAGGGTTCCCAATGCCACATTTTATGATTGTATTAATACAAATATATATCAATTGATTAAACCATTCTTGGATGATAAAATGTCTGTTTTTTTGAGGAATATGCAGCTTTTAAAATTTAATTAAGATCATTTAGAGTAATACTTTGGAAGGGAACTGCCCATAACTAATGTTCACATACATGTATGACTGAGCTATGGAATTGTTAGAATTTTTGTAATAGACTGACATAATCAGTTAAAAACAGTACTGCGACAGGATAAAGATTTAATGTAATCTGTAGAGCAGTTGAAGAACAGAATGTTCTAGGTTAATATATGACATGGAAAATACTTGCCACTCTTCTCAGTAGAGGCTGCCTTCAAAGGAAACAATTTGATTCCTCCTGTAAATATTTCTTTTCTTTTACCCTTGTCCTGCTGAAAAAATTAAGATGCCATGCCCACTTCTAATTTTCAGGCAATCAGATTACCTTATCCAGATTGTTGCTGTAAATTCACATACTTAATGGCAGACAGTGCAGATCCAGATCAGATGGCTTCTTTAGAAGCCAACTGATCTGGTTCTGCACTGTTTGCAAAGGCAGGGTATATCTGGGCTCAGCAGGACAAGGGTTAATTATAAGAGTACTACTGGTTGTATCTCTCATGATTTCAGGGACTAGAGAGAAAACTTTCCTGCTGCAAATTTTGTTTCTCTTTGCCAAGTGATGACAATATCCTCTCTGGTGTATTCAGTCACTTCCATTCATAATTCCTTCAGCAAAAAGATACTATTCTCTGCAAAAAGGACACCACCAATTTGAAAGTGCCATTCAAAGTATAGCTGATCACATTTACATGATCTTTACTATTTTTCAGAGAAGATTAGGCTTGGCATTTCATGTGAATCATCTGTCTGACAGAAGACTCATGAAATGTCAAGCCTTATTTTTTTCAAAAAAAAAAAAAAAAAAAAAAAAAAATTAAAAAAATTAGAAATCGAAAAATAAGAAGAATTTATGTCAGAAAATCATTAAGTCATTCACTGCTGTTGCAGTTTTTATTAACATTTTATAGATGAAAAAAACAAAACAAAAAAAAAAAAAAAAACAAAAACAAAAAAAACAAACAAACAAAACAACAACTAATGTATTGGCATTACCTCTGATGCCTCATAATTCCCTGATCAGTGCCAGAAATCCCTGCCAGAATATTTTCAGAAAATATATTTGATTTACAGCAGAATCTGCTTGATGTGTCATATGGAATCCCAACAATACCTGAATTCAGAATGTGATGGCTCTCCCCTCTTAGGCATAGCTACAGATAAGCAGGGACATCCACATAATGTTTTTTCTGATTTCTCATTTAATTTTGCTTGGTTTTAGAAATATTAAAAGGTTACATAATTTTTACCTTAAGTAATGTGAAAGTAATGAGTGTGACTCAGTCTACAGGGTTGCATATTTATCTTAAAGGGAATGGTTTCACCTGGTACAAGTATTTGCAGTTTTTCTGCCATTTTCACATTTTTTAGCTCACCTGAGCAAAAGCTCAGGGTGAGCTATTGTCATCACCCTATGTCCGCCGTCCGTCGTCATCCGTCGTCCGTCCTTCGTCGTCAACAATTAGTTTGTTAACACTCTAGAGGTCACAGTTTTGACCCAATCTTGATGAAACTTGGTCAGAATGTTTGCCTCTATGAAATCTAGGTCAAGTTCAATACTGGGTTACTTGGGGTCAGAAACTAGGTCACCAGGTCAAATCAAAGGAAAAACTTGTTAACACTCTACAGGTCATAGTTTTGACCCAATCTTGATAAAACTTGCTCAAAATGTTTGCCTCTATTAAATCTAGGTCAAGTTCAAAACTGGGTCACTTGGGTCAAAAACTAGGTCACCGGGCCAGATCAGCAGAAAACCTTGTTAACACTCTAGCGGTCACATTTTTGAAGCAATCATCATGAATCTTGCTCAATGTATTTGTCTTGATGATTTCTAGGTCAAGTTCGAAACTGGGTCACCTGGGGTCAAAAACTAGGTCACCTGGCCAGATCAGCAGAAAACCTTGTTAACACTCTGGCAGTCACAGTTTTGAAGCAATCATCATGAATCTTGCTCAATACATGTATGTTTGTCTTGATGATTTCTAGGTCAAGTTTGAAACTGGGTCACTTGGGGTCAAAAACTAGGTCACCGGGCCAGATCAGCAGAAAACCTTGTTAACACTCTAGCGGTCACATTTTTGAAGCAATCATCATGAATCTTGCTCATTATGTTTGTCTTGATGACTTCTAGGTCAAGTTCGAAACTGGGTCACCTGGGGTCAAAAACTAGGTCACCGGGCCAGATCAGCAGAAAACCTTGTTAACACTCTAGCGGTCACATTTTTGAAGCAATCATCATGAATCTTGCTCAAATGTTTGTCTTGATGATTTCTAGGTCAAGTTCGAAACTGGGTCACTTGGGGTCAAAAACTAGGTCACCTGGCCAGATCAGCAGAAAACCTTGTTAACACTCTAGCGGTCACATTTTTGAAGCAATCATCATGAATCTTGCTCAAAATGTTTGTCTAGATGATTTATAGGTCGAGTTCGAAACTGGGTCACTTGGGGTCAAAAACTAGGTCACCAGGCCAAATCAGCAGAAAACCTTGTTAACACTCTAGCGGTCACATTTTTGAGGCAATCATCATGAATCTTGCTCAAAATGTTTGTCTTGATGATTTCTAGGTCAAGTTCGAAACTGGGTTACGTGGTGTCAAAAACTAGGTCACCAGGCCAAACCAGCAGTAAACCTTGTTAACACTCTAGTGGTCACATTTTTGAAGCAATTATCATGAATCTTGCTCAAAATGTTTGTCTTGATAAGTTCTAGGATATATTTGAAACTGGGTCACTTGGGGTCAAAAACTAGGTCACTGATCCAAATCAGCAGAAAACCTTGTTAACACTCTAGTGGTCACATTTTTGAAACAGTTATCATGAATCTTGCTCAAAATGTTTGTCTTGATGATTTCTAGGTCAAGTTCGAAACTGGAACACCTGGGGTCAAAAACTAGGTCACCTGGCCAAATTAGCGTAAAATCTTGTTATCACTCTAGCGGTCACATTTTTCAAGCAATCATCATGAATCTTGCACAAAATGTTTGTCTTGATGAGTTCTAGGTCAAGTTCAAAACTGGGTCATGTGATATCAAAAACTAGGTCACCGGACCAAATCAGCAGAAAACTTTGTTATAATCATTTTGAACTTTGATCAGAATGTTTGCCTTGATCAGTTCTAGATCAGGCACTCAAAGTGCTATGTTGCTCAGGTGAGCGTTACAGGGCCATCATGGCCCTCTTGTTTTACTTCCTTTTGAAGTTTCTCCTCACCATGCCCCTTCTGAACAGGGGTGTACACTAAAGAGAATAAATTTGCTTCCTAGGGGAGCAAATTCTTTCCTCTTAAAGTAGACCCATTTTCATAAGGGAGGCCAGAACTATTTAGACAGAGTAACCTCCCTTGAAAGTGTAAGGTGAATGGATAGACTGTGGAGGGAATTAGCTGTGACTTGGAAGTATTTGCCTCCCACCTTATAGGAAAGATTTAGGAGCATACTAAAGTATGCTCCTAATCTTTCCTGTAAGAAGGGGGGCAAATACTAAAGTTTGCTCCTAATCTTTCCTATAAGAAGAAGGGCAAATACTAAAGTATGCTCCTAATCTTTCCTGTAAGAAGAGGGGCAAATACTAAAGTTTGCTCCTAATCTTTCCTATAAGAAGAAGGGCAAATACTAAAGTATGCTCCAAATCTTTCCTATAAGAAGAGGAGCAAATACTAAAGTATACTCCTAATCTTTCCTATAAGAAGAGGAGCAAATACTAAAGTATGCTCCTAATCTTTCCTGTAAGAAGGGAGGCAAATACTAAAATATGCTCCACAGTCTTTCCTATAATAAGGAAGGCAATACTGAAGTATGTTCCTGAATCCAAGAAGGGAGGCAAATTTCCTATAAGAAGACGAGCAAATACTAAAATATGCTCCTAATCTTTCCTGTAAGGAGAAGGGCAAATACTAAAGTATGCTCCTAATCTTTCCTGTAAGAAGGGAGGCAAATACTAAAATATGCTCCACAGTCTTTCCTATAATAAGGGAGGCAATACTGAAGTATGTTCCTGAATCTAAGAAGGGAGGCAAATACTAAAGTATACTCCTCAATCTTTCCTATAAGAAGGGCGGCAAATACTAAAGTATACTCCTCAACCTTTCCTATAAGAAGGGAAGCAAATACTAAAGTATGCTCCTAAATCTTTCCTATAAGAAGGGAGGTAAACTACTAAAGTATGCTCCTAAGTCTTTTCTACAAGAAGCGAGGCAAATACTAAAGTATGCTCCTAAATCTTTCCTATATGAAGGGAGGTAAAATACTAAAGTATGCTCCTAAATCTTTCCTATAAGAAGTGAGGCAAATAGTAAAGTATGCTCCTAAATCTTTCCTATAAGAAGGGAGGTAAATACTAAAGTATGCTCCTAAGTCTTTCCTACAAGAAGTGAGGCAAATACTAAAGTATGCTCCTATATCTTTCCTGTAAGAAGGGAGGCATATACTAAAGTATGCTCCTAAGTCTTTCCTATAAGAAGTGAGGCAAATACTAAAGTATGCTCCTATATCTTTCCTGTAAGAAGGGAGGCATATACTAAAGTATGCTCCTAAGTCTTTCCTACAAGAAGTGAGGCAAATACTAAAGTATGCTCCTATATCTTTCCTGTAAGAAGGGAGGCATATACTAAAGTATGCTCCTAAGTCTTTCCTATAAGAAGTGAGGCAAATACTAAAGTATGCTCCTATATCTTTCCTGTAAGAAGGGAGGCATATACTAAAGTATGCTCCTAAGTCTTTCCTACAAGAAGTGAGGCAAATACTAAAGTATGCTCCTAAATCTTTCCTATATGAAGGGAGGTAAAATACTAAAATATGCTCCTAAATCTTTCCTATAAGAAGGGAGGTAAATACTAAAGTATGCTCCTAAGTCTTTCCTACAAGAAGTGAGGCAAATACTAAAGTATGCTCCTATATCTTTCCTGTAAGAAGGGAGGCATATACTAAAGTATGCTCCTAAGTCTTTCCTATAAGAAGTGAGGCAAATACTAAAGTATGCTCCTATATCTTTCCTGTAAGAAGGGAGGCATATACTAAAGTATGCTCCTAAGTCTTTCCTACAAGAAGTGAGGCAAATACTAAAGTATGCTCCTATATCTTTCCTGTAAGAAGGAAGGCATATACTAAAGTATGCTCCTAAGTCTTTCCTACAAGAAGTGAGGCAAATACTAAAGTATGCTCCTATATTGTTCCTATAAGAAGGGAGGCAAATACTTCCATGTTCATAAGTTGGCACCCCTGAAAGTATACTAGTTCCCCTTAAATACCAGGGAGGCAACTTCCTGCCTGCAGAATTTGTCACCCTTTGCAAAATGTTGGCATAATCTTTAAGGTGTGTCCACTGACACAAACCCTTATGACTGCAGCAGATGACAATTTGATTTCTTTTTTTTTTTTTTTTTTTTAATTTCAGAGAAAATAAGCATTGGGTATCATGTTAATCAGACAATTTACCTGAGATGCCAAGTCTGATACTCTTTGAAAAGATAATGATAAAAAATAAGAATGCTGTCTGCTACAGTTTACTTAGTACTTAAATACTTAGTTGGATTCCATAGCGCAATCTGTAGCGTGACTGACTGGAGATCCAGGGGTCACAAGGTCAAACTCCAGCTGGGCCACATAACTTTTATAGAGATTGATTATGAAATAATTTCTTCAGTCATTCTCCCCCTTGCACTGATTCAAGAAGGGCAGTTATCAGTTATTGCCATACCTGGTGAAAGTAGCCTTTATAAAAACAGTATGAGTAGGTTAACCCTTAAAGCGCCAAGAAAAACTGCGTCTGAAAATGTTGTCTGTTTATGTCGTCTGCTGAATATTCTTGCAAACTTTTCAAACCTATTTTTGCATACGGCAAATAGTGTGGACCCAGATCAGACTGCTCCTAGAGGAGCAGTCTGATCTGGGTCCACACTGTTTGCAAAAAATGACTTTTAAAATCACAAGCAGATGACAAAGCAGACGACAGTTGTTGTGATTGGCGCTTGAAGGGTTAACTTACTGTGCTTGACATGACCCTAATGGGTTGACTGGGCTGTAAAACCTTAAGTCAAACAAAAATTTAATGGTCAAGGTCAATGGATACGTCTGAAAGATTCTGTCCCCACTTTGCAAAGGGAGACAACTTCTGTAGACAGGTAGTTGTCTCCCTAGCATTTAACCATAAAACCGTTCCTGTAATGAAATGATAGTTTTGTTTTTCAGTGCACTTAATGAGCGAACAGAAATGTTGGAGCTAGACTGTCATATAACAAAGGATGGTGTAGTGGTTGTATCACATGACAACAATCTACACAGAATATGCGGCAGTGAAATACTGATAACAGAAACTGATCATAAGGTATAAATATACAGTCGACTCACAATGGTTAGAATATCCTCGTTGACTGGAAATTTGTTCGAGATATGGGTATTTCAAGCCATTGAGAGTTAATCATGGCACCAGGTCAGGAAACAAAAAGCAATAATTTAGGAAAATCTTTTTGATCTACACAATGGTGTGTTGAGTGTACTCATTATGAGTATGTACAACATACAATTTCATTATGAAATAAGAAAATTTCCCTAAATATTTGTTTTCATGAGCTATTGGAAGAATTTCATAGGGACTCAAAAGAGGAGTTCAAATTAGCCATGGTAAATGAGCTATCGGTGTCCGAGGTTCTGCTGTGTTAGGAACCACCATCTTTGTGCCATATGTGAATGGTAAAGATCCTACACTAAGCTTTGCATCTGCTGGCATAGATCCAGATAAAGTAAATGCTGTATTTACCCCAAATAATAGGATAGAAAGTCCTGAGCAAACAGAGTAAACCCAGATCAGACACCACAGAATGTGGTGTCTGATCTGGGTTTGCACTGTTTGCCATCCATGTAGCGGTTTAATGACACATCTCCAGGTAGTACAGTAAATGTCCTAAAAATACGAACCTTTTATTCCATACTATTTTGGCCTAAATTTGCTTTTTATGCTTCTATTGTTTAAAATACTTAGTGGAATGGCAAACAGTGCAGACCCAGATCAGACTGCTCCTTCAGGAGCAGTCTGATCTGGGTCTGCACTATTTGCATATGCCATTTTGTCAGATCCTTTGGTGATCAAAACTTTAGGACATTTACTGCATTCATTCTTTTATGCCCCCACCTGTCAAAGGCAGGAGTGGGGCATAAAGCGTTTTGCCATGATGTTACATCCATATGTGTGTATGTGTGTACCTGCGTATGTCAGGTTCGTAACCAGGGTCTAACAAAATTTTACAGTTTACATTCAAGTTAACATGCAAGTTTACCTGCATATTCACATTGACATTTACGTCCAAGTTGCTCATAACTTTGATACCTTTCATGCTACAAAGTTGAAATTTGGTATGATATTTACCTAGACCAAGGTCTTAGACTTCATGGTAGAGTTGCCCCTGGGGCTTGGCCTGGGCGGGGCCATGGTTCAGAATGTATAACAGGTCATACTAACACATGCAAAATGGCAATAGAATCATGTCTGGTACTATTACTTGCCCTAGAAAGTTAGAAATTGTGTATAATGATCACAGATGAAATAGTTTATACAGAGACCAGGGTTTGGAAACTGGTTTATGTTAGGGGTGGGGCTGTGGGGTGGGGCCAAAGGAAACAGCCATATGGGCAAAGGCCTAGGATGGGAACATCTGTGTACTTTGAACACGTGTAGTTTTTCTCAAATTTTAGGACAATTACGATGAGTAATTAGGGTGTCACACTATTTAGATAAAATAATTCTGGAAGTATTTTTTTTTTTCTTTTTTTTTGTGTGCAAATCATATCTTTTGGGTTCTCACTGAAAATGTCTTTGCTGAGGTGATTCTAATGAGTACCCACAAGGTGCTGCTCGGACAATCAAAACACTGACAACTTTGATGGATTGATTGTCTCTGAGTGTTGGCTGGGAAAATAGTCCTGAACAGGGACTTTGTTTAAAGGGGAAAGCAATATAGGGATCAAACATGGTTTTTCATGCATTAACATTTGTCAGGTCCCGTGGGAGGTGTTGAAAACCGAGGCCGAAGGCCGCGGTTTTCAACACCTCCCAAGGGACCTGGAGAATGTTAATGCATTGAAAAACCATGTTCGATCGCTATTATTGCATAAAAACTGAAAATATTTGCTACATTTCGCATTATTTCTTGCACTATTTTGTTTCGCCTTTTCACCGATGTCACGCAAATGCTATTTCCACGGACTATGCTCGTTCGAGGGCATGGTAGTACATATCTTGTAACGGCATCAATTCTGTCGCCTCTGTATCAGCATATTGAAAGTTGCGTAGCCGTGCATTAACAGCGCGTGAATTGCCTTGTTAGTACATGGCTTTTCACTGGTTAATGCACGGCTGTAAGTAACTTGCGACACTGCTTTTTATGCAATAATATAAATTGTATATCTTGGAGTAAAGTGCTTAACAAGCCATTTATTTTGTTGGAAGAGTTTTCCAAATCAGCCAAGAATTAAGGAAGTTATGGTGGTTTGAATATATTTAAAATGGCTGTCATGGATGCCGCCATGGAGGCTTTGTGACGTCACAAAACCCAAATTAAATATGCAAAACCAAATTATAAAGGGTTTTTAAGAATAATTTTGCTGCAAATTATTTGTAACCTTTTAATTCTAATGATAAGCAATCATTTCCCCCCAAAATAAACCAACTTTATGAGAATAACTATCTTTATGAAACGAATTTCAGTTTTTATGAAACCTCATTAAATATTCAAAATGGCGGCGCCCATTCCACCAATGTTGAAATATTCAATCGTCTATAACTTACTTAATTTTCCACTGATTTTGATCAGATTTGTGTCAAATTTCATAGTTTGTAAAGTTCTTTATTTTAAAGCACAATATATTTTAAGGTTGCGTTCCCCTTTAACCCTGAACTTCCTGTAATTTAAGCAAACAGTGCAGACCCTGATCAGATTCTGCATTTTACAGATAACCATCTTTACATAGCACTGAGACATCACAGTGACAAGAATAGTGTTGCACTTAATAACTGTTAGCTGTTTGATTTCATTAGTCAATCATAGTCACCTGGACAGCAACCCTTAAGATGCCAAACACAACAATTGTCGTCTGCTTTGTCTTCTGCCAGTTACTTTAAAAGTCATTTTTGCAAACAGTGTGGACCAAGATAGGAGCAGTCTGATCTGCATCCATACTGTCTGCCTATATGCAAAAAGTATGTTTGAAAAGTTTGCAAGAAGATGCAGCAGATGGCATAAACAGTTGACATTTTAACTTTATAATACATTAACCTATAGATAATGTGCTATTCTATTCTGTTTTCACACCTTCCACAGAAAAAATGACCTTTCAGTCGTTAATTAAAGTCTTAAACCAGAAGGTCCCTTAGGCAGTTACCTGTGTGACGTAACTCTTCCCGCTCAATTGACCACGTGTCAGTTTCTTTTCTGTGGACAAAGAAATTCAACAAGGATTATTTACCTGTGATAGAAATTTGGATTATTTCTTTCCTCACGGATAAATTTATGTATCCTTGTGTTTCTTTTGTTTATTTATCACTCCTTTCACTTTCTGTGTTATTATTTAAAATTTTCAATTTTCGATTTCATGTATTTTTGACTGGTCTTTTTCCACATGCGTTTTGGCGACTCTCGCTTTTCGGCACAACGCTCGTGCGCGATCGGTTTGATAGTCGTGTTTATATTTGCAGAATATTTTTGTTCTTTTCGTTCCAGGTTATTCAGCAATTACGATATGTTTTTTTCCTGGACTTTTGTTTGCAGAGATCTTCAGTTGGCTAAAGATTCTCATGGTGGAGAAGCTGATTGTAAAGAACTTGTCAACCCTTGATGGGTTATAAGACAATTCTTTACTGATGGGAGCCCCACCCCATATGGCTATACTGCCGGGGTAAGACCCATCAAGGTGGCATCTTTGGGTACTTAGTATCCTATAAAGTCTAAGTCCACCAGTCACCAGTCACCAGTCACCAGTCACCAGTCACCAGTCATCCAGTCACCAGTCACCAGTCACCAGTCACCCAGGCTCCAGTCAATCAGCTTCACCAGTCACCAGTCAATCAGGTGCCAGTCAACCAGGCACCAGTCACCAGTCATCCAGGTGCCAGTCAACCAGGCACCAGTCACCAGTCACCAGTCACCCAGTCACCAGTCACCAGTCACCCAGTCACCAGTCACCAGTCACCCAGTCACCAGTCACCAGTCAACTAGTCTCCAGTCAATAATTTAATTATTTTCTGGAAAGACTTAGTTTCTGACATATTTCACCGGACAAAATAGTCACGTATACTAACTTCCGGTCATTATGTCTAATTGTTAAAAAATTTTTTCACTGGGCAAAGTATCAGTAATATTTCTGATACTTATACCCGGTCATATTATTATATTATTTCTGATTTTTCACCAGGCAAACTTTTACAGAAAGTGTCTGGTCAATTTTTGCCTTATAATTAATTATCTTCGGGAAAAAGTTTCGAATACTTGTGCCCGCTCAGTTTTCATATATAATCTCCCTTTTTTCATCGGACTAGAGTTACGAATACTACTATCCGATCAATTTGTCAAATTTCTTGTAACTTTACCGGGCAACAGTTACGAATATTAGTGTCCGGTCATTGTGTCGGGTAACTAGTGTCAAAATAATGATTACTAATTCCCGAACAATCTATTATCGTTCATAGAGCTCCATTCACGTTTAAGTCAATGGATATAGGTTATTAAGTGAAATACATAATAACTTTTTATACAAAAAATTCTGTACAGTCTTTCCCAAATCAGACTAGAATTTTTAATATTCCATTGACTTATTATAGGTGTGTAATTCCATTAATATTTTAAATTAACTTATGTTTTATCTCTTTTATCCGCTAGAAAGAGTTAAACTTCCGACTATAACAAAATTCTTACCGGGCAGCAGTTCGTAGACTAGTGCCAGGTCATTCAAATGATGTTTTATCTCTTTAATTCGCTAGACAGCGTTTAAATTCCGGCTCTAACGAAAATTTCATCGGGAGGCACTTCGTAGAGTAGTGCCAGGTCATTCTAACGAAATTCCACCGGGCAGTAGTTTCGTAGACTTTGTGTCGGATTACTAGTGTGTTCCAGGCTCAACATATATTCATATATAACCACTATAGACATGTATAGTCTTGGATTATAGGTTATTGAATGACAGCGATAAGGTCTAATACCTAGTAGCCATTTATATTGTTGAATTCTGTCCAGTTACTTTTGAACTTGACTTAAATTCTATATATATATTTATTATTGAAAATGAATTAAGAATTATCGGTTACGATCAAATTCGCAATTCATTCACTAAGTGTAGAAGATACTTCCAGCTATAATTATATCTCGTTTGTTCGCTACAAAGAGATTAACTTCTTACATATTCACCTTATTCGGCTCTAGGGCAAAGATGAACTATAAAACTATCGTTATTTATAAGAAGAAAAATATACACGAAATATAAAAATTTTTCTTCTTTCCTCCCCTGTTTTTCTTCTACATGCTCCGATATGTAATCAGCATGTAATCTAAGGAGTAAATTGACAAGAAAGTAGCAATCGATCTTTTCTACTTTCTATTAATTTTTCATTCTTAAGGTATCGGAAATTTACACCAACCAGATAAATAAATTAACAGTTTATTTATTTATTCACTACCTCTCTAGATTACTACGATTTAAAATTCTAGTTGAGGTACATATTTTCCTTTTGCCTTTTCTACATGGAAAATAGTTGATCCGATAAGCTATTATTCTATTTTATACTATCTTTTGATTGATTATATAAGAGTCTAGGTCAGTCGTGCTCTGTCTAAACTCTGCTATAAAATAATAAATAAGAAAAAAATCTTATATTTAGGCATAGATATAATTCGATACGTTCTTTACTTTGCCTGTTTTATTTTTTTTCTTCTGGATCATTTAAGACTACGATAGCAATATACCAGATATTTTTGCCTCAGTAAGAATCTATTACGCTGAAGATTCTTCATATTGGAATAATAATTTTATTATGATTATAATTCTAGACCCAATTAATCCTCGTATATTATAGGTCTACTTTATCTTATTGAGGAATAGTTTTGCTTCGACTAGCTCTATACCTCTAATATTTTATTTATAACTAGAGTCCATGTCAATCAAAATTTTCTTGCACTTTGGTATTGACAATGGATACATATTTAGTAAAGGCATTAATTATTCAGTACGTGACAGATTATTATTGCCTAAATTAGATTTTATATACAATACTTTCCTTTTGATATTTTGTTTTATTGACTTTGTAACTATTCAGAAACTGCCAAAGTCAATCATTTCCTTCCTCTAAACTTACCGAAGCTCTAGATTATGTTGATATATATTTTTGATATATGCTTAGAGGTTAATTAACGAGAGTTTACCTCATAATAGCAGATATTATTATAATTATATTAATCAATCTATAGTCTAGGCTTAGACAAAAGGGAAAACATCCTTAATTACGAGCCGGTAAAGAATTAAGACACTCTTAATTATCTCTTTACCCCTCCTTTATGTTTACATTCGTTAAAGGGATCATAGTAATTCTCGCTAAGAGTTCAAGTTCAGTTTGCGAATTATGCAAAGATTAATATCTTGATTTCCAGTCCGCATCAAAAATGGTCTATATATATAGATAAATATCTTTTCCGAAACTGGATATTTATTTATTTTTCCACACAATAAGTCATTTCAAGATGTCGATGATTTTGAAATGCACTGCTTCAATTTATAATATAAAATATGTTTATTTTAACTTCACAACTTAGTAAGTGCTGCACCTACGTTCCTGGTCAGATCTTACTTTTGTGATACGTTTTTGAACATACTGAAAGTTTTCTCCGATTATACATTCGGTAAATAAACTTTCGAGTAGTATTTATGCTTTTAAACATTCAGATTATTTGATAATTGTTGGAGATAATATATTATTCCGATATTTATATATCTATCTTCATTATTTATCTTTCTCATCTTACTTTTAAATTAGATTGACCTTCTCGCTACGTTCCAGGTTTAAATCTAGCTAACATTGTGGAACAGTCACTTTTTTATTTCCTAAACAATATTTTAACTTTTTTCTCAGTATTCAGAGCATAACGACTTCATGAATACTTGAAAATAATTCAATTCTACGCTTGTTAAACTAAGCCTAAAACAAGCCCTAGTTTTTTAGAATGGATATTATCCTTCGATTCAGTTCATGGAGATACATCCTTTTAGATCCCATTATCTCTATTTCAATCATTCAAAATTCTAATGACTAAGTACTCCTTTTCTACGTACGAATACAGAATATCGAGTCACTGTTGCTGCATATTGGTTAAAGATTAAACAAATTTTATCTTAAACCTATATGACGTTAAATTAATTATTATCTCTTTCATATACATGTTTTTACCCTTCCGTCAGGGATCGCGGTAATAATATTATTACTCTCTATGTTTTACACATAGATCTCGAGAGTATATATATGTATTTTCTTCCTGAACTCATTTGCGAGTACGTAATTTGATATTTCAGGAATTACCAATTATGCAGACATAGATTTTATTTTATTAATATTCAATTCTAAAAATTTGATTGAATGTTTATCTATAAAATTTCTGGGCAGTAATTTTATAGAGAGTTATATGTTTAATAATTCCTTGCTTAAATAATAGTTACGCTTAACCTATGATTTATAGCGGGAATTTTGTTCAGTAGTATAATTTTTATTTAGTATTAATATATTTCTTACTATTCTTAAATATGCGTATAGAATAGTAATACTATCTCTTAACTTTTAAATTAAGTGTTTTTTGAGATTAATAATCAGTATTATTGTATAATCTTTCTTCAGAGATTATCACACTATTACTTTTTCTCTGAGTCCTTCTCTTTTTATGAACATTTTGATTCGTATCAAAGTGGATTTTTAACATTTCTTGATTTCCATGATTATTTACTCAGGAGTACTTTTCATGGCAATCTTCTGGTATAGAAAGATTCTATCCAGCTTATTTATTTTGCTTAATCTTATCAATACGGTAAGATTTAGCCAAACTATGACCGTCATACAGTTTGCTGCGATCAACCTTATTCTTATCTCTTTTATTGTCTGTCAAACTCTTTAGTTATGATGTTGACAGTTTATTCTTTATTTTTTTTTTTTGTCAGGACATCAAACGCTTTTATATGTCTATGACAAAACTAATTATCAATGGTTTAAGTTGTTTTTTCTTCCCAGCAGTTATATGCAAACTCTGTATTATTTTATTGCTTGACTAAAAATTCGTTATACAATTAGTCTAGCAATAGTTTTAACCATTATGTTTGTCTATACCTTTTTTCTTCTGATGGATAACTTAGTTATAGTTAAGTTAACTCCATCTACTTTTATTATCTCCCCTTCTTTAATTTGATCAAGGGAAATAATTACACATTATGGTTATTTTAAGTCTGTGTCTGTTCATCGGAAACTGTCCTGTCGCTCCAATTAACAGAATTTAATTAGTTTATAATTCTAATAGCTTAGACTATTACAATTACATAGCTTCACATATCTAGAATTTTATCCAAAATATCTACATATGTCAGTTATCTATAGGAAACTCCACCGAGTAGACTTTTCCTTATTTATTCAAGATCCTACATAGACTACTTACAGTGTATGGTCTTGGCTTTTTGTTTTACAAATTTTGTTTTCAAAATATTTCTATATTCCTAGCTTACTTTGCGATGGAATATTTATGTTACGTCTCAATGACTCCCTTTTCTTTTTGAAGCCAATTGTTGTTTCCCAAAAAAAAAAAAAAAAAAAAAGAGGGGGGGGCCGATGTTAGGTCTCTGAGACTTAAGAACTGGCTTCCTCTAGAGTCTACTAATATATATAAGGTTGTTAGATCATAACACCTTAAAGCTATTTTGTGAATCTAGACCATTCTTTCTATTAAATATAGAATTAGAATGTATCTGATTCCTTTGAGTTTCCTGAGTCTTAACCAGAAGTGGTGAGATATTATTGGTGTTAGAATTAGGAGAGCACCTCCCTCCTATTCTGCAAATTCTAGCACATTATCTATAGGTTAATGTATTATAAAGTTAAAATGAAGTTTTTTAAAAGTAAAACATATTTTAACGAGTAATACTTAACCTATAGATAATCAATTATCTCCCTCCGCCCACCCTCGCTTATCTCTCCTAATTGTGTCTATTGTTTTACACATAAAAGAAACTGACACGTGGTCAATTGAGCGGGAAGAGTTACGTCACACAGGTAACTGCCTAAGGGACCTTCTGGTTTAAGACTTTAATTAATGACTGAAAGGTCGTTTTTTCTGTGGAAGGTGTGAAAACAGAATAGAATAGCACATTATCTATAGGTTAAGTATTACTCGTTAAAATATGTTTTACTTTTAAAAAACTTCATTTTCAGATGCAATTTTTCTTGGCATCTTAAGGGTTAAGAAAATTTTGGTGTATGTATACTAAGGATTGATTGTAAACAGTCAATCCAAAAATTACTAAAGTTATCTTTAACTCTTACCATGCTATCAGCAGATTCAGCAGATGACAAACTGATGATATTTTTCTTACTTTTCCTAGAAAATAGGATCTGACACTTCATGCAAATTGTCTCAGTGCTGAAATACTGCTTACTCCCTCTTATCTGGAGCTCTGAGCTATGTTTAATCCTCTTTACTTTGACTTTCAGGATCTGCCACAAATAAAGCATGCTCTTAAAGTAGATTTTCAACCAAGTAAGTAGCCTGGCCCCATGGCTATGAGTTTTAGTTAAAATATAACAAAGGTAAAGTATTCCTCCTTGACTATTTTTCTGCATGCATCATCTCCTTTACCCATCAGAAACTGATCAGCCAAATCAGAGAGAAAGATATTGTAGAAGGTAAGATTTTTTTATTTTCTTTTATAATATACATGTATATCATTTTTATGCTGGTTCTAATATGAGCTAGATGGTAGCCAGTCTACCAAGTAAGTACAGAAATCCAGATAAGAAGGGGTATCTGGACTGTATTTTTCTTATTTCTGCACGAAAACATATCTAATAGGTACTCATTAGAAGCATCTTATGCGGTGCTTCTGACAAGTACCCACTGCATTTATTTTTATGTCCCTGGTAGCGAAAGCGGGGACATATTATTTTTGCCCAGTCTGTTTGTTGGTTTGTTGGTTGGTTGGACAACTTTAACATTGGTCATAACTTTTGAACTACAGTATAACCTCAGTGGCTCGAACCTGGATGGCTCGTTTACCCTGGATGATTCGAACTCTTTTTTACAGTCCCTACAAAATCCTTCCAATAGCTCAAGAAAACAAATATTTAGGGATTTTTTCTTATTTTATCATAGACTTGTATGTAGTGTGTACTCATTAGAATTGCCTCATTGAGGCAATTCTAATGAGTACACTCAACATAAATCATTGTGTAGCAAATCGAAAAGATTTCCCTAAATTATCGGTATTTGCTTCCTGAACTGGTGCCATGATTAATGGTCAGTGGCTCAAACTACTCATGTCTCGAACGAATTTCCATGGTCCCAAAGATGTTTGAGCCATTGAGGTTCGACTGTATTTGAGATAGAGCCTTTATATTTGGCATGTAGGTTCCTTGTGACATGTGCTTCCCACTCATACAAAAAATTTTGACCTGTGACCTTGACCTTGACCTGTGACCTACTTTAAAGGAAAAATTAACATTGGTCATGACTTTTGAACAGTTTCAGATAGAGCCTTCATATTTGGCGTGTAGGGCTTCCCACTCATACAAAAAAATAAAATTGACCTTTGACCTTGGCCTTGACCTGTGACCTACTTTAAAGAACAAATTTACCTTGGCCCGGGGACATGTTCTTGTTTCACAAACACATCTTGTTGTGTTTAGAAATAAGAAAAATATCAGTAGAATTTGGTCAAAAAAGTGCCTTATCTCTAGCTCTGGTAATCATTTCTTAGCAAATAACCAAGTACTGGTACATGCCTATCTTTAATTTAACTCGTCCTGGTGAACCCGGATATACCCTGCCTTTGCAAACAGTGTAGATCTAGATCAGTTGGCTTCTGAAGAAGCCAACTGATCTGGATCTGCACTTTTTGCCATTCAGTATATGTATTTATATCAACAATCTGGATCAAGTAATCTGATTGGCTGACAGTTAGAAGTGGGCATGGCTTCTTAATTTATTCAGCAGGACAAGAGAAGTGGAATGGATACACTAAGTTGATTTTACAACATATTTTTATAAGGGAGATAATTTTCCTGACTTCTGTTTACCCTCATGCATGCCTGGTCCTTTCTAAAAAAAGGTTCTACCCTTTCATTTAACTGATAGTGAAAGAGGCTGAGGCTTCAATTTGCTTTGAAAGCATCACTGGTTGTTCTGCTTTGTTTTTGCTGCTGATAAAATTTACGTATTTTTTATTGAGGTTTTTATGGTGTCGACCAACTATAGCAGTTGTTATGTGGGCTGCGTTAAGTGGAAAAAAGCCTTAAAGCATGTGCAGAATGTGTGGACATCATGCATGTAATTCACATGTGCAAAGTCTCATCAGGGCCCAGTTGTTCAAAACTAACGATGTCGTTAGTTAACGATTCGTTAAAATTTACATCAAGTGATACGCAAATATGCTGAAATTTTTTGCTGAAAAATGTGAGTAGCTTTTGTAGTGCAAAAGCTACCCACATTTTTTCAGCAAAAAATATCAGAATATTGTATATTGAATCCACTAAAACAGTTAACGAAATTCCTTTAACGAGCTCGTTAAGCTAACAACGCTTTGAACAACTGGACCCTGGGCGTTTGCTCTCCATTGAAACATTCTATAGTATCCAATGATTCTTTTGTGAGCAGTGAAGTCCCTGATCAAACTAGTTAGGTACGTAGCTGGTCTGGGCCTTTGCAGTCTGCATATCTCCAAAGATAGTTTTTGCATGACATGGCCCATATAATCTATAGCTCTTGGTACCAGTCTTAGCGGGGTGGGGTGGCAGGGAGGGGGTTGTTGGTTCAGTTCCCAACTGAGTCATATACAAGACATTCTAAGATTGGTAATCGGCATTAGGAAGGTGTCAGTATAATGTGACTGGCTTACAGTTTGCTAAGCTTTTTCTGTCCAAATATGTAGTTAAAATATTTTTCCAATTTTAGACTGCTGTGTAACAGGAAGTGATGATGATAGACAGATACCGACTCTAAGAGATGTCTTCAAAGCATTTCCTACTACACCCATCAATATAGATATCAAAATAAATGATGACGAGCTTATAGCCAAAGTAGGTATCAGATGCAGGGGACTTGTTAAGGAGGAGTATTTGGTGATAATTCTGGGATAATAGTTCTTATTTCTCCATAAAAACGTATGTTTTGGGTACTCATTAGAAGCACCTCTTAGAGGTGCTTTTAATGAGTACCCACAACATACGTTTTCATGGAGAAATTGAGAAAATTATCTCAGAATTATTATCAAATACTTCTTCTTAAAGACACATTTTGGATTGCATAACACCCTAATTACACAGATAAAGGTAAGAAATCCTTGGTGACTTTGGCCACCCTTATAGCTAGGGGCCTGATAAGGGGAAATTAGATTTGATATCAGCAAAGTTTATGATGAAGACAGAGAAACAGGTAAGGTGGGTTATTTGGCGATAATTTGATGTTGTTTTTTTGTCTTTTTATTCATAAAATAGCTGGTTTTTATTCATCAGAATTGCCTCTCCAAGGTGGCTCTAATGAATACTCACAACATGTTTTATGGAGAAATACAGATACTTAAGCCTCTTTTTCGTCAAATGCCCTCTTTATCTGTTATTTTATTTGCATAAATTTCCAAAAACACTATTTTAGTAGCTGTCAAAAGATAATCACTGAAAAGGGTGAAATAAATAAACCCATAGTTCAGAAAAAGCATGATTTTGTAGCACTTTTTTTTCACACAATTTGAGAATTATTACTCCTACGCTATGGGCGGATTCAGCAGACGACAATAAGATTTTTCTTATTTTTCCCATAAAATATGATTTAACATTTCAAGTGAATGGTCTCCAAGGGATACAATTTGCATGAAATATCAAATCCTATTTTCTGGGAAAAATAAGAAAAAAATATATTTCTTTATTCTTCTGTAATAATAATGCCCTTCTGCTTTTAGTAAATAATGATTGATTATTGAAAGTACTGGAAAATATGTTTTGTCATAAAAATGCAATATACAATGGAAAAAGAATTTCACAGTTTTTGACAGGTAGTAAAGAAACAAATCACATTAATTTCTGCAAAATAACATTTTCGCTTAGTGAAGATGCTGATCAGCCTGCGCACCCCTGTAGCTCTAAATAACTGTGTTTCAGAAAATTTTGTGTGATTGCAGAAAATAAATATTCACATTTTTGGATACAATTAATTTTTAAATTTCCTACTAGATTTATTATATAGTGCTCAGTCAGTAGGATAAGGATTCAGTTTGTGAAGTGTTCTTATTTACTTGGGAAAATAAATGGATAAATAAATATATAAATAAAACTTTCAATTTTATATTTCTGTTTCAGTTTATTTGTATTTTTTCACAATGCAAGAAAAAACAACACTTTTATAATTTAGAAACACTATCAAAAAGTAAATGAATAAATAAAGTGATACAACACAATTCAACAAATTAAATGCAAAATTTGCAAATGATTTTATTTGGTTCTGTAGTAACATAACAAATACTTCTCAATTATATGAATAACGCTCATTCGTTAACATGCAAGCCTTAGAACAATAGTGAATTATTTCACCGTAATCGATCAAAACAAACAAAAAAAAACTCTATGTATTTGGTGATAGTTCTGTGATAATTTTGTTTGTTAAAAGTCTTATACCCCCAGTTACCTTGATTTCATAGGCATACTTTAGAAACTTGTCTTAGTCTAAAGGTTAAAATTTAATATATAGTCAAACCTGTGTTAAGCAAGCACCTATGGGAAAGCCAAAAATTGGTTGCTTAAAACAGGTGCTTGCTTAATACAGGTAGATTTTAACTTCTTTGCCTTTAATGGGATCTCATATAATGGCCTTTAAAGGCAGGTGATTGCTTAATACAGGTGGCCTTTAGGACAGGTTTGACTGTAGTTTTTAACACATAAATGTCAAGTGGACTCTTCTACCGCAGCTCTTTGGAGCAGTCTATTTCTAATAGCAGGATGTCTAGTTAGTTTTTATTACTACTATGTATTATAGAAATTCCTGTATTTTAATGCAAACAGTGTAGACCATGATCGGACACCATATTTTGCAGCACCTCATCTTAGTCGGCCCCTCATCTTGGTCTGCACTGTTTGCCAGTTGCCCTTTTGGGGTTTCCCGACTAAAATGGGTTAAAGATCTCCTTGATGGGATTAGTTGATCATTGGACAGATGTTAGATATTGGTCCAAAGTTTTGTTTGGTACATGCAATAAGAATTTTTTCAATTTTGAAACTGTTTGTGTTATATGTTCAAGTTTTTAAGATGATTAGTTTAAATGGAGATGGTCAAATGGCAAGTAGTGCAAACTCTGATCACACTGCTCCTTTAGAAGTAGATGATATGGGTCTGCACTACTCAAGCATGTCTGTCCAAATGTGTAGAGGAAATAAGTCAAGAATTTTCTGTTTTGCTTCGGGAATAATGGGCCCTCATAGCTCAAGATAAAAAAGGTTTTCAGGTAAGTTTTTTTTTATTTTGCCATGAAAACATATTTTATGGGTACTTATCAGAAGCATCTCTTTGAGGTACTTCTAGTAAGTAGCACAACATATACTATCATTTAGAAATATGGCCAGCCTCGGTGGCTCAGTTGGATGCGCGTACAATTGGTGATCAGGTCAGGGGTTCAGTCCCCATCTGGTCCGATAACATGCTTTTGTGGAGATTGATCATGAAATATTTTCTATGGTCATTGTTTGCCTTCTAATGATTAAAGGAGGGCAGTTGTGTCAGTTTCTGGTGAAAGAATGTGCACAAATATTGGTTAACCGTATAGAGGATTAAGCCTGCCCAGAAAAATATGATGTGTCTAAATTGCAAATAAAGCAGACCCTAGCCGGCCTCGGTGGCTCAGTTGGATGCGCCCTCCGACTGGAGACCAGGAGGTCATGGGTTCAACCCCCGCTGTGGTCGGCAACATTCTTTCGTGGAGATTGATCATGAAATATTTTCTACGGTCATTCTCTCCCTTCCGCTGATTCAAGAAGGGCAATTGTCAGTTTCTGGTGAAAGAATGTGCACAATACTGGTAAACTGCTTAGAGGACTAAGTCTGCCCAGTAAACGTGTGGTTAGGTAAACTGACCGCGCTCGACATGACCCCATTGGGTTGACTGGGCCGTAAAACCTCAACACAAACAAAGCAGACCCTAATCAAACTGCTCCCTTAGCATTTTGTTCCAGGGTTTTTCTGTTTCTCAACATGCCTGTATGAATAGGGTAACTTGAGTAAGATGTTTCTATTTTGTTTCAGGTCCATGACTTAATCAAAGAGTTTAACAGAGAAGATATGTGTATATGGGGCAGCAGAACAAGTGCTGTTGTGGACAAGCTTTATAAACTGGTAAGCACATTCTTTGGAGTTGTTATTTTATCCATAGATATGTCTATCCCATCTTTCCCTCCCTCCATCCCTCCTTCCATCCCTCCATCTGCCCAGCCATTCATTTGACCATCAGTCCATCCATTCATCTAACCCAGGGCTCTGGAAATTTTGAAATCTGAATCGGTCCAGCCGATGACGATGACGTCATCAATGAGCCCATTTCCAAAAAAAAAATGTGTATATCACCTGTCACGAAAACTAATGACAATTGGCAGTCCTATAACTCCTTTTAAATAATACAACTCAACTCCGTTATATGACGGAAGTCCGGGTACAACGAGCATGATCAAAGCTGGCGTCATCAATAAATACAGTCAGGTATGTAAAAAGAAAGAAAAAAAAAAAAAACAAAAAAAAGAAAAAACGGTTTTGTTGTTATTTCCACCTCCGCAGGGTTTTCCTAAAATATTTATAAACAACTGATTCCCGTCTTGTATAAGCGCGAAGACGGCGGGAAACAGGAGAGACGGAACGAAACGACTTTCATGGACCTAATTAGGTCTAATAAAAAAGGCCTGCGCCACGGGCGGTTTTGCAGTTTTCAGTGTTTCAAGATTTAATCAGACTGCTTAAATTTTAAGCACTGACCAATCTTGCCTAGCGCAAGTGGTGCATTACTTATTTTTACTGTGAAATCTACCTTGAATTATACTCGCGTGTTACGGCAATCAACAAAAAAAAAAAAAAGAAGCAATCAATTATACCCAGATCAGACGCCGTTCTATGCGACATCTGATCAGGACGTATACGGTTTGGGAATTTATTTATCGAATCTGGGACCGACAAACCGTGTTGATCAAAACAAAAAAAAAGAGGAAGTAAACGGGTGCGTTCAAGCGGTGCATTCTTTTATCACTCTCAGTAAAGCGACCTTTGATCTTTTGGACACGCCGACTGCACCTGGATGTTTTGCAGTCTCAGTGTATTCACACGTGTCACACAAACGGATTAATTATCAGACTACCGTTACTGATGATTCGTGTTAATCGCTTGTTTACCGCACAAAGGTCAGTGAAGTGTTGATTTTTTGACAATGTTTGGATAATGACGTAATTAATTTGTGCTGCCGTTATTCAGCTGTCTCTCCAATATACATGTCAAATGACCGTTTAGAGCCTTTTAACTACCATAATATCGCATTTAAAAGGTGCGCGGACGTCGTCAGTTTGGAAAGACTAGACCGTTTGTGATTTTTTAGACATCATTGATTTGTGAAAATTGGTTGGTTTGGGAAATGTTGGACCGATTTATTAGCGTTTTGGGATGTTTGAAATCGGTCCAGAATTCTTAATTTCGGTCCAGACCGGCTATTTTTCCGGTTTTCCCGAGCCCTGATCTAACCATTTGTCCACCAGTTCATCTGTCAGTCCATCTGTTTGTCCGTATGCCCAACCATCCATCCATCCGTACTTTCTTTTCTTCTACACAATTTAAAAGCTTTAAGCAAACTTACCATAATAGCTCTAAATATTGGGACAGACAGGCCTGAGCAAACAGTGTAGACCCAGATCAGATGCCGCAGAATGCAGTGTCTGATCAGGGTCTACACTGTTTGCCACTCATCCAGCACTATTTTAGGCAAATCAACAGGTAGTAAAATAGACTTTTTCAAAGTATAGTACAAGTATGGTAAGGAGTTAAGGTGCCTCAATACTTAGGGTAAACACAGCATATATATCATGCAGTACCATGTTGATTTCTGTCCATGTCCCCTCAAGCCTGGACAGGGGTCAAAAGGTCAACTTTGTACATGGAATTTTGCAAGCAGGAGAGACAAAGGGATCACTTTCCAGCATTGTCATTGACGTTGTCACCATCCACAATGTTAAATCTGTGCATTTCTGTTTTGTGAATATCCGGACCTATAGACTAATGCAACTTCATACACACATCCACCATGATACACCCTGCCCTAGTACTATAGACTGTTATTAATCTGTAAAAGTTGCCTTCTTTTGAAAAATGGGAGCAAATCTCTGTCAGACAGTCTTATCAAGGTCTTAGCGCAGAAAGGCAGGATTTTGTCCAAATGGAGCAAATTCAAACCATTATGAGTAGCCTTTCTTTCAAAGGTTTCAAATACTAGTTTCAAATGCTAATGAGCACTGATAAAAGTATAATACAGTCGACTCTCGTTGTCTCGAATTTCAAGGGACTCTCTGAAATACTTCGAGATATCCGTACTTGGACATATCAGATTTGCGGAATTAAGGAAACATAAATCGAACAACCACATTTTACAAATGTATATGTAATTAGACTCCTGAAGTTGGAAATATATTGAAAATATTGTGGAAAAGAGGAGAAATTGCTCTTGAAAATATTGTGGAAAAGAGGAGAAATTGCTCCTTAGGAGCAATTTCTCCTCTTTTCCACAATATTTTGTTACCTGTTGTTAGATTTTCATGTTTAAACAGGGACCAGATTTTCAATTCGAGATAAGCGGTTATTCGAGATAAGCGAGGTCGAGATAACGAGAGTCGACTGTATATTTCCTTTTATCCTTTACTTGTTAGCCCTTCACGATTTTTGAAGAAAATCCAAGGATGGACACTTCAGAGGTCATAAAACAGGTTTTTGGCAAATATGGTGGTAAATAACTTGCATGCCGACTGCATTATATTCTCTTATTACATTTTCAGCAGTGATTCACTGAGATTTATCAGTGAATTATAATCTATAATTCACAGAATGAATTATTTCATTTCGAATGTTTTGAGGTCATAATTGCTAGGCGATGTTGCTGACATTGTTGGTAACAACAATAACAATAGTTGATGTTTCGCGGAAAATCTGATAAACTCATGAAAATCAGACTGCAATTTTCACGTTCAGTTGGGGCTTTTGAGGAAAGACCTGCGACACAAATATAAAGTATGATTTTCTTGATAATCCAGTTCAACTTTCGTGACATTTTGTGTCTGTATTTCAAGCACAGGATGATTTTTGCATTAAAGTGAAAACAAGATGGCGACTGATTTTCAAACTAAACCACGCCTCCTGAAATTCATGCAATGACTGGAACTACTTTGGTAGGAAATCATAACGGCTGAATGTGAACATTCAAAGGTAAAACATGGATGAAAATGTCATAAACAGTTTATTTTGGTGTTTTGATAGATTACGGAGAAATAATTCACTCGTGTTCTAAGGTTTGGTTGTAAAAAAACTCATTCGCTTCACTCATTTGTTTTTTACGCACAAGCCTTAGAATACTAGTGAATTATTTCTCTGTAATCGATCCAAACAATCAAATAAACTCTATTTACTATTGCGAATTGGACCGTTACTTCTTGTTTGCACATTACACTGGCCTTTTGCTTGTCCATACTACACATTGTTGGGAATAGGTCAGCTTTTCATAGTCTGTCATTGGTTTTGTAAAACTGACTGATCATTGACTAATAGTCCACTTGTAGAAAATACATTCATTCGTATGTTAGCTCTCTTTCAGGTACTTATTCATAGCTCAAGAGCTGTAAGAAGGGTTCCCCAATAATATTTTTCCTGTTTCTCCTTGAAAGCATATGCAGTGGGCACTCAGTAGAATCGCCTCAGGAAGAAATAAAAATATTAGTAGTTTTGGGGTGAAAAAAAATGTGTCTTATTTCAGGCAGTTTTATCAGATTTCTTCACCTTTATTAATCACAAGTCGAAAATAACCCAGGTATATAGCTTAGTATTGCATTTTTTACAACTTGCACATTAACCCTTGTCAGCTGAACCCGGACAGGCCCTGCCTTTGCAAACAGTATAGATCCAGATCATTTGGCTTTTGAAGAAGCCAACTGATCTGGATTTACACTGTTTGCCATTAAGTATGTGAAATTTGTATCAAAAAGCTGGATCACATAATCTAATTGGCTAAAAATTGAAAGTGGGCATGGCATCTTAATTTATTCAGCATGACAAGGGTTAAGATAAAAAGTGAGAAAAATATGTTTTTTAGAAAAATAGAATTTTTTCCCATTAGTAGACTTTAAAAATTCTTTCCAATCATCAGTCACAAGAGGCAAAAGTGACTGAAGGTCAATTATAATCTGTCATCGCTGGTAACACTAAAACCACAGCAAAGCAGTTTAAACCACCAAATATTCCTTTTGACAGTCACAGGATACTTTTGCCATTTTGTTGACAGTTTCATCTTGGAGTGAATCAGCATTCACAATATATTTGGCTGACAGCTCTGCAGTCAAAATGCAGTGACAGATTTCAGCCAGTCAGATCATGAACGCAAATTACCTGGGAGTCATATCAACATACAGTGTATCCAGTAACTCTCCAGAGAGCTGTGTAGTAGTTCAACCTGGGCCCAGTTGTTCAAAGCGTCGTTAGCTTAACGAGCTCATTAAGGGTCATTTCGTTAACTGTTTTAGCGGATTCAATATACAATATTCTAATATTTTTTGCTGAAAAAATGTGAGTAGCTTTTGCACTGCAAAAGCTACTCACATTTTTTCAGCAAAAAATTTCAACGTATTTGCATATCACTTGATGTAAATTTTAACGAATCGTTAACTAACGATGTCGTTAGCTTTGAACAACTGGGCCCTGATTTGCTGTTTTAGACAGGAGCATATGCCATCTGTGAGGTGGGATACCATTCACAAGAACAACAGCTTATAACCTAGTCTGCATGCTGTTGCTTACCTCTATAGCAATCTGAAATCTTTATACATGTGATGGCCCAAATTTTTAAATCAGGAGGTTTATAAAATTTGATCAGGAGTTTTGATTCCATATCAGGAGGTTTTTATCGACCTATTTCAATGCACATTAAAACATATTTGAAGGTCCAAACACTATTTCATTGCCCTTTTTACCATATTTACCCAAAATATTCAGACAGAGCTAGCACTGTAGACCAAGACCAGACTGCTCCTGAGGACTGCTCAAGGTCTACACGGCTTGCCAGTAGTTTCATAAAACATTCCCTGATACCACAAAAGTAATGCCAATTAATATCAATTAATGCCAATTAAGACATCTTTCAAAAGAGGCAGTGCAAGTTGATTGGTAAAACAACAAATCTGATACGTGCAGCATGTCACTCATCCTATCCCGTGCCTAGTCAGTCATTCATCAATGGCTTTATTGGCACAACTCCTGATGTGCACAACTAATTGTCTGTCTTTTCTACATTGATCTTTAATTGAGTTGTTTGTTGGCAAGAAACAAATACACGTGTCAGTTAGTACTGTATTTTCACTTTTGCCTATGGCTTCTTCGATACTGCCTGTCAGTTATCACCAAGTAGTCCAAATGTATTTAGCTTTCCATGCTTGATTAATACACAATTGAGCCGCACAATGAGAAAACCTGTCTTCGGGGTTTACGACCAGGTACATGTATGATACAAACCGGCCTGCTCAGCTGCCCAGACAGCAAGACTTGAAATTTTATATATAGGAAATATAAGTACATGTATTGTTATCTGTTATGCCATACCCTAAAAATATTCTCTATTGTTCTTCTCAATAGCGTTCAGATACACTTAATCTTTTATAACTATCACATTTCAAAGCTCAGGATTCAAATGTTATTGGTAAAGTTAACATTGAGTTTTCTAACCCTATGTATAGAAAGACCCTGAAATAGTTTTAGATCAAGAAATTCCCAACAGAACAGATTGTACAAAATACACTCCATGGGTGTTCCATGTGCAGGTCATTTTGTTTATCAAAGGCCGACAGTAAACATACACCCTTATCAATTTTTGCCTCTGGCAAAACATGGACACAATATACATCACACCTTTTAACAACATGCTATATTCCCAATTATTTACCCTATATAACCGCTTGGTTTCAAAATGGTCACTTGGCAATTTTTTGGGGTTTGAATTTTTGGGAGAATTAAAAAAGAAACGGGAGACCAGGAGATTGCCTTAATCCCAGGAGGTTTTTAACTCGGGCTGGGAGAATCACATGTATGAATTTTTTTTTTATCATCTGTAAAGAAACTGTCCTTCATTTGACCATCGTATAGGCATTTCATGACATAATGCAAATAACTTCAGGCTCCTTTTGTAGGATGCTAGTTACTGATTACAAAAAATTATCTTCCTTTGCAAAATGGCAGAAAGAATCTTTCAGGTGTATCCTTTGACTGTAATCAAACTTACATGTAATTCATTCTTTTTCAGAATCCAAATATTCCAGTATTTTTCTCCATTAGACGTGTTCTAGTTTTGCTTATAATGTTCTATACAGGATTACTTCCCTTTATACCAATGAAGGAAGCAGCCCTGGAAATAATCATGCCAAGTTTAGCTTTGAGGTAAGTCGGTATCTGGTTAAACCTATTTATGCCTAGTGTCCCATAAAAGGTCATTGGCAAACAGTGTAGACCAAGATTGCAGCGTCTGATCAGGGTCTACACTGTTTGAATTAAACACAGGAGCTTCTATAAAACATGCTTATAATAAAAACTTACCAGACACCCCTTCTATTGGAAATGGATCAGTCCAAAGACTTAGGTAGAAGAGTTCACTTGGCATAAATAGGTTAATACTGTACTAAACCTAAAATATCTGGATTCTTCTTTGACATAGCATAGTTCCAGATAATGGATCCAGGCCAATGGCTCATTGGCCTGAAAAAATTATCATACCATGATGTAATTCCAACACAGCAGGCCTACAATTATTCAGGGACATTTGATTGGCCAAGAGCACTTTGAAAATGGGATTTATACTTTGATAAATCAATGGGCAGGAATATCTGATGAACTATTTTCTTGGTGCAAATTTCTAAAGTGAGTTATTTTACCCATATTTTCAATGTAAGTATGATCTACTTGGAATTATAAGAAATAATTAGGGGACGCGTCGCCGTAAAACAAAATTTCTGACCGTAAAACTGCCTATTTACCTCCTCAAATGACAAATTTGAATGCAGTTATCCCCATTCTAATGCATTTATTCATTTTTTCTGTTGAAAAAAATGTACTATTTGCAGAAAGCGACAAGTGCTGTGAGCTGCGTAAAACCAAATGCCAGCCAATGAGAAGGGACGTCACGTGATGACATCGGATTTCCTACAGTATATTGCAGAACATACCACCGCAAATTTTTGACATTATTCAATCAGACTTCAGGTTACATACGCAAGTGCATTAGAATTGTATTTTTGTGGATTTTATCGATGTTTAAAGGCCAGCAAATAACTCATAAAATTAACATGAAGCCCTTTGGGTTTTACGCAATGATTCACTGGCATTTAAACATCAATAAAATCCACAAAAATGAAATTCATTCCTATATTAATGGTTTATTTTCTTTTCTAGGTCAGTAGGTGGTAATCCACCCTTTGCGAATACCTGGCGATCCAGATTTGTTGTAGGCCTCTTAGACAGGTATGTTTTTTTCAAAACTTTCATATTGGAATTTCAGTTTCATTATTCTACATGCTTTTTCAAGATTAGGTGATGAACTTGACATTTATGTAACTACAAATTTGTAAATTTTGACAGAGTTACCTGCCCAGGATATGATAATGGTGGGGTATTATTTTTTCATGTTTTTATTACTCCCAGTAACCTTTTTTCCCTACCGATAGGTTCGGGGGATATAGCGATCAGCATGGCGTCCGTCCATCAGGCCATCCGGGCAGACACCCAGTACATTCCGAGGTTAGCATTTCTGTAGACTTTCTCATTATGAGGTTCATGTCTGTTTATTCTGTCATTGTGGGGTTAAAAAAATGGTAGTGTGGGGTTACAAAAAGATCAAAGAAAAATCAAAGGGATAACCTCACACGCCTGTAAGTAGGTCTGTCCATCCGTCTGTCCGTCCATCCGTACATGCACTCTTGTGTGCTCCATAACTTTGATACCCTTAGACATATTTTGATAATATTTGGTAGGAATGAAGAGGAGGACTAGTAGGCATGTTGCATCAAGAGAGACAACTCTCACTATCATTATGTAGTTATCTCCCCTGAAGCAAAAATCTTGTACAGGCCATAACTCCCATACTGTTTGAGATAATTTGATAATATTTGGTGGGGATGAAGAGGAGGACCAGTAGCCACGTCACATACAAGAGAAACGACTCTCACTTTCTTCTTCATGCAGTTATCTCCCCAGAAGCAAAAATACATAGGCACATCCTTGTGCGCTCCATATCTTTGATACCCTTGGACATGTTTTGATAATATATGGTAGGAATATAGAGGAGAACCAGTAGGTGTGTTGAATGCAAGAGAGACAACTCTCAACTTCTTCTTTATGTAGTTATCTTCCCTGAAGCTGAAATCTTATGCAGGCCATAACTCCCATACTGTTTGAGATAATTTGATAATATTTCGTAGGGATGAATGGAGGACCAGTACTCATGTCGCTTACAAGAGAGATGACTCTCACTTTCTTTGCTATGTAGTTATCTCCCCTGAAGTAGAAATCTGAGATGCCGCCGAGGTCGGCAACATTCTTTCGTGGAGATTGATCATGAAATATTTTCTACGGTCATTCTCTCCCTTCCGCTGATTCAAGAAGGGCAGTTGTCAGTTTCTGTCGAAAGAATGTGCACAATACTGGTTAACCGCTTAGAGGACTAAGCCTGCCCAGTAAACGTGTGGTTAGGTAAACTGACCACGCTCGACATGACCCCATTGGGTTGACTGGGCCATAAAACCTTAACACAAACAAATTCATAACTTTGATACCCGTAGACATATTGTGATAATATTTGGTAGGAATGAAGAAGAGGACCAGAAGGCATGTCACATACAAGAGAGACAACTCTCAACTTCTTCATTAGTTAACTCCCCTGAAGCCGAAATCTTGTCCATGCCATAACTCCAATACTGTTTGAGATAATTTGATAATATTTGGTAGGGATAAAGAAGAGGACCAGAAGGGATGTTGTCGTGTACAAGAGAGACAACTCTCACTTTCTTCATTTTGTATATCTCCCTTGAAGCAGAAATCTTGTGCACCATATTATTTGAGGTAAATTGATAATATATTGTAGGGACATATATCAGGTCAAGTAGGAGTGTTGCATGCAGGAAGGACAACTCTTGCTGTGTTCTTTTTCTAGTTATTTCCCGTGAACAAATTTCTAAGCTAAATTCTTGTTCACTGTGTAACTTCTAAATGGTTTGAAATATTCTGATAATATTCGATTGAGGCATAGATAAGGTCCAGAAGGGGTGTCACCTGCAAGAGAGACAACTCTCACTTTCTTTGTTATGTAGTTATCTCCCATGAAACCAAAATCTGATGCAGGCTATAATTCCCATACTGTTTGGGATAATTTGATAATATTTGATAGGGGCATATAGCAGGTCATTTGATAGGGACATATAGCAGGTCAAGTAGGAGTGTTGCATGCAAGAAGGACAAATCTTGCTGTGTTCTCTTTTTTCTATTATCTCCTCTGAAAAAATTTTGAAGTCATATTCTTATGCTCCCCATAACTTCTTAATGGTTTGAAATATTTTGATAAGATTTGGTACAGGCATAGATAAGGACCAGTAGGCATGTCACATTCTAGTTTTCTCGCCTGAATAAATTTCTAAGCCAAATTCTTGTGCACTTTATAAATAGTTTGAAATATTTTGATAATATTTTATAGATGTATAGATAAGGACTAGTAGGCATGTCACGTGCAAGAACTCCCATACTGTCTGAGATGATTTGATAAATTTTGGTGGGACATATATCGGGTCAAGTAGGAGTGTCACATTCAAGAAGGACAACTTTGTGTGCTTTGTTCTTTTTCTTGTACCCTTCACTGAATAAATTTCTAAGCCAAATTCTTGTGCACTCAATATCTTCTTAATGGATTGAAATATTTTGATAATATTTTGTAGAGGCATAGATAAGGACCACTAGGCATGTTGGGTGCAACAAGGACAACCTCAGCTGTGGTTGTTTCGTCTTCTTCTTCTGGTTGATGGTCAGAATTCTTGACAGAATGTACTGCATTAGAAAACATGCCTTTTCAAATATGTAGAAAGTTTCACCTCCAAAAACTGAAAATTTTGAGATAAAAAATCTCTGATATTTTTCATATTTCTGCTCAAAACATAGATTGTGGGTACTCGTGAGGCCTTGGTGGTGTGTTTTTTTTTAAGGAGTACCCACAATCTAGGTTTTTGAGAAGAAATAAGAAAAATAGTGCATACCCCTGTAAACCCCAGTTTTACTACATAAAAGTGGGGTTTAAGGGGGACAAAATTATATAGGCATGTTTTTGTGATGGTTAACCAGCATAGGGGAAAAGAAACAACCGAGTAAAAACATAAAATCAGCAGGTTGTTAAAAACAGTTAAAAACACAGTTGTCTCTTTAGTTTCTGGGAGTCGGCTGCTGTAGTCCTAGGCCGACTGAACTCCTTGATAGTGTGGGCGTTTGTAACTTGAGCTGAGAGGCGATTCCAGTCATGGATGGTTCTAGGAAACAAAGGAGTTCTTGTACACATTGACAGTGGCTGTAGTCTGGTATAGTCTCTGCTGACCTCTGGTGCATCATTTAGTCGAAGTATGTCACCAGTGTCCATGTCGACTACTTCATGCCGGATTTTATACAGCGTTGCTGATCTGACCTTTTTCCTCCTACTTTCGAGTGTCTCCCAAACAAGATTGTTAACCATTGGGGTTACACATCCAGGATTCCTCACAGAGTAGTTGCCATAGACAAACCAAGCTGTCTGTCTCTGCTCTTTCTCTAGCTTCATGATGTCTTCTGAACTGGTCGGGTACCAAGCTAGGGAAGCATAGTCCAGTACCAGTCTCACGAGCGAGGTATATGCAGTGCTCTTGACTTCCATGGTGCATTCTTTTAGTTTTCATTGTAGGAATTGCATAGTTCTGGATGCCTTGGCAGCAACTGCGTCTACATGCTTGTGCCAGCTGAGGTCATCGCTGATGGTGACACTGAGATACTTTCTGCTGTCAACAACTTCAGGAGTGTGACCATGGAGCCTATATTCAGTATGTCTCTTGTGTCATTTATTGGTGATGATGCGGATGACCTGGCATTTCTCAGGGTGGAACTTCATTTGCAAATTTCGTTCCCATTCCTCCAAGGCTTGAAGATCTTGTTGGACTGACTCCTCATCGGCATCGCAGTTGATGAGTTTGTACAGCAGGCAGTCGTCCGCAAAGAGGCGAGGATCGGAGGCTCTGACAGCAACTGGGAGGTCATTAATGAAGACCAGAAAAAGTTGTGGACCCAGAACTGTTCCCTGAGGTACACAAGAGACGACATCGGTTTTTCGGGGTCTGCTCCCGTCCAGTATAACTTGCTGCTTTCTGTGCCCAAGGAATGCTTCTATCCATTTAAGGGTGTCTCCACGGATTCCATAGAAGCCGAGCTTAAACAAAAGCCTTTGATGAAGTACCTTATCAAAGGCTTTTGCAAAGTCCAGGGCCCAGTTGTTCAAAGCTAACGATGTCGTTAGTCAACGATTCGTTAAAATTTACATCGAGTGATACGCAAATATGCTGAAATTTTTTACTGAAAAAATGTGAGTAGCTTTTGCAATGCAAAAGCTACTCACATTTTTTCAGCAAAAAATATCAGAATATTGTATATTGAATCTGCTAAAACAGTTAACGAAATGACCCTTAACGAGCTCGTTAAGCTAACGACGCTTTGAACAACTGGGCCCAGGAGGATAACATCCACCTGGTCCTTTCCTGAGCAAAGTTCACCAATCTGTTTTCTAGTTACCTCCCCTGTGTTTTGATAATATTTGGTAGAGGCATAGAAAAGGACCAGTAGGCACGTTGTGTTAAATACTCTCACTTTCTCCATAATGTACTCATCTCCCTTGATGCCGAAATCTTGTACAGGCCATAACACTCATACTGTTTGAGATAACTTGAAAATTTTTGGTAGGGACATATATCAGGTAAAGTAGGTGTGTAACATGCAAGAAGGACAACTTATACTCTGTTGCCCTAATAAACATACAGCAAGTTCCTTTACCATTACAAGGCATTTATTTTTGCTATTATTTCTGAATATGTAAACTCACAAATTCAAAGTATTTGCAAATATTGGGTATCCTGTAAAAATAATCACATCAGAAGTCACTATTAGATGATTTTGTTATAAATAAAAAAAATAAAAGAACATGCAAACATGAAATCATTTACAGTACACCTATTATTGTTTTCACTTATTATTTTGGTTTCATTTCATATTATCTTTGCATCTTTTTACTTTGCTCTGTTTCAATATTTCCATAATATGTAATTTAAATACACCAAATTTAGAAATGGAGGTTTGGTCGGGGGATTTACCATGTCTTCTGATGGCTATTTTTGTTTAATCGCATAAATGTGTTCTTTATATGCTTTATAGCCAAAATCTTCCACATTTCCCAGCCAGTCTTCGTAGCGCAGTTGGTAGCACATCTGGTAGTTATCTCCCCTGAAGTAAGTTGGAATCCTAGCTCTAACACAAGCTTTTTTGGAGATTCATCATAAAATCATTTCTAAGCTCATTCTCCTTCTGCTGATGATTCAAGAAGGACAGTTGTCAATTACTGGCGAAAATATGAGCCCAATTACTGGTTAACGGCTAGAGAACTAAGCTTGCCCGACAAAACTGTGAATAAGTTAACTAACTAGATTGACATTACCTTAACAGTGTTGACTCTAACTCTTCATGGTGCAATACAGGAAAAGGGCCCTTATGTGATTTGCAGACAACACAGGCTCAGATCAGCCTGCACATAAGCACAGACTGATCAAAGCTTTCATTGTCCGCTTACAGAATCAGTGGATACTGTAGTATATGTTGAACAGAAAATGCTCAGATCAGACTGCACAGATGCGCTTGCTGAGCTGCAATTTCCACAAATTCTATAAGGGCCTTTTTTGTATATTGTGCATCATATGGAAAATGCCATCGTCTCCATAGCTCTTAATGTAGAACGGTATCAATAAAAACAATTTTTACTTCTCCACAAACCATAAGTTGTGGAGAAATGAGGAAACTGTTTTTGGTTAACCCATTGAAGACTGGAGACCCCTAAACGGGGTCTGGCAAACAGTGCAGACCCAGATCAGACACCACAGAATGTGGCATCATCAGGATCACAGGGTCCCACTGTTTGCAAATAGAACAACCATTTGTCTTTAGGAATGTCTCCATTATATAGCCTGACATACCTAAAATCAAAAATGGACTCTTCCAATATACAATATATAGTGTGGGAGAGTTTATTCAATCTTTAAAGGGTTTAAAAGATGGCTTATCTAAAGCTATGAATATTCATTTTACAGAGACATGTTATGTAATGTGAGATTTATACCTAGGAACCACAAAGGCCCTATTTCCAGATAAGATGGGTATCCACCAATTATTTTTCTAATTTCACTATGAAAGCATACTGTATTCGACCTAATTACTGCACTTACCTCAATAAGCACACAGTCAAGCAATTCTTTAGTCTTCAGATTACAGCCAGTGTACTTTTTGTCTAATTCTTTGTAAAGGCATATGTTGTGGCTACTCATTTGAATTGTATTGACTTGTAGGTGCAATTCAAATGAGTACCCACAACATATGGCTTTTATAAAGCAAAACAGAAGAAAAAATCATCATCAAATAAGTCTTTTTCTGATCTTTTTTGAGCTCACCTGAGCCACAGGCTCAAGGTGAGCTTTTGTGATCGGTCTTCGTCCGCTGTCCATTGTCCGTCGTTCGTCTGTCAACAATTTACTTAAAAGACATCTCCTAAACTGGTGAATGGATTTTGAAATGATTTTACAGGAATGTTCCTTGGGTGACCCTCTACCAAAATTGCCTAATGGTGCCGCTCCGCTAAACAAAATGGCCACCAGAGCTAAAAATAGAAAAACCTTAAAACGACATCTCCTCCTAAACCGGTCAATGGATTTTGAAATAATTTTACAGGAATGTTCCTTGGGTGACCCTCTACCAAAATTGCCTAAATGGTTCCGCTCTGCTAAACAAAATGGCCACCATAGCTAAAAATAGAAAAACCTTTAAACGACATCTCCTCCCAGGCCAATGGCCCGATTTCAAAATAATTTCACAGCAATGCTCCGCTCATGCTCCTTTATTAAAATTACCTAAATGGTTCCGCTCCTCTAAACAAAATGGCCACCAGAGCTAAAAATAGAAAAACCTATAAACGACATCTCCTCCCAGGCCAATGGCCCGATTTCAAAATAATTTCAGAGAAATGTTCCTCTCATGCTCTTTTACCAAAATTGCTAAAATGGTTCCGCTCCACTAAACAAAATGGCAGCCAGAGCTAAAAATAGAAAAACCCTTTTAAACGACATCTTCTAGGCCAAGGGCCGATTTCAAAATAATTTTACTGAAATGTTCCTCTAATGCCCCTTTATGAAAATGGCTAAAATGGTTTGGCTCCGCTGAACAAAATGGCCGCCAGAGCTAAAAATAGAAAAAGGGCGTAGACTGTCATGCGTCTGTCAACAGTTTACTTAAGAGACACCTTCTCCTGAACCAGTTAATGGATTTTGAAATCATTTTACAGGAATGTTCCTTGAGTGATCCTCTACCAAAATTTCTAAAATGGTTCGGCTCTGCTAAACAAAATGGCCACCAGAGCTAAAAATAGAAAAACCTTTAAACGACATCTCCAATGCCCATGGCCCGATTTCAAAATAATTTCACAGAAATGTTCCTCTAATGCCCCTTTACCAAAATTGCTAAAATGGTTCCACTCTGCTAAACAAAATGGCCATCAGAGCTAAAAATAGAAAACCTTTAAACGACATCTCCTCTTAGGCCCATGACCGGATTTCAAAATAATTTCACAGGAATGTTCCTCATATGACCCTTTACCAAAGTTGCTAAAATGGTTCCGTTTGGCTGAACAAAATGGCCACCAGAGCTAAAAAAAAAGAAAAAGGGCGTAGACTGTCATGCGTCTATCAACAATCTACTTAAGAGACATCTCCTCCTTAAGGGGTTAATGGATTTTAAAATAATTCTACAGGAATGTTCCTTGAGTGACCCTCTACCAAAATTGCTAAAATGGTTCCGCTCGGCTGAATAAAATGGCCGCCAGAGCTAAAAAGAAAGAAAACTTTTAAAGGACATCTCCTCCCAGGCTAATGGCCCAATTTCAAAATAATTCCACAGACATGTTCCTCTAATGCGTCTTTACCAAAATTGCTAAAATGGTTCTGCTCCGCTGAACAAAATGGCCGCCAGCGCTAATAATAGAAAAACCTTTAAACAACATCTCCTCTTAGGCCTATGACCAGATTTCAAAATATTTTCACAGAAATGTTCTTATTTGTCCCTTGACCCATATTGCTAAAATGGTTCCCTTTGGCTTAACAAAATGGCCACCAGAGCTAAAAATAGAAAAAGGGCATAGACTGTCATGCTTCTGTCAACTATTTTCTTAAAAGACATCTCTTCCTAAACCGGTTAATGGATTTTGAAATAATTTTACAGGAATGTTTCTTGAGTGACCCTCTACCAAAATTGTTAAAATGGTGACGTTCCGCTGAACAAAATGGCATCCAGAGCAAAACAAAAGAAAATCTTTAAACAACATCTCCTACTAGGCCAAGGGCCCGATTTCAAAATAATTTCACAGAAATGTTCCTCTAATACCCCTTTACCATAATTGCTAAAATGGTTCTGCTCTGCAGAACAAAATGGCCACCAGAGAAAATAAATAGAAAAACCTTTAAACAACATCTCCTCCTAGGCTATGGCCTGATTTCAAAATAATTTTGCAGAAATGTTCCTCTGATTAAGTCATATTCTCCTTGAGTACTGTGATACTCAGGTGAGCGATATAAGGCCATCATGGCCCTCTTGTTTATAGTATACTCTTAGAATGTAGATATATATTTTACCACAACTGAGTGTTTCTAATAAGTCTGAAAAACCTAAGTGCACAGTGCATTAATTAGGTCGAATACGGTATGTTGTGTGTACTCATTAGAAGTGCCTCATGAAGGCACTTTTGATGAGCTCCCACAACATATGTTTTCATGGAGAAATATTAAAGAAAAAATATCAATATTTTTGGTTGAAAAAAGTGTCAAGGCACTTCTAATAATAGGATACCACAACATATTTTCATGGAGAAATGAGAAAAATATCAACACTTTTGGTTGAAAAAGTGCCTTATCTGGAGTTATCTGATCAGACAACACAAATGTGCAGACTGATTTGGATTTTTGCACGTCACATGTATCCTAAAGACTTCTTTTCTCATACCCACTTCATTTTATTATACCCCGCCACATGATAGTGGCAGGGTATTATGGTTCCACGTTGGACGTCCATGTGTCTGTCTGTCTGTCTGTCCATCCATCCATTTTTCATTTCCGGATGATAACTTGAGTAAACATCAACGGATTTTCAACAAACTTGGTATGTGCATTGATATTATGGAGATCTGATTTGGGATTGTTAATGGGCAAATTTCGTCAAATTTTTACGGAGTTATCTGCCTGCGACGCGATAATGGTATTATAGTTTAACATTTTTGAGTCTGCTAGCGACAGCTAGCAGGCTCTTTGCAATCGCATGGGGTTTTACGAGCGGATTCTCATCACAGCTATTTATGCGTATATTTATACGCGCACTACTTCTTAATCAGACGCAATGCGGCACTATTACGGTGAACTGAATGTGAAGCAACGGAATTTTGTATGGCTTTTTTATTTCGCTAACATAACTGTAACTGAAATCGATTTTAGATAATGCAATTTGAAACATAGACTTCAAAATTCGGTGTAGTAATACACGCGCTACTTTTGTCAAGGCGTTAATTCGGCACGGGGTCCTACTAATCACCCCATGGCACCCCACGATATCCCAAGGCACCCCACGGCACTAAATTATTTCATTGTATTTATTAACTGAATGCTGAATTTACACCAGGGTATTAGTTTTATGTATCCAGATTTGTTTTTGTGACAGTTTAAGACATTAACCTTACTTCAAGCGATTATCTCGGGGCGCCTAAACACCAAGATTCAAACTGACGCTAAAATATAGCAAAGAGACCAATGGTTAAGTAGATAGTCTATCAAAAATAAGTTTTAACTTAAAATTGCATTTTATATTCAACTTTATTCACACCTCAGTGACACGGAGATGTTTTATGACTGCTGGCCCATTTATAGGTTTATGACCCTTCTTTTTTGGACATCTGAAAATCTCTTGAAAAGGGTAGGCATAGCTGGTCGGGCTAATCTGTTGATGCTTAGGTGAAGCACTAGCAAATGACAATCAGTTATTAACGCTAATCTGGACTGAACATAGTCATTTCAAATTTATTCAATCTGCCCTTGTCTTAATAATAAGTTGATAGAGTAAATTTATAAAATTGTACTAGAATAATCGTGGAGCTACATCAGGTGTTGAATTTGTATGAACTGGAGCATATCTAGAATTGAACTTTAATTCTAGAAATTGGGAATTGCTGCTGGAGATACACTCATTTGGAATAATCAGGTGATAAACTTCATTGGAAAATAAAGAGGTTCATTACTCCAATCACTGCACTGGCCTATATATGCAGATAATAAAATGGATTTTTTTGTGAAAAAAGAAACAAAACAGAAGAGAAATAATTGTATTTAGTTTTTCAGTACATGGTTAGATTATATATGTATCTGTTTTACACAGATGCCTCAGTAAAGACCCATTCTTATTTATACATTAAAAAAAGTAGAATGCATTTCCATCTGACTGATTTTGAGAAATTGATAGTGAAAGCATGTAGTACAGAGTGTTCATGTTGGTTGTTTTTCAAGGAATTGTAAATTTTCTCACAAAGCCTTGTCTCTGAATGTAAATTTAATATTGGATGAAGCCACTGGTTGTAAGCAAGTGTGAAAATACGGATACAAAGCAAAATCGAGGTCCATCAAATCATATAAATCTACAAGAAAATGCATCTGAATTATTACAAGGAAGTATCCATCAAGGAGATGAGATATTTAGTCCTGATTCAAGAGGGCATCAATGCCTACCATGTTGTTTAGTATTTTTGGTGAAAGCTGTACAGAAAAGGATCTGTACCAACATGTGGAATGTGAACAACATGAATGAAATTCTGTTTGCAGGAGATAAATTATACGAGTATCCTTTCCTTGATTTAGAGACAACACTCGCTATGACTTTCTCATTCAACCCATATGCAGTCTTCGCTTGACGCACATTTGATAGAGTTTTTAAAGAAAGTCTTCTTTTCAGGAAGTACAATGCCCAGATGCTTGATATATTCCATAGAGATCCATCTTATGGTGTAGTATTGGTAGCATTGGAATGCCACCTTTCTTCTTTGCATGTATTGTGTTTGCATAGAAGATACACAGCACTCCATCAATACTTTACAAGCTAGCAGACTCTTAGGACTATCAGTCCTTTGATTATTCTTTTTGCAGATTGTTGATGAGGCCTTCATTGTTCAGACATCTGGCACAGAGGGGGATCCATGTAAGTTATTAATTGTTGTGTCTCTTCTGATTGGTATTATCTCAGTGTTGCAGGGCTCGAGAAACTGAAGAATCCAAATCGGTCCAGCATATTTTCGCCCCAAAAACGGAAATTGCCGAACCGATTTTCGGTAATTTCCGTAACGGTCGTTTGTTTCCATTCGGTATTATTTTTCAGTTTCAAAATACAGGGTGCTAGTTCGTTATTAGCACAACGACTGACATACCAATATTGCTTCAACACTTGTTCAATTAATATTAACATCGGTATCTCGATTATAAACAGCAATTTTGCTCCCACCGTTCAGACACGCCATATTTCATCTACTTTCATTTTCCCAATATCCGGGTCACTCAGTTACTGAAGAGTACTAAAGGGAAACAATCGGCGATCAAAAGCTATATTCGCGTTGTGCTGCGTTGGCCACTACATTTATGAGCCAGCGCATAACAAAACCTACAGAAGGCATTAGCGCAAACTGATCAGACTCTTCGCTGGTCGCATCTACCTATGATATATAAAAAGAGTCATTGAGGATGGGTGCACATGTGCGCAGGTGGATTTGAGTAACTGCTGGGCGCACCAGTTTTATTGTAGGTTTTGTCGTGTGCAGGCTCATTAAAGACTTAAAATAGTAGTGTTTCGCCCCTGCGCCACGTCGAGGCCCAGCACATCCGACTTCGGCAAGGGGTATTTTTTTTTTTTTTTTTTTTTTTTTTTATTAGTTTAATCATTTATTTATTCAAAAGCAAACTATTTACATATCAGCACATTAAGTATTTAGCACATCAGTCGCTATGGACACTAAACCTATTTTCCAGCACATAAAAGATTGTTCTGCCATTACTCGCTATGGACACTCTGACCAAGATTTTTTTTTTTTCGTTTTAAAGAGCAAGCTGCTGTCAGAATAAAACATACTTGAATGCGTGATTAAGCAGGTGTACACATCCAACTGTATTACCTGACACTTGCTTTTCACACTTCAATCATATTGCAAATTACCTTTACATATCAAAAACACCGATATGCTGTCGCCTTACGCTTCACTTGATTACATAATTTTTATAAGCGGATCAAATTTCGCTGCGATAAGATAATAGAACCGCCTGTGTGGACAAATCTGATTCACCTATTTCAATAATGAGCCGGTCCAATAACTGGCCCTTGAGGTATTTTATGAATACACGCTTGGATTATCTGTGGGAAAAGGTCAGTTTGTTTACACAATTTAGCGACTTGGCGAAAATTTTCGAACCGATTTTTTTCAAAATATCGTTAAAAACTGGACCGATTTTTGATCATCCTCTGTTAGTCAAAATCGGTTCAGAAATACGAAAATCGGTTCAGAACCGAAAAACCGACATTTTCTCGAGCCCTGCAGTGTTGCATGTATGGAAGGCACTTTTTTCATCCATATCTGACACATTATCGTTATATTTGTCCTGAAGGAGCAGTCTGATCAGGGTCTACACTGTTTGCCATTACACTAAATATTCTAAGAAACAACTGCATAAAAATAAAAAAAATAGGTCAATATAGTATAGAATTTAGTGTTCGAATTTTTAGGACATTTACCGTATACTGTTTTGATGCAAATGACCCTCATGAGTTGACATCTCATTACACCTGAGCTTATCTTCATCATCATCAACCAAAACGTATTGATATCTGTGTCTCCAAACCTACGGGGAGGGGGACAAACGTATTGATATCTGTGTCCCCCAACCTACGGGGAGGGGACATATTGATTTTGGTGTGGATCCCATTGGTGTCGGTGTTGGTGTCGGTGTGACACTTTCTTGTCTGCACAATATCTATTGAACCAGTGATTGGATTCTTACAAATTTTCATGGATATATAATCCGGACATAGCTAAGAACTGATTAGATTTCTGTTACCTTGACCTAATTTTCAAGGTCACGCAGTTGAAATTTAAGGTTGGGAGACATCTGTTTTCTCTGAAAACACTGTTACTAGTTTTTATTATTAAGGAAAACATATCTTGATTGTACTCATTGTACATATTTTTATGTAAAAAAAATTAGACTGTTATCTACCGTAATAACCCAAGTACAGTCAACCCTCATTATACGGACACTCGATACAACGACAAAATTCGTTATAATGACAATTCGAATGTCATGAAGGTGACAGTTAATGAGAAATTATGCAAGAATATTGCATTAAAATTTCTAGCAACATATGTTTTGGATATTTGTTAGAATTGCCTCACTGAGGCAATTCTAACAAATATCCAAAACATATGTTCCATAAGGAAAAACGTATGAAAAAAAGTCTGTCTTACACATTATTCTGTCCATTAAGGATTCTTTACAACAGCAAATTCATTTTAGTGGCAACATCATTGGAAACAAATGCTGTCGTTGTAACGAGGGTTCACTGTATTGTGACATACAGGCCTGAGCAAATAGTGAAGACCCAGATCTGATGCTGCAGGATGTGGCGTCTGAACATGATCTACACTGTTTGCCTTAGATACAGCAATATTTTAGATACATCAACAGGTAAAAGAATGGACTATTTCAAATTTGAGGTCAAGTACGTATGGTAAGTAGATAAGGTGTTGCAATATTTAGAGTAAATATGGTACTAAAATTTTGAAAGGAACTTTAACCCTTAAAATGCCAACCACAACAATTCTCGTCTGCTTTGTCATCTGCTTGTGATTTTAAAAGTCATTTTTACAGACAGTGTGGACCCAGTCCAGACTGCTCCTTTAGGAGCAGTCTGATCAGGGTCCACACTGTTTGCCTGTATGCAAAAAATAGGTTTGAAATGTTTGCGAGAATATTCAGCAGAGAACATAAACAGAAGACATTTTCATATGCAGGTTTTCTTGGCATTTTAAGGAGTAAGCGTTAATACTGATAATGGTAGGTGACAGCAATTCTCTGAGTACTGATTTTCCTATAAATTGATAAAATAATACTGTCCTTCATTGTCAGGGCTCTGGAAATTCTGAAATCTGAATCAGTCCAGGCGATGACGATGACGTCATCAATGAGCCCATTTTCAAAAAAAAAAAATATAATATCACCTGTCACGAAAACTAATGACAATTGGCTGTCCTATAACTCCTTGTAAATAATACACCTCAACTCTGTTATATGACAGAAGTTCAGGTATAACGAGCATGATCAAAGCTGGCGTCATCAATAAATACAGTCAGTTATGTAAAAAGAAAGAAAGAAAAAAAAGAAAAAAAAAAACAAACAAGATTTTGTTGTTATTTCCACCTCCGCAGGGTTTTCCTAGATAACTATTTATAAACAACTGATTCCCCTCTTGTGTAAGCATGAAGACGGTGGGAAACAGGAGAGACAGAACGAAATGACTTTTATGAACCTAATTAGGTCTAATAAAAAAAGGCCTGCGCCACGGGCGGTTTTGTAGTTTTCAATGTTGCAAGATCTGACCAGACTGCTTAAATTTTAAGCGCTGACCAATCATGTGCATTACTTATTTTTACTGTGAAATCTACCTTGAATTATACTCCGTGTTACTGCCGTCAACAAAAAAAACAAAAGAAGCAAACAATAAGACCCAGATCAGACACCCTTGTATGCAACATCTGATCAGGACGTACACGGTTTGGGAATTAATTTATCAAATCTGGGACAGACAAACCGTGTTGATCAAAACAAAAAAGAAGAGGAAGAAAACGGGTGTGTTCAAGCGGTGCATTCTTTTATCACTCTCAGTTAAAGCGACCTTTGATCTTTTGGACACGCCGACTGCTTCTGATGTTTTGCAGTCTCAGTGTATTCACACGTGTCACACACATGGATTAATTATCAGGCTACCATTACTGATGATTCATGTTAATCGCTTGTTTACCACACAAAGGACAGTGAAGTGTTAATTTTTTGACAATGTTTAGATAATGACATAATTAATTTGTGCTGCGGTAGGTTGGCGTTATTCATCTGTCTCTCCAATATATATGTCAAATGACCGTTTAGAGCCTTTTAACTACCATAATATCGCATTTAAAAGGTGCGCGGATGGTGTCAGGTTGGGAAGACTTGACAGTTTGTGATTTTTTAGACATCATTGATTCCTGAAAATTGGTTGGTTGGGGAAAAAAATGGGGTTCAAGGCACAAACCTGTTGGACCGAATTATTTGCATTTTGAGGTGTTTGAAACCGGTTCAGAATTCTTATTTTCGGTCCAGACCGGCTATTTTCCGGTTTTCCAGAGTCCTGCTTCATTGTGTTAAACTATAGTTTAGCTGTAACATCACTGGAACTTCTCCATGTCATATGTAAGTATCTAATACTGAAATAGTTTGTGCACATATTTTAGGACGGGCTAATCAGAGCCGAAAAGATAATTGTCAGTGCTCCCATTGTGATTGATAGTTGATTACTAATCACTGAAGATTTGGTCACAGTTTTACCTGTCTGTCTGAGCATGCTCTTACCATATGTTATACTTTATTTTAACGTATTTGGCCAGACAGCCCTAAGCAAACAATGTACACCCAGTGGCATCTCATCAGGGTCTGCACTGTTTGCCACTAATTCAGCTATTTTTAGACACAACATTGGGTATAAATTGTACTTGTTCAAATTTTTTATGAAGTATGGTAAGTAGTCGAGGTGTCTTAATACTAAGGGTAAATAGGGTAAAGTAACTGACACAAAAATCAAATGATCAATTTTTAGCAAATCTGTAATGATAATTATTTTTGTGGACTTTATCGCTCAATTAATCGATTATCCGATTAATTGTGCCAGCCTTAATATATTTGTCTATAAGTCATCAAGAAATAAAACGAAAACCATTCAGATTCTTGTTATGAGAATAAAACTGTAGTCCTGACCACAAAGAACATCTTTCACTTAAATAGTGCCTGCTAGGATGATTTATATCATACAGAAAGCACGGCCCATTTCCAAGGTTTTTCTATATAAAATATAGGAGACATGGTGTGCGTTTTACACATAGAAATTCCAATAATGAATCTGTTAATGTGAAGTTAGTTGTTTAGTTCTCTGGTAAGTGTGAAGTCAGTTGTTTAGTTCTCTGGTAAGTGTGAAGTCAGTTCTTTTGTTGTCCAGAAAGTGTGAAGTCAGTTCTTTAGTTCTCCGTTTAGTGTGAAGTCAGTTCTTAAGTTCCCCAGTAAGTGTGAAGTCAGTTCTTTAGTTCTCTGGTATGTGTGAAGTCAGTTCTTAAATTCCCCAGTAAGTGTGAAGTTAGTTCTTTAGTTCTCAGGTAAATGTGAAGTCAGTCCTTTAGTTCTCCAGTTAGTGTGAAGTCAGTTCTTAGTTCTCCAGTTTATATATTGAACTGCTTTACTTATTATCTTACAGACCTACTTATGGGTGCTGAACGAGGAACAGGATTGGGACCGAGCTTTTAAGCTTGGGGCTACTGGTGTAATGACAGATTTTCCAGCCAAACTGAAAGAGTATCTAGCTTTACGACCAGAAATAATAACCAGAGTTTAGAAAGAAAACTCTGCATAGAAAAAGCACTAAAAGACAGTTCTGAAAAAATTGTCCTTTGAAATGGATTCCACCTTAGTTATCATCCTAAATTTTACAACAACTTTATCATAGTTCCAGATCAGAATGGGTATCAGGAAAGTATTTTTCTTATTTCTCAAGGAAAACGTATGTTGTGGGTACTTAAAAGAAATGCCTTGGTTAGGTGCTTCTAATGGGTACCCATAATATATGTTTTTGTGGAGAAATAAGAAAACATCGATAATTTGGTTGAAAAAAAAAACAAACAAACAAAAACAAAAAAAAACAAAAAAACACCTTCTTTGGAGCTATGACTTTGTTGAACTTTTAGCATTTCCCTGGTGAAAACTCTTGATCTGACTGTATGGATGTTCAGGTTGATTTGATTCTTGACTGGGGGCATATGTTCAAAGGTACATGTACTTTCTCTCATAAAGTGGTTCATGTAATCTCTGCAGTAATATGCAGTCGACTCTTGTTATCTGGAAGTTCAAGGGACTCTCTGAAATACTTCAAGATATCCGTACCTCGACATATCAGATTTGCAAAATTTTGGAAAAAATAAACGGAACAACCACATTTCTCAAATGATTATATAATTTATCTCCTGAAGTTAGAGATATATTGTTGAAAATATTGTGGAAAAGGGGAGAAATTGTTCCAATTTCTCCCCTTTTCCACAATATTTTGTTACCTTTTGTTAGATTTTCCTGTTTAGACAGTGACCAGGGCCCAGTTGTTCAAAGCTAACGACGTTGTTAGTTAACGATTCGTTAAAATTTTAATCGAGTGATACACAAATATGCTGAAATTTTTTGCTGAAAAAATGTGAGTAGCTTTTGCAGTGCAAAAGCTACTCACATTTTTTCAGCAAAAAATATCAGAATATTGTATATTGAATCTGCTAAAACAGTTAACGAAATGACCCTTAACGAGCTCGTTAAGCTAACGACGCTTTGAACAACTGGGCCCAGATTTTCACTTAGAGGGAGGTAAGCTGTGGTTTGAGATAAAGGAAGTTGAGATAACAAGAGTCAACTGTATTTTAATCTGAATGGATACTTCGGTAGCTTTCCTGCCATTTTTGACAAGGGAGACAACTTATATGGCTTCCTGTTTGTTTCTTTGCACCGAAAGTCATTTCTAGAAGTGGTGTACTATAAAAAGAAAAAAAAAACATTCTTTCCTTTTAGAGAAGATATATTTTTAGAAGGGAGACAATACTGTTTTGATAGAGTTGCCTCCCTTGAAAGCATATCAATTCCTCTTCAGATGTGTAGTGTGCAATCCCGACCAGATTGTTGATCCTCAATCTAGCCCTTTGCAATTTACACATGCCCAATTATTAATTTTGTAATGACTCAGTGTATATCTTAAAGGCTGATATCGGAGCTACTTTAGATGTTACGAAATCGACAGGAGCTTCACTTTTGTTTCAACCTGTTTTCCCCGGACTGTTGTTTTGATGATTATATTGTCTGTAAAATTGATTAGAATAAGTGTTCTGATACTTCAAGCTTTAGGAAAATAATTTATGGTGTCACTGAGGTTCTTTAGAATCTGCACACTCATTGTGAAAGAAATATACTTGCTTATCATAAAAAATACATAAAAATACAATACATAGCCTAGTTAGAAAACTACATACTTAGACATTATTTCCTCCTATAATACAGTCAACTCTCATTATTTCGACTTTGCTTATCTCGAATCACTGCTTATCTCAAAGTGAAATTCCTGTTTTAACATGGAAATCTACAGCAGGTAACAAAATATTGTGAAAAAGAGGAGAAATTGTGCCTAAGGAGCAATTTCTCCTCTTTTCCCCAATATTTTTAATATGTCGTTAAGTTCAGGAGTCAAATAACATATTTATTGGTGAAATGTGGTTGTTGTCCCCTGCCTTTTCAAAGAAAAGGGGAGGGACACTGTTTTGGGTTTTCCGTGGGGCATGGTGCGTGCGTGGTGGTTCTGAATTTTTAGTAGGTACTTTGTCCCCTTAACTCCTCCTACAGTTTTTTGCCAATCCTTTTGAAACTTTAAAGGTGCTTTAAGGATGGTCTGATAATCCATTTGGCCGATCCATTTGAAACTTTACATGGTCTTTAAGGATGGCCTGAAGATATGCATGTGTTTTTTTCAGAATCCTGAAATAATTTTTTATTACTGTTTCCGCATTTTTAACTTAGACATTTTTTTGAGTTCTAATACTACAGAAGTGTATAGGGAGCAGGTACATTGTCCCCTTAACTCCTCCCACACTTTTTGGCCGATCCTTTTGAAACTTTACAGGTGCTTTAAGGATGGTCTGAAGATATGCATGTGTGTTTTTCAGAATCCTGAATTTATTTTTTATCACTTTTCACACGTTTTGAATTTAGATATTTTTTGAGTTCTAATATTACAGGTCTATAGGGAGTAGGTACCTTGTCCCCTTAACTCCTCCTAAAGTTTTTGGCAGCTCGTTTTGAAACTTCACGTGGGCTTTTAGGATGGCCTGAAAATATGCATGTGTTTTTTTCAGAATCCTGAAATTATTTTTTATCACTTTTTACACATTTTGAACTTAGACATTTTTTGAGTTCTAATATTACAGAAGTCTATAGGGAGGAGGTACCTTGTCCCCTTAACTCCTCCCACAGTTTTTGGCTGATCCTTTTGAAACATTACATGGGCTTTAAGGATGGCCTGAAGATATGCATGTGTTTTTTTCAGAATCCTGAAATAATTTTTTATCACTTTTTCCGCATTTTTAACTTAGACATTTTTTGAGTTCTAATACTACAGAAGTGTATAGGGAACAGGTACCTTGTCCCCTTAACTCCTCCCACAGTTTTTGGCCGATCCTTTTGAAACTTTACAGGTGCTTTAAGGATGGCCTGAAGATATGCATGTGTTTTTTTCAGAATCCTGAAATTATTTTTTATTACTTTTTACACGTTTTGAACTTAGACAATTTTTGAGTTCTTATATTACAGAAGTCTATAGGGAGTAGGTATATTGTCCCCTTAACTCCTCCCACAGTTTTTGGCCGATCCTTTTGAAACTTTACATGGGCTTTTAGGATGGCCTGAAAATGTGCAGATGGATTTTTCAGGATCCTGAAAAAATTTTTTATCACTTTTTCCGCAGTTTTAACTTAGACATTTTTTGAATTCTAATACTACAGAAGCGCATAGGGAGTAGGTACCTTGACCCCGTAACTCCTACCACAGTTTTATGCCGATCCTTTTGAAACTTTACAGGTGTTTTAAGGATGGTCTGAAGATATGCATGTGTTTTTTTTCAGAATCTTGTAATTATTTTTTATCACTGGTTTCCTGCTTCAATACTTAGGTAAGTGATACAGGACCAATGGTCCTCTGGTTAACTTTACCTTTTTTAACAACTCAAATAAAAATAAGGCGGGGGACATAAATTCCCTATGGAATTTGCTTGTTTGATCTATTTTTTTTAGCTCAGTTCAGCAAATCTGATATGTCAAGGTATGGTTATCTCCAAGTATTTCAGAGAGTCTCTTGGACTTTGAGGTAACGAGAGTCAACTGTACTTCATTACACAGTCCTCAAAAGCATTTTATAGCAAACTAGGGGCAGCTTATCTTCGTGTAGAAATAGTATTTTTAGACAACAAAAGTAAGGTTATATCAAAATTAGCTCCGATATCAACCTTTAAGGCATTGTGCTTTTGATGTCTTTCAAATCACGTCTCTAGTATTCATATTCTGAAGGGTAAATATTTAAACAGACAATTCACGTGCAATGTCAAATTCTGTTCTCTGTGAAAAATATAAATGTCTATTTGTCATCTGCAAATTTTTTGTGGTGGGACCATAGCTGCAGATAAGAGCGGTATTAGATAAATATTTTTTAACTTGTCTGTGAAAAACATATGCTGTGGATACTTATTAGAAATGCCTCAGTAAGATTCTTTTAATGAGTACCACATTTGTTTTGTTTTTTTTTTTTTTATGGAGAAATAAGAAAAATATCAATACTTTTTAATTGAAAAAAGAGCCTTATCTGGAGCTATGGAGAATGTCATTATTTTCTGTATAAAATAAAGATGTTATCGATCTGTCATCTGCAGGATTTTGCATAGACAAAGTTAGATATTAATCAGTCATATTAAAATGAACAAAGTATTATGTGCAGATGGAATTCCAGAGGACTTGTTAAGGAGGTGTATTTGGTGATAATTCTGGGATAATTTTCTCTGTATCTTCCTAAAAAAATATGTTGTGGGTACTCATTAGAAGTGCCTCTATGAGGCTCTACAAGGCACTTCTAAAGAGTACCCACAACATATGTTTTTTTATGGAGAAAAAAGGAAAATTGTCCTCGAAGTATCTTCAAATACTCACCCCAAACATCCTCCAAATTCAGAAAGGTGGGGGAGAATTTTTTTTCTCACCCAAGGCTATGATCTCTTCTACTATACAAACATGGCTGTCATTGTTGTGAGTTGCATCAAGCAAAAGCCTACCTGTATCAGATTTATAAATAGCATTGATTAGATAGATGAAAATATTCGCAGAGTCCAAGACAGCTCCAGATACTTGGCATTTTTTTGTTCAAGAAAAAACTACAGATAGTTTTCTTATTTCCCCACAAAAACATATGTCGAGGGTACTCAGTAGAAGCACCTCACTGAGGTGCTTCTAATGAATATGTATAACATATGTTTTTTATTTGCAGGGCTGCATACAACCCCTAACTCTGGCTTAAAGGCTCCATATTCCTAAAAAAAAGGAAATTCTATTATCCCAGAAAGGTTTAATAAATTGATATATGGTATTTGTACAGTTATAAAATGTGACATCTGACAGTCTGTAAAATTTCAGTTAGTCTTGCATTCTTGAACTGGATCAAAAATGAAATGATTTTGATTGTATCTCTGAATTCCTGTTGCCAACATTAATTCAGAGATATGATAAAATATCATTTCATTTTTGATTCAGTTCAAAACTTTACTGGCTGTCAGATGTCACATTTTATGATTGTATAAATACCATATATCAATTTATTAAACCTTTATTGGATAATAAAATGTCTATTTTTGAGGAATATAGAGCCTTTAAGCTGAACTCAATTTTCCAAGATATCAGAATGGACTCAGTGATCCCAAGGTAAATAGAAAAAAAGTCTGCACTATGATGAAGCATTGGGAGACTTTGTATGGTGCTACATAGCACTTCACATCAGTTGCAGTGAAGTCAAATAAAATCTTGTATAAGTTGCCCTTGGAAACACTGAATACATAAAAGAATGAAAATTAGAGTCACAATTCCACTGAGACTCTTTATATGGCAGCACGATAGTCTGTCAGCCTCCTATGCCTCCTAGCACTGGCTTAAGTATAACTCGCTTTTTCCAAGATAAGTGATCCGAAGGGAAATAAAAATTAAGATGAAGTATTATGGGGAGGCTTATTATGGCTGTCACACGATACTTAACACCAGCTGCAGTGAAGATCAGGGCCCAGTTCCCAGTCAGCATTCTACGTAAATCTATATCGGGCCGTCATCGGCCCGTCAGGGTAGCTGACGGGCCGATGACGGCCCGATGTAGATTTAGGTAGAATGCTAGCTGGGTTGTTCAAAGCATTGTTAGCTTAACAAGCCTGTTAATGACAAACTTGTCAACTTTTGTAGCTAAGGTATTTTCAAATACATTGATATTTTTGCTGAAAAAATGTGAGTAGCTTTTGCATTGCAATGCAAAAGCTACTCACATTTTTTCAGCAAAAATATCAATGTATTTGCCATATTTCGAGATAGAATTTTAATGTCACGTCACCTCACAACTTCGTTAATATTTGAACAACTTATAATAAGGAGTTATTGAGGCTGTCTAAACTCACGTCACCTTACAACTTCGTTAATATTTGAACAACTTACACTAAGGAGTTAATTGAGGCTGTCCACACTACATTATTACAGTATCATATCTACCTTAAGTATTTGGACTGAAGGACTTAAGCAGACAGTGTGGTCCCTGATCAGATGCAGCAGAACACAGCATCAGACCAGGGTCTACTTTTTGTTTGCCACGCATTTAGCAGTTTTTAGATACATCAGCAGGTGCATGGACTTGTTTAATTTGATAAAAGCATGTTAATGTCCTATGTTTCCGAATATTTATGGTAATTAAGATAATATCCATGCAATGTCTTTTCTTTTATTCCATATGTTCATTAAACATATCCCAAAGAAAAAATTTCATTTACTGTGACAGTTTCAGTTCTCCTTATGTTCAGTAGACATATCCCAAAGAAACATTTCACTGTCTGTGACAGTTTCGATTCTGGAAATTTTTCTCAGGGATATTCTTAATGAACATTAGATAAAAGTATGATATTTTATCCTGATGAACTTCTTCAATGAAGGTCTGTTTTTGCTTGATGTACCGTATAATTCATCACGAAAACATGCCAATATAATTTTGACCCCCTTTAACCCCACTTTTATATAGAAAAACTGGGGTTTACAGGGGTATACATTATTTTTCTTATATCTGCTCAAAACATAGATTGTGGGTACTCATTAGAACTGCCTCGCTGAGGCGGTTCTAACGAGTTCCCACAATCTATGTTTTGAGCAGAAATATGAAAAATATAAGAGTTTTTTTTTATCTGAAAATTTTCAGTTTTTGGATGTGAAATTTTCTATATATTTGAATAGGCATGTTTACGTAATGGCTAATGAATTTAATAATTGTACATGTACTTACTTTTTATTGTATTTCTAGTTTTTTTGTAGTTTTATATTTACACTTTTTTTGCCATTGTCTTGTTAGAATTCACTCTCCAATGTTTTCTTACTTGTTAAGTATTTTCTGATGTTCTGTTAGTTGTTGTTAAGTATTTTCTTTTGTTTTTGTATTTGATGTTAAAGTATTTTAAGTTATTTTTATAGTTGTTGTTTAGTATTTTTGTTAAGTATTTTCTGAAATTTCTGTACTTGTTGCGCTATTGTGCTTTCTTATTGTGTGAACAATTTTAAATCTATTAAAGGCTCCATATTCCTAAAAAATAGACATTTCAGTATCCAAGAAAGGTTTAATAAAGTGATATATAGTATTAATACAATTATACAATTATAAAATGTGGCACCTGACAGCCTGTAAAATTTCAGTTTGTCTCTTGTTCTTGAGATGAAATGATTTTTAATTGTATCTCTGAATTACTGTTGCCAACATTAAATCAGAAATATGATAAAAATCGTTTCATTTTTGATCCAGTTCAAAAACGAAAGACTTACTGAATTTTTACAGGCTGTGAGATGCCACATTTCATGATTGTATTAATACTATATATCAATTTATTTAACCTTTCTTGGATAAAAGATGTCTATTTTTGAGGAACATGGAGCCTTTAAAAAACAACAATCAAAAAACAACAACAACAGCAACAAAAATCCACACAGAAAAAAACACACACATAAAAAAAAAAAAAAAAAAAAGAAAAAAACAACACAAGAATAGAAATGAACAAAAAAAAACAAACAAAAAAAAAAAAAACAAAAAAAAAAAAAAAACAACAGAAAAAAAAATGCCAGAAAACATTTTCTGAAGCATGAAGGCAAAGTATGAAGATGAATTGTTCTTTTATATATTTCTGAAATAATATGCTGTGATAGCTTACTATACTAATCCACAGCACTGTGTTAAACTTTAAGTTGACCCATTTATGCCTAGCTTCTCCTAAAAGGGGACATCAGCAAACAGCGTAGAACCAGATCAGATGCTGCAGAATGCAGCATCTGATCAGGGTCTGCACTATTTGAATCAAATGCAGGAATTTCTGTTAAACATGGTATTGATAAAAAACTTGAAATGGACCTGTCCAGAGAGTTGAGGTAGAAAAGTTATTGGCATAAATTGGTCTTGTCAGAGTTATCTTTGAGCTACACAATAAGAAAATGGTATCTTTGGGACATATGTAGGAAGTAAAGGGTAAAGATACAAATCAGCCAGTGAAACTGAGCAGTCTGACAAGGACATTTCCTATACATGGTTATATTCATTCACAGCGATCAGACTAGACACATGCCAAGATCTGGGTCTTTATTCTCTGTATGTCTGAAAGCACAGTACCACATTGAGTGGCTCAATTTTACATTCCACTTTTAATACTTAGCATTGTGCACAAAAATTTCAGCAGATGGCATTTTGAAATATTATTCTTATTTTTCTAAAAAAGCAGGATTTGACAATTCATGCAAATTGTCTCCACTGGAGACAATTTGCATGAAATGTCAAATCCTGTTTTCTAGGAAAAGTAAGAAATATATGAATTTGTTGTCTGCTAATTTAGCACAAAGAGTGGTAATGGTTAAAGTTTTAAAATGTTGCTTTCACAGTAAGCGGATCCTTGCTCAGTTCTCAGTGCAATATAGTCAAACCTAAATTAACCCATTGTAAACTGAATGAACTCACCCACTCTGTATATTGGAAGAGTCCAATTTCAATTTTATGTATGTCCAGCTATGAGATGTAGATATTCCAAGAGGAAAATGGTTGCACTATTTGCAAACAGTGGAGACCTGATCAGACGCCGCATTCTGTGGCATCTGATCTGGGTCTGTGCTGTTTGCCAAATACCCATTTAGGATCTCCAGACTACAATGGGTTATTGCTTAGCACTCTTGTTAAAGTTTTCAGCAGATGACATTTTGAAATATTTTTCTTTTCTTTTACAGAAAATAGGATTTAACATTACATGCAAATTGGAGACAGTTTGCATAAAATGCCAAATCCTGATTTCTGGGAAAAATAAGAAAAACATCGTCAGTTTGTCAACTGCTGATTATGCCCTGAAAGTGGTAAAGGTTGAGCTAGCACCTAAGGGATATCAAGAAAAAAATTGCTTGTGACCGGTGCTTGCTTATAGCCGGAAAATTTGCACAATTTTACTTTCATGGGACCAGAAAAAAGAAGTCTTTAAATACAGGTGATTGTTTTATAAGGTAAGGTTTTAAGAGAGGTTTAAAATATATTTATGTGGCTAAATACGAAAATTACTACTTTTTGGTTGAAAAAGGCACCTGATCTGAATCTTTATTTATACTAGCAATAAATAGATTTTCTGCAAACAAAAGCTAAGCATAATTCATTTGTTACTTTAAAAGCTAAAATTGCATTTTTTGCAATTATTCAGCTTCTTTGCAGTAATCAGTTCAGATAAGATGTTTTCTTTCAGACAAAAAGAAGGAATATTTTTCTCATTTCTGCACAAAATCATATGTTATGAATACAGATTAGAAGTGCCTCAGTGAGGCACTTCTAATGAGTACCCACAACATATGTTTTGTGCAGAAGTGCAAAAACATACTTACGTGATATCACCTCTAATCTTAAGCTATGGCAATTTTATCTTTGGCTGTAGTTTGCTATTTTCTGATGTTGGGCATCTTGAAAATATTGTTATTTGTATCACCTAGGGCAGGTCAGGTAAGAAAAGTTGTATCCAGTGGAAAGCTAGTCATTATTGCCATGTTTATCCGAAGTGTTGGGACAACCAGGCCTGAGCAAACAATGTAGATCTTCATAAGACAGGACATAATAATGTGACTTTTGATTATGGCTGACACTATTAGCCACTCATAATGTGTTTTTGATACTTTAGTAAGTAGTAAAATGGATTTGTTGAAATATTAGGACAAATAGGGTAAGACTTTAATGTCTCCCAGTATCTAGGGTAGGTAGTGTATAACACTTATTGGACTGGTTATTCAGGGAAAAATTCCGTCCTTTAGAATAAGGATGTTCAGGCAGGTGTGTGTCAGTCAGGCGTTGTCTGAGGTTTATCTTTTTTCAAATCGATGTTACCTTTATTCTTCAGTGGAAAAATCCGCCTATAATGCTGTTTGGCATTTTTCTTATTATCATCATGATTTGTAGAAAGGATATATTGCTGTCAGTCTATGACTCCAGAAGACATTTTTTTTTTTGCACACTGTTCATCATTGATCCAGACAAGATGAAATTAGTAATTATAATTTAACTCTTGTCCTACTGAGGCCGGATATACCCTGCCTTTACAAACAGTGTAGATCCAGATCAGTTGGCTTCTGAAGAAGTTTTATGGTATGAAAATTCTGTGAGATTTGAAAATTAATGGGAAACAGTCCAGAAGGGCCCAAATTCTGTGAGATTTTGTCTCACAGTGTTAGGTATGGCACGTATGGGTAGTATGATGAGAGATAAGTTTTAGAACAGGTAAAGTCAGGAGTAGATGTGTCCCAATAAAGTGTCCAGATGTCCAAGAGGTTAGGGCTCCTAACTTTTGATCACAAGGTGCTTGGTTTAAATCCTACTGGAGATAGACTTCAGCTCATGGCTGTATGATGCTCCATTGCACTTCGTGTTTCATTCTTAACCTTCCGTCAGTTTATGTCACTTAAATAATGTTGAAAGAGATGTTAACCCATTTAAGCCTGGTGTCCCATCAAAGGGACATTGGCAAAGAGTGAAGACCCAGATCAGATGCCACAGAATGCGACATCAGCTCAGGGTCTACACTGTTTGCCATTAAGTTCAGAACTTTCTACAAATCATGATGATAATAAAAGCTAACCAGACACCTCTTACATTGGAAATGGACCTGTCCAAAGAGTTAAGGTAGAAGAGTTTATTCGGCAAAAATGGGTTGAACAATAAAATCTCAAAAGATGTCTCAATATCTAGGGTGACCACAGTGGTACAGTGTACAGATTCATTTAATTTGATATACAGTCGAACCTCAATGGCTCAAACATCTTTGGGACCATGGAAATTCATTCGAGACATGGGTAGTTCGAGCCACTGAGGGTTTATCATGGCACCAGGCGATAATTTAGGGAAATCTTTTGGATTTCCTACACAGTGATTGTATATTGAGTGTACTCATTAGAATGGCCTCATTGAGGTGATTCTAAAGAGTACACACAACATACAATTCCATGATAAATTAAGAAAAAATCCCTAAATATTTGTTTTCTTGAGCTATTGGAAGAATTTTGTAGGGACTGAAAAAAGACTTTGAATCATCCACGGTAAAAGAGCCATCCGAGCCATTGAGGTTATACTGTACAAAGTGTTATATTCTTAACTTGTTGTACCAAAGTTGTCAATTTTATTCCTTTATTTCTATGATTAAATATTGTCATGCTAAATGCCACCTACCACTAGTCATTTTTTTGTGAAAACGTGTCACTAGGAGTGAGGCAGAGTGAAATTGATTCTGCATTACGAAAACACGCCCACATAATTTTGACCCCCTTAAACCCCACTTTTATACAGTAAAACTGGGGTATAAAGGGGTATACATTATTTTTCTTATTTCTGCTCAAAAACATAGATTGTGGGTACTCATAAGAACTGCCTCATCAAGGAGGTTCTTACGAGTACCCACAATTTATGTTTTGAGGAGAAATATGAAAAAAAAAAAAAAAAAAAAAAAATCAGAATTTTTTATCTGAAAATTGTCTTATTTTGGTTGTAAAATTTTAATATATTTGAATAGGCATGTTTTCGTAATGGAAAAAGAATGATCCTTGAGAGCAATGTGCAGAAGACTGAAAAACAGCTGAAGTGTCATTTTGTTTGTACAAGTAGTTAGTTTTGGCCAATTAGGCTTCATCAGTCACCCTTATATAAGTTCACATTATGAAAACACGCCTACTCAAATAATTTGAAAATTTCACCACCAAAAACTGAAAGTTTCCAGATAAAATTCCTGCTATCTTTCAAATTTCTGCTCGTTACATAGATTGTGGATACTCATTAGAACCGCCTCACCAATGCGGTTCTAATGAGTACCCACAATCTATGTTTTTAAGCAGAAATAAGAAAAATAATGTATACCCCTGTAAACCCCCAGTTTTACTATATAAAAGTGGGGTTTATGGAGGTCAAAATTATATAGGTATGTTTTCGTGATGTCATGAATAATAAAATATAACTTGCACCCGGCATCATGGAAAAATCACAGGATACAATTATGTTCGCATATCATATAATTGTTTGTATACATGATATAATATCAACTGCATCCAATATAATGATAAGCCCAGGATACAATGACGGCTGCTTATTATATAACGGTATGTATACGTAATATAATATCAACTGCATCCAATATAATGATTAAAGCACGGGATACAGTGAGGTTTGCCTATGATGTAACGATATCTATATATATTATAATATCAACTGCATCCAATATAATGATCAAAGCACAGGATACATTGACGTTTGCCTATGATATAACATGATATATTATGCATAACATAATATCAACTTCATCCAATATAATAATCAAAGCACAGGATACAGTGACATTTGCCTGTAATTTGTTTGTGTTGAGGTTTTACGGCCCAGTCAACCCAATGGGGTCATGTCAAGCGCGGGCAGTTTACCTAACCACACGTTTACTGGGCAGGCTTAGTCCTCTAAGCGGTTAACCAGTATTGTGCACATTCTTTCGCCAGAAACTGACAACTGCCCTTCTTGAATCAGCGGAAGGGAGAGAATGACCGTAGAAAATATTTCATGATCAATCTCCACGAAGGAATGTTGCCTACCTTGGCGGGGGTTGAACCCGCGACCTCCTGGTCTCCAGTCGGACGGCGCATCCAACTGAGCCACCGAGGCCGGCCACATTTGCCTGTAATATAACGGTATCTATACATATTATAATATCAACTGCATCCAATATAATGATCAAAGCGCAGGATACAATGACGTTTGCCTATGATATAACGGTATGTATACATAACATAATAGCAATTGCATCCAATATAATTGTTAAAGCACAGGATATAATGATGAAAGCACAAGATATAACGAAGAGTTGACACAATAGCATGAAAGCAGTCACCAGGAGGCAGTAAGGGCGTTCCATAGTATGACGTGTCCTTAGAACGGCCGAGGGTTTTGAAAAATGCAACTAAAATGGGGATATGGTTGGGTATTTACCGCTTGAATCCAACATAAACAACCGATCAAATATAGCTAACTTGAAAACGAAAGCAGATATGATATTCTCCATAACCAAGCACTACCAAAATTTTACAATTACGAAAGGTCATGTCGTAGGGGTCACGGTGGAAAAATGTATGCGCATGGAGATTTTTTTTTTTTGCGATATGATCCGGCTTTTTTCCCTTCTTTCTCTTTCTGTTTCCCTCCTTTTCTTTTACATTTTCTTGCGCATTTCGAAAGGATATGTGAACCCACCAAAATGTTGCAAAATACATATTTAAAGGCTAAATTTTATGTTTGTTTAGGTACTTTGATTAACATATAGGAAAATCTTGGACCTAGGAACAAACTTATCAGTTTTTTACATATCCTTACAACGGCTGAGAGTTTTGAAAAAACATGCAGCCAAAATGTGGGGTAGAGTTGGATATTTACCACTGGAATCCAACATAAGCCACTGATAAAAAACAGCTTACTTGAAAACGAACGTAGATATGTTGTTCTTAACAATCAAACATTGACAGAATTTTACACTCAGGAAAGATCATGGCACAGGGGTCACGAAATGGGAAAATGTATGCGCATGGAGAGTTTTTTTTTTTTCCTTTTTTGCGATTTGATTCCGAATTTTTCCTCCTTTTGCTCCCTTTCTTTCTTCTCTTTTCTTTTGGATTTTTCTTGCGCATTTGTATGCTGGGCCATACGAACAGCGCTTGATTGGTGTTGACGGGGCTACATTACAAAGGTACAATGGTAAACCAAACAGTCCGAAAATTTGACCATTTCATCTTACTTTGGAAGCCGTTTGCGCTCTTCCTTTTGCTAGAGAGCTCGTGTTCATACTATTATTACACATGTTTTAAGGCTCTATTTTCTGTTTCTTATGGTACTTCGATTAAAATATTGGAAAATCTTTGACCTAGGAACAAACTGATTATTTTTTTTTTTTTACATATTTGAAAAAAAGGTAAGAGAAAAGTCCAGGGAGTGCCACAATCACAAACCGCAGCCCTTCCCAGACCCCAAGAGGAAGAGGAAACCGATAAATCCAAACAAGCACAAACCGAACAAACGTACGAAAAGCACTAAGATTAGCTCTTTTCTTTGAACCCACGAAAATGTTTCAAAACCCGTTTTAAGGCTATATTTTCTGTTTGTTTAGATATTTTGATTATAGTATGGGAAAATCTTGGACCTAGGAGCAAAGAGATCATTTAATACATATCTTTAGAATGGCCGAGAGTTTTGAAAAATGCAGCCAAAATGGGGTTTGGGTTGGACATTTACCACTGGAATCCAACAAAAGCCACTGGCCACTGATAAAAAAAAGCTTACTTAAAAACGAAAGAAGATATGTTATTCTTTATAATCAAGCATTGACAGCATTTAATACTTACGAAAGATCATGGCAAAGGAGTTACGGAAAATGTATGCGCTTGTAGATTTGTTTTTCTTCTTTTGCGATTTGATCCTGCATATTTTTCCTTTTTCTCTCTCTTTCCCTCACTTTTCTTTGAACTTTTAGGTACCGATCCAGGTCTACATCCAGGCAACGAAAAACAAAAAAGCAACCAGAACCCAAAATCAGTTCACATACGGTCGGTACAGCCTAGGAAGTAAGGGGTGCAGAATCGTTCTATAATAAGAACCAGTTCGGGTCCGTTGATGAACATGTACTGAATGTTATTGATTGAGAGGGGAGAAAACTTCAAATTGCCAGTCTAAATGTTTGCGGACTGAAAAGAAGAGCACAGTATCCAGAATTTGAAAAAAAAAATATATAAAAAAACAAAACAAAAAAAAAAAAAAAAAAAACAACAACAAAAATACTGTAAAGAACATCTCTCTACATGTATAAAGAAAATAGATACTAATTCAGACTACATTCTTTGGATCGAAATAGACAAGGGTCTTATGAAAACAACCGAGAATTTCTCGATGGGTGCCACACATATTCCTCCTGGATAATTCTGTTTTTTTAAAATGAGGAAGAGTTTGTTCTACTCGAGAATGAGATAACGTCGTTTAGTAGTAAATATAAATATATTATGTTAACAGGCGACTTTAACGCCCATACATCTGAAATGAGGGACTATACTGAGAGGGATGAATTTTTAGCCGATATGTTCGATTTCGATGCAGAAACTATTTCTTTCTTTTCAAAGGCTAGCCAGTTGGAAAATTACAGTGTACCAATTGAAAGAAAATCAAAGGATAAACATATTAATAACAGTGGCTATAGATTAATTGATATATGTAAAATTAAAAATTTGTTTATTTTAAATGGTAGGTTTGGTAAAGATAAAGGCATCAGTAATTATACTCTCAGGAGCACTTCCGTGATCGACTATACAATAGTATCTTCGGGTGTTTTCTCTTTGTTAGCGGATTTTGAAATAACTGAAACAGACTCTCTCTTTAGCGATGGTCACAGCATACCTTGGTAAGCCCAAACATGTCTAATGAAAGGCACACGAAGACTTATTCTAATTCCAACCAGGATGAACCAAAATGGAACCCGAAATATAAGCAATCATTTTGCAGAAATATAGATATGGAAGAAGTCAATTTGATTTTAAACGCACTTGATTCGGCGAGTCCTCTAAAACCGGTTATTAATGAAGCCACCGAGAGAATCTCTATAATACAAGACGCATGTAATAAAACGTACCCTCATATAACCTGTAGGAATACTAATAATAAAAGCAAACCCTGGTTTGGCCCAAGCTGCAGAATAGCGCGTAAAAAGAATCATTTAGTTCGAAAACAATTTAACAATTTAAAAACCCATGGTAATAAGCACCTGCTACAGCAAAGTAGTAAGCACTATAAAAAAAACAATGAATACATTTATCAGACAGTATAATGAGCAAAAAGAGAAAAACCTTCGAAACGTGCAATCAAAAACTCCAAAAGAATATTGGAAATTTTTAAATAATCTTAAAACAAGGAATTCGCTTGCAGGTCCAAAACTAGAGGAGTTTTATGAGCATTTTAAACTATTAAATGAAAACAACAACGGATATGGTGAAATATTAAATTCTGATATTAACAACAATGAAGAAATTTTGAATTCAAATATAACGTCTGAGGAAATCCTGAGAAGTATGAAAAAATTAAATAATGGCAAGGCGTCCGGCTTAGACCTTATTCTAAATGAACACATCAAATCATCAAGCTAAATATTACTTCCGCTTTACGAAAAACTATTTAATGTTATCCTTGATACGGCATTTTCCCAGAATAGTGGACGACTGGCAGTATTCAACCAATTTATAAAAACAAAGGAATGGACGTTAAAAATTACACATAGAATGGACGTTAAAAATTACAGGCCTATAACCATATTCAGTTGCCTAGGTAAGGTATTCACATCAGTATTGAATTCACGATTAAATCAATTTTCAGAGGAATACATGACATTATAATTGTGAAAATCAAGCAGTGTTTCGTAAACAATATTCCACAACGGAACATATTATAGAAATTCTTAAAGCACAAAAGAAAAAAATGTTCCGTTGCTTTGTAGACTTTTCATCTGCATTTGATTCCGTGTGGAGAATCGCTTTGGAATAAAATGATAGAGTCAGGCATAAATGGGAAAATTGTCAGAGTTATTGTTAATATGTATCAAGACCTCAAATCCTGTGTTTCTGTAGCCGGCAAAAAGTGGGCAAATTCCATAGTTTTTCGGGGGTAAGGCAAGGGGAAAACCTCTCGCCCGTACAGTTTTTACTTTATCTGAACGACCTAGAAGCACATTTATTGTATAACATTAATACGGGACTCACTATAGACTGTGACAATATAGATATTACATTTTACTTAAGACTTATCGTACTGCTATATGCAGATGATACGGTAATTTTAGCCACATCACGAAAACATGCCTATATAATTTTGACCCCTTTAAACCCCATTTATATATAGTAAAACTGGGGTTTACAGGGGTATACATTATTTTTCTTATTTTGCTAAAAAACATAGATTGTGGGTACTCGTTAGAACCGCCTCGCCGAGGCGGTTCTAACGAGTACCCACAATTTATGTTTTGAGCAGAAATATAAAAAATATATGAATTTTTTATCTGAAAATTTTCATTTTTTTGGTGGTGACATTTTCAATATATTTGAATATGCGTGTTTTCGTAATGAGTAATGAAGCTGGTCTCTAATTTTCCTTAAACAGATTCGATGAATACTGTAAAACTTGGATTGGACAGTTAATGTATCTAAAACGAAAGTATTTATATTTGGCGCGAAACAACGGATACGTACACCTTTAAACTGGGGCAGCAAATAATCGAAATCGCAGATAATTATAAATACCTCGGAGTATATTTCTCACAGTCCCGTAGTTTTTTAAACGCAAGGAAACATGCTGTCGACCAAGCCAAGAAAGCTATGTATCTGCTATATTGTCGAACTAATAATTTGAATCTTCCAACTGACCTTCAACTGAAATTATTTGACCATACTGTTCTACCGATTTTGACATATGCTTGTGATGTTTTGGGATATGAAAACTTGGATATTATAGAAAGGGTACATACTGAGTTTCTTAGAAAAATCACACAATGCAGGAAAATAACTCCTGTCAATATGCTTTATGCCGAGCTCGGTCGGTATCCTTTAGAAATTATAGTTAAAACACGTATTGTAAGTTTTTGGATAAGGATTACTCAAGGAAAGGCAACAAAATTATCTTACTTTTTGTACCAAGCACTTGGAAGCAATGATAATATAAATTATAAATGGATTTTAAACATAAATAAAATTCTTTGTGATATTGGTAGAAATGATCTCTGGATATACCAAAACCAAATTGGGACATACCCATTTAAGCTTATAGCAAACAAGGTAAGAGAAAAGTCCAGGGAGTGCCACAATCACAAACCGCAGCCCCTCCCAGACACCGAGAGGAAGAGGAAACCGACAAATCCAAACAAGCACAAATCGAATAAATGTACGAAAAGCACTAAGATTAGCTGTCTCTTCCCTAAGCGAGGTAATCGCAATTCTAAAAGGACTGAAAAACACAAGAACAAAATGACACAAGGTAAGACATAAAACGCCTCGTAGAATAAACCTAAAAGCAACAAAGAGTAAGACTAACACCGGCACCACCGCCTAAGAACGATCAGTAGAGTAAAGAAAAAGGTAGGAGAAAAGCCCGGGGGTGCCACAACCACAAACCGAAGACCCCCCCCCCCCCCACCACAGATACAAGACCAGAGGAAGAAGAAACCGACAAACCCAAACAAGCACAAATCGAACAAACGTACGAAAAACACCAAGATTAGCTCTCTTTCTTCCCCAAGCGAGGCAGTCGCAATGTTAAAAGGAATGAAACACACAAGAACAAGATGACACAAGGTAAGACATAAAACAAATTGCCCCGCAGTACAAACCACAAAGCAACAAATAGCAAAACCAACACCTGGACCACCGCCTTAGAACGGTCAGTAGAGTAAACCACCGTGGGGATGGGGGGGGGGGGGGGTGTGGGGGGGGGGGGGGATGGGGTTTAAAGCACTTTTACAGCTAGCCAACTTCACCCTGGGTCCCGATGCTATTCTTAATACAGAAACACAAAAATTCGGTTCGCATAAAGGCTCTCAATGCATCAAAGCGAAAACATAAAAATCAAATTAATCACTATAATAAACAAAGACGAGTACTCATGGCTAAATCTACTGTATGCAAGAGTAAATGAAAACCAATAGATGAACCAAGACGGGCCAAGCCAAAGACATATCGTCAAGCCCCAACCCACTGGTCCGAACCGCCGTCGTGCAATTAAAGAGTGAAGCACAGCCATCAACAATGATTGGGCTGACAACTAGGCATGCAGTCTGCTGCATTAGATATATCGTCAAGCCCAAACCCTGTTAACTGACCAGTTTCTTCAAAACTGGAGATCGAGCTTAACAACGTCTTCTAAAGGCAAAACTTTAATTTATTCAAAGATAGTATTTACTTTAGTATTTACTTGGAACGATATTTTTTTTTAATTTTACCAAACAATCCTTACATCAACATGGTACGTTTCACAACAGCAAATCACAAATTGCCCATGGAACAACGTAGAATATGATGAACGAAAATGTGATCCCTGAGATCAAAGATCCATAGTAGACGAATTTCATTATTTGTTAGAATGTGATTTTTTCAAAAGACCAAGACAACTGTTTCTCTCCGATACATATTATAGAAGATCTAATATTTTGAAACATAAGAACCGTCTTTCATGTCAAGATGAAAGCTCTCTTATTAAACTAGGCAAATTTATGGGGCTTATCATGAAACAATCCATTAACAATCAATTAAGTATAAACTATTAATCTTTACGATAGCTACGGTAATATTTCCAAATAGGGACAGACTAGTCCCAAATCAAACTATAATTCTGTTGAAAGCCTCTAATCCCTAAAACGGGGTGAAGAAAGTAAATTTTTTATCTATATGCTGTATAAATTGTTATTCACTACTGTTAAATAATCATACTGAAAGTTAAAATTAACACATTTAAACTAAATCAACGATATATAACACACTTGTTTTGATTTGATGTAAAACTAAGCAAACCTGTTAATTGCTCAAATGTACCAAATGTATGTATTTAATGAAAAGGCAGTTACCTTAATATTGAAAGGCAGTAAACGCATACCTTCCAGACCGTATATTAGTCCCCAAAATTGACTGAAAGACTGCACGAAATCTTTGCTGAAAGTTTTTTTGTTAGACCTTAATTGACAAAGAATTGCACGATTGTTGATAGGTTGTAAAACCCGATCTCCAAAATGAATAAATAAACAAATAAATAAATAAATTTATTAAGTGAATAAACAGAAAAATAAATTAATTATAAAATGATTCAAACACTATAGATTAAATGCAATTTTATCATCGGTAATTTTCATCCTATGCCGACCTGTTAATCGTAAAAATTCATGTTATCATAGAATCGAGAAATATTAGATCCTTCCGAATGGGGGCAATTTTCCCTTATCCCATGTGAATAGTTGGTCTTGTTTCCTTGTTCCTTGGTGTGGTATTTGGGGTTCCCATGTCCCCTGCTCTGCGGGGTTGCTTTTTATTATCTTATTTTTTGGAGTACTTGCCAATGCTCCCGGGTTGGTGGGTGTGTTCCCTTGTTTCAATTGTTTCAATACTATAAATATGAAACGACACACTGTTATCTTACGACATGAATGTCATAACAAAGGAATAAAGCATAGCTGAAAAAAATTTCCCGCCGATCGTGGGAATCGAACCCGGTCCTCCCGGTTAAAAATCCAATGCTCTAACTACTGAGCCAAAGAGTCGACTCCCTGACGCAGTTGTCAGAGACTGAATATATACCTACAAGCTATGCGTAATCTGCCAAGGCAGATAATCGGTAGGAATGCTCGGTCGTAACACTCCCCTTTTTCTAGGAAGTTATCATTTATGATGACGTGAATCCATTTTCGGCGTATAAAGTCCTATCCCGGACGGGCCCCCATCTTACGACATAAAAGTCATAACAAAGGAATGAAGCATAGCTGAAAATAATTCCCGCCGATCGTGGGAATCGAACCCAGTCCTCCCGGTTAAAAATTCAATGCTTTAACAACTGAGCCAAAGAGTCGACTCCGTGACGCAGTTAGAGATTGAATATATACCAACAAGCTATGCGTAATCTGCCAAGGCAGATAATCGGTAGGAGTGCTCGGTCGTAACAGTTACGTCCAGATAGAATCACCCCACTCCCCTTCCACCTCCAAAAACTCTTCATATTCGTAAGAATTTATTAACATGCAGCTTGCCTGTGTTCACATCCTATTTTTAACCATTCGTGTTCATAAACAAACTACATATATTCTAAAAAATCCTTGGAGGAGAAGTTGACAGTGACGTCAGTGATTGTTTATAATGTTAGACCTAGTCCATTATAAACGCCATCCGAACAGCTACCTTCACCAGCGGTTACCTTATATTTATACGCAATAGCTTAGAGGTAGTTTTCCTAGACAACAATACCGTTCATTATGCATTCGAGTCTACTGTTTCATTTATTTATTCTTCTTTTTCTTACTTTTTTTAAAGAATTAAATATAAAAAATATATGTAAAGAAAGAATCTACTATGGAACACTTTATAATAGTTCAAACAAGACAAGATGTAAATCGGTAAGTCTAGTTAAACTTATAGTTTGAATGATTTCCACGTGCTGACAATCCATGCGACATAAAATTATTTGTAACGTTTCCCGATCATTCATGCAAAACCTGCTTTACCTAGGTAGAGTGGTAGCTGCCGTGATGTCACTGTCAAATTATCTTCCGAGCACTATACAGAGAAAATTGTTTTACTGCTTGACATATGGCTAAAACTTCATTCACGTCGTTCGGTGTTTACTATGAACTTATCTTATCCCGTGCCAAGTAACCAGTTGTAAGCAAGATGAGCCAGAGCTGACAGTATGAACACAGTTCAGGGGTAACTGAACACGGCGACTGGGTATATATCGGATGTCATGCATTCAGCAGCTCGGTGCGCACTAATAGGTGGTTAACCTATTTATGCCGGGTGGACTCTTCTACCATAATTATTTTTTTGGTCACGTCAATTTTCTATATATGTGGTGTCTGACTAGTCTTTCCTAGTTTCATGATTTGAAGAAATTTCTTAGCCTAATGTAAACAGTATGGACCCTGCGTCATCCGATCTGTCTGCCATTGTCTCTTTTGTTGGACGCTAGGCTTAAATGGGTGAAACATATTTAATTTTGTGTATTTACGGTAAAGCCCCAACTGGCGCGCGGCATCACTCAGAGGACACCTTGCAGACCTAAGTACCTAATCTGCCAGCGTCCTCCAATTTTATTTTTTTACCTCTTTTAGTTGGTCCATATGATAGAATTAATTTGAACTCTGCTTGTTTCAATACGCAAAAAAATAATCTCGAATTGTAAACATGACTGTATGTATAGTTCACTATTATAGCTAATACTGTGTTAAACGTTGTTTTGATAGATAGAGGAGCGATCTTGTACCTGGGCGTGTCCATCTCTCCTAGCCATTCAAATATTTTACTGAATGTAAACAGGCGAGAAGGGTGTGTTCTTCGATCGAGCAAGTGATCAATGTCGAGGTTATTTTGGCGATTGCTATATGAGTAGGATACGCCATGGGTAAAAATATTTAAAAAAAGGATGATATCTAAATTGGGCGATTAAATAGGTTAAAGTTTATTTATTTACTTTTATTTATTTATGGTAAAGAAATAGCTGGCCGTGTGACCGGGCGCCATGCTGTTAGACAATGTTTTTTTTTTTTTTTTTTTTTGTTTTTTTTTGTTCTTGTTTTTCTATAAAGGACGTGTAGTGGCAATGCGGATGTGCGTTTCTTTTTTTTCCTTTTTGTTTTCTTTTCTTTTTCTTCTTTTTTTTTATTATAATTAATAACAGAATGTGTCTAACCTTATTGGTCAATTTATCACGGCAACGTTTTGCTGTTTTCTTTCTTTTTTTTCCCGTAAATTATGTAAAAATGTTATATATGCATATGTATGTATGTATGTATGTATGTATAGTTTGGAGAAAGCTTGTGGCGAGATGATAAATCGTCCATTCCTGGATCGCTTAGCCGATGCATTTGCACTGAAAGCACACTGGATGTTTGCAGTCAGTTCGGCATGCATCGTTGTTATTATTTAGCTTGCGCGTCAGTGTATGCCACCGAATACGCCATTCGCTTACTCATGGGAAATAAGGTCACTTCCTTGTTCTATGCGGATAAAAAAAAGAGAATACTTAGGACGGAAGCTTCTATAACAAAATAATAATAAAACAATTCTACTTGCATCAGAAAAAAATTCCAGGACTGAGTGCGTAAAATTGCATAGTCTGTTTTACTTTTCATTCATAATTTTCTACGTGTTGCACGTGCTTAATATTGCATTGACAAGTTTCTTAAGGTGTGGCCTGATTTCGTCATGGCGAAGCAGGCTTAATTGATTGGTTGTCACTGGGTCATTGAACTCAGGCAACACAGTTTGGTATTTACAGGTATTGTGTTCTATATTCTTGTTGTTAGTCATCAGTTTCACGCTTTACGTGCTCACTATCTATCTATCCGTATCTATCTATCTATCTATCTATCTATCTGAATATTTATCAGTTTAATAGAATAGTTATCAGTTTAATAAAATACTATCTATCTATCTATCTATCTTGACACTAGCAATTCTGCTCCGCCAAGTTATATCCACCTGTAATTTGGGTCACTGCAATGAATTGCAATAATTTTAGAATGTGTCCTAGTTCTTACCCCACAGTTATTATATAAATGAAATTACGGTAACCGTCCTAAATACAACTTTGTATTTCCATTTCCTCTGATGTCATATTATGCTTGACTTTGAGAGAATAAAGTACTTTGATTTGACTTGACTCTAGCGCATTTCATATGATGGGCCATTTGAGCCGCGCTTGATTGGTGTTGACGGGGCTGCATTACGAAGATACAACGGTTAACCGAACATTTTTGGTCCGAGAATTTGACCATTGTTTCTTACTTTGGAAACCTTTTGTGCCCTTTCTTTACGTTAGAGAGCTCATGTTCATACTATTCTACCCCGCATACTACCGTATCAAAAATGGTACTAGAACTGGAAGATTGCCTGTATAAATCTCGCCCTGAGGGTCGTCCTAAAAGTGTTGGACAGCAGTTAGGCATGTATACGCCACCGCCTTCAAAAGGATATATTAAGCCATGAAAATGTTGCAAAATACATATTTTAAGGCTATATTTTCTCTTTGTCTAGGTACTTTGATTAAAATATGGGACAATCTCGGGTCTAGGAACAAACTGATAAGATTTAACATATCCTTAGAACGGCCAAGGGTTTTGAAAAATGCAGCGAAAATAGGAATATGGTTGGATATTTACATCTGGAATCCAACATTAGATAGTGATCGAAAATAGCTTACTTAAAAAACGAAAGTAGACATGTTATTCTTTACAATCAAACACTGACAGAATTTTACACTCACGAAAGATCATGGCGCAGGGGTCATGGATGGGAAAATGTATGCACATGGAGATTTTTTTATCGATTTCATCACGTATTTTTTTTCCTCCTTTTTCTCTCTCTTTTTTTTCCTCTCTTTTCTTTGGCCTTTTCTTGCTCATTTCGTAGGCTGGACCATTTGAGCCGCGCTTGATTGGTGTTGTCTGGCCTGCATTACGAAGGTACAACGGTAAATGAACATTATTGGTCCGAAAATTTGGCCATTTAAATTATGTTGCCGGTAGCGATAGCGGGGACATACTGTTTTTGCCATCTTTTTGTTGGTTCGTTGGTTGGACAACTTTAACATTGGTCATAACTTTTGAACCATTTGAGATAGAGCCTTTATATTTAGCATGTAGGTTTCTTATGACAAGGGCTTCCCTCTCATACAAAAAGTTTGACCAGTGACCTCTTACGTGTGACCTACTTTAAAGAATATTTTGGACAACTATAACATTGGTCATAACTTTTGAACCGTTTGAGATAGAGCCTTTATATTTGACATGTAGGTTTCTTGTGACAAAAACTTCCCACTCATATAAAAAATTTTGACCTGTGACCTTGAGCTTGACATGTGACCTACTTTAAAGAAAAAACAAAAACATTGGTCATAATTTTTGAACTGTTTCAGATAGAGCCTTCATATTTGGCATGTAGGTTTCTTGTGACAAGGGCCTCCCTTTCATACACAAAATTTGACATGTGGCTTTGACCTTGACCCGTGACCTACTTTAAAGAAAAAATTGACCTTGGTACGGGGACATATTCATATTTCACAAACACAACTTGTTTCTTACTTGGAAGCCCTTTGTACCATTCCTTTACACGCTAGAGAGCTCATGTTCATACTATTTTTACCCCGTATACTACTGTATTAAATGGTACTAAAACTGGAAGATTGCCTGTATTAATCCCGCCGTGAGAGTCGTTCTTAACGTGTTGGACAGAAATTGGGCATAAATACATGTTTTCTGTTTGATTAGGTACTTTGATAAAAATATGGGAAGATCTTGGACCGAGGAACAAGCCGATCTTTTTTCTTTCTTTTTTTTTTTTTTTTTGCTATTTTCTGAAAACGGCAGAAGATTTTGAAAATTGCAGCCAAAACGGGGTTAGGGTTTGTTATTTACCTTCTTATGACATGAAAGCCGTAACAAAGGAATGAAGCACAGCTAAAAAAATCCCATCTATCGTGGTATTCGAACGGGATGCCCGGATAAAAAAATCCATTGCTCTAAGCACTGAGCCAAAGAGTCGACTCCTTGACGCAGTTGTCAGAGATTAAATATATACGTACAAGCTATGCGAAATCTGCTGAGGCAGAATATCGAAGATAAAAGTGAGAAGCCGTTACACCTACCCCCGCCATCTTCAAGTAAGTCCTCATTTATGATGCTGCAAAGCCATTTTTGGCAAAGTAAAGTCAAACCTCGAGCGGGCCCGCAACTTACGACATGAAAGCCGTAACAAAGGAATGAAGCACAGCTAAATTAACATGCCTATCGTGGGATTCGAATCCGGTCTGCCCCGGATAAAAATCAAATGCTCAAACCACTAAGCCAAATAGTCGACTTTTTTTTGCATTTGATCCGCCATTTTTTCTTTCTTCTACTCTCTCTTTCTCTCACTTTTCTTTGGCCTTTCCTTGCGCATTTCGTACGTTGGGCCAATTGAGCCGCGTTTGATTGGTGTTGACGAGGCTGCAATACAAAGGTACAACGGTAAACCGAACACTTTTGGTACGAAAATTTGATCATTTTTTCTTACTTTGGAAGCCTTTTGTGCCTTCCTTTACAGGCTACAGAGCTCATGTTCGTATTATTATTACCCGCATATTATCGTATTAATTGGTACTAGAACTGGAAGAACGGGAAGATTGCCTGTATCAATCTTGCCGTGAGGGTTTTTCAAAAAGTGTTGGACATCAATTACGCATAAATACGCTACTGCCGTCTAAAGAATAACCTATAAGATGTACGACTACTATGTCAAAAGCCCTGATAGTTACTTTCGCTTAAGCTGGGTTCGGTATAGTTCCCGAATTTAATGTCTGATTAGCTGAACTCCTATATATGCGGCTCGCCAGGGCGACTCGCAATTATAAATAATATTATTATAATGGGATGCATCTCTAATTTTGCTGGTATTGCCAGCGAATTATAATGTATTGCTGGCATTCTGTAGACGACATCTGAACGTCGTGACCCTGTTGCTGTTCAGGCCATATGAATACTATTGATGAAAGAGAACTTGGAAGTCGGTGTATTAAATTATATTTGGTTGTGAAAGAAATATAGCTTGTGTTTTTGACTTTGATGTCGAGCGACGGCATGACAGCGCTAGCTCGGCCGCGACGTCAATGACGTAACTCAAATCTAACTGTTACCGTGCATCGTCTTGGTCTAATAAAAGTATAGAGTTGTAAAGTTGCAAGTTTCATTTTGTTTTATTGTAGAACGTATTGTAAGGCTGTCTTTGTTCAGTTGTTAGAGGGGTTAGTTCTCTCCTACCCTGGTCGGAGTTCTGATAAAGAGAAACATTCTATGTCCGATCGAAGTCATAATACACTTGTCCAGACAAGGGCTAAGGAAGTCGATCACCACACAGAAAAGAAAAAAAAAAACAGTGGAAACACAGCACAGTGTACTATTAGAAAATATAAATTCTGTAGGACTGGGTAGGCCTTAGTATAATAAAGCCAGATGTATTAAAAAAAAAAAAAAAAAAAAAAAAAAAAAAAAAAAAAACAACAAAAAAAAAAAAAAAACGATGCGAATAGATAATGAAACCTTAAAGGCTTAGTGAAATATAAAAAAAAAAGCCCACAAGGCAAGCAAAAAATCCGGAACAATTGTTCGTTGTCTATTATGTGTCAATGCTGTAAACAGTTTATGTTACTGACTTAAGTAAGGGAGGAGTATTCCCTTCTTTTCGGCACAACAACGATCATCGTACTTGGTCGGGGACAAATAATACCAGTATAGTCTTCGGTATTGTTATGATTGTTGTCGAGGCCGAAGCAAAGGTAATGGTGAAGGTTATGTCACTGTTTGTCATAGTATGTGTTATGTTGTAAAATACATATGTAAAAAACCCCATAGAATTCTAATTGTGTTTGAGTTTGTTTTTTGTATAGTTGATACAGGTAGGCGTTACTCAACCTGGAGCATAGTCAATAGGAAGTCACCCTCGTTCTGTTCTGACCGCTTTCGAGTGAACAGTATTGTTAATGGATACATTTTGAAGTGTATGGTTAGTAAATTAACTGTGTGTTGTAAGAACATTGCTGCATGCGAGGACAAGAAAACAAACATGCTGTAACGTCTGCGTATCATTTCAGTACATTGGATATAGTTTGTTAAAGTGTATTATTAGCTCATTTGCATATGAAAATATACACTTTATTTATGCACAAATTATGTGTATGTAGCATTTATAATCCCTTAAAGCATATTACTACACGGCTAGGTTTTATTAGGGGACCCCTCAGAGACGATTAATTTTCAATCAATTTAAAAAATCCCGTTGTTTTTATTTCAACTATTGCTGTCTGATACTCATAATACGCAGAATATTTCGGATAAAAAGTGTAATGAAAGCCTATCAAGTAATATCGAGATTTATCAATAACGAATTTCGGATGTAATTAGTTCATAACTGTAATTAGATCTTGATTAAATCTTAACCTGCTGAATATGAATATTAACAGAGAATCTTTTTTAAAACGTATACTGTTTTTCTATCTGATCGGCCATACATTTCGCCCCACAGGCGGGGGAATGAAAACTCTGAGAATGTCATTGATATGTTGTTTTAACGTCATGAGGCCGCTGGGAAACAAGTCAATTTTAATGACATTCCAAAACGTGTATTTTCATGAAAAAAAAAAAAAAAAAAAAAAAAACAAAACAAAAAAAAAAAAAAAAAAAAAACAACAACAAATGACTCCGTACGAGTTTGCAACTCATCCAGTACCCTGACAATTGTTTAGTTATTTTCATTAAAAATTTCAGAATTTCAGTATCTCGTGAATATATTGTTTATTTCTCTCATTAAGTCTTCACATTTCAGAAAATTAGTATCTCATCATCTATTATTCTTTCTTCTTGTATCAGCTTACTAATAACGCTTTGTTTCGTAGTTGCTTTTGTATACATGCCGCATTTATTTAATGCTTTATTCCAGGCCTCATACAGTTCAGGCCTGGGTCTGATTTCAAGCTTTAAAGTTTTGAATTTTTCTTATATCTTCGTCTGATAAAAGCCAGTTTCAGGCTCTGATATTCGGAATTTCAGGCTTGAAACAATGTAACCCGTATGAGGCTTATCACTCTGGGTAAAATTTACAGCAGACGACATACTGAAACATTTTTCTCATTTTCCCCAGAAAATAGGTTTTGACATTTCATGCAAATTGTCTCCAACTTACATGAACGGTCAAATCCTGTTTTCTGAAGAAAAAAAAGCAACAAAAAAAAAAAAAAAAAAAAAAAAAAAAAAAAAATAATAATGATAATAATAAGAAGAAATATGTCATGAATTTGTCGTCTGCTTATAGCCCAGAGAAAGGTTAAAGTATTTTGATACACAAAAGCCTGAACTAATAACAGACCCTGATCCATAGCTACAACATATATTTTAATGGAGAAATGAGAAAATTATTTTCCTGATACCCCATCTGATCTGGAGCTCTGCTGATCAGATACAGCTAAATGCAGTGTCTGCTCAGGGTCTACATTGCCTCTCCTCGAGCAGCTTTTACCTACATCAACACCTAGTTTATTCGACGTTCAAATATTAGCAGTATGGTAAAAAGTTATTAAGGTGCCCCAATATTTATCGTAAATATTGTATCCAAGGATTGACTTATTATAATAAAAAGTCTCACAACCTTCTGGAACTCTAGCTAAGTCTTACTCGCAAATCATATTCGCAAAAAAATGATATTTTGCAAGTTATTCTTGATATAAACGTATTTAGTGGTGGTACTCATCTCAACTGCCCAGTGAAGCAATTCCAGTGAGTATCAACAATATAAGTTTTTGTAAAGAAACACGACAACTGTATTTATTATGATACCCATCATTTTAGGCAAATAATACACAATCAGCTATTCTATGAAACAAAAAACAAACAAAAAAAAAACAACAACAAAAAAAAAACAAAAAAACAAAACAAAAACAAAAACAAAAAAACAAAACAAAACAAAAAAAAAACAAAAAAAAAAAAAACAAAAAAAAAACGAGGGTTTGTCAAAAAACTGTAAACTCTTTGCAACACATCTTCGGATATATGACGGTATAAAGGTGGATCCAAATGTTTTGTATCCAAACTAGATTGTATAGAAAATGACTATGCCTACGTGGATTTTGGTTTGGATCCCAGTAACAGTATTGTAAAGAAGTTGTGGCGTATATACATGTAGCTTATATCTTCCTCTTATTGCTCCGAATTTAATAACAATATATGTTATTTTAAAATATTTCTGACAGAAAAAAAAAATAAGTTTGACATTGTATTCTGCATTACGAAAACACGCCTATTCAAATATATTGAAAAATTCACAACAAAAAAATGAAAAGTTTCAGATAAAAAATTCTAATATTTTTCATATTTCTGCTCAAAACATAGATTGTGTTGTACTCGTTAGAACCCCCTCGGCAGATCACAAATCGCTTAAAAATGTTTCATGTATATACGTAGAATATGAATGTCTATGACCAATATTTCATGTTATCAAAAAGATTCGAAATCATCAGGTTATTTCTGGGAAAGGTCAAACAAGAGGCCAAGTGTATCTGAATTTCTCAACTGTTTACGAATGTTTCACTATGCAAGCATCCAGTATAGAAATTTTGAAATTGTGATCTTCCGTAGAAAACGAATTTCGACACTCCATGCCATTTGACTCCCAAGGAGACAATTTGCATGAAATGTCAAACCCTATTCTGGATGAAGTAAGAAGAAAAAGAAGAAAAAAACACACAAAAAAAAACAACAACAACAACAAAAAACAAAACAAAAAAATCACACACAAAAAAAACAACAAAAACACACACACACACACACACACACACACACACACACAATGTCGTCTGTGGAATATGCGCAGATATTGGTACTTAAATATTGGGTTTTAACAATACTTTATTTGTATGATCTCTATACTACACATAGACTAAGACAAACATAGAAGATTGTATACAAATGCGACTCAGAGGAAAGTCAGAACGCTTACATTTATCTGTATCCGATTAATCTGTATCTGACTTGTATTAATCCGAAATTCCATTAACCTGTATTTGACTGGTGTTAATCTGTATATCATTAATCTGTATCTCATTAACCTGTATTTGCCTTGTATTAATCTGTATCTCATTAACCTGTAACCCAGATTTCCATTTTCTATCTGTAATGTGTGCTTCGCGTTCAAAGGCAACCTTCTCTAATTTTATTCCATTAATCTGCATTTTTTTTTAAATTGTATTAATCCGTATCTCCCGTATCTCTATCCAACTTACGCTAATCTGTGTTTCATTAATCTTTATCTAAATTTCATTATGTGTATCCCAATATTCTGGAACTGACTTGTATTAATCTGTTTATCTTTAATCTGGATCTAACCTGTATTAAGTTGTATCTAATTAATCTGTTTACGAGTAGTCTGTATCCCAGTCATCTGATCTGACTTGTATTGTTATGACATATAGGGTTTCACAAACACAAATATTATAGATATCGTACACAACCAGTTCTTAAGGAGTATATCTAAAGAAAAAACACATCCGTCTGGAAATCAAGCAAAATATTCCAGAAAATTATATTATATATAATGTTAGCTGAACATAATAGAGGGGGAAAAAAACAACAACAAAAAAAAAAACAAAAAACAAAAAAAAAAAAAAAAAAAAAAAAACAAACAAAAAAACGTACAAATGGCTAAGCTACATCAAAACCATATTGATATATGTTGGAATGCCCGACCTTTTAAATAAAAGCTATATTATTAATCCACAAGCTACTAAGGCTAAAACCCTTCACGATTTATTTGTACAAGAATGGCATACTAAGTTGACTCTCACGTCGAAAGGACGTAAGTACAGTAACAGCAAATCAGACTTAAGTTTGGAATCATACCTCATAACTTTATCAAAAAGTTCACATATCCCAATGAGAAAAATTAGAACAGCAAATTATAAATTACCTGTCGGAAATGGCCGATGGCAAAATATACCTCTTAACGAATACAAAATGTAACCTAGGTGATAAAAATGAGCTAAATGACTACTATAATTACTTGTTTGTTTCCGAAAAGAAAAAAAAATGAATTACGGAAATCATACTACTAAAAACAGCCAAATATGATAAAGCATAAAAATTTGCTTAATTGTTATTAGAAAAAAGTTCTGATTGATTTGTCAAAATTTATGAAAATTATAATAAACAAATTCTAGGTAACGGATTTAAATAATTCAAATAAGTCATAACGGAACGCACAGACCCACGGACGGATGCACGCGTGCCTGCTCGTATCTGTGTGTGTGTGTGTATATATATATATATATATATATATATATATATATATATATATATATATATATATATATATATATATATATATATATATATATGAGTGCATACGCATGTATGTGTGCCACGCCTGTGTGTGCGCCTGTTTGTATTTATGTGTGTGCACGTGTATTTAAGTGTATATGTGTGTATGTATCCGTTCGTCGGTGTCTCGGAAAGAATGTGAATGAATACATGTATACATTCAAGGCATTATCTACATAAATAATTATGGATGCGAAATGTTTTCTTATTCACATAGTCTCTCTCTCTCTCTCTCTCTCTCTCTCTCTCTCTCTCTCTCTCTCTCTCTCTCTCTCTCTCTGTATATTTCTCTCTCTATCTCACTGTACCTCTCTCTCACTCTCTTGTTGAATATATTTGCCGTTAGATACTTGTAAGTAATATACATATAACGGCGACATCTACTGACAAAAGTAAAAATGTTTATAAGATAATGACATTCCACAAGGCATCCCTCACTATAGGTATGGTATTTACACTGGACTCACAATGCTGAAGCGATGTCGGGTCCACGACGATTCGACGTCATGACGCCGAATCAACGTTGATCTAATTTGTTTCGGCGTTGTGTAACCACTTGGTAAGTGCAGTGGTGTAATTTACTGCTGCATCAGAACATTACTCTCTTACTCCTCCACCCCCTCTCTCTCTTTGCGCCTCATATTACTATAAGTAAATTGTTAGTCGCCATGCTAATTATATTTATAGCTATACAACAATGGTTCATATGTAACTTGTATTATCTGAGCCTTGAATATGCTTATGTTGTTGACAGAAAAAGCCCCAAAGTCAAGCGAGTAAAGAAATGTGTTTGACACAATGGAACAATACGACCAATAGCGCTGCGATGTGTTCTACATTTTCAGTGGGTAATAATTAGTAAATATAAGTACCCAGGGTTGTGTGTGTATGTGTGTGTGTGTGTGTGTGGTTATCCCGTAGCCACTGATACCCTTAAAGTTTCGTTTCGGAAAGAGTGTAGGGGAGGGAATGGGGCACTTTAGGTGCCTGTCTCGCTATTTTCGCAACTCATGCTTAAGCATGAGTTGCGAAAATAGCGAGACAGGCACCTAAAGCATGAGTTGCGAAGCATGAGTTGCGAAAATAGCGAGACAGGCACCTAAAGTGCAATTAGAGAGACAGTCTGATTCATGTCAGAATGCTGATCATGATATACGTAAATCGTTGACATGCTCTAAATTATATATAGAATAAAGATATACAACATATATGCAGATTGGCACATAGAGCTGATACAGTGCCGTCTACACTGATTCGACATTAAAATACTTACCCGCCGTTTACATATCCTCCATATAATACCTTCGTGTTAGAAAGTAAAAAGGTGAAATACATCCTGTATTTTATATGTTTAGCAGAGTGTGGGGTTACCGCACCCGCGTGGTGTCTGCATGACAATTTTCTTCAATGAAAAATCTTATTGACCGCACAAACCATAAGAAAAACGTGCAGCCATCTCGTGGTCTATATAGCCAGTCAGTGACCCGGAATGTTTGTGAATGAATGCACGGACACATTCAAGACCTTACACTCGTAAATACAGTCAGAGGCCAAAAGTAATTCCACAAAAATATTTTCTCCTAGACTTTAATGCATTTTAATGTTTACAAGACACTAAATATTGAGTAACATCTTAAAGAAAATACTGATGCTCTGCAGTGATTGGAAAGGTAAATGATGCATTCCATAAATATATGACTTTGATAAATATCGGATATCTATCCTCTCAGATGCAACAATTTAAATAAAGAGGAAATTTAAATATGGCAGATTTCCATTGCCGTCAATGTTGTCGTCAATCAAAAACTTCCAAAATTTCTTACCCAAAGTTTAATGCTTTGTCTCTCTCGTTTGTATAAAAGAAATCCAATGAAGATCACAATTTATATTATATAAATCGTCCAGCTTTCAAATGATGTGAACGTTATAAAGATATAAACAATTATTATTATTATTATTATTATTATTATTATTATTATTATTATATTTTGTAAACATGAAAATACATTGAAGTCTATGGGATTTTTGATGCTGTAGAATTACTTTTGATCCTTGACTGTAGTTACGGATGTGAAATGTTTTATTCATATAGCCTCTCTCTCTCTCTCTCTTTCTACATAGCTCTCTTTTTCTCTCTACGTCTGTCTGTCTATCTGTCTGTCTGACTGTCCGCCTCTCTCTCTTGTGTCTTAATCTGTATCTCATTAATGGGCATCCGACTTTTTTTTAATCTTTATCTTATTAATCAGTACCTGACTAGTATTAATCTGTATCTCCTTAATTTGTATCTGACTTGTATCAATCATATCCCATTAATCTGTGTCTGACTTGTATTTATCTGTCATGTATCTATATATGACTTGAATTAATCTGGGCCCAGTTGTTCAAAGCGTCGTTAGCTTAACGAGCTCGTTAAGGGTCATTTCGTTAACTGTTTTAGCGGATTCAATGCACAACATTCTGATATTTTTTGCTGAAAAAAATGGGAGTAGCTTTTGCACTGCAAAAGCTACTCACATTTTTTCAGCAAAAAATTTCAGCATATTTGCGTATCACTCGATGTAAATTTTAACGAATCGTTAACTAACGACATCGTTAGCTTTGAACAACTGGGCCCTGAAATCCATAAATCAGTATCTGACATGTAAAAATCTATATCCCATTAATCTGTATCTGACTTGTAGCAATCTGTATTACATTAATCCTCACCGGACTTGTATTAATCTTTTTCGCACTAACCTGCATCTCACTTGTATAGATCTCAGTTAGCTGTACCTCATTTGCATCAATCTGCATCCAATTAACTTTTATCACTTGTATCTGACGTACAAATCTATAATACGTTTATCTCCGTTTGACTTTTATAAGTATGTATGCTGTTAATCGGTATTCGACTTGTATTAATCCGTATCTAATTAATCTGTTCTGACTTGTACTAATCTGTATCTGACGTATTCCTTTAATCTGTGTTTCAAATATGTCACGCCTTACATCCTTAAAATCTCGTCCATATAAACATAAATCACAGTGAATAATAATAATAATAGTAGTAGTAAATTATAATTTTTATTATTATTATTATTATTATCATCTACTTGACAGGTACAACAAATAGGATACGTTTTATAGACACTTTAGTAAATCAAAATTAGGAAAATAAACAAATGAGAAGTTAAAAATATGATATAATTTCTCTCTGCTTCCTTATTTTTCTGAATCAATGTATATTTCACGTCATGCTTCCTTTTTGGCCGATGTTTCAACCCAGTATACGTACACCAAAATTTTCTACAGGTTGTTGGCCACGTGATTGTCATGCGGGTGCTTTCGTCAAACCACAAATAGATTTAACATCTCGTATTTGGATAATCCGTTTTCCTATTGCTACCAACCTAATAACTACCCGGTAAAACTACCTACAACAGTTCCCTGCTAATGCTGGTAACTCTGTACATATTAGTATAAAACACATTGATGCTTATTACTTGCAAATAAATAAACAATATCACGAAAACTGCAAATTTTTAAAGACATGGGATTTTAATCATACTGAGTATAATATCAGCGGTCGAATATGAATACGCCAGTAAAACACGCCAAGCCTACAACGTTGGGTAAAAAACAGAGATGATTTTAAGATTTGGCAATAGAAGGGAAGTTCCCCTCATGACACAAAAAGTGGGGCTACGCAGGGTTATCAAACTGCAATTCACATCTATATTAAGTATCATCGGTGACCTTGTGTGTGTGTGTGTGTGTGTGTGTGTGTGTGTGTGTGTGTGTGTGTGTGTGTTTTATTTAACAAACAATTTTAGCTTTTGTTTTTCTTTATTTCTTTGTTTTTCTTTTACTTTATTTTGATATTGATTAATCCGTTAGCAAAAGCAATACTTCGGACATAACGGTGTACATTGTACATTGCAGGATGAAAGCCTACAAATAACCATTTTGAATTACCGTAGGTGTTCTAACCTGCACAAGGTGTGCCTGTCCCTGCATAAGGGACCTCCAGTTAACGTCTCGATCCGAAGGATGCACACTGTTTCATGTCCTGCCTGCAAATGATATGAACGAAAGCGTATTCGGACACCGAAAATTCCCTTGCCGAAGCCAGTGATCTATCTCGGTACCTCTTGCTCTTGGGGCGAGGGCGCTCACCACGGAGTTACCGCGCTACCTTAAATACGTATTTTTATAAATGGATGATTTTTTTGTTGACAGGATAACACAAAGTTAAGTGATGTGCATGTTACTTTTCACGCATAGTCAACACATTAAAACCAGTCAAATAATAAACACTTTACCTTTCGTAGTTGAAATCGGTCAAACCACATAACATTTCAATAAAGGAAACAGTTGTTTCCATGGCAATGCATTTTTTTTCTTAAGTGATAGCTTCTGTTTCTTTCTAAAATGTCATCCAGTACGTGACAATCAAAATGATGAAAGAAAGAAAAAAAAAAAAAAAAAAAAAAAAAAAAAGAATTGTATTGTAAACAGAATATATTTAATAAAATTGTGTGCTTTTGTAATAAAAACTTCGATGTATTAGTTGCCATGGCAACATAAATTTCTGTGTCATGTTGATTTTGTTCATAAATTTGTATTTCAATATTTGTCAATAACTAGTGGATATGCTTTTAATTACATTGTTCTCAGATTGCTGCCATGAAATCGATTAAAAAAAAAACAAAACAAACAAATCTACAACATGTAGTGTATTGTTGTCGTCATAAGAACCGTTACAGTTGGTGTTTCAAACTTATTTTTGTTGTTATTGAAGAGGTCCGATGTTGACTTATATTTAGAAAAGTTTTCATCAATATATTAAATAGGGCAGATTTTTGTAATCCCTTTTGATTTGTATCCTACGTCTTCAGATTATAGGTGTACTTACAGTATAGACAGGCTACATCGTCCACACTCTTCGAACATCTTGGAAACCGCTGGAGCAATCTGAACCCAATTTCATTTAAAGCCTCAAAGGCATTTAAGGGGCAAATATTTATTAAAATGATCCAATCATATCATCAGGATATCCGCCTTGCCCATATTAATTTGTTGTATCTAGGTATTTTTCCACCTAAAAGCATGAATGGGACAAAGGATCTTGAGCCGTGTTGCTTATATTTAAGAAAATAGAATCCCTTAAAATATGTGACGGCCCTTTAAATATGGTCATTGGGCCAAAAATGGCCCCATTACTTTGGTCCTAGCGACAGTATTGCTTATATGAGCCGCCACATAAAAAAATCAACAAAATGACATGTGCATCCAGCGCAGACTCAGATCGGCCTAGGCATCTGCCCAGTTTGATCAGTTTTCTCTATACATAGAAACCTTAGCTCCTTAGCAGCCCACTGACTGCAAAGCGAAGACTGATCAGACTGGGTGGATACTCATGTTGATCTGATTCTTCTTTGACAGCCCAATTATTTTATTGGTTTTATCATGCGCTGGCTCAATTATGGTCAAACCGTTAAAATCAGCAAGCCGATTAACTTCGAACCTACTGGCGCAGTGGCTCAGTTACTAGAACGTCCGGTCTGCGTCCGGGAGGTCATGTGTTCGATTTCCGGCCGAGTCATACCAAAGACTTTAAAAATGGTATTACTGTTCTTTCGTTTGCGCTCAGCATTGAAAAATCGGAACTGGTCAGTCGGGTGTCAGTATATTGTGACAGGGTAGAATGTCACACCATTTGTCTGAGGTGCCAGTGAGGCAGCACTCTTTAAGTGAGCTAAAGCTTCCTGTCACATCCAGACACCGTCGCGATATACTGAACGATTGCTGTAAGCGGTAAGCGACGTTAAGTCTGATGAATAAAATAATAATAAAAAAAACAACAACTTTTTTTCAGGTTGATATCTGTCCGATAGTTTATAATTTAATGTCATACCCGTGCTTGTGCAGGTCTTTTTCTAGTAACAATTAAATATTGTGTGGGTCTCCTTTTCTTTCCACTTATTTAGTACCCTAGTAAAAGCTGAGCTAAAGATATTGCTCAGACTGACTCATATGACCTTTTCCTACCGGTAATGTCGGCGGGCCGTTTTGCGGCAGCTCCTTTTATAACGTTTCAACAGTTCGCCTAAGTTCTGCTTTAGGACATGCAAACAAAAACAAAGTAATCGTTAAAATACTGAAAATGAACGTCGTTCCCTGTCAACATAATAATACTGAGGCGCCAAAGTACGAGCGTGTCTTGGCGCGAAAGCTGCTATCTGGTGGTCGTGGTTTTGAGTTGTTTGCATTATATAGCCTTAGATACATGTAAGCAATGTAACGATTGAACGACACAACAATGAACTTATTTTATGGAATTTTTATCAATAGATTTGATAATTTGCAATCATGACGGAGAAAAATGAAAGACAAACCTTCAATGGTATTTTCAGGTCCATCGCGCAGCATGCTTTGTAAAATGCGGGAATCTGCATTTTTAGCGGGAGCATTCCCCATCCAGTCCATAAAACTGCGAGGCTACCAGAAATCGGCGCAAACGCGCGACCTAGCTCTGCTAATGTGTAACCCATGCTGCGTCCCTATCAAACGCAAAAAAGGATAGAAAAGTAGATATTGGGCACTGTTTGTGTGTGGCCAATTTTTTTCAATTACAATGTAAAGACAAATCAATTCTAGAGGCCTACAGAATTTCAGGTAACCGCCCCATCAGCAATCTCAGTGTTTTGATTTTATATTGGATTTTACTGAGGCTATAACCTTGTTCAGTGTGACGGTATATATACTCTTTCACAGTCTTTCAGAGATGTTCAGCGAATATTCATCATGTTGAATATTCCTTTAGGAACGAATGTCACTCTTCGCGGAATGTTGACATGGCTTATTGTTTTACCACTGTTTATAATCCTAAGGACTCAGCATGCAAGTTCTAAGAAAGGTATTTTACATATATACTCGTTTCTTTTAGTTAACAGTCCTAGAATTACACTATAGGAAAGAGAAATGGTGTGTGTGTGTGTGTGTGTGTGTGTGTGTGTGTGTGCGTGTGTGTGTGTGTGTGTGCGGGGGGAGGGGGGGTGAAGGCGGGGGTGGATGGGGTCGGCGTGGTGGGGGGTGGGGAGTCAGCTGAATTAACGCATTTTACTGCTAAACGTGTAGATCGTCAGAAGACATCTTTATTAAATTTGGCGTTAATGGCAACGTCAATATATACTTGGGGAAAAAAGAAACGCAAGTTCAAATTTTTAAATACTGAAAGTTTGTTTGTGAACAAACTGATCTAGTTTTCTGTATTTGGTGACATTAGTGTACTTCCCCATGTATGGATCACACAAAATCACTGAAGCGTGAACACAGGCTACACAATATCGTTGTATCTGAATTTCGTTATATCCGTGCTGCACGGGTAGTGTCGCGTGGTAGAGACTTCAACACATTACCAAATCGAACTTTCGGTCCATTCGTATCGGTTGCACAAAACGTTTGTTGTTTGAGTTTGTTGAGAGAAATGGTACGCTTATCGCAACTGGATAGGGGTAGAGCTATTGCTCTAATTTTGCAGGGTCGGTCGCAACGTGACGTCGCGCAGCAATTTGGGGTGCACGATTCGACGATATCGCGCTTAGTTCAGCGTCTTAGAGCTACCGGTAGGTTAACTGACCGTCCTAGGAGCGGACGTCCGCGCGTTACGACGCAACATCAAGATAGACGTATACGTCTTGTACACCTTCGTAACAGGTTAAGAACGGCGACAGAGACCGCAAGAGAAGTTATCGGAACACATGGCCGTCGTGTGTGTCCAAGGACAGTCAGAAATCGCTTGCGAGAGTTCGATTTACGTCCACACCGTCCTTACGTGGGCCCGAACATTACGCCCAGGCGACGTCAACGCCGCATGCAATGGCTGCGTGCCCATGCACCAAATCGGTTTCAACTGGCTGACTGGCGGCGTGTAATATTCAGCGATGAGTCGCGATTTTCGCTTCAGCGGTCAGATAGGCAACAACGAGTATATCCACGTCTTGGTGAGCGATATTCTGACGCTTGCGTACGAGAAGTCGACAGATTTGGGGGAGGGGGGTCCGTAATGGTTTGGGGTGGGATTTCTCATGGGGTGAAAACGCCCCTAGTGGTTATTCAGGGTACTCTTACAGCCGTACGCCATCGGGATCAGGTGCTTATGCCTCACGTCCTCCCGCTCGTCAATGCTCATAATCTCACGTTTCAGCATGACAACGCGAGACCGCATGTTGCCAGGGTTTGTCGCGACTTCCTCAACCAGAATGATGTCCAAGTGCTCGATTGGCCCCCATACAGTCCAGATTTAAACCCAATCGAGCACTTTTGGGATGCGTTGGACAGGAGGGTCAGGAAGCGCGTCAACGTACCGAACAACGTCGCACAGCTCCAGCTAGCTCTTATTCAATAGTGGAATAATATCCCTCAAAGGACCACTGACAACTTAGTCGGGTCTATGGTTAGAAGAGTGAGAGCCGCGACAGCATCCCGTGGTGGACACACGCGCTATTGATACCCATTATTCAATAACGTTGGGTGTCTGTGTTTAACGCTATTTATTGCAAACGTCGTCTGCTATACGACACTAAACCAATAGCATTTAACAGAAAATGAAATAAAGAATTAAAAAAAAAAAAAAAATAAACAATCAAATGAAATCCACAATTTTCTTTAAAAATACAACCCCAGAATTAATACTTGCGTTTCTTTTTTCCACTAGTATATATATGTGTGTGTCTTTCTTCTAAGTAGTCTCATATAAGCGTAGCGTATGTGGGAGCGCACTTGGGAGCAGTTTTTTTAGAACTGATTCATTTTCAGAAGGGACCTTGTGTGCTGAAATCTAAGTAATACAGTCGACTCTCGTTATCTCGTTATCCCAAAATTCAAGGGACTGTATGAAATACTTCGAAATATCCGTACCTCGAAATATCAGAGCTGCAGAAGTGAGGAAAACAATAAATCGAACGACCACATTTAACAAATGAATATGTAATTTGATTTCTGAAGTTAGAGATGTATTGAAAATATTGTGGAAAAGAGGAGAAATTGCTCCTCTTTTCCACAATATTTTTACCTGTTGTTAGAGTTTCATGTTTAGGCAGGGACCAGATTTTCACTTCGAGATAAGCGGTTATTCGAGATAAGCGAGGTCGAGATAACGAGAGTCAACTGTATTTTGAAATGTCGACTGTTGAATTTTAGCAAAGAGTATGCATGAAATATAACGCCAATATTTTGGAAAAATAATAATAATAATAAAAGTACAAATGAAAATGTCGTCTGCTGAACTTTGGCAGCATTCTGTGCGCCATATCCATTTTTTTTCCCATATTTTCTAGAGGACAGGAATTTGGCAATAGGAAGACAAACTTTCGCCAGCAGCATTTCCCAAACAAACCAACCGGATAGAGCGGTGGATGGAATCTTTTTTTACATTGGTCAAAGCCGGGAATATTGCTTTGCTTCTACTCGTGAATTTTCTCCCTGGTGGATGGTAGAGCTTGATCGTATTTATTTAGTCCAAAGGGTTGAGATTCGTACGTGTGGTATGTAAAAAAAAATGTTTTGTTTCTATGGTAGAATAAAAACAAGTATACGTATATAATTCAAACTTAAAGTATTATAATATATACATTAATAAAATATAGAAAAAATATTTAATACAATCAATATTAAAAGAAAATCCCTGATATTTTTACAAGTGAAATATAAACAATCATATTTTCTATGGTTAAATATAACAATGAGGAACTACGTTTTCGTTTGCATTAAATGGAATGAGCGGAATGTGAACAGTAAGACTGAATCCATGACTTCCCCTATATTTAAACTCTTTTCTTTACCATATTTAATCAAAGGGGCTGTCTGAAAGCATTTTACCCCCTTTTTTACTGTGGCTATGTGAGTGCTCCAACTGAAGTTTGCCACTGAAATGAACGAATCGTAAGTAAACGACTCTGGACATTCAATAACTTTTTGTTTTCATAATTTATGAATATTGTGCCTAAAATACATTCATTTGTCAATATTTTTAGCATAACTACACAACTTTTTATTACTTTCTTCCAGTTAAAACACTGGTATTTTGAAATGACAAAAGTTTGCTCTTCGCACAATGATTTTATGCGACTTTGATCGGAATGTAGGATTTTCATTTCTTCCTCCGAAACGTTATATTTAATAAAATCAAAATTCGCCACGAATGAATTAACACATTTTGTTTTCACTTCAAAAGTAGTTGTGGTCATGGTACCAAAGCCGTAATCCAAACTCATAAATCCGTAAACGAATGACGAATCAGAATGTGCAGACCAACAGACATGGACCCCAGAACAAAGGGTGTAATCAGGCGTCCGCGGATAGTACGCATTACTTGGTAAGCAAGTTTCGCCCACCATGCCCATAGGCCTGAACGAAGAAAATATCGGTAGAAGCGTATGTCCGGGATTTGGGAAGTCTACTTATGGCGCGTCACTGGCAAAAACATCAGAAACAATTCTGGAAACTGCCACATTGTAGCGATTGACTAGATCATGATGTCTCCCATAGAACTTCTTAAGTGTTGCTACCAGTTTGGTTTTTTGATACCCCTGGCTCAACAACTTTGTAGTGAGCACTTTCCCACGCTCCATGAAGTCCTGATAATTTGAACAGGTTCTAGTATAACGGATTAACTGTGAAACGTAAACGCCGTATGCTGGTGCAGAAGGGATATTACTGCTCAGGAATGGAAAGTTAACAATGGGAAAATTGAAGTCATCCCGTTTGTCGTAAAGCCTAGTAGTAAGCTTTCCATTGTCAAATTAGAGATAACAATCCAAGTATGAGGAGGAGGCTTCAGTCTCCGTTGTTTCCTTTATTTCAAGTTCACGTGGATAGATGAATTCTAAATACTCTGCAAATTTTGTGTTTTTCAGAGACAATACATCATCTATATATCTGTAGGTGAAATTGAATTGTTGTGCGAGGTGTTTCTTGCCTGCTTTGTACAAACTCCGCCTCATACGAGTATAAAAACAAGTCGGCAAGTAACGGTGCACAGTTAGTGCCCATCGGTATGCCGATTGTTTGCTGAAATATCCGACCGCCGAACTCCACAAAAATATTGTCGATTAGATATTCCAGCATCTTTATGACATCTGCATCTGAGTATTTTTGTGGCGCATCAGAGTGATCCCGAACGAAGTATGTGTCTTTGTAGCCAATGACAACATACTGAAATCGACGGTTACCATTCTTGTGGAAGAAACAAGATGAGATAAAGTCATAATTACAACAAAAATTGAATATCCTTTCTAATTAAGGCAGTACCTTTGAGACGACAATCGGCTTTGGTGCAGTTACTAATTTTAAGATAATGCAATCGGAGTAACAATTATAATTATCCATGTAGGGCTCAGTTAGGGAGAAGGTTAGTTTAAGACAAAATGTTTTTGTTTTTACTTTTGACGGTGTAACATCATGATGACTTTCATGACCCGATATATGGACCGCGTCAAGCGAAAAAGTGCCTTTGAACATACACATAACGAGCAGATTTAGATCATCCTGTGCATGCCTAAGTTATCATTCGGGAAATGGCTCTCCATTCATACATTCTGTAGTATCCAATGATTCTGTTAGCGAAGAATGACTGCGTGGATGCGTAGACTGATTTGGGCAATCGCTGTCCGAATGTGCCCAAAGACAAGCTGATATCTTAATAGAATCTGTATAAGGCGTGTTCAGGAGAGCCAAGACAAGGAAGATTCTAATTAGACTGTCAGAAATTTTAAGGCAACATACTCATTCGATAAACTGAGTCTTAAAGTAATTGTCACTTTAATGAAACTTGTAAATGTGTCAGGATCAGACGGTAAGCTTAACGCTAATACGTGTAATTTCCTGATTCATGCAATAATGAATAATACATATGTAAATGGTATATATTGTTATATATAAAACAAACGAAACAGAGAGAGAGAGAGAGAGAGAGAGAGAGAGAGAGAGAGAGAGAGAGAGCATTTTGAAACATAGACAATATTCAAGGTACAAAACACTACAAAAAGTGTCTTTTATGGCAAGCTCGCTGCCACATGGCCTGCGCGAGTAAGCTCTATGGCACAGCATACGTTTTCTTGCAGTCAGACCAAACCGGAAATAAACATTTTGTTTGCAGTTTGTCGGGTTCTCAATTAATGTGGCAGATCTGTCTGTATTTGCCGGGACCACCTGGGAAAATCCGGTACCAGAAAACGATACCAAAATTCTAACGGTATAGCTTGGGTCTTACCGAGTCTTCGAATTTCGAGATTTTGTGTGTTCTATATTTCCAAAGGCAATCCTTTTTGAATTTTATCTTAAATATTTTGCATAAAAGATAGTGCCTTTTGAGCTCTCCTGTAGGGATTGCCTATGTTCATATTATTGTAAAATATCAAAACCGTCAAAAGTTTTTTGTTTTTTGTTTTAATCTCCCCGTAACATGATGTGTAGAGGGTCGGGCAGGACTGCCTTTGGTTTAGTGAGTGAAAATATATATTGAGTGAAATAGGTTAAAATTCATAGTAATGCAAGTGTTTGCTTGAAAGGATGATCGAACGACAAAATAAGACCAATGCAGTTGAGATGGGCTCTGCATCCATATAAAAAGCTTTCCTTTCATAAAAAAAACAACATCTGTGGTTGGTACTTATTGGCAATGCCTAAGTGAGGCGATTTCAATACGTGTCACATGGCGCAATGAGAAAAATAGTGCTTTTTTGCTCTAGAGAAGCATCCTTTTAAGTGCTATGACCATTATAGTTTTTATACTGTGTGTACCCTAAGTATTGGAACACCTTATCTCGTTACCATACTTATCCTAAAATTGAAAAAAAAATGCAGTCTACTATCAGTTTATGTGTCTAAGATATTGCTGTTTGTATGGCAAATAGTGTAGACCCTAATCAGTTGCAAAGGCCTATCTGTCATAACACTTAGGATTATTACGGTAAATTACCATGTGTACAATAAACATTAGCTCTGTTAAGTGCGGTTTTATAGATATTTATGTTTTTTTTTTCAGATTGCTACCAGACATAACCATTTTGCTAATCACGTCATGCCGTGTCTTAGCAAACAGTATAGAACCAGATCAATTGGCTTCTGAATAAGCCAACTGATCTGGATCTGTACGGTTTGTCATTAAGTATATGAATTTCTATCAAAATTTCGGTTTGTCATTAAGTATATGAATTTCTATCAAAATTTCGGATCAAGTATTCTGATTGGCTGGAAATTAGAAGTTGGCGTGGCATCTTAATTTATTCAGTATGAGAAAGGTTAATATAAAAATGGAGTGAAACTGACAGTTCCGCAGTTATGTATAAGATCTCTGTAAACTTAATATAGATTTACATATATCTTCCGACATGATATTTGTTTTAAAATTCGAACGATTAACTCATGGCTTTAGACCAATCAACCTTCATACCTCCAGCTAAGAAGAGTATCACGATTTCGATATACAGTCAACAGTCTTATCTCGACTTCGCTTATCTCGAGTTACCGCTTAACTCGAACTGAAAATCCGGTCCCTGTTTTAACACGGGGATCCGACAATAGGTAATAAAAAATTATGGAAAAGTAGAGAAATTGCTCTTTAGCAGCAATTTCTTCAATTTTCAACAATATTTTTAATCAGTATATAACTTCAAGTGCTTATTTACATATTCATTGGTGAAATGTGTTTGTACATTTATTCATTTTGTCCTTAATTCTGCAAATTTATTTTTTGAAAAATGGATACTTCGAAGTATATCTGAGGGTCACTTGGGCTTTGAGATAACGAGAGTCGACTGCAGATGTTTTCATTTATTTCTTAAAAGAAAATATAAGCTGTGGGTACTCATTAGAAATACCTAACGCTAAAAGAAATCATATGTTGTGGAAACGCATCATAGGCACATCGCAGCGTCTGTTGAGTACCCACAACATTTTTCTTCGAAAAATAAGATGAAAGTCGACTTTTAGGCAAGTCGTCACGAAAACACGCCTATATTATTTTGACCCCCCTTAAACCTCACTTTTATATAATAAAACTGGGGTTCGCAGGGGTAAACATTATTTCTCTTATTTCTGCTCAAATACATAGATTGTGAGTACGCGTTAGAACTGCCTCGTCGAGGCGGTTCTAACGAGTACCCACAATCTATGTTTTGAGCAGAAATATGAAAAATATCAAGAGTTTTTTTATCTGAAAATTTCCAGTTTTTGGATATAGAACTTTTCTATATATTTGAATAGGCTGATCTCGTAATGAAACCTTGGTTGGACAAACTGATTTCATACCAGTTGGCATGTAATAAAATTTGATCATTTTCTATCCCTGATTTATTATGAGGTTTAATAATGTTTGGACTTGATGTGGTTTCTGAAAGCTAAAGCTTGTCATTAGTATTTGACCTTGACTTTCATTTTATGTTTCATTGACCTGCCTCAAGTTAAAGCATTGTCGCTATAACCACAAAACAATGATATTCTGAATTTCTAAACATTAATACAGACTATGCATAGATGAAAATAGGCTTATAATGTACGTTTTACCCAGTTATATACTGCATGACGATATTTGTCAATTTTTCTTTTACTTTTGTGAATCAGATAACAAGTATTGCTTTTCTCACAAAATGATATACCGTATTTGACCTAATTACAGCACTGTGATCAACGTTTTATCGGAGTAATTGGGAAAACGGTGAAGTGAAACATTTACCTAATAAAGGCATACTTCAAAGAAAGCTCAGCAGAAGACTGCAAGCATGTCTATTTAATCATGCTTTTGCGATATATGCGTTTTGATTTCTTTCTTTTTTTTAAATCATATGTTTTGGGAACTTATTTGAATTTCATAGACTTGTCGAGGCAATTTAAATGAGTTTCCACAACATACGATTTTTCAAAGAAGTGGATGAAATTAGATGGGTGTGGGTGTTGGTGGGTGTGTGTGGGTGAAAACATGTATGTATGTATGTATGTATGTATGTATGGTGCCCTACATACCCAAAGACTTAGACAAAATTGCATTGACGCAGATTAGGCTGGTTGTGAGAATTGTGACCTGCACTTTTGGGACCGGCCTTTGGACACTACAGTAAACTCCGAGATAAATTGTGAAGTATTTTCTGATAGATTAGAAGAAAGGAGTGCTTCGTACGAGATGAGAGTGACAAATGAATCATTCCCTGTCAAAAAATGCAAATGATTATCTGAAGTGTAGATAACAACTGTTATAATCATATCAATCATAAGTGATCACAGTTCAGGGAGTGGTTCAAGTGCCAAGTTGAGATAAGAGTCTTAAAGTCGAAAGCATTAACAAACTTATGGGAAATATTTCTTTGGGGCAAAGAGGCAGCTGAATTTCTTGTCTATAGTGGTAAGCATACAACTACCTGTCAAAAAATCCGAAACAGTATTTGAAGTATAGATAACTACTCTTATAACAGCAACAATCAGAAGTGGTCACAATCCAGGGAGTGATATGCATGTACGTAGGAGAAAGTCTTAAAATCAACATTAATTTTCAAATTTATGGTTAATTTTTCTATAGGGCAAGGATGCAGCTGAATTTCTGGTCTATAATGTTACGCGTACCACCCCTGTCAAGGAAACAAAAATATTATCTGACGTACAGATAACAACTGTTACAAAAACAACAATCCGAAGTAGCCACAATCGAGGTAGTGTTACGCGTACAATTTTGAGAGAATAGTCTTAAAATATATATTTATTTTCAAATATATGGTAAATATTTCTGCGGGGCAAAGTGGCAGATTAATTTATGGTCTGTAGTGGTATGCGTACCATTTCTGTCAAAGAAACACAAAGATTATCTGATGTGTAGATAACAACCTTTACAGTAAAAACAGTCAGAAGCGGTCACAATCCAGGGAGTGGTACGCAAACCATTTGAGAGAAGTGATTTAAAATTAATATTTATTTTCAATTTCATGGTTAATATTACAGTGGGGCAAAGAGGCAGAGGAATTTATGGTTTGGAGTGATACGCGTAATGCTTCCTGTCAAAAACAAAAATGAAAGATTATCTAAAGTGTAGATAACAACTGTTACAATAACTAGATTCAGAAGTGGTTTCATTTCCGGGAGTGGTACACGTACGACTTTGAGAAAAGAGTTTTAAAATCAATATTTTCTTTATGGTTAATACTTCTGTGGTGCAAAGCAGCTAATTTTCTGGTCTAGAGTTGTAACAATCTAAAGTCGTCACAATCCAAGGAATTGGTACGCGTACGTTTTGAAAGAAGTGAATATATATATATATATATATATATATATATATATATAAGTGGAGATAACAACTGTTACAATAACAAGAATCATAAACGGTCACAATCCAGGGAATGGTACGCGTATCACTTTAAGAGACGAGTCTTAAAATCAATATTTTCAAATTAATGGTGAATATTTCTACGGGGCAAAGAGACAGCTGGATTATGGTCTGGAGTGGTACGCGTACAATACCTGTCACAACAAGATTTAAGCTTGGGGTTATATCAAGTTGTTGTAAAACATTCCTTATGTGTGTGAACTACACATGGATTATAATCAGGGATGGTACATGTACCGCAGTTTAAAGCGTAAGGTTCCGCAGTTGAAAGCTTAAGCGTTACCGTGCTGAATATATGTAAAACAATTTGCATTCTGACATTACCGGTCTTCTGTTTCAAAGAAAATCATAAGTTGCATTTCGATTACGAAAATACGCCTATTCAAATATATTTGAAAATTTCACCACCAAAAGCTGAAAGTTTTCAGATAAAAATTCTGGTATTTTTCATATTTCTTCTCAAAACATAGATTGTGGATACTTGTTAGGACCACTATAGCGAGGCGGTTCTAACGAGTACCGATAATTTATGTTTTTGAGCAGAAATACGAAAAATAATATATACCCCTGCAAAACCCCAGTTTTACTATTATATAAAATTGGAGTTTAAGAGGGTCAAAATTATATAAGTATGTTTTCGTGATGACTCATCATTTTCTTTGGGTAATAAGACAACCATATCACTAGCAAATGAGCCGATGCACTGCATTTCCTACGATGTTATCCGACAAAAACTTGCATCAGCCTGCACATCCACGCTGATCAAAGTCTTCACAGTGCAACCGATGTTTGAAAGCATCTTCAGGCGGTCGGCGAAGACCCTGGCTGTGCATTATGTAATCTTGTAGGAAATGTTGCATCAGCGCAGGCTGACTTGAGTCTTCCCTGGGTGGACATGTAATCTTATAGGAAATGTTGTGCCCGGCTCAATTTTCTTTGGGTGCTTTAGCTTCTAGCATGTTATGAGATGCAAGAGTTAATAATGGTACTTGTGTATTATTAAATAGGTCCGTTGAAGGATGTCTCTGTCTTTGTTGGGAATACATCTGATACGCTATCCTTATGCGCAGTCAACGCTGGCAATAGAAATATATTATCTATAAAATGCTATTCTCCTCTGTATGGACGACACGTTAAAATATATACTGGGCTGAACGACACTAGTGAGAAAAGGATACTATCACTAGAGGAAGTGAATGTTATAGATGAAGAAGGTACAGTATCATCATAGGAATTGAATTATTTTTATGGAGTTTATCTATGTGTTAACTCCGGCAAATCACTCACAAACTGTATAGTGTCCGAAGTTTGTGAGTCATTAGCCAGGGTTTACACATCCATAAAATCCTATAAAAATGATTAATTCCGTATATTTCCAACTTTGTCTTGAATTTGTTACAAATGTTGCCGAAAATGTCAAACATAAGAGGCGGCGGAAGGAAAATAGATCCAAAGGATTTCTGCTCTTGACATCATTGAAGTGTAAAATCGTTCCAAAGTGAAATAAATATAAAGATTAGGAGTCGGAATCATAACTATATAAAGCTTTCTAGACACAGAAGTAATATTATTAGGAAGTAGGAGCCTAACTATTGTCCATAGGTTTCCATTATAGCATTTGGAAAAATTATGACCCTGATAATATTGCTTGACTTCCGAGTTTGGCCTAACGATTAGCTCTAAGTTAGCATGTTTTGGCACGTTCCTGTTCTTAATTACATTTACCCACATTCTGGCGGAAAATAAAAAAAAAAGTTAATTAGGTCTGATTGCTCAACACTTAAGGACTATCTAACTGGCTGCCAATACATGGTGGTGAAATACGCCACCTCTACGCGTTATCAATCACAAATGTCAACGAAAATCGCAGATGAACTGCGAGTCTAACAACTCAATGCCAAAAGATAAAAAGAAAGTCCAGGAAGTGCCACAAGTACAGGCCGCAACCAATCTCTGACACCAAAAGGAAGAGGTAAGAAATACAAACCAACACGCTCAAAACAAACACACTCATGAAAAGTATACAGACCAGCTCTCTGTTTCCCCTAGCAAGGTGCATATTCGAACAACCATATTCCCTTTCCTTTCTCGTGAATACAAAAAATACAAATGTGAGTTTGTTTCACAATATTCCGTTAAATGTAGCCGAGAATTCAAATGTAAAATTTATTACAATAAAAAAACTCCCACAAAATGTGGATGCCCGTTGGTACCCAAACCAGATATACAAAACCTAGATATGATAACGGACTGGAAACTGGGTTGTATTCTATCTGCACGAGTAAGATAGGTGGTGGGGAGGAGGGGAGTGGCGAGCAGCTAATTACATTATACATTTGCGGTCAATGTATATTGTAAAGAACTGTTTGAATAGCCTACTTTGTAGTCAAAATATGTCTTTATTTGAATAAATTTGGATATTATGATTTTCGGCTGCATTAAATTGAACATTGTGAAAGTAACTGGCGTTGGCATTTTTGTATTCAAGAAAAAGAAAAGGGAATATGGTTGTTCAAATTCGCTCAAGTTAGAAGGTAAGTTTTTTTTATACATACGAAATGGATCTTTTTTTTATCTATTAATAACCATTTAATATGTCTTGGCTTCGAAGTTGTAAGTTAAATTTTATGAGACTTGCATTTCGTTTGTGATTTTATTGACATTTCATGATGGCGTATAGAGGTGGCATATTTCTCCATCAAGTATCGGCAGCCCGTTAGATAGTCCTTAACAATAACACACAATAACACACTAACAATACCATTTACAAATTAGAATCTGGTCTGATATTAAATAAAATATATACTTTCATATAACTGATATAAATCCAAGCAGTCCCATCTATTACTGACCCATCATAGTCAAGCTTTTCATCAACTGTAGGTCATGGATTCCGTATACATTTTTGGTTCCAGTCCTCAGCACCCTATCTGGTACCCTGTTCCCAGGGTTGTGCAGTCTTTAAAGCTGATTTAATTTTATTGGTACGTCTACCACTTCTACCATATGGTCTTACGATCTTAAGTCTATGTAATACAGTGGCGGAGCTAGAACGGAATTATTTTTTACGCATACCTAGGAAAACGTTGTGCCTAGAATCGCTTCCGGTTACTCTTAAAGAAAAGAATTAACTCCCAGATAGAGCATATTCTTTCTTTAAGAGTAGCCCCTATGGTAAAGAAGCGGAACATTTTATGCTAAACCACTGTATTATAAATCTTCTCTTACGTAGATTACGAACATAAGTAATGTTCGTAATGAGCATTGCGTCTATGTAATATACACCCATTGTATCCTATAAAATATTGTAAAAGGAGTCTTTATTAAGTTGTATGTTATTTCTATCAAATTTTGCACAAAATAAGTCTGCATTAATTTACTTTGTGGTGGTAAAAGAGATATACAGCTTTACTGTTTTTCTCTTATTTCTCCAAGAAAATATAATTTATTTATGATACAGATAAGGACTGGTTCAGAAACAAAATAGGGATCTTTGATGGAAAATTATGGCATTTTCATTTTACATGTATCCCCTTACCCATGATATTATCTATAAGAACAAAACATCCAATCACAAGTCAAAATAGTAGAGTAGCTGTCCAAGATAAGCTACAATCAAAGAACATAACCTTTCAAAGAGGAAGAACAAACATACCAAGACAAAAGCTCCACAGCGAATAGCCACAAGGCCACACTAAGAATAAACAATATCAGAACCGCCGCTTTAGACGGTCAGCAGTAAAACTACCCGGGGTGGGGATAGGGGTTGGGTTTAAGTTGAAATAAAAAGAAAAAAACAACAACAAAAAACAAAGCTTTTTTTTCCTTGATGTTTATTTTATTATACTGCATCTGGTGTAGGGCAGTATGGCAGCGGCAGAACATCTCCCCGTACTTCACCATAGTGCAGATTATATTTCATTTCCTTTTGGATCATTGGGCTCATTGAGGTATCTGAAAATAGAGTTCTGCTCATGTCTACGCTAGAGGGCGTAAGCAGTGTTGAAAACTTCGTTTCTGCTTATCAAGAGTCTCAATAAACAGAGACTCCCATTTTCTAATCTGTAATGTGTTCTTTGTTTCCAAAGACAATCTTTTTGACGTTATTTTAAATCATCACTGTGATGAAACAAGGCTTACTTCGACGGCACCCACATAAGAATCTTTTCATTGGAGAGCTCTTCTAAATACTTTGAAAAGTTTTTCTTTGTATTCAAATCTCAAACAACACACAATTCCCTTTGAACAATGTATACCCACAGAACTACATTTTTAGAAAGGTCACTACCTACAGAGATATGTACATTTCCACAAAAGACAACCAACTATTGTCAACCCAGGAGTTGGGGCTTTTAGAAGCGACTTAACCATAAATGTGTTCCCGCAATGCAGCACTTTTACCAAGGGTTAGCTAACTGAAAAGTTAAATTTCCTGCTAGTCTACGGGGCCGGACTACAAATGACAGTTGCCAAAATCAGAGATATAAATTGAATGAGCTTATAGTAAAAAACAACAACAATAAAACATGCCACTCTACTGATATTTGAGCCAAGTGAGTTTTATGGTGTTGCACAATATAGCACTAAGAAGAATTCGAATGTTCTAGCCGCTTTATCTCTGGCTTTTATTCCAGGTGGCTGGCATAACCAAAAGGAAGGATTTGTCTTTGCTAGTTCTGTATATGATACTAGAGAACCTGAATATGCGTTTGATGGGATCGAGAACAGCGGAGAAATTATTCAGTATTGTTTTAGAACCTCTGGATTAGATTTTTTGATTCATTGGTGGATGGTAGAATTAGACCGGCATTATGAGATCAAATCTGTTCTTTTTCAACTCCGTAAGTGTCCCATTCTACTTATACCAATATCGGGCCGATAATATTTAGATATGGCTTCTGAGTTTGATCAGTGTCTTCGCCGTCCGATCTTTAGCTATCCAAAGATCGCTCAGGAAAGACAGTGATTCGACTGTGCCGATACGCAGAGTGAACTTTGTATTTGTCGGGCGCACATGTCTGAAGGTACATTTTGTATTACTTCTCCTCATATATACAGTGAAGTAAAAAAAGTTAAGAGAAAAGTCCAGGGAGTGCCGCAATCACAAACCGCAGCCCTTCCCAGGCATCAAGAGGAAGAGGAAACAGACAAAACTAAACAAGCGCAAATCGAACAAACGTACCAAAAGCACTAAGATTAGCTCTCTCTTCCCCAAGCGAGGTAATCGCAGTGCTGAAATGACTGAAGAAAAAAACAACACAAGAACAAAATAACACAAGGTAAGACATAAAACAAATCTCCTCGTAGAATAAACCACAAAGCAACAAAGAGTAAGACCAACACCGGGAAAAACTTCATGTTATGATATCCTATACGATCACTAATATGTTACGTTATAACAGTCATAGCTGGCAGGCTAATTTACCTGTTATATTTGTGATAATGTGTTCCCCGTACCTAAGTTACAATGCCAGTTTGCACAGATAAACAGACTTATAATCGTTAGCAATGTTTTTTTTTAACGGAAAATAGTTATCTTGCATTCCGCGATTTTCAGCTGTGTTGAAAAATCTGATCTTACCCCTCTTATCCGATTTGTAGAGTGGATAAAAAGAAAGACCTAAACGTGCATGGAATTAATTGCTTGTATAAAAGGACACGTATTTGCATTGGCTCAAGAGATAATTGACGTCAAGAACGTGACAAATGAAGTCAATTTATGTTACGTGCGACATCGACGGGTGGAACCGACTGTCAGTCGTCGATCAGTCTAATTCTGTGAAAGATAAGAAACTCTTACAAACACTAAAGTTTGCATTTAATTAATTCTAATTAAAATATAAAAGCTGTACTATACCAAAAGGCTGTCAGCTGTGTTGACAATCTGATCTTACCCCACTTATCCGACCTGTGGAGTGCATAAAAAGAAGACCTAAACGTTCATGGAATTCATTGCTTGTATAGAAGGGCACGTATTTGCATTGGTTCAAGAGATAATTGACGTCAAGAACGTGACAAATGACGTCAGTTTATGCTACATGGGACATTGACGGGTGTAACCGACTGTCAGTCGTCGATGAGTTCTACTTCTGTGAAAGAAGAAACTTTTACAAACACTAAATATTGCATTTAATACGTTCTAATTAAAATATAAAAGCTGTACTATACCAAAAGGTATGCAAGAAAAAAATCTATCAAGAGTGGGGTGGGTGCAGAGTGAAAAAAGTTCCTCTGGATAATTGTTCGTCATCAATTGGCTAGCCTCTTGATGCTAAAGAGCTATCTGTGGAACGGATATTTCAGTCTGCACCTCGCACTCAAGAAAGTGTCTTATAATCTGATTGTCCGGTTTAATAGCCGGAAACATTGTGTTTGGAACGGACAGTGATTATCAGCCCGCTCCCAACGTTATCATGATGTTGTGAATAATTTGACGTACGTGACGTAACGTAACACGCATTTGTACTTAAACATCCGCTGTTTTTACATACTTTGCTGCAATTTTGGATTAAAAAAAAAAAAAAAAAAAAAAAAAAAAGAAGTGGACATGCGATAAACAGATTTATGACTTGGTGGTTTTGGTTATTACTCTCTGTATCAACCCTCGACCACCAAAAGAGGTGATCACACTGCCAGATGAGACTTACAAAACGCAACAATAAAACAATAAACAAGACCAGAAACAAACGCAGTAAAACAAAAACCCTCAGCGAGAAGTCACAAGTTACAAAGAAAGAACAATACCAGAAGCACTGTCTTAGAAAGGCCAGTAATAAAATCTTCCGGGGTTTGGATCAAATTTACTGACATCAATTCTTCATCTTCCTTTAAATGTTGTAAAAATACAAAATATGCGTGTGACTTGTTTAGAGGCTGTCTAACTTAATCACTGAAAAACATGCTATATAAATTAAGTAACTGTGATGAAACAAGGATGGGGGCACGTGGCAAACATTCCAGATGCTGACAAGCGGAGCTAAAGGATATCCAGGAAAACCATGGAAGGCGCTATTAAACTATAAGAGTAGTTACTCCAGAAAAGTCACAATCACAAAGCACAGCCTGTCAGAGGCACCATAAAATGAGAGATGATAAATAAACAATGACAAAACAAATATCTCATTTGAAACTACATGCGCACGATCAAGGAAAAACAGCAACAGATGACCCGCCTTGGAACGGTCAGTAAAAACTGCTTGATGGGAGCAGGTGGACGGGCTTAAACAAGTTTTAGTCGCGTTACACCTTATCCTCAGTTCTGACGCAATTCCAAATTACAAAGATATAACATTAGGCATCAGCCCTCTAACTACAGGTATAGGTCAGCAACGTCATAGAGTTGTTAAATGACAGAGAAACATTGGCTATCAACCAGGATTTAGTTAAAAGCTAACCATGCAGTCTGTCGTTTCCCAGTCATGGGATATCCTGTCCTTTTATAGCGGGCAATACTTTTCTAATTATTTTTCTAAAATATCTGACTTCCTACCAATGTTTTTAAATTAATGGACTCGATCACCGTAAAACTCTGGTTCCGATATACATTTTTATACAGTTATATAGGACAATTCTTTGCAGCTACTTATTCTACGCAGCTGAATCTGTTTTATCTTATTCAGTTAATCATATTGAACTGTATATGAAAAAGCACAGCTGTCAGACCGCTTTATTCAAACTCATAAATCAGTGGATATCTTGCATTGATAAAAAGGACTTAGTGTGCTCATTATTTACAGACTTTCTTACCTCGTAAAGCTTTTGACGTTGTAGATCATTCGATTCTATTGAAACAGCTCACATTATACAAAATCAGTAATGAATCAGTACAGAGGTTTAGATCCTATTTAAGTGGTCGTTAGCAAGCCATTAATAATGGAAAAGGACAATGCGACTTTGTCAAAGTCGAATCGGGTGTGCCTCAGGGCTCTATATTTGGACTGTACCTACATTATGTTTTTCTTTTAATAGACGACCATCCATTCTTTACGAATTTCTGTTTTTTTCCTGACTTTTATGCTGATTATACAACTTTTCACACGTATACATTTTATTAAAACAACTCACATGGTGTTAGGTACACGGCAAAATTTACAAGACTCGCCTCAACTGAATTTGAAAATTGACGACCATGATATCTCAAATGTTACAGAACAAAAACTCTAGGGCCTTCATATTGATAACAAGCTAACGTGGCTGGCTCACATTATCATTTATGTTTGGCACTCTCTTCCAAAATATCGCTTTTACAGCAGTAAGCTACCTATGTCACAACCGATGCTCTGAAGAAATTCTAACAGAGTTACATTATGCCTCTAATTGACTATGTATCCGTCATGTGGTCAGGTTCTTCCTCAACCAGTCTTGATCCAATTCCCAAACTACAAAAACGCATAGTCCGCATAATTCTGCTTGCTGACTACACTACATCAACATCGGCAATGTTTCAGGAACTAGGATGGCAACATATTCACAGGCGACTGTCATATCATAAAACTGTTATGACATACAAAGCCCTAAAAAGCCAAACGCCTGAATATATCACAAATTTGTTAAGACCAATATCTAAGACGCATCGTCGTAGTCTGAAGTCGTCCGATAATGGCACATTGTGGTTCCCAGGTCGCTTACCTCTCTATTTGACAAATTATTTACATGTTCAGCTCCAAAACTTTGGAACTCGCTGCCGGTCCCTGTTAGAAATTCGTCAACACTAAATTGTTTTAAGGATGGTCTTAGAGATGTTCTCTAATGACTTTATTGGGAATAGATCATATTAACATTTAATCATGAAATGAGTAGTTTTAAAAAATGTTAATTGTGAAGCTTTTCCAAACAGATTTTTATCGCCCAAATATATCAATTATTATAGATGTAAATCTGCTAAGAATGGTATTTTAGCTGCCATAGTTTTAGGTGATTAGCGTGCCAGTCCTCAACCACTGAGCTCGAGGATTGGTGCATGGTGTTTGGATGTTAGTCCCTGTCACATGTAAACTGTACCTTGGGCTCGGTTCTCGATTGAGGATTGCTTATGTTACGTTATGTTATGTTGTTTGAAAGTCTAAGTATAATGATTTTGTTTGTATGCATTTGTATGTATGTGTATATTTACTAAAGTGTTTTTTTTATCACATGACTGTCAAGTTATTCTATGAAATAACCCATGTCATAAAAATCATATAACTACACGTGTAATAACACATGCAAGGCTTCCTATTGTTTAGTTTTAATATTCATATAACTCCTCTTATTGATAGCAATCAAGACGGTATCCTTGTTCGCCGATCAACTTTCACTTTTGAAACAGATCCTGCCTTCAATTTGGAGATTATTTTGAGATGAACTATTAATGTCAGACCGATGGAAGGGAAAGACAAACACAATCACAATGTGAATAGCACGCCGACCAGAAATATTCATGGTGGTTAAAATTCGACGTTTTCCGGTACCATACTTTAGTCAGTCGTCAAACGTCAAACAGTCAATGTTCACTTCTCTAAAAAGCATTGAAGGATAACATGACTTGAACAGTCAATAAATGTGTCAAATTAAAATACAAACTACAGTTAAAATGTTTTATATTCTTGAAATATGTCATTTACTTGTGTGTTGCAACCACCGTATAAACTATATTGATCAAGGTCAATGACCTTTAAATACGATAGCTGACTTCGGGGAATTTCCCTACTGGTTCTCAGAGACGCACTGACTCGCCGAATGACGTTGACGATAATATTTAGTTTTGAATTCATTTATTCAGGTGAAATATTTATTAGTTCAAATAAAAGTCATCATTAATTTCTACAGTTTAATGGTTATAAATGGCATATTTATCTTGTTTCTAGTTATTTTCGGTACTTATGAAATAATATGCGAGCTATTTTTTGTGTGTAGAACTATTGAATCTTTGTTAGTGAGTTGTTCCGTTTAGCTATGGAAAGCCGTTATCTTAATATATTTTGTGCATCTTTGTCATCGCAAGGGTCATGTGATAAACAGAATCTTATATTCGTGGTCATTTATTATGAAATTTATGCAACGCGTTGGGTAATTTCGGTATTTTGCTCCCTAAAGCTCGCAAAATACCGAAATTACCCAAACCCGTTTCATAAATTTCATATTAAATGACCACTCATGTAAGATCCTCTATATATATGTTTAGAGAGTCGCGTGGTAGAATAGCCAATGTGCTTAATGTGTTTTACCCGCTTAAGATATTGTAAATAAATAAGTAAAATGAATAAATAAAATTACTACTGTAACATGTATTTTGTAAGTCGCAGGAAAGAAACGAAAAGAATGGTAAAATTCTCTTTTGGTCAGACATAAACTATGGTGAGGACTTTTAATAATTAAACGTTTTCAAGCATCCAGTTTGTCTTTTTATGATTATTTCCTCTTATCATGGTTTGCTTGCTTTTCCTCTTTGTGTGGTCGGGGATCTGTGTTCTCTTCCTGTATATGTTTTATAACATTTAAAGTGACGGTCTCGGTCTTAATTAAGCTTGGGGCCACAAGGCTTTACACAGAATAATTGTCACAAAACCCACCGCCTTATGTCGATCAGTAGTAATATCTACCGGGCGTTTTAATCGATTTAATGGCACCAAACCTTCAACCTAGATGAACTGGATGACCCATAACACGGGGTAACGCAATTGCGTTGACTAGTTTATGCAATAGAGACACACGTTCCTCCAAGATATATATTGGAAATACGTGCGTGCATGGTACAAAATTTTAGCAGACGACGTTGTGATTTTATTATTATTATTAATTTTTTTCCAAGAAAATAGATTTTTACATGTCATGAAGATTGTTTCTAAAGGAAACAATTTGCATAAGGCGCCAAAGCTACTTTCGAGGGTTAAACCAAGTAATAAATCGGCTTTTAAATTATATTTCAATGGTTTGTTATTATATATTCAACATAAATATGTCGAACTGAGCGTTTTAAACATTTCCTACTTATATCAAGAAGAAATGATATCCCGAAAACACGCCTATGTAGTTTTGACCCCCTTAAACTCTATTTTCACATATTTTATGCTTGACTTCTATGATCATGTATTTGCTTTTTATCTAATGCCATCGTCAACGACATTATATATCATGTCATCTCCAAAACTAAGGGTACCATTATATAAACCCTTCAACAGTAAAAAATATATATTATATGCATATATCTAGGTCTGGAAGATTTATGAGTTTATATTAATATCGTTGATTATGATGAATACATTTATTTGTATTGAAATAGTGGGTGGTTTTATGACAAGGTGTCCCCCTCTCTCCCTACCCGCCCCCACTAGCCCCGACTTTAGCTACATACTCTGTATTAATTACCGTTCGAAATAGTTTTATCATGTTCACATTTTGTCAAGATATCATTTCAATATAAAATATGTACACACATGTTTAGAATATGTTCACCAAATGTCTTGAGAATCGAGGACTGGTATACATTAAAAGCATTAAATATACATAGTCCTAGTTTTTCTAATTTTGATGGATATATAATATCATATATTTTGTGTCAAGTTGATATATTATATACATATTTTAGTTAATTGCCCCTTGCTGAACACTAACGTATTGTAAGTCGTTCCAAGGATAGCTTTTAAAAAGCTAGAGCGGCCGCATAGCCTATGTTGAATTCAAGACAAGTTGTGTAAATAATAGTTATACTTGTGGTCTGCTGTTAAAGTACTACTGAATTTCCTAGGTCTGATACTTGGTCAGAAACAAACTCCAACGTAAATTATTAACAAGTCAATGAATTTACGTCATGTCTGGATTCCGGTGGATTCGTCTTTGTTTATTAGTATTCAAGTATCAGTGGTGTAGGTGAGAAATAATGGACCAAAACACAAATTCTTTACAGGAAAGTTTGCGGACAATGCGTTTGAAGCGTTCCAGGTTTTTACAGTTTCTATGGAAATTCCTAACGTATATTCGGTACCCGATTCATTTAATATATCATATATCTATTCATATGCATTGATGTATCAAGCGTATTCCTATCCTATTCTTTTCCTATTTTTGAGTATTTAGCTGTACCATTATATATGAATGTTATGCCATCTTTTGCTTGAGGTGTCCATTGTGAATGCACCGATGGAAAACTGAAAAAATAAACAAACAAACAAAAAAAAACCCCCCCCAAAAAAAAAAAAAAAAAAAAAAAAAAAAACAAGCAAAAAAAAACAAACAAACAAAACAAAAAAAAAAAACAACAACCAAAAACAACAACAAAAACAACAACAACAACAACAAAAAAACAAAACAGGAATAAATAAATCTAAGTCTGTGACCCCAAGTCACAGGCATGCTAACGAAATGTTTGGTCCAATATCTGTCATCATATAAATATGAATTAAATCCATCGTAGGGTCTGGCAATACTTTGACCCCAAATCACGGGCATGCTAATGAAATGTTTGGACCAATATCTATCATCATACAAATATGAATTAAATCTATCATAGGGTCTGGCAATACTTTAACCAAAGTTTTTTAACATAAAACTCTGTCCATGATCTTGACCCTTAGGTCATAGCCACCAGTAAAGATGATGCTGATAAAATTTTGGAGCAATATCTATCCTTATACCAAATATTAATTGAGTTTATCATAAGGTTTGGGAGTAATGAGCTCTTAAAACTTAACCAAAACCTAAAATCTGAAAAATTTAAGTCTGTGATCTCGGCCCTAATGTACGGGCATGGGTCCAGATGACATTTTCAGACCAATATCTATCTTCATACAATATGAACTAAATCTGTCATGAAGCCTGTGAGTAGTGAGCTCTTAAAACTTTAACTAAAAACTTAAACGTCTTTGCAAAGGAAACGCTGTAGTGATTGTTATAGCTCAGCCTGAATTTAAGTTCAAGCGAGCTAATAACAAACTATTTTACTGTTTGCTGATGTGCCCCAGAATTGGCTGGATGAGTAGCAAACAATCTAGATCCAGATATTTTTAGGCGTATAGGTCTGTAAAGTTAGGATCAATGTGGCAGCCACCAGTAGCAAAGCTCTGATCAGACTGTGTAGATGTATAAAACTGATGTGGGAATTCACTCTCTGCATATGTCATAGAGTCATCATTCTGCCTGGTTTTTGGTTTGGTTTGGTTTGATGGCCCAGTCAACACTATTAAGGTCTTGACGAGCTGGTCAGTTTTCCTAACCACACCTTTTCTTGTGCAGGCTTAGTCCTCTAAGCGGTTAACCTGTACTTGTGCACATTCTTTCGCCAGAAATGACAGATGCCCTTCTTGAATCTACGGAAGGCAGAGAATGGCCATAGAAAATACTATCTACTTACTTTCCCCAATAAAAACTAATATAGACACTTCTTTCAAGAATTATTTCTTGTCTCACAATTTGTCATCAATACAATATAGGACTCTAATGTTTTTTTGTCCTAAAACTTAGGATCATTATGGTAGTATCGGCATTAGTGTTTTCAATATGAATATCCCAATGCTTTCAATAGTTCTACAAACAGAATTATCATATGACTTCGTTGATATGCAATGGATAACGTTGTGCCATAAATATCACGACAACACGACCACACGTGTAACTAGACCAAATGCCCAGATGGGACACGAATACCAAAACCAATGGACCAAGATATATAGGTATCTGACAAACATATAGTTTACAAGGCCAGTCTCTGAGTGACACTGATCTATCATCCCAAGTGAGTGAATAGTTTTCAAGACATGAAGCTAAATTGCTGGACCATAAAATATACGTCATTGACCTTCATAGACTTGACAGGTCAATCTGATAGTCACATTGATCCATTTTACCAACTTTGATGTTAATCCATTAAATAATCTATAAGCTATAAAATAAAATCACTAGACAATACAAGAGGACCATGATGGCCCTGAAACGCTCATCTGAGTATCATAGCATTTGAGAACCTGATCTAGAACTGATCAAGGCAAACATTCAGATTAAAATTTATTATGGTTATATTAACAAGTAAGACAATGCAGCATGTCTAATGGACTGTGAAATAGAGGTCAAGGTCAAATATGGATGACTGCACTCAAGAGGCCATGCTAAGATGTATGCATGTACTAAGTATCATTAGCTGTAGGAGCAATAGGTACTGAAACAAATACTTCACAAGTGCCAAATATCACTTTGTAGGACCAATAATGAGAAACTGACCTAAAAAAAAAACAAAAAAAACATAAAATCACTGGAATGTGAAATACACGCCATAAGTGACCCAGTTCCAAACTTCACCTAGAAATTATCAAGACAAACAATTTGAGCAAGATATAAGAGTAACCTATAATAGTTTTGCAATAGTGGTTCTGGCAATTAATTATAATAGTATTGCAAATTCCCTATAGTCATTTTGTCCTGCAATTGTCAAGCCTTGTATTGTATTTCTTGAACTATAATACCATGCCATTATCATGTTGCAGGCAGATAAATCTGTCAAACATTGACGAAATTTGTCCATAAGCAATCCCAAACCAGATTTCCTTCATATCAATGCATGTACCGAGTTTGTTAAAATCTCTTACATTTACTCAAGTTATCGTCTGGAAAACAAAAAATATGGGCGTGTCTCGGGCTGAAATCTTTGTCAAAATTTGACGAAATCTGCCCATAAGCAATCCTTAACCAAATCTCTACAGTATCAATGCACACATACCAAGTTTGGTGAAAACACAGTGATGTTTACAGAAGTTATCATCCAGAAACAAAAATATGAGTGTGTCTTGGGCAGATAACTATGTAAAAATCTGACGGAATTTGCCCATTAGCAATTCCAAACCAGATCTCTACAATATAAATGCACATATCAAGTTTGGTGAAAATCCAATGATGTTAACTCAAGTTATCATCCGAAACATAAACGGACGGACTGACAGTCTGGCGGACGGACAGACAGGCACATGGACGTCCAACGTGAATCCATAATACGCTGCCACTATCGTTGCCGGGTATAAAAAACAGTGAAACCAGTACAATAAATAAAATTCAGTTGTTGTGAAATCTGATATTTCAAATTAATGAGATAATGCTGTGTGCTGTTTGATTCCATTTGTTTGTTTGATAGCCCAGTCAACACTATATAGGTCATTTCGATCCGGTCTGTTCGACTATCCACACTTTTCCTGGGCAGGCTTATATTCTATTCACACCTCAAAACCATTTAATAATCTTTTAATGATCTCGTACCAGTCAAAGCTAAAACGTTTTGTTAGCTTACAAACCTGTAATACTGAGGCAAACATTTCATTGCCCAATCCATAATTATCATAGCCTTATTTTCCTTCAGTGACTCTAGCATATCTTGACGGCATTTGTCTCGGGCAACTGTTTGGAGAATGTGCCCCTTCCAGTCCATAACCTGACTCACAGATGTCTGAAAATCCTTTTCCAGTTCATCTCTATTGCTACGTCTTCAAGACCTTGACGTATTCTGCTGATGGTTGTTTTTAACAAATCACATTTATTACAAATAACTGTATGAGAAGGAGAACATGTTTCTCTAAAGCTTGATTTTGTTTCGTTCAATCCCCATTTTACACAATAGTCTGCAGATTCACTGTCTTCACTTACATGAATTTTAAACACAGACTTAAGATATATTTTACTTGATTTCAAATTCTGCCCCATTTCTTCTATCCATTCTTTTGGCTTAGGTATACAAGTGACAATGTGATGTAATGTGTCAAAGGCAGCTGACCCGTCAGCAGCGATATTATCCAGTCCTTTCAATGACTTTTGCTTTGATGATGCGCAAGCATTAATTATATTATATAATGTAGATTTCCCCAAACGCTGAAAGTCAGTCTCAAAACAGTATTTGAAGTACATATCAATTAGATTCGAATGCAATGTTGTTCTAACAACACTTGGGATATCTAATTTTTCCCCATTTTCCAGCTTCACAGATCTGGAACAAAAAGCCCTATTTTGGTTAAAAGCTGGGTCACTAAAATACTCTATGGCATGTTCCACCTTAATCGGATCCATTTTCTGTCGGAAGTTAGTGGAACTTATCAGGTAGCACAATTCTTTTGATTTTCCTGTCCTTGTCAATAGCACATTTGGTAAGAATGGGATAAGATTTCAGCAAATAGCTTTTAGAATATTTATTTGCCTGAATTAATAAGATGTGGGCTCTGGTAGAGCTGTCAGCTGCTTCTTCGTATAGAGTGATAATTGTATCTTCAGCATGTTTAGTTAGAGTATCAAGTTCAATAGTCTTTTGCTTCAGATATTCATCAATAAGAGCTTGGCCTTGTCCAGAAGCTATGGTTTCAGATATGACATTCAAAGTTTCTTCAAATGTTCGAATGTAATACCCTTTGGGTTTTTGTCCAGACTGGATGCACACTGATATTTCAATGGACTAACTTGATCACAGCTAGCATACTGTATGAAATGGTTTAGCTAGCCTTGGTCGCTCAATCCCATCTTCAGTGCTCCAGTTTTAGGCTTGAGACCCTGTGATCTGAAAATACCAATGGCATAATGATGCAGCTTATACTAGAAATGTGTTTGTGAAACTATGTCCCTCATTATATGGTTGTCGATACAAGTGCACAATACTGGTTAACCGCTTCGAGGACTAAGCCTGCCCAGTAAACGTGTGGTTAGGTAAACTGACCGCGCTCGACATGACCCCATTGGGTTGACTGGGCCGTAAAACCTCAACACAAACAACACAAACAAAGCTGAAAAGGAACATAACTCTGAACAAAATTTGATCAGGTCATCTACACCTTGGTTCCAAACTGCTTCCAAAATTTCATGAGTTTAACTCAAATGTGTCCTTAGGTATTTTGCTTACAAGATTCATTGGTCTAAGTTTGAAGGGCATTACTCCAGCATGAAGACTCCGAAAACAACAACAACAAAAAAAAACAAACAAACAAAAAAACAACAACAAAAAAAAACAAAACAAAACAAAAAAAAAAAAAAAAAAAAAAAAAAAAACAACAACAAAAAAACAAAACAAAACATAAAAAAAAAACAAAAAAAAAAAAAAAAAAACAAACAAAAAAAAACAAACAAAAAAAAACAAACAAAAAAAAAACAAACAAACAAAAAACAAACTAGACATATGTTTCTAAAAAACTATGCCCCCAACATATGCTTGCCCCTAAAGATAGCCCAGTCATAATTTTTTGCCAAGGGCAGATAACTCAAAAACCAGAAGGGCAAGAGTTATACTTTTTTAGTCAACACACATGGTGTCAGTGAGCTGTAAACACCCATTTTGGTCCAAACTTTTATACTGATACCCAAGAAAAGCCGCCACCACATTATACAGCTTACCCAGTGCATAGTAGTGATACAGAAAAGCTGAAATTCATACAACAGACATAACATACATCAAAACTGACAAAATCGAAATATATAAAAGAGGACCTGAATCATAATACCTTTTGAGGTATCTGCTGAAGGCTCAGTCAGAGTCTGCCTATGTAGCTTTAGGCAAAATTTGTGCAAAAACATAGTTTTTTTTTTATTTTTTATTAAAAATTGCAATCTGAGACCAATAATCTAAATTTTTTTATAAACTTAGGGTCCTAGAACAGAATGATGGTACCAAATCAAAGAGAATTCAAAAGTGTGTCTGGAAATGAACGAATAGGGGTTGTATAGAATGTCCTTATTATAATACAAGGAAATAAATTTCACAGTTTCAAACCCTGAAAAAATAAAAATAAAGATAATAATGAAGATATTCTACTTCTGCTTTAGTTTTTGATTTATAACCAACAGATCAACTATTATGAAAAAGAAACAGAAACATCAGAGGTAAATCATTTCAAACAGCTAAAACTTAATACAAGTAAATCTTTTCAAAAATGTAAAACTTTTTTGATTTTTGGTCTCCTTCACCACCATAATAGTCAACCTACATAAAAGTTTAACTAGACTCAAAGAAGAATGCATTTGTCTTGTCCATGAAGCACTTTACATAAACTCAGGGTACTGTATACCAATATCAACTTCATATGTTAAATGGTTCTTAAGACATTGCATTCGCAACATTAAAGGGGAATTATTTCATGATTAATGGCTCATTCGAAAAAAAAAACAAAGAAAAAAAAAACCAAAAAAAAAACAAAAAAAAACAAAAAAAAAAAAACAAAACAAAAAAAAAAAAAAAAAAAAAAAAAAAAAACGGGTCTGCTTATTTTTCATATAGAATGTATATATTGTTTAACGTTTCATGATGCTACACAAATTAGTTTCCAAGGTACTTTAGGCATTTAATTTTCACAAAAGGGGGCATAATTCTGGCAATATTTGGTGTACTTTGCCTAAAACCTAATCGGCATATCTCCATAAGGCCAGGATATTGTATACCAAATATCAACTTCATATAATGTTGAATGGTTCTTATGATAATGCATCCGCAACATTTTATCATAGCCTGGCCTATATACAAGTTGGGGAATAATTTCGTTATTAATGGATCAATCGAAAAATGACAAAAATATGGGTTTGCTTATTTTTAAGATAGAAAAACAGATAAAGTTTCAGGATAGGATAAACAAGTCTATATCCAAGATATAGGAAACCTTGTTGAATAAGTCCAACTGTCACAAAAAGGGACATAACTCTGATAATATATGATGCAGTCAGCCCAGAAGTTAATCAGCACTTCTACATATAGTCAGGGTACTGCATACCAAATATCATTTCATATGTTTAATAGCTCCTAAGATATTGCGTCCATAACATTTTATCATAAACCCCTATATACAAATTGAAAAGGGAAATAGTTCGTTATTAATGGATCAGTAGAAACAAAAAATACGGATCTACTTATTTTTCATATGGAAAGTGCATATTAAGTTTCAGGGTCCTAAACAAATCTTGGCTACCAGGTCAAACTGCCTATAGCAATTCTGAATCTGAATGTTGCCGTGATGCTCCTTATAAGTTTCTGAACAGCTCAAATCAACTTAGGGATCAAGTTGAGGAGATGGTGCAGAGAGAGGGGGTGGGGTCGGGGGGAGGGGGGGGGGAGCGGAGGGGGGGGGGGGGGGTGCAGATGTTTTGATAGAATGACCATCTTGCATCTCAAACGAAACAATTTCAGCAATTGGAATTACAATGTTGCCCTGATGCCATCTATTCAGCACAATTTGTCTCCAATCAATCAAACACATTTCTGGAGGAGATGTCCAAAATGTGAGAAGCAAACAACGGGAAGATGACAGACGACGGACGACAGACAACAGGCCATGGCAAAAGCTTACCTGGTGCGAAGCTGAGCTAATAAATGGACACCCTTCCTGCCCCCTCCCTCCCCACCCCTCACCCTCAAAAAGGGGATCACATCAAAATTCCAAATATGTTCCTCCAGGCCTCTTCCGTGGAGTTTCAAGATTCTAGCTAAAAAAGCCTAGGAGGAGTTGTGTGAAAATCGAAATTCAAGGATACCTTTTGACCTAGTGACCCCAAGAGATGCTCTTGACCTGGGGCAAAATGCTAGCACAACTGTATGCTACTCTTCATTACTTTTGATTTGACATGCAACATGTCCAAGGGGAGTCACACACAAATTCAAAGTAAGTTCCTTCAGTCCTCATCCATAGGGCTATTACCTATGACTGATTCAAGAAAATAGCTCAAAAAGCCTGGGAGAAGTTGCGTGACAACAACAACAACAACAACAACAACAACAACAACAAAAAAAGACCCCGAGTCCTACTTTTTCAACTATGGTGACCCCCAGACATACCCCGGAACAAACTTTTTGCGCCACTGAATTCTACTCTTCATTACCTTTGGTTTGATATGCAACATGCCTGTTTGTACATGACCATGGGCCCAACACTCCAGAGGTGTTAGTCACATCAAAATTCTGAATATATTACTCCAGACTTCATTCAAGGGCTATTACCTGTGTCAGTTTCAAGATTCTAGCTCGAAAAGCCTAGGAGTTGTGTGATAATCGCAAAAAAGGCACAAAATCCTACTTTTTGACATCTGGTGACCCTAGACGTGCCCCAACAAAAATATGCGTCACTGTATTCTACTCTCCATTACCTTCGATTTGATATGCTACATAACTATGTTTGTACAAAATGGATATTTGACAATGGGACCCATCCACTCTAGGCCCGCCCCATGGGGTCACATCAAAATTATGAATAGGTTTCAGCAGTCCTCATCCATAGGGTTACCACATGTGAAAGTTTAGAGAGTCTAGCTTAAATGGTTTATGAGCAATAGTGCGAAATTGCAGAGGAATGTACGGACGACGGAAAGGCGATATTACATAATCCCCATGCTTTGCTTCAAAAAGTGTGCGGATAATTTTCTTCTAGGAAAAATGCCTTTACACAGGCCCATCAGCAGACTAAATAAGGGGGTTATTTGATGATAACTGAAGAATAGTTTTCCTTATCTCTCAACGAAAACATATGCTGTGGGTACTCATTTGAATCAACTCATCCAAGCAGTTCAAATGATTACCCACATGTGCTTTCGAAAAGATATAAGGAAAAATATCCGTTATTTATCACAAAATTCACACTTTATCTAGTCTACTGGTGCATACAAATGCCCTTTGGTCTTCGGTTCTGGTGAGCTAAATAACTGTGGTTCATCTTATCACCTAGAAATCTATAAGTGTTGTAACAGTTTAAATTAATGATTTACAGGTGATAAATCATAGCCAAAAACTGAGCCCAGGTGCTTTTTTTATAGCAAAAACTTGTACTTACATTAACTTCACTGTCAGCAGAAAGCTGACTACTGGATGGTACTTCTGTCTTTCCATAATCAGCTGAACTCTAAAAATAAATAAAAACTACAATGAAACATTAACCTTTTATCAAAACTGTAAACCTGCCTTTATTTATTCATTTCTTTTTGTAAGGTTTACGAGGGTCCTGCAAAAAGTTTTGTCACTTGGTTCGGATTACTTCAGTGCTACATTTTATCAAACATATTTTTATTACAAACCTTCAAAGTATTCCCCCCTTTACTGAAACACATTTTTGTAACCTTTTTACCCAGTCGCGAAAAGGAGATAAAATGTCTTCTTTTGGTGTCTGTTGGAGACACTGATAAATAGCGCTGCCAAGAGAACTTCTAGACGTATACTTATTTCCAGAAAGCATTTTCTTAAGCCTTGGAAATAAAAAGAAGCCACAGGGACTCAGGTCAGGTGAATAAGGTGGATGGTTTAAAACTTTCATCTTTTCAGAAGCCAAAAACACTTAACAACCTCACACTTATGAGATGAGGCGTTGTCATGTAAAAGGTGGAGTCCTGACCATCCTTTGCTTGGTCGTTTCTTATTGTAAAACTCATTCACTTGTTTCAGTAAAAAGTTCTTAAAGAATCGGCCAGTGACTGTATGACCAGATGGACAAGGCACTTGAACGACTGGCCCACTTGAATAAAAGAAAATTGCGTACAACATCTTTTTCGAATTTATGGTTCTCTTGGCAATACATGGGCGTTTTTGATCTTTTCGCTTCCATTGCTTATTATCAGCCCTTCTTTGTGGCTCAAATATGTGCACCCAGGTTTAATCACCTGTTAGCAAGTTAGAAATAACCCGACTATTACAGCCTCTTCATGTTTTCAAAAGTTCCCGGGCACTTTTAAGGCGTTGTGTCTTTTGCTCCTCAGTGGGCAAATGAGGTACCAAACAATACCTCTCAGTATTAAGAGATTACAAGATTAGGGCCCCGTGAACTGTACATTAATATTTTGTCCACTGTATTTATTTAGTATTATAACATTAAGATATGATATCTAATTACAAGAAGTTGGTTGGTTGCTCGAGATCCATAGTTGTTATCGGTGCCGTAGTTATCGGACTTAGTTGCTCCGACCGTGTCTGATGGAAAAAAAGCGATTATTAACGGAAAACTACGAACTGTTGTCACGTTTGCGATACTAGCGTCACCGAAGTTCCAAATTAGAACTGCAAGCTGCATAATAGGATTTTGAACTAAATGATGAAACCGGTAGCCAAAGCGAGATTATGACTGTTTCTTCATTTCGATGAAAAAGATAACTGTCAGCCAGAATACTGGATATTGCCGACTAAACAGGGATTGTTATAAACTGAAAACAGTGTGACGATTTCCAAAAGGTCGAGCATTCAAGCTTCATAATGTAACGATAAAAACAGAGTCCTGAGTGTACAATGCCAGGCAATAACTTGCACATAAGGCTATGCAGATTAAAATACGAAGGTCGTGCAAAGAGTTCTGTCACTAATAGGCTTCCTCAGTTTTATCCCAGGTATATTTTAAAATGCTTCACTGCACTTGAATGGTGTGTTAAATAGCTAACGATACCCGTTTATTTCGTGCAAATTGCATCCAACTGACCGAGTTATTTCAAATTGAAATAGATGCAGTCATATACACTGACCAATTTACTTGTTACATTGGAACATTGACCAGAAGATTGAAATTTGTAGCTATATTAAATACCACATTAGGCTTAATATAGATTCAAAGCAGATATTTCATGAATTGTGTGGTATATATGGACCTCAGACCATTTCAATGCGCACGGTTGTTAAGTGGGTTAAAGCTTTTAAAGCTGGGAAATTTTCTGTTGAAGATGATACCCGTTCTGGAAGGCCAAAATCCTCTGTTACCAAGGCTAACATCGCTGCTGTAAAGATTGTGGTCGAACAGGATGCGCGATTGTCTGTCAAAGATATAGCTAGTTGTACTGGCATATCAGAAGGCAGTGTGCAAACAATTCTGAAAAATCGTTTGGACCTAAGAAAGGTTTGCTCTAGGTGGGTACCTCACTTGCTCAAAAGAAGAGCAAAAGAAACAACGCCTTAAATGTGCCCGGCAACTTTTGAATACATACAAAGGCTGTAATAGTCGGGTTATTTCTGACTTGCCAACAGGTGATGAAACCTGGGTGCACATATTTGAGCCACAAAGAAGGGCTTATAATAAGCAATGGAAGCGAAAAGATCTAAAACGCCCATGTATTGCCAAGAGAACCATAAGTTTGAAAAAGATGTTGTACGCAATTTTCTTTAATTCAAGTGGGCCAGTCATTCAAGGGCCTTGTCCGTCTGGTCATACAGTCACTGGCCGATTCTACAAGAATTCTGTACTGAAGAAAGTGAAAGAGTTTTACAATAAGAAACGACCAAGCAAAGGATGGTCAGGAGTCCATCTTTTACATGACAACGCCTCCTCTCATAAGTGTGAGGTTATTAAGTCTTATTTTGGTTCTGAAAAGGTGAAAGTTTTAAACCATCAACCTTATTCACCTGACCGGAGTCCCTGTGACTTCTTTTTATTTCCAAGGCTTAAGAAAATGCTTTCTGGAAATAAGTATGCGTCTAGAAGTTCTCTTGACAACGCTATTTATCAGTGTCTCCAACAGATACCCAATGAAGACTATTTATCTGCTTTTCGCAACTGGGTAGAAAGGTTGCAATAATGTGTTTCAGTAAAGGGGGAATAAATAAAAATAGCACTGAAGTAATCCGAACCTAGTGACAAAACGTTTTGCAGGACCCTCGTATTACGGAAAAACTGCATTATACAAGCTGCGCAGTGTATATTACATAATAGAACGTAAATATTGCAAAATGCAATGCCAGATTCGCATATAAGAATGTGCATCATTCACATTTTAATTTTTACCTATATACCGTTCCATAGCTGAATTATTTACACAGCATGCCTAGCATTATAGTAAATGTCTTGAGTTTTTACAAAGAGAAAAAAACTTTAATATTACCATCTATGACCGCCTTCATCTAGAGGCATCAATAAAACATCTAGCCCTTTTTTCTGGGTAAAATTATATAACAGGTAAGTATAGTTGAAGGTCCTAAAAGTTAAAATAAGTTAAGCTTAATGTACCCTAGTAGACCAGAATAGGTTAATAACAGATCATAAAGGGAGAGAATACTAATAATAGCTAGGACTATCTTTTTGCACAAAATTCTTAAATATGTTAAAACCATTAGCTTTTTTTTTTTTATCTCCAAAGCAACAAAATATCAGCAATTCTATAAACAAACTTCAAGCCTGACATATGAATACAATGCTTCACACTCCGTGTAAAATTTTTTTTCAGATGAAAATTTGAAATATTTTTCTTTTTTTTTCCCAGAAAACAGAACTTTACATTTCATGCAGATCGTCATCAATGGAGACAATTTGCATGAAATGTCAGATTCTGATTTCGGGAACATAAGGAAAATATCACCAAGTTGTTATCCGCTGAATTAGCCGAGAGTAGTAAAGGTTATCTCCCTTGACAGGAAACCCAATTGAGGCATTTCTCTTTAATAAAACGTTTTCATGGACAAATAAGTGAACTATTTAGCTAGATACATAGCTCCAGATATAGCCAGTTTGTCAACCGAAAGAATGGCTATTTTACATATTTCTCCACAAAGACATATGTTGTGGTACTCATTAGAAGTGCCTTGCTGAAGCATTTCAAATGATTACCCAAACGTATGTATTTTTTTTAATGGAGAAGTAAGAAAATATTATGTGAATACCCCCTCTTATCTAGAGCAATCAGGATACCTCTAATATCAAAAGCTTGCTGTTTCAAAATTATTTGCTTGTGAATATGCAAAGATCTACAGTAAAACTTCAATAGCTCGAACACCGATGGCTCGTTTACCATGGCTAATTCGAACTCGTTTTTGAGTCCCTTCGAAATTCTTCCGACAGCTCAAGAAAACAGATATTTAGGGAAATTTTCTCATTTTATCACGAAATTGTATGTTGTGGGTACTCATTAGAATCGCCTCATCGAAGCGATTCTAATGCTTGCACTCAACATACAACTATTGTGCAGAAAATCAAAAAGATTTCCCTAAATTATCGCTATTTGCTTCCTGGCCTGGTTAACCCTCAGTGGCTCGAACTACCCATATCTCGAACAAATTTCTATGGTCCCAAAGATATTCGAGCTATTGGAGTTAGACTGTATTTTCAGTTAAAAGGTAAGAAAACAAATATACCACATTTTGTCATCTGCTATTATCAGGTAGAAGATTAAAACAACTATGAAATTCATAAGCAAATGTACTTCCATAAATCAGAAATCAGTATATTGTGGTTTCAATATACTTATCTCTGTCGAAATGCCTTTCATTTTGCAAACTGACCCAGATTCCGATATTGTCAGCTTTTTCAGTATTTAGATTAACCCGTTGTACCGCTGCATTACTCTGTTTCAACATTACTGCATTACTGTGTTTCAACATCTGATCGGAATAGAGTGCTCCTAAAATGCCATAGCCTTGGTTTTCTTTGAAAGAGCAAAAGTCATTGGTCGAGCTAAAAATTAGTCAATGGCTGAATGCCTTTTATAAACACAGGTTTTCAGCGCAAACTGTTCTAAGGAATGAACATGCCGAAATCCAACCATTTCTATACATTTTGAGCTTTCAATGTTTTTCGCTGTTTCTAAGCAAAATCCTATCGTACGAGTATATTCGGCAGCCCGTGATAGGCCGAAAATATCAGCTCTTAAGTTAAATAGTATAAAAGATTTGATAAGGCAATGCAAGATGGGTAGATAAATGAAAAAGACTTTTAAGATGGTTTAAGTGAAGCAGATAAGTATAACACCTTGGGACAAATCATCAAAGAGAAAGGTCAGAGATAAATGAAGTTAAAAGAAACTAATAGAGCAAGAGAAACAGGAAGCAATGTGTGTAACTGAAAACAGCATAAGAAATGTGCACCGCCCTCTTGAAATATGAAGTAATTTACTAACAAAAATGCATACAAAATCATTACGAAAACACGCCTATTCAAATATATTGAAAACTTTACCACCAAAAAATGAAAATTTTCAGATGAAAAATTCTGATATTTTTCATATTTCTGCTCAAAACATAGATTGTGGGTATTCGTTAGAACCGCCTCGGTGAAGCGGTTCTAACGAGTACCCACAATCTATGTTTTGGTGAGGCGGTTCTAACGAATACCCACAATCTATGTTTTGAGCAGAAATAAGAAAAATAATGTATACCCCTGTAAATCCCAGTTTTACTATATAAAAGTGGGGTTTAAGGGGGTCAAATTTATATAGGCATGTTTTCGTGACGTAAAGCAAATACAAAAAGAAAATACTATGAAAATATGCAATCTAATACTTTCCAGGCTAAGTCAGGTCTTGATGAATTTGTTCGTGCTAGATAAACATAAAGATTTTGGGAAGATTAATTTCGAATAAATAGATATATAACATGATTGGCCTATACTTATAAAGGTGAGAAATGACACCGGTTCTGAATTTTCATGAATTTTTGCACAGTTAAAAAAGATATATATGTTCTACGCAAAGTAAGAATCAGTACAATGCCGGAATTATACTCAAAGTAGTAAGAATTCTCACTTTGCCTGGCGAAGTAGGAATTAGTACTGCGCGCAATGTAGGGCTCGGGACAGAGTGAGAATAACTAATATGCACATGTATTTGTAATTATTTTTTCTTATGGCAGTAACATTAGATTTTATTAAACTTCTTTTGCATTTAAAAATATAATAAAAGGATTAGATCAGATTTTACCTGTCGACATATTTCAATTCTCCTACATGTTTTTGTTAAAAATGACTGAAACAGAGTTGCAACCAGTCCACAATTGTGAAATGAAAGCCGCAAATCAGTGTCATCTGTCATCTTCAACCATGTTTTCCACTCAGGGCGTTTGGACAACTTCAATGCTTACTTTTCCGCTTGGTGCCAATAGAAGGTTAAGATTAATCGTTGTGGCTCTTCATTACGTTAACACGCCTATGCAAAATATTATTATGTCTGCTCAAAACATAATATCCGGCTTTAGAACTGCCTCATTATCAAGACGTTTCTATGAATGATTGTTAACCAAGGATAGCTAAAACAAAAATAATCAGCCCATTTCTATGAACATTTGGCAAAAGTAAGAGTTTAGGAAAAGAGAAGATTTTTCTCAGGTCCGCAGTCATCGAAAACGTGATTTTTTTTCGAAAGTGCATATTTGATTTCTTCTAAAAGGAAGACATTAATATTATTCCAATTAAATAAAGCCAAATCTTACGATACTGAGGCACTTTTTAGCTCACCTTGGTGAGATACTGTGATGACTTACCGTTCGTCGTCGTTGTCGTCGTCATCCGTCTGTCCGTCCACAATCTTTAAAGAACATCTCCAAAACTACTGAGCCAATTTTAACCAAATTTAATAGGATTAATTCATGGGTGATACTAACTGAAAGTTGTTCAAAGATTTAGAATCCATGCAGAATTGTGGTTGCCATGGCAACCAAAAGAAAAAAAAACTTAAAAAATCTTCTTGTCAGAAAGCACCGGACCGATTTCAATATAATTTTGCTGGAATGTTTTTTTGTGATCCTCTACCATCGTGATTCGTCGAAAAACATGGCCGCCATGGACGGGGCTTATTTCCCCTATATATCTATATAGAAAGCTTTAAAACTCTTCTTGTTATAAACCACTAGACTGATTTCAATATAACTTGGCAAAATATTTCCTTGGTGACCCTCTACCAATATTGTTTTAAGCTGTCATGATTCGTAAAAAACATGGCTGCTATGGGGGCGGGGCTTATTTTTCCTATAGTATACAAAAAAAAAAAAAAAAAAAAAAAAAAAAATATAAAATCTTCTTGTCAGAAACCACTGAACCGATTTCAATATAACTTGTCAGGAATGTTCCTTTTGTAACCATCTACCATACTTGTTCAAGCCCTCATGATTTGTCCAAAAATATGGCCGCCAGGGAGCGGGACTTATTTTCCCTATATATCCATATAGAAAACTTTAAAATTATTCTTGCCAGAAACAACTGGGTCGATTTCAATATAACTTGGCAGAAATTTTAGGTGACCCTCTACCAGGTCAAGCAATCGTTATTCGTCAAAAAACTTGGTCGCAAGGGGTGTGGGGGCAGGGCTTATTTTCCCTGTATGTCTTTATAGAAAACTTTTAAAATCTTCTTGTCAGAAGAAACGAACAGACTGCTTTTAATATAACTTTGCAGAAATGTTTCCTTTGTGACACTTTACCAAGATTGATCAAGCCGACATGGCCGCTTGGGGACTGAGCGTATTTCCTCTACATATCTACATAGAAAAAATAAAAATCGTCTTGTTAGAAACCACTCGATCAATTTCAATACAACTTGGCAAAAATAATTCTTTGGTAACCCTCTACCAAGATTGTACAAGCCGTATGATTCGTCAATGAATTATAGAAAACTTAAAAAAAAAATCTTCTTGTCAGAAACCACTTGACCGATTTCAACATAACTGGGCAGGAATGTTTCGTTGATGACCCTCTACCAAGATTTTTAAGCAGTCATGGATCGTCAAAAAGCATGGCTGCTACTAAGGGGCGGGGCTTATGTGCCCTATATATCTATATAGAAAATTAAAAAATCTTCTTGACGCTCTACCAAGTTTGTTCAAGCTGTCGATTAGTCAAAACCAAGACCACTAGGGGGCGGGGCTTTTTTTCCACATATATCTATATTAAAAAGTTTAAAAATCTTCTGGTCAGAAAACACTGGATCAATTTCAATATAACTAGGTAGAAATGTTTCCTTGGTGACCCTCTATAAAGATCCAGTTCAGTTATCATGATGCATTAAAAACATGGCCACATAAAATTTATGCAAAAATCTTTGAGCAGTGAACTTGGCTGAAATTTAGATAGCACGTATGCAAATCTGTTTGCTCAGGTGAGCGACATAGGACCATGGTCCTCTTGTTTGGATTTGAATCTATGTATATCTAATTGTACAGTTGCCACCAAAATTAATGATAAACGGGACGATTTTGACTTTTATGTAGTCAATTTCTCTTTTCTGGATGGCGATGTCCCCCGGCGTACCTCATATGAGGTGCACATATCCCAACTTATTAGATTCGCCAGCGCTTCTTAAAATCTTAGCGATTTTAACTGCCGTAGTAAAGCTCTTACGGCCAAGCTTCTTAGACAGGGCTATCGTTTTTTAAACTTCGTAATGTGTTTTCGAAATTTAATTGCAGACATAGTGCCATGGTAGAAAAATATAACGAATTTTACGGTGACTTAGTGAACAGATTAATAAAAAAAACTGTCGGAAAATCAAACTTTAGGGAGCAGTTCAGAAAACTAATTAACCGTTATAAAAGAATTGGCTATAGCCTGGATATTATGCTGCAGACTGCATTCCTAGTTACCAACCCAATCATTGTTGATAGCTATGCTTCACTCTTTAATTGCACGACGGCGGTTCAGGCCTTAGACTTAATGATGGCCTCTTCGTAAAATTTAAACCACTGGGTTTGGGACTGACGATACGTTTTGGCTTGGCCCGCCGTGGTTTATCTACTGGTGTTCATTTACTCTGGCATACAGTAGAATTAGCAATGAATACTCGTCTTTGTTTATCATGGTAATTAATTTGATTTTTATGTTTTTGCTTTGATGCATTGATTGAGTTGGGAGCCTTTATGCGAAATAAATTTGTATGTATTTCTGTATTAAGAATAGCATCGGGACCCAGGGTGAAGTTGATCGGCTGTAAAAGTGCTTTAACCACACCCCACCCTACTCCCATGGTTTATTCTACTGGCTGTTCTAAGGCGGTGGTCACTGTGTTAATCTTACTCTTTGTTGCTTTGTGGTTAATTCTACGTGGCGATTTGTTTTAAGTCTTGCCTTGCGTTATTTTGTTCTTGTGCTTTTTCAGTCCTTTCAGCATTGCGATTACCTCGCTTGTGGAAGAGAGCTAATCTTAGCGAGTTTCGTACGTTTGTTTGATTTGGGCAACTCATTTCTATGATCATTTCGCAAAGGTATGAATTTAGGAAAAATGCGAATTTTTATCAGGCCCGCGGTCATCCAAAACGATTTGTTTGAAAGTTGAAATATTCCTTTATTAGTGAGGAAATCTTCATTTTATCATCAAAGAATAACTAAAACATAAAAAAATCAACTAATTCAACTAATTTCTATAAACATTTGGCCAAACCATAAATTAAAAAAAAAAAAAAAAAAAAGAAGATTTTTCACAAATCCGCGTTTATCGAAAATCTGATCGATTTCGAAAGTGCAAACTTTCTTTTAAAAGTGAAGAACTCATCATTATATCACCCCAGGACGGCTAAAACATAAAAAAAAAATCAACTGATTTCTATAAACAATTGGCAAAAGTATGAATTTAGGAAAACTGCAGAGTTCATTAGGTCCGCGGTCATCGAAAACATGTTGTTTTTTTTTCCCAAAAGTGCAAATTTTCTTTTAAAGTGAGGAAACATCATTATATTACCCGAGGATAGCTAAAAAAAAGAAAAAAAAAAAAAAAAAAAAAAAAAAAAAAAAAAACTGATTTTTTTCTACAAAAGTGTGAAATCAGGAAAATGCAGATGTGCCGCTGGTCGGCAGCCATTGAAAATGTTCTTTTTTTTTTCCAAAAATGCAAATTTTCTTTAAAAAAGTGAAAAAATCGTCAGTATATCACCCCAGGTAGCTAAAACATAAAATGGAAAATATTTCCATGAAAATTTAGGCTAAAAGTATGAATTTAGAAAAAATGAAAAATGCATTTTTTTTTCGAGTCCTCGATCATCGAAAACATGTTTTAGATTACCCCAGGATAGCTTTACCCCGCAAACAGTAAAATAAAATCAACACATATCCATGAATATTTGGTAAAACTATTAACTTAGGAAAACTGCAGAGCTTTTCTATTCGCGGTCATGTGTGTTTTTTTTTTTTGTTTCGAAAGTGCAAGTGTTCTTTTAAAAGTCAAGAAGTCGTCATTATATCACCCCAGGATAGCTTATATATAAAACTAGTTCATTCTTATGATTTATATCAGACCATTGTCGGCATGTCGTATGTATGTATACTTGCTATTTCAATATATTATTATATTTTGCAGAGTCGACTAAAAACATATCCGTATTTTTGGGAGTAACGACGGATGCAAACTTTCTCTGCGGCTCCCATGTAGGATTAGGATTTTACGATACAATTACAGTGACATGCACGAAGCCATTCTTCGGACGATATGTCAAAATAAATGGAACACTAGTAACCGGAACCGAAATAGCTGTTGATGGAATTGGGGACATTCACAAAAGCAGTCCGTTCGAACTTTGTGAGGTGGAAGTTTATGCGAAACTAACTGACGATGTTTTATCATACGAGGGTATACCATAAATATATATATATATCCTACGGAGTTGTGCTTGATATTTTTTTTATCTTTTATATACTTACATACTGTGCAATCTTTATTTATTATACACGTTTCGTGTGGGGGAGTCTATTAAGTCTAAAATGGGTTAAATATAATGTGCCAACCTTTTTTAAGCAGTTTTGATTATGATTTGTAACATGTTATGAAACTTAGAACGTGGCTTTATCACTATGGACTAGAACGTAAACATAAGGTTACCATAGACTGAAAAAATTCAAAGCGTCCAGATCTTAAAAGAATATTTGGTTACGACGTTTCGGGATAGCAAAAGTATAACCCATATTGCAGCGGCTACTATGATCGAATGTAGGTTCGAAATGTTGCTGCTCCCGCCATATTCAATTGACCTTGGAGTAGTTTTTCTATCGAATGTGTCCAGGCAGCTCCTCTGTTGCTGTTATTTTTGGTTTGTGCGTCGGAAGTTTTCTATATATGTGGCGTTAGTTGTGTCATTGTTGTCACTCAATTCTTTATTTCTCGGTGCATAGGGAAGGCTGTGCTTTGTGATAATGGTTTCTTCTAAGAATTTTCACTTATATGTCTAAAGTAAGAGAAAATATTTAGTCTTTTAAAAAAGTGGTATTACTGACTGATTGCAGAGGTGGCATTGACATATAAGGAGGAAATGGAGACATAAATGCTTAAATGGAAAAAAGTAATAGTCACGAAAACACGCCTAAATCATTTTGACCCACTTAAACCCACTTTTATATAGTAAAACTGAGGTTTAAAGAAATATATATTATTTTTCTTATTTGCTATAAAACATAACATAGATTATGGTACTCATTAGAAGCGCCTTGCCAAGGCTATTTTAACGAGTACCCACAATCTATGTTTTCAGCAAAAATATGAAAAATATCAGAATTTTTATCTGAAAATTTTCATTTTTTTTGTGGTAAAATTTTCAATTTATTTTGAATAGGCATGTTTTTGTAATGGGTTAGCGAGATAAAATGCTCTGACGTTTAAAGAGGAATATGTAGACTTGAATCTCTAAAGGGAAAAAGTAAGGTACTAATGAATACCCAAAATCTATGTCTTTGAGAAAAAATAAGAAAATGATGTTACCTTTGTAAACCCCAGTTTAACTATATAAAGGTGGGGCTGGAGGGGGTCAAAATCATGTGGGTATGTTTTCTTGATATCAAGCTAATTTGATCAAAATCAGATGGAACACTTAAACGGTATCAAAATTTGATTTTTCAAAGCCTTCTTTTATGGGTGCATCACTTTTGAATATCTTATGAGGTAAATGACGTCATAAACAAAATCCTAAATAAATAGATTTGTAACAATATTTCCTTCGTACGCGCTCGTATTTGTGTATATAGATCTTTTTCTTTAGGTATAAATTATGTTGGCTAAAAACCGTACCATTTTCTGTCATAAGGAAATATTTAGAATCTCATATAATATTCAGCAATGCCATTGACGAAAGTTTGGAAAATCTTTAGGCAACATTAATTTTACTGATTTATTTAATAATATTTGAATTGACATCAAAATGCATGGTTGCCAATATTTTTCGAATCAAATGCATTATTTGCCAATGCTGAGTTCCCTTTTCTTAATATGCACGTGTTAGTGTTAGGTTTGTCAGGCTCAACACATTTTGATAATCCGTCAAAGTATCATTACCAGAGGGTCTCACTCTGCCGTGCTGAACAAATCAAAATGCCACGCCCATTTCTATTCTTAGCCAGTAAGATTGATCCAGGATGTTCATGCAGACATGCTAAATGACATACAGTGCATATATAGATTAGTTGGCTTAACTGGTCTGGCTCTATACTGTTTGCAAAGACAGTGTATATCCGGGTTGAGCAAGACCAAGCTCTAACAACTGAGGAGAGACCTATCTCTTTTGTTTGCTTCTTTCTTCTGAAAACATATATTAGACGTAGGATGAAGCGTAAGCCGGCATTTATTTTCAAACCATTAATGACATATTTAGAAAATGCAGGGAATAGGTAAGATAAGACAAGTAAATATTTACAAAACTGAAAATAGTTATATTATTCTAGGGTAAAAAATCCAACATGGTTTGTACTTAAGTGACCCATATCGGTCCGCTTTTGTAGTCATAAAGGCCTTCTACCTGAGCCGGAGATGAGTCAGATTTCCCAAGTAAAGAGAAAAAATTAGGAGAATTTTGATGATACTCTCCCCAACAATTGTTTTATTAATATACTAAATGAGTCTTGTTAATTGTCTTCTTTATGAGCCTAAATATTTAGTAGTTCATGCAATAAAAGGCTACAGCATGTATGTTGTCATGTTACCAGGCATGTCGGACCAATAACTTTGTATTTGACCCGGGACTGTAACGGCCAGCTTTAGAGTCGATATCCGGTTTTGTAAAACCGTCTGATAATCTACCGATAGTCGACTTGTAACACGTATTCATTCTTAGAAAAGCCCTCTTCCAGGTAACTAGTCCCTCTCACAACGAAGTGGCGAGAGGATATATGGTCTGTCCCGTACGTAGATAGGTATGTCTGTTCAGCTTTTATCATCGCTTTGTGGCTATTTTTAGAAAAAAACGTTTATCATAGGTGTGTCTTTTCACCTTTTGTTATCACTCTGTGGCTCCTTTTAGAAAAAAGTATCATGGGTCTAGCCGCTGCATTTATCAATGAGTTTTAATATATCTTGAAACATTTGTGGCTATGACAATATCTCGTGCAAAAAGCTAAACGAGATTTGCAAACTATTTTTGAAAAAAATTATTCTCCCAAAGAATATTAAAAATACGATAGAACTCCCTGAGGGCAAATCAGTCTTTTGAACGTTGAATCAATGCTTATATCATTGTTCCAAAGTTGCACTATAGTTGATTCAATGGTTTGCACCAGTTTGTCGTGTTTATAGTGTGTATTTTTGTAGGGTCTGATCTCAAATTGTGTGGCAGTAAACTAACAAAAGCTTCAGGATGGTTCAACGACGTGGACGTGGACGGCGATGGCTTGTATGACAATAATCTTGACTGCTGGTGGATAATTGTAGCAGATATGTATCGAGCTATAATAGTAAACATTACTAGAATTGATGTGGAGTATGATATCGCATGTGCCTATGACTATTTAAAGGTAATGTACTAAATACAGTCAAAACATCATTGCAACCATAGAAAGTTGTTCTAAATATAAGCAAATCGAGCGTCTGAGCCTTAATCATAATGCCAGGCCATGAGACGAATGGTTGATAATTTAGGGATGTCTTTTCAATCTTATATAAAATAATGGTATGTTCAGCGTACTCATTAGAATTGCCTCCATGAGTGATTCTAATGAGTACACACTTACATACACTTTCATGATAAAAAAGAAAATTGCCATAACATATTCCTAAGTATTTGTGTTTTTGATCTATCGGAAGAATTTCCCAGTGACTCAAAAATGTGTTCGAATCAGTTATGGTAAACAAGCCATCGGTTTTCGAGTCATAGAAGTTTTAGTGTAGAGTTTGTTTGTTTGTTTGATAAGGTAGACGACATTTATAACTCCACCTTTGCCTTCCTGTACACCAAATATCAAACACCAATCCCCTTTTTAAAAGGGTCTATTCTAAAGGGACAGTTTTTCGAGTCATGGAAGTTTTAGTGTAGAGTTTCTGTATTTGTTTGTTTGTTTGATAAGGTAGACGACGTTTATAACTCCACCTTTGCTTTACTGTATACCAAACATCAAACACCAATCCCCTTCTAAAAAGGGTCTACTCTAAAGGAACAGAGTTTGCTTCCAATGGAAACCCTTGCTTTCCTGTATACCAAACATCAAACACCAATCCCCTTCTAAAAAGGGTCGACTCTAAAGGAACAGTTTGCTTCCAATGGATACAATTCTTTTATTCTAGTCGCAGAGTCCTCCTTTGAGGTCAAAAGGATATTTTTAGTATCAAATTAAAGCTAAAAATTTCTACTATCGTTTGCCAGGTGTTGTCGCGTCCGCAAATGGAAGCGCTATATTTTAAAATGTGGAGATAACTCAGTACCCTGGTAACCAAAGATTGAAGACATATGTATATAAATGAATAAAGAACAGACTTAATCCTTTCAAATTCTATGTACGACAGCATTATATTAATGAACAATCACTATGCTACAGATACATAGTTTTGAATATTTTTGAACGTCTTCTGGTGCTACCTACGTGATGTGGCGTACAATAACCTGATAAAATCTGCAATTGCACCTTCATCGTTTAATCATGAAACTTCTTTATGTGCTCCATTTTCTCAATACTATTCATTAACGTTTCAAAAATATAAGTTAAAATTTTTTATGCAGTATACTTACTCAGCTATTGAGTATCAAAGAAGTTCACCCTGTGTATAAATATCTGTCAATATGCACATTTGTATTAGAGTACTGTTGTATGATATTTAGTTTATTCGAGTTTAATCATAAATCATGAGACAAATTTGCTTCCGTCGGTCAAAAGAATCAAACAGAAACTTAACATTTCTGATCAATAATTTCTTGAGAGTTATCAGCTCCAGAGATGGTAATATCTGATATAAAGTGGGTAGATAACTCGCCTCCGTATAGCTTTAAATGAGAATAATGTGACTAAAAAGCATGCACAGCTGATTATTCATGATCTCAATATTGTGTTATGTTACATGTTGTATATATATATATATATATATATATATATATATATATATATATATATATATATATATATATATATATATATATATATATATACTGAAAGGAAAAAGAAACGCAGGGTAAATTTTATTCCTAAATTTCATTCAAGTTTGAAAAAGTTTGTTAAATATTTTACTATGATTACAAAACGGTACATGTATGGAACAAAAGTTCTAAATTTCATTGGTTTGTGATCAGCAAGTCTCGAGTTATTGAAGTTCATTGGTAGCTACCCCCCAAATCTTGAAATCAAAATCAAACTGAAAATCAATATCGGGTGTGCCCCCCTCTTGCTGCCGTTGCTGCCCTAATTCTCCTTTGGATAGAGTTAACCAAAGCATTGACAGTTCGCGTCGGGATGTTATTCCATTCATCGATCAACGCATTCCTTAGTTGTGCGAGAGTTGCGGGGGCATTTCGGCGCTTCCTGACCCTTCTGTCCAGCTCATCCCACATGTGCTCTATTGGGGTCAAATCTGGACTGTACGGTGGCCATGCTAGTGGTGCGATGTTATTGTTTGCTAGGAAATCCTGACAAACTCGGGCAACATGTGGTCGGGCATTGTCCTGCTGCAGAATCAGATTACGTTGTTGCACAAGCAGGACTGCAACAGGACGCAATATCTCATCCCTATACCTTACTGCGGTCATATTGCCCACAACAATAATCAACTGTGATTTTATCCCGTGAGCAATGCCTCCCCAGACCATAACGGAGCCACCCCAAACCGATCCCGTTCGACAACACAGGCGTCGGCAAAGCGTTCTCCGCGACGTCGGTACACACGACGTCGACCATCTGCGCGATAGTGAGTGAATCTATACTCGTCCGTAAAAAGAACTCGTCTCCACTGCCTCATCGGAAATAGCCTGGGCGCATGCGCCGTCAACCACGCCATACGACGCAACCTACGTGCCTGGGTCAGAGGCAGACCAACGTATGGACGACGAGCTCAAAGACCAATCTCACGCAATCGACTTCCAACAGTCTTCGGAGAAATTTGTCGATTATGCGTACCTACTGTATTAAGGGCAGTTTCGGTAGCAGTGAGATGACGATTCCGCAAATGTGCCAGACGGATTGTCCTGTCTTGACATCGCGACGTCACGCGTGGACGCCCAGACCGCGGTAGGTCTGCTAAATGCCCTGTCTCCCGTAAACGTCTAACAAGACGTTCAATTGTTGAGACGTTAACCCCAAAATGATTGGCAACTTGCTGTTGCCTCTGACCCTGCATCCGCAACGCAATTGCCTTACCCCTCTGAACATCAGTCAGTCGTACCATGATTGAAAAAAAGTTCAAAGTAGCGTAAAAATGAAAAGACAAATCGGTAAAAGAATCGAAGAGCGTTGTGTATCGTTGAAGTATACCAAATGGTGTGAGGAAATCTTGTGCTGAAGGTTTAAACATGCTTGTTTTGCACGAAATTTTGGCTTTCCGTATTGTCCGTGCAATGCACTGTGTAGTGCACGGTTGAATGTTTTCACACACTGGGTAGATAGCACATCGACCAAAGACTCGTATACCTGCGGTTCACATTCACAGGACAATCTGTAAAAGTGTATGGCTATAGTAAACACCGTAAAAAATGGTTAAAATAAGAAGGAAAAAACTCTACCCTGCGTTTCTTTTTCCTTTCAGTATATATAAACTGATGTTACATAAAAATGAATATCAACACATATAACTGATGTTTAGCTTAATTGGTTTCATCTGAGGAATGTTCTGCGTCAAAAAGCGTTGTGTTCTTCATTTGAATTCAGGCAGTTGCATATATATTTCTTAGATATTCAAAAAGACCTTTTCTGCTTACCTCATACAACGTATTAAACTCTCATTTAAGGTTACAAGACATTTAAAACTAATCGAATACATACATAACAATATTTTCTCATTAATAAATTAAATTAATAGATATTCTCCAACATTATTTGAGATTTTACAGTACTTGTCATTTAAACTATGTTTTATTCCAACAGAACATCTTTTGCAAGAGGTAACATATGCTTCTAGTATAATTATATTTTATTTTTACGTTTTCCAAAAGGCCGACCGTTCTAAGGCGGTGGTCCTGGTGTTAGTCTTACTCTTTGTTGCTTTGTGGTTTATTCTACGAGGCGATTTGTTGTATGTCTTTCCGTGTGTCATTTTGTTCTTGTGTTTTTTTCAGTCCTTTTAGTATTGCGATTACCTCGTTTGGGGAAGAGAGAGCTAATTTTAGTGCTTTCCGTACGTTTGTTCGGTTTGTGCTTGTTTAGATTTGTCGGTTTCCTCTTCCTCTTGGGGTCAGGGAAGGGCTGCGGTTTGTGATTGTTTCACTCCTTGGACTTTTCTCTTACCTTTTTTTTTTACCTCAGATTACTTAAAGATTTAGTATTATTAGTTTTGTTTTTGTTTTTCCTTTCTACATTAAACAATTTAAGTCGCTATTTTGTCATGCGGGAGAAACGATGGGCATATAAGTTTATATATGTCAATGTCGGCATTTGTGCTGACATGAAGGTCATCATGCAAATGGCATAGTTTAAACCAAACAGTGAGTCTAATTAAGTCAATTTCTGGAACTATTTTGTGTTGCTGTATTGTTGAACGGGAGAGATTTTGCTTGCCGTCAACCTGACTTAAATATCAACGTCATCATCGGACGGTCTTTTCAGTTTTGAGATTGCAGATTTAAGATAAAGAAATGAGAATCTGTAAGACTGGGAGTGGGGAGAAGTGCGTGACACATCACTGGTCTTCCTTAATTATCAAAACATATTTTAAAGTTTGCTTTCGTCGTATGTGTAGTCATAAGGTTTTTCGTAAGTTTGTGATATGTGCTTCAGAGCTTTATACGACAGAAAATAATATAATTTATGATGTCTTTATGTACATTCGTCATGTTCGTGCTATTATATATAGGGTGTTCATTTATCTTAAGCATCTGTTTACTATGTTTCTATAAATAGCTTCATTTACTACGTTTCCAAAAATAACTTTCTAGAACAGCATGTTTACAATAACATGATGTTTACGTCCTTGATTCTGGACTGAGTTATTTTTGGCATGTCATGGAAGATTTGGAAGTTTCTTGAAGGAACCTGGAAAATAAGGGATCCTTGTAGTAAATTCTTTTTTCTAGAACGTTCTTTGATATTGAATAATGAGAGAAGATTTTCATCTGGACATCTTTGTATACTTTCACTGGAAATTATTCTATACTGGATTACTTTAATATTTTATTCATTCTGGACGTAAATTCTGAATTCAGGAACTTTAAATTGTGGGATCAGAAACTGATATTCAAAGGATTTGTTTTATAAATTCTTGTGGATTATTTTTGAGGGACTTTGTGACATAAACTTGAAAGGTACTGCTTACTTACATTATTTTGTTTTGAATCTTGTCTCATTTTTTGTGAATAAATATTGTTAATAATTTAAAGCTTGTTGCTGGTTTCACTTTCATTTCTTTCTCGTTACGTCTGGCTCGTAACGGTGCCTTCGAGAAAACGTACTTATTGGATTATGTTAACATAGTTCACGCAATCCGTTTGCAGCTCTTTAACACAATCAGAGCAAAACAAGATACAGCGCCATGTAAAAGCCAAAGCCAGTTTTTCAAAGCTAACAATGTCGTTAGTTAACGTTTCGTTAAAATTTACATCGAGTGATACACAAATATGCTGAAACTTTTTGCTGAAGAAAATGTGAGTAGCCCTTGCAAAAGCTACTCACATTTTTCAGCAAAAATATCAGAATATTGTATATTAAATCCGCTAAGACAGTTAACGAAATGACCCTTAACGAGCTTGTTAAGCTAACGACGCTTTCAACAACTGGGCCTAGTATGTTAAGCAACAAAAATACAACTTTGGTCAGGTAGATAAAATAATGCGGATGAGTAACGTGCATTGTCTAGATGACAGGCGAAGGAAGATTGTACCATTAGTTGTATATTAAACGTTATTTGTACTATAAAATTGCATTTTACCAAACATACAAGTGCAGAATTGAAACCAATAAAGTATAATTATATAACTATAAATCATAACAATACAAATTGCTTTTATTAGGTTAGCATTAAAAATAAAACCAGGACATTTATCTATGCGATGTCTAGCAGAAATGATCGATGGATTATTGTTGTATTAATCTTACTGCATTTGTTTTTGCCATATATTTATTCACATTTATGATATTTCACTACTCATATCAATACTTGTATTGCTGAATTAAGTAACCAGCTGTTTAACTTAAAAGCGTTCGGTTACCTTAAATATTTAAAGATATGAATAATTATTAGCAATGGCTGGTGTAACGTAGATTAAAAAAAAAAAAAAAATAAAATCGACAAACTTATGCACAGAAGGTTTAATCTTTGTAAAGACACCGTTTTATAAGTTTATAATAACTCTTTAATACCGTCTAATATAATAAATATAATGAGTGTCTTTTATATCTGTAAGACCTCTAGTGATGCAAATATTATTTTATCTGGTTGAAATTCAGGTAGAGATACTTTGCTAAGTCCACATCAGAGTTATCAAATGCGAAACAAGACCATTATACTTTGTTCGCCTTGTTTGTAATTTTACTTTAATTTATCTTTGAAGGCGCAAAGGGGCCCATAGTTGGGTAACACAGAGACCGTTCAAAGTAGTGCCCTGTCATAATTATGTCGACGGTGATAGAAATATCAAATAGCAAAAATTTGGTTGCGTTTCTTCTAATCTTCGTCCTGAATTTTATTCAAATCTAAGTCATATAAATTCATTTTGTCTCCCACGAGAGATTACATCTGCTGTGAATTCAAAAGTGAGATTTACACGTTTTTTTTTTTTTGAATGATACAACAATGATGCAGCTTATTACAATACTTTATACCATCATTTCTTTTACTTTCAAGAAGGTTATTCAACGTAAAATAAAACAATTCCATCAACAGAACATATACAGCGTATCAGTTTTCGTGCTTTTCGACAATGCGTCTGTAGGTATTGACAATCACACAAGAGACAACAGCTCTAGTATTGTAAACAACACATCGGAACGCTACGAAGATAACAAGATAACATATTTAAAGAAACATAGGGAAACAAATACGAATTCAGACATCCATGTCACGTGTAACATCAGTTTGGTAATAAGAACTGTTGATGTCATTTCCATAGGTCTATTTAAGCGAACTGTGTCGGTTAACTTAATAAAACGAGTGATGATTTAAGAATTTGGTCTTCCAGTCTTTACAAATATCGCGACTTTTTTAATCTATAATTATTATTACTAGTGTCGCAATTGCTGAAATATACTCGCATCCATAATTAGTAATGAAATGAAACGCATATTTAAATTCTATATACAAAACGAGTCATGGATACTTAAACTTTAGATACTGAAACCTCTGTGTATAGTTTCTTTAGTAAACATGGACTTTTAAGCACGTAAGAAATTCAGAATCAGCTTAGCCGGTTCTTTGTAGTGTATAACATTAGTAGGAGTATGAATATATTATACATTTAGTCCCGATAAATTATATTTTTTAATGTTCTGTTTGTACTATTAACATGATATAAAATACTGTAATAACTAATATAATTTCAGTAACAGAGACGACAAAAAAAAACTAATCAAACATCATTTTATATTTCGTGTTTCAGTCAAACTATATCGTACATGAAGGAATTAGAAGTTTATTTCTTAAAGAATCTTAACAGGAAAGGAGCTAAGAAAGAAAAGTATGTCCTCAAGTACAGGATTATAAATATATAGCCTATTGGAAACAATTAAAGTATTTTTTTTTCTTTTAGTATTACTTATAAGCATGTCGGTCAGACTTCAAGGTTCTTGCCACTGGAGCCTCTAGTATTCTTAAGATAAAAAATATTGGAAGTAACTTACATTTCGAAACTTAAATCAATGTGTTCGTTTTATAAGTACTCATTTAAAAAGCCTTTTCGTAAACACAGTAGGCGATGTTTATAATTATGATAATCATTAAAACGACTATAACAGACAATTGTAGCTACGATTCTATGTCAGATAGAAAACACACAGCCATTAAATAGTCTTGTATTTGTTGTAAAGGTTTTGAATACAATAATCCAATAATCATGAACAATAATGGCACATCATTGGGTTTTTGTACACGCAAACGTGTTTAAAGAAATGCGTGTTAAGCACTATATCGCATATGCGGCTAGTTGACATAGCTAGATATTCTTCCAACTCCATTTTCCTAACTTTCTCATAAATGCATTTCGATTTGTTTTTATATATTACGAAAACATGCCTATTCAAGTATACTGAAAATTTTACCACAAAAATGAAAATTTTCAAATAAAAATTCTGATAGTTTTCGTATTTCTGCTCAAAACATAGATTATTGGTACTCGTTAGAACCGCCTTGGCAAGGCAGTTCTAACGAGTACCTACATTCTATGTTTTGAGCAAAATAAGAAAAATAATGTATACCCCTGTAAATCCCAGTTTTACTATATAAAAGTGGCGTTCAAGTGGGTCAAATCTATATAGGCATATTTTCGTGATGATAAATTATTTTATATTATGTTTTTCGCTGTTTACGTTACTTGTACAAATCTTATGTGAACAAGTATTATACACTAGTCTATTGCATCATTAACGACACTTTACGCACATTGGGTTTAGTTCATCTTTACACTATTTTGTTCTTTTTTACTTCCTGTTTTAAATTCTTCTGTTCTCATTTCAAATATAACTAACATTAAACATTCTGTCATTACAGCAATTAACAAAACATTGTAGCTCAGAAAAAAAAAAAGATAAGAAAAAATCTGTGGATTTTTTATTTTATTTTTGGTAAAAAAAATGAACACTGACGTAGCATGTAGCTTACTAGTGTTTATTTTTTAAACTTACAATATAAAATGTAGAATTTTCAAATACCAAAGTACTAAACATATCAATTCAATGCAGTTACTTATCTTACCGGTCAACGTATGTATGCAATGTTTGGCATCAAACCTTTTTTACTACATTTGGCATGATTGTGTTTTATTTGAATGGATTACCATTACGAAAACACGCCTATTCAAATATGTAGAAAATTTCACCTCCAAAAACTGAAAATTTTCTGATAAAAACCTCTGATATTTTTCATATTTCTGCTCAAAACATAGATTGTGGGTACTCGTTAGAACCGCCTCGGTGAGGCGGTTTTAACGAGTACCCACAATCTATGTTTAGAGCAGAAAAAATAAAAATAATGTATACCCCTGTAAACCCCATTTTTACTATATAAAAGTGGGGTTTAAGGGGGTCAAAATTATATAGGTATGTTTTCGTGACGTTACAAAAAAAAAAAATAATAAATAAAGAGAAATAAATCTCTAAACTGACATTAATACGAGGGTCCTGCAAAAAGTTTTGTCACTTGGTTCGGATTACTTCAGTGCTACATTTTATCAAACATATTTTATTACAAACCTTCAAAGTATTCCCCCTTTACTGAAATAAATTTTTGTAGCCTTTTACCTAGTCGCGAAAAGCAGATAGATAGTCTTCTTTTGGTATCTGTTGGAGACACTGATAAATAACGCTGCCAAGAGTACTTCTAGACGCATACTTATTTCCAGAAAGCAAAAAGGAGATAAAAAGAAGTCATAGAGACTCAGGTCAGGTGAATAAGGTAGATGGTTTAAAACTTTCACCTTTTCAGAAGCCAAAAAAGACTTAACAACCTCACACTTATGAGAGGAGGTGTTGTCATGTAAAAGGGTGGATTCCTGACCATCCTTTGCTTGGTCCATGTTCCAATGTAATAAGTAAATTGGTCAGTGTATATGACTGCATCTATTTCAATTTTAAATAACTCGGTCAGTTGGAAAGCATTTTAAAATATACCTGGGATAAAACCAAGGAAGCCTATTAGTGACAGAACTTTTTGCACGGCCCGCGTATAACACCATGTTTGTAACATTTTCAATGTTTTGATTACTTGTCTCACGTCAGATCTTATTAAACGTTTACATAAAGGTCTTTGAAGTAATGTAAACAGACAGTCAGGCCTTTTACATATTTAATTTTATAAAGTGGCAATACACCTTATATAAGATGTTTCCAAAATTCCTCGGTATGGGTAGTAAGACATCTATACCTTGCTTTTAGGAGTGTAAAAAGCATACTCGGGGGAGCACAAAAGAGTAGTTTTTTTTTTATATACGCTTCTTCTTTAACTGTAAACCATTCTCAACTGGGAATCCTATGTTTGATTAGGTGGGCGGATTAGAGGTCCTGGAATGCGTGTTTGCAGACTGCGTGCATGTTTTGTCTCCTAGTTATTCAGATCACACGTAGAACTATCGGGTTGACCTAACTGCGCGAAAGCACAATTTCATATGCGGGTGTTCGATGATTGAATTATGTAAGGTATGATTTACCCGATGTAAGTTCTAAATTACTCACGTAATTAACACTACAAAATATGGGACAAGATCCGACGTAATCTGAAAACAAGCCAGACAAAGACCAACTTTACAATCATGTGGACTTATTAGTGTTTTCTATTACACGAATCTTGTTACTTCCCGTAGTGTCTGTGTTTATGCAAACATACAGGACTGTTCGAGTGCGAAAACCAATTTACGCTGGAACAGTTATACTAACACTTAAGTACTCGTAAACCGTGTACATTGTATTTGAAAAAAAATAATACAATTCTGAGGCTGAACTTAATCTGAACTTAAAAGTAATGACGCGCAAATTTAGAATATTGAAAAACAAGAGCACAACTTGACATATTGATATGAAGTTCCACAATTAAACGGCAAAAGTCCTACTTACTCATTTCATAGGGTTATTCTGTGTCATATGTAGATTACGTCGATTGAATATTGAAATCTGTTCAACAGCATCGTTCTGTAGCATATATATTTTATGTTTATAAAACGTTGCAATTTTAAGAATTTGAAATGACTAAGAACGTCAATTTTCTCATATTAATACCTATGATTCGATTTTCAGACCACCATGGTACAGAGTTATCTCCCCATTTTACTATATGACGCTACCGTTTGCGGACGCAACCACACACGGCAAATGAAAGTAGAGGTGTTAAGCTTTAACTTGAGACCTTAATCATTCTTTCGAACGATTTTCTTCCTCATGATTTAGGTCTGATCTCGGTCTGCACTGTTTCCAAATTACCCTTTTAGGGGTTTCCAGAGTTAGAATTTCTCGATCTGTGTATTTATTTTAAGTATGTATGAATACTACAATTTCACATGGTATTTATTGCATTTCAAATTAAGAAAGACATTTTATAGCTCAATAAAAGATGCTAAGATATACAGTGCAACCTCCCTACAACAGCCACCCATGGGATGGCAAAAAAGTGGCTGTTGTATGGAGGTGACCGTTATGGAGAGGTTAAATATATAAAAAAAACTGCACTTTGAGATACTAAAAACTGGCTGTTATAGGGAGGTGGCTGTTGTTGAGAGGTGACTGTTCGTGGAGGTTCCACTGTACTTATATGTGGTCTTCTTCCAAATATATATTTGAAGATGCCATTATATTCCTGAAGAACTTTAGAAATTTTATATTATGTTATCTTTATATAAGTGGTCATTTAAAAAAAAAAAAAAAAAAAAAAAAAAAAAAAAAACATACCCGTTATCATGAAACTGCAGAAATGTAAAGCACCATTACGCAATGTGCAGAAGACGGGAGCTATAACTTCGGCTTCACTACTTTTGAAATTATGGTCCTTTAAACAATAAAACAGTAGTTTTAGTTCTTCCTTGTGTTTGAAAATCGTTGATATATTTTCATGAAACTGAAACGTTACAGAAATGAAAAGCCCAATAAGTCGACATGCAAAAGACAAGAACCATAACTCTGGCTTTACAACTTTTGGAATTATGGACCAGTAAACATTGAAAATAATGGTTTTGTTTATTTCTTGTGTCTGTCATGTAACTTGAAAACATTTGGAGATATTTTCATGACACTTTATAGAAATGTAAAGCACCTTAATACAAAGAGCAGAATTCAAGAAACATAACTAATTTACCTACGATTGAAGTTATGGGCCTTGAACATTCTAATGGTTATTTTTGTCATTTCTCTGTACTGTTCTGTAACTTGAAATTTTCATATCAAAAGTAGCAAAGTCAGAGTTATGGTTCTTGACTTCTGCATATCCACATATGGTGCCATACATTTCGGTAAAGTTTTATAAACACATCTCAAATTGTTTTCATGTTACAGGGCGGACATAGGTTAATGACAAAAATCACTAGTTTTAATATTCAAAAGGACATAATTCGTAATCTAAGTATTCAGCGGGTCTCTATGCATGGCCTACTGGATAAGAGCGCTGACTCTTAATCATTAGGTCTCTCACCGCTGGGGTACGAGCCTCGCTCGGGTCACATATAAGACGCCGAGTTCTGTATCGGAAGGTCAGGTGGTAAACCAGTGTAATTGTTCTTGTCTTCTGCTCGTCGCCTTATAGTGCATTTCATTTCTGTCAAGGTCATGAAAATATGTCAAAAAGTTTTCAAGTTACATAACAGACTCAATGGATAACTAATATCAATGTTTTAATTGTTGAAAGGGCCATAAGTAGCAAAGCTAGAGTAATGGCTCTTGCCTTCTTCTTATCGCCTAATGTGCTTAACATTTCTGTAAAGTTTCATGATAGCGGGTTCTTCATCTTGGTTTTGGGCTTTAGTTTCAAGATTATTTCACTTATAACGAGGCGATCATTAAACAGAGATGAGAGACAACCGGAGTATTCGGAGAAAAACCACCTGACCTTCCGATACAGAACTCGGCGTCTTATATGTGACCCGAGCGAGGCTCTTACCCCAGCGGTGAGAGACCTAATGATTAAGAGTCAGCGCTCTTATCCAGTAGGCCATGCATAGAGGCCCGTTTTTATGCCCCGACTTCGAAAATGTTGGCGGGGCATATTGGTTTGCCTTCCTTTGTCCGTCCGTTCGTCCCACTTTTTGATGTATAGCATAACTTGGGGCCCATGCATGCTAGGGTTCTGAAATTTTATGCATGGATTCCTCATGAGAAAGTAGGTGACACATATTTTTTCTCATCAGGAATATGCCCGACACTTTGCAAAAAATATGGATGAAATCTTCTCAGCAAAATATCTCAAAAAGTGTTAAAATTAGAGCCTTGTAACTTGGTGAATGGATTGGTAGTGAGGCGTAGATGACCTCATTAACTTTTGAATAAATTTAAAAACACAGTACATGAGTTATTTTCCTTTGTAAATTTGGGCATTTGTACCTTGTCAGCAAAATATCTAAAAAATGTTGGAGCTAGACCCTTGAAACTTGATAAATGGAACTTATTTCACTGACATTTGGTGATCCTTATCGCGATTATTGTTTTCATATTCCCTCTTGACAGATATACGATGGTTTTATTGAAGAAGATGCAATGATTGGGATATTCTGTGGTTCTAGTGTTCCGCCAGGGATAACAACCAAATACAATGTGGTCTATGTGCAGTTTAAGACCGACGATGTATGGACATTTTCCGGTTTCAACGTAACGTACTCAACATTTTATGGTAAGTATTTACATATCTTGTCTTCTTTTTGGTGCAGAATTCTTAATGTGATACTCACTTTAACCCATATCTTACATCTTAGAAGTTGGACTAATTCAGTAGGGTGTTTTAGTATACAGTCGAACTTCGATGGCTCGAACCCCTTTGGGACCATGAAAATTTGTTCGAGACAGCGGTAGTTCGAGCCTCGGAAAGTTACTATTAGTGCCAAACCAGGAGGCACAATGGAGATATTTGTGGGATATCTTTTCGGTGTTCTATATTTTAAATGCATGTTGCGTGTACTCATTAGAATCGCCTCATAGAGGCGATTCTAATGAGTACACATAACATACATTTACATTATAAAAGAAAATCTCCTTAAATTACCTTATATCGTGTTTGGAGGAAATCCCTGTGGACTCAATAACGTGTTCGAGTCATCCATGGTCAACGAGCCATCGGGGTTCGAGCCACTGAAGTTCTACTGTATTAAGATGTTCCATGCGGTTAAAGGGGCTTTGATACACTTGACAGGGTTTGTACATTGTTTTAAATTTTTGTGTCTTATATTTTGTCGTATTGTCAGAATGTTTTATGAGGCGCTTTTGTTTCGTTTTGATAGTTATCTTTATGTTTGATACTAGTTTATACCAACAAAATGTTATCCCCATCCCGCCCTAATTAAAGATGTGTTTTTGTTTCGTTATGAAAGTGTCTTTAAACTGCCTCTTTTTCACGAAAATAAGGCCAATAAATTGGAGCATTCAATACAACGTCTCTATATTTTGGTGACTTATTTAATATTGATAATAGATATTTTGAACAAATGGTTGATACAATTAAATGAAAAGAACTTCAGTTAAATAAAACGTATAACTCTGATACCGAAGCATCGTTTCTGGGTAAAAAACTTATCAATATCTAATGACATAATCTTTACTAAAATTATGAGAAACGGGATGTTATTTTATTATAAAATTTTCATTTTTGGATGAACATGTCACTCGATCCATAACGAAAACACGCCTATTCAAATATGCTGAAAATTTTACCACCAAAAAATGAAAATTTTCAGATAAAAATCAGAATCAAAACATAGATCGTGGGTACACGTTAGAACCGCCTCGCCAAGTACCCACAATCTATGTTTTTGAGCAGAAATAAGAAAATTAAATGTATACCCCTGTAAACCCAAGTTTTGCTATATAAAAGCGGGGTTTAAGGGGGTCAAAATTATATAGGCGTGTTCTCGTGATGTATATCCTACGGTATATATATTTTTCAGGTTTCTTTTTTTCTGTTTCGTTCTTTTCTTTTTTTTTTTTTTTTTTTTTTTTTGCTAGAGCATCTAGTCTTGTAAATGACTTTAATTATCGAAGCAAAATTTTGACTGCTAAAATTATTGAACAAGAGTCTATTATAAACTACGTACACAATTTTCGAAAGTTTATCGCCGTTATTCTAAATTATTGTCCAATTATATTAATGGTTTGAAAACACTTCTGCAAGAAAATCTGTCCGAACCTGAATTTTATGGCGAGTAAGCCTATAAATTCAGAAATATTATTTGCAAAACTGACGTTTCCATGGGCTTTAATAAGATTGTCACTCGCTACAAAGAGAATAGGTTATAACACGGTTATTCTACGGCAAACTGCTTTCATGGTTATAAACCAAATTATGGTTGATAACTTACCTCTTTAATTGCACGATGATTGGCCGGTTCTTTGCTCCCTTTTCAAAAGTGATGCAATACAATTTTGATAGAGTTGCCAATCCTGTCTTAGCGCCTTTTAATAGCCAACAGTCCAGAATATGCATTTGCCATCATTTGTCATTTTATAGAAGTCGTTATCATCTTGGTTAGTAGAGATTCCATTAGGCATATAATAATGGTCGCTCGATTTGTAAAAATTACATGAGGCCCATATCGTTCAAACAAAGTAGATTCAACGTTAATTCTACGTCAAAAATCAACTCGAATCGACGTTGTTTCTACATTGTGTGCCCGCTGGATTAGTACCTGTTCTGGCTTTGAATGCTCCTATTTGTACGCTCTTAAATTTTGCGGCAAGTCTTATAAAACATCAAATAAAATCTATAAAAGTGCAACTTGGAAACAAAGAACGAAAATTGCTGTCTCGGTTTGATCGAGACTCTTCATGTACAGCAATGTTATTTGCAGAGGTATGAACGCCTCCTTGCACCTGCTTAAGTGGAACTCGGCTTTTCATATACCAGGATAGAAACTATATTGTGTGAAAAAGAAGAAAACTATTTACAATTTTGTCTGCTTTTATTTATAGTCAACCGGTTTTAGTAGAAACTGTCAACTGCGGAAAATCTTTAGGAGGCGGTTTAATAATAGAGATCCAGTTCCCTATTTTTAAAACGGTTTTCTGAGACTTAAAACATAGCCATAAAATTAACACTCTACTTAATCAACTTCACAAATTTTCCATTAATGCAGTAAAAAAACAGACTAGGTGAATTCAGATATGATGAAAAATGTGAAATAGAAGTCCCTGATCGCTTGACAATCCGGGACCTCGCTGTTCCCATATGACATATGCTCATTTCATATGATACGCATCCTTAATGGAGGGAACAAATGAAATGCTTTGCTTTACAAGTACTTGATTCAAGGGAAATAATACACTTGGCAATTATCCATCATCTTCATAAAAAGTTTATTCTACGAGGCGATTTGTTTTGTGTCTGGCCTTGCCTTGTGTTGTTTTGTTCTTGTGTTTTTCAGTCCTTTTAGCATTGCGATTACCTCGCATGGGGAAGAGAGAGCAAATCTTAGTGTTTTTGTACGTTTGTTCGATTTGTGCTTGTTTGGTTTTGTCAGTTTCCTCTTCCTCTTGTGTCTTGGAAGGGCTGCGGTTTGTGATTGTGGCATTCATTTTTCTCTTACGCCCCCCCCCTTTTAACAGGTCTATCTGTCTGTCTGTCTCTCTCTCTCTCTGGTGTGTGTTAAGACTCAAATACGCATGTTGCAGATCATTTTGTATTTCAATATATGCCTTGACTATTCACTTTCTTGGCTTCAGAAGATTTTTTTTTTTTTGTGTCAGTGACTTTATCGAACGTTCACATTCTTGTGTTGCGAATGATTTTCTTTTATTTCAACTTTTAGTGTTCGGCTGCGGGGCTGTTTTCATGAACCAAACTGGCGAATTTGGGCACGAGATAACTGGCACTGATAATGGAAAAACAGTCAACTGCACATACGTTATAATGGCAGATGAAACCTTTTACCAAGTAATACACCTTGCAATTACACATATTAACATACCACAGACTGATGAATGCAACTCCGGCTCTGTAAAGGTTAGTCATACAATATTACAAATTTACCGAAAAATTCACATAACCAAACCACAGACAATTGAATGCGACCAACGCTGCACAGGTGCATCAAACAGCAATAAATATAAACATATAAATTTACATATTGCACATAAACATGCTACAGAAAAATTAATACGACTTTGGTTCTGTACAGTTTAGGTTTAACGATGCGTCAACCCTTCAGGGTCATTTGCGTCAACTGTACGGGTGAGTCGTACACTAGTTCACATGTTATATATCAACATAGCCTAGATTTATACTGGATGTGTTTTTATGTAACATGCTATATTATAACCTCTGTACAAGTTAGTCATACAATACTACATATAAACAAACAAATTGTAAATCGATATATCACAGGCTAAAGAATGCGTCTCGTGCCTGGCTCTGAACATAAGTGTCATATGATATGACATATTTACATACAGCTTTACATAGTGTATACTAACATACAACATACTAATGATGGCGGTTACAGCTCTGTACAGGGCAACACTACTACATAATTTCATACCAATTTAAAATTTGTATATTGATATACTACCAACTTATAAATGCGTCTGCCTGGCTGGCTTTGTACATGTAAGGCACAAAATATTACATAGTTATAAAGGATATAATATCAGCTATTAACATAGCATGAACAAATAATTCGACTCCGCTCTGTACAGGTGAATTATATAATATTACATTTATATATACCTTATTATATAACATACCACATACTAATGAATTCGACTACAGCTCTGTACATATAATTTACCCATGATCGCGACTTTGGCTCTCTACAGATGAGTCATGCAATTTTCTCATATTTACATTAAAATTACATACTTCATATTATTATTATCACAGACTATTGATGGCGACTGGGACTCTATGCAGGTGAGTCATAAAATAGTACATATCTAGATACCAATAAACAAATTGCATAACACCAAACCGTAGACTAAGAATGGCGTCTACGGCTCTGTACAGGTGAGTCATACAGCAATTGATATTTATATACCAATATACTATTGTATAGTATTGTAGCACAGACTCATAATGGCGACTACGGCTCTGTACAGGTGTGTCATACAATATTACATATTTACATATCATGTTTACATACTACAGACATATGATGGTGACTGCGGCTCTGTACCTGTGAGTCATTCATCTTTACATATTTACATGCAATATTACATATCAACTATTAATAAACTACTGACAGGTCATACAATAATACATATTTACACACAAAATCACAAATTGCATATTAACATACCATATTTAGTCGCTTCTTAGAAAATAATCTACTTTTAATGAAAAAGCTTTGCTACCAAATGGAGAAAATTCTTTCTTTTAATGAACAAACTACTTTTGAGAAGTAGATGAGAAGGCTGGAAGTTAGAATGCGGTAAAGCGTGGTCGTAAAATATAAGGCGATATTAATATCAGCCACAACTTCAGGACATTTGCACCCAGCGAGGATTAAGGTCAGCCTGCATATTCGTGCAATGATCAGGATATTCACAGGGATATTTTGGATAGCCGAGGATGTAAGATTTTATTCATGCGGACAAAGAGGACTCTGAGCAGACTGCGCGGATCATAGGGCGCACATATTAGGAGGTACATTTTCTCTTTTTGTGGCTCGTATGTTTTGACAGTAAATGCTCCCATCTTTAGTCTTGAGATTTATTCGTTAGAATTTTGCAATGGATTTTTTTAATTGAGCTGAGGTTTACCGTTACTGCCAACAAGTCAAGGTTTTGGCGCTTGCTGGATTGGAAAGAGTATTTATTTCTAGTCCCATCTCACTGCAGCAGCATGCCGAGCTAAATAAAACCCGATGCTGTTTCTTTTCTTCGCGTCCTTCCTGGTTAAACAATGGGTTTTCTTTCGACTTGGGTGTCGTCGGCTGACGCTTTTGCCACGATCACTCATCCTTGTTTCATCAAAATGTTTTTTTGATGACATTTCAGAAATAATTCATATATGGCTTTCTGTCGAAGTGCTAATTTGTTCTAAAGATTACTCACCACTGAACAAGATGGCCGCCACACATATACATAGTAAAACACTTAAGAAAACTTTTTACAGGAACCAAGAATGTTTTGAGGCTGAATCTTGGTACATAGCATTGAATATTTTAGTTCGACCAAGACTGTTAAAATAATGATACTAGGATGGCTTCTAACATGTTACAGCACGGTGAAACTTTTGTCTCAGTTGGTCGGGCAACGCTGGAAGAACTTTGCATGACATCTGGAGATATACTATAGCTGTTTAACTCAGGCGTGCGAATCGTGCCCTATGGACCCCTTACTGCTTCGTAAAATTTGGTGGGTTCTGTCTGGCGTTGTCTTCTTTGGGGGAAGAGGGTCTGGTTGTTTTGCTTCTCGTAGGTTTATAAGATGTGTGCTATATGTCATAGATCCTAATGCACTTGCGTATGTAACGCGACGTCTGATCGGATAATGTCAAAAATTTGAGACGGTATATTCTGCGATATACTATCGGTAATCCGACATCATCACTTAACCTAGCTTCTAATTGGCTGACATTTTGGTTTTACGTAGCTTACAGCACTTGTCGCTTTGTGCAATAGAACATTTTTTAACAGAAAAAAATGATTTATTGCATTAGAATGGGGATAACTGCATTCAAATTTGTCATTTGGGGAGGTAAATCGGCGGTTTTACGGTCGCAAATTACGTTTTACGGCCTAGCTGACGCGTCACCATAAAACGAAATTTCCGACCGTAAAACAGACGATTTACCTCTCCAAATGACAAATTTGAATGCAGTTATCCCCTGATTGTTTGTAGGCTATATTCTCTTATTTTGGCTCTTTCTTGAAACAGTCTTCACTATTTTCCACATATATTGATATGGTACATCCACAATTCAGATTTAAATTTCAACTAGTTTGAGCAGTCCTCGCGCTTCTTTCTCATTCTGTATGCCAGACAAAAGAACGACAAGTGCCAGTTTTAGAAAGCTTTAGGCTGAATCCATCTGGTGATAAACAACAGCCTTCCGATCCGCTCTATCAAATAAACGATTTGGGATTGTAGAATGTATGTTACTTAATATTCCGAATGATTCTGGAAGATAATTTTATTCATTCTACCTGCATACAATGAAAAATGAATCTGGCGGTATATCTATTGTTGTTTTTCTCGTATGGATTTTTGTCTGTGTCCGATTTTGATCAGAATACTAAAATAGTACTCGTATATGATTTTAATTAATCAATTAATTCTTATGTCTCGATAAAATATTTGTGTGTTGTTATTGAATGTCCAATCGATTTTACGGGGTGCAACAACTCGAACGCTAATTTATTAACATCTTTTTTACCAGAGCAGTGAATCAATTTACCTCTACGTTTTTGTCATGCCCACTGGAAAAAGTGCAAAAAGGCGCCCACAAAGGTATCAAAAAGTATTTTTCAGTGTTGGCTAACTCATAAGAATACATATACTCACCTATTAAAAGAAACAGCAAAAGAGGTCGATAAAACTGACCTGTCTATTTGACCTACACATTTGATATTCATATCAATACACCCACTGTGTAATGTAGACATGACAGTTAGAAATGCCTGCATTCTGTGTAAAGCAACTATCAACTTATCTATGCAGTTGACAAACGTGAAAAAGAATGCCTTTGGAAACAAAGAACACATGACAGATTAGAAAATGGGAGTCTCAATTTTATTGAGACTCTTCATAAGCAGTATAGAAGTTTGCAACATTGCTTACACCCTCTAGCGTATACATGAGCAGAACTCCATGTTCAAAGATACCCAGTGATCCCTAAGGAAATGAAATATAATGTGCACAAGTAATGCCTTGTGCAAACATATACGTATGAATGTAATCAAAATAGTGAAGCGACAGATCCGTTTGATCAGTATATACTATGCTGACCTCACAATCAGCATAAAAAAGACTGAGGTAGTATATCAGCCACCACCTGGAAAGCCTTACTAGGAGCCTTTCATTACAGTGAAAGATCAACGACTGCAAGTGGTTGACAAGTTCACCTACCTTGGACGCACATTGTCTGGAGTTGTGCACATTAATGATAAAGTCAATGCTAGAATTGCCAAAGCTTGTGCAGCATTTGCCGGCTACGTGGAAGTATTTGGAACCGAAGTGGAATCAGACTTGACACAAAGCTGAAAGTATAGAGATCGGTGGTACTGCCAACTATTATACGCATGCGAAACTTGGACCGTTTACCAACGGCATACCAAAAGACTGAAACACTTCCATACAAGCTGTCTTAGAAAACTTCTACAGATCAAGTGGCAAGACAGGATTCCAGACACAGAAGTCCTGAAAAGGGCAGGGATGCAGAGTGTACATACCCTTCAGAAATTGGCACAGTTAAGATGGGCAAGCCATGTTACCAGAATGCCTGATGAACGTTTGCCAAAGAAAATCCTCTATGAAGAACTACAAGTTGGAAAACACTCCCATGGTGGTCAGACAAAGCGATACAAGGACACCCTCAAAGCCTCCCTTTAAGACTTTAACATACCAACAGTCATGGGAAGGGATTGCACAGGATCGTACAAAGTGGTGAGGCCTCATAAGAAGGGGAGCTGGTGAATACGAAGCAAAAAGAATCAGCGAAGCCGAGCAGAAACGTGCACAGCGGAAGGCCAGAGCTAGGGCATCATCAGCAGAGCTTTCTTCCTCAGACCTCTCTTGTTCTATCTGCAACAGGCAGTTAAGAGCTAAGATTGGTCTTATCAGACATCTTAAAACACACAAATAATAACACATCACACAGTTGATTAGGATTTGTCATTGTCAGTAATGACAGACGAACAATTCTAAGCAACTTTACTTGTATTATCCGCAGAAAATGTTTATCAACATGGACCGCGAACAATACCCATATCAAACGCTCAAATTTATCGGGTACGGTACCTTTTTAAAACTATTTATACCTTTATACAGTCGAACACCTATGACTCGAACATCTTTGGGAGTACAGAAATTTGTTCAAGACAGGGGTAGTTCGACCCTTTGAGCGTCAGGCCAGGAGGTATTTGGGGATAACTTAGAGACGTCTTTCCGATCTTCTATGAAATGATGGTATGATGTGTATGATGATGCAATTCTGATGACTGCACACAGCATATATTCATGCTAAAATAAGAAAACATTCCTGAACAAACTAATGGAAGAAACTTTACGGGACTAATAAACAAGATCGAATCAAGCACGATAAACGAGCCATCGATGTTCAAGTCATTATAGTTTTACTGTATGTCCACTATACAGTTTATTGTTTTAAATGTTTACTATTTGAATTTTTGCCATATTCTGGTTCGTATACAGGCATTACAATTGTGGGAGAACTGTACATGGAATAAAACGACGATTTACCTCTTTAAATGACAATTCTTAGTGCAATTATTCCCAATCTGACATTTTCTTTCCTTTTTTTTTGTAGACGAAAAATATTCTATTTGTACAAAGAGGCAAGTGCTGTTAGCTGCATTGAAATGAAAAGCGACGTTATGTTATAATGTAGGAGTTTTGACAGTATATCGCAAATTTTTGACGTTATCCAGTCAGACGTTGGATTACATACACGAATGCAATGGAATACGTTTCTTTTTGCATTGAAAAACGATAAGCATGGTGATATATATTCATGTGGAGAACTGATGCCTTTTCGAGGCCGACAATACTGACAAAATTAGTTTTGGGTCCATTTGATAAACATGTGATGAAAAACGGAAGAAATACTCCATGTTGGGGCAAGTTGTATGTTCTGAGTACACTACTTTTTAGAAGATATTTGGTACACAGGAAAGCACACAGGACATCACAAAGATGTCTCCTTTGTAAAAATGGCAGATAATCTACCAAGTATATCAAAGTGCCAGTAAATAGACTGGATACACTTTATAGATTTGTGTCTATTTTTCCAAGCAAGTAACTTATTGACTTCCTGTTTGCAGCTGCCCTCCTAGGGAGAATATTCTTTGTTGACAAAACCAGCTGCTAAGGGGCTTAAACCACTTTTGCACAATCGCAGTCTCGTGCTTATTTCTAATGCAACTCAAGATTACATATATATGGTCGGTTCGCATAAGATAATCTACCTCACCAGTGAAATATCACAGTAAAATACAAATAATCAGAAAACTGCAATGAAGCGAAATAGAGGATTCATTGTAAATCTAAAACCAGAGTAAATCGGTCGCAACCTACTGAAATAGACTAAGGATGGAAATGTTATTCAGTCTGTGGCATGACTCACAATCGTACAACTGAAGAGGGTAGCAAAGTCATCAAACGTAATTGAACGCATAATATTCACGTTATAACCATATCGTTCCGAGAAATTACCAACAGTGCTATTGAATTCAAAGATTAACTCCCATAAATTTTGCGTTCCGATAAATCTTCCAACAGAAGTGTTTTTCAACCAACGTTATATTTAGAAATAATGATATTTTAGCTACACTTTCAGGTGTATGATAGTAACATTGACGACAGTGGTCTTCTGGGTCTATTCTGTGGTTACAGTTCACCACCTACCCTAACGTCGACTGCAAGTGTCATGTACGTACTCTTCACAACGACCGACAGTGTCGAGGCTGCTGCATTTAGTGCTACCTATACCATACAGTGTGGGGTTGTATACAGGTGGCCACGTGTACATCAATTCAAATCTGTGGACCGTGACGGTGATGGCATGTACGACAATAACCTTAACTGTACCTGGACAATCGTTGGGAAAGAATATGATATAATAAAATTGAATATTAGCAGCATGGACATACAGTATGGAGAGAACTGTGAATATGACTTTCTCAAGGTAAGGCGTGTTCTCTTAACACAGTCGGACTTTAATAGCTCAAACATCTTTTGAACCGTACGAATTTGTTCCGAACATTGGTAATTCGTGACATTGAGGGTTATTCATAGCATCAGGGCAGGAGGAAAATGAAGGTAATTTAGAGACGTCTGTTCGATCTTGAGTAAAACATGGTGTGTTATATGCGCTCAATGTAACAAGGCTGTCGTCGACGGTCCGGCCGGTCCGGACATGGCCGAACCACTTTTTCGGCTGATCATGTTATCGGCCGTACCACTTATTTGGGCCTTTAGTGTTTGTTTATTTTTTTTTCGCATTTCCTCCTCGTCCATTCTTAATTCTGAAACCTGTTGTGTATGCTTCATTAAGGACGTACCCCTGTTCCAAATCAGCCCATGACTTTTATTTTCCCCAGCGTAGTTTTGGTGTAAAAATCAGTAAAAAAAAATCTTTCAAATAAGTGCAAATCGTGACAAAGCATACGTCTTGTACGCTTTCTCGAACTGAAAATTGCTTCAGTGTCAGTAAGAAAACTCGTGTCCGCCAAGTGCTATACAGCATTAGAAAGAATTAGTACAGCAAGAACTAACGTTGACCAAAAGAACCAAAGACGGAGGTCAAACGTTGTCGACGAAACATGCTGAAGTAAAAAGGTCAAAGATTATTTATACGCGGGGATATCTACATCAGGTTTAAGCCTGATGATGACACACGAAGGTGTCGAAATAGTTGTTTTTGAGCATTTAATGTTTTTGATTTGGTGTATCAATAACAAAAAAATTCCCATACATTTCTAAAAATGGATTAATTACATTTCTTTGTCAGCAAAAATCAGAAAATTTCTTCGAAAAAATTCTCGGAAAAACAACAACAACAACAAAAAAAAAAAAAAAAAAAAAAAAAAAAAAAACAACAACAAAAAACAAACAAAAAAAAAAAAAAAAAAAAAAAAACAACAACAACAAAAAACAAACAAAGAAAAAAAAACAAACAAAAAAAAACAAAACAAAAAAAAACAACAAAAAAAAAAAAAAAAAAAAAAAAAAAAAACGGCTTAAAACATATATAGAGGTGCCGAAAGCACAAAATTGTCTAGATGGAGATCTCACGAACCCCTTTACGAAATCTCCATATGTCGTGTTCTCATCTTTCTTGTCATCGGCACACGTGTGGCCGTACCACTTTTTCAAAGCCAATATTGTTTAATCAGAAATAATGTTTTATGTTACAAATATTTAACGTAACAAAAAGACTTGGTCAACTGCATAATGTGCAATGTGTTAATATATAGATTTGAAGGTCATAAAACAAAAATCATAAATAAAAATCAGTATAGCAAGCTATAATATAATAATTATCTTCTTATAATAATATACCAATAAATTCTTGATTTGCATAGGTTAGTTAGATTGCAGATAAATAAATTACCTACGTAAACACCTAATAATGTAACAGAATAAATAAGGCTTAAGTGCCATTTTTATACTCTTATTCTGAAAATATGAAATTACAGAACTTTATTATTCTAAAACTGAGTATTAATTCAAGTAATAAAGGTTTAGGTAAAGGAAGACAAAAACTCCTTAAAAGTAAGACGTAAAGGTGTTACATATGTTACCATTGATAAATTATTAAGTAAAGTCATGTGAGGGTCTGACATATAATTCGTCTGTTGTTATTTTATTTAGACATAAATAAAATTATAAGCATTTGCCATACATTAACAACTTCGGGACAGTATTCAGTATTTTATGCAAAAGTGGTCATAATGCAGATAACAACATGTCTATTAACAGTATTTAATGTATATAACTGACGAATGTATATAACTGATATATATAACCGACAAAGACTTGCTGCATTAAATTTGGAGTTTTGGAAATGCTTACAAAAACTTCAAAAGAATACAAAACAGAAGTATTAAAACCTGATCCAGAATACCATACAGAAAATCACCAAAGCCCACAGTATGTAGATATTTTAGATGTTACCTACGTTACTATAGGCAGAATAATTATGGCAGAGACAGGTTTTTGCGCGCCTTTGTATCTCATATTACTAAAATATAATGGTACAAATAAGAATTCTCTTTAATTGTACAACTTCTAAGCTGCACTTGGTGGGATAATATGTAAAGCTGAATTTTTTAATGTCACATTTCAAAGTGGAGTGACGTTGCTTAACACCGAATAACTGAAAACAAGTATAAAAGCTAGAGAAGTCACGTTTGTAGCTTTGCAAAGGAAATTTAAATACCTCACAAATTACAAAGTTTAGGTCAAAGGCGCAATGTACAATCTATGAAAATGAACTCATTTCTAAAGGCCATCGTAGAAAATGTAACATGTGTAACACCATGTAAGGCCAAAAGAAATTTTAAACATCACATTTTGTAGCTAATGGACTGTTCTGTAACTTCATGTATTTAGTTTAATCATATAATTACTTTTGCTCCAATACCTATGGGTTTAATTGTTTCCTATTGTATTACCCTTTTTGTAGTGGTAACGGATGTAACAGGCTGTTACTGGGTAACGAGCCCGTCGCTAGATGGCTAACATGCTGCAAAATACTTGCTAGATAATAGGCTATAAGAAAAACGTGGACTACAAAATTACCCCTTGAGGGCAAGATAAACCATAGCTGGCCAACAACCTACGGGAAACGAGCTATTTATGTTCGAGTCATTTAAGTTTTACTGATATGAAAACAGTTTGGCGATGTAGAATAATCAAAATAATCAGATCCACATCAAGCCCCCACCCCCAGCACCAAATGGAAAGACAAATGCAATAAAGTAGTCACAAAATGAACAGACGGTAAGCAGAGTTGGCAAATCCGTCCGCAAAAAGGTGGGAACTCTATTTCCCAAACTAAACTGAATATGTGTAATCAACTTACATAGTTATCAAAAAAACTAAAAAAAGTGATACATTACATAGCAATAAACAAAAGTACCACAATAAAAGTACCACCTTAGAACGGTATATAATAAACTACTAAGAGGGGTGGGAAGAGGCGGTGGGGGAGAGTGGACCAGATAGCGATATGGGATCCCAACCCTCGCCCTCATAGGCTGTCCAAATGATATGTCGCTTTGACCGGTAGATTGTAATACCTATATGTTTATATGCATTAACAGGCCTAACCTGTACAGGTAAGCGAATACTTTTTTTACCAGGAATACGGAGCTTTCTGACTGCCATGCCCAAATTGCACAATGGATATATGCTAATTAATGATATATGTAAAGGTCAAAGCAACAGATCTGTTTGGATGATCTGTAAAGTTTCAGTATAGCAAAAAAAAAAAAAAAAAAAAAAAACACACAAAAAAAAAAACAACAACAACAACAAGATACACCATGAGAAAATGTGTCTTAGGGCATATGTTATAATGAAGGTCATGCTCAGACTGTGCGAGAGGAGTAATCAGAGCGACGGCTTCTGATTCAGATCTGCATTATTTGCCAATCTCTGCTTTTGGATTTCCAGACTAAAATGGGTTTAGGTACGGATGAGTTTTACAATGTCGCTTCTAGTAATATGCAACTGTAGTTTTTAGTACTGATTTTTAAAACAGTTTAAAAGGTAGTTTCAGTGCAGTTTCTCTTCCTTCATGCGTTCTAGTTTAATAAGAGAGCCGTTTCGTTTTAAAATGTCGCTTCTAGTAATATGCAATTGTAGTTTTTAGTGCTGATTTTTTTAAAACAGTTCAAAAAGTAGTTTTAATGCAGTTTCTTTTCCGTCATGCGTTTTAGTTTCATAATAGAGCTGTTTCGTTATGTCGTTTCGTCAGTTTCAAATAGTAAAAGAAGATGTCCAGGAAGTATCACAATCACGGACCATTACTACCGAAGAATAAACAAACTAGGAGGTCACGGTTTGATCTTGTTTCATATTTAGGTATACGGGAGAGCCTAACATATCATTTTAGACCTTCCGGAACAATATTTGCATTTTCATTTTATATCCCTATAGTTCAAATTAGGGGCTGACATATCGCATTTTTACATCTTTTTTGTTGTTTTAAAATTATTTTATTTGCAGTTGACTGGTAATTATATTTAGATTATCACCAGACATTTACATATATGTATGTGTGTGAGTAAATGTATATTTGTGTGTCCGTGCATTTAGAACGTGCACGGGCGTCTGAATACCTTAATATTGATGCCATGTATTTTGCTTGTTCTAGGTGTATAATGGAACAATGAGCGATGGTGATCTGATAGGAAAGTTTTGTGGATCAACTGCCCCTGTACCTATATTAATAACTTCGTCTGTCATATTTGTACAATTGTATTCGGATGACAATATCACCGGCAAAGGATTTGTCGCTACTTACGAGCGAATGTGCAGATTTTTACTGAGCGGTTCTTCAGGAACATTTTCTTCAATAGAACAAAGCTCTGATATCACGCTACTCGATTGTTTATGGAAAATTGAAGCAGAAGAAGGACAGCAGATAAAACTAAATATTAGAACTGGCAACACTAGTCGGTCGGGATCCTGTGACTGTCGAACTGAGGTACGGACTAAAGTACTCAATTTTTACTAACCCTAGCATCGGAAAGATATTCGATTTATTGCGATACAGGACGAAAGCCTGGACATGTCTGTATATAGAACAACTGTATAGCAGATGCATATATTGCATTTCGCGAAAACTTGCACGTTTCTATGGAGGCTCAGTTAATACATAACAAATTCTAATTATATAAAACCTTGTGTATTCAGGATAAAATCATAAACTAAAGAAAGAAACAACGCTCAGAACAGAAACAGAATGTTAATTTTATCATGCGCATATACAAATATGACATCATAAGTGACAACCCGGTTGTTTCCGCATTTAAAGGCGAGTACCCCGTTTTTCTGTCTGAAGTCAATTTTTAAATACCGCATGCAAACTGCATTTCAAGTAAACCTTTTCACCGTTTTCTATAGCCTATATTAGAAGGTATACAGAAATGGATCAACACCAAAAAAAGTTCGATTTTTCTTCTTATATCGCCGCTACAATAAACCTGTAAGAAAACGTTTGAGTGCAAATTTTATGATACCATTTTGAATGACATATTTAAAATTTTACTGGAAGTCTTTCGGGATATCGTCCTTATGGTTTTTCAATAAAGAATATTCGTACAGAACACTGTATTAAAATACGTAAGTTTTAAACATGCATGGTGAGGGGAATCGCTACGCATTTCTTCATGTTCATAATTTTAAAACTTTTGTTGACGAATTGTGCTGGGTATAAATAAATGAAGTAAACGTCAAACAGATTGCCTTTGGAAACAAAGAATACACTACGAATCAGAAAATAGGCGTTTCAGTTTTATTGAGACTCTTCATAAGCAGTAATGAAGTTTGCAACACTGCTTACGCACTCTAACGTATATATGAGCAGAACTCCATTTTCAAATATACCACAATGGCCCAAATGATCCCAAAGGAATAAAATATAATCTGCACTATGGTGATGTATGGGGAAACGTTCTACCGCCGCCACACGGCACTAACACAGCTGCAGTGTAGTAAAATAAACGTCAGAAAGATTGGGAACCAAACGAAACGTAATAATTGACGGAATTTCCACTTACTAAAATGCTCATCAAAATTCCATAAAATACGCGTCGTTTTACAAAACGCGACAAGGTTTTTTTTTTCCAGTTTCATATGTGGCGTTTGTTTGCTACTTATGTGTTTCTCATCTTCCCTTCTTTAGGTGCCTCAAGAGGGCTATTCTTGTGACTGTAGTATTTTGTAGGTATCTGTACTTATATGTTTTGTGATTTTATGAGTTGAACTGTGGATTTGGGATTTGAAGGATTTTAAAAGTCGAACTTCAATGGCTCGAATATCTTCCTGGCCATGGACATTTGGTTTAGACAAGGTAGTTTAAGCAATTGAGAAATTGATTATAGCTCCAGATTAGAAGGAAAATGAAGATTTTTTTTTCTGCTATTAAATAATCGTGTGTTAAGTTTACTCCACAGAATTGCCACGATGAAGATATTCAAATGTGTACGCACAACATACTTTTTAATGATAAAATAAGAAAATAAAATAACCCTTAGTATTAGTTTTCTTGAGCTATTGGAAGAATTTCCTAAGGACTCACAAACGAGTTCGAATCAACCAACGTGACGGTAAACAAGTCATCAGTGTTCGAGTCATTCAAGTCTATTCTAATGCATAAACTAAAAGTCCCATTCTTTTAAAGCAGATCGAAAAGGCATCTCAAGTTATCAATATTTGCTCCTGACCTGCCGCTATGATTAACCATTAATGGGCCGAACGTCCCATGTCTAGAACACATTTTCATGGTCTTAAAGATGTTCGAGCCATTAAAAATTCAACTGTATATGCATTAAGTGATGCTGATTTTAAACAGTTTAGTTTTTACAGTCTAGTCCGAAACAGATCAGTCGAGACCCTGGATTTCACTGATGTGTATCACGCATTCTAATCAGAGTATTCGCTGTCCGGCTGAAGCTGTTATGGGTCTTTGGGCAACGACCAAAGCCTTGCAAAGACTGATTAGACTGCGCGGATGCGCAGGCCAATATGAGTCTTCTCTGGGCGCACATGCAATCTTGTAGTAAATGATATGCCCTGGCTTTTTTTTGTTTATAAACCGCTTTGCGTATTTAGGGATATGTTTTTGCATTTGATTACTGATGTTAAACAGTGAGTTACATATTGTTTATTTCTTTGTATTAGGAGAAAAGTAACAGTTTTAAGTAGATGTATTATTTTTCTTCTAGGGGATTGAAGAAATAGCAATATTTGATGGGATGATTGAAGACACTTTCAGGATAGCACAACTCTGTGTGCCTGGTACAGATTATGCTTTTGTGTCGTTTTTCAACGTCTTATATGTGTTACATCGGTTATATATACGTTGTTTTGCAAGATTTAATGCAAACTATGAAATATTTAATGGTAGGTATACGACTTGATCCATGATTGTTGTAGATCGTGCTGAAGCAAATACATGTAGGTGCAATATAGGCGTTCGGTTTTCCGTCTGTCCATACACGCGCCGTCGGTCAACATTTGCGATCGTCCTAGCGTTCACGTCAATTTCTGAATAACAAATTCACCTACAACTATCTTAGCTGTTAAACAATCTTTCCGACAAGGACTCGAACAATGTGACAACATTTTATGACCACACTTCTGCTTTTCACGGTCCAACAACTAATGCCCTTATGTTAGTTCCTGATCGTGTCAAAACATAATAATGCCAATTTCAAAGCTAAATCTTGATGTTTACTCATTACAGCAATCTTAGTGCTTTTCGTACGTTTGTTCGGTTTGTGCTTGTTTAGATTTGTCGGTTTCCTCTTCCTCTTGGGGTCTGGGAAGGGCTGCGGTTTGTGATTGTGGCACTCCCTGGACTTTTCTCTTACTTTTTTTGAATGGAATTCATGAACAAGTGAGGCCTATTGAGTTTACTACGTTCGGTGAAATTACCGTTGATTCTGTTTTAATGGGGTGAAATCCACTGCCTATTGACTGGATAATTGATAAAACATTATTAAGTACAATGGCTGATAAAATTTCTACAGCCATGTACAAAGTTTTTATCGTCATAAACAAAATAATGTTACAATGAAGTTCTTTTACAATATCATTTATATATTTATTTATAGTAAAACGCCAATGACTCGAACATCGATATCTCTTTTACCGTAGCCGATTGGAACTCGGTTTTGAGTCTATAGGAAATACTTCAGATAGCTAAAGAAAACAAATAGTTAAGTGCATTTTATAGGAATTCTATCATGAAAATGTATGTTGCATTTTCTCATGAGACTAGCCTTCTCACCTTATGCACTGATTAACCCTCAGTGGCTCAAACTATCTATGTCTAGAACAGATTTCCGCCATTCAAAAGATGTTAGAGCAATAAAAGTTGGACTTTTTTAAGAATAGAAAAGGACCTAACAACGATCCTCGGGAAGTCAAGTTGGCATAGATATATAATAAGATTATTTATCATTCAGTACAACCCGTTCTTCTATTAGATAAATAACTGGAGAATCTATCTAACAGTTTATTTGCTATACCGATAAGTTTAAGCTGATTTAGAAGTACTTCATGATATACCTTATCGACTGCCTTATTTATCCCCCCAAAAATCATAAGCAAAAAAAAAAAAAAAAAAAAAAAAAGGAAAAAAAAAAATACAACTAAAAAAGACATCTGTTTGAAAAAGTTTTAAAAAGTTCATTGTGGTGGAAAAAATGTAGACATACGATACATATATATATATATATATATATATATATGTATATATATATATATATATATATATATATATATATATATATATATATATATAGAGAGAGAGAGAGAGAGAGAGAGAGAGTTAACGCCTATCATTTCAGCATCCTTTTTGATCAAGTGCTACCGAAAAGATTTTTTGTTAGATGTTATTCTCCTACTCCCAACTTATATATATACTATGGGACCTGATATGAATTAACTATGCTCCCTAGTAGTTGAGAACAAGTTCTGGGCCCAGTTGTTCAAAATTAACGATGTCGTTAGTTAATGTTTCGTTAAAATTTACATCAAGTGATACGCAAATATTCGGAAATTTTTTGCTGAAAAAAAGCTACTCACATTTTTTCAGCAAAAATTTCAGAACATTATATATTGAATCCGCTAAAATAGTTAATAAAATGACCCTTAACGAGCTTGTTAAGCTAACAACGCTTTGACAACTGGACCCTGGGCGATAGAAATTGATACACTTTCAAGGTAGACAACTAGGTCAAATTTATTTAGGCACCCTTCTGTAAAGGGATTGATTGTAAAAGGAAAGAATTCGCTTCCTTTGGGAGTGGATCACTTTTAAGAAGGGACTTGGTATGCAAAAAAAGCAAACTAGATGTTTCAAAAGTTGCCCTTTTGTTTTGAGAAAAAGGCTGCAATCTACCAGATCTATCCAACCCCTTACAACAATTTACCTTTGGCTTAATAAGGTTCATAACCCGTTTTAGATTTAATAAACCCCCACACTATATACTAGAAATGTCGAATTTCATTTTTAGGTATATCAGGCTATGCTTTTCAGATATTCTTAGATAAATGGTTAAACTGTTTGCAAACAGTGGAAACGCTGATCATTCTGCGGCGTCTGATCTGGGTCTCCACTGTTTACCAATTACCCTTTTGGGGATCTCCAGATTAAAATGGGTTAAAACAGATACAAGATAGTTGAACTATATAAGGTCGCCGGGGAATAAATGCACCGCACTCTTCAGATACTAAAATATTGCTTATGTTATTATCAATAATAACATGAATTAGAGAAGTAGACATGTCCGTGAGAGACAAGTCTCAACGTCGGACATGTGCGACCTTGTGGTGCATTTTAGATATCGCAGGATGCAAAGTTTCTTCATGCAAACAACAAAGACTCTGATCAGACTGCGTGCAGGCTGATTTAAGCTTTCGTTGGGCGCATATGTCAGAAGGTATGTTTTCTCATTGCTGTTGATATGTTGGTTCAATTATTAATTGAAAAAGATTGGAGGTGCCATTAAACTCTTGAGGTCTTTGAATATTTAGCATATCATTCAAGGATACATGTATTGAAAGGCATAAATTAAAGTGCGCGTTCATTATTCATGTAGATATGATATGATTTATCGATAATTTGATAGAAAATACTTTAAAGAAACGTCCAGACAAATTCATGGGAGACAAAGTACCTGGGTATATAACCAAGAGGGGGATATAGAAGCTTAACCAACTTGCGTGCCCTAACAGATTAAGTCAGAAAAAATAAAGAAATAGAAAATGCAGTTGTCTGTGTCGTAAAGACGTTTTGTAAGATTGCTCTGAAAAATACACTACGCATTAGCATGTGTCCGACAAATAGATTCACTCGGCCTCAATAGTTCTTACTTCTACTAATTTCTTCGCATTCCTTCAAACCAAACCCGCTACAAAGTCCACGGAAGTTTACGGCCTCCGCTACCGCTCCCGATTGCGTATTCGGTCGCATCGATAACCATCTAATCATGTGAAACTTTAATGTCGTTTTAGGCCAGTGTACTATACAGCCATGTGGATTCATCCTTTTAAAGTTACTCTCTTCAGAAGGGAGCAAAATAAATCGACAGAGTGGCCTTCTCTGAAACGGTATCAGTTGCCTTTATCTTTTGTTTTCTAATCCTGTATTATTTTTTTCAGACAATGACATTACATTCAGGAAAGTTTTGACTGCTGATGCGGGCTGGTTTAGCCCACTTGACAACGACGGAAATGGCATGTACGATAATAATCTAAAATGCACTTGGGTAATCTCCGTTACGGATTTAGAATATCTAGATATGCATATCGTTTTCACCGAAATGGATATTGAGTATCATGCAAACTGCACATTGGATTTTCTTCAGGTAACATATAACGTTAACCCTTAAACTGCCAATCACAACAATTGTCGTCTGCTTTGTCGTCTGCTTGAGATTTTAAATGTCATTTTTGCAAACAGCGTAGACCTAGATCACACTGTTCCTCTAGGAGCAGTCTGTTCAGGGTCCACACTGTTTATGGGTCCACACTGTTTGCCTGTTTGCAAAAATAGGTTTGAAAATTTGCAAGAATATTCAGCAGACCATATAAACAGACGACATTTTCAGATGCAGGTTTTCTTGGCATTTTAAGGGTGAATACATCTCCAATAAAACTTCATTGACTCAACACGTGTGTCTTGTTTACTGTGGCTGAGTGTAACTCAATTTTGTGTCTCTAGGAAATTCTTATAATAACTCCAAAAATAATTAGGGATATTTTTTCTTATTTTGTCATGAAATTAAACTTCAATTTGTTGAGAGATATGGGTAGTTTGAGCTACTGGAGTTAATCATGGCGCCAAATTAGGAAGCAAATGTAGAGTGTACTCATTAGAACAGTCTCATTGAGGCGATTCTAATGAGTACTCAAAACATACAATTTTATCATCAAAAAAGACATTCCTTAAATATTTGTTTTCTGGAGCTGGCGGAGGAATTTCGTAGGGACTCAAAAAGAGTTCGATTTTTTTAATCTCCCGTAACATGATGTGTAGAGGGTTGGGGAGGACCATCCCTCCACACATCTTACAATAATACAATGCAATATAAAATAACCTTTCTCTCACAACTCTCTTTCCTGTATGCTTTTTTTCAATCATGTAAAAAAAAAAAGTTTACTTCATGCATTTTGATAATGTCGATACTGGGAAGAATTATATAGGAATAACAGAAAGAAAAAGAAAGAAGTTGGGTAGAATAGATAGAGAAAGTGTGGGATCTCAGCACCGGCTGACGTCTATAATATATCTTTTTAGTTCTAAGCATTTTGGGTCTGCTATTTACATATAAGTAGATCATGATAGTTTTGCCATTTTGTTCGAAATACATCATATTTTCCTTCAAAAATGGATGCTCGTTTTGTGTTTTATGTAGTAGCTTTAGTCTGTGTTTTAATACTGTAAGATTCAAATTGTTTTTGCTGCACCTTGAGTAGTAATTAGTAGTGTTTTTATAAAATGTTGCTATCTACTGGATGATATAAGGGCTTAAATTTTATGCAATTAACACTTTTTCATAAACGACCATTATAATGAATCAAAAAAATTTTCAAAATCAATAAGTAGTAATAATTCTGGAATAATACTCTCTTCCACAATTTGCATTAAATTATATACTCGTCGTGTATTGTCCTTGATGTATCTCCCTGAAATAAACCAGACAAATCAGCCTATAGCTAATTAGATTTTGTCTAGATTTATTTTCTTTGGGTAGTAATGTTATTATGTCCTGTTTTTGGACAAGAGATAATTCCCCAATTTTGTAACATTACTTTACTGATCGCATCACAAATGAAGCTATTTTTTTCATTTGTTCTTTGTTTCAAAAACTAGAGACAGTCCTTACAAATGAATCTATTTTTTCATTTGTTCTTCGTTTCCAAAGACAGTACTTTAGATTCTTATTTTCCAAAAAGCTTTAAAAAATTCACTTGAAAAGCTATCCGTTCCTGGACTTTTATTGTTTTATATATTGCTAAGTGCTTTACTTAGTTCAGACAATGTTATGTAGCCTTCTAGTTGATTTAATTCATTATCACTTAGTTTAGGAAGATTTATACTTCTTTTAGTATTCATTTAAGTTGGTTCTTGCTAGGGGATCATCTTTATAACTGTACAAATGTTTATAGAATTTTCAGATTCTTTTAAAATATCATGATGATCTGTTAATATTCGTCCATCTAATGTTTTCAGTTTAGGAATAATTTTACTAAGAAAATTGTGAGTTTCTAAGGAGCAGAAGTACTTTACAGGTTTCTCTCCTTCTAATAATTTATTTGATCTTATGACTGCTCCTTTAATTTTTATTTGTCTTAATTCTGTTAGTTCTGATTTAAGCTTTTCTAATTCTTGCGTTTTACCCTCAGTCAGAGTTTGCTCTAATTTTAGGATCTCATCTGCTAACTGCATTTCTTTGTTGTCAGTTTATTTCTTTTTATAAGACAAGTAAGATATGGTTTATCCCCTTATTTCCCTCAACAGTATATCCAAGAAATGCTGATCATTACTTGAAAATTGTATTTCGCTATCCGATATATTGTGCAGATTCTCAAAGTTATACACTGGTATACTATATTGGTTTTTAACTTCATCTATTTCTTATTAATTCTATTTACGTATTGAATGTCTGTAAGTAAGGAGTTGTTGAATTTCCATAATGGTTTCTCTTAATAAACTATGTAAAGCATAGACTTAGCACAACAGGAGAATGATCATATCTGTAGCTATTTTCTATTGTACATCTTTTAACGGAGGAAAAAAGATTTCCAGAAACTAAAAAGAAGTCAAGTCTTGCTTCTCCAAGTATACCTTCTCAAGTCAAGTCTTTCTTCTCCATGTATACCTTTTCAAATTAGGATGTGCATCTCTATATGGATCTGTAAGGTGTATATCATGTATAAATTCTAGTAACTTCTCCCTTGCATTTTGATATTTATAGTTTTGTAGTTCTGATAGTCTAATTTGGGAATAAGAACCAAGTTACAATCACCACACCATACAACAGAATTATTTTCTAGTTCAGCATTTTTTTTCTGATACTATTTCGTAAAAGCTAGAATTATCAGCGTTTGGGCCATAAATGGAAGCTAATGTGAATTGGTTGTTGTGTACTGTTAAATATAACAGTAGAAACTTGCCATTTGGATCACTTATACTTTTATGGACTTTATATTCAAAATTTTTAGCAAATAAAATAGCAATGCCCCATGCATTTGATTTATAGGAACTAAAATAGCAGTCACTATTCTAACGTGATCAAACCAACTTTTCATCAACTCCAGGGCTAAAGTGTGTGTCCTGCAAACAATATATCTAGCAGCCTTTTCCTTTTAAGTAATTGAACACATCTGTTCTTTAAGGGAGCAGACCAATGCTTTGACAATTTACAGATAATATGTTTAACTCAACCATCAAAATAAAAATGTAACTATGATAGTATGTAGAACACTAGAGAAAGTGATTCGTTCAAATTTTTAGAACAAGTCTGGTAAGGAGTCAATGTGTCCTAACACTTAGGGTAAAATGGTACAACAAATAAACTCTATTTTGATAAATGAAACAATAAGAAACCCATAGCAGACAAAACTCCAATATGAGTCCCATTGCAAGATAATCAATACCTGTTGTGGGTCAGCCTGTACAGCTGCATAGTCTGATCAGCCCCCTTATTGTTCTATACTTAGATACGGTATTACCCATAGCCGTCTCCTGCTAATTTCTCAACTCCAGCCAGCCCCTGCCATCAGGCAGATTTGCATGAGCGTCACCCGATCCAGACCCCCTATGTCAGACCCTCTCACGGTGCAGCTCATATTGTCCATATCACAACAATAGGATTTTCACAAATATAAATGATAAATGCTCCAAACATCAAAGAAATAATTGTACTATGACTTCTTTTATTGCTATATTTATGAAGACCATCACTGTGGGTGGAGTAGTCAATAGTTTTTGGGTGTGCACACTGAACTGCCATCTCATCTATGAGTGATAATTCCCTGTACAGCTATAAAAAAGAATTATCATGGAGAGCTGTGTTTCTTAAAAGCCAACCGTTCAACCAGATTCAGCATATGGACTTTGTAATTATTATATTTTTTGTAGTTTAACAAATTAGCAATAAGTAAGTTAATTTAGAGTACCGTAAAACCCAAACATTTGGGACAGACATGCCCGAGCAAAACAGTGCTGACCCAGACCAGACGCCACAGAATGCTTCATCTGATCAGGATCTACACTATTTGGCACTCATCCAGCACTATCCCAGACAGATTAACAGGTAGCAAAAATGACTTCTCGAACGTTTAAGACAAGTATGGTAAGGAGTTCGAATTAGCCATGGTAAACGAGCCATACGGTTTTCAGTTATTGAGGTTCAACTCTATGTTGCGTGTACTCATTTGAATCGCCTCGAATGTCGAACCAGAGATGGTACACTCGACATACTACTATTTTATAGATCTATTAGACATCCCATAGATATTTCCTCTCACCCTTTGACCTGGCGCTATGATTACCCCCCAATGGCTCGAACTATCCATTCTAAAAGACATTTCTATAGTCCCAAAGATGTTCGAGCCATTGAAGTTCGATATGAAATGAAATATGATATGAAAATTATAATTCTAAGTCATCCTTCTGTATAAGGCATTTTAACCATGATGTAAGGGTTGTTAGGAAATTTTGTGTACTTTTCCATTTCTTAATCGTTTGTCACTGAATTTATTAAAATTTGGATTGTGTGCAGCTACACTCCCTCTTAAAAGATTTATTAAAGAGAAAATCAATAAGTAGAACAGATAGCATTATATAGGTAAGCTGAACATAGCAGTAACAGGTGCCCCGTGCACACCAAACATTCTTATTGGCCATATTAATAATAATAAACTTTTTGATTTGTCAACGTTAAAAGGCGCAAAACAAGTGGCCAGGCACGTCATAGAGTTATTAACTAAAATTTGAAGTTTGTGTATCTTTTTACAAGGAAATTATGCACCAAAAGGTTTAAAACGGTATAATGGTATGTCTTTGTAATTTATATACAGTGAACCCTCTTTAAAATAACAACATTTGTTCATTAAACTTTTGCCATTGAAATGAATTTTCCCTGTTGAAAAGAATCCTTAATGGACAGAATGATATGTAAGAAAGACTTTATCTATGCTTATTTTTTCATAGAACATATGTTTTGGATATTTATTAGAAGTGACACCTCTTGAGAGAAGGTAACGTGATATTCAAATTGTCATTATAATGAACTTTGTCGTTGTATCGAGTGTCGGTATAAAGAGAGGTGTCTATATGTCGGTTCGGGTAGTGGCTGGTGGTATGGGCCTCCTCCTGCAGTACTTGCAGCAGACGGGGGAGGGGGGGGGGGGGGAGTGGGGGTGGGGGAGGGGACATGCTATTATTTCTTCAATTTTTGCACTGACATTCTTTTTTTCCAGTATCGTCTTCTGTTTCTCGCTTTTCCCTCATCTGCTAGCTCTAGCTCTGACGTCTCTTTTCCCCCTTCCTCTTGGAAAAGACACAAAAAGACTACAAGGGTTAATGTGTTGTTTAACAAACACTCCAACAACCATACATATGTCGGAGAACATTTGCAGGTGAACATACAGTCAAGGTTGATAGCCCCATACTTGCTGGAAGAAGTCGGTACATTCTGTGGATACAATTCACCCCCGCCGATAGTAGTCAAACAGCCTTCTCATTGGTTCTTCGAAATCGGCTACAAAGGTGCTGTACTCGCTGTACTTTATTTCCAGTCGGATTCATCAGCTAACGGAAGGGGCTTTAACGTGTCGTATTTTTATTCAAGTAAGTATGAGTCCGTTATTACATATTGTTTCGTTTCTTATACAGTGTAACCCTTAACATTATTTATATATGTTTGGCGCAAAGAAAGAATCGGTACATTTCCGTAATTGTCTTGCGCAAAGTAAGAGTACTTAATTTAGGCGCCGATTCCGGAGTTATACTGGACAATTCTAGAGCTGCGCAGGAGATATTGTAGTTGATCGATTAGGTTTATGTGCCAGCGCAAAGTGGGAATAGTTTGGACAAAGTGAGAATATATTTAAATGGTAGTTTGGTTAAGGGGAAGAGGGAACGTGAATAAGTTTCAATTGATAAAAACAGGCCACGCATTCGTCTACAAACTAAAAACGCCCCTAAAGTTTTAGAATTCTTCCACACAGGCAACACCCATAATTTTAGAAACAGAATATACCAACGCGACAAATGTAATTTCTTTATTTTTATTTGGTTTCTTCTCTCGTTTTTGCTTACGTAGATAGATAGATAGATTTCCGAGGACACGAGTAATGCTTTATTTTGTTTTAATTGTTGACCTATGCCATTAAAGAATTTGGAGAGGACAAGGACGCAAGAAAAACAAATCAGTCTTGTTTCGGCCCATAAATTAATTAACTACATGGATCAATAATAATCCATTTACCTAACCAATATAAGTCTAGAGTCCAATTTGTTGATGTAGGCAAACAGTGTAGACCCAGACGCATTTAGCGGCGTCTAATCAGGGTCTCCACAGTTTGCTTGCAGAAATGTCAACTTTTTCCTAACAAATATATATGTCCAATGTTTGGACGTAGGCTTACAATTAGATCCAGGGTGGACGCCGCATTTGGCGACGTCTGATCAGGTTCTCAACAGTTCACTTGCAGAAATTTCCATTTGTACCTAATCAATATCAGCATTAAGTCCAAGTTTTGGACGTAGGCAAATAATGTAGATCCGGAGCGGACGCTGCAGTTTGCGGCGTCTAATAAGGATCTCCTAAGTTTGTTTACAAAGATGCCAATGAGACTTGTACCTAACTAATATAAAATGATTTAACTGAAAAAATGTGAAAAGTGTCCAAAGGTTTTTTTTTTTATTTTCAGAAATAAAATGGTGACAAATCTTAGTGAATGAAGCGCAAAAAAAAAAAAAAAAAAAAAAAAAAAAAAAATCAAGCAGTGTTTTTAGACCATAAGTGGAGATGGAGATATTAAACATTATTCAAAAGAACAAGAAAAGCCCGTAAGAAAGTTTCCGTATTTATGTTAATTAATCTGCTCATAAAATGTGTGCCAATAAACGAATTAAAGACGTGGATTATTGTCGCATTTTCATTTAAGAAGGGGATTACCACAATATCGTGAATCAATAAGAAAATATGCAAACTGTTTGATTCTCTAGTTGCTTCAATTTTAAACTTTGGTGCAGAAATTTGGGGATCTCATAATGCCACGGATATTGAACTAACACATACATTTTTCTTTTACATTATGTTCTAAGAGTGAAAAGAATCAACGAATTTGTCCGCCCTTTATGGGAAATTTGGAAGATTTCCTCTCGTGGTGTTCCGGAAAACAATTATGATTAAATACTGAATAAAAACACCAAAACAACTCTTCCCTAGTAAAAAGGATATTCGTACTGTTAAAAATAATTACGACGCAAACATAAATTATAACGGACAAAACTGGCATACCAAATAAAAATTATTCTGCAACAACATAGTCTAGAGTATATATGGAATAATCAAATCGACTCGGAAATACCTTTTTATACAATAAAACAGAGAATATTTGACAGGTACCTTCAAATATGGTACTCAGATATCAAAAACTCACGTCGCCTGCAAATGTACAGCCTTTTTTAACATAATTTTGAACTGGAAAAAATATTTAAAATTAAATATGGAAGAAAAATATAAAACAGCATTTGCACGTTTCAGAACTTCTTCTTCTTATAATCTAGCTATGGAAACTGGATGATACGAAAATATTCCAAGAGATCAAAGAACTTGTAAATAATGTAATATGAAAGCCATCGAAGACGAATATCATTTCTTGCTTGTATGTCCAAAATATCGAGAATTAAGAATTAAATACTTCAAACAATACTTTTGTCACTGGCCAACAATACATAAGTTAGAAAATCTTTGTCTGCTACATCAAAATCTATAATTAATAATTTAGCTAAGTATATCTTCTTTGCCAGTAAAATCCGCCTGTCGTAGCACTTAGCAATCTGGGCAAAATTCAGCAGTATCTTATTCAGTGAGTTTACAAATATATAAATAAATAAGTAAATGAATAAGTAAATAAATAAATAAATATTATTATTTCAGTAAATTATTTTAGCCTCAAATAAGCTAAATTATGTAAAGTAGCTCATATTATAAAATATTTACTAAAAACAAATTCATCTCCTCTAAAACAAGTACACCAATATAAACATTCCACAATACTTACCTTTTAGTTTTAGGTAAAAATGCACAAAGCAGAAAATACCATACAAAGAATAGTAATGCTAAACTGAAAAACACTTCACTGAACATATTCCATATGAATAAACGTGTATAGTTTGAGTTTGACTGAACAAACACCTGTAAATCAGCAGGCCATAACGAGCAACTGGACTCATGCGGCCACGGTGTACTGAGCATATTTACTATGCAATGTAGTAAGTGATTACACTGATTTTTTTTCGTTGCCTGCGCTATTCTTTTATTGTTATTTTTCATTTTATTCGCTGGAGTATTTGCTCGCTCATATGTTTGTTTATGAATTACGGTAAATAGTTATAAATCTAGTTAATTAGTCAGTCAGTAGGTCAGTCTGGTGAGTATACAGGCAGGCAGTCAGTCAGTCAGTCCGCCACCTAGTCATATGTCAGTCAGCCAGCTTAGTCAGTCTGGTAGGTAGGCAGGCAGTCAGCCAACTAGTCCTGTTTTCTGTTTTTATTTTTTAGCAAGTCAGTCAGCCAGTCTATTCAGTCTGGTAGGAAAGCAGGCAGTCAGTCCGTCATTCACCCAGCCATTTATTTAGTTAGTTATTCAGTCAGACAGTCAGTCAATTGGTCTGTTCTGTAAAAACTAAAATTATTAATTTAGCTAAATATATCTTACTTGTCAGTAAAAGTGGCGCTTAGCACTTTGGGTAAAACCTTCATCGGACGACATTGTAGGGTGTTTTTCTTGTCTATATCGGAGAGGGACTTTGGCATTTCATGCGAATTGTCGAAGGAGACAATTCGCATGAGATGTCGGGACCATTTTCTTGAGGAGGTTGAGGGATGCCAGCGATTGGCCGCCTGCTGGATTTGCCCAAGGCGGTAAAAACTAAGTAATGCTAGGATACTTTTATTGTATGCCGCTAAGGTACATTTATATTTACATGATATTTTGACAGTTGCAGTCTTGCTCTTCGGTAAATGTAACAAATGTCTTCATGTATGTTGTCACTGTTTGATTTGTATTTCTTTGGCTACAAACATTGTATGATGCTTTAGGCTGAATAAAGTTATTTGTATTGTAATAAGAAAATAAATGACTGCCGGCAGTATCTATTTAATCGGCAATACCGAAGATGTCTAATTGTTAAGTTTAATGATTAAACAATTTTCTGTAACAGAAGGCATAAATGAGTTATTAACATTTATCCATGGAGAGAGGGAGGCTCTGATTATTTAGTTGTTCAAATCTTAAATTTCTCTGATTTCTGTTTTTATTTTTTTTAATATTAATAATAATAATAATAATAATAATAACAAGAACAATGAAAATGATAATGAAAATAATGAATTCCACAAACGAAAGGCATAAATGGGTGAATGACTCTCATCACTGGAGAGAGGGAGGCTCTAATTATTCAGTTGTTCAAATCTGGAATTTGTTTCAAATATTAAGAAACTACAAAAAGTATTAAATTAAATGCTAATGATAATGAAAATACTACACCCAACAAATGATATTGTATGAAGTCACAGTTGTAGGTAAGACGGGGTACACATATGATAGTTTTCTTATATCTCCACTGAAACATATGCTGTCGCCTCTCATTAGATGCCTCTAAACGAGGCATTTCTAATGAATACCCTCAACATATGTAGTCCAGTCAAACTGTAGGAACCCAAAACAAATTGCAACACAAATGATTTTTTTTTTTTATATATTTTTGTACAATATAAACATTCAAATATAACATATCAAAAGTAGGAAAAAATCGGAAATTATGATAATAGATTTTTTTTTTATTTCTTTTTTTTTGTATATTTCATCATCAGGAACTGGTTTGTTAAATCATACCATTAATACATAATGTGTACATGACGATAGCATTGCTGTTTGTGTTTTATGTCTAAAAACCTCTACTGACTGCACCAAGACTGACCTCAAAGGCCTGAAACATTGAATTGAACTTTTTATTGTTGCGTATTTTTCCCATTTCAGTATGTACTTGATATCACAATATCCCACCCATTTCATTCTGCCTTACAGTTTTAACATGAATTGTCTTGGGTCACAAATGACTTGCCTGTAACAAATTAAAAGTAATACTGATGAATTTGTTTGTTTTAAACATGCTTAACAAAGACTGATTCAAATCAGAATGGTGGAAGGAAGGGTAAATATTTCCTAGTAAGGGGTCAATGAAGGGTAATATGCCTTTAATATAACAGAGTCCCTTTAGGGCCATTCCTGGTGCAGTCAGATTCATTTTTGTTTCAGTTACTACTTTGGATACTCTGTCGCTTACTCCTTTGAACTAATTATGCATATTAGTTTGAAAAACACCCTCACTCAAGTAAGAACTAAGTTAGACAGGGTAACGTTCCTTTGCAACGGGCCCATGAGGAGCCGATAAGATGTAATTATGGTGAATTTCCAATTTATAGGTATCATGTTCAATTAGTATTTCTTGAGACTAAGTCTTAAATTATTTGAAATGATCAAGCTTATAAATTTAGTATGTACCCTGATTCAAACTAGAATGGGAGAAGCTAAGATAACATTCCCTAGTATGGGCTCAGGATGGGGAAAATGGTTAATTCCAAAGTTTTCATATATACGTGCATTTATTATTTCTGCAGACTGTCATCTGATATCATGAAAATATGCATGCTTAGCAGTTTGGAATGTGCATTTACTCTGTTTACAACAAGATTATGTGCTTGGTAGTGTAATGTTACCTAATATGGGGTCCTTGAAGGTCCAATATGTTTTTGTTATGGTAAAATTCTTATGTGTTAGGTTTTCTGTTTTCAGTTAGTATTTCTAGAGAATCTATGTCTTATTTCCGTAAACGAATATATGTATATTAGTTTGGAATGTACCATGTCTCAAACTAGAGTGGAACGATTTAACCTATCCAGAGGTTCATGAGAGGCCATTGTGACTTTACTTTGGCAAAATTCCAATTTTGTAACAGACATTCTATTTTCAGTGTGTGTTTATGGAGACTCATCCTCCACTTGCTTAAATTAGGGTTTGCTAGTTAAAGGAAACTTAATTCAAACCAGAAGGGCAATAGCAAGTGTAACTATCCATAGTAAGGGATCTGTATTGGATCAGTTTGTCTTTCATAGGGAAAAATATCATGTTTTTGTACACACTTTTTTATATAGCCTCTTATTTTCTCGAAATTCTTATGATTAGGTACTTCTGAGTACTCTGGTTTGGCTTAAACAAGAATGGAGATGAGCAAGAGGGCATTCGCTTGATAGAGGCATGGAGCTCTCAGCTTGTTTTCTATGCTTGCTCTGTTTCGACTAGTATTCGGAATAAGGGTTGATACGTTAAATGTTCTAGCCATGGGGTCAGAATGTTTCCCTATACCGTACTGCAAACCTTGAAGTTAACTTTATTCTAGGTCGATTATCAATTAGTATATCTGAAGACTAAGCATCTGATTTCGTTGATATTAAAATGCTTACTAGTTCTGTAACATACATGTATCTCAAATAACAATTACGATAAGGCAAGACTACCTATCCCAGCTAAGGGTGCATTTGAGCCCAATGTATCTCCCATGTTGCAATATATTTAATACCAGGCGCTGTGTCATATGTCATACCTATTGGTCCCTTATTCAGGGTAAGGTGTCCTATCTAGCCCTATTTTAGTTTGAATCATGGTAGATTCCGAATTAACAACATAATCAATGTATTAAAAGGTTGGTTTTCCAGTGATGCCATTTGAAAATTAGACCTTATATAAGCATTGGAAATGTGTCAAAAGGATGTCACATAGACCACTAAAAGTCATTTTGCATTTTTTTATGTTTATCCACTTTCCAGTCCACTTTCTGTTTGTCTTTGACTTTTTTGTTGAGTTTATTCAGTAAAGCCTGATAATCGTCTGCAGAGTAAAGTCTTCCTTCATGCTATTCTGTTTTTGCTTTTTTTTTTATATATATTATACTGTCTATATTGTATGCACAATAGAATTTAGCCATTATAAAGATCATTATAAAGACCCCAAATAGGCCTTTTTATATAATTTACAATCCTCAAACTACCCCAGTTCTGGTTTTAGTCAGGAAATCTCTCACACAAGCAAGCATAACTATTTAAAGGAGTCTACAGAACTAAAAACAGAAACTATAAACTGCATTGAATCATCAGTATTTTGCTATAAGGAAGATATATGTTTGTTTTTTTTGTTCGTGTATAATGTCACTTTCAACAAGTTTTTAGTCACATCACAACGGTGTCTGGTTGCAACAGGAGCTTAATGTTCACTTTTATAGTGATGTCTCACTGAAGTATCATGCTTCAGACACTTGATATGATACAACCCCATGCAGTCACATTATCCTGACACTGGATCGACCAGCCCTAGCAATTCCAAATGAGACTGAGTGCCAAGCTAAGAGCAACTAGTAGCATTTTTAAGAACTTTGGTATATGTCGCGGCCCAGGATCGAATCCATGATCTCCCGTTCTCCGAAGCGGGCAGTCTACCGTTTAGGCTGTCGGGATCGGTAAGGAATAACCCAATACTTGCAAACCTACCTTACCTACTCCCATATTGGTCAGAGTCAGAGTACAATTCCACATAATAATATCAAAATAAAATCAACGAATTAAGATGCAACGTCTCAAGAAATAATAACTAAAACAACAAAGCCTATAAACACTTTGGTCTTTTGCCACAATGAAGGTAGGCCCTGAAAAGAGACAGTTACCATACTTATCTTAGTTCTGTGTTGAGTTAGGGTATCTTCCAACCTTATTTCTAGGAAATATGGATTGAGCCTCAAGAAAAAGTAATTGAAAAAAATACATAAAAAAATATCTTCGGAATGTTTCCGTAAAGCAGATATACTGTCCCCATATAGGCCTCTTTCTAGACAGTTTCCCTTTGTACAAAAATTCTTGCGTGAGTCAGAGTACCTTACAAATTAATAAGCACAAATATTTCAAGCAAAATAGAGGCCAAGTCTTCAAAATTAACAACTGTAAACTAGAATATACAAAAAAAGTGCTATACAGTATTTATACTCTCCCCTCATGGGCCAGTTCTGACGGAAATTTATCCTTCCTATCTCCATTTTGGTTTGAGTCGGAAATTATGAACATGTTTATTATGAACAAAATCATCAGTATGACATACACTTCGCTGCATTTGTTTTATGAATGACCTGCAAAATGTCAGTTGAAATTCCAAATGCAAAATGTAGTGGGTTGGGTTATGTAACACCAACTATGCACTCTAATAACATTGTATCCCACAAAAAGAAGTTTCATACAACATTTTTAGCGTTTTGAATCAATTCTGACGCAGTCGCTAGAGTTTCTAAGAAATAAATCATGCAATAATCATGCTGAGAATTCGATTATTATATGCAATTAATACATGTAAAAATGGAAATTGGTGCTTGCAAAAACGCAAAATATCAAATTTTGTATCTTCCGATTTTGTCCTACTTTTGATATGTCATATTTGAATCTATACCCTCACCAAAAATGCAAAAAAAAAAAAAAAAAAAAAAATGAAAAACATTTATGTTGCAATTTGGTTTGAATTGAGGCAAAATATCCCTAGTTTGACTGGACTAATATTTTCACGGAGAGATTAGAAACATGTGGGTAAAGAAATCAGTAAGCAACATTTTAAAACATTCTTATTTTTTCCAGAAAATGACAATTCATGCAATTTGTTTTTCTTATATTTTCCAGAAAATAGGTTTTGACGTTTCTCGCAAGTTGACTAGGAGACAGTTTGCATGTGAAGCCCTGCTTTCTGGCTAGATATGACAGTTAATTTCAAAATGTCGTCTGCTGCATTTCAAAATGTCGTCTGCTGCAATGTTACTCAGCATGCTAAGCGTCAAAGACATAAGATCTAGAATAACATTAACCATTAAAGCGCTAAGCATTCTAAATTCTAAATTTAATATCTTAACTTTTCAGAGTAAAAGACTTGACATTTCATGTGATTCAGCCTATAGGCAGACGATTCGTATGCAGTGTCATGTTTGTTTTTCCTCTTTGAAAAAATACAATGTCTTATTTTCTCTGAAAATTAAAAAAAATATCACGTTAATATGTTCATTCAGTGAAGACCCCTGTAAACCCCGCTTCGTATAGAGAGAAATTGGGTTTACAGGGATACACACTTTTCCTTTCTTTTTTATTTTCTAGAACAGTTTGTGGGCACCGCCTCCATGAATACCCGCATTCTATGTTTGTTTTAGATTCTGGATATTCTTAGAAACGCTTTGACAATCAGGCAGTTCTAAAGGTTACCCGCAATTATGTTTTGAGCAGTCATAATAATATTTTGCACAGGCGTATTAACGTAATGCTGACTCATGATGTACATGCGTTTTTATTGGTAATCACACAAAGCAGATGCACAGGAAGAGCCACAATCATAAACCATAACCTTGTAATGGCACAAAGCGGAAAAGTAAGCATCGAAGATGTCCAAACTCCTTGAATGGAAAACATGGCTGACTTGAGTCTTCCATTTAACAATTGTGGACTGGTTCGCAACTCTATCTGAATCATTTAAAAAAAAAAAAAAAAAAAAAAAAATGCAGGTAAATGGAAATACGTCAAAAAGAAAAAAATATCTGATCTAATCCTTTTATTATATTTTCAAATTCGAATGAAGTTTACTGAAATATGATTTACTGTCATCAAACAAGAACGTTAAATTATAATACCCTGCCATTATCGTGTCGCGGGCAGATAAACATTGACGAAATCCGCCTATTAGCAATCCCAAAGCAGATCTCCTGTATATCAATGCATGTTCCAAGTTTGGTTAAAATCCCTTGAAATTTAATCAAGTTATCGCCCGGAAACGAAAATATGGGCGTGTCTCTGGCAGATAGCCCCGTCAAAATTTGCCCATTAGCAATCCCAAACCAGATCTTTACAATATCAATGCACATACCAAGTTTGGTGAAAATCCATTGACGTTTACTCAAGTTGTCATCTGGGAACGAAAATATCTCGGGCATATAACGCCGTCAAAATTTGACGAAATTTGCCCATTAGCAGTCCAAAACCAGATTTCAACATTATAAACGCACATACCAAATTTGGTGAAAATCCAATGATGTCTACTCAGGTTATCATCCAGAAATGAAATACGGACGGACGGACGACTGACGGACGGACGGGCGATTGGACATACACACGGACGTCCAACGTGGAACCATAATACCCCGCCATTATTGACTGGTTGGGTATAAAAACTGATTACAAATATATGTACAGTGATAGATATTCTCATTTTCCCGATTCTTACTTTGCGTTCTTTTGAATTACACAGTAATATGTTAAACCTTCGCTGTAACGGTGGTGTATTTAACCAGTAATATCACCAAGAACTGGAGATGTACACGCCTGTTTGTCACCAAAACGGCAAAATCTAACCACCCTTGCATAGAGAGAAAAATGAGTTTTGTGCCATATTCGCTGTAAGGACCACAATTCTGGTCTGATTATATAGGAGATTAAATAAGAGGTTAAATTACATCGCCTAATTTTGGGTATCGGCGATCGTGCCGAAATGTCATCCTTATTTCAGCTGACACCCATCTTCACTGCTACCTAAACTGACTCTCAGCAACCACCTCCGGAAGAGTTTCTTACGATTTTCTTATCACAACAAGGTGTTGCGCGTGTGGAGATAAGCAGCCGTGAATACATTATGATAGAATGTATAGTCTCATTGTTTTAAGCGTATCACATATTACCAAGCTACTTATACAAATACTCTTATTCACTCCTAAGTATTATTTTATCTTCACAGCTCTTGAACAGAACAATTGTGGTGGTTATCTGACTGACACAGCAGGTTGGCTTAGTTCTGTTGATCTCGATAACGATGGAAAATATGACCGTAATCTAGACTGTTTGTGGACTATTGTTGCGAAGGAGGGCCATAAGATATTCCTGCGCATCCTGTTATTGGACATAGACTGCGACAACGATTATCTTTCGGTTGGTGTTTAGGACTAGGGATACACTTGAGGGAGGTTCCGACATTTTGACAAGGGAGACAATTTTGTGACTTTCTTGTTTTTCTGCACATACCAAGTTCCGTCTGAAAAAAGACCTACTCAAAAAGGATAGCACAAGCTCGACATTGTGGCAAAGTCGTTCTTTTTAGAGTATACTCCCTTTCAGAAGAGGTGCAAAATTATTTTTTTTAATATTAGCTCCCCTGAAAATGTATCATTTTCTTTGAAATGGCATAGCCCCTCTGAAGCCAAATTTGTCTTATGATTTGAGCCGCGTTAAGCATAAAATGCCTTCGAATATACGTGTTCGCATTGTATTTTGCTATCAAGTCTTTAAATATTAATCACAACTGCAGCAAACGACATTTACACATATATTTTGTTCTTTTATTCTCAGACAAAATAATGCTTGACATTCATGTAAATCGTCTGGATAGGCTGCAGAAGGCACATTTGATCAGCAAAGACTCTGATGAGACTGCACGGATGCTAAGACTGATCTGAGTGTTCATTCGTCGTACAAGTCTTATTGAAGATTTTGTCGTACACTGTCTCATTTCTTCTTATTCTTGTATTAATTAGAAGCGGCATGCATCGACTTACCTAGCAGCCTTTGTTTACTATCCATAACGAAAGAAAACACGCCTATTCAAATATATAGAAAATTTCACCTCCAAAAACTGAAAATTTTCAGATAAAATCTCTGAAATTTTTTTTCTGTTACTGCTCAAAACATAGATTGTAGGTACTCGTTAGAACCGCCTCGGCGAGGCGGTTCTAACGAGTATCACAATCTATGTTTTTGATCAGAAATAAGAAAAATAATGTCTACCCCTGTAAACCCCAGTTTTACTATATAAAAGTGGGGTTTATGGGGATCAAAATTATATAGGCATGTTTTCGTGATGAAAAATTTGTTTTAATGTTCTTAATAGCCCAAATCATCCTTATTTCCCAGATTATATTGTTAAACTCTGCAACAACATATACCATGTGTACTTATTAAACGCGCTTTTGGGTACGCACAACACATGTTTTCATGAAGTAAGAAAATCTTTTTTTCTCCATCAAAACATAGCTCTTAACCTGTTAGAAGCGCCTTTTCAAAAACATATGGTGCGGAGAAATAATAACAATATTAACCCTTGTCCTGCTGAATAAATTATGAAGCCACGCCCATTTCTGATTTTCAGCCAATCAGATTACTTGATCAAGGTTGTTGATATAGATTCACATACTGAATGGCAAACAGTGCAGATCCAGATCAGTTGGCTTCTTCAGAAGCCAACTGATCTGGATCTACACTGTTTGCAAAGGCAGGGTATATCCGGGTTCAGCAGGACAAGGGTTAATACACTATGGATAGACAAAAACGACTTATCTATAGCGATGGCTTAGAAGTGTAGGGGGGCTTAACAAAATATATGTTTTAGACATTCTCTACACTTACATCTTATTTCACATCTTTCTCTTGTTTCAACTTCATGATCAGATAAATAATGATATGTTTTGGCAGAGACATAAGAATTTTTTATCCTGATATTTTTCTTATGTAGAACTATGCCCATTTTTAATAGCCTAATGACAATTTCCAGTAAGTGATATCACTGCCTAAATTCACATTCACAAATGATTTCCATGACATTTTTTAATGTTTGCTTACTGTCTCAAAGGAGTTGTAAAATAGGAGTATTAAGTGATAATTCTGGGATCATTTTTTTCCCAATTCCTCATGAAAACACAAGCCGGTACTCATTTGGAGCGACTCGCCAAAGCGCATATAATGAGAACTCACAGCAGACGTTTCACAGAAAAATGGAGCATTACAAAAACACGCCTATTCAAATATATAGAAAATTCATCCCCCAAAAATTTAAAATTTTCAGATTAAAAAATTCTGTTAGTTTTCATATTTCTGCTTAAAACATAGATTGTGGGTACTCGTTAGAACCGCCTATGCGAGGCGGTTCTAACGAGTACAACAGTCTATGTTTTGGTGCAAAAATAAGACAACAAAAAAATGTATTAATGTATACCCCTGGAAACCCCAGTTTTGCTATATAAAATGGGGTTTAAGGCGGTCAAAATTATATAGGCATGTTTTCGTGATGACTACAAAAAAAAAAAAAAAAAAAAAAAAAAAAACATATGGAGAAATAAGAAACAATATCCGAGAATAATTACAAAAATACTTCCTCCTTCACAACGCTGTGTGGCTCAGTCGGGTGCACATCGGGCTAGTGATCTGGGCCCAGTTGTTCAAAGCGTCGTTAGCTTAACGAGTTCGTTAAGGGTCATTTCGTTAACTGTTCTAGCAGATTCAATATACAATATTCTTAATTTTTTTGCTGAAAAAATGTGAGTAGCTTTTGCACTGCAAAAGCTACTCACATTTTTTTCAGCAAAAAATTTGAGTATATTTGCGTATCACTTGATGTAAATTTTAACGAATCGTTAACTAACAACGTCGTTAGCTTTGAACAACTGGGCCCAGGAGTTTGCTGCTTCCAACATCTTTTCTTGGAGATTGATCATGAAATATTTGTCTTCTTTAAAGCTCGCCTGATCCGAAGGCTCAGGTCGAGCTATTATAATTACTCTCCGTCCGCCGTCCATCGTCCGTCCTTCCGTCCGTTCAAACCTTAAACGACTTCTCCTCTGAAACCCCTGGGCCAAATTTCTTGAAACTTTATGTGAAGCCTTGTGTTAAAGGGGCGTTGAAAATATGTACAAATGGCCATGGCCCGTAAATCAAGATGAGCGCCATACCCATATATAGCTCCCATAGACTTATAATGGGAAAAACTTAAAATATCTTATTCTCAGAAACCTTGAGGCTCACGGATTATATAATTATTTTGTTGCAGTGTTTAGTAGTCCCCTACATAAATCCTGCTAATCAAGCCCCTGGAACCTAAACTGGCCATGCCCCGGCAGTCATTCGCTTCCATAGACTTATAATGGGAAAAACTTAAAAAAAAAATCTTCTTCTCTGAAACCATGAGGCCCACAGCTTATATATTTAATATGTAGCAATGTTTAGTGGTCCCCTACATAAATCCTGACAATCAATCTCCTGGGGTCCAAATGGGCCACGCCCCGTGGGTCATATGTTAATGTAGAGCTATATAGCTAAAGAACCTTCAAAAATCTTCTCTGAAACAATGAGACTGAGGTAATAGATTAAGTATGTAGCGATGTTTAGTGATCTCCTACATAAATCCTGCCCATGCCCCGGGGGTCGATAGCTCCCATAGACTTATAATGGGAATAACTGTTGGTCTTACAGCAGTGATACTTGGCACTTGCAGACATCTTAGCAAAGCTTCTTGAATGCAGTCATCTTTATTTAACAGTGACCTATATTCCACGATTCACTGACTTTGTCAGTTGTTTGCATTTTGGTCAGTTTCTCAGTAATTATTGGGCTGTAGTGATACTTAGCACATGCATACATCTTAGCATGGCCTCTGGAGTGCAGTCATTCATATTTGAACTTTATCTATATTTCATGGTTCATTTGGCATGCTACATTGTCTTACTTGTTAATATAATCATCATGAATCTTGGTCAAAATATTTACCTTGATCATTTATGGGTCAGTTCTCTAAGTGCTATGATACTCATGTGAGCGTTACAGGGCATTCATGGCCCTCTTGTTCAAGAGGGAAAGTTGTCAGTTTCTGTCTTAAGAATGTACCAGGTACTAGTTAATCGCTTAGAGGACTAAACCTGTCCGGGAAAAGTGTGGTTAGGTAAACTGACCGGCTCTACATAATAACCTTAAAACTATCGACTGGGCCTTTAAAGTTAAAACCAACCAATTCTTAACAATTTCTCTGTATTTAACAGATTTATGTACAAGAAGTGACACAGAGCCGATTGGTTGAAACTTCCTGTAGACTCCAACGCACACATATACAGTCCATGTTTGGTTTAGTGTACGTCAAGTTCTCGACAAACGAAATTGGATCTGGGAGAGGATTTCTTATGCTTTATTCACAAGGTTACTAAATCATATTAGCGAATATGCGAAAGCTTATCTTCGAATATATGCGCCCAGTGCAGTCCCAATTCAGCTTGCACTTCCGCGTGGCCTTAGAAACTTCCGTTGTCTGCATTAGTCTAAGTACTAGTCTGCACAAGTCTAAGCCAATGTGATTGTTTTTTGATGGTCGTTCTATGGCTAATTACTAGCTTTTGTTTTGTTATTTTTTTTTACCAAAGTTTTACCATATCCCTGATTGATTCAACAGCTTATGTGTGTGTTTACACATTTGTGTTGTGCTCAATTAATCCGCAAACAAAAGCAAACTGTCCTTTCATTTGCAACAATTTTCGGTGGAGGATAACGAATATACGCAAACTATTCTCAAGCTGTCTTTTGGCACAACCTAAATGGCGGTCTATGCAATATATATATATATATATATATGTTTACTGGGTTGATACTATATATTCGGTCCCTTTTAAAATCAATGATTATTTATCAGTTATTCGGTCTTATTAGACGTCACAAAAAACGGGGTTACAATAACCGTTCAGAATATGCAAAATATTTTATCAAAAACTCCCGCGAGTGATTTGCTTTATTGAATGCAGTCAAGATCTGATACACTCTCTTTTATCCAACCAGCCGCTCCTTCCTCGCCAATTATGAAACCGCCAAACAGAGCTAAAAACGCAGTTTAAGCTATTTTTAACCAACTTTTATTATGACGACCAATCCGTTATGTCAGACATTATAGTCTGGCGGTAATATAAACTCAAAAATACGAAAATTACCGTAATTTCCCTAAAAATTCGGACACCTCACTAAAATTCCTCACCATACTTGTTCAAAAAAGGTTACCAAGTATAATTTACTACCCGTTTTCGCATTACGTAAACACGCCTATTCAAATATATTGAAAATTTTGCCCCTAAAACAATTGAAAGTTTTCAGATAAAAAATTCTGATATTTTTCATATCTCTGCTCAAAACATATATTGTGGGTACTCATTAGAACCGCCTCGCCGAGGCGGTTCTAACGAGTACCCAGAATCTATGTTTTAACCAGAAATAAGAAGAATAATTTATACCCCTGTAAACCCCAGTTTTACTATATAAAAGTGGGGTCTAATGGGGTCAAAATTATATAGGTATGTTTTCGTGATGGTGTCTAAACGTTCTGTGGCGTCTCATCTTGGTCAAAGCTGTTTGCTCAGGCCTATCTGTCCGAATACTAACGGTAAATACGGTATGCTGGAGACAGCACATCAGTAACTTTCACAATTTGGTGCGTCGTGTACTGTAGCTTCAAAATGTAAATCAATAATCATTATATCTGGGCCCAGTTGTTCAAAGCTAACGACGTCGTTAGTTAACGATTCGTTAAAATTTACATTGAGTGATACGCAAATATTCTGAAATGTTTTGCTGAAGAAATGTGAGTAGCTTTTGCAGTGCAAAAGCTACTCACATTTTTTTTCAGCAAAAAATATCAGAATATTGTGTATTGGATCAGCTAAAACAGTTAACGAAATGACCCTTAACGACGTCGTTAAGCTAACGATGCTTTGAACAACTGGGCCCTGTTGCTACATGTACTTTTTTCAGTTTTATACCAACATTTGAAATCAGATTATTCTTACGATCAGCCGACATGGCTTGGTCCTCTCGACATGGATAACGATGGAAAATATGACAATAAACAAGACGTTCTTTGGAGGTTCCAAGTACTAGACAACCGGAAGCTAATTCTTAGATTTCATTACATAGATATACGGGGCGGCGAGCAGTGTCAAAACGACAGTCTTCAGGTAACGTAAACTTAATTGTGAAAATATGCTAAGCAATAATAAACAAATGCATGTATACTATTTAATAGCAGGGGTTATATTTCAAATGACTATGACCTCTCTCTCTCTCTGCTCTATGTCCCGCTTTTTCTCCCTCTCTCTTTTTAAATATACTTTCAAGCTCAACTTTAAGTGTCTATTTACTTCACTGCATATGGTGATAGTGCTGTGTAGCGACAGAAAAACATCTTCCCGTACTTATCTAAAGTGTAGTTAATTTACAGTGAACCCTTGATACAACAAAAGCATTTTTCCCTATGATGTCGCCATTAAAATGAATTTGCTGTTGCACAGAATACTTAATAAATAGATTAATATGAAAGAAATTTCTTTTGACCTTATTTCCGCAAAGAACACATATTTTGGATGTGTGTAAGACTTGCCTCAGTGAGACAAATCTAACAAATATCTAAAGCATATGTTTCTTTAAAGTATTAAATGCAATATTTTTGCATAATTTGTGACTTATTGTTACCCCTAAAGCTATGGTTTCGTGACAGTCAAATTGTCATTATAACGGGTTTGTCGTTGTATCGAGTGTCTGTATAAGGAGGGTTGTCTGTATTCTCTGCGATCAGTGGGCCCTATTTCGTAAAAAAAGAAAAGAAAATGTGGGTCACTGATTAGGCCGAATTGGCCGGAACTAGCTAGTCTGGTACTTCGATTGATTTCAGTTTTGTGAGTGTTTACATTGCTCCCAAGAGATATTCCTTTAAGTATCTGTTTAATTTAGTTTCAAGATATATGCCGTATTTATCTGAAGTATTTAGACAGATAGCCTGATCAAACAGAGTAGGCATAGGTCAGAAGGCGGCGTCAGATCTGATCTACATTGTTTTCCACACATCTAGACTCTGATCAGACTGTATGGATGCACAGGCTGATTTGAATCTTCGGTGGTCATAAAAATCTTATTGTAGGTTTTGTCGTGCGCTGGCTCAAATGCTTTTTGTATATTTACTGTACCTGCTGGTCAGACATAGTTATACTGGGGATGTTTGTCACAAGCTACGCCTTTCTCATACTTCAGTAACGTCTAAGGTAAATAATAGATAGACCGTTAGTATATAACGGAATCATATGAAACGGTACTGTATTTTACACCCATTAGTCGGATATAATAGAATATGTTTTATTTCAAAATTCCAAAAGGCTATAAAGCCCATGAGGATACAATATAATGAAACATACATGATGGCATATGATATCTACAGCAATTATCCTATCATTTGACCAAAATCATTTTCCTGACTGGTGACGTCTCAAACGTTGTGTCGGAATGGCATACAGTGAAAACCCTAATCAACTAACTGATCTAAGTCTGCACTGTTTGTTCAGGCCTATAGTAACTTACATGTATGAGCTGGGAGCACGGCATTTCCTTTGAGGTTGCATGTGTGCCCAGCGAGAACTCAGATCAGCCTGTGTATTCCCGCAGACTGATCACAGTCTGCAGTTCGTCCGAAGATGCTTTAAATCCTTGTCTACCCACAGGGTGCCCTGCAATATAGGGATCAAACATGGTTTTTCATGCATTAACATTCGCCAGGTCCGGTGGGAGGTGTTGAAAACCGAGGCCGAAGGCCGCGGTTTTCAACACCTCCCAAGAAACCAGGCGAATGTTAATGCATTGAAAAACCATGTTCGATCGCTATTATTGCATAAAAACCGAAAACAATTGCTACATTACGCGTTATTTTTTACACTATTTTGTTTCGCCTTTTCACCGATGTCTCGCGAACGCAATTTCCACGGACTATGCTCGTTCTAGGGCCGGACACTACACATCTAGTGACGGCAGCAATTCTGTGGCCCCGGTATACGCATATTGAAAGTTGCGTAGCCGTGCATTAACAGCGCGTGAATCGCCTTGTTAATACACGGCTTTTCGTCGGTTAATGCACGGCTGTTAACAACGTGCGGCGCTGCTTTTTATGCAATAAAGACTGATCAGACTGTGTGGATGCGCGGGCTGAGCTGTTGTCACTGGGCGCACATGCAATATTATAGGAATTGTGGCCGGGCTCATTTATTGGCACTAACGAAATTATCATACGTTTGGAAGTTTAGAAAGTGTATATTAGTGTCAGTGATGTTGCATCTTGTGTACTACATAAACGGAAAATAATTATACAACAGTGGACCACTTTTCTTACATCTTTGAGATGATGACTGTCGTAAAATGTTTGTTTGCCTGATTCGGGTGTTATTGTTATTTTTTTTCCCACAGATGTTCAACAGTACCACGCGTGTTGGAATTTACTGCAATGCAAATCCGCCTCTGACGTTAATGTCTACTTCCTTCGACGTATTTTTACGCTTTTACTCGGATGGGAATATAAATGGCCAGGGTTTCAACGCCACATATACAATAGGATATGGTAATACTTTTACAAACAAAACACTACAGTACAGCCTGCCCTCAGCAACTTACGTAATGCAGCTAAGTTGTTGTGAGGTTATGCTATAGAGGTTAAAAGAACGTTTAATAGCAAAAAATGAAAAGCGATGAGGCTATATCACTGACACGTAACTGCTAGTGTAGGTCGCAGTAATTCAAAAAAATATGGATGTGATTATGTTAGCCCAACTAGTTAAGAGACGCCCCACTTCTCTCCATTTATGTTTAGCACCGGCTGCCTGTGGTCGTGCCAGAGTCTAATTAAAATCGTTGTAACGAGGCCAGGAGGCGGTCCAATTAGCATAATAATTATACAATTATACCACGATGCTGTTTTCTCACATGTGATTCAACTGGACCAATCAAATCTTCTTCCGCTGTTGTGTCGTTATGCAGTATAGAAACAATGCCGGTATATTGTGCTTACTTGCTTGTCAAACATTACACTTAAAATCTCATTAGTCGTGTATTAAAAAAAAACGATAATCAAATAATTGTTTTTAAGCTTCATAATCGAATTATGTGCTGTTGATTCTGCTTGCATGCAAATCTCTAGTCACTAAAATACCAAATATACGTATTTATATAGCTTTATAACTATATCTGCTTTTATTCTTAACACATGGAGTATATATATATCTGAATTTAATTCCCGTACAGACTTTTAACACGTGCAATATATTGGTATTGGTAATATATTTCTGGCACTGTAAACACAGGGCGTATTTTTATATTTGTCTTCAATGGTCATAGATTTCTGTTACTGTTAACATGAACTTTGCTTAATTTATTCATTTTAATTTCGCACGTTTATTGCGAAAATGTCTGTCCTACAAATAGTTTATTAGCTAGTGATTAATTCTGTTTCAGGATTACTGTTCCAAAACGTTGTTTTCGATTGTGTAGGTAGATAACAGCTGGTAAAATATTTTCCTGGTTTTTAGCCACGGCAACAAGAGTCTGTCAGTTTGAAGTGGAATGCAAGACCAAATGACACAATTACACAAGGAACTATGTTAAGGGGTACTTTGATACTTTGAGGGACAATAACTATATAAATTGATTTTGTCCCTACTGAAAAGGAATCTACTCTAATGAAAAGAATCTGCTCCTCTTGAAAACACACGATTTACTTTTAGATTAGGTCCATTTTCAGAAAGCACTTTGATGTGCAGGAAAGCAAGCAGGAAGTCATAGAAGTTATCTCTTGTGTCAAAATGACAGAAAACCTAACAAATGTACCAAATCCTTATTGTCCCTTCAAGTATGACTAACATTAGTCGTAGAATGGTTTCTAATAGCATGCCAGTTTTTCATCTCCTTTATTGGTTTTGTGGCTTTTATGCAAACTGCCTGGACTTGTGACATGTACTGTTTTGTAATTCCAACTCAGAAGGTTTGCACTAGTTTTAAACAATTTCTTAGGTTGAGAACAAACATTAGAAACATCCAGGTGGACGAATGGTTAGTGCTCCCGACTTCGGATCATGAGGTCCGTGGTTCGAATCCTGCTACGGATGGAAATCAACTCAGGACTGTACGCGCTTTATTGCACTGAATCTTTTTATTATCAACACATCATCGTCTCGATATGACGAAATTACTGTTGAAAGGGACGTAAAATACCAAACCATCAACATCATCATCGAGAGGAAATCCACAAAGACATTTGAACTTTGATAAATCCACTGAACAGGAATTCTCCCTGCAGGCATACACCGTTGAAACAACGTCGTTTCAAAATTGATTCAACGCAATGAATGCTCAATTAACGTTGAATCGACGTTGCATTTTAAACGTTGTATGCCTGCTTGGTTGGAGCTATTTAATTTTCGTAGATTTCTACAATAAGTTTTTTAATTTGATTTTCAATGTAAACAGGATTAAATTTAAATTATAAGGAAGGAATTGTATTCTTATGGATTTCTATCGATGTATAAAAATCGGTAATTCATTCTGTAGCTTAAACCCCCACCTGTTCTGTAACAGGATGTAGGCGCGGGGCTGATTTCAAAATGGTGCAAGACTTTTACATTTTTTACTTGCAGAAGCTTTATCAATGAAATTAAAAGAACTAGAAAACCTTCATACACAAAATTTGTTTTGCTAGAAGGTATGTCTTTACTTTATACAGTGACACTAAAATATTCTGTTATGAAAGATTATTAAATGAGCAAGCTGAATAAAATAGCCTGAAAGTGCTGAGAAATTCAAACTAGATTTAACCTTTAACCTTGGTCATGTGATGTAAACATAGCAACCTGGAGTGTAGAGTACAAACACTGTCCACTTGTAAGATGGCAGTCACAGTAAATACAGATAAAATTATTATCCTATCTTTGATTCCTTCAGAGAAAATTGCACTCATATTCCATGATTCAAAAAGAACAGTGTTTAAACCATTATTAATAGACATTTATAGAAGCTTATGCAATCTGCATACATGTAGGGAGATATTTTAAGTAGTCAGTTATAATTTTATTCCAGCAATGGAAATTGCACTAAAACATGTAATATATTGTGAATTCTGTTTCTTTAAACCAAGTAAAATATAGTAAACAAATTATATCATTTAGCCACTGTTTGCTGGATACAATTTATTAAAAGTCACAACCATTTGTGCCCCATGTAAGCCAGGCATGTAAGGCACGTTTAAATCTTATTTGCCATAGTCATACCTAGTAGTGAGTAAATACATTATTTTGTAGGGTCCTGAGCTAGCAGACCCAAGGTAAACATATAAACAGCTGACCAGTAATCAATAAGCCCCGCCCACATTTTCTGGTGGTAGCTGCTACCGCAAATGCCAGTTTAACATAAAAGTCCCAACTGGAACGATCTTCGTCAGATTAGTACGGGAAATAACCTGTACCGTTGGCGAAAGTAAGTTATTTCCCTTAGAGCACTTTGCACTTTTATCGGATTCTCTTACCTGTACGAAATATGTCAGTCAGTGACGGTAAGTTACTATATGTAGCAAAAGCCCATTAATCCTATAATCCTTCCTTTAATCCATCCACCCATCCATTCAGACTTCCATCCATCCATCCATCCATCCATTCATCCGTCTGTTTAAGAAGTTTTACAGCGTTATGTCATATATTATCATGCAGTTACTAAATGAATAGATAGATAAGTAAATAAATAGATGAATAAATAAATAAGTATCGATGAATGAATTAAATAATTAATATTCAACATTATGTCACTGTGCTCAAGTTAATTTTCAACATCATCTTATCCTTCAGGCACTCGCTGACTTAGCCATTTTTTGACGAGAGAATATGTGAATGACGAAATACTGACCCTTTTTTTAAACCAAAATGGAAGAACTACGTTGTATTAGTAATTTATCATAGAATAGTACATATCATTGCAAACTTTGAGAAATTGGCTTTCTAGTCATAACTTAAAAGAACTGATGGAAAATTAATATTTTTTTTTTTAAAATTAGCATTGAAATATAGAAGCATTTGGCAAAATGTATATAGGATGAATAGGGAAACGACATAACACACTTCAAAATACAATGAAATAACTAAGTCATCAATTTATTTTTACAAATTTTATATCAAATTATATTTTAATGATATATCTTTTCAAAAAGAACTTATAATGTTTTTCGCATTCTTCCAAATATTTTAATCAATTTAATACGACTTTCATTTTAATTTCTACATACTTCTGGTCGTGATTTGTACAGGTAAGTCTGCGACGAGTTACCAAAGCCGATATCGGCTATTTCCGTGAAACTACGAGAATTGTTCCCTATGTTCGGGTTAATTTTTTTGTGCGATTTTCTGGCGTTTACACATCGATAAAATCCACAAAAAAATGAAATGTATTAATTTTGTTTCTTATAGTATTTATAGCTAGGTAAGTTAGCAATTTATTTGACTAGTGTTGTAGACCGGTCCGAGTGACTTTGTTGATAGAGAGTCTGCCTTAGGATTGGGACACTGGGGATACATTCTCCACTGGGGACTTTCTAACATTGGCACTAGCTACTCTTTTTCTTGACGTTCAGCATAAGGAATAATAGTGGCCAGAACGGTGGCAGTACAATGTGCAAGTTCTCGCCATAATGTATGGGGCATGGTACTGCAGCGAAACGGTTCTATAGAAAGGGTACGTAATCCCACCGTTACATTCAGACGCCGCCATGACATACGCCGCAACGTCAGAAAACCTACCTTTGGACAGGTACGCCCAGCAAAGAGATCAGAATCATCACTGGGCGCATTTATGATAGACAAGGATACAAAGTTACTTCAGACTGCACTGGATGCGCAAGCTGATCTCAGGCATCAATCTTTACGAAAACACGCCTATTCAAATATATAGAAAATTTCACCTCCAAAAACTGAAAAATTTCGGATAAAAAACTCTGATATTTTTCATATTTCTGCTCAAAACATACTATTATTATTATTATTGTGGGTACTCATTAGAACCGCCTCGGTGAGGCGGTTCTAATGAGTACCCATCATCTACGTTTTTAGGACAAATAAGAAAAATAATGTATACCACTGTAAACCCCAGTTTTACTATGTTAAAGTGGGGTTTAAGGGGGTCAAAATTTTACAGGCATGTTTTCGTGATGGAAAGCAAATATCGGAAGGTACATTTTCTAACATTGCGGCTCAAAGGACTGAAGGATTGATGGCAGCGGTGTTAACCTTCAACTTTAAACAAAAAGACAGATATAATTTGTTTTGTTTACTCAATAGGAGAAAATATACGAGTAGGTGAAGAAGTCCAGAAAATGCCACAATCATGAAGCACAGCCTTCCCGATGCACACAAAGGAGGAGGATGTTGAACAATAAATAAAAACAAACGCCATTTATGAAACAACCGAGGCACATAAAAAGAAGAAATTGATTGAGTTGGGGTTTAACGACACGTCAACCCTTGTGGGTCATTTTGTGTCATCTTCCAGAAAAAGGGAGAAAAGAGATAGAATAGATAGTAGAGGAGAAGGAAGAGAGGGACAGGGAAGAAAGAGGAACGGGAATGAAAGTGAAGAAACAGAAGAAATGAAAACATTCCCCCTCTACCCTTACCTGCTACAAGGGTAACAGGTCTTGCCCAATTGTAAGCCAATATCAGTTGGACGCCCCGGTGACGTAAGCTACATGACACCTTCGCACCACCCGACCACCCCTCCCTCCCCCCCCCCCCCCCAAAAAAAAAAAAAAAAAAAGAAGAAATGCAACGGAGGAACCGCAAAGGTACGGTTAGTAGAAAAACTACTGTGGTACTTAACCCTTAAACCGCCATTCACAACAATTATCGTCAGCTTTGTCATCTGCTTGTGACTTTTAAAGTCATTTTTGCAAACAGTGTAGACCCAGATCAGACTGCTCCTCTAGGAGCAGTCTGATCAGGGTCCACGCTGTTTGCCTGTATGCAAAAATAGGTTCGAAAAGTTTGCTAGAATATTCAACAGACTATGCTCCTGATACAGCTCCAAACATTGTTGAATAAGATGACCAACATGGCAGCATCACAATACGAGGGTCCTGCAAAATGTTCTGTCACTAAAAGGCTTCCTAAGTTTTATCCCAGGTATATTTTAAAATGCTTCACTGCACTTGAATGGTGTGTTGAATAGCTAACGATACCCGTTTATTTCGTGCAAATTGCTTTCCAACTGACCGAGTTATTTCAAATTGAAATAGATGCAGTCATATACACTGACCAATTTACTTGTTACATTGGAACATTGACCAGGCAAAGGATGGTCAGGAGTCCACATTTTACATGACAACGCCTCCTCTAATAAATGTGAGGTTGTAAAGTCTTTTTTAAACCATCCACCTTATTCACCTGACCTGAGTCCCTGTGACTTTTTTTTACTTCCAAGGCTTCTGAAAATGCTTTCTGGAAATAAGTATACGTCTAGTAGTTCTCTTGGCAGCGCTATTTATCAGTGTCTCCAACAGATACCAAACGAAGACTATTTATCTGCTTTTCGCGACTGGGTAAAAAGGTTACAAACATGTGTTTCCGTAAAGGGGGAATACTTTGACGGTTTGTAATAAAATATGTTTGATAAAACGTAGCACTGAAGTAATCCGAACCCAGTGACAAAACTTTTTGCAGGACCTTCGTAGGAAAGCAAAATTGACAGCCGTATATCGGGTGACTGCAATGCTCAAATTACAACAAAGATGATCAGCGTCAGAATAATCGCTTTGGACCACGGGGTGCGTGGGGAGCTCAAACTAGTTTAAGTCGTGCGAAACCTCACGCTTAAGTCTAACGCAGTTCCTAATTTCAACCAAATTATGTTTGGTCCATATAAGAGCCGTCTACCTTATCTGTGAAATATCACAGCGAAACACATGTGATCACAAAAAACTGTGATCGAACAAAGCAAAGGGCTCAAGCATATAGAAACGTATACAAAGTGAAACTTATACAAAGACGGGATATCATTAAACATTATCATTCTATCATTCTACATTGCAGCCATCATATACAAAGCTGATGACGTTTGGTACTTCAGTTTGTGTCTCTTGGAGTCATAGGTAGTGTATGACCTGTGACTGAAGCTGTTTCTGGACAATTCTTCTGCACTATTTGTATTTACTAAATAATACAGGTCCGACAACGTTTTTTTTTGTAACTTCTCTAAAAGGAAATAATTTGCTCCCTTTGGAAGCTAATTCCAATCACGAAAACACGCCTATATAATTTTGACCCCCTTAAACCCCACATTTATATAGTAAAACGGGGTTCACAGGCGTATACATTATTTTTATTTTTCTGCTCCAAAACATAGATAGTTGGTACTCGTTAGAACCGCCTCGCCTTTATACTGTAAAACTGAGGTTTTGAGGGGTATACATTTTTTTTCTGCTCATAAACATAGATTGTGGGTACTCGTTAGAATCGCCTTGTCAAATTCCCACAATCTGTGATTTGAGCAGAAATATGAAAAATATTAGAGTTTTTTTTATCTGAAATTTTCAGTTTTTGGAGGTGAAATTTTCTTTTATCTATTTACCAGATAGCATCGCCGTCTGTCTTACTGAATGGTATCTTCCTGGCACGTCGGGCATGTTTACGTCAATGGACAGTGACGACGACGGCTTGTATGACAACAATCTTGAATGTTTATGGATAATTAAAGCGGAAGAGGGACAAATTGCTAAGTTGCACATTTTGAACATGGACATACAGGAACATATATTATGCCTTCGTGATTATCTTTTAGTAAGTAAACTCTTAGTTTACGGGAATATATATTACACCTCCGTGATTATCTTACAGTGTATATCAATGATTATTTGTGATCCTTTGTGATCACTGAGCCCATGTCAGAATGTTTCAAAGGTTATATGAGGGTTATTGATGATGCCTAATTTATCTGAACTAGCTACATCTAGCCCAGAAAAAATCGCTTTTTCCAGTTGTATATGTGTATGCATTGCTCTCAAGGTTCGTTCCGTTTAGAATCTGTTTATCTTCAAAACAGTTGGTGTTAGTGCTGTGTGGCGGCCATAAAACGCCTTCGCGAACTTCACTTTAGTTTATATATATATTTTTTGTCCTATGTAATCTTAAAAGAGGGAGGGGTGTCCATTGCCCTTTTCATGTCCTGTAAAAAGTCTTCATTTTTTATTGGTACAGTACCTATAATGTCCCATTTACTAAAACAGTATTAATTTTGCAACCTAAGCCCTAGTTTTGGAGAAACATGATCATGAAGGTGGGTGGGGTAATTCAGTATGAGCCTGAGGTACCATATTTTAAACACCGTTTCTCTTTAAAAATATATCACATCCTGTTATACTTTCCTCTGTTTGTTAAACAAATACCTTAGGTCATATTCTATCTCACTTACCTCTCTTTAAAGAAACATGTTACGTCTGCAGCATCGCTTTTATGAAACTCTTCAATTTTTGTTAATTTTCCACCTTGGAATTCAATAAAATCTAGCCTTTTCCCGGAACTGAATTTAAAATTATTCTGAAACTTACCTGAATACAATACTGGGATAGGGAAAAGAGATGACTAAGTTTGTTGACCTTGACCTTATTTTTAAAGTCACATCGGCTGTAGGATTGTCAAAAGAGCAGGTGCCCTTTAGAATATTTTTCTGCTACTTAGCAAAAGTCTTCATTTTCTCCTAATATATTGCTTATAATACCTTTTTGCTCTCCCGAGCATGAAGTGTTCATTGTGAACTAAATTGTGATCGGTCAATGTCCGTCGTGCGTTGTCCGTCGTGCATTGTGCTGCATCAATTATTTACCATAAATGACAACTTCTCTTACATCCTTGTGCCAATTTCAGTCAGACATCACAGGAATATTACTTACATGACTCTCTATGAAAAGAGATAAAATTATTCCACACCAATGAACATAATGGCCGCTAGAGCTAAAAATATAAAAAAAAATCTTTAAATGATAACTCCTCCTACACCATTGAGGCAGTTTCATTGGAATTTTACAGAAATGCTATCGTAACTTACTACTAAAATAGCTAAAATGGTTTTGCTCCAATAAACAAGATGGCTGCCAGAGCTAAAACCTTATAAATGGCATTTTCTCCTATATCGTTGAGCCAATTTCAATCAAACTTCACAGGCATGTTGCCTGAGTGTCTCTTCACCAAAATAATTGAAACGGGTTTGCTCCAATGAACAAGACAGCTGCCAGAGTTAAAAACAGACAAACACTTTAAATGACAACTCCTCCCATATTATTTGGCCAATTTAATCAAACTTCACAAGAATGTTTCCAAGGTGTCTCTCTACTAAAGAAGTTAACACAGTTTCGCTCCAATGAAAAAGATGGCCACCAGAACTAAAACTGAACAAAAATATATACATTACAAGTCCTCCTAAATATTTTGGCTAATTCAATCAACCTTTGCAATAATATTGCTAACTAAAACTGCACAAGAATGTTGCTAGGTAACTCACTACCAAAATAGCTAAAACAGCTCCGCTCTAATGAACAAGATGGCCACCAGAGCTAAACATAAAACATCTTTAAATGACAACTCCTCCTTAACCCCTTTGACCAATTTCAATCGAAAATTTAGGGGATATTTATTGAGGAATTAGTCCAACAAATGAAAGTATAACTGGATGAGGCAAGATTTTAGAGACACACAGTTTATAGGCTTTAGGCTCATACATGTTTGTATGATATTTTAGGTTCTTACTGAATTACCCCACCCACTTTTATGATTATGTTACTCCAGATATGTAACTTACGTTGTAATACCAAAATGCTTCTAGTAAACGAGAGGGCTAATATAGCCCTAAATCACGCACCTAAGTTGCATAGTCTGACCACATGACCGCTATTAAGCTGTATCAAGATATCAAATGTTTGATTGAAACTGGCCCAAGTTGCCTGTCAAAGATTTCTAGTTTGCCCTCTGCGGCCATCTTGTTCATTGTAGCAAAACCATTATATCTATTTTGATAGAGAGTTACCTTGGCAAGTATCTTGTCAAGTTTGATTGAAATTGGCCAACGGATTTGAGAAGAGTTGCCATTTAAAGATGTTTCAATTTATAGCTCTGGTGGCCATCTTGTTCATTAAAACAAAACCAATTTTGCTATTTTGGTAGAGAGATACATAGGCAACATGCCTGTCAAGTTTGATTAAAATTGGTCCGATCATATAGGAGGAGCTGTCATTTAAAGATTTTTTTGTCTATTTTTTAGTTTTGGCGGCCATCTTGTTCATTGATGCGAAACAATTTTAGCTTTTTTGATATTGAGATATATAGCAGCATGGCTGTCAAATCTGATTCAAATTTGTCCATTGATATAGGAGGACCTGTCATTTAAAGATTTTTTCTATTTTTAGCTCTGGTGGCAATCTTGTTCATTGATGCGTAACAATTTTAGCAATTTTGGTAGTAAGACACATAGGCAACATGACAATCAAGTTTGATTCAAACTGGTCCAATGATATAGGAGGAGCTGTCACTTCAAGATTGTTTTTCTATTTTTAGCTCTAGCGGCCATCTTGTTCATTGATGTGGAACATTGGTTTTTGGTAGAAAATCACCTAGGCAACAGTCCTATGAAGTTTTATTAAATTGGCCCAGGATTAAAGAAGATCATTTATAGCAATTTGTTGACACATCACGAGGCAGTACGGACAACGCACGACGACAACGGACAACGGACGACGGACATTGACCGAACACAATCGCTCACAATTAGCACTTCGTCCTCTGGTGAGCTAAAAAGATATGAAATGCAATATATTAGGAGATTATAAAGACTTTCGTTAAGTAACATAAAAATAGCCAAATAGGCACCTGTCTTTTTGACAATCCCACAAAGCCCATGTGACCTTGAAAATAGGTCAATGGTCACCAAAACTTAGTCATCTCTAGGTACTGTCCAAATGTTGTATTCAGATAAATTTCGAAATAGTTCACCTTTTAGTTCTGGAGAGACGCTAGATATAATATTACCTAATGCATTTTTGCAAAAAGAATAAGATATAACTAGATATGATATATTTTAAAAGAGAAACGATGTTTAAAATATGGTTCCTCAGGTTCATACTAAATTACCCCACCCACTTTCAGGATCATGTTACCCCAAAACAAGGGCTTACGTTGCAAAATTAAAACTGTTTTAGTAAATGGGACATTATAGGTAATGTATTAGCAAAACATGAAGCCTTTTGTAAAAGGGCAGAAAAAGGGCCTTTTGGACATCCCTTCCCCCTCCCCCTCCTCCCCCCATCTTCATAAGAAAATCACAAATGTCCTAAACGTAGAAGATCATACGATAAATGTCACGACATAAGAATTTCAAGTAGCGCTAAGTGAAAATAACTTTTTACAATGCCCGAAGCGTAATATAACCTAATGAGGCAGTTCGAATGCGCTTCAAGGGAGATGTTTATGATAAATTAACAGTTACTATCCCTAGACAATGTATAAGCCCTTTTGTCAATGATAAGCTTAACACATGGATGAACCACGTTTCACCTGATAGTTTAGTCGTCGTCTATAACATGATACGCGTTGAAATATATAAACACACAGATTGGGGCCTCCTCAAGACTGAGCGTCAATTCGTAACACAGACAAAAATGGCGGACATAAATACAGAGTTTTCGTATACATGCAATTCAGTCTGAAAAATGCAAGGGGTAAATTGCAGCAAATTTATTTTCTTATTTTGTTCTTTTTTACAAAGCTTCCTAATGAACATTCTGAGTAATGCGAGCCTTCGGTCATGGAGGAATCAAACTTATACAAGAGGGCGAAAAATATTGGTTGACAAATTCTACACAATGTGTATTGTATTACAAGTGTTGCAATGTAGCATATTTTTTACGATTTGCATTTTCCGATGAAGATTCTGAGCAACGCTAACCTGGTATTTATGTGGAAATTAAAAATTCAAGATATTGGGCAAAATGGCGGGAATAGTACAGTCTAATTGCTTAGCGGTTAATCCAATCACGGTTGATTATTTTGCTTACCTCTTTAATTGCACGCAGGCGGGTCGGGATTCAGAATATTGTGCCCCGACTTAAAAACTAGTCATTTGATGGTCTGGGCCGGAACTTTTTATGTCTGTTTTTCGGCTTACCGGAGTTCAACTGGTGGGTTTCTTTTGCTCCAGTATTCCAGTGGTGTTGTTTGACAACCCAGGGATCTCCAAGTGTCTCAACACGTTGTTTCTGTTGAGTTCTCATCTTTGCATTATTAAAGGCTTTATTGATTTATTTGTTGCCCGTAATGATTCATCCCAGTCAGCATTGTACGTAAATCTATATCGGGCCGTCATCGGCCCGTCAGGGTAGCTGACGGGCCGATGACGGCCCGATGTAGATTTACGTAGAATGCTAGCTGGGATGGGTGAGTTAGAAGACCTTCACACGTACCGGACAAATATATGTTTTTACCGCTATGAAAGCTGAGGCTGAGGGTAGGAATCCCGTATTGCTAGCTTAAGCTCCCAAGTAATTCATTACTGACCGTTCCAAGGCGGTACTTTCATTGTGACATGTTTTGTTTTTTTGTCACGTAATGTTTTACTTTCTAATGTTTGTTTTTCTTTTTTACAATTATGTGATGTTAAGATATATTCAGTTAAGTTTGGCTAACAAAGTTGGCACCTTTTTGGAAAAGCCTTTCCAACCCTGCTTGTCATCCGTTCATTTTGTGGCTGCTTCATTGTATTTGTCTGTCTTTCCCCTTTGTGACTGGGGCTTGATTCGGGTCTGATTATACCAGTTCCTGATTTCACTTATTTACTTTACATAATTAAACTATTCCATGTGACACATTGCTGTAAACTTCTATGTGTATTGCTCACAACGATTTTCATTTCTTCAAACTTTTCATTACACGTTTTTTATGCACACGCTGCCGAGGGCAGAAGTGGGGCATGTAGCATTTTGCCTTGTTGTTACGTCCATACGCCCAGTAACTTGAGTATCTTTTATGTTAGGTAGTTGTAATTTGCTATGCTACTTAACCAGATCTAAACCTTCAAATCTGTGCTAGAGATGCCCCTGGGTCATGCCCTGGGGTGGGACTATGTTTGTTTACATTGACATTTACGTCCGCGTTAATCTTTGAGGACATTACTTCATAACTTGCGTACCTTTTAAGCCAAGAAGTTGAAATCTAGTATGCTACTTGTACTAGAGTTGCCTGTATCGTGTCTTGGGTGGGGCTAGGGGTCAAATGTATAACAGGTCGAAAGTAGATATCTTTTATACTAGGAAGTTGAATTTTGTATGCTACTTAGGTAATAACTTGGATACCTTTTATGCTAGGAAGCTGAAATATAGCATGCTACTTACCCAGACCTGAACCTTCAACTCTGTGCTAAGTAGCCCCTGGGTCATGCCCTGGGGGTGGGGGGTGGGGGGGCTAAATGTCAAAATGTATAACAGGTCAAACTTAGCTTTCATGCTAAGAAGATAAAATTAGTATGCTACATACACCGAGACCTGACCTTTAACTCTGTGCTAGAGTTGCCCCTGGGTCATGCACTGGGGTGGGGCTAGTGGTCAAAATATATAATAGGCCAGATTTGACATTGACATTTATGTCCGCGTTTCTCTCGGACCTATAACTTTGGTACTTTTTGTGCTAGAAAATTGAAATTTGGTATGTTACTTACCCAGTTCTAAACCTTTATTTTTTTAGTGATGCCCATGGTTCATGCCCAGGGGTGAGCTAGGGGTGGGAAGGACAGGTTAATTTGTGTACTCGGGACACGTGTCTATTATGTTCAAGATTTTATAAAAGTTCATATCTTACCAGAAAGCATTCATATTTGGACTATAGGTACCCTGTAGGGTTGGCTTTTATTCCATGACAGATCCCAGGGTCTATACCCCGGGGTGAGGCTAAAGGTCAAAATCTGTAAAAGTGTTTTTTTTCTACTTTTCTATTATAAAAACAACTTAGACAGATACTTGGTCAGACATCGGTCAACCTTGTGATATTCGCTTGTAGGTCAAGAAGTGAAGGTCAGCATAACTTATACATCACGGTTCAGTAACACCATACTTCCTGATTATGAGTCAGTATGACCTGAAGTTTGACCTCAAAATAAATGTTGGTCAGTGACCTATAATTCATGGTTCAGTGATTTTGCCTTATATCTTGAATTATATTTGATGTATAAGCATGATACTTTTGGAATATGAGTCGGTACGATCCGAAGTTTGATCTCAAAATAAATGGAAGTCACAGTGACCTATATTTCCCGGTCCAGTATTTTGCCTTATATCTTGAAGAGCATTTGATGCATTAACATCATACTTATATATTATGAGTCAGTATGACCCGAAGTTTTACCTCAAATTAAACATAGGTCACTGTGACCTACATTTAACGGTCCAGTAATTTTGCCATATTTCTTGAAGAGTATTTGATGTATAAACATCATACTTATGGATTATGAGTCAGAATGACCTGAAGTTTGACACCAAAATAATTGTAGGTCACAGGGACCGTTATATCTCGTGCTCCAATGATTCTTCTGTGAATCTTGAAGTGTATTTGATGTATAAATATCATACGTATAGATGATGAGTCAGTAGAGCAGCTGGAAAATTGAAATTTGGTATGCTACTTGCCCAGACCTAAACCTTCAACTCTGTGCTAAAGTTGCCCCTGGGTCATGCCTAGGGGTAAGGCTAGGAAAATAGTTGTTGCCATAAGGATAAAGAGCAAAGGGCGGGGGCATTTCTGTACCTTGGACACATTTCTAGTTGATAAAGAATCAAAGCGATGCTGCTACACTGGCATCTTTGGGCATATTCTAGACGGCTGACATAAATACAGATTTTTTAGTGCATTATTTTAAAACTGGCCGATGTAGATTTTCGAAAGATTCTTTTACAGTTATCATTTCTTTAAACTTTTCTAGTTAAGCATACTTGTAATGCCACCCCCCATATTACCGAAAAAAAAAAAATATCTATGAGTCCTGAAAAAAAAGCGTCGTCATGAATATAGAATTCCATATGATGCATTGCATTTGATACACCATATTAGATTGTGACATAAAGGTTTTTTACTTTTCTTTTTTTATTTCTGCAAAATAATCTGAAAAGGAATCCTTTTTAAGTTTGAAAATAACAGATTCCGTTTGAGTCTGTTCGTGATATGAGCCGCGCCAAGCGAAAAAGTGTCAACGATCATGCGCAAAATGCACAGATTCAGATTTACTCTACACATGCGCATAATAAAAGTGAAAAAGAGAATTGCCTTATCAGTATCATGAAAATCGGACACTCGCTTTGATTAAGTCTCTTCATATGCAACACGGTAGTTTGCGAGGCTGTATACACCCCCACCCCCTAGCGGTATTCGATTTTTAAAAAAAACAAGATGGATCCAAAAGGAAATAAAATATAACTTGCACTATGATGTACGGAAAAAAGGTAAGAGAAAAGTCCAGGGAGTGCCACAATCACAAACCGCAGCCCTTCCCAGACCCCAAGAGGAAGAGGAAACCGACAAATCTAAACAAGCCCAAACCGCACAAACGTACGAAAAGCACTAAGATTAGCTCTCTCTTCCCCAAGCGAGGTAATCGCAATACTAAAAGGACTGAAAAACACAAGAACAAAATGACACACGGAAAGACATACAACAAATCGCCTCGTAGAATAAACCACAAAGCAACAAAGAGTAAGACTAACACCGGGACCACCTCCTTAGAACGGTCGGTACACCGGGGGGTTTAAAGCACTTTTACAGCTAACTAACTTCACCCTGGGTCCTGATGCTACTCTTAATACAGAAATACATAAAAATTCGGTTCGCATAAAGGCTCCCAACTCAGTCAATGCATCAAAGCGAAAACATAAAAATCAAATTTATCACTATAATAAACAAAGACGAGTACTCATGTCTAATTCTACTGTATGCCAGAGTAAATGAAAACCAATAGTTGAACCACGGCGGGCCAAGCCAAAGACATATCTTCAAGCCCCAACCCACTGGTTAAAATTTTACGAAGAGACCGTCATTGAGTCTGAGGCCCGAACCGCCGTCGTGCAATTAAAGAGTGAAGCATAGCCATCAACAATGATTGGGTTGACAACTAGGCATGCAGTCTGCCGCATAATATCCAGGCTATAGCCAATTCTTTTAGAACGGTTAATAAGTTCTCTGAATTGCTCCGAAAAGTTGGATTTACCTACAATTTTTCTAAATCTGTACACTAAGTCACCGTAAAATTCGGGTTCCGATATACCGTGTTGCAGACGTGTTTTCAGATTGACGCTATATTTTTCTAACAAGGCACTGTGTCTGCGATAAAATTTCGAAAACGCCTTACGAAGTTTTAAATAACGATAGCCCTGCCTAAGAAGTTTGGCAGTAAGGGCTTTATTACGGTAGTTAAAGTCATTAAGATTTGCAGAAGCTCTGGCTAATCTTATAAGTTGAGATATGTATACCCCATATGAGGTACGCCACTGGAAATCGCCATCCAGAAAAGGGAAATTGACTATATCAAAGTCAAAATCGTCCCGTTTATCATAAATAAGACATTTTACGGCCGCCACACGGCACAGTACCAGCTAGAGTAGCGTAAAATAAAAGTCAAAAGTCTAATCCGAGCATTTGCTCTCCATTGATACTGTCTATAGTGTCCAATGAATTTGTAAGCAGACATCGAAGGTCCTGATCAGACTGCCCGGATGCCCGAAGATATGTTTTCGCATGGCGCGGCCCATCTACTGAACGGTGATGCGAAATCCCTCCGGCCTCCAAGTCGAAGCTTAAGCGATACCCTATCCCAAATAAAATGGTTTGAGCGAGACAGTCACAAAAGGCCGGCCAGCAAATGTAAAACAACTAACTTTTATCGATATACTGGGAGACAGCATTTGTAGATATTTGCATAGCATTGCGTCAACTACTGTGGTTTCACAAAATCTGCTGTATATTTTGCAATATTTTCTATAAGCTCTGAACGTGCGCAACATGATTGCTGTTGAGTCCTAATATTTGCTTCATTATAGGCTTTATCTGTGATTTATCTGTTGCCCATAATGGTTCAGGGATGGGTTAGAAGAGCTCCACACGGACCGAACAAATATATGTTTTTACCATTATGGAAGCTGAGGGCGAGGGTTGGGATTCCGTAATTCTAGCTTAAGAACCCCAGTAATTTATTACTGACCGTTCCAAGGTAGTACTTTCACTGTGGTATTTTTTTTAATTGTCACGTAGTGTTTCACTTTCTAATGTTTTTCTTTTGATAATTATGTAAGTTGATTATATTTTCAGTTAAGTTTGGGTAACAGAGTTCCAGCGTTTTTAAGGAAAGAGTTGCCAAATCTGCTCGCCGTCTGTTCATTTTGTGGCTGCTTTGTTGTATTTGGCAGTCTTTCCCTTTGGTGTTGGGGGCTTGATGTGGATCTGATTGTACCAGCTCATGAGTTCTCTTTTTTACTTTGCGCGAGCATATTAACACGAACACACGGTTGTTTTTACTCGGGTTGCTCGAGTACGCAATCCTAATACTCTCCAGGTAGCCAGTGGAAACGCCTGTCGAGACGCTGGCTTTAATACAGAGCCAGTTTGTGTGCATAGATAATGTACACTCCACATGATGATGTCATCTGACCCTGAAACAATGGTAAATAAATTCTGAAAGAACATGAAAACTAGTATAGAAAATATCCAGGAATAGCCATAATCACGGATCATAGCTTACCAATAACACCAAGAGGTAGAGGAAACAAGCCTACCATTGACACCAAGAGGAAGAGGAAACAAGCCTACCAATGCCACCATGAGGAAGAGGAAACAAGCATACAAAGACACCAAGAGGAAGAGGAAACAAGCCTATCAATAACACCAAGAGGAAGAGGGAACAAGCCTACCAATAACACCAAGAGGAAGAGGAAACAAACCTACCAATGCCACCAAGAGGAAGAGGAAACAAGCCTACCAATGACATCAAGAGGAAGAGGAAACAAGCCTACCAAGGACGTCAAGAGGAAACGGAAACAAGCCTATGAATGACACCAAGAGGAAGAGGAAACAACCCTACTAAGGCCACCAAGAGGAAGTGATAACAAGCCTACCAATGACACCAAGAGGAAGAGGAAACAAGCCTACCAATGACACCAAGAGGAAGAGGAAACAAGCCTACAAGGACACCAAGAGGAAGAGGAAACAAAAAAAGGTAAGAGAAAAGTCCAGGGAGTGCCACAATCACAAACAGCAGCTCTTCCCAGACCCCAAAAGGAAGAGGAAACCGACAAATCCAAACAAGCACAAACCGAACAAACGTACGAAAAGCACTAAAATTAGCTTTCTCTTTCCCAAGCGAGGTAATCGAAATAATAAAAGGACTGAAAAACACAAGAACAAAATGACACACGGAACGACATACAACAAATCGCCTCGTAGAATAAACAACAAAGCAACAGAGAGTAAGACTAACACCGGGACCACCGCCTTAGAACGGTCAGTACAGCAAAGCACCGGGGGGGTTTAAAGCACTTTTACAGCTAGCTAACTTCACCCTGGGTCCCGATGCTACTCTTAATACAGAAACACATAAAAATTCGGTTCGCATAAAGGCTCCCAACTCAGTAAATGTATCAAAGCGAAAACATAAAAATCAAATTACTCACTATAATCAACAAAGACGAGTACTCATGGCTAATTCTACTGTATGCCAGAGTAAATGAAAACCAATAGTTGAACCACGGCGGACCAAGCCAAAGACATATCGCCAAGCCCCAACCCACTGGTTAAAGTTTTACGAAGAGACCGTCATTGCGTCTGAGGCCCGAACCGCCGTCGTGCAATTAAAGAGTGAAGCATAGCCATCAACAATGATTGGGTTGACAACTAGGCATGCAGTCTGCCGCATAATATCCAGGCTATAGCCAATTCTTTAATCACGGTTAATAAGTTTTCTGAATTGCTCCGAAAAAGTTAGATTTACTTATAATTTTTCTAAATCTGTACACTAAGTCACCGTAAAATTCTGGTTCCGATATACCTTGTTGCAGAAGTGTTTTCAGACTGACGCTATATTTTTCTAACAAGGCACTGTGTCTGCAATAAAATTTCGAAAACGCCTTACGAAGTTTAAAATAATGATGGCCCTGCCTAAGAAGTTTGGCAGTAAGGGCTTTATTACGGTAGTTAAAGTCATTAAGATTTGAAGAAGCTCTGGCGAATCTAATAAGTTGAGATATGTATACCCCATATGAGGTACGCCGGGGGACATGTCATCCAGAAAAGGGAAATTGACTATATCAAAATCAAAATCGTCCCTTTTATCATAAATTTTGGTGGAAACTGTTCCATTAGATATACATAGATTCAAATCCAAAAAAGGTGCCTCGGTATCGGAAGAATTTGCTCCAACAAGACTACCAATGACACCAAGAGGAAGAGGAAATAAACCTACCAAGGACACCAAGAGGAAGAGGAAACAAGCCTACCAAGAGGAAGAGGAAACAAGCCTACCAATGACACCAAGAGGAAGAGGAAACAAGACTACCAAGGACTCCAAGAGGAAGAGGAAACAAGCTTACCAAGGACACCAAGAGGAAGAGGAAACAAACCATAACAGACAGTACACAACCAAAGAAAAACAAAACAATCCGTTTTCAAACAAGGTGATCACAATGCTAGAGTGGAACCACTTAACACTACAAAAAGGCAATGAACAGTACAAAATATGGAAAAAAGCCACACATAGAACAACTAATACCATCAGGACAAGAAAACATGGCGCAGGAAAACAAAACAGAAAGCAATGTGGGCAGCCATACAGCGGGTGACGACAATGCTAGAATATAAACAGGACGATACATGTAGCTAGGGGCCAAAAAGCCTTACCAATAACGATGAGCACAAAAAAGAGCAAATGAAAACCGCTAGTAACCGAGTGTCCGAGTGTTCCCTTAAAGTGTCATGTACACTCCACGTATTGATATTACACCAGCCGACCCCATTATGGTGAAACGGTTGAAAACAATCACCAGTATGTCCGACTTGTACAGCAGTTCAGTGAATTAACTACTCTATTGGCCGATGGCAAATGAGTTACGACACTACATGACACATTGTTGCGGGTGTGAGCCTGAACAACCATGCTCTACTTCAGAAAGTTGCGCAGGCATTGCTTAACTAGCATATATGTTGTTTTGCGAAAAAACTCTGACAAATAATTTGTTGCAACAGCTGGGGATTTCTTTAGATATAAGTGACAAAGAGGGTGGTTAGAATGAAAATGAAGACTACTAGGCTTCGCTGGCACAAGGGATGTGGGCATCTGTAATTATCGCTATTGAATAGACTCAATCAAACCGAGTGTGCTGTTTTCGAACTTTGGATGTTGAATGGCTTGCTTAAAAATTTTACTCACCATAATGGTTAATAACGCCGCTGCATTTAAAAAGACAAAATAAATAAAAACAAACTCAGGAACTGTTATAATCAGATCTACATCAAGCTCCCAACACCAAAGGGACAGACAGACAAATACAATAAAGCAGCCACAAAATGAGCGGATTGCGAACAGAGTTGGCAACTCTTTCCCAAAAAGGTGGAAATTCTGTTCCCAAACTGAATCGAATATATAATCAACGTACTTTATTATAGTGCAGGTTATATTTTTCTTTCTTTTATGTCTTTTGGGATTATTGAGCCCATCCTGGTTATTTTGAATACCGCTTAAGCCGCGCTAGGAGGCCTCGAAATTTACAGTGTTGCATAGGAAGAGACTCAGTCTAACCGAGTCTCCGATTTTCCTGATTTTGTGTCTTCTTCTTTACATAATTGTTAAAACAAAAAAAATTAGAACGTGAAACAACACATAACAATCAACAAAACGTATCACAATGAAAGTACCTCCTTGAAACGGCCAGTAATGAATTACCTGGGATGGGGGTGCAGCTTTACGGGATCCCAACCCTCGCCCTCAGTGGTAAAAACACAATTTCAAAACATTCAGCAAATGCAACAAATAAAATGTCAAAATCGCCAGCTGGTATGTCGACATGAGCCTATCATAGTCTTAAGATCCCAAACTTAACCGCCATCTCGAAATAAAAATGAGTTACTTAATGTCTCAAAAGCATTTACCTCTTACAGTACAGGCATATGCTAAAATGTTCAGAACACTCCGCATAACCTTGGTTTTGGGATAAACAACAACGTTTTGTCCTGCAAAATATAGAATCATGGCAGCCATGTTGGCATCCATTTTGGTTTTGTAATATTCTCGATCACTGAGAAGCTTCTTTATTTACTTACTTACTATGAAGCACTGAAATCCTGGTAATTGAGACAAAGGTCGTGGTCACTTTGTGTTTAGATACATAGCTATGGCCTGGTTATGGTCTGCAGCAATTGGCTCATATGTCTTCTTGGATTAAAAAGAATGTAAGAGAAAAGTCCAGGGAGTGCCACAATCACAAACCGCAAATCCAAACAAGCACAAACCGAACAAACGTACGACAAGCACTAAGATTAGCTCTCTCATCCCCAAGCGAGGTAATCGCAATACTAAACGGACTTGAAAACACAAGAACAAAATGACACACGGAAAGACATACAACAAATCGCCTCTTAGAATAAAACACAAAGCAACAAAGAGTAAGACTAACACCGGGACCATCGCCTTAGAACGGTCAGTAGAGCAAACTACCGGGGAGTTTAAAGCACTTTTACAGCTAGCTAACTTCACCCTGACTCCCGATGCTACTCTTAATACAGAAACACATAAAAATTCGGTTCGCATAAAGGCTCCCAACCCAGTCAATGCATCAAAGCGAAAACATAAAAATCAAATTAATCACTATAATAAACAAAGACGAGTACTCATGGCTAATTCTACTGTATGCCAGAGTAAATGAAAACCAATAGTTGAACAACGGCGGGCCAAGCCAAAGACATAACGTCAAGCCCCAACCCACTGGTTAAAGTTTTACGAAGAGACCGTCATTGAGCCTGAGGCTCGAACCGCCGTCGTACAATTAAAGAGTGAAACATAGCCATCAACAATGACTGGGTTGACAACTAGGCATGCAGTCTCCCGCATAATATTCAGGCTATAGCCAATTCTTTTATAACGGTTAATAAGTTTTCTGAATTGCTCCGAAAAGTTTGATTTACATACAATTTTTTTATAAATCTGTACACTAAGTCACCGTAAAATTCTGGTTCCGATATACCTTGTTGCAGAAGTGTTTTCAGACTGACGCTATATTTTTTAAATTATTCATTTATGAAAAAAGACATTTACTATCCTTAGTTTATTCATTTACCGGCTATTCTTTAAAGCCCATCAAATCTTATTGTTTTATTGTGTTGGGGTTAACGACACGTCAACCCTTGTGGGTCATTTTGTGTCGAATCTGTTTCTCCTGCCAAATATAGTATACTGACAACAGGTTTGACACGCAAATTGGTTTTGTACCAACACTGACCAATGGGATACACATTATAATACTTACTTACTGGCAAAATCCTGCGATAAGCGCAAGAGACTTGAACGCTGGAGGATCTGAAATACGAATGTGGCCTTGTAAGGGTTTGCAACGATGCTCTTGAACACCATATTAAATATTAAAAATTTCCCAATGATGCTAGGTGGCATCAGGCAGTTTCTAATCAAGTTATAATAAATGAAACTGTGGCCTCAATCAAACGTGATACGGCACCAACTTCTACGTTCTGCGTTCCGATGACGGCTGCCAGGCTGTTTTGAGTACAGGATATATTTTTTGAGTAGATTTTCCTTCCTTTGTGACAAAGAAAACAACAATATATATATATATATATATATATATATATATATATAACTAATACTTGACATGCTATGTCTATGGGAAAAAAGGTAAGGGAAAAGTCCAGAGAGTATCACAATCACAAACCGCAGCCTGCTTAGAGGGCGATTTATGTGAAATATATAACAAAATCAACTTTAGTATGTTGTCTGCTACTAATTTGCTCAGCGTTTTTTAATGGTTATGGCGATACTCTGTTGCAGGTTTTTGAACCTGAAGATGGTCACTATCATGGACGATTCTGTGGTACGGTCCCACCACCAGTAATTACTAGCGTATCTAACAAGTTAACTGTGACATTCGTTTCTGATGAGGACCGCACAGGCGCAGGATTCAACGCAACGTATTGGCATGAAGATTGTAAGCATATGCTTTAAACTCATTTTTTCTTCAGAAGCCAGCTAATCTTGATCTACACTGTTAGCAGAGATGGGGGCATATCCGGGTTCAGCAGGACTAGGTTTAATATAGTCAAGTCCTTGTAGATGATTTACGCTAGCAAAACTATCCCTTAAAAGACAGCTTAAAAGTTTAATGCTACAACAGAAATAGATTTAGATAAAAAAAAAAAAACAAAAACAAAAAAACAAAAAAAAAAAAAACAAAAAAAAAAACAAAAAAAAAAACATGGAGCATCATTTTGCCTGATTCTACAATGTCGGGTCAACAGCTGAGTATATTTATTGACAATTTGTATAAATCACTCATGTGAAGTGTATACTTCCAACCCGTTGCTCTAGATAAGGCACTTTTTACCCATAAATATATTGATTTATTTTCTTATGTTTCGATGAAATATACGTTGTGTGTATTCACTAGAAGCGCCTCGAAGAGAGCAGCGTTAAATACTTGCCCACTTCATACGTTTTCATGGAGAAATCGTAATAATATTTATCTGGATGACACTCTAATCTGGCGCTTTGTAAGCTATGCAGTTTTGCTATACAATATGTGAAATGAAGAATATTTTGGTGTTTAAGTAAATTTAGTTATATGTATGCAATAACAAAAGCTGCTAGAATTACAAATCTTGTTTAAAATTTTAAAATTCTGCATAGCTTCCTAATTATGCACTTCTCTGCAAGTCTCTTGCTTTCACTTTATATTGTGGGGGAAATAGGGTTTCAATTACTTAGACTTGTTGACTTAATGGAATTTGATATTGTTGTTGTTGTTTTCAGTTACATGCACATGGAAATTGACGGAACCAGCCGGAGAAATAAAATCGATAGACCAGAATAACGACGGACAGTATGACAATAATTTGGACTGTACATGGACTACTCATATGGCTCCAAATAAATTAGTCGAAGTTACGTTTGTGTCTGTGGAGCTTGAGGACGGGTTTGATTACCTTGAGGTGAGGAACATTGGTTGCGTCATTACAGGTAGTTTGTGGGTTGTCGTATTGATATCCCCATTTTAAAAACAAATTGGTCTATACTGGATTTGTCCTGCCCGTCATTCTATAATTCCATCATTCCGTGACGCTTTATAGGGGAAAACTTATATAATCAACACCGTTTACATCTTTGCAGCAATCAGTTTGAAACTTTGCAGATTTTGTATTATAAAGAATGAAAAAACAAATGCATGTGATTTTGTACTATATTTCGCTAACTTTTTTCTCACTTTCTTCTGCTTTGTCAACTTTTTCTCACTTTTTACCGTAATTCCGTCAGTCCGTGTAAATATATATGTACCTTGTATAATCAATTGTATAATCAACCCTACTTACACCTTTGCATAACTCATCTTGAAACTTTGGGGCTGTGTTATACTAAGAATGGTAATGTTCATGTGTGTTTGTAAGACCTTGCGGTCATTTTGCTAATTTTTTTTGTTCTGCATTGTAATATCATTTTTTCTCACGTTTCCCGTAATTCCGTCATACCGTGTCGCTTTATAGTAGGTTTATAATAAACTCCTTTTACTTCACATCAATCATTTTGAAACTTTGCAGATTTTTTATGCATAAAATACCTCCTGTTTACGTACATCGGTCATAGGGGATACCGTATCATAATTAAGGGTGAGATTCCACGAGTAAAACTGGTTTAAGCCGCCCCACCCCTCCCCAATTTTTCTTGCTGACCGTTACGAGTACAGGGCTGTTCCTCCTTTGCAGGTCTTTGTTTGTGCATTGGCGGTTTCATATTTGGCGTTTGTTTTGCCATTATATGTTCCTTTTTCCTTATCCATCCTTCTTTTGTTGACTCGGGAAGGTTATACATCGTAATTGTGGTATTTTCTCGGTATTTTCATTTTTATTTTTATCAATTCAGATGTTTGTAACTAGAAATACAATGGACAGTGGGTACTTTGTGACATTGTCTTTTCTTATATCTTTCTACTGATCGTCTTGCTAGGAGAACATGAAGTGCCTTTATTCCTACAATCATTTTTGTGTCCTCTGGTGTATCCAAAGACTTAATAGTTCGTCTGTGATTGCTGACAATGACAAATCTTAATCACATGCGTGAAGTGCTACTGTTTATGTGTTCTGATGAAACCAGTCTTAAGCCCTACAATTATAGTGATGCACTCTGGCTTATATGAATAAGGCATTACACTACAGGTATACGTAGTGTAATGTCTTGTTCTGGAATCACCCCTCTCACGGATAATCAAAAGACAAAGAGGTGAGGAACAAACAATAACAAAACCAAACGCTACATGTGAAACCACCGACACGCGATCAAATACAAACTTCAACAGAGGAACCGCCTTACAAGTACATATTACTCCTTATTAATGAACATAAAAAGTGCTGGATGATACGATGACAGCTTAGATACTGATGTCTGATCTGATAGCCCAGGCATACCTGTACAATTAGTAATCGGACAACTTAATTGCTTGCCACACTTCTAACATTTTTACAAATAAATGTGAATACATGTATATCTAGGAAAGGCCACAATCATGAAACACAGCCCTTTCAAGGCTCAGGATAAGAGGAGAATGCCAAGGAACAACTAAAACTGTCCTTTTCTCGAAAACAGAATAAAGAAGAAACACCAACAGAAATATTACACTTGAACGCAAGGATCATTTAATATGAAGTTCAAAATAAGCCACAGCGTTAGTAAACGTACCGTTTGAAATGTGTGCTCAACAAACATCAGCCTGTTCATCTGCGGAGTTGATAAGGATCTATATTGTCCATATGAAGAAACATTTTATCCGTAGGTATCCAGAATTCTCCGAAATGAAGATTCTGATCAGATTCTGATGAGATTGTGCGAATGCTCAGTCGTATCTGAATACTCGCTGGACGCACATCTCAGAAGGTACTTTTTGGCGGTGCGACTCCTTCAGTAGGGAGTGCAAAAACATTCCATCAAATTACCTTATTCACCCTATGTATTCGGAGAGACATGTCTGAGCAAAAAGAGTAGACTCGAATAAGACGCCGTGTTCTATGGCGTCTGATCTAGATCTACACTGTTGGCCACTTATCCAGCAATTATGAACACATTTTACAAGGAGTAAAATGGATTTAATGTAATGTTAAAAGTATAAAGTAAAGAAGAAGGTGGCTACATATACAGGGTAAACACGGTATCCACAATTATGCAAAATTTACCTGGTCACAAAAGCTCACCTCGAGCCTTTGGCTCAGGTAGGCTAAAAGCATTAGAAGCGCCTCAATGAGGCGCTTCTAATGAGTACCCACAAGGTATGTTTATAGCTTTTTGAAATTCTGAGTTAAATCGGGGCTTGACTGACGCCGATTATTGGCTATAGACTACCATAGATGGTCCTTATATATTTTATACATATTTTGATGGAATCAATCTAACCTGATATTCAACCGCATTTAAAATGTAAATTTTATGTAAAAACGTGCCCTTCAATATGTAATATATCTCACGCGACATTTCAGTTTGAAATGTCCATAGACCAAACGTGGTCAATTTTTACTATTACCCTGCGATGATTTTGACCATCACATGCGCGAAGTGGAGGGCGTATGGTTCATTTTGTTGGCAAACAATTCAGAACTCCTAAGTATGAATTATCGTAACGATCTGCTTATAACTCCATTATGTCTGAACAAAAACACAAAGTGTGGGTATTCATTTTAAGAATCACATTAAAACAAATACTTTGAGACGAAATTTAAATTCATTTGCTGATTTTTATTCGCATCAACAGCTGCTCTGCTTACTTCTTTATTTTTCTAATTTCTTCACCAACGGAACTGAAAGTCAGAAAACTGCTGAGTGTTTTAATGGACGCTCGGTATAACACAATTCATACAGCATTCTTGAGGTTGAAATAGTATGAATATTTACATTTCGAATATGATTAGCAACCTCCGCTTCGGCTTGGTTGATAGTTATATCCTGTGGGCGAATACCCTAGTGTCATCCTACCAAGAATGAAGAATTTGGGCCGCAGAGTCAGAAAACGTAATCTGAAGAAATAATCTCCCTATGATTGATACTATAATTATTTGCCTTTCAAAGCAATCCCTATGGTAAAGAAACAAAAATGATCTTAGTTGATGCTTCTTAATTGGTATATTTTTCTTACGTATTTTACACTTGTTGTATGCATTATTTGCGTAATGCATGCTACGACTCTGTTTAGATATTCCAAAACGGCGAATCCCTGCTAGGACGAATCTACGAACTTTCAACCAGAAAATTCGTATCATCCTCACAACTGGTGATTTATTTTCATTCCGACGGATCTGTGAATGACGTTGGATTTGTTGCTAATTATGTTATCTTTGATGGTAAGTTAAACCGAGTCGCGAGAAAAGGTTCTTCGGTGTCTCCGTCGAATGAATCTTTCAGCGCATGCCTGGTCCCTTAGAGAGGCCACATGTCTGTCTTTGGCTGAATTTTTCCGTCGGCCTTCCGCTTACGTGAGCAAATAGCACAGGTTCTGGACGGGTGCGCAGACTCTTGCTTTTCGCATATGCTATAGCGGCTCCCGGCTTTTTCCGTGGAGAGGCCCCGTTTACATTAACGTTCCGCCCGCTGAATTTAAAGGCAACGGATACACTTATTAAGGACATAACTCTGATATTGAAGCGTTTGCCTCCCATTTCATAGCAGGTTTGAAGGGGCGGCGCTACTTTAAAAGTAAAACAATTGCTCCCTCTTGTTGCAGATGTTTTTTGTCAGAGTATCCTCTGTTTTTCAAACGTTTCAACTCTGGGAGGTTATATTCTGACTGCAAGGAATGCCTACCATAAAAAATACAATCCGAATAAACCTGACGCGACGATTCCTCCAACTCAAACATAGCTTAACAAAATCAGACAATGAAATATTACAAAAGTTGCTGTCCGTTACAATGCTCATTCAATGCTCATTCAACACGCGCCTGACACTGTTGCTACCTGTTCTATGAGATGCCGGTTAGCAGTTCATTCGTTCCGCCCAGTATCAGTTGCTTATGTTTGGATTTCTGATGTGGGGTCATGGTATTTTTTTCATTATATACCTACCAGTGAAGAATAGGATTTCTCAGTTACCTATTTTCTGTAATTCACAGTTTGATGGTAGCAGCTATTAGTGAATCATTTCACACTGTTGGAACTATTTTTTATAGATTGCCTCCTGCTTTAATTAATTTCATCTTGACATCCTCGGCTGCCAAAAGGGTCATAAACTCGACCAAATGAAAGGCGTTACCATAATGGTATGAAAATGCTGACATTGAATTATAAATTGGCGTCAATGTTGCTAAAGAACGGACTGAGTAACGACGTTTTATTAGTAATACGTTGTTTATTGTTCTTTTGCTCAAATTGAAACAAATTTAGACGCTTTCAAAAAACATTACTAGCAAAAATTATATAATAAATAGAATAGTGAACACTGTTTGCTTGTTATGAAAACTCTGACACTCAGGAGTGAGGACAATTCGGTAAAACAAAAGAAAAGCTCGTTCCTTTGGAACTCGTTTCTACCAAATTAACACGATCCTTCCCGAGAGATTTTTTATATCGACCAAAAACTGTTTATTATTTTCTATACAATCAATTATTCTAACATATATGAAATTCGATCATACCACTGGGATAAAATCAATATATTGTAATAGATATAAGCATTTTTACAGACCGAAATTCATTACAATTATTTTAAATGTAAGCACAAATTCGAAATTAATTAACTCATTTTATCAAAAAACCTGTAACGAAATCGTTTCGCCCAATAAAGAGCTATTCTGTATCTGTCAATCAAGCTTTTCGGAAGGACTTTTAGAAAACACGGTCTCTGACCTTGCTTTTTTGCGTAAAAGTGCAGCTATCTTGCCTCATCTGGCAAAAACTAGTTTGTCTTGATCTAACAGAAATTATTGTGGTTTATTAAGCTAGATTGTATTTCTGGAGTATCCAGTTCTTTACATACCAGAAGCGACATAGCCTGCTTTTATCTTACCGAAAAAGCTGTCTTCCTATTTCATTCAGAACTATTCCTAATACTCCCAAGAAGGTGATGATATGCTGGTATGGAAATATTTGATGCCTGATAAATATAAGTCATCCATTTGTCATTACCAAAATAAAATTTCAGCATGATGAGAGTTAAGTAAAAAAATGTAGGGATTACCAGGCTTTTCTAAGCATCTGCGGAACGTCAACAGTTTTTATACACTTTGACTCTTTGTTGTCCACTATAGTATGTTACGACCATGCTATATATTCGTAGTTTATATTATCTTGTCCTATTTGGGTTGCCAACTTTGATTACCATCTGTTCTTTTTCTGGCTCTTGTATTTGTCTGGTTTCCCTATGATGTTGAGAACTTGTTAGGGATACAATTGTATCATTGTCCACTGTAATTATGTTAAGACCAGGCTTTATATTCGTAGTTTATATTTTCTTGTCCTATTTGGGTTGCTAATTCTGATTACCATCTGGTTTGTCTGGTTTCCCTATGATGTTGAGAACGTGATCGGGATATAATTGTATCAGTTCCTGAGTTCACATATTTACTTTAGTTACTTTTTTTTTATCCATTTATAAGTCCTCGAAATTCCACTGCATCCATTTGTAGACTCCAGAATTTTCACTGTTGATATATTACGACCCAGCTAATACATCCATCGATAAATTCTTGAATTCTCATGTAGCTTTGTTACGACCAAGCTACTTTATCCAATTATAGACTCTCACACTTCCTCTGTAGTTTTATAACCCATCGATAGACTCTCGAATTTCCACCGTAGTTTTGTTACGACAATGCTAATTTATCCATTTATTGACTCTCGAATTTCCATTGTATTTATATTAAGACTAAGCTTCCTTATTAATTTATAGACTCTCGAATTTCCATTGTAATTTTGTTACGACCAAGCAATTCATTCATTTATGACTCTCGAGTTTCACTGTACTTTTGTTAAGACCAATTGCTTTATCCATTTACACACGACCAAGCTAATTCATCCACTCATAGACTCTGGAATTCCAACCTGAAAAGAGTAATATAGGGTTATCGCAAAAGGAGAATTTACTCCCATTTTAGATCAGATCTATTCTCAGAAGAGGGCAAAATCCTTTGCCTGAAAGCGTATCCATTCCATTCATCTTGTTTACAGTCATCGAAAAGAAACTGTTATCAAAATTAAATAACTATATTTATTATGGAGCTATAAATAGTGAATGATAAAAAAATGCGGCGAAACCCAAGGAGCAAGCATGCAGATATCATTCGATATCGACACGCTTACTTGATATTGCACTCGATATCGACACGCTTACTTGATATTGCACGCTCACTCGGATGCCTTTGAATGTTAACGTTGCATGACGTTGCTTGTGATAATATCTTAAGACAATGGCGTCACGCTAAAATTTGTCACGCTCTTGTACAGGCTCTAAATTGTAGATAAAAAATGTCTATTTTGCGGCTACAAACAGCTGCAAATGCAAAGTATTCATAGCTATATGATAGAAGGGAATTGCACTCATGTTGGTGATTATTGGCTCGCGTTGGTATATAAAGGGACGCGAGCATGCTGGCGTCTTTTGATGTTCCTACAAGGGACAATATTCACCAATATGAGTGCAATAATCATTTATCATATATACCAGAAAAACGCCACAGTTTTGAAATACAGCCCTTCAAACATACTTGATAAGAGATAAGGAGTTGAACAGCAAACACAGGAACAGCTGTACATTGAAATCAGAGAGAATGACAGAGACAACGAACAGACAATGGGGACCTGTAGTAGAAATAGCGCATTGGAACGGTCAGCAGAATAAAGATACTGTATTCGACCTAATAACCGCATTGTGCGCTTAAGTATTTTTTTCTTTTAAATACTCAAGAAACTTGTAGTAAGACATGCACCTACCTATACTCAGGGTTCACTTTTGAAAAGTATCAGAGAGTAACTCAAAAAATGATGTTTATGCGATGTTTTTTTAGTTTTTTTTGTATTCTGATTTTCGTTATAAGAGTATTTGTTGCGGGTGCTCATTTGGAACGGTCAGCAGAATAAACATACTGTATTCGACCTAATAACCGCACGGTGCGCTAAAGTTTTTTCTTTTTCAAATACTCAGAAAACTTGTAGTGAGACATGCACCTACCTATACTCAGGGTTCACTTCTTAAAACATATCAGCGAATAACTCAACAAATGATGCTTATGCGATGTTTTATAGTTTTTTTTCTGATTTTCTTTATAAAAGTATTTGTTGTGGGTGCTTATTTGAACTACATCAACAAGTTGATGTAATACAAATGGGTGCCCACAACATATGCCTTTCTGTAGAAGTAGTGAAAAACGTACACGGATTGTAACCTGGAGACTATGGAATTGCATGGTAATTAGGTCGAGTACGGTAACTGAAGATATCTAGAAAAAGCCACAATCATGGAGTACTATACCTTTGGCCGGCCATAGATCCCGCTCCCCACTCCCTCCCCAGGGGGAATTTTGTACACTATAATTTTCTGAAACTACATTATATAAGAAACAAAATGACACATGTTAGTCCTCTGGCGATGAGGGCGTTTACGTGTAACAGCAATGTTACCAACGTTACCCTCAAAACAATAGAAATACTTTGGTGTAAATACTAAACTTTTCATATTCTTACTTACTAGCATGCTGTTTGCTACCAGTGCATGTGGTTTTATAGAGACAGGTATGCTGATATGTTGGACTCTCAATTACTTGTGATATAATTTTTACATACGTTACTAAATGTCAAAAACGTCATTAAGTTTCCTGATACACTGTTTTGGTTGACTATGACCAGTCAGCGACTAGAAATTTAATCTAAAGCTGTTTTACAATAGATAAACTCTATATATCCTTCTTTGTACATGACGAAATGAAAACACGCCAGCTTAACTAAGCAAATGACATAAGGAACGCTAGTTTCATTAAAACAGTCTAAACTTCTTATCTCAAAAGTATCGTTATTTCATACTTCTAAACATTTCATTGGCTGTGGTTGCAATTAGTTCGATATATTTAATTATCATGAGTAGACTAATGCATTATACGCTTTGAATAAATGCTTTATACACCTCTTAATGTTACTTATGTTACTTTTTGAGTGACACTTTATCTTTATCGTATAAATGGCTGTTGATACTTTGTACATAAAGGCGAAGGGACATCAGCTCTAAAATTCTTTTAATAACAAAGTAAATTATTTCTCAGAGTTTATAATTTTGTGAATTAAGTGAATTAAAAAACACCTTTGCCAATCCTCTGCTGATTGATAATTGTATCTTTAAAATATTGAGTAAAATGTACCCTATAACAAATACAAAAAAATCTCCTTTTCGTACATACTTACATACTTACATGATATTAGCTCTTCATTGCTTATCTTCTATGCATAAAGCTGATATTCTAAATCTTAAATCCATCTAGACTGCCAGAAATATTTCACACTTAATACTGTTACACATGTTACATGTCAGTTTAAGTACTGTGATATCAGAACATTGTTTCCTACAGACAGTGTTTGCAGGAGAAAGCTCTCCATTAGTAAAAATACTGTATACTTTCCTAATCTCAACTCAAAACCATGAATAAAGTCAAAACGAACATTTTGAGGGCATAAATTATTCAAGGAGACCTATTTCATAAAGATGCAGTGGTAATCACAATGATAATAACATCACACATATATTCAACACTATACTGCATTTTTAAGTCCTCTCTAAGATGCAGTCAAATATATAGCATACATACTTTGGCACTTTTCTGTTGCCATAGTGTATAATATAATACATTTTATGCTGGCTAGAAGATAGTTTGCTAAAAAAATCTGCTTTATTATGAAATACCTTGTGAAAAAACAACAACAACACAAGTCAGTCATACATTATATAATATTATGATATTAAATAAATGATTACCACATTTATCATCTATATAGTGATAAGAAAACCTTTATAGATATAAATTATACAAGAGTCTTGTTATTTTTATTAGTGATATTAATAATAAGAATAACACAGAACAACATTAATCTTAACGATTTCCATTCTCTTTGTTACTTTATAACGGACCTCCAAAACGTGTAATTGATAATCAAAATCGTGATAGTGTGAAAAAACTAATAGGATTGGTTTTGTCTCTGAGCCTTATATAAATGGGGATAATATAACATAACTGAAAGGACTCATTGTGTCTCTGGGCCTTATATGCCTTACAGCATAGTCTGATTTAGATTTAGCTGCCATGAAACTATTATGAGGTATTAAAAAAAACTTCTTCGGTCCATACCTCTGATATACCATCAATTACTAGATTATTTTAATTCTAAGATAAGATAAGGTATTTAATTCTCACCTTTTATTTCCATTGCAATTTAAGACATGAACATGTCCTAGAGCCTGCTGATTATCAATGATTCTGTAAAAGTGAATAGTTTATTACCAAATATTTTCATTTACCTAACATGTGTAGTAACGTATGTTACACAACTGTGACTGCTATTCTTCATCAGACTCCTTGCATATTTTTACTTTGATGTTTACAACTTTTATTGTGGTTCTAGAAACAGACCAAACCTACCAAAATAAGACAATCAATGGATTTTCATCACTATAATTTAAGCTTCATGTTCTTTAATGTCGTTTCCCTTCTGTCCAGACACTGATCATATCTGATACATACTCTGGCGCTTAGACTTCAACTTCTGCTGCTCAGAATGCATATTCTGACCTACGAATAACTTTTCTAGGTCCTCTCATAGAGTTAAAACCAAAGTCATATGTAAGTTTGTAATGCTGATTATAGCTAATTATATCCAACAATATTGATCTGATTTTTATTCATGAGTTTCAGCTATGTACCGGTAGTTTATGTTATAATAGAAAAATCAACAAATATATGCATAAAACAGATGAAAATCAGGTTGCATACCACTTTTGTATTCAACATAAGAGTGGGATTAATCTCTAAAGGTGCTAAAGTCACTGAATTGCTCTGGTATATACTTAATTACATTGGGCTATGTATGTTTCTAAATTTGCCCTGCCATGTTATATGATTTACTTTATGTAATCTTATTGTATCAGCCTGGTTGACGCTCAATCTGATCAGTCTTTGCAGTTTGCTTGAAGAAAGCTGAGGTCTTTGTTATTCAGTGATCTCTGTGCTCGGCCCTATATGTCCTGCGGTAGTGAACACTGATAGTGAACATTTTGTTTTAATCAGGACTACACGTAAATGCTACTCTGGTATTAAATACATGCATTTCTTGGCCTATGACTATGCTTGTACCAATATTGTTTAATCAGAAATAATGTTTTATGTTACATACATTTAACATGTAACAGAAAGACTTTGTGGTCAACTGCATAATGTGCAATGTTTTAATATATAGATTTGAAGGTAGGTCATAATCAAAAATCATAAACAAAAATCAGTGTAGCAAGCTATAATTGAATCTTCTTAACATACCAATAAAATTCTTGAATTGCATAGGTTAGTTAGATTGCAGAAAAATGAATTACCTACGTAAACACCTGACAATGTAACAGAGTGAATAAGGTGAAGGTGCCATTTTTATCCTTTTATTCTGAAAATATAAAGTTACTGAACTTTAATATTCTAAAACTGAGTATAAATTCAAGTGACAAAGGTATAGGTAAAGACCTTTAAAGAGACAAAAATCCCTTAAAATTAAGACATAAATGTGTTACATATATTACCATTGATACATTATTAAGCAAAGTCGTGTGAGGGTCTGATATATAATTCATCTGTAGATATTTTATTCAGACATAAAGAAATTATAAGCAATTACCATACATGAAAAGCTTCAGGACATTATTCAGTATTTTATGCAAAAGTGGCCATAATGCAGATAGCAACTTTACTGTTAATAGTATTGAATGTATATAACTGATATATTGAACGTATATAACTGACAAAGACTTACTGCATTACATTTGGTGTTTTGGAAATTATTACAAAAGGTTCAAAAGGATATAACACAGAGGCATTAAAAATTGATGCAGAATACCATACAGAAAACCACCAAAGCCGACAATATGTCTACGTATTTTATATCTTACCTACGTTACTATGGGCAGAATAATATGACATAAAGAAATAATAAGCAATTGCCATACATGAAAAGCTTCAGGACATTATTCAGTATTTTATGCAAAAGTGGCCATAATGCAGATAGCAACTTTACTGTTAATAGTATTGAATGTATATAACTGATATATTGAACGTATATAACTGACAAAGACTTACTGCATTACATTTGGTGTTTTGGAAATTATTACAAAAGGTTCAAAAGGATATAACACAGAGGCATTAAAAATTGATGCAGAATACCATACAGAAAACCACCAAAGCCGACAATATGTCTACGTATTTTATATCTTACCTACGTTACTATGGGCAGAATAATATGGCAGATGCAGGTTTTAATGCCCCTATGTCTCTCATATTACTAAAATATAATCTTACAAATAAGCAATTACTTTATTTTACAATTTTTAGGCTGCATTTAGTGTGATAATATGTGAAAATGATTTTTTGAATGTTACATTTCATAGTGGGATGACATTGCTTAACACTCAATAACTGACAAAGTATAAAAGCTAGAGAGATCATGTTTGTAGCTTTGGAAAGGGAATTTTAATAACTTATCACAAATTACAAAGCTAAGGTCAAAGAAGCAGTAAACAATCTACAAAAATGAACTGTACGAATTAAAATATTCATTTCTAAAGGGTACCGTAGAAAAGGAAACATGTGTAACACCATGTAAGGCTAAAAAGAATTTTCGAACATCACATTTTATAGCTAATGGACTGTTCGGTAACTTCATATATTTAGTTGGATCATATAATTACTTTTGCTCCAATTCTCATAGGTTTAATAGTTTCCTATTGTATTATAATTTTTGTAGGAGTAACGTATGTAACAGGCTGTTAACCATCGCCAGATGGCTAACATGCTGCAAAATACTTGCAAGATAAAAGGCTAAAAGAAAAACATGGTCTACAAAATTCCCCCTGGGGGTGGCAGGGCGGGTAAATTATAGCTGGCCAGCGACCTATACAGTCTGCCCGAGACATCAAAAGAAGTAGTCATGAACAACTTATAATGACGAAACAAAATCCAACATATGGAATCAGCGATGCACAAAAAAACACTGAGGAATTGCCTTGGTACGGTCAGTAGAACAAAAAAACTACTTTTGTAAAGGAAGGAATGTTTAAAAGAGAAACTGGTTTAGGTGAGGTGAATCTAAGCCATTGATACCTGACAGGTGTGCAGCGGCTAGTGCACACTGATTTTCACACGCAGAACATATTAGAATGAAGTGATGAATGTTGTAAGGGTATATTTAAAAGTAAACGTATATTGAATTAAAAACAAAATAATTTGAAAAGAAATGCTCAGATCATGTTGAAGAAAAAAAAAAAAAAAAAAAAAAAAAAAAAAAAAAAAATCAGTTCCTAATACCAGTTCTTGTACTTCTTGTATCTGCAGTGCTACATTGTGGTGGTGTCGTTAATGGCTCGAAAGGCCAGATTACAGCACCTGATAACGACAATGATGGTTTATACGACGCTAAACTCAACTGTTCTTGGACCATTATAAATGATAATGACACTACGAAAATCGAGCTAAGTGTGCATGTTATAGATATTGAATGCGACTTCGATTACATTGAGGTAATGAATAGCTATAGTGTAGTTTATATTTTATGATCCCTTGTAATCATTAGTATAAACATATTTTATTGCATTATTACATCATGCCATTGAGTTGGGCCATAAGTTTTACCAACATTAGTTGCGGCCCTCCCCCTACAGAGTTTTAATAGAACAGATACATGTTAATGGCAAATTGTAGAGACATTATTTGAACACTTTGTACAGACTAATTGTTTAACAAATAAAAACTAAAACAAATATACAATGCATAAATTCAAAAGGACATGGCTTATATGGAGTGATGAGTAAAGTAAGATAAGTAAGTAGCAAAGAAAGTGTAATAAGATAATAATGAAATGTCATGCTAGCCGTAAGTTAGCAGCAGGCTAGTCGGTGAATCTTCTGGTACCCTTAATAAACGTTTGGACGGCTTTGGAAATAGAAGTATTTTCATCAGTGGTCAGATTTTAATCTCCAAACAAAAGAATATTGATATTTAATGGATGGAAATCCTTGGTAGATAAAAAAAAAAAGTGAATCTCTTTCATTTCTCATGTTTGACATCTTAAGAAATAGTGCGCGCATTTTCAACTTCTTCAGAGCAACTACAAGTAGGATTAGTTGATACATGTTTTATATATAAATCAGAAAGTAAATTACTACAATCATTTCTAATTATTGCATGTAAAACTGAAATAGATCTGCTGCCAACTCTATAGTATGTTGAAACTTTTGAATTATTTTGATGCTTTTCACATCAAACATCATTTTTGATCATCATAGTGCAGGTTATATTTTATTTCCTTTGGGATCATTCAGCCTATCCTGATTATTTTGAAAATCAAATACCGCTTAAGCCGGCGCTAGCGGGGCGTATGCAGGCTCGCAATCTATTGTGTTGCATATGAAGAGACTCAATCAAATCGAGTCTCAGATTTTCGTGATTTTGGTGTTCTTTGTTTCCAAAGGCAATCAGTGTTTACTTTTATTTTCAGCTGATACTTAAACTTGCCATAGATGCTGAATTACGTATTCTATATCAAGAGCATTCCATACGAAATAGATGACGGAATACATGATTTAAGTGAAATTTCAGTCTTGCAGAAGGGAACAGTAATATCATTTTGATTCCGTAGAGTATAAGTACTTATTTATCCAACTGAAGAAGGAATTAAGTCAGATTTGGATGTAGGAACAAGACCATTTACTGACTTATACATTAAAATAAGTTTTTGCTGCCTGCGTCTTTCTACTAGTGACACCCAACCACATTCTCTATAAAAAAAATCTAATGAAACCGACCTTGTTAAGCCTGTCACTGTGCAGGCAGCTTCATCCTGAAGTTTTTGAAGAGAACTGATATCATGCACTGTACAGCCATTCAAATACAACAAATGAATATTCAATAATTGGCAGTAAATATGATAGGTATATTTGGTTACGCAACATGTCTGAATGTAAATTTCATCCGCATTATACCAATAACTTTAGATGCGCTTTTAATAATTGTTTTAATATGGCTGTGCCGTTGCCCATTATTACTCAATGTAAGACCTAACTGTTTGTGTTCTATTACAAATTTTATGGATGTACCATAAAAAATTATATTAGGAACAGATTCAATAAATCTTAAGTAAACAGCATTTCTTCAGTTTTAAGAGGGTTAAAGTTTATTAACCACTGTGTTGTCCATCCTACTAGCAAGCGTAAATCTTGATTGATGATACCCTTGATGTCTTTAATAGTACCTGCAGAATAAACTAACGAGCTAACATCAGCAAATAACCTAGTAAGACTTAGTAGTGATTCAGCTATATCGTTAACATACACTAAAATTAGGGCCTAGGACAGAACCTTGAGGAACTCCAGACTTTACGCTCCTTAAGCTTGATGAGGTAGCTTTTGCTTCTTATCACTAAGGTAGTCAATAATCCATGCGAGTATTTCACCATCTACGCCATTCTGGTTTAATTTAAAGATAAATTCCTTGTGCCAAACTTTATCGAATTCTTTGGAAACGTCTAAGAAAACCATAGAAGAATATTGGTTATTGTCAAAAGTTTGGCAAATATGATGGTATATGTCTATAAGTTGGAAAATTGTAGAATGGTTTGATAAAAACCCAGACTGATATTTATAAAATGGATCGTTTTCATGTAAAACGTTATAGAATCTGATATATGTAAAAGCTATTCTTTCTCGTCGTTTTCTTTCAGCAATTTAGATTGAGCTTCAAAAGCTTTATTCTGGTTAACTATAACTTGATCCTGATTTTCAATTATCATTTGCTGTTCTTGAACTATTCGAGACTGCTCACCAACAGATTCTTGTGATTTTCTGTTTGATTCTATCACTTGATCAACAACTTTATCCTGCACCGATTTGTCAGCTCTTCAACCGTTGCAGATACCGAGGCTTCTATGGTTTTCAAGATCAGGTGATTCATCGGGTCATAAAGTACGAGGGCAAGTCAATAAGTAACCAGACTAACTTATTTCTGGGTGAGATTGATCTCTTCTTTTTCAATGTAATTGCCCTCTAGAATGATGCACTTGGACCAACGGTGTTCCAGTGCCATCAGCCCAGAACGGAAGAAGCCAGGGTCCTTGTCTCTGACCCACCCCTCAACTGCCGCCACGACTTCTTCGTTGGACCGGAAATGACGTCCACGGATATCCTTTTTCAAGTTTGGGAATAGGAAATAGTCACTAGGAGCTAAGTCCGGAGAATAGGCGGTTTGCGGTATTAGCTCGTACCCATTCCGCTCAACAGCATCCATTGCGATTTTGCAAGTGTGGACTCCCGCATTGTCCTGTTGGAGCAGAATCCCTTTGGAGAGTTTACCTCGGCATTTTTTACGGATCGCAGTTTACCTCGGTATTTTTTACGGATCGCAGTACTCAGTTGGTCCAGCAAATTCGCATAATACGCACCTGTTATTGTACTTTTCTTTGCTAGAAAGTCCAACATAATAACGCCTTGTGCGCCCCAAAATACAGTTGCCATCACCTTGCCAGCAGAGGGTTGCGTTTTGAACTTCTTTGGCCTCGGAGACTCCGGCCCTACCCACTGGCGATTTTGCGCTTTATTCTCTGGCTCATAATAATGGACCCAGGTCTCATCTACAGTCACCAGACGTGAAAGGAAATCATCTTCCTTTGACCTAAACCGCTTCAACAATGCGCTGCATACTGATTCTCTAGTTGCCATTTGCTCGTCGCTAAGGGATTTTTGGACCCAACGGGCTGTTAGCTTGGTAATACCCAAGCGATCATGTAAAATTGTTGAAATGCTACCATGTGAAATGTGTAATGCATTCGCTATTTCTTCCACTTTAATTCGCCTATCAGACTACACCAGATCCCATACTTTGTTGCACATTTCTTCATCGGTGACATCTGATGGGCGTCCAGACCTGGTTTCGTCTTCTAAAGACGTTCTGCCGCGTTTGAATTCCCCAACCTAGAATTTAACTTGTGCATACGATGGTGCAGAAAACCCATAAACATTGGTCAACCGCAATGTATTTCCTGACCTGTTTTCCCTTTCAAATACAAGTACCGAATTACAGCACAGTACTCAACTTTTGACGAAAAGCTTGCTTTTGCATCGCTAGCCATGTTTGACATTCAATATCTTACGAGTGAATGACACGATAAGGGTGCAAATTTGCTCTCAGGCCTAAAACGTATTGAAACGAGGCATGAAAATCGTGAGTGTCTCGGTCAATTTGAAATCGGATAAGCTGGTACGTTACTTATTGACTTCTCTCGTACCAAGGCTACGGATTTCGTAAACGAAGCCTCATTGAAGGTCAATTTGACCATGTCCAAGAAAGGCCATACAGCTTCCCCTTTTCTCTTTACTCGACATCAAATTGGGAGATTAGTCATAGGACTTTGCCTTCTTAATATACACTCAGATTTGCGTTCAGATGTTGGATTCAACAATATCACACTCTAGCAGCTTTTTCACCTCCGTTTTGCTCAACGGGGAACCTTTCGTTTTGTGCGACCTTCACCAGTCTCTAATTGCAAAGCCTCAGATTCAATCTCTGACATGACTTTCTGCAACTCAGACATATTGACCGTACCAAATAAATGTATCTATACACAGGTGAGTACAGGTAAGAATAAACGTATCTATACACAGGTGAGAACAGGTAAGCAAAGCCATACAGTACAAAATATGGTAATTCACGAGGTGAATAAAAGTTAGAAAGGATTGCCTTTGAAAACAAAGGACACACAAAATCACGAAAATCGGAGACTCGGTTTGATTCAATTTTTTCGTATGCAACACTGTAGTTTGCGAGGTTGCATATGCCCCTCCCTAGCGCCGGCGTAATCGGTATTAGACCTTTCGTTTTGTGCGACCTTCACCAGTCTCTAATTGCAAAGCCTCAGATTCAATCTCTGACATGACTTTCTGCAACTCAGACATATTGACCGTACCAAATAAATGTATCTATACACAGGTGAGTACAGGTAAGAATAAACGTATCTATACACAGGTGAGAACAGGTAAGCAAAGCCATACAGTACAAAATATGGTAATTCACGAGGTGAATAAAAGTTAGAAAGGATTGCCTTTGGAAACAAAGGACACACAAAATCACGAAAATCGGAGACTCGGTTTGATTCAATTTTTTCGTATGCAACACTGTAGTTTGCGAGGTTGCATATGCCCCTCCCTAGCGCCGGCGTAATCGGTATTAGACTTTCAAAATAACCAAGAAGAGCTAAATGATCCCAAAGAAAATAACATAAAACCTGCATTATGATGAAGTATAGGGAGTACAGTAAAATAAAAGTAAAAAAGGATTGTCTCTGGAAAAAGAGAACACACAAAATCACGAAAATCCGGAGATTTGGTTTGATCAAGTCTCTTCATATCCAATACTGTAGTTTATGAGGCTGCCTACGCTCCCTCCCCATCTAGCGCCGGGTAAGCGGTTTTCTAAATTACTACATAGTCCCTTATTTAGAATTGCTATTCGAAATTTTCACACTTATTTAAAGTATGTTCCAAGTGGTTCCTCTTTTCAACATTTAGAGCATAAAATGTTGAAAAGAAACATTAAAACTTCCAAAATGTTTAGACTACTCCTCTCCGCCGTTCAGCGTAGCCATTATCACGTCAATGAGCGCATTCCACTAGTTTTGATAATTCATATGAGGATCAGGATGAGACCTTAACTTAACACTTCTGTTGTTTTTTTTTTTTTTTTTGTGAGTGTGTTCTTTGCTCTCAATAGTTATTCCTTTTAGAATCTGTTTATCTTCTCTACAGCGTGTGTTAGTGCTGTACGGCGGCCGTAAAATATCTCCAAGTACTTCACTACGATGTAGTTTATATTTTCTGGTCCTTTGGGATCATTGAACCAATTCAGGAATTTTTTAAATTTTTGTGAGGGTCACTGATGAGGCCTTTATGGCCGAAACCCATTAGCCTGGCCGAGAAATTCTGACATTTTAGTTTTGATTCATCTGTTTTAAAATCTATTAATAATTTCGAAGAACACTGAACGATTCCTTATTTGAACTTCTATTTATCGATTCTTTCTCCTTCTCTATATTTGTCTGCCTGCATCGCATGCGCCAACACATACATACTTTGTCGTAGGCACAGATTGGTCTTATAACATTAAGACGAAACTACTGTGCTTTCGACATCCTTCGGAAAGACATTTTTATGCGGCATTTTATTCTAGATCGAAAACAAATATTTGTGACTGACACATATTATCAGAATCCAGTTGTTGTTTCTGTTCCTGTGCTTAGTTTTCAAACATTTACCGCTTAATTAATTTTATGGCCAAGATATGTCTTACCTTTGCAATTTCTTTAATAGTAAACTGATTGTTTGGATTTCTTTTATTAAAGAACTTTTTTTTTGTTTTGCTTTTCTTGAGCTTCTAAATATTGCTTCATAACAATAGTGTACAAACTTCAGAAAGTTTGAACAAGTTGAACTAATTTAAAAACTGCATCCAAACTACACATCCCATTGATATTTGCCTATTTTTTAGCCATTTGTACTATGGTAAAAATTAAAACATTCTATTTTATTAAGTAATGACTAAAATAAAACATGTTTCGCATAGGCAGTTTCGACAAATGGGTTTGCATTAATCATGCTAAAAGTTTTCTTGTGTGTAAAATGCAAGGCAAAAATAAAATAAAAAAAAACAAAAAAAAAACAAAAACAAAAAAAAAACAAAAAAAAACAACAAAAACCAAAAAAAAAAAAAAAAAATACAAAAAAAACAAACTCTTTCCAAAAAGGTGTCGAAAAGAGAGTGATAAAACTATAACGGATATAATGACTTAAGAGGCAGGAACACTTGGTAGAATCTCAGCCATTTGAAACAAGGAAGACACGTTTTGTGACTCCCTATTTTATTATTTTCTAAAACGATCTACTCTGATTAAAACATTTGGTCCTAAATCGGAGTAAATATATCCATTTAAGTATAGACACTTATCAGAAGAGTGACAACGACAATTTTGACATAGTTGCCTTCTCTTTTAATGTGTTTTATTTTGAAACTAATTTAATTGATTCGTATAGGCATAGCAATAAAATTTCAAAGCTTCGGAGATGCATTATCAATAATCTGCAACTTTATTACTCGTATTACAATAATTGAGCCGCAACGTCAGTCAATATGCTTTTGGCAAAATGCAAAGCATCCTGCGCATTCGCTCAGTCTGATCAGAATCTTCACTGCGTACATTTTGGATAGCCAATGATGCAGTTTGTTTTTGCGGATAACGAAGACTCTGATCCGCGCAGTCTGATTTAAGTCTTCGTTGGTTGCATGTTTGAAGGTTATGTTTTCTCCTGTTATGGCCCGAGAAGTTATACATACAGTCTAATACAGTCGAAACATGGGACAATTTTTATAATTCCTGCGCTTCCTGAACACGTTTTCTGTTATAGTTTTGAGTCAGTTGCTCTCATCACCCTGTCACGTAAATGGACGAGCATTGGACCGACGCCGAAGGACTAGACGCGATCACAAGCAATCAGAGGATAAACATACTACTTTATGAATAAAAATAAGCATGTATTTAGAAAGTTACCAAAAAAAAAAAAAAAAAAAAAAAAAAAAAAAAAAAAAAAAAAAAACTATAATCATCAAAATTTCAGGAATTCAATGTCTGAAATACTTCTAGGATGCTGGCAGCTTCATAATTCACAATATACTGATAAAATTGAAAATATTAACATATTTTTTCATCACTGGTACTGTTGATGTAAACGGATGTATACTTAATGCCATCCACCGGGTACCATTTGTACTTGATTGGATACAACTTCCAACTTCCAGGAAAAACTTCAAATCAGTAACATACAGTCGTAGACATAAAATCATGGTTACAGAGTGACGAAGACAACAGGTTACAGACACAGTGACGAAAACAGATACGTATACGGAACCATGGTCAGATCCCCGAAATACAGCACAACATCACAACATAAACGTCTTTAAATGAAAAATATTGTAGTGTGTACAGCTGTACTAAACCAGGGAACTTTTATAGTAATGTGGCACGTTTTGAGCACGTGTCCACAAGAAACCCGTAATTTTCAAGATCTAAAAATAATATTCACAAGAATACCGTGATAGTCAAGATCTAAAATAACCTGCTCGATTGTCTGAACGGTGCAAAGTCTTACACAGCGACTGCTCAAATTATGAAGCAAAAAAAAACATTTTTCTCTCGGACCGCTACAAGACTGCAAGATTACGAAAGAAAATTGTCTCTTCATTCAAAAGATAGCCTTGAGACAAAAATCAATCCCAGAACAGTGAAGATATTGATCACCGAACCTAGGTTCACTCGGATAACCGCTCAAGTATATAGACGTAAATAATCAAATACGCCCTCAGCATACATAGCTCGTGATTACCGTAATACCGTAACTTAAAAGCAGAAGTGTACCTACTCTCTTAAAGAGTAAAACAGTCATCATAATCAGCACTTCAGTTACAAATGCAATAATCTAACCTGGTTAATAAAAATCAAAACAAACTTCTTTCTTTACTATGTACATATAAAAATATATTAAAGATAAAACAGGGACGTGACACACCTAAAGACTCATAACGTCTTTGTTTTTTCTTGCCTCCTTTATGTATTTTATATAAATTTATAAGCTTTGAGAACTACCACTTAGCTAATGAGGTTTTATTTTCTCGGTGATTACAAAGTTATCACCAAAAGCTGTTCGCGTGAAGTCTACCGATTTATAAGAACGGTCTTGGTCTGATAGTAAAAACAATCTGTTACGTCACTGTCAACTCTTCCTCCGAGAATAGTAACTGTATTATTTCGTCTAAAATTTATGAAAAACGAGATGAAACATAGTATAGAACATGTTCATGAAGAGATATTATAACACTACCGGGGGTTTAAGTGAACGAAAGTATTTTTTATTTTGCCGTTATAAATTTCCCACCTAAAGATGGCGACGTCCCATCCCACGTTACTATATTATCTCACTTTTAACACAGTCTGTCTCTTTCAGATACTCTCGTCATATCTATGTGGCACTAACAAGGATTATCTGATTGAGTCTCCCGCCAATGTAACTGATATCCACTTTTTTTCGGACAACAGTGTAACCGGTTCTGGATTTGCTATCACTTACAGAGAAATTAACGGTAACAAAATCAAGTTTGACCTGTTTACAGCTGGTACCTTAGAACCTGGTGGAGAGGAGAAATAAAATGATAATTCTAGGACCATCTTATTTTCTTATTTCGTTATAAAACATATGTTTTGGGTTATGTAATTGATATCCACTTCTTTTCTAACACCAATGTAATCGGCACTGGATTTGATATCACTTAAAGAGGAATTAACGGTGAATATATCAATGGATCCTGGCACCATAGGACTTATATAGGAGGAGGGGTATAATGATAACTCTAGGATTTTTATTCATATTTCTCTGAACAAACATTATTGTGGGTACGGCATTTGATATCCACTTATTTTCTAACACCAGCGTAACCGACATTGGATTTGATATCACTTACAGAGAAATTATCGGTTAATACATTTATGAAGCCTTGTACCAGAAGACATTTTAGGAAGGAGGAGTATGTGGATATTTTAGGACTATTTTTTTTTTTATTTATTTCTCCATAAAACCATATGTTGTTGGTACTGCAACAGATATCCACTTCTTTTCCAACACCAGAGTAACCAGGATTGGGTTTAATATCATCTATAGAGATATTAAATATGTAAATTTAGCCCTGGGACCATAGGGCTTGTTAAGAAGGAATATTTTTTGATAATTCTTGGATAACTATTCGTATGTTTTCCATATGTTCTGGTACTCACTGGAAGCAAGGCGCCTTCTTGAGAACCCGCAACATGTGTTTCTATGGGGAACTGGAGAACTAGAAACTGAAGAAATCTATCCCAGATTTTCGCAAAACTCGGTTCGATCCTCGCCTGGTCCGGCACATTCTTCCATAGACTGATCATGAAATATTTTCTATGGTCATTCTCTTCCGTCCGCTGATTCATGAAGGGTAGTTGTCAGTTACAGGCTGGCAAAGAATGTGCGCAAGTGTTAGTTGACCGCTTAAATGATTAAGCCTGATAAGGTAAACTGACCGACGCGACATAACCTTAATACGAGCGGGACAGTTAAATTCCAAACAAAATAATATGCTATTCGGTTTAAAGGGGCTGGATAGATACACTTGATAAATATGCCGCTATGTTTGGAAAGATAGACTAATTTTGTGATATCCTATTATATTACCTGCGCACAAAGCTCTTAAGCATTACCAAAACACTCTTGCTGAAAATTCAGCGCCAAAACTGAAAGTTATCAAACAAATATCTAATATTTTTCATATTTCCGCTAAAACCCTTGTGGGTATTCGTACGAACCGCCTCGCGAGGCAGTTCTAACGAGTACCCACAATCTATGTTTTGAACAGAAATAAGAAAGAATAATATAAACCCCTGTAAACCAAGTTTTACTTTATAAAAGTGGGGTTTAAGGGGGTCAAAATTATATAGGTATGTTTTCGTGATGCAAAAGGAAAGATTACCTCCCAAAGCAAGCAGACGACTTTTTATCCTTTTAGAGTACATCTTTTTTGAAAAGAGGCAAAAACAATTATGACAGAAATGCCTCCTATTAACTCTACTTAAATACACACATTTCCAAAGCGATAAAAAGTACTGTAATATAAGAAAATATGTCTTGGTAGGTTTAGCTCAAATTTATATTTTTTGTGACGACACGGGAAACAGCTGTGCAGTTCGTTTATATATTTTGCCTTTTGCCTAGAAAATCTAGACGTTTTATGGAAACCATGCATTCGTCAGTTCAGGTCCTGGTTGTTTGTTTGCATATCTTATTGGGTTGGTTTGATGATTAACGGCCCAGTCATCACTTAAGGTTATTTGAGCCGGTCAGTTTACCTAACCACCTTTTTCCTGTGCAAGCTTAGTCCTCTGAGCGGTTGGTTAACTAGTACTTGCGGTCATTCTTTCGCAGAAACTGACAACTATCCTACCTGAATCGGCGGAAGGGAGAATGAAGAAATAACCTTAGAAAATAATTGATCATCACTCTCCACGAGAGAATGTTGCCGTACCCGGTAGGTATCATCCCACGAACTCCTGATCACCCTCGGACGTGCACCCGACGAAGCCATCGAAATCGGCTTGCATATCTCAATAATTGCTAATCATTGCTCTAGATAAGACCGTTTTTTTCATCCTCAAGTATTGTTATTTTCTTATATCTCCACGAAAACATATCTTGTGGGTATCATAAAAAGCGCTTCACCAAGGTTTTTCGAATGCATAACCACAACAAACGTTTCGTGGGAGAATTAAAACATTCATTTATTTAGATACTCCTTATATCTAGAACTATGCGAATGATCATCTGCATACGACAATAGTTTCGTTTTCAATTAAGAGTTTCATTTCTTCTTTTAAGCTTGCAATCGCATTTGTGAAGAGGAAGTCGCTTGGATGAGTGGCTATATAAGTCCAATTGATTGTGACTTAAATGGAGTATATGACTATAATCTTCGTTGCACTTGGACAGTTGCTGGGGAATTTTACCTGATAGTGAAACTTTATATTCTTCACCTTGATATACAAGTGTCACAAGAATGTACCTTAGACTATCTAGAGGTAATGGATAGAACAGTAGCTGATGCCTGGTTATAAACAGATCAAACTGATCTGTTGCTTTGTACATTTAATGCGTAAATATGTATTACCCATGTATATGTATACGCCCAGTCTGATCAAGATCTTTACTGGGCGAATTTTTGGCTAGCCAAGGATGCAAAGTGTTTTCATTCAGACTGCGCAGATGTGCAGGCTGATCGGAGTCTTCGTTTGGTACACATTTCAGAAGATACATTTTCTCAAGTTTCAGCTCACCATTACGAAAACACGCCTATTCAAATATACTGAAAATTTTACCACCAAAAAATGAAAATTTTCAGATAAAAAATTCTGCTATTTTTCGTATTTCTGCTCACAACATAGATTGTGGGTACATGACGAGGCGGTTCTAACGAGTACCCACAATCTATGTTTTTGAGCAGAAATAAGAAAAATAATGTATACCCCTGTAAACCCCAGTTTTACTATGTAAAAGTGGGTTTTAATGGAGTCAAAATTATATAGGCGTGTTTTCGTGATGATCTTGATATTTCTTTAGATATAAAGGCCAAACATTTACCGACATTTAAGTCAAATCGGTCGATGTAAGGCTTTGCAAAATTTCGTGAAAGAGGGCACTATGTAATTGATAGGTTTTGAGATCGGCACTTATGCACTGCCTGCGCATTAGAAAAAAGCTGACACCAACGGGTTCATTGTCGTTTCGGCCCTTGGTCTAAATTTTGTTTGAGTTTTTCGGACAAAATTTTATACCGTCGAAATGGTTCGTTTATGGAAGTAAAGGATGGGAGGGTGAGGTGTATGGACTTTGTAAGATGACGTCTGCGTATGGCTTGCAGGCTAGAAAATATTAGCGCACGATAAAAATTACCTTAGTGTGGTTTAAGATAAGCACACAACAATGCATGGCTTATACAACAGGAAATTGTTAACACTTGATAAAAAAAGATTACTTTTCTGCAATTTATGATTAGCAAATAACGATGTATTTGTTTAAGCAGAGAAGTATAAGCACACGATAAAATATATCCTTGTTCATTATGAAAACACGCATATTCAAATATATTTAAAATTTTACAACCAAAACAGGAAAATTTTTCCAAAAAAAAAAAAAAAAAAAAAAAAATCTAATATTTTTCATATATCTGCTCAAAGCATGTATTGTGGGTACTCGTTTGAGCCGTCTCCACGAAGCGGTTCTAACGTGTACCCACAATCTTTTTTTTAGCTTAATAAGAAAAATAATGTATACCCCTGTAAATCCCAGTTTTACTATATAAAAGTGGGGTTTAAGGGGGCCAAAACTGTATAAGTGTTTTTCCGTGATGTGCAGTACATGTTTATCATGCAACATCGTATGACTCGCAGCAGGGATATATTAATTAGCACACGATAAAATATTACCTTGCTACAGTACATCTTTCGCATATAACAACAAATCGCATGGAGCTCTTAGCACACAACAGACGATTACCTTGCTAGAGTTTATGATAAGCATACAACAACGTTACGCTTGCAGCAGGGACTATTAGCACACGATAAAATATTAACTTGTTGCAGTTTATGATTAGAACACAACAACGTATGGTTCTCAGCAGAGAAATTTCAGCCTAAAAATTAGTATTGCCGCAGTATATGATTAGCATACAAAAACGCATAAAATTTTAGCTTGCTGCAGTTTAGGGTTAGCCGAGATCAACGTTTGGCTTCCAAGAGGAAACTGCATGTATTAGCACACGATAACCTTGCTACATTATATGAATTACCACAGTACAAAGATTACTTTCCGCAGTGCATAATTAACGTACACATCACGAAAACATGCCTATTAAATTTTGACCCCCTTAAACCCCACTTTTATATAGTAAAGCTGGGGTTTATAGGGGTATGCATTATTTTTCTTATTTCTGCTCAAAACATAGATTGTGGGTACTCGTTAGAACCGCCTCGACGAGGCGGTTCTAACGAGTACCCACAATCTATGTTTTGAGCAGAAGTATAAAAAATATCAGTTTTTTATCTGAAAATTTGCAATTTTTGGAGGTGAAATGATCTATATATTTGAATAGGTGTGTTTTCGTAATGTAACGTTAATAAATCTATGTAATAGGTACCTCTATGTTCCTCTGTTATATGCAGTGACGTTTTTTCTCTGCGCTTTAAGTTGTTTTTTTATTTCGTTTTGCTTGGGCCTATTTGCCTTACGCATTGGTGAAAAACACTCAGTTTGGTGTATATCCCTTTCGGTAGAAGGTTAATGTACATTTATACATAGCGTATATGGGCACAGTGGTGTTGATAGTGGCCAGGGCCCAATTGTTCAAAACTAACGATGAATCGTTAAAATTCTGACCATCAAATATGTCATATATACTAATATTTTTGCTGAAAAAAAAATGTGAATGCTTTGCAAAAGCTACTCATATTTTTTCAGCAAAAATACCTGTGAATTACATATTAGAGCAGTTAAATTTTTGACCGCTAACAACTTCGTTAAGCTAACAACGCATTGAACAACTGGACCCGGGGTAATAAACTCATACAGTTAAACTTTTATTTTTGTAAGAAGTAAAACATTGCTTGTTTATTAGCAGAGAACTGTTTTCAAATACATCCAAAGGATTCGAAAATATATATACACTAAACTATAATACAGGTAAAGTTTTACGGCCGCCACATAGCACTGAACACCAACTGTAGTGAAAATTTGAAGAAAATTTGAAGAAAATTTGAAGATACGTTCTAAAAAGAGGGTTGGACAAAGTTTTTCTCAACCTTAAACTGTCTGCCCTTACTTCAGTTAATATAATTCATATTTTGTGGTTCATTAGGACCATTGCGCCAACTCCGGGAATAAAAAAAAAATAGAGTCACTGATACGGCCTTATCGACCGATACTAGCAAGTGTGGCCCAGCAAAACGGACCCTTAAGCTGATCCCGATACCGTGTTTAAGTTCATTGCTTTTAGGGGTAATTTCTTTAAGTTTGATTATGCTGAGGGAATAATATACGCTCATGAGAAAACAAGGAGTGTAATACCCATATTTCGTGATTATGTTGTCTCTTAGGCCTCAGAGGAATAGCTCCTGCTCTTACGATAATATCTAGTTCCCTCGACATATTATATTGTTCTCTAAATACAATATATTGTTTCCTCAAGATAATCGTTGCCCCATAGAATATATAGTGGCCTTAATATAAGACCTTGTCGCTGCAATATACAGTAACACTTTAATGGCTCGAGCGCTGATGGCTTGGTTACCATGGCTGATTCAAACTCATTTATGTGACCATAACAGACTCTACCAATAGGTCGAGAAACAAATTTTTCAGGAATATTTTAGGGATTGTTTATTTGATTATGAAAGTGAATATATGCCTATAAAAAGTTGCGTCATTGAGGCGATTCTAATTAGAATACTCAACATACAAAAAATTGATAGACGATTAATCAGACATCTGTAAACTTTCCCGGTTTGCCTCCTGACCTGGCGCCTTAATTAATGTCAGTGTATCGACCAACACACGTGTAGGACAAATTTTCATAGTCCTAAAGATGTTTGAGCAACTGGAGTTCGACTGTGTATTGTAACCGCAGGGTAATACCTTATGGACATGATAGGCGTTAAACTATATGTTGAGAGTTAATCATTAACAGTGCAAATGATTTGTTTATCTGAGGCCTTTCGGCTTTCGCCCTCTTCAGAGGTTTTCTATTTTAAAACATGCCCTTTCAGGACCATGTTATCTGGCCCGCTGCGACTTGATAACCGATCGTGTTTAGATATATGTAAAATATAAACAATACGCGTAAATACAACATGAAAAAAGTATAATGCTTATCTTCACTTCACTATCAACACAATGTGCACAAACCCCCACACAGATCGCGAAGTCAGCAACCCTCACACAGATCGCGAAGTCAGCGTCTGGGGCAATAATCAAGCTTAGGTGCAACACTAGTTGTAAGACGACCAATCTTGTCTACCTTATAACATGCACCAAGTGTGAAAAACAATATGTTGGTGAAACCGGTGATCATGTGAGCCAACGGATGAACGGCCACCGAGATGAGTGGAAACACAAGCGGTTCGAGAGGTCTCCTGTCGCAGAACACTTCTGTTCACCAGAACATGCTTTCCTCAACCACGCCAAGTTTTGTTGGTTAGACCATAACCCGGAGTGGACAGATCGAACCAGGAAGGCAAAAGAGAGCTATTGGATCCGACGTCTGAACACTCTACGGCCATATGGGATCAACAAGGGCGACCAGTAGAGGGAATCATCGTTCCTAAGTCAGGCCATGCGACTGCTTATGTGGAACGTTTTGTTCGTGTGATTTTACGTATTGTACGTTGTGTTTACGCGTATTGTTTACATTTCACATATATCTAAACACGATCAGTAATCAAGTCGCAGCGGGCCAGATAACATGGTCCCGGAAAAGGGCAAAATCTTTTATTTGTAAATTTTACATTTTTATGTCATTTTTAAAATAGAAAAACCTCTGAAGTAGGCGAAAGCCGAAAGGCCTGAGGTAAACAAATCATTTGCACTGTCCACTGTTAATGATTAACTCTCACAATATATATATATATATATAATATATATATATATATATATATATATATATATATATATATATATATATATATATATATATATATATATATATATATATATGAAGTGGCAATATATATATACTGTTAATGATTAACTCGCAGCATATATATATATATATATATATATATATATATATATATATATATATATATATAAGGAATTTTTCATCGGGGTATTCTTGCATGTTTTTTTTTTTGTTTTGTTTTTGATAAAAAACTTTCATTTTGGATGATTGTTGAAACAAGTAACATAAACATTTCTATTATCTAAGTCATTGTTCGTCTATCGTTTTTTAATAGCAAAAATATAATAAAAATAACCAAGAATAGCCGCAATCGCTGTTCACAGCCTACCAATGATACAGAGAGAACATGAAAGACAGTATATACGTAAGCCACAGACCAAAGAAAAGTAGAGCAGCCAGCGCTTTTTTTCGCAAACAAGGTAATCACAGTCCTCGACAGGAACCAATAAACACAGCAGTAAGACAACGAACAGAACAAAACATGAAATAGCCCCTCTGCTAGCATCTACAATGTCATACAAAGAACATCCAGCACCACAACCGCCGCCTTAGAACTGTCAGTAGTAAAATAAATAATAGAGACATCAAAAGCAAAGTGAGCAGCTGTTGAAGTGAGGTGACCGCAAAGCTAGCACCAGACCAAGAAAACACGACGCATCAAAACAAAACAAAACGCAAAGTAAGCAGTCAGACAGTGGATGACCACAATGCTAGAAAACGATCAACACAAGAAACACTGCCTCAGAATAGTCAATAGTAAAATCCACAGGTTGCCTCAATCGATTTTACTGGTACCAAATCTTTACTCTAGCTTCAAAATATGTTTGCAGTGAATGGTACGTAATGTCTATTTTCCAGGTCTACGATGGATTGTTTGAAGAATCTTCAGTTCTTGGAAGATACTGCGGGACGAGCTTTCCAGAAGATGCCATTACATCTTCCTGGAATCGTCTAATTGTATATTTCGTTTCTGATCATATGATATCAGGCGAAGGATTCAACCTAACTTATGTATTAGGTATAGTCAAATACAGTCGACTCTCGTTATCTTGACTTGGCTTGTCTCGAAGTAAAATTCTGGTCCCTGTTTAAACATAAAAATCTAACAACAGATAACAAAATATTGTGCAAAAGAGGAGAAATTGCTTCTAAGGAGCAGTTTCTTCTCTTTTCGACAATAGTTTAAATATATCTCTTACTTCAGGAGTCAAATTACCTATTCATTTGAGAAAGGTTGTTCGATTTATTTATTCCTCATTTCTGCAAATCTGATATGTAAGGTACGGACATCTCGAATTATTTCAGATAGTCCTTGGACTCTGAGATAACAAGAGTCGACTGCGCATGAAAAAAATTGTCTTTGAACACTGAAGTTTTATTTTGGGCCTTGCTCCAGCTATCTCTTTTTTTCAACCACAACGTACATATACTTTTTAATTTTTCCTTGAAAATATGCTGTGAGTATTTATTTGGTGCACCGGTGCAGCGCTTCTAATAAGTACCCACTACGCCTGTTTTAGTGGAGAAATAAGAAAAGATATTGTATGGCTACCCTCTTATATGGAACAATGAATATTTTTGCCCTAATATTAAAATATCAAACATAGAAGATCAGTCATTAAATCCAGCTGGTTACATTGTTTTTAAGAGATGGAAACACTTTCATAATAGACAATTCATTCAAATGGTTTTGCCTCGTGCTAAAAAAAAAAAAAAAAATTTCTAAAGGAAAATCATTTGCTTCCTATCGGGAGCAGATTGTCTTTCCATTTAAAGATGGCAAAGCTTTATTAGCATTATTAGCTCATTGAGACAAGTTAATGCAGTACGAGAGATTAAAATATATAATCAGAATAACGGAATTAATTAATTATTTTTATTTATAGACCGTTTTGTCCAAATGCAGGGGCAGAAATTTAGAAATGTTGAATTCCTGACAGTACAATGGACCATTAGCAGTCGGCAGTAACATCAATAACTCATTTTACTGAAACTTTGTCATAATTTTTAGGTTAATTTACATTGCTATTGTAAGAGTTATTTTTTCTATTGGTTGCAGAATATAACTTACCGTGTGGGTCAATTCTATCAGGAGAAAGAGGCTCGTTCCGCCCTAATGATTTGAATAACGATGGTCTGTACGATCATCTGCTAAGATGTTACTGGATTATTCCACCAATCCAGAATCGTACAACATACCTGAGAATAAGTCCGTTGGATATAGAACAGAGTGCGCGCTGCTTAATTGATTATTTGAAGGTAATAGATATATTCTAAATCTACTGTCGAACCTCGATGGCTCGAACATCTTTGGGACCATGGAAATTCGTTCGGGACATGGGTAGTTCGAGCCACTGAGAGTTAATCATGACACGAATTTAGAAAGCAAATAGCGATAATTTAGGGAAATATTTTCGATTTTCTACACAGTGATGAGGGGGTGGACAGGGGGGTAGGCACTCCCCACTTCCCTCCCCCTTTACCCCCACTTCCCTCCCCCTTTCCCCCACTTCCCTCCCCCAACCAAACTATTCCCTCCCCTAAATCAGATTTTTTAATATCTCCAACGCTATAATTAAATTCAAACATGACTATGCAATATACATTCATGCAGATTTTGACCCCAAACTACACCCCTAATCTTTGCCCCAAAATCGGTATTTTCTTAGCATTTGCACCCCCTTTACAGAAAAGCTAAAGATTTGCACCCTCCATTTCAAAAGTCTGCGTAAGGGCCTGCATGTGAGCCATATGGAAAACAGATATCACAAGGTCAGGGGCCCTGATCCGGTCCTAAACTGGTCAAGAAACAAATGTGGCGGGCCTAGGTCCGGGCCTAAACTGATCCACATTGGCACAAAAACAGTCGTATTAATTACTGAAATCAAAACTCAAGAATACCATGTAAATCTGTATCTTCTTTTAATAATTTTGATAAGCATGGTCCCACACTTGGGGGTCAGTGAGAACAATCATCGTTTTTTGTGGTTTTGTCAAAACATTGAGAGTTAAAGTCGAACGTGTGTGGTGGTTGACAAAACACGGACACTTACGGACGGACTCATGAACTTACGGATCTATTGACACTACACGGACTGCATAACAAAATATGGAGCAATATTATTCACGGATCTCTTGACAAACCACGGACCGTTATTTAAATTACGGACGCCACTTATGATATATGAAAAAAAAAAAAAAAAAAAAATAGGAGTAACATCAAAATCGGAATAACGTGACGTTATGGATAACGTGACGTTACATTGTCATAGATACCTACTTTGAAGTAATCCAGTTGTACAGATTTTTGATACTCATCCTAATGATGTAGGTCTGCACTGGATTTGTTTCTCGAAATTCAACTGCGACGATGATGTTGTCAACTTGTATGATAGTTCAGGCGGTACTTATATTTCAAGTGCCGCTGAAGTGGCAACTGCAAACATGATGTTTAGCCCTATGCCGAAAATCTTTGTTAGACACTTAAAATGCTCTGTAGAAACGATACAAATGACTGTGGTTGCACACCATTGCAAATATGGTCAGCATCCTAAATGGATTTGATCCTAGTGGCATACCATATACTGTCTCTAAAATGGGAGATCATCTTATCAAAGGACTTTAGAATAAAAACATAACAGTTTTCCCACACAGAAAATTATCAGTTGTGCTTCATTATTACTATATAGGCTTTGTCTATTTGTTTATTGCCCTTAATGATTAATGGATGAGTTAAAAGACCTCCAAACGTACCGAACAAATATATATTTTTACATTTTTACCACTATGGAAGATGAGAGCGGGGGTTGGAATCCCGTAAAGCTAGCTTAACCCCACCCCCCGTCACACACACACACACACACACACACACCCACACCATGACTGACCTTTCCGAGGCGGTACTTTCATTGTGGTACTTTTTGTTAAATGTCATGTAGTGTTTCACTTATTAATGTTTTACTTTTAACAAGTTTGGGTAAGAGAGTTGCCACCATTTTGGGAAAAAGTTGCCAGGCTTGCCATCTGTTCATTTTGTGGCTGCTTAATTGTATTTTTCTGTCTTTTCCTTTGGTGTTGGGGGTTAGATGTGGATCTGACTATATCAGTTCCTGAGTTCACTTATTCTTTTTGCTTAAAGTGCATGACCGGAATTCCACTGTTTTGTATCTGCCGCATGCCAGATTCTGGCTTTATGTTCACATGTTCAAAATGCCAAAAACTGTTTCATCTAAGGTGACAAAATATCATACAGTTAGTACGGCACGTCCAATTATCCAAAAAATTGTAAAATGTTTAGATTACAGGTCATACGAGACAAGCAATTAAAATTATGATTTATCATTTAGTTATTTTATAGTTTTCAATTAACTGACCATGTTATTGCTGCTACGGACCATTTACGGACCAATTTTTGGACCATAACTGATCATTCACGGACAAAGGACTTTTCACAGACGATCTGATTGTTATAACGGACCGATGTACGATGCACCAATTACGGACTAATTACGGACTATTCACGGACCACGGACTACGCACGGACCAATTAGCTGTTAAGTTTACTATATTTTGCAATTAAAACAGACTATTCACGGACCACGGACACGAAATTTTTATTGGTTCGTAAGACCGTGAATGGTCCGTGTTTTGTCTTCGGGCAACACGTGATTGATTTGATTGAGTTGGGATTTAACGACACGACAACCCTTGTGGGTCATTTTGTGTCATCTCCCAGAGAAAAGGGAGAAGAGAGATAGGAGATAGTAGAGGAAATGAAAGAGAGGGACAGGGGAGAATGGAAAATGAATGAAAGTGAAGAAACAGAAGAAATAAAAACATTCCCCCTCTACCTTTACCTGCTGCAAGGATATCAGGCCTTGCCCAACTGTAAGCCAGTATCAGTTACACAATACCTTTGCCTCACCCAACCACCCCAACGGGCAACGTACATGTATATTCTGTCTTCGAACACCTATCGGAAAATTCATGTTGGATCTTGAAGTGTTTTTTTTTTTTTTTTTTTTTTTTTTTTTTGAACAGCGCAAAGTCCTTATCCAGCAATGAGCAAATAAAATGATTGTCTACGGCAGACAAATAATTATTTCTAAAAATGTGGATTGCCACCGACAACGGCTATTTTGTGAACTTTCGGAATCAACGGGAAGTAATCAACTAGAGATAAACCGAAATCAGACGTAAACGAATTCAATGTAAACTACAGTTGGCGGAACACTCCTCGTCGGTAAAGTGAAATCAACGCCGGATTCATTGTAAATATACCTGAATTTACTTTAATACGTCTATTAGATACTTCTGATACCCAGTTATTGCATTGAAGTACATAAAAATAGAGTAAAATCGGTAAAATACAACAAATTTTGGTATAACCCCCGCACCCAAAAATTCCCTACCCCCGCCCCCTCTTCCCCCGTTCCCCGCCCCTTTTACCCCCGTCCCCCGCCCATTTTATCCCCCGTCCCCCGCCCCTTTACCCCCGTCCCCCGCCCCCCTTGTCCCCGTATCCCCGCCCCCGCCCCCCTGTCCAGCCTCTCAGTGATTGTATGTTGAGTGTACACACAACATACAAATTCACGGTAAAATAAGCAAATTTCCTTAAATATTAGTTTTCTTGAGCTATCGGAAGAATTTCGTAGGGACTCAAAAACGAGTTCGAATTAGCCATGGTAAACAAGCTCTCGGTGTTCGAGCCATCAAGGTTCGATTGTATCTAGTTTTAGCCTCAATTTGAGAGGAAATTATACACTTTTAAATGAAACAACTGTGCCAGAGTTGTGTTAGCTCTTTTCTGTAGAAAGTTGTATGTTCCAAAAGAAACTTATTTTCTCTCCTTGGAATTGGAGTCCTTTCATTTTAGAGTAAACCCCTATTCAGAAGGGTCTTGGTGCGCAGAAAAGCAATCAAGAAGGTGCAACAGTTGAGTTGTAACAAGCAGAGGAAAATATACCAAATGTAGACAGTCCCCTTCATGAGGCTACTTGCTGCGGTGCTTTTTCGTGTTTTATCCTAATTTTGTTTATTGCTGTGTTTAGTTGATCCTGTCTGGCAATGAGATTTTGTACGAGTAAAACTAGTTTAAAGTCCACAAATAGTTTTCCTGCTGAGCTTTCCAAGGTGATTCATTTATTGTAGATTTTATTTGTTTGTGCTCGTGTGATTTCATATGTTGCGTTTGTGGTGTCTTTATTTGGCCCTCAGACAAATGCGTATAAAATAATCTACCCAGGTGTTTCTCGACTAAGGCGTATCATCGGTAGAATAACCTACTCAGGTATTCTAGTCTAAGGTGTATTAAATAATCTACCCAGGTGTTTTTGACTTAGGCGTAAAAAATTACCTACTCAGATGTTTCTTAACTATGGCGTATAGAAAAAACCCTAATCAGGTGTTTCTTGACTAAGGCGTAAAAGAATAACCTGCTCAGATTATGACTCAGACATTTAAAATAACCTACTCCGGTATTTCTTGACTTTGGCGTATAGAATAACTACTAAGGTATTCCTTGACCAACACAAGTAAAACAGCCTACTCATGTATTTCTTGACTGTGGCGTATATAAAAAACTACTCACGAAAGTGTTTCTTGACTAAGGCATATAACGTAATCTACTCACTGTGTTTCTTGACTAAGGCGTATGAAATAATCTACTCGGGTATTTCTTGACTAGGGCGTATAGAATAACCCACCCTGGTATTTCTTGTCTAAAGCATATGAACTAACCTACTCAGGGGTTTCTTGACTAAAGCATGTAACATAACGTACTCCTATGATTCTTGACTAAAGCGTATAAAATAACTTACTCAGGTGTACTTTGACTAAAACGTACAAAATAACCTACTCAGATGCTTCGTATCTAAGGCGTATATAATAATCTACTCAGCTCTTTCTTGACTAATGCATGTGGAATATTATATACTCAGCTGTTTCCTGACGAAGGTGTATAAAATAATCTACATAGGTGTTTCTTTATCAAGGCATATGAAATAACCTAAACAGGTATTTCTTGACTAAGGTGTGTAGAATAGCCTACTCTGGTGTTTCTCAACTCAGACGTATTAAATAACCTACTCAGGTGTTTCTTGACTAAGGGTTATAAAATAATCTTCTTAATTGTTTTTGGTGAAGGCGAATAAAATCATCTACTCCAATTTCTTGGCTAATGCGTATAAGCATTACCGTGTCATATGTAGTTGGCTGTACGCACGTACAACACTTTGCTGGCTTGCAAACTTGCTTTTCTATAATCTCGAAGATTCATTTTCACATGACTCAGTTTATATATATTTCAGGTTTATGAAAAGGCAGCAGAAAACACCCGGCTTCTTGCTACCTACTGTGGTACGATGTCTCCGCCGTTGATGATGTCACAACATATATTAATCGTATTGTTCAGGTCTGATATTGTCAATGCTGGAAGGGGATTCCGTGCAACTTTCTACAAGACGACAGAAGGTAATGGACCGCGGAGTAGAGAAAAGTGTACGCCTTGAGCATGTCTGAATATACATTCTTACTGATTAAAAAAGTAGTATGTTTAAGACGACCGTATTGTATGAATGTATTTATTTTGGGGATTAGGAGAGGTGATGAGAGCTAATTGTTTTTGTTTTTAGCTCACCTGAGCTATGCTCAGGATGAGCTATTGTGATCACTTTTTCGTCCGTCGTCCGTGCGTCCGTCCGTCCGTCCGTGCGTCCGTCCGTTAACATTTTCAAACGACTTCTCTGAAGCCGCTTAGCCAATTTTGCTCAAATTTTATATGAAGCCTCCTTAGGGTGGGGGAACGAAACATTGCTAAAATGGTCGCGGTCCGTTGACCAAGATGGCCGCCACGCCCATATATGGTAAAAACCTTTCAAAATCTTCTCCAGAACCGAGAATGCCTTGGGGCTGAACCTTTGCAGGAATCATTGGGGATGGGAGGTCTACCAAAATTGCTAAAAGAATTGTCGTATGTTGACGTTTGACCTTTTTACGGCAAGGTCAAGTTTGCTTCCCTATGCATTTGTATGGGAAAAATCTTTAAAAAATCTTCTTCTCCAAAACTGAGCATGCCTTATGGCTGAATCTTTGCATATATCATCGGGAACAGGAGGGCTACCATAATTGCTAAAAAAATGGTTGTACATTGACATTTGACCTTTTTACGGTAAGGTCAATTTTGCTTCCTTATGCATTTGTATGGGAAAAATGTTCAGAATTTCAAACAACTTCTCCTCTGGAGCCTCTGGGCCAATTTTGCTCAAATTTCATATAGAGCCTCCTTAGGTAGGGGGAACAAAAGATGTTTAAAATGGTCACGGTTCGTTGACCAAGATGGCCGCCATGCCCATATATAATAAAAACCTTTAAAAATCTTCTTCTCTAGAACTGAGGAGGCTTTGGGGCTGAATGTTTGCATAAATCATCAGGGACAGGGGGTCTACCAAAGTTGCTAAAATAATGGTCATACATTGATATTTGACCTTTTTACGGCAAGGTCAAGTTTGCTTCCTTATGCATTTGTATGGGAAAAAACATTTAAAAATCTTATTCTCCAAAACCGAAGATGGCTTGTGGCTGAATCTTTGCATATATCATCTGGAACAGGCGGTCTACCAAAGTTGCAAAATTATTGTCATACATTGACATTTAACCTTTTTACGGCGAGGTCAAGTTTGCTTCTGTATGCATTTGTATGGGCCCCATACATTTGTATGGAAAAAATGTTGATAATTTCAAATGGCTTTTCTTCTGAAGCCTCCGGGTCAGTGTTGCTCAAATTTCATGCGGAGCCTCCGTGGGCAGGAGAATGAAAGATTGCTAAAATGGGTATGGTCCATTGATCAAAATGGCTGCATGCCCATATATGGTAAAAAGCTTTAAAAATCTTCTTCTCCATAATCAAATAAGCCCTGGGTCCTAATCTTTGCACAAATTATGGGGGACAGGAGATCTACCCAAATTGCTTAAATGATGGTTCTATGTTGACATTTGACCTTTTTACCTCCAAGGTCAAATTTGCTTCCCCATTTGTATGGGCCTTATACATTTATATTGAAAGTATCGAAGTGACTTGTAGATCAACAGTAGTTAAAATTGTTCTGATTGGAAATCTAAGATGGGCATCATCTGGTTTATATTTATAATATTTCCCTGCCTCTGTGCTGTTTACATGTATAAAATCATGATTCTTCAGAAACCACTTAGCCAATTTCCACCAAATTTCACATTGATCCTTCTGTTGAAATATAATTGATAGCTTATTCAAATGATCATGCTTCATTGACTGTCAGGCCCATATAGTCTTCTTCAAAACTAAGAACTGCTCAAATGATGATATTTTCATTAGTTACGATGATAGGATTGGAAAAAATGTTGCATAACATCTGCATGTCTGCAGTGGCTATGTCACTCAGGTGAGCGAACCGTGGGCCTCTTGTTTTTTTTCCTGATATTGGTCATGATCAGGGTCTCTGATGGGAGGTGTGGGATAATTGTATCGGTTCCTGATCATTGCCTTCCCTTCTATTTTTCAATTTACCTTAATAAAACTATATTAAATAATATGCTCAGGTTGTCAAATTTCGCTTGGTTCTCTTTTGTGTCGCAGTGCAAATCGCAACTATAAATACAATGCAAACATTTGTGCAGTTACAGTTTTACGACATTGTGTTACTACGCTTTTTAATAATTGCGCTACAATGAGAGGTAGAGCAAAAACAAACGTATCTTCGGATATACATGTATCCACCAAACGGAGATTCAAATGGGCCTGCGCAAATGCACAGTCTGATACGATACTTCACTGGGCGCATTTTGGACAGCTAATGAAACAAAATTTCTTCAGGTGGATAACGAAGACTCTGAACAAACAGCGAGGTTGCGCAGGCTGATATGATTTGAAACTTCTTTGAGCATTACTGTCAGAGGGTAACAGTATTAGGTCACAATACTCTACAATTAATAAATAGACCCACAACGTAAAGCCGGCCTCACTTGGATGCGCGTCCGACTGGAGACCAGGAGGTCGCGGGTTCGACCCCCGCTGAAGTCGGCAACATTCTTTCATGGAGATTGATCATGAAATATTTTCTACGGCTATTCTCTCCCTTCCGCTGATTCAAGAAGGGCAGTTGTCAGTTTCTGGCGAAAGAATATGCACAATACTGATTTACTGCTTAGAGGACTAAGCCTTCCCAGTGAATGGTGGTTAGGTAAGCTGACCGCGCTTGACATGTGTCAACTATCGGATTGACTGGGCCGTAAACGCAACCAAATAAGACTCACAACGTGAGACAACGTACAATCGGACTTGTGCATCCAGCAAAGATTCAGTCTGCACATTCGCACAGTCTGATCAAAATCTTTAGTGAACGCAGTTTGGATAGCCAAGCATGCAGTTTCTTCATGCGGGCAATAAAGACTCTGATCAAGCTGCATGGCTGCACAGGTTGGTTTAGGTGTTTTTTGGGCATTCATTTCAGAATGTACGTTTTCTTAGGTTGCGGCGCAGTTTTGTCTTAATCGAATCTCACAGCAGGAATTTTACATTGATACCATGAATCATACGTTAGAACATGAATAAAGGAAACAACTCGCTCTAAAGGGAAGCAATTTCGTTTCGTGTAGAGAAGATCCCTTTTCAGAATAGGTCAAACATGTAGACAGAGATATCTCCCCTGAAAATACCATCAGTCCCACCTAAATCACTTAGGGAGTAGTTGGGTGAGGCGAAGGTGTTCTGTAGCTTTTATCACCAGGGCGCCCAACTGATATTGGCTTACAGTCGGACAAGACTTCTTGTCCTTGCAGCAGGTAAGGGTAGAGGGGGAATGTTCTTATATCGTCTGTTCCTTCACTGTCTATTATTTTCCTTTGTTTTCCCTATCCCTGTCTTTTATCTCCCCTACTTCTATCTCTTTTCTCCCGGGAGACAACACAAAATAACCCACAAGGGCTAAACCCCAAAAATCAATAAATCTCACTTAAATATTTAAATTTTCTCTAAGGCTTTTCCTTGCCCTTTACATAACATCGGGTGATAGGAGGGCAATCTATCTGTACATAGATGGTAATCTGTTCAATATTTATCTTTTTTTCTCACATTTATATCGTATTTCTTTGTTTCAGAAATGGCTTACCTTACGCAAAGCAGCACACTTAGTACGACCAGCAGTACATCCGCACTTACATCAGAGCAGACAACCAGGCAGGAAACGGTAAAGTTATCATCACCATTGACCATGTCTCAAGAAATAAACGACTTAACAACGCAACATGACATCAAAACAACAACTTCTGTTAAAAAGACGACTTTGGAGGAAACGTCTCAAACACGTGATGATAAAATGTCTGGCACAAAAACACCAAGGGCAGACCACACAGAGCAAACGTTTGTCACCCAAACTTCAACTACAAGAGTTATAAGCGAATCTAAGGAAGTGAGTTCACCTCATGTCGACTCTCTTTCTACAGAGTATGTTTCCGTAAACATCAGTAGCAGCTTCAAAAATACTACAGGAGAAATTGTAGATACGACAACAGACACCATCATTAAGTTAACAGATGACACAGTGACAAAGCCGACAAATAAGTCGCCTGCAGCAACATCAATATCGACTTCCGATGATGTGGCAAATGTTTCCTATACAACGACAGGGATACCGGCTGCAACAACAGGAACGTATGCGCCAGAAGGATCGAACCGTGGAACAGAACATGTGATGCCTGTCTACTTTGTTGCATGGGTCATTTTCCTCTATGGCACTGGAACGTTCGATTAGATTATATGAGGAAGAACGCTCGCTTTTCCTCTTCGCTTGAACCAGATTTGGTCGACAATGTAATGACCTTGACGTCTCAAAACTTATTCTTATCCGTATATTATGAAATGATGCCTATTATTACAACATATTTGCCTAAGTATCGGTACAGAAAGAACTGAACGAATATACTGGGAATTTTGCATTTAGTCGATCACCTTATTTCTTGACCGGACCACACATATTTGGGTCGATTTTATACAAATGAGCCATAATATACAAACTCAAAATTTCCTTAAGGTTGTTTTCCACGTGATTGTTATTGACTAATGAAATCAAACCGCGCGTTTGCTCGAAATCCAGGTAACGGTTATTGTCCGCTGTACTTGTCGCCGTGTAAAGAGGGTTATCTGCAAAACCAGGACTGGGACATTGGCAAGTAGTGCAGACCCAAATCAGGCGCCGCAAAACGCCGTATCTGACCAGGGCCTGTACTGTGTGCATTAATGATGTTAAGGGCAAAATGAAAGTATTTAAGTTCCATCAGGACCATTTTCTCAGTCTACACCTAAAGACAGTCGACCCACCAGTGCTCTTAGTACTTTGTTATTGTATTGCACTTGTGCACCAGAACTAATGACGTTATTCTTATATATAAAGTATTAGCCCTTGTACTACTGAATACATTTAGATGCCACTCCCACTTCTAATTTTCAGCCATTCAGATTCCTTCATCTGGATTGTTGCTATTTATTCACATGTAGCATGTAGTAAAGTGAGCAAATATGTGGCTTAGTGCCATTACTGAACTCTAGTATTAACCCTTGTCCTGCTAAACCTGGATATACCCTGCATTTGCAAACAGTGTAAATCCAGATCAGTTGGCTTCTTAAGAAGCCAACTGATCTGGATCTACACTGTTTGCAAAGGCAGGATATATCCGGGTTTAGCAGGACAAGGGCTAGAATACCTATCTTCTTACCAGACTTGTCCAAAAGTTACCTGCTGATATCTTTTAAAATAGAGCTAGATGAATGGCAAACAGTTTAGACGTCTGATCAGGGTCTACGCCGTTTGCTTAGGAAGGTTTGTCCCAGTAGTTAGGGTTATTACGGTTAGTTGGCAGCTTGGATTAAGCACTGTAAAATGCAAATTTTAAATTTTGTTTCTCTTTATATTTTTATTTATTTTATTTATCTATTTATTTTTCTTTGCTAATTTGTTTTCTCGTTTTATGTTGTTTTTTTTTTTCATTCCATATTTTCATAATAACATATTCCTTTCGAGCTTTCCTTAATTCGAAATAAACTTTGAAGCTTTGAAGTGATTGGTGTGTACGTATGCGTTGAAACTTTTGTGATTTTAATGTCCCCTAATAAGTCAGATAATATATGCCCTGTATATGCCCTGAAAAAATGTCCTGACTATTACTTTATGATTGAAGTTACAAATCTGTTTCACTTTCATTAATCTAGTTGACTAAACCATTACTGTGCTTTGTGGGCTGATTCCTGATGTTATGTGTGTTCGGGCCAACCGAAGTTTAAACTGTGATTTTTAACCCCCCCCCCCCCCGGTGGTTTGCTCTACTGACCGTTCTAAGGCGGTGGTCCCGGTGTTAGTCTTACTCTTTGTTGCTTTGTGGTTTATTCTACGAGGCGATTTGTTGTATGCCTTTCCGTGTGTCATTTTGTTCTTGTGTTTTTTAGTCGTTTTAATATTTGCGATTACCTTGCTTGGGGAAGAGTCCGTCCGTCCGTTCGTCACGCTTTTTGATGCATAGCATAACTTTAGAACCGTGAATGTTACTGTTTTGAAATTTCTTATATATATTCCTCATGAAAAAATAGCTGACACGTATTTTTTTTCTTGACAGGATAATGCCCCTTTTCTGAGTTATGGCCCTTTGAAAAAATATGGATGCAATCTTGTCAGCAAAATATCTAAAAAAACTATTGAAGCTAGAGCCTTGAAACTTGATGAATAGATTGGTAGTGATGAGTAGACAACCTGATTAACTTTTAAAGAAATTTTGAAAAATACTTCTTGAGTTATGGCCCTTTGTAATTTTGGGCATTATTACCTTGTCAGCAAAATATCTCTAAAACTGTTAGGGCTAGATCCTTGAAACTTTGTAAATGGATTTATAGTGATAAGTAGATGACCTGATTAACTTATGAAGAAATTCTGAAAAATACTTGTGAGTGGGAATGATGTGTAAATTACCTGATTATATTTTGAGAGAATTCCATGAAAATATTGATAAAGTTACGGCCCTTTGCAGTTCTGCGCATTTTGACCTTGTCAGCAAGATGTCTCAAAAAGTACTTAAACTAGGGTCTTGAAATATTATATGCTGATTGGGGATGATGTGGAGATTACCTGATTTGTTTTTTAGGGAATTCCATGAAAAATTGACGAAGTTATGGCCCTTTGTAGTTTAGGCATTTTGACCTTATCAGCAAGATATCTCAAAAAGTATTTAAGCCAGAGCCATGATATTTGGTATACTGATTGGGATTGAGGAGGAGATCACCTGATTAAATTTTGAACCAATTAAATGAAATGTTGGAGTTATGGCCCTTCGCAATTTCTGGCCATTTAATGCCGTTGCTTTATTGTGTATAGCATAAGTTTAGAACCAGGTATGCTAATGTTTTGAAATTTCATATTTTGATTCCTCATGAAAAAATAGGTGACCCGTATTTTTTTCTTATCCCAATTATCTCCTATTTTAGAGTTATTTCCCTTTGATAAACATTGATAACATTGAAATCTCATATATTTGTACTGTTGTTACCATCATGGGCAAGCAGTGTTGGAGTCAAGCAGTGTTAGAGTCAGGCAGTTGGGGGCATAGTGTTTTAAAAATACCAGCTCTAGTTTTTATTTATCTTAGGCTGTCTATATCTAAATTGTTTGCCCAGAGCCCAGTTATTAATTTGATTTACGTAATGTTTTGTTCGTCTTGTTTCCTTGATACAGTTAGTGAGCCCTTGTTCAAGCCAAAAATTATTTTTGAACCTATGGTAAAGATTTGGTACAAAACATTCAATTTAAACCCCCGTTAGTTTTACTACTGAACGTTCTAAGGCGGTGATGTTAGTATACAATCAGAGTGTTCGGGAAAAGATGGCTATGACATCAACAAACATTTTCCCATTACACAACTTATTGGACGCTAAGCATGCCGAGTAAACTTTTCAGAAAATGTTCTTTTTTTTCCAGAAAACAGGTTATGACATAGCAACATAGCAACATATCATGCACATTGCCTCCTAAGAGAATTTGCATGAAATGTCTAAACCTGTTTTCTGAGGAAAAAATAAAAATATTTTTAACTATCGTTGTTGAAAAGTATATACAGCATGCTATGCGTTGAAAAATCATTTAACTGTATAGATGCATCTTTATGACATCATTCTATAATTTTCGTGCACTGACTCATATTTCCTTCTTTATGTGGCCTTGTGTTGCTCGCTGCGGAGCTTTTTTCAAGCTTTGTCATATTTGTTGTCCTACTGATGTATCTGATGGGCCCTGTCTGTTATTATGTTTATCTTGTTGGGGGAAAAGAGAGCTGTTTGCTTTGCTTGTCTTTAATTTGTAACATGTTAGCTATTTGTCGTAGTTTTTCATCATTCCTGTTGATGTCATAAGTGATTTGGTCGTGTGAATTTTAATACTGAAGCACGTGTCTGGATTTAAGAATAAGTAATGACATAATATCTACTATATTGTTTGACAAACGGGACGACTTTAATTTTGATATTATACATTTGTCATCTTTTGGATGGCGTTGTCCTTTCTGCTACATCCTATGGTGTATCTATTTCTGAGTTAATTCGTTTTGTTAGAGCATCAAGTCAAGTCAATGTCTTCAATAATTGTAATAAAACTTAACTGTTCAGTTTCTTCAGCAAGAGAAGTGTTATCATAAATTAGGGTAACCATTTTCTAAGTGATGTCGTCGTTATTCTGAATAAATGCCTAATTATGATGTCGGTTTGAAAAAAAAAACAAAAAAAACTGCAGGAATGTCTGTCCAAACTCGAATTTTATGGCGACTTAGTTTCGGAACATTATCAAAAAGTGTGTCACTTGCTATAAATGTCTGTGGTCGAGCACATCTGCACTGTTTGCTTTAATGACAGGAAGTTATGGGCTAAATGAAACATTTATTCAGTCCCGACAGAACTATTTTCCCAGCCTATTCTCAAAGACTATCGAGCCATCAATGATGGTAGTGCCTTGTTATTGTATTGTACTTGTACGCCAGTGTTGATATAGTTATTCTTATATTACGTTATGTTTTTTTTTTTTTTTTTTTTTTTTCATGACAGAAAGCTGGATGGATACTTGATACTATATATACAAAAAGTTTGTATCTGAGTCTACACCATTTGCTCTGGACTGTTTGTCCCAATATTTAGGGTTTGCAGCTCGGGCCAGGCACTGTGAATGCGTATTTTATATTTCATTCCTTTGTTTGTTTTCACTAATTTGTTTTCTTATTATTTTTGCATTCCTTACTTTCATAATAACATGTTACTTTGGAGCTTTCATGCTTTGAAATAAACTTTGAAACTTGGTATTGTTTCATTTTATGTGTAGGTATGCGTTAAAATTTTCGTTATTAGCTTTCCTAATCCAAAGGCTCACAAGGTGAGCTTTTAGTATACCTATAGTCCGTTGTCCGTTGACATCCGTCGTCTGTTCAAACATATTCTCCTCAGAAACCACTAGACCGATTGAAATAAGATATATTGAACATCTTTTTCTCGCGGGAACAAAATATATATACAGTCGACTCCCGTTATCTCGAACTCGCTCATCTCGAATAACCGCTTATCTCGAAGTGAAAATCTGGTCCCTGTTTTAACACAGAGATCTACCAACAGGCAATAAAATATTGTGGAAAAGAGGAGAAATTGCTCCTTAGGAGCAATTTCTCCTCTTTTCCACAATATTTTCAAAATGTCTCTAACTTAGGAGTCAGATTACATATTCATTCTGTTAAAGGTGGTTGTTCGATTAATTGTTTTCCTGAGTCCGCCAATCTGATATGTCGAAGTACGGATATCTCGAACTGTTTCATAGAGTCCCTTGGAGTTCGAGATAACGAGAGTCAACTGTAATTGGTCAGGGCCAAGATGGTCATGCGCATTTAGGATAAAAACCCTTCAAAACTCTTCTTCGTTCTTCTCCGGTTCCATAAGTCAGTTAACATTGAAACTTGGCACACAACAATAGAGATGTAAGCTCTACAAAACTTATACAAATGAGGACCCTGGGTTGACCGTCACTTATTTTAAAACGAGGTTAACTTTGTTTATTTAGGTTTTTACATGGGAAAAAGTCCATTCTTTACACATTCCCTTCTCAGAAACCATTGAACTGATTGAATTATGGTTTTTAATTGCCTAATGTAAACAAAAAATTATACAATTGTTTCTGGTCTAAGATGGCGCAATGCCAATATAAAATAATAAAAAAAACCTTAATTTTTTTTTCTCTCTCTATCCAGAATCGTAAATCAGATATCCTTGAAACTTACACACAGCAAAACGGTCTTTCGCCCTTCAAAATTTGTATAAATGACGTAAATGATGACCCTGGGTTACCCTTTACCTGTTTTACAACAATAACAACTTTGTTCATTCAGGCTTTTACATCGAAACAGTCTTCATACACTTTCAAACATATCCGCAGAAACCACTGGTCCGATTAAAATCAGATTTTAAGTATTTCTGCATTAAAAATAGCATCGGGATCCGGTGAAGTTGGCTGGCTGTAAAAGTGCTTTACCCTTCCCCCTCCCCTCCCCCCGATTGGTTTATTCTACTGATCGTTCTAAGGCGGTGGTTCCAGTGTGAGTCCCGCTCTTTGTTGCTTTGTGGTTTACTCTACGAGGTGATTTGTTTTGACAGATCTTAGGCGTGGCTATGGTATTCAACCAAGGACTTGAGACAGTGAAAACAATTCAGTAGATAAATGGAGAGTCAAACAATTTAATAAAACTTGCTATACGTGCTCAAGAAAATTTTGAGCTCCCACTCAGATTAGCATATCCGGTTCCTATACATTGGAACAGTAGGATGTTGCACTTAATCACGTGGGAAAACTTATCACTGAATGAATTTATTGCACAAAATGAGGAAACAAAAATCTATTTCCTAATATGTTAATATAAAAATATATCTGTGTAACAATACAGCAAAGGAACACCGTGCCGAACCTGAACTGAATCAAACGGAAATCATCCCATCAGGCTGACACCAGATGTTACGCCATACGCGGTCAAGACGCACCGAGGGTGACTTCCAATTTGGTTAAGCCCAGGTTGGGCGATGCCTAACTGTGCCACAACACAGAAGACTCTAACAAAGCTTGAATTTTTAACAACTTTTTTTTACATATACTATTTACAACATATATAACACAATACAGACAACAAAACAATACATATACAATTTACAACATATATAACACAATACAGACAACAAAACAATACACAATTCCAAGCAAGTCACCTCACGTCGGCACAGTTGGGGACAAAAACTTGGTATATTATTTGATTAACCTGGCTATGTTAATCAATTTCATACGCACAGCATGACCCCAACCAAAATGAGAAGCACATTGTGCCAATGTGAAGAGATTGTCTGCCTCTACTTGCTTCACCCTTTTGCAGTTCGACTTGCTTCTTCTTACTCTAGTGCACTATTCATTTTATTTAGAGCTCATATTTGACGCGTTTTCCCGCAATACATTTCTTTCATTTTTTTTTTCTATCTTAGCAGGGGCTTTGCACTGTTTATACATGTATTATACTGGCCATTGAGACCTAAGATTTTTCATAATGAGCCTAAACCTAAGAATTTTCATAATGAGCCTAAAACCAGAGAATCATTTTTGCCCATGAATTCGTTTGTCGGCCTCTGCTTGATCTCCTGTTCTCTGTTTAGGTAGTGAATATCAAAATGTTATTGGTAGGACACAACGAACTGTCCACTGACGGCAGTTGGACAGTGTCGGTTGGTGTATATATAATTAGGCTATAACCTTGAAACGCATCACTTCCACGCTTTATGCGCTTTTTACGCTTTGTGCGTTTAACAACCAGTTACTCTTAATAAGCAAGTGGTACCGCAGGTGAAATAGTACCAGCCGTATAAAAACTAGAATGTGGTCAGCTTGCACCGCGGTCTGCTCTGAAATAAAAGACGACAAAAAGCAATTATCTCCCTCTTTCCCAATACAAAATAAAAACGAAACGCTGAGCCTTCGCTGTAGTCACGTAGATGTTCATGATATCCTACTGTAATTAATTACAAAAAAAAAAAAAAAGAATTCACGTTAGATCTAACTAGATGAATCTTAGTTGTTTTCTTCACGTGTGTGTGTGTGTGTGTGTGTGTGTGTGTGTGTGTGTGTGTGTGTGTGTGTGTATTTACTTTTATTTCTTCATTGATACATTTGACCCTTAAACTGCCATTCACAACAATTATCGTCTGCTTCGTTGTCTGCTTGTGATTTCAAAAGTCGATTTTTTGCAAACAGTGTGGACCCAGAGCAGCCTGATCAGGGTACACACTGTTTGTATATATGCATCAAAATAGATTTGAAAAGGTTGCAAGAATATTCAGCAGACGACAAAAACAGACGACACTTTTAGATGCAGGTTTTCTTGGCATTTTAAGATTCAATGCTATGCTAAGCGTCACCAAAACACTCCTGGCAAAAAGTGCAGACGATATTGATCGCTATAAAGAAAACATGCCTATTCAAATGTATTGGTAATTTTACCACCAAAAAATGAAAAATTCCGGATAAAAAATTCTGATGTTCTTCATATTTCTATTCAGAACATAGATTGTTATACTCGTTAGAACCGCCTCGCCGAGGCGGTTCTAAAGAGTACCCACAAGCTATGGTTTGGGCAGAAATATTGAAAACAATGTGACCCCTGGAAACTCCAATTTTACTATATAAAACTGGGGTTTAAGAGGGTAAAAATTATATAGGTATGTTTTCGTGATGGGGCGGCACACAGGCCACAAACCAATGAAAAGCAAAGCACAAGCTCCCTTTTTCCCAACGAGGTGATCGCGATGCCAGACTGGACTCACCAAACACAATAATAGGACAATTAATAGCGAGCATAGCTCGCGATGCGAGCGAAGTGAGCTCTACGGTAGAGAATATGATCAAGGAAAAGTAACATACAAAGATACATACTTTCAGCAGAAACCGTTCTGACCAATTTTCTTCCTTTTTCTTCCCGGAAGTTGTCACCGGAAGTTGGCAGAACTGACTTGGGCGGACTCGATTATACAAAAGTTTTTCACAAAAGTTGGGTCTCACTAAGTGACAAGAAACGAGTATCAATAATTGTCACGAACATATTTTGCTGATTATTCTTATTATTTCTTTTTGATTTATATATAGTTTTCATGAAGAAATATTCATTCTTCAATGATGCTGTGAAGGACTTTTGAAGAGACTACAGACAGGTCTGTGCTGTGCCCGCATTTAGGCTAAGCCTATTTTCATATTAGGACGAAACAAGAAAAAAAGAAACCCGCAGCGAGCTGCCGTATGTCACAAACAATACAACTCCTTTCTGACCTTTTCCTCTACTGTAGCTGGTGTTGTACCGTCTGGCGGCCGTAAAATGTCTCCCCGTATATCATCATAGTGCAGGTTACATTTTATTTCCCTTGGGGTCATTGAAACCACCCTGGTTATTTTGAAAATCAAACTCCGCTTAAGCCGGCGCTGGGAGGGGGTGGGGGTGGGGCGTATGCAGCCTTGCAAACTGCAGTGTTGCATATGAAGAAACTCAATCAAATAAAGTCTCTGATTTTCGTGATTTTGTGTATTCTTTGTTTCCAAAGGCAAACCTTTTTGACTTTTATCAGACGTAAACATGTCACAGAGGTGTTTAACATAATGGCTATGATAAGTTAGTAAATAAAACATAGACATGATAAACTGCGTATACTTTAGTGCGCAATAAAGTTTATTTTCATGCAATTTAATATTTTATTAACATCTTTTGCTGAATTAATCAATCAATCCTCTTTATACCGACACTTGATACAAATACAAAAATCGTTATAATGATAATTTGACTGGCATGTAACTTTCACTCAAGGGGCGAGAGTTAATAGGAAATTAAGCAAGGACAATGTAGTAAACACTTCAAGAAATATAAGTTTTGGATATTTGTTAGAATAGCCTCACTGAAGCGATTCTAACGTATATCCAAACATATGTTTTATGAGGAAATGATAATAAAAGCAAACCTTTCTTACATATCATTCCGCTCATCAAGGATCCTCTACCACACCAAATCCGTTCTAGTGGCAACATTTTTGCAACAAATGACGTCGTTGTAACGAGGTTCACTGTATTTGCGGTCAAGATCACCCCGCCAGCAATAAAACAGTTACACAGTATGCAGAAGCGGGGATCCAGAGCAAAACACTTGCGCTAACTTTCTCTGTCAAGACGGGCAAGTTGGCGGCAAATTGGTTGTTGTTTTCTTTATGTTGAGGTTTTACGGCCCAGGCAACCCAATGGGGTCATGTCGAGCGCGATCAGTTTACCTAACCACACATTTACTGGGCAGGCTTAGTCCTCTAAGCGGGTAACCAGTATCGTGCGCATTCTTTCGCCAGAAACTGACAACTGCCCTTCTTGAATCAGCGGAAGGGAGAGAATGACCGTAGAATATATTTCATGAGAATTGGTTGTTGACTAGTTTTAAATTCCTCGCCCTATGGCTCGAAATTTAACCCTTACCCTGCTGAATAATTTAATTAATCACACCCATTTCTGACTATCAGCCAATCAGATTACATCATATTATGTCTCTGTTCAAATTCACAAACTGAATGATAAACAGTGTAGATCCTGATCCATATGATATGGATCTACACCGTTTGCAAAGGTAGCGGTTGTCGTGAACTGCAGGATAAGGGTTAAAATTAATCAACGACCAGTGACCGTTCCTGTGTATTTCATAATTGTCGCTTTTTGGCGAAAATTAGCTGTGGTACATTAAACAATTAAAAGTTTCAAGTGTTCATGCTGAAACGTAGACAACTGGGAACCAAGAGAGATTGGTCCAATTAAACCCGCCTGCAGAGACAAAGCACACTATTATGGATATAATGACAGTAAATAGTAAATGCTGAATTTTTAACTCGAACTGACATTTAAATGCTTCCTGACTCTGACCAAAAAACAGTGCCTAGCATTTTGTTTTCATTTGCATTTGAAGCGTATCCTTTGAATACAGATCCAAATGTGTATTCCGCTTCTACTTCCCCAACAAAACGTTTTTTGAAGAAGAAAAATGTGCTTTTGTCGTCGGTTATTTCCCATCTCGTAAACATGCCTATATAATGTTGACACCCTCAAACCCTACTTTTATATAGTAAAATTGGGGTTCACAGGGGTATACGTTATTTTTTCTTATTTCTGCTCCAAAACATGGATTGGGGTACTCGTTAGAACCGCCTCCCCTGAGGCGGTTCTAACGAATACCCACAATCTATGTTTTGAGCAGAAATATTAAAAATTATCAGAATTTTCATCTAAAAACTTTCGTTTTTTTTTTGGTAGTAAAAATTTTAATATATTTGAATAGGCTTGTTTTCGTATAGCAACTTTCAGCATGCTGTATATTTAGCTGACCCTGTAGTCCCGAAATCAACAAAACTGTAATTTTGAGATACGTAGCCTAATTAGCTTCCTCTACAAAAAAAAAAAAAAAAAAAAAAAAAAAAAGACAGTCAGAGAGCGACAAATTTGTTGCAGACGAGAAATTTAAAACAAATCAACAAATTATATTTTGTGGTCTTTCCTGGGTAATTCCATTTTGATTGACTAATTGATTAAAAGTAACAATAATCCACTCAAGAGTATTCATATACAGGGTATAACAAAATATTTGCCTGACTGCAATACTTCAATTTCACTATTAGAAGGAAATTAAATACGGTAATGGAAAGATCGCGTGAGAAGACGTGACTGACCTGATCTGATCGTAAACTACCTCATTCTTTATCTATTTATACATTCCAAGGACGCACTCCTAGCTTAAGATACACTATACCTATAAAGAGGTAAAAAAGCCGCCTTATACACGGGTATGTATCTATTCATTATTCTTGTTGTTAGTTTTAATCCCAATTCTGCAGAAAGTTAGTGTGAAATGAATATTTGTACAAAAGGATGCGTTTATTTAACTCTTAACGCCAAGAAAACCTGCATCTGAAAATGTCGTCTGTTTATGCCGTCTGCTAAATAGTCTTGCACACTTTTCAAATCTATTTTTGCATACAGGCAAACAGTGTGGACCCAGATCAGACTGCTCCTAGAGGAGCAGTCTGATCTGGGTCCACACTGTTTGCAAAAATGACTTTTAAAATCACAGGCAGATGACAAGGCAGACGACAATTGTTGTAATTGGCATTTTAAGGGTTAATAGCGTCACAACATTTGAACCGCAAAGTCAGAAAACGTACCTCCAGACATGCGCCCAGCGAAGATTCAGATCAGCCTGTGCATTCGCGCAGTCTGATCAGAATCATTATTGGTAGCCTATTGGATATCTAAGGATGCAAAATTTATAAATGCGGACAAGCTGATTACACTGTGCGAATGTGTAGTCTGATATGATTCTTCATTGGGCGCACGCGAGGGCGCAGGTGTTATGAGGTACATTTTCTGCCGTTGCGGTTCGTTTAGTTTTGTCACGCATGTCTGAAAGGAATAACACAAACCTTTTGTAATATCACGTTTGGTGTTTGCAGTCGTGTAGCAACAGGTTCCACCATTTTTGTAATCTTACAAACAAGTATGAGTTATTGATTACTTTTGTATTGGAGTCATCAGGCGAGAAATCGACAACTTATCAACAATCAGCCTGTCGCTGAGTTGCCGGCCTTGTTTTGATACAGAAACAGTAGACGGCATATTGAAATATTTTTTTCTTATTTTCCCTAGAATATAGATTTTGATATTTAATGCAGATTGTCTCCATCAAAACCAGTTTTGTTGAAAAAATTAGAAAAAAAAAGAAGAAAATATCAATTTGTCGTCTGCTGAATTAACCTATGGGAAGATTAGAGTTAATCTACCTTTCGGAAAGTCGTTTTTCATGGCGCGTTCATGAGACAAGGTAAATTTACAAACCTTTGTCATGATGTCATGCAAGACCATAATATGCACCACAAGTTTAAGCTTTTCAAAAAAGCTTGTTATCTTTTCAGCCCTTTTTGCAATGTAGTGTTTTTGTTGTTTTTCTTTCTATCTTTCTTTCTTTTTTTGTTTTGTTTGGAGCTGTTTAAGCTGTCACTACTCAGCCTCGGGATCCCCACCCATCGAATTTAGTGAAATGGTATCTGATTTGCAGTCCTAGACGGATTTGCGGCTCAATATTTCCCTTCAAGAATTTTAGAGTGATTTAATCCGTATTGTCTTATCAAAAGTCATTTTTTCCCATGGCTAATGGTGCTAAATAAAAAAAAAAATAAAAAGAAAATGAACAAAATCAAGTAAAAGAAACTTTTATTAATAAACTATTAAACAGACAAAGAAATAAAAATAATTATTATTATTGTTACTTGCTTTAACCAGTCTTAACAGTCATACTTTAAATTTGTCAAGGCTGTAGTACAAATAATAATAATAATAATAATAATAATAATAATTGAAATACTTAAACATGTAAAACTTTGTTTGCAAATTGTGTGCATATATTTCTCTGCTACAAGTCACACGTTGTTGTTTGCTAATCATGCACGGTAATCTTTTATCATGTGGTAATATCAGAGGACTTGTTAAAACTGCGTATCAGGTGATAATTCTGGGATAATTTTTCTTATATCGCCATAAAAACATATGTTGCGCGGCGAGGCGCTTATAATGAGTACCCACAACATATGTTTTTTATGGTGAAATAAGAAAAATTATCCCATAATTATCACCAAATACTCCTCCTTTACAAGTCCTCTGAATATGTCCCTGTTACAATCCATGCGTTTTTTTGTAAGCTTATAACAAACCGCAGCAAGGTAATATTGTATCGCGTGCTAAAACTTCTTTGTTACAAGCCATACGTTGTCGTATGACTATCATAAACTGCAGTTGACTCTTAATCCATTAGGTTTCTCACCGCTGTGGTTCGAGCCTCGCCCGGGTCATATGTGGGAAAGCCAAGTTCTGCTTACGGATGGTCAGGTGGTTTTTCTCCGGGTTCTCCGGTTTTCGCCCACCTTCGATGAACGATCGGCTCGATATAAGTGAAATATTCTTGAAAGGGCTGTAAAACCCAAATAAAAAAAAAAAAAAAAAACAATCATAAACTGCAGCAAAGTATTTTTATCGTGTGCTATTTCCCTGCTGATAACCATACATTGTTGTAAGCTTATCATAAACTGCAGCAAGGTAATATTTATCGTCTGCCAATAGTTCCATTCCGACAGTCATGCGCTCTTGTACGCTATTATATGCTAAACAATTACTGCAGAAGGGTAATAGTTTTGCGTGTGCTAATATTTCTCTGCTGATATCCATACGTTATTGTATGCTTATCATAAAATTCATAAAGGTCATCTTTTATTTCTCTGCTAATAGCTATACATTGTTGTATGGTAATCGTATCCTGTTGCAAGGTAATCTTTAATCGAGCGCGAGTATTCTCTGTTGTAATCCATATGCTGTTGTATGCTAATCATATACTCAGCAAGTTAATATTTAATCGTGCGCTTTGTCCCTGCCTCAAGCCATATGTTACCGTCTGCTAATCATAAACTGCAGCAAGGCAATATTTAAACGTGTGATAATATTTCCTGCTACAAGCCACACGTTGTTCTATACTAATCATTATTTGTAGCAATGTAATCTTTGATCACATGTTGATATACCGCAAGCCATAATTTGTTGTAGGCCAATCATGTACTGCAGCATGGTGATATTCATTACGAAAACATGCCTATTCAAATATATAGAAAATTTCACCTCCAAAAACCGAAAATTTTCAGGAAAAAACTCTGATATTTTTCATATTTCTGCTCAAAACATAGATTGTGGGTACTCGTTAGAACCGCCTCGACGAGGCGGTTCTAACGAGTACCCACAATCTATGTTTTTGAGCAGAAATAAGAAAAATAATGTATACCCCTGTAAACCCCAGTTTTTACTATATAAAAGTGGGGTTTAAGGGGGTCAAAATTATATAGGCATGTTTTCGTGATGCATCGTGTACTCATACTACCCATTGTAACCCACACACTCTTGTGTGCTAATGAGAGATAGCAGTAGTATTTCTATTATCTCCTTTGCCAGGTAACGTCCAAGGTAGATCAGATACTAACCTAGTCCTTCTAACTGGGATCCTCTGCTTTTATCATAGGTCATTAGTGGAATTTAACAAATTCATAACTTTACATTTCTCCATATCCAATTGGAATATTAATTAATTTTATGTATTTCGTTGCACAGAAAATGTTTCTTTTGAGTATTTTTGAAGCTGTATTGGCATATGACCTAGTTAAAATAAGATTTATTAAGGAAAAGGAAGTGATACTTAATGGAAACATTAATGATGAAAGCTTTACAGAAAGTTATCAAGGGAGTTAACTGACTGCTTTCTCCCATTGTAAACCTTACCAAAGCTATACACCTCATACTCCCGTCCTATGCATCCATAAACGAATCTTATCGGCGGTTTAAATATTTGGCCGAAAAGCTCATCCATATAAATGATCTAGGGCCGAAATGGCTAAAAAAAAAAAAAAAAAAAAAAAAATGAAAGAAAAATCTCAGTGTGCAGGCGGTGCTTAAGTGCAGATCTGAAACGTCATGAATTACATAGTGCCACATTATTTCATGAAAGATGGAAAAACGTTGGCTTTTATTCATTAGTTTTAACAAAAATCAACTAGATTGCGCAGAAAATGGCAACCCAATGCAAAATCTCCACGCTCGGTGCTAATATTGCCAATAACGGGACGGACGGACGGTTGGATAGAAAGGCAGCCGGACACCCATTCTTACACACCCATACCAGGAGAAGAAGTCATGAAGCAAGTTTGGTTAAATTGCGCCTAGTGATTCAGGATGAGACAGCGTGACGGACGGGCGGGCAGGCAGAGAGTGACATTTTGACATCACTTGAGTGTCAGGGTTAAAATAGTGCTGCGCTTGCACACCACACCACGCGGGCGTGCCATGTAGCAAGTTTGGTTTAATTCCGCCCGCTGGGTTAGGAGATACTATGGCGCACTGATAGACGGACGTGTTTACAATACCTACATCGCTAAAGCGTTTGGATAGATATTTTCATTTTCCAGCAGGAAATATGGTTGCAATTACGACAAATTGATAGATTAGGAAGATTTAAAGAAGACTTTTCGGCAAAATTCCTGCAGTTTATAAGGTCAAACATTAAAAATCAGCGGAGGAAAGCAATTTTTTTTTTATTTTCTCAACAAATCAGTTCGGTATAGAAATTGTATAGGTCAGACCAAGCTTTGGCCATACAATTAATTTTAGTATTAATACTTGAGAACAAAACACAGAGGCAGAAACGACAAATGATTTTTATTAAAATTGTCACATAAAATATACTGTCCAGCATTTAAAATAAGACGACTTAAGCAATGTACGTAAATGGCCTTTCAAAGTGATGTTGAAAGCAAAGTAGGCTATGCAAACACACTGCTGATTTGAGAATTACAGGTTATTTAAATATACGAGTATAGCGAACAGTTAAACAGCGAAAATTCAAAGAGTATACTTTGCAGCTAGAGCATCAATTTGTGATCTGATCATAACTGTTTTACATTACGAAAACACGCCTATTCAAATATATAGAACATTTCATCTCCAAAAACTGAAAATTTTCAGATAAAAAACTCCGATATTTTTCATATTTCTGCTTAAAACATAGATTGTGGGTACTCGTTAGAACCGCCTCGATGAGGCGGTTCTAACGAGTACCTACAATCTATGTTTTGAGCAGAAATATGAAAAATATATATACCCCTGTAAACCTTAGTTTTACTATATAAAAGTGGGGTTTAAGGGGGTAAAAATTATATAGGCATGTTTTCGTGATGATGATTTGACAATATGTAAAGCTAAAATGCAGTTTAAAAGGCGACAATTCTTTCACAGTGGCAAGGGTTTTTCGAAATAAAAGGTATACGATTGAAAGGCGGAGGCAATTTGGCATGTGTTTGGATAACTCAAGTATCATCTCTCATTGTAAACAGTTTTAATGGAAATGTTTGTTTATTTTACGCTAATTTTTGGCGGTATTGATTTTATGTTCTAGATTTAATGGCTTGGTAGCGTAATTACGCTAAATGTACTGGAGTGGCCTTTTCTTTTTATGCCCCAGCATTTGAAACTCTAGCCCCATTAGGGGCCGGGGATAGCGGGGCTTAAGTGCCGTGATTCAACCTCCGACGAGTCTTGGCAGTGCCGTAAATGTACTGGACATCACGAAAACACGCCTATATAATTCTGACCCCCTTAAACCCCACTTTTATATAGTAAAACTGGGGTTTATAGGGGTATACACTATTTTTCTTATTTCTGCTGAAAAAAATAGATTGTGGGTACTCGTTAGAACCGCCTCGCCGAGGCGGTTCTAAAGAGGACCCACAATCTATGTTTTGAGCAGAAATATGAAAAATATTAGAATTTTTTATCTGATTTTTTTTTTGGTAGTAAAATTTTCAGTGTATTTGAATAGGCGTGCCTTCGTAATGTGTATTAATTTCTTGCTAAAATGCTCTGCATTCATACATTAGAGCCTCATCAACACCACACTTCAGGTTTCTAATATTAACCGGGCTCGTACAGTTAGTTACACTTTACCTTTGAATTAAGCTGTATCGAGTAAACCAGACCTTTCACCATGAAAACAATACAAATTGTTTTTTGCAATAGAGAGCAGACTGTTCCAGAAACGAAACCTAGCCACGGGATGGAGGGGCTTTTAGCAGGGATTTTAACATAAATTTGTCCCCGCAGTGCAGAGCGTTTGAAAAAAAAAAAAAAAAAAAAAAAAAAAAAAAATGAAAGCTCCACTATTACCCGGCCCCGTAGGGACCGGGACGACAAATGACCCGTGCATTATTCAATCAATGATAATATGGAGAAAAGGAAGATAATTTAAATATTATTTTAACTGAAGCTTCACTAATCTCATTACGAAAATACCCCTATTCAATATATACTGAAAATTTTACCATCAAAAAAAAAAAAAAAAAAAGAAAATTTTTCAGATAAAAATTCTGATATTTTTCAGAATCTGCTCAACACATAGATTGTGGGTACTCGTTAGAACCGCCTTGACGAGGCGGTTCTAACGAGTAACCACAATCTATGTTTCTGAGTAGAAATAAAAAATAAATGTATACCCCTGTAAACCCCAGTTTTACTATTTAAAGAGATGGGTAAAATAGCACATTTAAGAGTTTTGTGCTAAGAAATAGTTCCGGAAGTCCTGTTCACTGGAAGTATAGATCCCGTTTTCAAATTGCTTTTGCCCAATCAAATTTCGCTCAAAATTTTTAATAAAAGGTAAATCAGTTAACTCATGAACTAATACAATCAGATCCACATCGGGCCCCCAACACCCAATGGAAAGACAGACAAATACAATTAAACAGCCACAATCTGAACAGAGGGCAAGCCAAGTTGGCAGTTCTTTCACCAAAAAAGGTGGGAACTCTGTTACCCAAACTTGACTGAATATATCCTAAACTTACATAATTGTTAAGAGGGAAATATAAGAAAGAGAAACACTATATAACAATTAACAAAAAAGTACCACAATGAACGTACCGCCTTGGAACGGCCAGTAATGAATTACTGGGGTGCTTCAACCAGCTTTACGGGATCCCAACCGTCGCCCTCAGCTTCCATAGTGGAAAAAACATATATTTTTTCGGTCCGTGTGGAGATCTTCTAACTCATTCGTGAATCATTTAATACGAGCAACAAATAAACAACAGATAAAGCTTATAATGAAGCAAAGCTGAGCAAACAAACAGAAACAACGAACGTGTTGAGTTGTTGAGTTGAAATTATTGTATAATAAAGAATATTTATATCGGCGAACAGAGACTCAAACCCTGACCATACTCTGTGTATGCAAAGCTCTGGGCTTTCATTGTTCGCTTACGCAAACAGCGAAGGTCCGAATGAACGTGCAGTTAGATCTGCACATTCTCTATTCGTCGACATAATCTACAGTATTCATAGATTCTGTAAGCGGATAACGTAGGATCTGATCAGCCTGCGCGAATGCGCAGGCTGATCTCAGCCTGCGTTGTCCGCAAATGGCATAAGGGCCCTTTTCGTGCATTTCGCATTGCATGCTATAATGGCTCTTTTTTCATGTTACGAACCGCTTGTATTTCAGGTTTCAAGGATAAACCTTGAAAGCACCAGATATAGCAGCAGCAGACATTTTATATTTTGCATGTACATGTAGATATTTTTGTCGAGAAAATAAATCTTCCAAGCACTTCACCACAGTGCAGATTATATTTTTATTCCCTTTGGGGTCATTGAGCGTATTCTGGTCACTTTGAAAATCGAATACCACTGATGTTAGTGCCATGCTCCCGCGCGCGCGCGAGTGTGTGTGTGTGTGTGTGTGTGTGTGGGGGGGGGGGGGTTCCCTGAATTTTGTCTGTTGCATAGACTTGGCTCCAGCATCTAGTATTTACAGAACAAAAAGGTATATCAGGCATACCCAAAATATATAACCGGTATATCAGCCATACCCCAAAAAATACCTGCAGATATCATATACCTTAAAATATATTCCCCTTGATTTCTTTTGATGAAAGTGTGGTTGTCATTTATTTTTCTTGTACTAGTAATATGATTGTATTAGTAATATAAGTGCTTTGAACAGTTTACAACAGAAGCTCCGTTTTTACTTCAATGACATTAAAATGGTGCACAGCAGAATTAGAGCTGACAAACTAAATTAAAACAACTCTAAATTTAACAGAAGATTCTAACACCGATTCTTACAATACCCCAAAGATACCGAGAATTTTGATAGACCCAAACAAATAGTCAGTTTTGAAAGTGACCCCCAAAATACCTGAAAATGGCCAATACCCAAAATAATATCCACTTCCCCACACGCCCCCACCCCCCCGCCGCCCCCGCCCTTACCCCCCCCCACCCCCCCACCCCCCACACACACTCCGCATACTTCCCAAAATAGTAAAATTCAAATTCTTAACCGAATAATAATAATAATAATAATAATAGTAATAATAATAATAATAATAATAACAAAAAAAAAAATAAAAAAAAAAATAGTCCGAGGCTATGAAGCAGGTAAAATTCAGAGTACCCTCCTCCCTCTCCATAGGGATGCCATGGGAGCATATGCAGACTCGCAAACGTAAGTACTGCATACGAAGAGACTAATATAACCGAGTCCCCAATTTGCGATCTCTTGTGTGTTCTTAATTGCCATTGGAAATTGAAACCTTCTAGATTTGTATTCAAACAAAAACGGCGGGTAATGATTTGAATGCTATGCAGCAAACTGCTTACATGATTGACAGCCCATATCATGGTTGATAACTTGGCTTCCTTCTTTGATTGCACGATGGTGAGTCGGGTCTTAGACGATTCATATGAAAAGTAGTTGTTGTCAAGGTACCCAAGCCATAATCCAAACTCATAAATCCGTAAACGAATGACGAATCCAAATGTTCAGAGCAACAGACATGGACCCTAGAATGAAGGGTGTAATCAGGCGTCCGCAGATAGTAAGCATTACTTGGTAAGCAAGCTTAGATATAAGTTCATCTAAGTAAAAAAGAAATATAAAGAATGTCGTCTGTTTCAAATTTGGCTTGGCGCTTTGTAAAACTGTACCAGACGACATTTGAAATGTATTTTATTTAGTTTTTCAAAGAAAATAAGACTTGGCATTTCATATAAATCGTCTGCTCGTGAGACGAGTCACATGCAATGTCAAAGCCTTATTCACTATAGAAAATACCAACAACAGAAAAATAGAATAAAAAATAAAATATAATAAAAGTAGTAAAAAGCAAATACAAAAATTAAATGTTGTCTATTGCAGTTGTGATTATCACTTTCAGGGTTAACAGCTACCAGCTATGTCAGCCGCTGATGAAGGAGTGAGATACCGTGACAAAGTTACCATAGTAACAGGAGGTGCTAATGGCATAGGACGTGCATGCGTCGAGCTCTTTGGTATGATTCCTTATATATTCTGTATAACTCTCTCTCTCTCTCTCTTTCTCTCTCGCTCGGTCATGTGTGTGTGTGTGTGTGTGTGTGTGTGTGTGTGTGTTTGTGTGTGTGTGTGTGTCTTACAAACACGTTTTGCTGTACATACAACAACATCACAATCTAAATAAAAAACAAATAAATAAATATTTACCTTGTAAACTCAGTATATGTCATTTCACAGTACAAAGCCCTAACATGACGACTGGAAGCATGTTAACAAAGAAGACAGTTAGATCAAGAATGCATTTCAAGTGGATTAAATACACACTTAAAGCGGAGACAAAACTGTCAAAATGCTTTCCCCTTCAGATTAGGGGTATTTTCTAAGAGGAAAGACTGCACCCCTTGGGAGAAAATTATTTCCTTTTAGAAAGGACCCCTTTTCCAAAAGGGGCTTGACGTATAGTAAAAAAGGTAAGAGAAATGTCCATGGAGTGCCACAATCACAAGCCGCAGCCTTTCCCAGACACTGAGAGGAAGAAGAAACAGACAAAACCAAACAAGCGTGAATCGAACAAATGTACGAAAAGCACTAAGTCCCAAAGCGAGGTAATTGCAATGCTAAAAGGACTGAAAAATACAAGAACAAAATAACACAAGGCAAGACTCAAAACAAATCGCCTCGTAGAATAAACCATAAAGCAACAAAGAGTAAGACTAACACCGGAACCACCGCCATAGAACGGTCAAGAATAAACCACCGGGGTGTTAAAAGCACTTTTACAACCGACTAACTTCACCCTGTAAAGTTTCCTTTGCCAAATTTGCGACATTTCTAACAGCTGTATCCTGTCCTCCTAAAATATCACCGTTCATAGAACACAGTCTAAAACTAGGGTAAGTATTTATAGGAGGGTGATCCCAAATGTGATGAATACAGCAAACAGTGCTAGAACGCATTACAAAAACGATTCCAATATATTGAAAAATTTACAACCAAAAATGAAAAAAAAAAAAAAAATCAGATAAAAATTCTGATATTTGTCATTATCCTGCTCAAAACATAGATTGTGGGTATTCATTAGAACCGCCTCGGCGAGTCGGTTCTAACGAGTACCCACAATCTATTTTTAGGAAAAAAAAAGAAAAATAATGTATACCCCTGTAAACCCCAGTTTTACTAAACAAAAGTAGGGTTTAAGGGTGTCAAAATTATATAGGCGTGTTTTCGTGATAAATTATAGCGTTATTTCCTGAATGTTATCTTGCTTTGTCGCGTACCCAACAGAACCGTCTTTTATCATTTCTGCGAGTATTTTACCCAACAGAACTGTCCTTTAAATTATTAAAAAAAGTCTTTGGATTAATGTGGTATTCTGGCCTGATGAGCCTATTCAGTGGAGAACTGTCTTTTATCATTCCCGTGGGTCTTATACCCAACATTATCGTCTTTTATTATTCCCGTGCGTCGTTTGTCCAACACAGCCAATTTTTATCATGCATGCGGATCTTTACCTAACAGATTCGTTTTATTTTATCATTTCTTTGGATATTTGATCCACCAGCACCGTCTATTATCATTTATGCGGAATGTTTACCCTAGCAGAATCGTCGTTTGACATCTCATGGTCCATTTACTTACTATTGTGCCGTCTTCCTCCGTGCAAGTGGCCTCGTTGGCTGAAGGCCAAAATACCCGACTCGGAGCACGGTTTTCGCATGTTCGAATCCGGGATCTGGTCGGGAAATTAAAATTAATGTCTCAACCCGATTATAAGGAATTTTCCGACCACTGTCGGTTTCATAGAAATGACATCGACATATACTTAGCACCAAAATAGATTACGAGGCGCTTCTGACGAGTGCCTACAACGTATGTTTGTTTTGTGGATGTAATGAGGAAAAGGTCAGTAGTTTTGGGTAAAAAGGAAAACAAAATTTATTTGGACAATTTCCTAATCAAAAGCTGTTAGATTTCTGTTATATAATATAGAGAAGAGGATGAAAAATTGGTTATGATGATAGCAGTGCAAATTAAACGGCCGATAGAAATAACACTATAACAAGTTGAAATCTGAAAAAAAGGCTGGTGTACTCTGAAACTGCCCCTAATTATGTAGATCCCTGCATACACCTATTTTAGTAATGTCGAACTTAATGGCTCGAACGTCTTTAGGACCATAGAAATCTGTTCTAGAGATGGGTACAGTCGAACTTCAATGGCTCGAACATCTTTGGGACCGTAGAAAATTGTTCGAGACATGGGTAGTTCGAGCCACTGAGGGTTAATCATGGTGTCATGTCAGGAAGCAAATAGCGATAATTTAGGGATTTTTTTTTATTTCCTTCACAATAATTGTATGTTGAGTGTACTCATTAGAATCGCCTCAATGAGGGGATTCTAATTACACACAACATACAATGTTATGATAAAATAAGAAAATTTCCCTAGATATTTCTTTTCTTGAGCTAGCGGAAGAATTTCGCAGGGACTCAAAAATGAGTTCGAATTAGCCATGGTAAACGAGCCATCGGTGTTCGAGCTATTGAGGTTCTACTGTAGTTCGAGCTTCCGAGGGTTAATCACAGCGCCTGCTCAGGAGGCAATTGGGTATAATTTAGAGAGGTTTTTTCGATATTCTATAAAATAATGGTATGTCGAGTGAATCAAACGTGGTAAACGAGCCGTCGGTGTTCGAGTCATTGAAGTTTTACTGTATATATTTGCGGGGAACATTAGGGTACACATTGTATGTACTTTTCAAAATTAATGTTATTTCTCTTTTGGCATAAAACCATGAAGGACATCACGAAAACACGCCTTTATAGTTTTGACCCCCTTAAACCCTACTTTTATACAGTAAAACTGGGATTTACAGGGGTATACATTAATTTTCTTAGTTTTGCTCAAAACGTAGATTGTGAGGCGGTTCTAACGAGTACCCACAATCTATGTTTTGAGCAGAAATATGAAAATTATCAGAGTTTTTTTTTTATCTGAAAATTTTCAGTTTTTTTTTTTTAGGTGAAATTTTCTATATATTTGAATAGGCGTGTTTTCGTAATGAAACCTCTTATAAACTGCAGCTTATTTGATTTTATCTTTCTTTTATGTTTATTTGTTTTCTTTTCATTTCCTTAGTGAAGCATGGGTCAAAAGTTGTGATTGCTGACATCCAAGGTAGGTCTCCTGTTTTAAAAGGGTTTTACAGGTTTGCACAGTACCAGTTTGTAGAAATGTGTATTTATACACGTGACAAACAATGCAAAAAAAAAAAAAAAAAAAAAAAAAAAGAAAGAAAGAAAAACAGTGCATGTATTAAAGCACACGTTTTACAGTTGTTATATTAGACCATTTGCAGATTTAACCACAAAAATATTTTTATATGTAAAATAGTGAGTGCTACAATCACAGGCCGCAGCCCGTCCCAGAAATGAAAAGGAAGAGGAATCAGACAAAACCAAACAAGCGCAAATCGACCAAAAAACACCAAGACTAGCTCCCTCAATGTTTCGGCGATGTTTAGGTAGTGCCACATACACGGAGCATAGCGTACCAATGACACCAATAGGAAGTGCAAACAAACAAAAAACAGACAGCCCACACATGGCCCAAACCCAAAGAAAAGCAAAGCAACCCTCTACCCCAACGAGGTTGTCCGATCACGAAAACATGCTTATATCATTTTAACTCCCTTAAACCCCACTTTGATACAGTAAAACTGGGGTTTACAGAGATATACATTATTTTTTTTTTATTTCTGCTCAAAAACATAGATTGTGGATACTTGTTAGAACCGCCTGATCGAGGCGGTTCTAACAAGTACCCACAATCTATATTTTGAGCAAAAAACACACACACACACACACAAAAAAAAAAACAACAACAAAAAACAGAATTTTTTGTCTGAACATTTTCAGTTTTAGTGAATAAAAAAATCAGTATTTGAATAGGCATGTTTTCGTAATGCGAATTTACCCTAAATATCGTATACAGTAAATTTATACTGCACTTAATATATGCTCCTATTTTTGACAAAACAGTGTCAAAACTGTGCTGGCTGGATTACAAATTGAATTTGTAATCGGATGTCTGCGTTATTTGATGAAGGATGTCTATCTAAGGAATATTATGATTATTACTTCTAGCCCATGCAGTAAACTTGTAATTACAATCTATTTATTTTGTAAGGAGTATACTTGACATTCACCTCTTTGTGTTTTCATTTCTCAGAAGATGAAGGAAAAGAAGTACAAGAGTCCGTGAACAAGAGTGGATCGAATGGACAATCGATATTTGTCAGATGTGATATATCAAATGAAACTGATGTTCAGGTAAATAACGCATTTACTAAGCTAAGTACATGTGTATTACATCAAACGAGCCGAATTGTCAAATAGCGGATTAAATTTTAATACAACTTGGTCCTGATAATCGGGCCGCGCAAAGCGAAAATGTGTCTTCGAGCATATGCGGACAGCGCAGGCCCAGATCAACCTGTGCATCAACATAGTTTGATCAGTCTTAGCTGTCCACTAACAGAATCATTGGACACTATAATATGTATCAATGGAGAGAAAATGCCCGGATGACACACTGCGCTTGCTTGGGCTGAATCTGAATGTGTGCATTATTCGCATGCTCGAAGACATATTTTGCTTGGCGCGGCCCAATTACGATTGCATTTTCTTACTTTTAGTCTTAACCCCTGTCCTGCTGAATAAATTAAGAAGCCACATCCATTTCTGATTTTCAACCAATCAAATTGACATACCTAATCACATACTTAATGGCAAACAGTGCAGACCCAGATCAGTTGGCTTCTTCAGAATGCATCTTATAGTACTATTGTGTCTGGCAATTGATTGTTTTTGATTGCTTCTTTCGGTGTTTCGGGAAGGCTATGATTGTGGCCTTTCCTGGACCCAGTTGTTCAAAGCGTCGTTAGCTTAACGAGCTTGTTAAGGGTCATTTCGTTAACTGTTTTAGCAGATTCAATATACAATATTCTGATACTTTTTGCTGAAAAAATGTGAGTAGCTTTTGCATTGCAAAAGCTACTCACATTTTTTCAGCAAAAAATTTCAACATATTTGCGTATCACTCGATGTAAATTTTAACGAATCGTTAACTAACGATATCGTTAGCTTTGAACAACTGGGCCCTGGTTAATTTCAATAATAGTTTCCATCTCAAGCACCCTTCGTTTTCTTGCTCGCCTAAATGAAAGTACAGGAAGAGCTTGCTGCGCCAGCGTTGTCGTCGATGACTACAAAATTGACCTACATCATGATAAAACCAACAAAATGGCATGCGCGCCCAGCGAAGACTCAGATCAGCAATCGCCCAGTCTGATCAGGGTTTTTGCTATCCGCGTGAAGAATGCTTGGGTCCTTAGCTACCCACTGAGCACACAGCGAAGACTCTGATCAGACTGGGCGGAAGCCCAGGCTGATCTGAGTCTTCGCTGAGTGCACATGCCAGTTTGTTGGTTTTGTCATAAGTCGGTTCAAATTTTAAGTTTATGAAGTCAGCCTGTGTTCTCCCGGCGTTGACTTCTAAGATTTATACAAATGTTTTCGATCCGATGCATAAGAAGAGCCTAATGGTTTTCATCATGAAAATCGTCCACGGTTTATCCTCGAGTGGAAATAAATGGATGAGATCAAACTTTGTAACAAGCATCCCAGTATGAACTAAGTCTCAGAGTCCCGAAAATTGTTCCGCTCCAGTACATAAGCGGGTCACAAAAACATCGTTAAAATACTTCAGGCAGATTCTCATGAAGAAAAGAAAAGACTTTATCCTTCTCTCTTTCTCTATATATTGCCATACGCCCTCACGGACATTCTAGGCCGATCCGGCTTTCCGGTTTAAGGTCTATAAGTAACCATTTCGAATTACCGGAGGGTTCTTTAACCTGCACAGGGTGGGGGAGGGGGGTGATTTTCTCTGCACAGAAGACCTCCAGTACACGTCCCCACCCCGCAAATGACACGAAGGAAAGCGTGTTTAGACATCGATATTCCCTTGCCTTCGCCTAGGATCCTTGCCTTCGCCTAGGATCGATCCCGTTACCTTTAGCTCTAGAGACCAGTGCACTCACCACTGAGCTACAACACTTGACTTTGATCAAAGTCTGTCACAAACAGCTTGGCAGCAATCTTTATAGCACGCTCCGATTCCATAACTAGATAATGAAATAGCCCGGTGCTGTGTTACCAGGTCCCGAGGTTATAAAACTTTTTTCATGCTCAACTCAGCTGAGCATGAAATTTTCTCTGCTAATAGATAGGAAAATGCCAACAATAGTTGGCATTTTCATATTTATTAGCAGAGAAAATCTCATGCTCAGCTCTATTCAGCTATGTTCAGCAAGAAAGAATTTGCAATAGTTACTTATTTGAGATTCATTAGCATGATAAATTTCATGCTCAGCTGAGTTGAGCATGAAAAAAGTTTTATAACTTGGGGCCAGGTATTAATGCAAGAGCGCGAGCCGCAACGTCGAAAAAAAAAAACAACTACCTATTGACATGTGCGCCCAGCGAAGCTTCCGACAAGCCTGCGCATTTGAAGAGTTTGATCAGAATTTTCACCGGACGCACTTTGGATAGCCAAACTTGGAAAGCTCTCTCATGCGGACAACAAAGGCTAATCAGACTGAGCAAATGCGCAGGCTGACTCCAGTCTTCCTTGTTTGCAAATGTTAGAAGGTAAGTTTTCTCACGATGCGGCTCAATATTCATTCACACATTGAGCATCAGCGATATTTCATCAGTGTTTTCTTGGTTGTGTATTGCTTTTTATATATCTATTTATTCTTCATCAGCGTTTTCTTGGTTATGTTTTGCTTTTAATCTATCTATTTATTTTTCATCAGCGTTTTCTTGGTTGTGTTTTGCTTTTAATATATCTATTTATTTTTCATCAGCGTTTTCTTGGTTGTGTATTACTTTTAATATATTTATTTATTTTACAGAACCTGATTGAAACAACGATTGCGAATTTTGGACAAATTGACTGTGTAATCAATAATGCGGCTTATTGTAAGTTATGTCTGTTGCAGTACTTTTGATTTTTTTTCCTATACCTGAACAGTTGCATGCACACAATGCATAACTGCAACTGTTTAAGGTTTACAGCACAGATAAAGCAGAGTACAGTAAAACCTCGATGACTCGAACGCCGATGGCTTGTTCACCTTGTATGGTCGAACTCGCTTTTGAATACCTAGGATATTTCTCCGATAGCTCCAGAAAACAAATATTTAAGGATGTTTTAAGGAAATGTTTTTATTTTTCATTTAAATGTATGTTGTGTGTACTCATGAGAACGTTCTGATGAGTACACACAAAATACCATTATTTTATAAAAGATAGAAGAAAAAAACATCCGTAAATTCTCCATTTTGCCTCCTGAACTGGGCTGTGATTAAACCTCAGTGTCTCGAATTACCCATGTCTAGAACTAATTTTCATGGTCCCAAAGGTGTTCGAGCCCTTGAAGTTTGACTGTAAATATGTGAACTCAGGAACTGATACAATTAGATTCACATGTAGTTGCCAACATCAAAGGGAAAGACAAAAAAACTGACAGCTCTGTTATCCAAACTTAACTGAATATATCTTTAACTTACACTAGCATAGCTTCCAAGGGCGTGGGATATTTGCTCTCCCTTTCACAAAATAGGAACAAATTATTTTGTTTCAGAGCTGTAGAAGCCCACTTTAACACATGAATTGTATATCAGGAGAGCTACACATGAACCTCAATAGCTCGAAACCCGACGGTTCGTTTACCATGGCTAATTCGAACTCGTTTTTTAGTCCCTACGAAATTCTTCCGATAGCTCAAGAAAGGAGATATTTAGAGGAAATATCTTATTTTATCATGAAATTGTATGTTGTGTGTACTCATTAGAATCGCCTCATCAATACGATTCTAATGAGTACACTAGAAATTCAATTATTGTGTAGAAAATCGAAAACGATTCCCTAAATTATCGCTATTTGCTTCCTGACCTGGCACAATGATTAACCCTCAGTGGCTCGAATTACCCATATCTCGAAGAAGTTTCTTTGTTCCCAAAGATGTTCGAGCCATTGAACTTCGACTGTGAATAAGTTAACTCAGGAAATGTTACAATCAGATCCACATCAAGTTGTCAACATCAAAGGGAAAGACAAAGAACTGACATCTCTGTTACCAACCTTAACTGAATATATCTATAGCGTACACTAGCCTAACTTGCAAGGGCATATAGGTATCCAGGACCCGAGGTTATAATTTTTTTAACGCTAAACTCAGCTGAGCATGAATTTTTGTTTTGCTTATAAATCTTAAAATACTGACAATTTTTTAAAACTTTTTTCATGCTCTACTCAGCTGCGTATGATCAGTTGAGTTGAGCATGAATAAAGTTTTATAACCTCGTGGCCTGGCTACCGTGTGGATCTGAGAAAGCCTTAATCCAATAGGTCAGATTCTTCCTGTTCGAGTAAAAGCCAAAATGTAAGGAATTTATAGGGGCAGATATGGATAATATCAAATATCGCATTCACGCAGGATATTTGCTGTCTGTATACAGATCTACTGCACACCGTGAAACATATGACTTGACAACAAAAAGCGAAGATCAGACTGCGTTATTCTCATAATTATGCCCCGAAAACAATTTTTACACTTTACGAGATGTATTTGCATTAAGGGATTCGTTTACCTTAACGCCTAGCATGCTGGGTTAAAATTACAGCAGACGACATTTTGATTTTTTTTCTCTTTTTGATTTTTGAGAAAATAGGATTGAAATTACATGTTAATTGTCTCCTTAGGAAAATATCAGTTTGTCGTCTGCCGAATATGCCCAGAGAATGGTAAAGGCGCGCATGGATATACTTTTAAGCGAACAACAGTCAGAATCGCTTTGTCCCCTTCTGAAAGGGCCTACTTTATAAGTAGCCCAAGCTCCCAATCGCAGTACTGATCAAATTCTTGGTTTACCCTACACAATCTTGGCCCGAAGGTTTCTTGTGTGTTTTTGAAAGATATATGCTAGTAGATCATAAAGCAGGTGAGAGTATGATAAATTTCGCTAGCGAAAGTGTTAAAAATGGCCGCCATTCAAGATGGCCACCATAAATATTCTTTTTATAGCTAAAATTGAATAAACAGTAGTCTTCTTAGCTAAATGCTACGAAAGCATACAATATCAATGAGATAACCAAATATTTGTGTATAAAAATAAACAGAAGTTAGCTTTATACTGTTTTCATCAAAAACCGTGTTCTTTGGTGCTTTATAAAGAGTGCAGTTGCAGTTGTAGTTGCCTTTAAAAGTAATGAATTTTCAATGTTTTGCAATCTGACTGATTATTTTGAGGGAAAAACAAATCAAACTACATGCAGTAAGCATATTAAGTAAAAATGTGCTGCGAGAAGAAAATCATGTTCCTTTTGCTCTGCGTATTTAATGTCATTGGTAAAGAAATACCGGCTGGTATGGCATATATGTAACATTTATTTTGGCATTGCGGCAAAAAGCGATAAAATGTTAACAAATTAAGTTTTCAGCTGAGTGTCTTTATACAAAGTACTGGTAGTTTCTTAATAATGTATACATTAAACGCATTGCATTAACTTTCTCTCTCTTGGTGGAAGGTTTTCAATGCCACCATCAGCCAGTAAAATACGGCAGCAACTGCAATCGGCTATTGTCCTTTCTTACAAAACCCAACAACAAAAAAAAGGTAAGAGAAAAGTCCAGGGAGTGCCATAATCACAAACCGCAGCCCTTCCCAGACCCCAAGAGGAAGAGGAAACCGACAAACCCAAACAAGCACAAATCGAACAAACGTACGAAAAGCACTAAGATTAGCTCTCTCTCTTCTCCAAGCGAGGTAATCGCAATACTAAAAGGACTAAAAACACAAGAACAAAATGACACATGGAAAGACATACAACAAATCGCCTCGTAGAATAAACCACAAAGCAACAAAGAGTAAGACTAACACCGGGACCACCGCCTTAGAACAATCAGTAGAGTAAACCACCGGGGAGTTTAAAGCACTTTTACAGCTAGCTAACTTCACCCTAGGTCCCGATGCTACTCTTAATACAGAAAACCCTGATGTAGTAAATGAGGCACTCAAAATCTGCATGAAAAGCAGTGAGAAACTTGAACTAAAGCACACAGTGGTCACGCAGGATCAAGCAATCTATGAAATAAGTTATACACTGAGGAAGGAAAACGCTGATAACTTCACAAATTTGATTTTGCGTTTAGGAGGTTTTCACTTAATAATGAATTATCTGGGAGCAGTTGGTAAATTTATATCTGGCTCTGGTTTAAGTGACATTCTGTTTCAAAGCAAAGTGATGCTTGAAGCCACAGTAAATAAGGCCCTGTCAGGTAAGGGATATTACCAGGCCATCAATGCGCACACGAGGATGCATGAGGCGATGATTGCTATGTGGTGGTATGCATTTGGAAGATTTCTGTATCGAAAAAGGCTGTGACTTGAGTGTTTTTGCTAGCTTATGTGACTGCCTAAGTAATCTTGAAAATGCTGTCAAAACACACAAAAGTAAATGTTTGAGCACTGTGAATGAAATGTGCAAATGTTCTGCTCAAATAAGGTCACTAATAGATAAATTCAAAGTCAAGATCTGAATACAAAACTGACAAGTTCTGGCTGAATTATGTAGAAAATATTCAAACTGTTTTGTTTTTTTATCCATGCAGAACGCGAAAGCATATGGAATGAACATTTAACAGCAGTCACACAAATGGCAAAGGTTATTGCAGCCGCTGATCACCAGAAATATGTGAAAGCAGTTGTCACATACCTTGCGGAAATGAAGGCATTGCTTCAGGCTGCGCCTGAGGTTGAAACAGAATTTCACCAAGGAAATGTCATAGTGAAGAGGGCATGTGGAAATTTTAATGGCATATGGACTGAAATGGCCTTAGAATGCTCCCAACACTGTGATGCAAACGGAAGACTGGATAAGCAGGTCTTAAGGGCATAACTCTGAAAATACAGACACAAGAAAAATGGTTTCTTACTTTACCATTTGCTGCAGGGGTCACATCAGCTGTTAAAGCCATGCTTCATATGGATGAGGTAGAAACACGTCATCATGAGGATAATAGAGCTACAGTGTCAAGAGAAACAGAACAAAGGAAGGTCATTATTGAAACTGTCAATGTTGAGATGATAAACCTCTTCACAAACTCTGACATAAAGGCCCTTGTAAACATTGCAAGTGGCCTTAAAGCCAGTGAAGAAATCACAGATGACCTTCTTCAGCTGAATGAAAAAAGGAGAAAATGCTGTGAGAAACTATGTTGGTAAATTAACTAAATTAAACCTTAAAACGATGGCAAATACAGTGAAAAGCCATAAAGCAGAAAAGACAAAGTCTACAAGAAGTGACCTTGCAGATGAAATTCAGATCTTAAAAAGAGCTCTTATGTTACAAAACAGATATGAGGAAGGAAAAAATCAACTGGAAGAGTTTCTTTCCCATGAAATGAGGAAATATCTACCGTCACTGGCAGAAGAAAACATTCAAACTAAAGAAACTATGCTGCTTCGGACTGGTAATAAGTCATCAATGTTGGGCATTATGAAAGAAAAAGCTGATTTAGATGACTGGCCTACAGAAATCGATGAAGGTGAAATTACTTCTAGTGTTGTCATTGATGTTTGTTTGTGTTGAGGTTTTACGGCCCAGTCAACCCAATGGGGTCATGTCGAGCGCGGTCAGTTTACCTAACCACACGTTTACTGGGCAGGCTTAGTCCTCCAAGCGGTTAACCAGTATTGTGCACATTCTTTCGCCAGAAACTGACAACTGCCCTTCTTGAATCAGCGGAAGGGAGAGAATGACCGTAGAAAATATTTCATGATCAATCTCCACGAAAGAATGTTGCCGACCTCGGCGGGGGTTGAACCCGCGACCTCCTGGTCTCCAGTCGGACGGCGCATCCAACTGAGCCACCGAGGCCGGCATCTGTCATTGATGTAATGTGGTATATTCTATCAAGGCCACCATTACACAATGAAGAAAATGAAAATTATGCCAGAAGAATCCTCGACAATATCACTAGTACTTATCCCTCACAAAATATCCATCTAGTTGCTGACAGATATGATGGTTTATATGGGATTCAAGACAGCAATAGCAGGTATGTGAATCTAAAGAGGGCAGTGGATGTCGACAAAGAAGAAAGGAGTCTCTCAGAGAATTTGAAATGAGAAAAGGGTTAATTCTGAGAAATTTTGATGAAATATTGTGCAATACCACAAGCAAAGCTAACCTGTTAGCTTTCCTGTTCGCAGTGTGGACTGAGAGTTCAGATATTTTACATTCTGGAACTCATCTTTTCCTATCAGGTGGATTTAAAAACAAAATGGAAATGAAAGTGGTAAGTTCTAACGTGGAATATAATATACGTGATGAGGAGAAACACATGTTGACAAGTACTCATGAAGAAGCAGACACACGAGTTTTCCTTCATGTAGCTGCTGCAGTTAAATGTGGAAGTGGAAGAGTTACAATATATGCTTCAGACACAGATATTGTTGTCATGGCCTTATTTCATTTTATTTTTACCGATATTTCCTTCGTTCAGGCCCATGGGCATGGTGGGCGAAGCTTGCTTACCAAGTAATGCTTACTATCCGCGGACGCCTGATTACACCCTTTGTTCTGGGGTCCATGTCTGTTGGTCTGAACATTCTGATTTGTCATTCGTTTATGGATTTATGATTTTGGATTACGGCTTTGGTACCATGACCGCAACTACTTTAAACAGCTTCGAGAGGATGGACTTCAAGAGCTATTTATCAAATCTAAGGTACATTATATTCCTATCCATGAAATAGTGCATGGTTTAGTGAAAATGAAAGGGACATGCTTCCATTGCTGCATGCTATTAGTGGATGTGACACAAATAGTTTTGTGTTTGGGAAAGGCAAACGGGCATTTATGAAAGCTATTAGTGAACTAAAAATGGAATCTGAACTTGCTCCTTTGAGCAGAGGCATCAAAGATGACAGCAGTCAGGAAGTAATAGACCGTGTCAACGTTATGGCCACCAAGATATTTGTACGTATTTATGCAAAGGATAAGGAATTTGAGACCTTAAATTCTCTGAGAGCACATGTATATTATGGAGGTCATAAATATCTAGAGGCCTTACCTCCAACTGATGATGCATTACAAAACCATGTTCGAGCTGTGTTTCAAACATACATTTGGGTGTCAGCTTTAGAACCAGTCCCAGAAGTACTAGAGCCATTTAAGTTTGGCTGGACCTGTGAAACAGGGTCGACTAAACTGATTTTGCCACAAAACAGAACCACACCTGAAAATCTTGTAACAGATACCTACTGTAAATGCAAGAAAAAATGCATCAGAAATTGCCCATGCAAGCGGCTCTTTTCGTGGGCAAGCGTCAAGATGTGAACGAATCCACTTGGAAACAGATGCATTGGAGATGTGAGCAAACTGAATGCTGTAGGTCTATAGACTAGTAGAAAGTGTAAAATTTATTTTGATAAAGAAATAGATCAGCTCTAGATGAGATTTGTGGAATATTCGAACACAACTTAGAAATCCGTCGAAAAGCAGATAAAATCAGAAAGTGTGAGTGATATATCTAATTACAACTGATGGATAGTGATCTGTTAATTACGTAATCACATACTAGAGCTGATCTATTTCGATTCTAGTGCATAAACACAAATGGAAAGGTATCCATCAGAAAGATATACCACTAACGGTTTTGACTGTGTCACAAGAATATACCTGTATTTATTGTGTCTACAACCAGATTTAATTTGCTGTGAAACTGAGTGTTTACCCCACCCACTCTAAGTTTATGTCTATATATGTGCTATATATTTGTAGTCTGTTTTTAAAGCTAATGAATGAAGCTCTACAATAAACAGAATAGACACTGTTAACCTTCAAACAGGTTAGCACATGGGAATAAGACAGAATATATCATAGTACGTGCAAAAACTGCATTTTTACATTGTAATGCTTGCAAAAAAATGTTGTTATTTTTTTCTTATATGGAAGTTATCGCTGTTTGATTGTGTAACGAGTACAGATAATTAATCTGTTAAAGTGGAATATTAGTTTGCAGATGTTATTGACATATTTTAATTGAAAATTATACCTAAGGAATGCGTTAATAAGTTTTCATATTGCCTATGTGAATGTTATTATTTGGATAGCGGCCATCTTGGATGGTGGCCATTTTGAAGACTTTTGCACACTAAAGTACCATACTCTCACCTGTGCTTGGTACACCTGGTATGCATCTACTATAAAAAAGCATCAAACCTTCTGGCCAAGATCGTGTAGGGTTGACGAAAAATTTGGGGCTGGGAGCTTGGGCTAAAGGAAATAATTTGCTTCCCGTGGGAACAAATTCCTTCCTTATAGCATACACACCTTTTCAAAAGGGACTTGATATGCAGTAAAGCAATAAAGACCCAGTTGTTCAAAGCTTCGTTAGCTAAACGAACTCGTTAGTCGTCAAAATTGTAACGGTTCTAGTAAGTACAATATCTTATTCAGAGGTATTTTTGCTGAAAAAAATATGAGTAGTTTTGCAAACATTTGTTTTTCAGCAAAAATATTAGCATATATGCCATATTTAATGATCAAAGTTTTAACAATACGTCACCTAACGACATCATTAGTTTCGAACAACTGGGTCCATGACGTCCCAAAAGTCTCCTCTTATTGGCAGAAATAGCATCAAATACCAATTATCCAGCCACCTTACGCCTCTTATTTATTTTTTCCCCAGTTATACCGCCTCGTGCTCTAGACGAGCTAACAAAAGAAGAGTTCCTTCGCTTGCTGGATGTAAATGTCCTTGGATCATTCCTAATTTCAAAGGTAACTATAGTAACTACAGGATGTTTTCCATTAAATATTTAACCTATAACCCTCAGTAGTAACATTTTGCACGCCCTTTCAATCAAACTGACTGCACTGGTGGGTCTATTGTCTCTGAGTGTAGGCTGGTAAAATGGTCCTAAACGGGGACCTAAGACTGTTTCATTTAACCCTTTACATCCAGTACTTTAAGCAATCAGTGTAGACACTGATCAGACGCCGCTTTCTGCGGCGTCTGATCTGGGCCTGCACTGTTTGTCAATGTCATAGCCCTCTATCAACAGCACTCTGACGTCACAGCGATAAAAATAGCGCAGCTATAAATAACACTTACCTAGATGAAATGGCCTTTTCTTTTAATAAAGTAAGTTTTACTATAAATTATCAACAGAAATCAGTCTAAGGACTTCCAATCATTCTCTATCGAATCTTCCCAAAAAAAGGCCGGAGTCACGGTTCAAGAATAGTTAGCTGTAACTTGGCCATCAACTGGGCAGCGTTCAGTAATGCAGAATATTCGCTAATAGATTTCGCAAACAGTGTTTTTGCATCTTCTGAACGATTATTGTAAACCTTTCAGAGTAGCTGTTATTCTCGTTGACGAGACCTGATATTGGATTGAATAAATTATATAATTATAAGTTTTACAATCGAATGAATGATATCAACGCAGTTAACTTTTTTCATGTTTTTTGTTACAAGCCTTATCATTGTTCGCAGAGACCACCATTTTGATCACAACAAAAGATGGCTCAAGTTATGGGTCGCAGATACACACAGCAACCGAAAATGTCACAAGTGAACTGATAGTTTGCGAACTTTCGAAAATGATTGCAAATGCTTAGCTTTACTAAATGCAGTCCAGACATTTCTGAACTGTTAGAATTCTTTCTCATCGATAATACTGTTGTACTGCGATGACATGATAACAGTTATAAATGGTTGTTGCCAGTCAGCTGTCGAATATCCAACGACATGTATGTTTGATAAGACTGAACTTTGGTTTAGAAAAATATAAGGTACAAATAGAAAAGTGCAGATTATGACGCATGCGCACAACATAGACTCAGATTAGATTAGCCTGCCCTTTAAGGCTATTAGCATTTACTGAGCGCTGTCATCGCTTCTTTGGGTGTACAGGAAAGACCAGCAGGATTATCTCATCACGAAAACACGCTTGTATAATTTTGATCCTCTTAAATCCCACTTTTATATAGTAAAGCTGAGGTTTACAGGGGTAATATTATTTTTCTTATTTTGCTAAAAAACATAGATTACCGAGGCTGTTCTGACGATACCCACAATCTATGTTTTGAGCAGAAATATGAAAACATATCAGAATTTTTTCTTTAAAAAGTATCCATTTATGGTTGTAAAATTTTCAATATATTTGAATAGGCGTGTTTTCGTACTGTGAGTTTTTTCTGGGTGCATCCGATATAAGTCGTGTTTTCTCAAGTTGTTGCCTTCATATTACAATTAGTTTTAACAATAATACATGTGTATTAGAGGTGTGTGTGTGTGTGCGCGCGCTCGCATGTGTGTGCGCACGTGTGTGAGAGAGTTTTGTGCGTGTATGTGATCACTACAGAAATGATTCATTGAGGATCGTTTATTGTTGTTACTTCACATCTCATCTGAATCGAGTGTTCTTTCTTGTTTCAGCATGCAATTAAATCTCTACGTAAAACAAAGGGAAACATAATTAATATGACCAGCATGTCTGGTGTCCATGGGCAATCAAAGGCGATGGCATACGTTGTCTCTAAGGTAAATATTACAAGCTTACAAATATATATACTATTGAAGGAAAGAATTTACTCTTAATTCCCACCAGTCCTGGCTACGTCCAAGGGAAAATGGGCCGCGCCAAGCCAAACGTGTCTTCAAGCATGCGCAAAATGCAGATACAGATTCATCTAACGCATACGTTGTCTCGCTCGGGCAGTTGCTCTCCACTGATACATTGTATAGTGCCCAATGATTCTGTTAGCAGAGAGCAAAGGCCGTGATAAGACTGTGCGGACGCGCAGGCTAACCTAGGCCTTCTCTGTCCGCATGTGCTCGAAGACGTTTTCGCATTTCGCGGCTCAAATAGGCATAATGCCCAATTATTTGTTTAAAACATAACTGTGTCCAGACGAGGATTCTAAGAGGATCGACACCTTGAGAGGAATGAACACGAACACGCACGCACACACACACACATACACACACACATTTGTAGGAGACACAACACAGAACAGTTAACAAAAAGTACCGCATTGGAATGGTCAGTAATAAGTTAATAGGGGATGGCGAGGTGGGATGGGATGGGGGGTGGGGGGCCTGAGCTAGCATTACGGGATCCCAACCTTCGCAGTCAGCTTCCGTAGCGATGAAAAACATAAATGCCATTTGGCAATTTTACAATACTTATTGGTGTGATAGCATTTACACCTAACTACCATTCGTTACTTCTGCAAAATACAGTTGACTCTCGTTATCTCGACCTCGCTTATCTCGAATAACCGCTTATCTCGAAGTGAAAATCTGGTCCCTGCCTATACATGAAAGCCTAACAACAGATGGAAAATATTGTGGAAAAGAGGAGAAATTGCTCCTAAGGAGCAATTTCTCCTCTTTTCCACAATATTTTCAATATATCTCTAACTTTAAAAGTCCAATTACCTATCAGTTTGTTAAATGTGGTTAATCAAATTATTTTTTCCTCAATTCTGCAAACCTGATATGTCGAACTGCGGATATCTCGAAGTATTTCAGAGAGTCCCTTGGAATTCGAGATAACGAGAGTCGACTGTAGATATTATCGTGTTGTTTTATTTTCAGTCGGGATTAATTGGTATGACAAGGAACCTAGCGATAGATGAAGCTAAGAATGGCGTCAGAGTTAACTGGTAAAGACCAGAGAAGTATTTATTACTACACAGAATCAATCTGTTTGGACTGCCTAAGGGTGTACTGCTTTGTTTATCCCTTTTCTTGATACAAGCATCAAATTCAAACTGACATTTTCAACATAGGATGTACCATTTAGTCATAATGGCTGCCTGTGGTCAGGTCCGTCGTTGTCCAGCTTGTGGTTTCCTTTAGCTCTGGCTTCAGGCCCGAGGTTATTAAACTTTTTTCATGCCCAACTCAGCTGAACATGAAACATTTTTAGCTAATAAATATGAAAATGCCAACAATAATTGTCATTTTCATACTTATTAGCAGAGAAATTGTTATGCTCAGCTATGTTTAGCAACAAAGAATTTGCAATTGTTAGTAATTTGAGATTTATTAGCAAGACAAATTTCATGCTCAGCTGAGTTGAGCATGAAAAACCTCGAGGGCGAGATCGCCATTGAGCTCTCTACTTTGTTTTATTATACAGTCGACTCTCGTTATCTCGACCTCGCTTATCTCGAATAACCACTTATCTCGAAGTGAAAATCTGGTCCCTGTTTTAACATGGAAATCTTAACAACAGGTAACAAAATATTGTGGAAAAGAGGTAAAATTGCTCCTAAGGAGCACTTTCTCCTCTTTTCCACAATAGTTTCAATATATCTCTAACTTCAGGAGTTAAATTACATATTCGTTTTCTTAAATGTGGTTGTTCGATTTAAAGTTTTCCTCAGTTCAGCAAATCTGATATGTCGAGGTACAAATATTTTGAAGTGTTTCAGAGAGTCCCTTGGACTTCGAGATAACGAGAATAGGTAGTTATTATTTGCGTTTTGCTGTGACAATTCGCTGATGTGATAAAGAACCTTACGCGGACCAAAGGAGGGCAAGTTCTTCCTTTTAGAAAAGATCCTTTCTCAGAAGACCGCACATGCAAATTTGACAGAGTTGTCTCCCTTGAAAACGTATCATTTCCCTGCAGGTATGCCGTGCGAAGATGTTCATGTGGGCAGTATAGTTAAGGCTTTCAGCAGTCAATTATTTTATAGCAGGACCGCAAAAACACTTATCAGACAGCACGGATGCATTTGTGGTTTAGTGCAAACACACACACACGCACACACACACACACACACACACACATATATATATATATATATATATATATATATATATATATATATATATATATATATATATATATATATATATATATATATATGTGTATGTTTCCATATATATGTTTCCTTCTGTTTTTGCTTACAGTGTTTCACCAAGTGGAACTGACACACCAATGTTTCAGAATGCGTTCGACAAATATCCTCAAGGGCAAAAGTACAAACAACTTCATGGGACACATGCTCAGGTATAGGCCCAGGTCGTTTTGACCTTTAAATTGTAATAATTATAACTATAGGTTTACTGCTTAAACAGGTATTACCTGTATAGCTCGGCCTCGGTGGCTCAGTTGGATGCGCCGTCCAACTGGAGACCAGGAGGTCGCGGGTTCAACCGCTGCCGAGGTCGGCAACATTTTTTCGTGGAGTTTGATCATGAAATACTTTCTACGGTCATTCTCTCCCTTCCGCTGATTCAAGAAGGGCAGTTGTCAGTTTCTGGCGAAAGAATGTGCACAAGACTGGTTAACCGCTTAGAGGACCAAGCCTGACCAGTAAACGTATAGTTAGGTAATCTGACAGCGCTCGACATGACCCCATTGGGTTGACTGGGCCGTAAAACCTCAACACAAACAAACAAACAAACAAACCTCTTGATGTTACTAAAACATTGCTGTATGTATGGCAAACAGTGCAGACCCTGATCAAACGCCACGTTCTGCGGAAAACACGGCGTCCTTTCTGGGTATACACTATTTGCTTAGGCCTGCCTGTCCCAATACTTAGTGTTATTACGGTAAACGACATCAAAACGTCAATAACTCGCTCACCGTCCGGTAGCTCGTTTACTGATTCGAACTCGTTTTTTAATTTCTAGGAAATTCTTCCGATACCTGAAGAAAGAAAATATTTAGGTATATTTTAAGGAAATTTTCTTATTTCATCATAGAAATGTATGTTGTGTGTTTTCTTTGCCTCATCGAGGCGTTTCTATTTAGTACACTCAACACCATTATGTTATAGAAGAGCGAAAAACTCATCCTTAAATCATGCCCATTTGCCTCCTTACCTGGCGCTATGATTAACCTGCAGTGGCTGGAACTATCCATATCTTGAACAAATTCACATGTTCCTAAAGATGTTCGAGCCAGTGAAGTTGGACTGAACGTATACTAAAATAAAGTCGTATCGTTCTTCCCGTTACTGACCGGATCATCTACTATTTTTACTCGAACCTTTACTACTCTGTAAACAAATTCAACAGCCGACAAATTGATTATATTTTCTAATATTCCAGACAGATGGGCTTTGGCAGTTCATGCAAATTGTGTCCTAAACGAGACACTTTGCATGGAATGTCAATTCCTATTTTCTGAGAAAAATAAGAAAAGTATTTCAAAATGTCTATTACTGAAATTTTTGCCTAATATGCTAAGCGTTTAGGCAACGTGTGTGGATAATTTATATTTCAGCTATGTACTGCAATTTATTTCTTATTTATATTAATAGACGTCGCATGCGATGTCTCATCTTGGTCAAGCCTGTTTGTCTGTCCTAATTCTTGGCGCAAATCTGGCAGATTAAACTTACTACTGGTGCTCGCTTGTCAGGCCTTAGATCAACTTTCATCATCCGCTGACGTGTCTAGCGAGAGCTCGACGTATGGCAAACAGTACGGACCTTGCACATACACCGCGTTCGGTGTCAGATTCCGGTCTGGACTGTTTTCGCGAGTCACTCTATCCGTATGCTTGGTGTGAATATGGTGGACCAAAGTTAAAGTTTAAAGTCCAGGGCCCAGTTGTTCAAAGCGTCGTTAGCTTAACGAGCTCGTTAAGGGTAATTTCGTTAACTGTTTTAGCGGATTCAATATACAATATTTTGATATTTTTTGCTGAAAAATTGTGAGTAGCTTTTGCAGTGCAAAAGCTACTCACATTTTTTCAGCAAAAAAATTGCAGCATATTTGCGTATCACTCAATGTAAATTTTAACGAATCGTTAACTAACGACGTCGTTAGCTTTGAACAACTGGGCCCTGTTTTACGAGTACTACATGCCAATGCGTGGCAAGCAGCGCAGCCCTTGATCAGACGTACATGCAGTGTCTGCCTTTGGTCTGGTCTGTGTGCGGGTTTGTCTGTCCGAGTGCTAGGTGTGAACTCGATAGACTAAACTTACTGTTCGTGCATGCTTCCAAGCTAGTATTCTACTTAAATCTATATCGAACCTTATCGGTCCGACAGGATTCCTGTTGGGCCGATAGCGGTCCGATAAGCATTTAAGTAAAATGCCAGCCGGGTTGTCAGATCTTCAGTCCTTTATCAACGCCTGCCGATGCACCTGGTGAGTGCTGGATGTGTGACATAACAATGCATAACTTGCATGATGGACTAGCCTCTTAAAACTGTAAACCATGTTTTCTTATCTTATCATTATGCATATCTTATGTAACACAACTAATTAACTCCTGTAGCAAGGAAACCAATACTGAATCTTTTATTACCTATACGAACTGTGCAAATCTTTATTTCTTGACCAATAAACGAAAGTCTATTAACTTTTTCCCCTCTTTCTACCTATAACATTCAAATTGACTTTAAATGTGAAAAAAGAAAGACTAAAATATCTACTGTGATGTCGCAGCAGAAAGGAGAGGTATCTGATTACAAGTTAATGACCAGTCAGCTGACCACCACAGCATGTTGCAGAGCAAGAACTCGATAAAAACAATAAAAATACCATATGTTATCAGCGGGAAGCCTCAAAACCCCACTTCCTTATCATACCCCTATCTCTAGCCAAGAGGTTGGGTAACCCCACTTAACATCACGAAAACACGCCCATATAATTTTGACCCCCTTAAACCCCACTTTTATATAGTAAAACTGGGGTTTACGGGGGTATACATTATTTTTCTTATTTCTGCTCAAAAACATAGATTGTGGGTACTCGTTTGAACCGCCTCGTCGAGGCGGTTCTAACGAGTACCCACAATCTATGTTTTGAGCAGAAACATGAAAAATATCGGAATTTTTTATCTGAAAATTTTCATTTTTTGGTGATAAAATTTGCAGTATATTTGAATAGGCATGTTTTCGTAATGATTTTATAAGAGCGCTTGTCCAGCATGGAAATGCGTTGCATGCTGTGTCTGAACTGGATCCGAGCTGTTTGCGCGGGTCTGTCTGCCCGAATGCTTGAAGTGCACCAGGTAGACCAATCTTAATGTTCATGCTTGCTCTAATGAGTTCTGGACGGCGACAACAGGTTTGCTATCGAAAGTTCAAAGGCATTGTTGTTCCTCTTCGGTTTTCTATTGTTCCTTCTGGGCGTTTATGTCAGTAAACCGGGGGTTGATGGGTGAGGCAAAGGTTTCGCGTATCTTGCATCAACAGGGCGTCCTACTGAGATTGTTTTACAGCTGGGCAAGGCCTGCTATCCTTGCAACAGGTAAGAGTAGAGGGTTTTATTAGTTATAAGTTATTAGTTATTTTCGTTTCGTGTGTATGTTCTCTGCTTTAAAGAGTCATTCCTATTAAATGTATTGATCTTCACTACAGCTGGTGTAAGTGACGTCTGCGAAAGAACGTGCACAATACTGGTAACCGCTTAGAGGACGAAGCCTGCCCAGTAACCGTGTGGTTAGGTAAACTGACCGCGCTCGACATAACCCCATTGGGTTGACTGGGCCGTACAACCTCAACACAAACAAAGTGCCGTCTAGCGGCCGTAAACGAGTCCTCGTAGTTCGCTTTATGTAGTTTATAATTATTATGTCCTGCTCGTTTACGATCATTTCACCGAATTCCAGGGTTTGTGAAGATTTATGTTACGTTTTCAGATGAGGCCTAATTGGTCGAAACTAACTAGTCTTACCCAGAAAATTCCACACCAACTGTTTTCATTTTTTTGTGGGTGTGTTCTTTGCTTTCAAAAGTCATTCATTTTAAAATCTACTTATCTTTACTACAGCTAGTATTAACGCCCTTTGGCGGCCGTAAAAGGTCTTCCCTTACTTTACTATAATGTATTTAATATTTTCCTGTTCATTGCGATCAAAAGCCGGCCTCGGTGGCTCAGTTGGATGCGCCGTCCGACTGGAGACCAGGAGGTCGCGGGTTCAACCCCCGCTGAGGTCGGCAACATTCTTTCGTGGAGACTGATTATGAAATATTGTCTACGGTCATTCTCTCACTTCCGCTGATTCAAGAAGGGCAGTTGTCAATTTCTGGCGAAAGAATGTGCACAATACTGGTTAACTGCTTAGAGGACTAAGCCTGTCCAGTAAACGTGTGGTTAGGTAAATTGACCGCGCTCGACATGGCCCCATTGGGTTGACTGAGCCGTAAAACCTCAACACAAACAAAAACATTACGATCATTAAGCCCGTACAGGGATTAAAATAATAAACAAATAAAATAAAAAAAGAATAAAAAAAAGTCACTGATGAGGCCAAAACTAGCTAAGTTTCAGGTTTATGAATGTGTTCTTTGCTCTCAAGGGTCATTCCTTGTAGAATATAAAGATATAAAGTGTTGGTGTTGTGTGTGGAATTCTATTCAACACAAATACCTTAAATATTATAAGATTGAGCTGAATCAGTATTCAGTTTTCTGAGAAAACGAATAGATATGACAAAATATTTTATAGAATTGTATGTCATTCATTTTTGCAGTTCATGGGTCGACTGTGCAAGCCGGAAGAAGTGGCCAAAGCTTGTTTATACCTGGCAACGGACGCAACCTACTCTACTGGACAAAACATCTATGTATCAGGCGGAACTGAATTGGATTATGGCTTTAAGCATAACATGGAGTGGTTCTTTGAGGAGAAATAGCAAAGAGTTCTCGTGTATCGCAGCAATATAAGACATTGTTAAAATAGTGCTTTAGAAGCACGTAAACAGCGAGGGTTAATCAGAGATGCTGCTAATATCAAAGACAAGCAATGCTCTTTCGGCAACCTTGTCCGAGAATATTTTGCACGAGTCTTGTATTTATTGTATGTGTTTGTACTGTGTAGAGACAACATCTGATATTAATAAAAAAAATATGTGTTCTTTCTGTATATTTTTGTATTGTAGTCGGCTAAATGTGAGCCATTTTACCGTTATATTTTTCTAAATGAATCGGGAAGATAAAAATGTTCATAAGACCATGTAAAAAAGTTATCATGCCATGTAGATACAATGTAAGAACCATAACGCGATTATCAAGCAATGCTTTATTTCCGTGGACGCCTGATTATACTCCATTTATTCTTGTTCCATATCTGTCTATCTGAACATTCCTAATTATAACTTTCGTTTATATGACTTATACGATTTCGGTATCTTGATTACAGACTCATATAGGCATTTATAGTATTTATGCAGCCATTGTAGTTTATAATATATATAATTATTATGTATTAAGTGTGCACACGCCCACTCTTGTTGCAGATTTGTTTCCGTTCTGTTACGAAAGACTTTATGTTATTCCTATCTCACGTAAATAAATTCCGTATCCAATTTAACTTCTCGAAATTTAGATGGCTTACTGGATATCGATAATGATTATTTTGACCAAATGCTCGATAATATTTATCCAAAATCCTTCGGCTAAATACAAAATCTCCGCTTCTAGAATAAAAGCTCCATATTCTGCAAAAATAGACATTTATTTTTTTTATCCATTAAAGGTTTTATGAATTGATGTTAATACGATCATAAAATGTGGCATCTTACAGCTTGTAAAATTTCAGTTAGTCTCTCGTTTTTTGAACAATCCAAAACAAAATGATTTTTATCGTGTTTCTGAAATAATGTTGGCAACATCAATTCAGGGAGACGATACAAAATCGTTTCGTTTTTGATCCAGTGCAAGAACGAGAGACAAACTGAAATTTTACAGGCTGCCAGATGCTACATTACGAAAACACGCCTATTTAAATGTATAGAAAATTTCACCTCCCAAAACTGAAAATTGTCAGATTAAAAAAAAAAAAAAAAAAAAAAAAAAAAAACTGATATTTTTTCATATTTCTGCTCAAAACATAGATTGTGGGTACCCGTTAGAACTGCCTCGGCGAGGCGAGAATATAAGGGAAATAATGTATACCCCTGTAAACCCCAGTTTTACTATATAAAAGTGGGGTTTCAGGGGTCAAAAATATAGAGGCATGTTTTCGTGATGACATTTTATGATCGTATATCAATTTATTAAATCTTTCTTGGATAATAAAATGTCTCTTTTAGAGGAATATGGAGCCTTTAAAAGTTATCAATATCTAATGATAAAATCTCTACTAAAATTTATGACAAGCGGGATGACTTAGATTATTGTTAAATTTCAGGGCCCATTTGTTCAAAACTAACGATGCCGTTAGTTAACGTATCATTAAAACTTTGATTATTAAATATGGCATATATGCTAATATTTTTGCTGAAAAAAAATGTGAAAAGCTACTCACATCTTTTCAGTAAAAATACCTTTGATTAATATTGTACCCACTAGAAACGTTAAGATTTTGACCACTAACGAGCTCGTTAAGCTAACGATGCTTTTAACAAATGGGCCCAGTTTTTTTGCATGACGATGTTCCTCGCGTGCGCTACATCGTAAAGTGTATATCTATATTCTTAACATATTTGCCGGCCTCGGTGGCTCAGTTGGATGCGCCGTCCGACTGGAGACCAGGAGTTCGCGGGTTCAACCCCCGCCGAGGTCGGCAACATTCTTTCGTGGAGATTGATCATGAAATATTTTCTACGGTCATTCTCTCCCTTCCGCTGATTCAAGAAGGTCAGTTGTCAGTTTCTGGCGAAAGAATGTGCACAATACTGGTTAACCGCTTAGAGGGCTAAGCCTGCCTAGTAAACGTGTGGTTAGGTAAACTGACCGCGCTCGACATGACGCCTTGGGTTGACTGAGCCGTAAAACCTCAACACAAACAAACAAATTTAACTTATTTGTTTGGTTTTGCTACATCTAGTCAAGTCAGTGAGTTTAATAATCAGAATAAATTGTGAATGCTAACTTTCTAAAACACGGTATCATTATCATAAACTGAGTAAAACAGTTTCAAGTTTTATCGCCGTTCATATGAGTTCATTTAAAATATAACGCTAGCTTTGTATTAGTTATGAGGTCAGGTGTACCGGAAAGCAAGTTGGTGGCATAGTCTTTTCATTCAGAAGGACTGTTGGTAATGTTGATTTTTCGGAACAATTCAATAAGGTTGCCAGTCGTTATAAAAAGATAGGTTACACCATGAATGCTATGCGACAAACTACGTGGGCGTGTCAATAAATAACCAGCCTATCCCATTTCCGATGGTTCGAGACAGTCACGATTTTCATGCTTTGTTTCAATATATGTTTTATACATGGGTACAAAATTGCACACGTATCGAGTCATTCTTTAATAAGATATTGAATGTCAAACATGGCTAGTGATGCAAATGCATGCTTTTCAACTAAAGTTGAGTACAGTGCTGTGATTCGGTACTTGTATTTAAAAGGTAAATCAGGCAAGGAAATACACGGCGAGTTAGCCGATGCTTATGGGTCTTCTGCACCATCTTATGCTTAGGTTAAATTCTGGGTAGGGGAATTCAAACGCGGTAAAACGTCTTTAGAAGATGAAAGCCAGGTCTGGACGCCCACTGGATGCCACCGACGAAGAAATGTGTAAGAAAGTTCGGGACCTTGTATACTGTGAATTCAGGTGGAAGGAATAGCGCAGGCATTAGGCATTTCACATGGTAGCATTTCAACAATCTTAAATGATCGTTTAGGTATGCGCAATCTAACAGCCCGTTGGGTCCCCAAATCCCTTAGCGATGAGCACATGGCAACCAGAGCATCAGTATGTAGCGCCTTGTTGAAGCGTTTTAGGTCAAAAGATGATTTTCTTTTGCGTCTGGTGACTGTAGATGAGACTTGTGTTCATTATTATGAACCAGAGAATAAAGCTCAGAGTCGTCAGTGGGTAGGGCCAGGGTCCCGAGGCCAAAGAAGTTCAAGACGCAACCATCTGCTGGCAAGGTGATGGCCACAGTATTTTGGGACGCAAAAGGCGTTATTACGTTGTACTTTTACCCAAGAGAAGTACAATAACTGGAGTGTACTATGCAAACTTGTTAGACCAGCTGAGAACCGCCATCCGTGAAAAACGCCGAGGTAAACTTTCTAAAGGTGTTTTGCTGCAACAGGACAACGCGAGAGACCACACTTGCAAAGTTGCAATGGATGCTGTAGAGCGAATTGGGTATGAATAAATACCACGTCCTGCCTATTCGCCTGACCTAGCTCCTAGCGACTTTTTCCTATTCCCAAACTTGAAAAAGGATATCCGTGACTTCATTTCCGGTCTGATGAAGAAGTCGTGACGGCAGTTGAGGATTGGGTCAGTAGAAAGGACCCTGACATTTTTAGTTCTGGGCTGATGGCACTTGAACATCGTTGGTCTAAGTGCATCACACTAGAGGGCAATTACATCGAAAAAGAAGAAGTGGATCTCAGCCGGAAATAAGTTAGGCTGGTTACTTATTGACTCACCCTCGTACATGCAAAGTTGTTTGCCCAGTTATGGTTGATTACTATCTTCCTTCTTTAATTGCAAGGCAGTGAATCTGGCCTTAAACTGAATGCCAACACTTCCCTGAAACTATTTCATAAGGTTAATGCCGGAATAGTGGAATTTTGCTCTAATTTCAGATTGCCATTAGGCCGACCACATTGTACCTTGTTTTATTGCAGTTTTGTGATTATTTGTGTTTCAAAAATCAGGTAGAGGACCCTTTGCGAACCGATCACATCTATTATTTGTTATGTTGAGCTGCGTCATAATTAAGGGCTCTTCGGATGTATGCCTTGATAAATGCAACTTTGTCGTTGTGTTTTGTCATTATCTTTATTCCCTCTCTTCTTCTCCTTCGATGACTTGGGAATACTGTGCTTGGTGATTGTAACTTAATTTATCTCGAATAACCTTTATCTCGAAGTGAAAATGTGATCCCTGCCTAAACATGAACATCTAACAACAGGTAAAAAAATATTGTGGAAAAGAGGAGAAATTGCTCCTAATTTCTCTTCTTTTCCACAATATTTTCAATATATCTCTAACTTCAAGAGTCCAATTAAATATATATTTGTTAAATGTGGTTGCTCGAATAATGTTTTCCTTAATTCTGGAAATCTTATATGTCGAGGTACGGATATCTCGAAGTATTTAATAGAGTATTTAATAGAGTCCCTTGGAATTCGATATAACGAGAGTCGACTGTATTAATGTGAAATGCGTATTTCTAAGCTTTGTGACTGCTCGCTGCAGGGACATTATTAACTCAACTGAAGAAGGCTCAGGATGAGCTATTGTGACCAAATTTTCAATGTAACAGGTAAAAAAGAACAAAAATGTGATTATTTAATGTATTGCCGTCCGTCATCCGTCATCCGTCCGTCCATCCATTCACACATTTGAACGACTTCTCCTCTGTAACCCAGGGCCACTTTTCTTCAAACTTCATGTGAAGCCTTCTGTTAAAACCTAAAGGCACAATCTCTTCATTCCGTCAACAGTATAAAATCTTTTGATTTCTCTACTCTTTACACTACTATTCCTCATGATAAATTGAAATCTAAATTAAAGGCAATTATCAACCAGTGTTTCTTCCACAAGAATGGTAACCGTCGATTTCAGTATGTTGTCATTGGCTACAAAGACACATACTTCATTCGGGATCACTCTGATGCACCACAAAAATACTCAGATGCAGATGTCATTAAGATGCTGGAATATCTAATCGACAATATTTTTGTGGAGTTCGGCGGTCGGATATTTCAACAAACAATCGGCATACCGATGGGTACTAATTGTGCACCGTTACTTGCCGACTTGTTTTTATACTCGTATGAGGCGGAGTTTGTACAAAGTCTCCTCCAAGCAGGCAAGAAACACCTCCCACAACAATTCAATTTCACCTACAGATATATAGATGATGTATTGTCTCTGAAAAACACAAAATTTGCAGAGTATTTAGAATTCATCTACCCACGTGAACTTGAAATAAAGGAAACAACGGAGACTTCAGCCTCCTCCTCATACTTGGATTGTTATCTCTACATCGACAATGGAAAGCTTACTACTAGGCTTTACGACAAACGGGATGACTTCAATTTTCCCATCGTCAACTTTCCTTTCCTGAGCAGTAATATCCCTTCTGCACCAGCATACGGCGTTTACGTTTCACAGTTAATCCGTTATGCCAGAACTTGTTCAAATTATCAGGACTTCATGGAGCGTGGGAAAGTGCTCACTCAAAAGTTGTTGAGCCAGGGGTATCAAAAAACCAAACTGGTAGCAACACTTAAGAAGTTCTATGGGAGACATCATGATCTAGTCAATCCATACAATGTGGCAGTTTCCAGAATTGTTTCTGATGTTTTTGCCAGTGACGCGCCATAAATAGACTTCCCAAATCCCGGACATACGCTTCTACCGATATTTCCTTCGTTCAGGCCCATGGGCATGGTGGGCGAAGCTTGCTTACCAAGTAATGCTTACTATCCGCGGACGCCTGATTACACCCTTTGTTCTGGGGTCCATGTCTGTTGGTCTGAACATTCTGATTCGTCATTCGTTTATGGATTTATGATTTTGGATTACGGCTTTGGTACCATGACCGCAACTACTTAAAGGGGGATTGAAAATTTGTTCAAATGGTCATGGTCCGTTAAATGGCCGCCATACCCATATATGGTAAAAAAACCCTTACAAATCTTCTTTTTCAGAACCAAGAAAGGTTCAAGGAGGGTGAATCTTGGTATATCCCATAATGGACTCAATGTCCACCAAGTTTGTTTTGACCTCTTGCATTCGTATGGGGAAAATGTTTAAAAGTCATTTTCTCAAAATACATTAAAGACTAATGGCTGAAACTTACAATGAGTGATTAAAGTAGTAAAAGATTTAGTTATAATCAAAATTTTTCTCCCGGGATTTATCTGCCCTTGCCCCTGGGCTATATTCATCTACAAAAAAATGTGTTATTGTTAAATGTCTTCTTCTCTGAAATAGTTTGTGCACCAGATTTCACATGGGGCCGTCTCTCGAAAGGGTGTTGCAAATTTGTTCAAATGGTTCCCGCCATTGAAAAAGATGGCCGGCCATTCCCATATATGGTACAACAATTACAAATCTTCACCAAGACAGCTTTGGGGCAGAATCATGGTATATAACATCGAGGACTCAAGATCTACCCAGTTTGTTCAAATGATGATCGTAGGATGACCTTTGACTTTTTTATGGCAATGTCAAATTTGCGTCACCATGCATTTGTATGGAGAAAATGTTTAAAGGTCATTTTCTCAAAATGTACAAGGCAAGGCGGTTCTAACAAGTACCCGCAATCAATGTTTTGAGCAGAAATAAGAACAATAATGTATACCCCTGTAAACCCCAGTTTTACTATATAAAAGTGAGGTTTAAGGGGGTCAGAATTATAAAGGCATGTTTTCGTGATGATTATTCGGCAAACTGTATGTATCATCATTGAGCCTGTTATAGATGATAATTTTGCTGCCTTTATTTGCATGACAGTGAGCCTTCCCTCGCACTAAATAATGGATTCTTCTTGAATCTGTATCAGAAGTTGCCGCCGCACTATCAATGTCTATGATCGAGCCCATCGTTGACCTACTGGTGGTTTTCCTTTAGTCTGGCTTCAGATCACCAATAACCCATAATAGACTGAATAGCTATATATTGGAAGAGTCAGATTTCAATTTTAGGTACGTCCGGCTGAGATTTACATATTCCTAGAGAAAACTGGCTAAACTAGTTGCAAAAAGTGGAGACCCTGATCAGACGCCGCATTCTGCGGCGTCTTATCTGGGTCTTCACTGTTTGCCAGTTACCCTTTTACGGGTCTCCCGACTACAGTGCTTTAAGTCCTCTGCTTTGTTTTATCATAGTGTTTGTGATTTAATGTGATCTACTGTGAAGTTTCACTAATGAAGGAGACGGTCCCTATATAGACCGAACAAATCTGTGCAATTTGGAACAGCATCCGAAAAAAGGGCGAGAGTAAGCTTGAGTAAATCTATGTTAAACCCCACCCCTACAGAGTAGTCGTGTTTTTTTTTCTGTTGATGTAGTAAAAACCTTCTGGTCTTTTAATTGTAATGCTGGTCAAAATAAAATCATTGGTAAAATCATAGATAACTGGTCGTAAATTACGAATGAAAGAAGACAATCCATCACGAAAACATACCTATATAATTTTGACCCCCTTAAACCCCACTTTTATATAGTAAAACTGGGGTTTACAGGGGTATACATTATTTTTCTTATTTCTGCATAAAACATAGATTGTGGGTACTCGTTAGAACCGCCTCGCCGAGGCGGTTCTAACGAGTACCACAATCTATGTTTTGAGAAGAAATATGAAAAATATCAGAGTTTTTTATCTGAAAAATTTTAGTTTTTTTGGAGGTGAAACTTTCCATATATTTGAATAGGCGTGTTTTCGTAATGGATTAACATGTTTTTCTGTTTCCAAATCTGTGGTCGAATATATTGTTAAAAAAACAAAAACAAAACAAAAATAAAATATACTTTATCAAATATTGCAACTTGTAGAGTTGGACACTGTCAGATTGCATTCAAAGTAGTTCAACCGGGGATTAGAACATCAGATAAAAATCTGCTTGAAGCCGACTAGCCGAAGTTTCGGATATATATATATATATTCTACTACTCCTGTCAGTAGTAAGTTTTAATTTGAAGTTAATAAGGAAATACAGCAAGACAGAAAGACTTTTTATTTCATTTTCGGGTGCAGTCACATCAATAAAAATCCACAGGCTGCATATCTTACCTTGATAGGTATATATACAAAGTTACAATCGAGTAAGACATTTTAACCATTTTAGAAACAAAAACAAACATATTTTAATATTCCTTCAGACCATCACTATTCGAATAGTGGAAAAAGTGCCACTTCTCATCATTTGCTTCATATACATGAGCCCGCGAACAACATAACCTACAATACGACTTGTGCAACCAGCGAAGACTCAGATCAGACTGCGCATCCCCGCAGTCTTCAGTCTTCGCTGATCGCATGTGCCTTCTACAGCCTCCAGGCTATGCAAACAGGGATAAATGAGAATCCTTGCCAGTCTTGGTAGATGTACAGGCTGACCTGAGTCTTTTCTGGTTACACAGGTCTTATTGTAGGTTTTGTCGTGCGCTGGCCAAAATGATATTCTGTGGCAGGACTGAACACTATGCTAACTGGTACATTGTAAACCTAAAATTATGATGAATTGCACATTATGAAAACGTACTGTCTGATATGAGCCCATATTGAAGACTCAAAACAAGCTGTGCACCCGCGCAGTCTGATCCGCATAAGACACTTTGCATCGTTGGCCATCGAAATTGCGCCAAGAGAAGATTTTGATTCGTCTAGACTGATCTGAATCTTCGCTTGGCACACATGTCCGAGGTACGTTTTCTGACTTTGAGGCGTATAGGTCTACCTCTGTTTAAAGTCACATAACTGAAAGCGCGTGTGTGGTGCATCAAAGAAAATATTACTGCACCATACATATTTCATCCGAAAATATAACAATAGCCTGCGTAATCGCACAGCTGGATCATATCCTTTCCTCTTAGCCAGTATTTGAAGATCATGTTAACAATAGGAGAATAAATTGATTACACTATGTGAGTGCTGAGGCTGATTTGGGACTTCTCTTTTTTATGCGTTAGACATTCTATTTTTCGCGAAGTACTGTCATTGTCCTACTGTATTGTAACCCGTCGTCACTTTCCCTCGAAAAACCATTCCATATTAAACTTAAAGCCATAATCAAGATCACCTCCACCGTTGACGTAGATATTTTGACCAGTAGGGTAGGTAGCGTCCGTTGCTAGGAACAGACAGGTTTTAGCCACCTCTTCTGGCTTTGCCAGTCGGCCCATGAACTACAACAAAAGCAATGCATGTAATATTTAAAAACGTTCATAGCAAGATCACCAAACTCTACCGTCATCAATACAGTTAAGGGGATAGCCGTCAAAATTGTTTAGCCTCCCTGATTAAACGGGATCTACTCTTAAAGGAAACAGTTTGTTCTCCATGGGAGCAGATGTTTTCTACTAGAATATACATGTTGTAAGAAGGAGGTTGTGTGTAGGAACCAATACAAGAAATCACAAAAGCTGTCTCGCATGTACAAGATGGCGGAAAACTGCCACCCCGAGTTTTTTTTTTTTTTGTTTTCTTTTGTTGTTTTTTTTCACGATCAGCTCAGCCCCGTACTTCTATTTGTTGCTGTTATTATAACTGTTTTGCTCTTTTGCTATTGGGCTAATACTTTAAATTTGAATAGAAAGTCCCACCTGAAGCTTCTAGGGGACGTGAAGGCGTATGACATAATCCTCAAGTTTAGACTCAGTCAAACTGTATCAACTATTTCCTGTGATTCATTTGTTCTGCATTCCCACTTCGAATTTTATTTCTATCCATTCTCCGTCTATTTACAAGCTAAGCATGATTCGTTTTGTGCAAAAGAAATGAAGCACATCCATTTATTTCCTGGATTAAATTGGTGAATTGTGTGTATAACCAATCCCCCTGCAGAAGTTGCAAGGTGGTGCAGAAGAGGTATGTACAAAAAGAAAACAACTCATTACATCTGTTTATGTCGTCCGCTGAATATTCTTGCAAACTTTTCAAACCTATTTTTGCATACAGGCAAACAGTGTGGACCCAGATCAGACTGTTCCTGTTTGCAGAAATGACTTTTTAAATTTATATGCAGATGACAAGGCAGCTGATTCTGCAGAGAAACTTCATGTACAAGTTACCGTTTTAATCCTTTCACCCATGAGTTTCTGAAATTGACTCTTCCATCTCCGAATTTGGATATATCCATTGTTGCAACTACGGGTTTGAGTTAAAAATCATGACAAAACAGCAAACAGTGGCAAATAGTGTAGATCCTGATGAGACGGCTGAGCCGTCTCATCTGGATCTGCACTGTTTGCAAAGGTATCTGTATTGGTCTGGAGGGATAGAATGGTTATTCTCCCACCTTTGCCTATATGAGATAGACTTTTTGCCCATGTGAGAAAATTCTTCTCAAATGACCACTGCAGTCCACCATTTAATCCACTGGTCCTAGGAACAAAGGTGGGAGAAAAGCGAATCCATCATGAGCTAGTCTATGCAGGATAGGAAAATCTCACCTTCGAGTTGGGAATTTCAACCAGGGTCTCGGCAAGCCTTGTCCCTGGTTGAAATACCTTCCCCTCGGGTGAGATTTCCCTGTCCTGCATGGACACTCATGATGGATTCTTATAATCCTTAGCACAAGCCAGACTGTCAGATAAGTAACCCATAGCAGTAGCATAAAACAAGAGAACTGGGTATCCAGATAAATACTGTATATTGCTACATAAGACATTTAAGTTACTGCTTCTATATAGCTGTTAACAGAATCTGTGTAGCAATATCTAGGGTAGATGGAGCTCTGAAGCCCTGGTCGGCAATCTAGATAACTCCAAACAAAAACCTGCATACCTGGATTTGCCTGTTCCAGTTATGTAAAGTCTGCTTTGGCAGCTGGGGCGGAAGAAATCATTACTATGATTCAACGGCCCAAATGGCGATGCAGCAGCATGTGGTGGAGCATGGAGAGCATGACAAGGCACAAAAGAAGCCATGGTCATCCACTGCATCCGGGCTTAGCTCCAGATGTCCTGACACTGTCTTGCCTCTGGATCCAGCTAGGTCAGGATGAGAGAGTGATGTTGACTCTGCGCGCCTCTCCCTCACTATAATCCAATTCACAGCGCATGTCATCTTAATCAGCAACACACATTCACAGCACGCACATATATGCAAATCATACAAAAGCCCTGTGGCGATGGGCGAGCGGCGAAGCAGCAGGTGAGTAAACACTGGAAGCTGTAGTTGCGGACCTGCACACAGGCGGCTTGGTTCTATATGGTCACTTTCCTTAAGAGCGAAGCAGCATGGGGAATTCGGCAGCCGAACTGAGCGACTGAGCAGACCTTTTTAGGATCGCACTGCTCACCCCTGTAGCATGGGGAAGGGGCTAGAAAAGGTGCCCTAACCAATTGCCTGCTTCAAAACTCCTGGCTGGTTAACCGCGATCAGCGGGAATCCCACTTAGCGGTCAAACAAGAAAAAAGAAGCTGAAGGTGATTCCACTTACCATCGGCGCTTGGAATGTGCGCACACTAATGGACAGTTCTAGTTCTGACAGACCTGAGCGAAGAACAGCTCTAGTTGGTAGAGAACTTGACCGATACAAAGTCGAGATTGCAGCTCTGAGTGAGACTCGCCTTGCAGAAGAAGGGCTTTTAAAAGAAGTTGGTGCTGGCTACACTTTCTTCTGGGGTGGACGCAAGAAAGAAGAGCGGCGTGAAGCAGGAGTAGGATTCGCCATCAAGTCACACCTCGTCAGCAAGCTTTCAGGACTTCCCAAAAGAATAAGTGACTGCCTGATGACGCTGAGACTTCCCTTATCTGGCAAGAGGCATGCAACAATTGTAAGTGCCTATGCACCCACAATGACCAACCCAGATGAGGTTAAAGACAAGTTCTATGATGATTTGGATTCTGTGATTTCTGCAGCACCCCGGACCGACAAACTCATCCTCCTCGGGGACTTCAATGCCAGAGTGAGCACAGACCACCAGACCTGGGAAGGAGTGATTGGACCTGAAGGTGTAGGGAAGGTAGGGAAGTGCAACAGCAATGGACTCCTCCTTTTAAGGAAGTGTGCAGAGCATGAATTACTGATCACCAACACAGTCTTCCGTCTACCAACTCGCAGAAAGACAACATGGATGCACCCTTGCTCCAAACACTGGCATCTCATTGACTATGTCATAGTGCGAAGGAAGGACAGACAGGATGTCAGAGTGACTAAAACTATGTGTTGTGCAGACTGTTAGACAGATCACAGACTTGTTGTCAGCAAACAACCTGCGCATTCAGCCTGTACGACGACCACAAGGCAGGAAGGTGCCAAAGAAATTAGATGCCTCTAAGCTGAAACAAGACAGCAAGAGGCAGCATTCGTCAACGATCTCTGCAGCCGTTTAGATGCACTGGAACACAGTTCAGAAAATGTAGATGAGAGCTGGACAGTCTTCAGAGACACCATTCACTCTTCAGCAATGGATTCCCTAGGACCAGTATCTCGCAAACACCAAGATTGGTTTGATGAGAATGACAATGAAATTCAGGGACTCCTTGAAGAGAAACACCAAAAACACAAGGCTTATCTCAGAAATACCAGCTCAGTATCTATCAAGACTGCCTATTCAAACATATGCAAGACAGTTCACACGGTGTATGATCGTTCCGCTTCCTTCCTCTTTTGATCCGCGTTGCAGACATCCTTCGCGATCAGCACCGCTTCCTTCTGATGTAAAATGATGGAGAAGATTTCGGTAAGTGAAGTTTGTTTGCCTTTATTTTTTTCGCACATATTTACAGGACTGGTTTCTGTGCCTGCGGAACTTTAAAGTGATTTTTCTTCAACTCAGAATGCATTTGATGTATCTCATTGTAGTGGTTACGCCACAACATTACGAATTCGAGGGCTTGTGATTGCAGTTTTCATCATTCGTTGTTGTTTGTCAGCTCAGAATTAAGACCCTGGGGCGTACATATAGCATCGAAAAGTTTGTGTGGGAAGTTTTCATTTGCTTTTACCAGTTCTAGGTAGTTGGAAATGATGACAGACACTGATCTTTATAAAAGAGACAAATTTAGCGAGTTGTGACAGGAACCGCTTCCTGCGTGATCCAGACTCCACTTCCTTCAAATCTTAAAGTCTATTCGCTCCGCCTCTGTTTCGTACTTTACATTACGATATCCTTCGTTGTCACAGTGATGAAAACAGCCTGTCACATTACAGATTGATTCATTTTCATATCTTAGATGGACTCTGCCTACTCTGCTCACGTTTTTTTTTTTTTTTTTTTTTTTTTTTTAATTCAATAGCATGGATATGAACACGTCCATACAGTAAGCATCCCTGTGAACCCTGCTTTATATAGAGAAAAGTGGGGTTTACAGGGGTATACCTTAGCTGTCTTATTTATGATTCTTACATTGATTTTTGTGGCTAATCAGAACCGCCTCATTGAGGCGGTTCTAACGACCCCCGAAAAAAAAAATATATATATTGCGCAAAAATTAGAAAAATATCACATTTTTGTCTGAAAAAATCCAAATTTTCAAATGGACAATGTTTTCTCAGCTACTCTCATTGCACGAAATGCAACAGAACGAACTTAGAGACGCCCCCGCGGGTCGCATGTTGAAAGTGAGAAAAACCCATGAAGCTGAAGGATATGGTGCCCGTGGATCTTGGCGGATTAAAAGGATGAAGGATATGGTGTTTCATGTTGCGAAGGATATGGTGCCATTTTTTGACTTCAGCAGGAAGGATGCGGATCTGACCTGATTTTCAAAAATCGTGATATTTTCTATTTCACGGCACCAGGCGTATCCTTATTGATACAGAATGCTTTGGAGGATTTGCTCTTGTATTAAAATGTGTCACTGTTTCATATGAAGTAATAGTTTGTTCAAAAAGCCGTTTCAAAGCTTCATTTTCAATGCTTCGGAATGTTCCCTCCCGAATATGTATCAAAAGTTTTACAGAAGTCATATCACTTTCGAATCAGCTTGATGCAGAAATTCAAACATTTGGCTTTTCATCGTTCCGTCATCTGGTAGAAAGCCTTACTTACCTTTTAATCTCACTGTTGTTGTCCATTTTATGCGGATTTTGGGGTGTTGGTTCCATATTTCGATCCACGAGGAAGCGGTGCTGATCGCGAAGGATATGTACAACGCGGATCAAACGAGGAAGGAAGCGGAACGATCATACACCGTGAGTTCAGACGAGGCTCAGAGACATGCAAGACTCCTGGCTGAGAGAAAAGGCTGATAAAATCAAGTCCTTTGCAGACAGAAAGGACATGAAAAAGTTTTTTGATGCACTCAAATCAGTATATGGTCCCCAGAGCTCAGGAACCACCCCACTCCTTAGTGCAGATGGAACTAGCCTTCTGACTGATAAAGAAGCTATCTTGAAAAGATGGGCTGAACACTTTGATGGTGTCCTTAATCGGCCATCATCTATCAATGATGAAGCTATCAACAGACTACCACAGGTGGAATGTAATCCGCTGCTTGATGAGCTCCCACCCGTCTCTGAAACAGTGGAAGCAATAAAACTCTTGTCATCTGGCAAGGCTCCAGGATCAGATGCAATACCTGCAGAGATCTACAAAGCAGGAGGTCCTCCAGTTGCAGAGAAACTGACAGAGTTATTTCACATTATGTGGAGAAAAGAAGCCATCCCTCAAGAATTCAAGGATGCAACAACTATCCACCTATTCAAAAGGAAAGGGAATCCTCAAGTCTGTGACAATCATCGAGGCATCTCTTTATTGTCAATTGCTGGGAAGATTCTTGCTAGGGTCCTACTGAACCGATTGAATGAACACCTGGAACGGTCAGGGCTTCTACCAGAAAGCCAGTGTGGATTCAAGAAAAACAGAGGAACAATAGACATGATCTTCACAGCACGACAGCTTCAGGAAAAATGCCAGGAACAGAATGTGGACCTCTACATAACCTTTGTCGACCTTACCAAAGCATTTGACACAGTCAGTCGTGAGGGACTTTGGAAAATTATGGCAAAGTTTGGTTGTCCTGCCAAATTCATAGCAATGGTGCGGCAGTTCCATGATGGTATGCTTGCAAGGGTCCAAAATGATGGCGAGTTTTCTGATCCATTTCCTGTGACAAATGGAGTTAAGCAAGGCTGTGTACTAGCTTCAACACTGTTCAGCATGATGTTTTCTGCCATGCTTACAGATGCTTTCCAGGATGGTGACAATGGTATACCTATTAGGTATCGCTTTGATGGGAAACTTTTCAACCTAAGAAGGTTGCAAGCTAAATCTAAGGTGCAGACAGAGGTGCTAGAAAAGTTCCTCTTTGCTGATGACATGGCAAAGGGTGCTCCAACAGAAGACAAAATACAAAAATGTGTGGATCAAGTATCTGATTCATGTGACAGCTATGATCTCACAATCAGCATCAAAAAGACTGAGGTAGTATATCAGCCAGCACCTGGAAAGCCTTACAAGGAGCCTACCATCACAGTGAAAGGTCAACGACTGCAAGTGGTAGACAAGTTCACCTACCTTGGAAGCACATTGTCTAGAGTTATGCACATTGATGATGAAGGCAATGCTAGAATTGCCAAAGCTAGTGCAGCATTTGGCCGGCTACGTGGAAGTATTTGGGACCGAAGTGGAATCAGACTTGACACAAAGCTGAAAGTATATAGATCGGTAGTGCTGCCAACACTATCATACGCATGCGAAACTTGGACAGTTTACCAACGACATGCCAAAAGACTGAACCACTTCCATACAAGCTGTCTTAGAAAACTTCTAAAGATCAAGTGGCAAGACAGGATTCCAGACACAGAAGTCCTGAAAAGGGCAGGGATGCAAAGTATACATACTCTTCTGAAATTGGCACAGTTAAGATGGACAGGCCATGTTACCAGAATGCCTGATGAACGTTTGCCAAAGAAAATCCTCTATGGAGAACTTCAAGTAGGAAAACGCTCCCATGGTGGTCAGAAGAAGCGATACAAGGACACCCTCAAAGCCTCCCTTAAAGACTTCAACATACCAACTGAGTCATGGGAACAGATTGCACAAGATCGTACAAAGTGGCGAGGCCTCATAAAAAGGGGAGCTGGTGAATACGAAGCAAAAAGAATCAGCGAAGCCGAGAAGAAACGTGCACAGCGGAAAGCCAGAGCTAAGGCATCACCAACAGAACTTTCTTCCTCAGACCTCTCTTGTTGTATCTGCAACAGGCAGTTTAGAGCTAAGATTGGTCTCATCAGCCATCTTAGAACACACAAATAATAACACATCACACAGTTGATTAGGATTGGTCATTGTCAGTAATGACAGACGATTCCCACAGGACCCCCATTTGTATAATTTTGTAAGTGACTATTACTAGGAGTCTTAAACACATTTTCAGTCAGTGACAACAGTTACTGTATTTACCCTAAGTATTGGAACACCTTAAATATTTACCACACTTGTCCTAACACATGAACATGTCCATTTGTCGGCTACCCGGTGATCTGGTTATAAATGTTGGTCGACTGGCAAATAATGCAAAACGGGACGTCTGCTCTGGGGCAGTTTTATCAAAGCATTCGACGTGTTTTTGCCTTACAAGCATCGTACAAAGTTCTTAAGACAAAATTCGCATTCCATAATAAAAAACAAAGGGTAAGAGAAAAGTCCAGGGAGTGCCACAAACACAAACCACAGCCTTTCCCAGACACAAAATGAAAGAGGAAACAGACAAAAACAAACAAGCGCAAATCAAACAAACGTACAAAAAGCATTAAGATTAGCTCTCTCTTTCTCAAGCAAGGTAATCGCAATGCTAAAAGGACTGAAAAACACAAGAACAAAATAACACAAGGTAAGACATAAAACAAATCGCCCCGTAGAATTAACCACAAAGCAACAGCGAGTAAGACTAACACCGGGACCACCGCCTACGAACGGTCAGTAAGATAAACAACCGTGGACGGGTGGGGCGGGTTTTAAGCACTTTAACGGCCAGCCAACTTTACCCTGGGTCCCCGATGCAACTCTTAATCACAACTTGTAAAACAGAAAGCAAAATGTTGAAGGTGACTAAAATGCCAGCATCAGAACGGCCAGCAGAAAAAAACTATCGGGGGTTAAAGCAATTTTACAGCTAGCCAGCTTCACCCTGGGTCCCGATGCTACTCTTAATACAGAAATACATAACCATTCGGTTAGCATAAAGGCTCCCAACTCAGTCAATGCATCAAAGCGAAAAGATTTGCAAAGTTCTTACTTCTTACTTTTTGACCTTTTTCGACACATATTTCGGTGCCATACGACATTTTCCTCTCAAATTATGTAGATGCAATAGCCATGGCTGTTGCTTTTCAAGTGATGTTGGAGGATAAAGAGGATGCCAATCAGCCTAGCACCACGAAAATATGCCTATATAATTTTGATCCCCTTAAACCCCACTTTTATATAGGTAAACTAGGGTTTACAGGGGTATACATTATTTTGCTTGTTTCGGCTCAAAACATGGATTATGGGTAAGTGTCAGAACAGCCTCGTCGAGGCGGCTTGAACAGGTATTCACATTCTATATTTTGGGGAGCAATAAGAAAATTATCAGTATTTTTTAACTGAAAAGTTTCATTTGAATAGGCATGTTTTCGTAATAGATTGAATGTGTTTGAGTTTTATAGTCAACTGTCAATAGCAAAAACAAAAAAAGTAAATAAATATGTAAACGTGAAAGAGTCATTTACAGTATTTATCTATACTATTTTGTATAAAACCATTAATTTATAATTTCTTATTTATTCACTATGTTTGTATCAACTTTATGACTATAGGCAAAAAGAGATGGCCCAGACCAAATTGCCAATGTGAAAAATACTGGTATGGGCATTCCGTCTTCCCATGATAGCCTTTGCAAGAGCCCCTGTGCGTTTTTCGGACAGTTTGTCCAGACCAGCCTCCGCATTTGCAAATATGTAAATAAAACATCGCTCTGTTTTGCTTCAGTCCATTTTAAAGCAATTATCAACACATACTTCTAAAAGCTTGCTTTCATATTTGAATATTATGACATTTTTCCAAATACTACAAACCCCAGCCAACATCGTTTGAACACCGATACCCGTGATGTGTCATTTGTGTGGTGGTACGCAAAATCGTGTGTGTGTGTGTGTGTATATATATATATATATATATATATATTGTTATAAAACAGGGTGTTCAATTGTTTTAAACAACATGTTTACTATGTTTCCATAAATAGCTTTATTTACTATGTTTCCAAAAATAACTTTCTGGAATGTTCAACATGTTTACAATAACATGATGTTTACAGCCTTGATTCTGGACTGAGTTATTTTTGGCATGTCATGGAAGATTTAGAAGTTTCCTGAAGGAACCTAGAAAATAAGAGATGCTTGTAGTAAATTCTTTTTCTAGAACGTTCTCTGATATTATATAAGGAGAGAAGAATTTCATCTGGGCATCTTTGTATACTTTCACTGGAAATTATTCTATACTGGATTACTTTAATATTTTATTCATTCTGGACTTAAATTCTGAATTCAGGAACATTAAATTGTGGGATCAGAAACTGATATTCAAAGGATTTCTTTTATAAATTCTCATGGATTATTTCAGAGGGACTTTGTGACATAAACTTGAAAGGTTCTGTCTACTTACATTCTTTTGTTTTGAATCTTGTCTTATTTTTTTGTGAATAAATATTGTTAATAATTTAAAGCTTGTTGCTGGTTTCACTTTCATTTCTTTCTCGTTACGCCTGGCTCGTAACAGAAACTGGGGGCTCGTCCGGGATCGAACATTTTCTTGAGCTAAAACAAGTTTGAGCTTTTTAAAGAAAACAAATATTGATTTTTAAGGAAAAAAATATTTGTTTGCTATAAAACAAGTACTGACTTTTAAAAAATCTCAGTAAATATAAAAATATTTGTTTTATAAAAAAGCAAGTATTGACTTTTGAAAAATATCAACAAATAAACTCTGATTGATAAATTTACTTGATAAAACCAGCAAAAAGCAATCATGTCGTTCGACCTTCAAGCTTTTATTGCTGCGCCTTCGCAGGAGCTGTTAAATGTGGCCAAAAAGTCAGATTTGTTGGATATTGCTGCTCACTATGAACTGACTACCGTCAACAAGTTCATGTTAAAACAGGAAATAAAAAATATTTTGGTCTAATTTTTGGTTGATAAGGAAATTCTTGATTCTTCTGCTTTGTCTCTTGTTCTGGTAACTCAGACAGGATTGCAAATGCGTGAGCTTGAAATTCAACGGCAAATTGAGTTTGAAAAATTAAGATTAGAACAAGAAAGACAAATGCAGAAAGAAAGGCTGGAAATGGAAGAGAGGGAGAGAGAAAAAGAAAGACAAATTCAGATAGAAAGGGAAAAATTAAAATTTGATGCAGAATTAAGAATGAAAGAATTAGAAATACAAAACATGACGGTAAAACGGCAACCTTTAGACTCTGGCACTCATTTTGACGTTACCAAACACATCAGATTAGTTCCCCCTTTTCAAGAAAAAGAGGTTGACAAATATTTTCTTCATTTTGAAAAAGTAGCAGAAAATTTAAAATGGCCAAAGAAGCATTGGACCTTGCTTTTGCAAAGCGTAATAAATGGGAAGGCTCGAGAAATTTATACTCAGCTGACTGTCGAGCAGAGCTCCAGTTATGATACTGTAAAGGAATTAATTCTTAAGGCTTATGAGTTGGTCCCTGAGGCTTACAGGCAAAAATTTAGGAACTGTAAGAAAGAAAATGAGCAGACCCATGTAGAATTTGCTAGAACTAAAGAACAGTTATTTGATAGGTGGTGCTCTTCAAAGAAAATTGGCTCCGATCATGAAAAACTTAGGCAGCTCATGCTTGTAGAGGAGTTCAAAAGGTGCATAAATTCAGACATTAAGTCCTTTTTAGATGAGAAACAGGTTGAAACTTTGGAAGCTGCAGCTCGACTTGCAGATGATTATGCTTTAACACATAAAGTTTCCTTTATTAATAAGTCAAATCCTTCTAGAAGACCATTTTTCCCACATTCAGGATCCAAACATAGCCCTAGTAATCCACCTGGCAGTCATAGCCAAACAATTACTCCCAAACCCAAACCTTCTGGTGAAAATAAAGATCAAAATCTCTTATCCTAACCAATTTGCAATTATTGCAAAAGGACAGGTCATATTATATCTGAATGTTTACATCTGAAAAGAAAGAAAGAAAAACAAGAGGGGCTTAAACCTACTGGCCTTACTTCTTTACGGTCAAAACCACAGTCATGTATTAAGGAGGAAGATCCTATCCAGACCGAAAGGCCTGAGACTGATTCTGTTATGGAGATTTATGAACCATTCTTATCAGATGGTTTTGTATCACTAAATAGTGACTATGCCCAGTCTACCCCAATTAAAATCTTACGAGATACCGGAGCTTCTCAATCCCTTATTTTAGCAGATACTCTGCCTTTTTCTGAGAAGACTTCTTCTGGGACAAGTGTCCTTATTCAGGGTGTAGAGTGTGGATTTGTTAATGTTCCTCTTCATAACATTTATTTATCCTCAGACTTGGTAACTGGTTTAGTGGCTGTTGGTATTCGACCTTCTTTACCTTTTAAAGGTGTTCACTTACTGTTAGGCAATGACTTAGCAGGAGATAAGGTTGTGGTAAACCCACTTTTGACTAACATACCTTGTATTGATCAGCCACCTGATCCCATTGAACAGGAAATCCCTGATCTTTACCCATCTTGTGCTGTTACAAGGGCCATGGCAAAGAAAGCAAAACAGAATGATGGGGACATTGATTTAACTGATACCTTTTTGGGTCAGTCTTTTAAACATGAGATTACAAATTCTCTTTCACCCAGCCTGTCTGGCAAGCAGACAGACTTAAGTGACAAGTCAGAGTCCAGTCATTACTCTTCAATATTAAATAACCAAGGTCAAGGTCATGACTTGGTGTCAAGGTCACAACTTTGTAAGGAACAGCATAATGATCCTGAAATTTTGCCTTTACTTGAAAGGGCTTTAGATGAGAAAGAAATAGATCAAGTCCCAGTCTGTTTCTATGTCAAAAATGGAATTCTAATGAGAAAATGGCGTCCTCCTGATGTCTCAGCAGAAGACGAGTGGACTGTTAATCACCAAATAGTGGTTCCAAGGGTTTATCGCCCTGAAATTTTGAACTTGGCCCATGAGACTCCCATGTCAGGTCATTTAGGTGTAAACAAGACCTATCACAAAATTCTTAACCATTTTTACTGGCCAGGGTTAAAATCTGACGTTTCTCAGTATTGTAAATCTTGCCATACTTGTCAGATGGTAGGAAAACCCAACCAGACAATACCAAAAGCTCATTTACAGCCCATACCTGCTTTTGATGAACCTTTCAGCAGAATAATTATTGACTGTGTTGGTCCCTTGCCCAAAACAAAGTCAGGTAATGAATATCTTCTCACTATAATGTGTGCTTCTACACGTTTCCCAGAAGCCATTCCACTTAGGAATATTAAAACTAAGAACATTGTTAAGGCTTTGGTAAAGTTTTTTACATTTGTAGGTCTCCCAAAGTCTGTTCAGTCAGATCAGGGCTCTAATTTTATGTCTGGAATTTTTCAACAGGTCATGCACGAGTTGGGCATTACTCAATATAAATCGTCACCTTATCATCCTGAAAGTCAAGGTGCCCTTGAAAGATTTCATCAGACACTGAAAAATATGATCAGATCATACTGCTTTGATACTGAAAAAGATTGGGATGAGGGCATCCATTTGTTGTTGTTCGCTGTTAGAGAATCTGTTCAGGAATCTCTTGGTTTCAGCCCATTTGAGCTGGTATTTGGCCACACTGTGCGTGGACCTTTGAAACTTTTGAAAGAGAAATTTCTCTCAAATGATGACAGTTCTCTGAACTTACTTCAGTATGTATCAGATTTTAAAGACAGACTGTCTAGAGCTTGTGAGGCTGCTCGGACCAATCTTAAGTCAGCACAAAGGAAAATGAAACCTTGGTATGATGAAAATGCAAAAGAAAGAAAATTCATGCCTGGAGACAGGGTACTTGCTCTTTTGCCTGTTCCTGGCAAACCATTGCAAGCCTGATATTACGGCCCTTACACTGTAGATAAACAGATAAGTGATGTAAATTACATTGTTAACACTCCTGGGAGACACAAACAAAAACAATTATGTCATGTTAACATGCTTAAACAATACATAGATAGGGATAGCTCTTCTGTTACACCAATTAGTGTTGTTAGTTCAGTCCCTCAGGAACAAAGTGAAATGAACTCTGAAGACATGAACTTCATCAAATCTGATCCTACTTCATCAAAACTCCAGAATTCTGACATTCTAAAGGATCTCGACCAGAAACTTTCACACCTAGATCCAGTCCAAAGAAAGGAACTGAAACATTTAATTCATCAATATGAACACTTATTTCCGGACATTCCTACAAGGACTGACAAAATTTATCATGATGTGAATGTTGAGGACTCACAACCTGTCAAACAACATCCATATAGAATGAACCCAACAAAACAAAAATACCTTAAGGAGGAAATTCAGTATTTGCTGGACAATGACTTCATTGAACCAAGTCAAAGTGAATGGAGTTCACCTTGCATTCTTGTGCCAAAACCTAATGGAACATATCGGATGTGCACTGATTACAGGAAGGTCAATAATTTGAGTAAAACAGATACTTTGCCCATCCCAAGAATGGATGATTGTATTGACAAAATTGGAAATTCAAAATATATAACTAAATTTGATCTTCTGAAAGGATTTTGGCAAATTCCTCTCACAGAAAGAGCTAAAGAGATCTCAGCATTTGTTACTCCTGATGGATTATATCACTATAAAGTAATGCCTTTCGGAATGAAAAACTCTCCGGCAACATTTCAACGCTTAATCAACACCATAGTAGCTGGAATCAAGCATTGCGATGCTTACATCGATGACGCCATCATATACAGTGATGAATGGAATCACCATCTTGGAACTATCAAAGCATTCTTTGATAAACTAAGTGAAGCAAAATTGACAATAAACCTTGCTAAAAGTGAATTCTGTCATGCAACTTTAACATTTCTAGGACATGTTGTGGGTCATGGTCAGGTTAAACCTATAGAGGCTAAAGTTATAGCTATTTCAAATTTTCCGGTGCCCACATGCAAAAGACAACTGATGAGGTTTCTTGGTATAGCCGGTTATTACAGAAAATTCTGTAATAATTTTTCTGTCATTGCTGAGCCACTGACTAATTTACTTAGTAAAAGAATGAGGTTTAAGTGGACCAGTGATTGTCAGAATGCCTTTGATAAACTGAAAGCCATACTGAGAAGTGAGCCGGTTCTCTTGGCACCGAATTTTAATAAAGAATTCAAGTTAGCAGTAGATGCGAGTGATGTTGGTGCAGGTGGTGTATTACTGCAAGAGGATGACAATGGTGTGGATCATCCAGTTTGTTACTTTTCGAAAAAGTTTAACAAACATCAAAAGAATTATTCTACAGTAGAGAAAGAATGTTTGTCTCTCATTCTTGCTCTTCAACATTTTGAAGTTTATCTGACTTCTTCGTCCTCAACTATTGTTGTTTTCAGTGATCACAATCCACTGACTTTCATCCATAAGATGAAAAACAAGAATCAGAGGTTGCTCAGATGGAGCCTGTTGTTACAGGAATACAATCTTGACATCAGGCATATCAGGGGAAAAGATAATATTATTCCTGATGCCTTGTCCAGAGCATGATGTCTTGATCTGTGGTTTCCTGTAACTTGCTGTATATAAGATAATAATTGCCTTTATCAGTATTTTATTTTATGATAATTTTATGGCAAAAGAAAGCTTTATTACATAAATCTTTCTTTTCCCTGAAGAGGGGAAGTGTTATAAAACAGGGTGTTCAATTGTTTTAAACAACATGTTTACTATGTTTCCATAAATAGCTTTATTTACTATGTTTCCAAAAATAACTTTCTGGAATGTTCAACATGTTTACAATAACATGATGTTTACAGCCTTGATTCTGGACTGAGTTATTTTTGGCATGTCATGGAAGATTTAGAAGTTTCCTGAAGGAACCTAGAAAATAAGAGATGCTTGTAGTAAATTCTTTTTCTAGAACGTTCTCTGATATTATATAAGGAGAGAAGAATTTCATCTGGGCATCTTTGTATACTTTCACTGGAAATTATTCTATACTGGATTACTTTAATATTTTATTCATTCTGGACTTAAATTCTGAATTCAGGAACATTAAATTGTGGGATCAGAAACTGATATTCAAAGGATTTCTTTTATAAATTCTCATGGATTATTTCAGAGGGACTTTGTGACATAAACTTGAAAGGTTCTGTCTACTTACATTCTTTTGTTTTGAATCTTGTCTTATTTTTTTTGTGAATAAATATTGTTAATAATTTAAAGCTTATTGCTGGTTTCACTTTCATTTCTTTCTCGTTACGCCTGGCTCGTAACAATATATATATATATATATAATATATATATATAATATATATATATATAGTATGGCCATGACATATAACAAATCCTAATGCAGTCTGATCTGATCTGTGTTTTTTTTTTTTTTGTTAAGTTTACTTGTATACTTAATGAATGAATGTTTTTAGTGCAAACTGACCCTGATTGTTTGTTTGTATTCAGCCTCCAAAAGCAGCAACCATGGTTTCTGCGTATACACAGTTGGAGAGGAAGACGTCGTACGACACCAAAATATGTGTCTAAAATTTACGACAAAAAATGAGAATTTTGCAAATCTCTAATGTTTGATGAAACACAATTTTTTTCTTAAGAACTTCGTACGAATTTTGTAATACGAAACTACGTCTAAAATGTTTTAATTAAACTAGCACTGAGAGGAAAATGTCGTACGACACCGCAGTAAATGTTTTAGATTTACGACAAAAAGTGAGAACTTCGCAATTCTCGAGAGTTTTATGAAACACGATTTCTGTCTAGAACTTCGTACGTGCCCAGTCAAACCAGTGGGGTCATGCCGAGCGCGGTCAGTTTACCTAACCACACGTTTACTGGGCAGGCTTAGTCCTCTAAGCGGTTAAAAAATATTGTGGACATTCATTCGCCAGAAACTGACAACTGCCCATCTTGAATCAGCGAAAGGGAGAGAATGACCGTACAAAATATTTCATGATCAATCTCTACGAAAGAATGTTGCCGACCTCGGCGGGGGTTGAACCCGCAACCTCGGACGAAATAGCATTTGTACGTAGAAAATATATATTTAACCTTAGTCATAAAATAATAAATAAAACAATAAGATAGAGTTATTGCACTGATATTGGTGAATAGTGTCCCTAGTTGATAAATCAAAGGAGCTCATTACAAAAACACGCCTATTCAAATATATTGAAAATTTCACCTCCAAAAACTAAAAAAAAAATCAGATAAAAAACTCATGATATTTTTCATCATTCTACTCGAAATATAGATTTTGGTACTCGTTAGAACCGTCTTGGCGAGGCGGTTCTAACGAGTTCCCACAATCTATGTTTTGAGCAGAAATAATGCATACACATGTAAACCCCAGTTTTACAGTATAAAAGTGGGTTTTAAGGGGGTCAAAATTATATAGGCATGTTTTCGTGGTGTTGCAAGTGGAATTTGATATCCCAACGAGGGTCAGTTTTCATCAATGTCAGAGCGATAATCCTTTAATTATATAGGTATAAGTATTTGTGTAATTTTCATTTGTTTGTAGCCTCAAAATAGGCATTTTATTATCTAGAGTGCATAATGCGTCACAAAGTTTGGCGTGACGTCACTACCTTAAGACGTCACCAAAAGCAACGGCATGTAACGGTAACATTCAAAGGCATCGGAGTAAGCATGCGTGCCGATATCGATCGATATCTGCGTGCTTGATCCTCGAATGTTTTTCGCACAACTTTATTTTGTTTTCAATATTTACAGCTATATAATAAATTAGGTTAATGCGCTTTTAGTTACAATACAGGGAATATGTCCTGAGACAGCTGCTATTCTGATAAATGTGTACGAAAATATCAGTGAAGATATCATAGAAATGCTACAATCACGAACCACAGCCTCCCCTTAGCAACAAAGGGGAGGCTGTGGTTCATGAGAAACAACAAAAAAAAAAAAAAAAAAAAAAAAAAAAAATGACAACATTACGAAAACCTGCCTATTCAAATATACTGAAAATTTTACTACCAAAAAATGAAAATTTTCAGATAAAAAAGTCTGATATTTTTCATATTTCTGCTCAAAACATAGATTGTGGGTACTCGTTAGAACCGCCTCGACGTGGCGGTTCTAACGAGTACCACAACCTATGTTTTTGAGCACAAATAAGAAAAATAATGTATACCCCTGTAAACCCCAGTTTTACTGTATAAATGTGGGGTTTAAGAGGGTCTAAATTATATAGGTATGTTTTCGTGATGAAGAAATATCACATATGAAACCACCGAACAAAGATTATCTGCAACAGAGTAACCACCTTGAATCGGTCAGATGCAAGTCTCGGGTATCTTAAACGCAAATTGTATTAAGTTATAGTAACCAAACAACGAGAGTTGATTGCTTTATGATAAGCGATATTCTGTTCTATTCAAATTGCTATACTAAGGCTGAATTTTTGTGTAACCGGAAGTTGTGAATGTGAACCGGTAAATACGTCACTTCCGTATCCGTTCAGCGTTTGTTTACAATTGCCCGGTGACAGCAGCTGTTAAACTCAAACAGACATCACGTTTTCATGCTAAAAAAAAAAAAAAAAAAAAAAACAACAACAAAAAAAAAATCATGTATAGGCGAGATATTATATAATACAGATTATAAACCGGTATTCCTTCGTTTCCGTTCTCTCGACGGTTTAGAACAGTTTGCATCCAAATTGTGACTTCAAAGGGGATTAAAGTAGTATTTCTTGTTTTGCTCAGAAGACAGAGCTTGTCAATGCATGTGAATCATGATTTTCTTGTGTATTCACAATATCTGCCTCCTATGCTTCCTGTGGAAGTTACGATAAAAAGACATATTTGAAATACCCTATTATCTAATTCAATAGGCAAGTCTGAGCCGCCCCTTGATAAAACAGAGAACCTGTATACAGTCTTCGCCGTTTGTACATGAGCCAGCGCACGACAAAACCTACAACAAGACTTGTGTGACCAGCGAAGACTCAGCCTGCCCTTCCGCACAGTCTGATCAGAGTCTTCGCTGATCGTATGTGCATTTTACATTCTTCGGGCTATCAAAAGGGGGATAAATGAGAAACATTGCTTTACTGGTTGGACGTACAGGCTGATATGAGTTTTTGCTTGTCACACAGGTCTTATTGTATTGTAGATTTTGTCATGCGCTGACTGAATAACCTTAGTTCTCGTGTGTAAATCCTGTGTTTTTGATAAAATACATATACCATATTCTTTGTTGAAAGACCGTAATTATCTTCTTCATGCTTAGCTAATCTATGCCGAGTGAAATCGTCTACCTACAAGGTTGCTTGTGCGCCCCATTACGAAAACAGGCCTATTCAAATATATTTAGAATTTTATCACCAAAAACTGAAAACTTTCAAATGAAAATTTCTGATATTTTTCATATTTCTGCTCAAAACATAGATTGTGGGTACTCATTAGAACCGCCTCAATGAGGCGTTTCTAACGAGTACCCACAATCCATGTTTTGAGCAGAAACAAGAAAAATAATATATACCCCTGTAAACCCCAGTTTTCTATATAAAAGTGGGGTTTACGGGGGTCAAAATTATATAGGCATGTCCTCGTGATGCAGAGAAGAGAGGCGCATCCTCACTTTCTAAGCAGAATATTTGTAGACCGTCCGAAGAAATCTTTGATGTTTAGCTACTTATAGAGCGCTAAACAGTGACTCTGATCAGCCAGCGCATTTGCGCTGGCTGATCGGAGTCATTGCTTGGTGGACAGGCGATTTAATAGAAAATGCTGTGCCCCGGCTTTAAGAAGATAGTTACCAATTAACTCGGACGCCATTCATTGCTTCATCTATTGCCAGATTCCTCGTCATACCAATAAGACCAGATTGGAAAAAATAGATGAAATATATGTATTATGTTAAGAAACTAATGTTGAAATAAATAAATAAATTATATATATGCGTTTCCATATGACAGAGTCTTTGCTAATACGTTGTGCCTTAACGCATTGTATTGGAGACGACAGACAGCATTAGCCGGCCTCGGTGGCTCAGTTGGATGCGCCGTCCGACTGGAGACCAGGAGGTCGCGGGTCCAACCCCCGCCGAGGTCGGCAGCATTCTTTCGTGGGGATTGATCATGAAATATTTTCTACGGTCATTCTCTCCCTTCCGCTGATTCAAGAAGGGCAGTTGTCAGTTTCTGGTGAAAGAATGTGCACAATATTGGTTAACCACTTAGAGGATTAAGCCTGCCCAGTAAATGTGTGGTTAGGTAAACTGACCGCGCTCGACATGACCCCATTGGGTTGGCTGGGCCGTAAAACCTCAACACAAACAGACAGACAGCATTAAGTGCGTCTACACATTCCAGCGTGTAAAACTAAGTATCGAAGAATGAGGTAAAGTGTATTTAGAAATTATAGGGATATAAACAAATATTTTAGTATTTTCACATAAAATGTCGGGAGGGGGCGGTGGGGGAGGGCGGGGGTGAGATGAGGTGGGGCGAGGGGGCGTAGGAAAGTTCTCAGTATGTTTGGAGTTAAATGCATACTATCCTGTCCATATAGTAAAGCAGAATTTCTTTAAATCATGAAATTGCTTCTGATACTCATTTACGATTTTGACACATACTCCTATTTAGATCTTTGAGGGTTTTTGTTTGTGTTGAGGTTTTACGGCCCAGTCAACCCAATGGGGTCATGTCGAGCGCGGTCAGTTTACCTAACCACACGTTACTGGGCAGGCTTAGTCCTCCAAGCGGTTAACCAGTATTGTGCACATTCTTTCGCCAGAAACTGACAACTGCCCTTCTTGAATCAGCGGAAGGGAGAGAATGACGGTAGAAAATATTTCATAATCAATCTCCACGAAAGAATGTTGCCGACCTCGGCGGGGGTTGAACCCGCGACCTCCTGGTCTCCAGTCGGACGGCGCATCCAACTGAGCCACCCAGGCCGGCATCTTTGAGGGTAATTGATATATATATATGTATCGGCATGTTATACACTCTTGGGGAGACATTAGCTAATACAAGTAACATTTGCCCCCTTATTAGCGGAGTGGTCTTATTTTCGACTGGTCTTAATGGCTAAAACAACTGTCGTCAACTATCCAAGACAACCAGTAGTTATGCCGTAAAGCTGCCATTACACGCACACATCTGCACATCTGCAGTTAACACGTACACATCAAATCCGTCGAAGTGTACAACATACAATTCCTGTGCACATAGAACGCCAATATTCTGGTCACATTGCTTTTCTCTAGACAATGTATATCGCGTATATTGTGTATTTCCCCCAAATCACCGATTTCAATTTGATTTTGAGACATATGCATGAAATACAGATGCCACACGGCACCATTAAAATGTTTCTTATGTTCTAAACAAATTAGCAATGACAAAGTAAGTTTATTACATACTATGTTCATGTCCAGATACCCATTAAAAGGACAAAAGAAATGGAATCTATAATTCCTCGACCGTCACTAATACAGTACGCACGGGTATCAATACAATGCGTAAAAACACTAATACGAATTCGTTAAGCCTCAAAGATAGGCTTTTGTAACGAAACGCCATGCACATATACATATATTCTTGCACACCAGATAAGGAAATCCTGTATTTAAACCTGGGATAGAAATTCTTATCCTACCCAAGTTATCATACCCACGGTAATATAAAAATCGAGAAGTATCATGTGTTTGGTATGCACTGGTTGTAATGGACGTCACGTACCTCATCGTTTAGGTTTACGTCACTGAACGTAGTGAGGTCATTAAACGCCACCGTAATGTCATCACAATATGGCGAACATCAGTAATGGAAGTGACTGCATTTTTTTAAAAAATCTACGTTCAGAAATGAAAGGTGTACAAAAATCTACCATAGGGATGAGGGTTAGATAGAAAACTCCGTCCCTTGCGATCACTGTCTGACATAATTCGGCAAACCTCGTGATGCCAGACAGTTATCCTCGGGACGGATTTTTCTGTCTACCCCTCAACCAATGATAGATTTTTATTGTAAAAAGCTGTGCTACAGACCGATGTAAAATGTGTACTTTTGAGGCGTTGTTCTAGAGAAGCATCTTTGTCAAACAGACGTTAGGTATAAGTAGTATAGGGTGCCTATACTACTGATATACTATTTTATAGACAAACATAGATTGTGTTTTGGGGTACCCATTGATCATCTTCGAGGGAAGTGTTTTAAAGATGATCTACGAGGACATATTTTCGGTAGCCACACGTCACTTGCCACCTTCTGTGAAGTCATAGAAAATCTCTAAACGTTACTATTAAAAACCAAAGAACGTATAAAAGTACGAAAATCAAAGTCTCAGTTTCATTCAGACTCTTCATACGGCAGCATTGTACAGTCAAACCTCGATAGCTCGAACACCGATGGCTCGTTTACCATGGCTAAATCGAACTCGTTTTTGAGTCCCTACAAAATCCTTCCAATAGCTCAAGAAAACAAATATTTAGGGATTTTTTTTCTTATTTTATCATGGAATTGTATATTGTGTGTACTCATTAGAATCGCCTCATCGAGGCGATTCTAATGAGTACACTCAACATACAATCATTGTGTAGAAAATCGAGAAGATTTCCTTAAATTATCGTTGTTTGCATGCTTCCTGAACTGGTACCATGATTAACCCTCAGTAGCTCGAACTACCCATGTTTCGAACAATTTTCTATGGCCCCAAAAATGTTCGAGCCATCGAAGTTCGACTGTAGTTTGCATACTTCCCTAGCACCTAAGTATTCTAGTATTCTAAGCTTTAAAAATATTAAACGACTTTCGATGGAAAACTGAAAATATTTGAAAATTCTAAGCTGGAAGTATACTGACATAAAAGAGAAAAATAAATGAGTGTGGCACTTATATTTTTAAATATATTAGAAAAGAATTGACCCTTGATAGCATAAAAACATACACACACAAAATGAAAACAGTTCAAGGGTCGAAGTTTTCTGGTCCAGACTACTAGCTAGTTTTGGACACTTAAAAATGGGCTCGATGGTCACAAACATTACGAAAACACGCCTTTTCAAATATATAAAAAAATCACCTCCAAAAACTGAAAATCTTCAGATAAAAATTTCTGATATTTTTCATATTTCTGCTCAAAACATAGATTGTGGGTACTCGTTAGAACCGCCTCGGCAAAGCGGTTCTAACAAGTACCCACAATCTATGTTTTGAGCAGAAATAAAAAAAAATGCATACTCCTGTAAACCCCAGTTTTACTATATAAAAACGGGGTTTAAGGGGTCAAATGGTATGGGTATGTTTTCGTGATGACTCGAAATTGGGCTCGATGGTCACTGAGGACCAGCATATAACCAAGCTTTAGTGAAATATGGCGAGCACTTTTACGGCTGCCGCTGTAGCTTTTAAAATTCTCAAAACCCATTAAACAATGTAGACAGATTATATATTTTTACCTATTATAGTCTGGAGACCCCCAACAAGGTAATTTACAAATGGTGCAGGGTCTTCATTGTTTGCATTAAGCACATAAATGTCTATAATACAATTTCTAATGCACTTGAGTATGTAACGCGACATCTGATTGGATAAGGTCAAAAATTTGCGAAGTATATTTTCTGCCATATACTGTCGGAAATCAGACGTCATCACGTAACGTCGCTTCTCATTGGCTGACATTTGTTTTACGCAGCTCACAGCACGTGTCGCTTTGTGCAAACAGTACATTTTTTTTCCAACAGAAAAAATGAATAAATGCTTTAAAATGGGGATACTCCATTCAAATTTGTCATTTTGGGAGGTAAATCGGCGGTTTGACGGTCGGAAATTGCGTTTCACGGCTCCGCTGACGCGTCGCCGTAACACGAAATTTCCGACCGTAAAACCGCCAATTTACCTGCCAAAATGACAAATTTGAATGCAGTTATCCCTAAGTATTATTGAAAATTAACAGGACACATGCTATTAGAAAAAGGCCGGTCCAAAGAGTTGTAGAAAAGTGCGCTCGACTACGAGACAACTGGATTATTGTGTGTGTTTACGTATATGTAAGCTTTACCTTACTGACAGCGTAGGCCATAACCTTAACTTGTCCATGGACGCCGGTCATACTGGTCATGTTGATAATGTTTCCCTTCGTTTTCCGCAAATATTGAATTGCATACTGAAAAAAAATAAAAAAAAATAACTAATTTCACAGAGAGAGAGAGAGAGAGAGAGAGAGAGAGAGAGAGAGTCATTCATGCGCTGTTGAAAATGTAAAAAAAGAGAATAAATGCTCATATCACTGATGTTCATTTCGACTGTTCTTCGTCCTGACAATTTAACATCAGTATTGGAGCAGACACAGTTTTGAACAAAAAAGTCTTAAAAAATTTATAAAAATAAATTGTAAAAAATAGATTCTAAAAGAAATGACCCTTAAGAGCATTGAACACACTCACAAGAATGAAACTAGATGAGACAGAGTGTCGACATTGTCCGGGTCAGACTACCTAGTTTCGGTCAATTATGCTTTTTTTTTTTTTTTTTTTTTTTTTGAAAATTTCCGGAATACGCTTATGACCAGTATAAACTTCACTTTAGTGCAGTACGTGGAGACCCTTTTCTGAATCGGGTTTTACGGCCATTTCAAGAATATTTCGCTTATTCGAGCCGATGGTTCATCAAAGGTGGTCAAAAACCGGAGAATCCGGAGAAAAAACGCCTGACTTTCCGTAAGCAGAACTTGGCTTTCCCATATGTGACCCGAGCGAGGCTCGAATAACAGTGGTGAGAAACCTAAAGGATAGAGAGTCAATTCTCATATCCATTAGGCTTCGAGGATCCTTTAAAGCTGTCACACGGCACTTACGCCGACTATAGAGAAGCTAACAGATTATAAAAGGCATAGCCGTTGTAAGTAACGAACACATTTTTAAAGTGTAATTAGCTGATACGTTCTGTTCTAGCTTTTGTCAAATCGACCAAAGCTGATGAAACTGATTGGTGTTTAGTAAACACTGCATCAGACTATGTAGGCTTATTCAGTAGCAATTACAGTCGACTATCTTTATCTGGAAGTCAAAGGGACTCTCCGAAATACTTCGAGATATCCGTACCTCGACAGATCAGATTTTCAAAATTGAGGAGAATATAAACCGAACAACATTTCACAAATGAATACAATATTCATCTCTTGAAGTTATATTATATTGTGGGAAAGAGGGGAAATTGCTCCTTAGGAGTAATTTCTCCTCTTTTCCATAATATTTTATCACCTATTGTTATATTTCCAAGTTAAACCGGGATCAGATTTTCACTTCGAGATAAAGCGGTTATTCGAGCTGAGCGAAGTCGAGATAACAAGAGTCAAATGTACTACATATCGGGCCATGCACATCAGAACTGCGGATGCGCAGGCTGATCTGAGTCCTCGCTGAGCGTACACGTCAGGCGGTATATTTGCTTACACAGCAGCCCAGAATTTGATAGCTGGCCATGTTACAGTGGCTATGTGTGTACCTTTGAAACTGAAAATGATCCGAGGACATTTACATCCAGCAATCGGCGAAAATCCTCTTTTTCCAACTCATCCAGGGCTCTGGGCGATATGACTAAGAAAAAGAAATAAAATATATATATATGAATTTGTAAAATATGACTGTAAATAGTCATTTTACCTTTTGTTGTGTTTCTGGCTAACGACAGTTGACTGTAAATAGCCATCAGGATGTTTAGACCAGTGGCAGCTGTTTATTAATACATGTAGTCATTTTAACGTTTTTATTATAATTTCTATTATTTTTTTTCGCTTTTTTTGTTTCTGCTTTTTTATTTATTTTTATTTATTTTATTTTGCTATTGATAGTTCACTGTTAATTGTCAGTCAAACGATTTTTTGATCGATTGTTACAATCAGGTCATAGTATACATGTAGCAAACTTTCCTTAAGGTTGTTGTTATCCAATTTAATAAAACGGCCGCGTTTATACGGAATCCAAGTAATGGTTATTTATAACACGGCTATGCTTGTCACTGCGATATCAGAGTGCCGTGTAAAGAAGGTTATCAGTAGAACATGGACCGGAACATTGGCAAACAGTGCAGATCCACATCAAACACCGCAGAACACGGCGTCTGATCAGGGTCGTCAATGTTTAATTAAATACAAGAAGTTAAGGCTGAAACAAGACAGTTTTAATTCACTGTTTATTATGATCATTTTCCCAGCCTACATTCAAGACAATTTACCAATCAGTGCTGTCAGTGCTTTGATTTTAAACGTTCTATCGTATAAACTGTGGAACTTCAATGGCTCGAACCCCGATGGCTCGTTTACCATGGATGAGTCGAACACGTTCTTGAGTCCGCAGGGATTTCCTCCAAATACGATATATGGATAATTTATCTTGCAAATGTATGTTGTGTGCACTCATTAGAATCGCCTCATCGAGGCACACAGCATATGTTTATAATATATAGCACAGAAAAGATATCCCACAATTATCTCCATTATGTCTCCTGGTATGGCACTAATAATAACCCTCCGTGGCTCGAACTACCGCTGTCTCGAACAAATTTTCATAGTCCTAAAGGGGTTCGAGCCATCGAAGTTCGAATGTATTTAGAAAAGCTCTATTTACAATCAACTATAAATAGCCATTCCATAAATATATACGAGCGGTGTCCTTCGGAGCAAATGTGGACAGTGAAGGCCAAGATCAGACTGCGCATGCGCGCAGTCTGATAAAGGCCTTCGCTGTCCGCTCGCAGAACATCTGTATGATGTAGAATATACGAGTCGTAACGAAAGAAAACGTACTTTCGGATATGTCCGCCGATCGAAGATTCAGAACAGCCTGCGAATTCGAACAATCTGATCAAAGTTTTCACACTTTCAACGAAGACTCTGATCAGAATGCACGTACATGCAGGCTGATTTGAGTATTTTTTCGGCGCATATGTCAGAAGGTACATTTAGTCATTTTATAGGTCATACCTATGTATAGAAAAGAGCCCTATTTGAGTTAGGGTTCGATGTCTTATCGGCATCGTCACTGTTTGCAAATGCCCAGAAGATGGCTTTTCTCAACCCAAGCCGAGGTAGACAACATTCTTTCGTGGAGATTGATCATGAAATATGTTCTACGGTCATTCTCTCTCTTCCGCTGATTTGAGAAGGGCAGTTGTCAGTTTCTGGTGAAAGAATGTGCACAATACTGGTTAACCGCTGGTTGACTGGGCCGTAAAACCTCAACAGAAACAAACACTATGCAAAAAGAGCCACGTCAAGCCAAATATGATTTCTAGCATATTAGTGTGTGTAATGTACGTATCTTGCTTATCTGTGAGGTTCAATCAGTGTATAAAGCCTCTTAAAGTATCCCTGAATGCTGTAGACTGTATCTGTAAATCTGGTCCCGAGGTTATAAAATTTGTTCGCGCTCAACTCAGCTAAGGATGAAATTTCTCCTGCTAATTAACCTTAAACTGCTAACAATTGCTAATTATTCCTTGTTTGTTCAGCATAGGCAAATATGAAAAATCATATTGGCATTTTCATATTTATTCGCAGAGAAAATTTTATGCTCAGCTGAGCACGAAAAAAGTTTTATAGCCTCGGGACCTGGTGATATTGTATAATGTATCGGCTGACTGCCAATCCGTTGATACATTCTACAGTGTTCACCAGGTTTTATCCACAACAGTTTTACAATTAACCGTTCAACGGCGGAATTTCTGTTGCAGTTCTTCTTTGATCTGTTTGTTCTGACACCACGCTCCCCCCACCCCCAGAGGAAATTAGCTCTATTAATAAATCTTAAATAACTAACAACTGCATATTATTTACTTACTTACTAGAGATGAGTATGAAATTTCTCTGCTTATAAATGTTTGTTTGTGTTGAGGTTTTACGGTCCAGTCAACCCAATGGGGTAATGTTGAGCACGGTCAGTTTACCTAATCATACTTTTACTGGGCAGGTTTTGTCCTCTAAGCTGTTAACCAGTATTATGCACATTCTTTAGCCAGAAACTGACAACTGCCCTTCTTGAATCAGAGGAAGGGAATGACCGTAAAAGATATTTCATGATCAAATCGCCATGAAAGAATGTTGCCGACCCGGCTGGGGATCGAACCCGCAACGTCCTGATCACCAGTCAGACGCGCATCCAACTGAGCAACCAAGGCCGGCGCTAATAAATATGAAAATATCGTATATAAAAATGTCGAGTATTGTTACAATTTTCACATTAATTAGCAGAGAAATTTTCATGCTAAGTGGTGAACCTGGTGAACGTAGAATGTATCGTTTGACAGCAAATCCGTTTATATATTACACCTTGTTCACCAGGCTAAAGCCTCCCAACATTTTTGCAATCAACCGTTCGAAGGCGACATTTGTGTTGTAGCTCCTCTTAATCCCCAAACAGTTTTACTATTAACAGTTCCAATGCGACATTAGTGTTGCAGGTCCTCTTAAGCCCCTAACAGTTTTACTATTAATCATTCCAAGGCGACATTTGTGTGGCAATGCCTCTTAAGCCCCCAACAATTTTACTCTCAACCGTTCCAAAGTGAAATTTGTGTTGCAGTTCCTCTTAAGCCCCCAACAGTTTACTATTTACAGGGTCAAGGCTACATTTGTATTACAGTTCCTCTTAAGCTCCCAACAGTTTTGCTATCAACCGTTCCAAGGGAATATTTGTGTTGCAGTTCGTCTTAAGCCCCCAACAATTTTACTATTAACCATTCCAAGGCGACATTTGTGTTTTAGTTCCTCTTAAGCCCCCAACAATTTGACTTTTAACCTTTCGAAGGCGACATTTATGTATCAGTTACGCTTAAGCTCCCAACAGTTTTACTATCATCCGTTCCAAGGCGACATTTATGTTGCATATTCTCTTAAGCGCCCAACAGTTTTACTATCAACCGTTCCAAGGCAGCATTTTGTTGCGGCCATGAGTCCCCAAAGTTTTACTATCAACCGTTCCAAGGCGGCATTTTTGTTGCGGCCATGAGTCCCCAACAGTTTTACTATCAACCGTTTCAAGGCGGCATTTTTGTTGCGGTCATGAGCCCACAACAGTTCTACTATCAACCGTTCCAAGGCGGCAATTTTGTTGCGTCATGAGTCCTAACAGTTTTACTATCAACCGTTCTAAGGCGGCATTTTTGTTGCGGTCATGAGCCCCCAACAGTTTTACTATCAACCGTTCCAAGACGAGTTTTGTATTGCGGTCATGAGCCCCCAACAGTTTTACTATCAATCGTTCCAAGGCGACATTTCTGTTTCAGTTCCTCTTAAACCCACAACAGTTTTATTATTAATCGTTCGAAGTTGTAACGTTAATACAGTATATAGTACTTAGTGATTCGATATTTGTTGTTTGTTGAGACAAACTGCAATATTCAATAATAATGCTGTTCATTGATACAGTCTACTGTGTTTACCTGTTACTGTATTTTATCCATAAATACAGTCTACAATGTTCAAGAACACTGTATTTGCTCCCATTGTTACAGTCTACAGTGTGAGTAATTCTGTACTGGTTGTCCGTTGATACAGACTACAGAATTCAACAACTCGGTGTTTGCTGTCTTTAGATGCAGTCTACAGCATTCAGTTATTCTGTAATTGTTGTCCATTGATACATTATACAGTACTGTATTAAACGATTCTGTATTTTCTGTTCGTTGATACAGTCTACAGTATTCAACAATCTTGTATTTGTTGTATATTTGTACAGTCTACAGCATTCAACGATTCTGTGTTTAGTATCCATTAATATATTCAATCTAGTTTTTAACGAGTTTGTGCTTCTTTGCAATTGATGCATTCTACAGTATTCAATGGTTCTATATTTGTTGTCCGTTGTTAAGTCTGCAATGTTCAACGAGTCTGTATTTTTGTCCACTGATACAGTCTACAGTATTCAACGATTTGATATTTGTTGTTCGCTGATAAAGTCTACAGAATTCAACAAGTCGGTATTTATTGTCCATTGATACAGTCCACAGTATTCAACGATTCTGTATGTTGTTCATTAATACAGTCTACAATATTAAACAATTCTGCATTAGCTTCCCTTGATACAGTCTACAGTATTCAATGATTCTGTACTTGTTGTCTGTTGATGTATTCAACATCATTTAACGATTCCGCAGTGTTTGTTAGTTGATACAGTCTACAATCATTAACGATTTGGTGCTTTTTGTCCGTTGATACAGTCTGAGTATGCAACGATGCCCTATGTGTTGTCTGTTAATACAGTCTGCATCATTTTACTATTCTGTATTTCCTCTCAACTGATACAGTCTACAAATGCACAATGATTCTATATTTGTTCTCAAATGATACAGTTTACAATTTTCAACGAGTCTGTATTTTTGTCAATTGCTACAGTCTGTAGCATAAATACTCCGGTATTTGTTGTCTCTTTTAATTTTCCACAGTATTCAACAATACTGTATCTATTGTCTATTGATACAGTCTACAATATTCAAAGATTCTTTATTTGTTGGCTATTGGTACAGTCTAAAGTATACGAGTACAACGATTCTGTATTTGTTGTCAACTGATATAGTCTACAGTATTCAACGATTCAGCATTTGTTGTCAGTAACACAGTGTACAGTATTTAACGATTCTGTATTTTGTCATCCATTCATCCAGTCTACAGTATTTAACGATTTTGCATTTATTATCTATTGATACATTCTAATTTAAAAGTATTTAACAATTCTATATTTGTTGCTTAGTGCTACATACTACAGGATTTAACGCTTTTATATACGGTCTTCATTACTTAACGTTTTTGTATTTGTTGATCATTGATACAGTCTAAAGTATTCAACGATACATGTATTTGTTGTCTACTGATACAGTGTATAGTATCCATCGATTGTTATTTGTTGTACGCTGATAGAGTCTGCAGTATTCAACGATTCTGTATTAGTTATCTATTAATACAGTCTACGGTAGTCAACAACACTGTATTTGTTGTTTATTTGGAAAATCTACAGTATTAATCTGTTCTGTATTGCTGTCCGCTGATACAGTCTACGGTATTCAGCAATTCTGTCTCCGTTGTGAATTGGTACAGTCTACAGTATTCATCCATACTATGTTTGTCGTCTATTGATACAGTCTACAGTGTTCAACGATTATGCATTTATTGTCCATTGATATAGCCCACGGTATTTAACGATACTGTATTTGTTGTCCATTGTAATACATGTACGTAGTGTATAGTATTTTGTATTTTCTGTCTTTTGATTCAGTCTACAGTATATAACGATTCTGCATTTCTTGTCTATTGACCTCAGTATTCGACGATAATGTTTTTGGTGTCTTATTGATACAGTCTACAGTATATAATGATTCTATAATTGTTGTCTATTGATACAGTCACAGTATTGAACGATTCTGTTTTTGTTGACCGGCGCGCGAATCGCGCCAGTCTCTAATTATAGCTTTGTATTTTTACATTTAGTAGGCTATTCGATTAGCTCGTTTTATAATTGCCGGGACGTCGGTTTGTGACGATCCCGGCATATATATAAAAAAATCCTAAAGCAAGAACATTAAGTTGTAAGTAGATTAATGTCTATTTTATTTTCATTTCAATCAAGAACTTTCATAAAGCTTAATAAAAGCAAACATTAAAGAATCACATTGTTGTTCTTTTTTACCTATTAGAGTGAAACTTGATTAAACTTTAGTACACCCTTGTTCCATATCTATATGTAAATATGAACATAATTTGCTCCGGTACTTACGTCTAAATACTTTGTCTTGTTATCAATTGATACTGTCATCGAATTTTACGAACCTGCATTTATTGTCTCTTGATAAGATCTCAGTATTCAACTATTCTGTATTGGTTGTCTATTGATTCAATCACAGTATTCAACGATTCTGATTTTGCTTCTCCGTTGATACTGTCTACATGATACACCGATTCCGTATTTGCTGTCCGTTGATGCAGTCTACAGTATTTATCGATAATTGTATTTGTTGTCTATATACTGAAAAAAAACCTACAGCATGCAGCGATTCTGTACTTGGACTCCACTGATTCAATCTAGAGTATATAACAATTCCGTCTTTGCTTTGATTGATACAGTCTAAAGTATATAATGATTCTGCATTTGTTGTCTGTTGAATCAGCCTAAAGTATGTAACGATTTTGAATTAGTTGATTATTGATTCAACTATTTTGTATTTTTGTCCGTCGATACAATCTACATAATAAACAATTCTCTATTTGTTGTCCGTTAATATAGTCTACAGTATTCAACGATTCTGTATGTGTTGTCCATGGATACAGTCTGCAGTATTTTGCGATTCCGTATTTCCTGTCAATAGACACAGTCTATAGTATTCTATGATTCTGTATTTGCTGTCTGTTGATACAGTCTTAAGTATTCAACGATTCCGTATTAGCTGATTGATACATTCTGCAGTATTTAACCATTAAACCATTTTGTATTTGTTGTCCGTTGATAAGTCTACAATATTCAACGAACGTCTCTCCCTTGATACCGCCTACAGTATTCAATGATACGGCATTTGTTGTCCTTTGATATAGTCTACAGTGTTTTTCGACTCTGCATGTGCTGTCCAGCGATGCTGTCTAAGGTATTCAACTACTCTGTTGTCTAATGATATGGTCTCCATAGTAACGATTCTGTATTTGTTGTCTATTGATAAAGTCTACAGTATTCAACGGTTCTGTATCTTACACCCTTTATTCTGGGGCTCATGTCTGTTGGTCCGAACATTCTGATTCGTCATTCGTTTATGGATTTATGAGTTTGGATTACGGCTTGTACCATGACCGCAACTACATATCCATTGATATAGTGCTCAGTATTAAACGACTCTGTATTTGTTCTGCATTGGTATAGTCTACGTTATTCAACGATACTACATATGTTGTTTATAGATATAGTTCAATAATCAGCGATTCTATATTTGTTGTTTTTTGATACACTCTACAGTATTAAATGATTCTGGGGTTGGTTTCTATTGAGACAGTCTAAAGTATTCTAAGACATAATGATACAGCATAGAGTATCGAACGATACTGAATTAATTGCCCTTTAATACAGTCTAGGGTATTCAACTATTCAGTATTCGCTGTCTATTTCTATAGTCCAGATTACTCAATAAAACTGTATGTGCTGTCTGTTGGAACAGTCTACAGTATTTAACGATTCTGTATTTGTTGTCTATAGACACAGGTTTCCGTTTTTTAATAATTCTGTATATGTTGTCAATTGATATATTCTACAGTATTTTATAATTCTGTACTTGTTGTCTAGTGATAAAAATTACAGTATTTAATAATTCTGTATTTGTTGTTTGATACACTCTTCAGTAGTTAACAATTCTGTGCATGTTGTCCATTGATATAATTTACAGTATTTATCGGTTCTATATTAGTTGTCCGTTGATATATTCTACAATATTTAAACGGTCAACGAGTAACGTAATTGTTGTCTATTGACACAGGGTATAGTTTATAAGAATTCTGTATTTTGTTGTTTATTTATATAGTCTACATTTATTCAACTATTGTATATTTGTTTGCTGTTGGTAGAGTCTTCAGTATTCAACAATTGTGTACTTGCTTTCCATTGACGGTCTCCTGTATTAAGCGATACTTTATTTACTTTATATTTTTATGTTTTGTTTACACACACACACACACACACACACACACACACACACACACACACACACATTCTACAGCATTTAACGATGCTGCATTTCTTGCTTATTGATATAATTTGTCTTTGGTGTCCATTGATACTGTCAACAGTATATCACGATTATGCATTTCCATGTATTGTGACAGTCTACAGTATATAACGATTTTGTATTTGTTGTCCATTGATAAGGTCTACAGTATTCAACGCTTCTGTATCTTTTGTCCATTGATAATTGACATAGCCTTCAGTAGTCAACGACTCTGTATTTGTCCTTCATTGGTATAATCTACATTATTCAACGATATTGCATTTGTTGTTTATTGATACAGTCTACAATATTCAAGAATTTGGTACTTGTTGTTATTGATACAGTGTACAGTCTCTCCGTATTTTGGTTTCTATGGAGATAGTCTAAAGTAGTCAAAGATTCTGTATTGTTTTGCATATTGATACAATATAGAGTATCCAACGATACTGTATTTAGTGTCCTTTAATAGAGTCTAGAGTATTCATCGATTCAGTATTCGTTATCTTTTGATACAGTCTAGAGTACTCAAAGAAACTCTATATGCTGTCCGCTGGAACAGTCTATAGTATTTAACGATACAGGTTTCCGTTTTTTAACAATTCTGTATATATTTTCTATCGATATATTCTACAGTATTTAGTAATTCTGTATTTGTTGTCTATTGATAAAGCTTACAGTATTTAATAATTCTTAATTAGTTGTTTGATGCATTCTACAATATTTAACGAATCTGTGTATGTTGTCATTTGATATAGTTTACAGTATTTAACGATTCTGTATTTGTTGTCTATTGATATATTTTACAGTAATTAAACGACTAACGATTTACGTAATTGTTGTCTATTGTTATAGGCTTTAGTATATAAGAATTCTGTATTTATCGTGTATTTATATAGTATACAGTATTCAACTATTGTATATCTGTTGTCTGTTGATACAATTTACAGTATTCAACGATTCTGTACTTGCTTTCCGTTGACGGTCTCTTGTATTTAACGATAGTGTATTGTTGTCTATTTATACAGTCTATAGTATTTAACGATACAGTAATTGGTGTCCATAGATACAGTCTACAGTATATCACGATTCTTTACTTGCTGTGCATTGTGACAGTCTACAGTATATAACGATTCTGTATTTGTTGTCCATTGATACGGTCGACAGTATTCAACGATTCCGTGTTTGTAGTCTATTGGAACGGTATACAAGATTCACCATTTCCGTTTTCCTGTCCTTTTACGCAACGAGTCTGTATTTGCTGTCTATTGATACATTCTCTAGAATTCAACGATACATTATGTATTGTCCATTGATACAGTCTACTGAATTCATCGACACTCTATGTGCTGTCCATTGATACAGTCTACAGAATATAACGATGCACTATGTGCTGTCCATTGATACAGTCTTTAGAAATCATCGATTGTCTATGTACTGTCCATTGATACAGCCTACATAATTCAATGATACAGTATGTGTTATCCATTGTTACAGTCTACAAAATTCATCGATACTCTATGTGCTATCCATAGATACAGTCTACAGAATTCAACGTGATACAGCCTACATAATTCAATGATACAGTATGTGTTATCCATTGTTACAGTCTACAAAATCCATCGATACTCTATGTGCTATCCATAGATACAGTCTACAGAATTCAACGATACTCTACATTGTACGTGCTGTCCATTGATACAGTCTACAGAATACATCGATACTCTTTGTGCTGCCCATTGATACAGTCTACAAAATTCATCGATAATCTAGTGCTGTTCTTTCATACTGTCTACAGAATTCAACGCTTCCCTATGTACTGTCCATTGATATAGCCTGTGTTATCCATTGATACAGTCTACAAAATTCATCGATACTCTATGTGCTGTCCTTTGGTACAGTCTACTGAATTCATCGGTAATCTATATGCTGTCCATCGATACTGTCTACAGGATGCATCGATACTCTATGTGCTGATCATTGATACAGTCTAGGCATTTCTTACATGTCATTCGGTTCATTAAGGACGTTTTTTTCAACAGCCAAATATTACGTTTTAATGGAAACATTTGTGAGAACAAAAGGGGAAGATACGGTAGTCATGACTTACAGTAGGCCGCATTATTGATTACACAGTCGATTTGTCCGAACTTAGCAACCGTTGTTTCAATCAGTCTCTGCAATAAAAAATAAATAAATAAACATTCAAAAAATAACAGCACAGATAATTGCAAAATATAGCAGATTATTTTGAAAATCGAATACCGCTTGTCAGCGCTAGGGGGCGTATGCAACCTCGCAAACTCCAGTGTTGCATATGAAGTGAATCAATCAAACCGAGTCTCCGATTTCGTGCGTTCTTTGTTATAAAAGGTGATCCTTTTTTACTTCTATTGTACTTTTTCGTGAACTGTTGTTTAGGAAGGATTAAACTGATGGTAACAGCTAGAAACATGGCTCAGTCGAACTTTGGAGAAAGTTCGCAACAACTGGTAGGAATTTTTCATACTGTGCGAAAGCTTAATAACTTTTATATGGTGTGAATGGTGCATCACAATCGCTCATAACTTGTTAAAGATGATATCAGTCAAATACGAGTACAATCATGATGCCAATTATTTGGAGATACTGCGTTTAAAAAGGTTTATTTTTATACTTGAGATAAAAATGTGAGATTCATTAAATGAAAAGGTATGCGATCAAATTTCGGAACCGCTAGTTCTAGATCGACTTTTAAGGCAATTAGGATATAAGTTTTTGCGTCGCAATGAAAGATTTCTGACACAGGGGGAGTTTGATAAGTTTTCAATGTCCGCGTGAGAAAACTTTGTATTCTTGTCTATCCATAATATAATACGCACAGTGAAAATTTTGATCTGACTATGCGAATGATCTAAATTCGATGAGCGCACATATCGCAAAGTACATTGCGGCTCATTTTTGTATATGAGTCGTGCCATGTGAGAAAATGTGTTTATGGGCTGTATGTAAAAAGCTAGTGTCCACAGTGTCCGCTTATCCTACGAACACCTGTTTTGTCTTACGGCGCAGCTTATTGTTTCTTATAATCATATTACGTTTACACGACTGTCTTATTTGAATCCAGATGTTCCTCTTTGTCCTACAGTGAATATCTGGGTGTAGAGCGGTCTATATAATAGACATTATCGCGGTAAAATTGACGTAAACGACATGGCAACGGTTTAGTTTTATCTGTTTTAACAAACTTGTTTTTGTCTCGGATAATTTGTATGTGAAGACTAAAATCTAAAACATTAACGATCTATGTATTAACCATTATTCTGGCTAATTTAGAAGACTTCATTTTCGCTGTATTTTCTTATTTTTTCCCAGGAAATAGGCTTTCAAACTGTATGCAAAGTGTCTCATTATGAGACAATTTTGGTCCTATGTCAAGCTGTTTTTTGTGTTTTTTGTTGTTGTTTTTTTTATGAAAAAATAAAAGAAAACTAGCTTAAGATGTCGTCCGCTGATTTTTTTACGTAGCATGTTAAGCGATAAATGCATCATTGATGTGTTGTCATTTTACTGATCACCCCTCGTATGCGTTGGCCACCTTTTGCGCGTCATGCATTTCAAATAATGACGTCATATACCTATGTTGGTTACATACCTGAACGTCTTCTTCATTAGAGATATCACATTTCACAAATAACGCTTGTCCATTCATACCACTCTTGTTCATGATCTGTTCTAATTCTTTGCCTTGATCTTCTAAGGAACAAAAAAATACACGTCAAGTAAGAATTCTCAAGCAGATCCATACAATGGAACAACCTCTGACTTTTTACTATTTAATTCTCATCTTATTTCAGGCCTTGTTTTGCCCCATCTATAAACAAAGTCTTTCCTTTAAGCGTAGCTCCAATTTAAAAAAAAAAAAACCTGTGGTAGCAAAAGTTCCCTGTTTTCTAGAAAAATGAAGGCAAGTATTGCAGGTGCATCTAGTCACGTTACGGTTTATGAATGCATTTACAGGGGATGCAGTTTTGTTAAAAAGGGTTTTGCCCCTAACTGAAACGTAGTCTACACTAAAACGAAAAAAAAATGTATATTCTTGATTTGGCCCTTCAAACAATTTATAACCAAGTGAATGATACCAAGTATAAACAGATCTCGTACTTACCGCTTATATCAGCAAGGACAACCTTTGATCCGTGCTTCACTACGGAAATAGAAAAGAAAGAACAACTGTGTTATACTGATTTTATGTCATCGGAATTAGAACATAGACCATTTAATCAAAAGGTATTCATAATTGAAAACTTGACATGAAAGGACTAGTTTAATAATAATAATAATAATAATAATAATATAAAAATAATAATAATGAAAACAAATGATATTTTATACTAGTAGTGGTAGTAGTAGTAGTAAGCATTATTATTATTATTATTATTATTATTGTTATTACTATTATTATTATTTTCAGTTTGCATTATGCACACAGCGAATATACTATCCGGCGACGTGTACATGTAAATAGAGCTCTGCTGGCCTGCGCCAGAGGGGAACGTTAAAACACCACTTGCATTAGATTACTGCTAAGGAATAGAGAAAATACGATCTTCACTACATCTTGCTAAAGAAACAAATTAGTCCCCAGCGGGATGCCCACACTTTGTATATATATGTTCATAACAAATCTAATATACACACCGTCGAGTCTAAACCCAGCTAGCATTCTACGTAAATCTACATCGGGCCGTCATCGGCCCGTCAGCTACCCTGACGGGCCGATGACGGCCCGATATAGATTTACGTAGAATGCTGACTGGGAAGTACCTACACAAAACCCGATTTTACAAGACCATAAGAATCAATGTTTTTTGATACACTTACCCAGCTAGCATTCTACGTAAATCTACATCGGGCCGTCATCGGCCCGTCAGCTACCCTGACGGGCCGATAACGGCCCGATATAGATTTACGTAGAATGCTGACTGGGTATACATAAAGAAATAATACCAAAAAGCTCGACACATGCTCGTCCTATTCCGCTAGCACCTCCTGTTATAATAGTGACTTTGTCACGGTATCTCACTCCTTCGTCAGCAGTTGACATAGCTGGCAACCTTAAAATACAACAAAGCAGAAACAACAGCTTTACAAGGAGTGTGGTAATTTAGAGAGCATGAAATATATATATATATATATATATATATATATATATATATATATATATATATATATATATATATATACATATATATATATATATATATATATATATATATATATATATATATATATATATATATAATATATATACGGGTACAGCATTTCATACAAGAAACAAGAAAGTATGTGCGCCCACTGAATACACTGATCAGCATGCGCGAATGATCAGATTATTTACTGTCGCGCATGCTGATCAGAGTATTCACTGTGCGCTTGAAGACGTTTTAAGTTCTTATCCATACACAGTCATCACGAAAACGCGTCCATATAGTTTTGACCCCCTTAAACCCCACCTATATACAGTAAAACTGGGGTTTACAGGGGTATACACTGATTTTCTTATTTCTGTTCAAAAATAGAATGTAGGTTCTCGTTAGAACTGGCTCGCCGAGGCGGTTCTAACTGGTAACCACAATCTATGTTTTGAGCAGACATATGAAAACTACAGGATTTTTCATCTGAAAGTTTTCGGTTTTGGTGGTCAAAATCTCTATCTATTTGAATGAGCGTGTTTTCATAATGGTTTCCTGCGGAGACTCTGATCAGACTGCGCGGATGTACAGGCTGATCTGAATCTTCGCTGGGCGCATACGTAATCTGGTAGAAATACTGATCAATACTATGCTCAAGCTCAGTTGAAATCATGAAGATTTTATTTATCTCGATACGTTACGTAATGTCCCATATTTACCCAAGTTATCAGCAAATGCAATGTCATTACGAAAGCATGCCTATTCAAATATACTGAAAATTTTCCCACCAAAAAATGAATAATTTCAGATAAAAATTTCTTATATTTTTCATATTTCTGCTCAGAAACATAGCTTGTGGGTACTCGTTAGAACCGCCTCGACGAGGCGGCTCTAACGAGTACCCACAATCTATGTTTCTGAGCAGAAATAAGAAAAATAATGTATACCCCTGTAAACCCCAGTTTTACTATATAAAAGTGGGATTTAAGGGGGTCAAAACTATATAGGCATGTTTTCGTGATGATTGATAAGAGGTCAGGGTCAAGTAAACTGACGACATATCGCCAGGTACAAACAGACGACGTTCTGTCTACTCCCTTTCGACAGCACTCCGAAAGATGCTCTTTGATTGGCCTTTTCATTTACAATGGAAATACTTTGTTCTAACTGACCATATCTGATCAGAAAACATTTGTCTTTTCTGTTTCTGTGTGGTGATTTCAAATTTTCAATTTCTATAGAAAAGTTATATGCTGATATTTTTTTATGAAAGACAATATTTACTACTTAAGATTTTTTTTTTTACTTTTCTTTGTCGGTTTTCATTTCTCATGTTTCATAATAACATTGTGAATATTTCAAAAGATTTGAACAAGTGGAATGTGTTGAAAACCTGCGTCTATTTCATCTGGTACCCTACCGATATCTTAGTTATTTGCAGCAATCTGTATTATGGGGTAACTGAACATATTCGAATTTATTAAAACAAATGACTAGAAGAAAAAAAAATCTATTGTGCATACTAGTAGTTACGATAAATGGTTTCGCACTAACAAAAGTTCTTGGCCTCGGTGGCTCAGTTGGATGCGCCGTCCGACTGGAGACCAGGAGGTCGCGGGTTCAACCCCCGCCGAGGTCGGCAACATTCTTTCGTGGAGATTGATCATGAAATATTTTCTACGGTCATTCTCTCCCTTCCGCTGACTCAAGAAGGGCAGTTGTCAGTTTCTGGCGAAAGAATGTGCACAATACTGGTTAACCGCTTAGAGGACTAATCCTGCCCAGTAAACGTGTGGTTAGGTAAACTGACCGCGCTCGACATGACCCAATTGGGTTGACTGGGCCGTAAAACTTCAACACAAACAAACAATCTAACAAAAGTTCGCAGAAAATTCTGTGTAGAACACTAAGCAAAATAAAACGACATGCCGAAGGATTTTGAAAGGAGTGTATGTGTTAACCCTTGTCCTGCTGAACCCGGATATACCCTGCCTTTAAAAACAGTGTAGATCCAGATCAGTTGGCTTCTGAAGAAGCCATCTGATCTGGATCTGCACTCTTTGCCATTAAGTATTTGAATTTGAAGCTATAATCCGGATCAAATAATTTGATTGGCTGAATATAAGAAGAGGGTGTGGCATCTTAATCTATTCAACAGGACAAGGGTTAACAAATGGCCCATTGTTCATAAAACTTAACGAAGTTGTTAGTTAACGTGACGTTAAACTTTCTGTTTGAAATATGGAAAATAAAGTGATAAGTTTTGCTGAAAACCTTATTTTTGCAGCAAAAATATCAATATATTTGAAAAAAACCTTAGCAACAACATTTAACGAGTTTATCATTAACCAAGCTAGCATTCTACGTAAATCTACATCGGGCCGTCATCGGCCCGTCAGCTACCCTGACGGGCCGATAACGGCCCGATGTAGATTTACGTAGAATGCTGACTGGGAACAAGCTCGTTAGGCTAACTAACAATGCTTTGAACAACTTGGCCTAGGTGGCGTAACCAGTAAATATATAGAGGATATTTACTCTTTTGCTGTGAATACCATAAATATTGTCATCGAGTGTAATGAAAACATCAGTATTTTCACGAGTGCGAAGCACGAGTGAAAATTTGAATGTTTTCATTACACGAGATAATAATTGATATCATGGTATTTACTGAAAAACAGTAAATTTTCTTTTTATTTTATTGTTAGCACGACAATGGCGCTTCTGACGTCATAACTAACGTCACCAAAGCAAAACATGAACGTCATGGCGTCGACGTTCGGTGCTTAACATGTGAAGCGCTGGAGAGACAAAAACAAAACGTTTCGGCAAATCAAAAAAATCTTGATACCAAAATGTTCCTTACATTCTAACTAAGAAAATGCATACCAACACTTGACAGTTTAGTTCAGAACCAAAGAAGTTAGAGGTGTTAAAAAATCTGTAGTGGCGGTAACATCCACTTCTGAAACAGTGAAGTCGTCCAAAGCGAGGAGTGACACTATAAATCGTATAGGTCACAAGTGAAATGATACGATATCATTTCATTTGTGTTTGATACCACTTTTATTATCTCCAGATATACAGTGATTTCACCGCTAACAATAAAATAAATAGAGTTTATTTGTTTGTTTTGATTGATTACGGTGAAATAATTCACTAGTGTTCTAAGGCTTGCGCGTAAAAAACGAGTGAGCGAAGCGAACGAGTTTTTTTTACCCGAAAGCCTTAGAACACGCGTGAATTATTTGGTAAGTATTTGGACTGATAGTCCTAAGCAAACAGTGTAGACCAAGATCAGATGCTACAGAACGTGGCGTCAGAATAGGACACTCTAAAAGAAAGTATCGTTTTTTTTTTAATTTGGACGAATATAAGCACCCAGTTTGACAAATCATATTCGTATTATTAATACAGTCGAACCATCTTCGGAACCATGGAAAATTGTTCGAGATATGGGTAGTTCGAGCCACTGAAGGTTAATCATGGCGCCAGGTCAGGAAGTAAATGGCGATAATTTTAGAAAAAAAAATCTGTTCGATCTTTTGTACAATTATGGTATGTTGAGTGTACTCATTAGAATCGTCCCGATGAGGCGATTGTAATGAATACACACAACATACAATTTCACACAACATACAATTTCATAAAATAAATAATTGTCCTAAATATTTTTTTTCTGGAAATAATTGTTTTCTGGAACGACCGGAAGAATTTCGTAGAGACTCGAAAACGAGTTCGAATTAGCCATGGTAAACGAGTCAGTCGGTGTTCGAGTCATTGAAGTTCGACTGTACTTTGTATCATTGCTGTTTTGTGATTATTTGCAATGTTTCGTAGATGAGGTAGAGAATAGTAAGCGGACTGAACACATGTTTGTAATTCTTAGCTGCATTAGAATTAAGGGCGAGGTTACGTTGTGATTGTTTGTTCCTCATCTCTCCTTCTTTCGGTGCCTCGGGAAGGCTGTGCTTCGTGAAGGCTGCCTTTCCTTGGGAACTCCGTTCATATTTTTGAGTGGACAGCATTTGAGCCAAGGGTAACATGTGGTGTGAATAACATTGATTTAAATCGCCGCCGGGTACATGTAGTATTTCTACTTTTCGTTCTAAGGCGGTGGTTCTCGTGATATTCGTTATTTAGGCCGCGCAATGCGAAAATGTGTCTTCGAGCATGCGCCAAATGCACCGATTCAAATTCATCCCACGCATGCGCGAAGTCTCATCTGGGCATTTGCTATCCATTGAAATATTATATAGTGTCCAATGATTCGGTTAGCTGACAGCGAGGGCCCTAATCAAACTGCGCTGATGCGCAGGCTGATCTGGGCATTCGCTATCCAGATATGCCCGAAGACACATTTCCGCATGGCATTTGTGGAGCTTTGTGGCTGTTCGCAGCGGAGCGTTTTATTTATTTATTTTTATTTATTATTTTTTTTTTGTCTTGCTTGTTGCCTTATTATTGTGTTTGCATGGTGGGTTGTGTCTGGCTTGCGATCAACTCTTTGAAGAAAAGGGGAGCTGGTTGCTGTGCTTCTTGTTGATTGGGAGCATATGTTCTGTCTATCGTAGTTGTTTGCAGTCGAACTTCAATGGCTCGAACATCTTTGGGACCATAGAAAATTGTTCGAGACATGGTTAGTTCCAGCCACTGAGGGTTAATCATGGTGCCAGGTCAGGAAGCAAATAGCGATAATTTAGGATTTTTTTCTCGATTTTCTACACACTAATTGTATGTTTACTCATTAGGTGAGGCGATTCTAATGAGTACACACAACATACAATTTCGTGATAAAATGAGAAAAATTCCCTATATATTTGTTTTCTTGAGCTGTCGGAAGAATTTCGTAGGGACTCAAAAACGAGTTCGAATCATCCACGGTAAACGAGCCATCCGGGTACGAGCCATTGAGGTTATACTGTATATTGCCACTTGGTATCATTTGTAGGGTATGTTCTGGGCTAATGGCTCTTCTTGGACATCTTTCCTTCTTCTAGTAAGGTTCCTGACTAATCATTACGACAACGCGCCTATTCAAATATAATGAAAATTTAACTACTAAAAAATGAAAATTTTCAGATAAAAAAATTCTGATATTTTTCATATTTCAGCTCAAAACATAAATTTAGGTACTCGTTAGAACCGCCTCGACGAGACGGATCTAATGAGTACCACAATCTATGTTTTTGAGTAGAAATAAGAAAAATAATGTATATCCTTGCAAATCCCAGTTTTACTAAATAAGAGTGGGGTTTGGGGATGGGGGTCAAAATTATGTAGGCATGTTTTCGTGATGTGACCGATTTCTCACTTCCGTATTGTAACAGCTGACTTTTGAATTAGCACTTACTGATAACATTTTTGTAGTCTATATGGGCTGCGCCACGCCTAATTTTAAGTGTCTTTCGGGCATATGTGAACAGCAAAGGCCCAGATCAGTTTGCGCATCCGCTGAGCCTGATCATAGCATTCGCTGTCCGCAAACAGAATCATTGGATACTATAGAATGTTCCAGTGGAGAGGAAATGCCCGGATGAGACCATGCGCATGCGTGGGATGAAGTAGCCAAGGCCTCCACTGTTTGCAAACAGTTCAGCCATTTTTCTCTAGGAATATCTTAACCAGGCTATAGCCTAACATACCTAAAATCAAAATCAGAATCTTCCAATATATAGTGGAGGGGTTGGGGAGTTCATTCAATCTATTTTGGGTTAAAACAGAAATTGAAATTTCTGCTGGATGTTGGGCTGGCTAAGGCGGTGTTTCCAGTGCCGCGTGTGTGTGTGTGTGTGTGTGTGTGTGTGTGTGTGTGTGTGTGTGTGTGTGTGTGTGTGTGTGTGATCTTGTCTTATTGATGTGTTTTATATAAGATCAAATAAATTATATCAAGAAATATTAATTCTATAAGTGATGAATCTATAACATCAACACAGTAAACATTTCCATATATATTTTTTTCCACGAACAAGCATAAAAAAGTTGATTCATACAGGCCGCCATTTTTGTTGTGGCAAAAGACAGCTTGAGAATAGTTCTCGGATATTCGCTACCGTCCACCGAAAACCGTAACAAATGAATGGAAAGTTTGCTATAGTTTGCGAGTAATCGCGAACGTTTCGCTTATTGAATGTTTCGTCCTTGTTTCTTTACTTTGTTTTAGTTTGTGGCATGTGTTCTATCCGTCTGTCTGTCTGTTTTTTTTTTTTAGTTTTGTTTTTTGATGTTGTTTTTTTGTTTTGTTTGTTTATCTGTTTTTGTTTTTTTTGTTTTTTTTTTTGTTTTTTTGTTTTTTTTTTGTTGTTGTTGTTGCTGATATTTGTTTTCTTTTTTGTCTCTTGATATCATTGGTAGGCTATGTTCTGTGACTATGGGGGCTCATCCAGGACATTTGTTACACTATGTTTCGAATTGACACTTGCATAATCAGTTTTTAGTTCTATTCTGTCGTGTCAGTTAAAAAAAAAAAGAAATTGAAACTTATGCTTGTTGTTCGACTGCCTATGCATCTTCCCTGGTTTGAAGCTTAACTGGATTTGACAAGGTACAAGTGAAAACAACAAGATATGATATGGAAAGCCCGAAATAATGAACCCCAAAGTCTGAAAACGTGACGTACTTTTGGGAACGTGCGCTCAGTGAAGATTTAGATCATCCTGCGCAAAATGATCAAAATCTTCACTGAGCGCATTTTGGACAGCTAAGTATGCAAAGTTTCTTCAAGCGGACAACGAAGACTCTGATTAGACTGCGCAAAAGCGCAGACTGATTTGAGTCTCTGTTAGACGCATATATCAGAAGGTATATTTTTCTTGTATTTCCAGGGTAACAAAATCTATCTTAGGCTTTTAAGTATCAGTGGAACTGTGTGTAGTGATCTTGAGAGTCTATCGCAGCTAGTATGTCCTAGTATGTCCCGCTCCCCTTCCCGCATGCAGCAAATATGGCACATAAGCAATTTTCGCTTACCACATTCATCCAACTCCACATAATTTTATGATACTCTTTTATTTTATTTGGCCAATACGGCTCATTCATCGATTTTGTAAAAACGGTAATAACTATGACCTGCAGATCGTACTGTTTATACGGGACACAACGGCATCCAAAACTGTATAATTCAACCAAAGTTGGTGATACTCCCTTGATCACTTCAGATGTTATGAAACGGTTATGATGTTAGATCTGGGGGCGATAGGCACCTGAGACGCAGACATATCCTCTTTTAACAAGTGAGTATGTAAATAATGGCAGTTGATAATATATATATATATATATATATATATATATATATATATATATATATATATATATATATATATATATATATATATATATATATATATATTGAGAGTTAATCATTAACAGTGCAATGATTTGTTTACCTGAGGCCTTTCGGCTTTCGCCTTCTTCAGAGGTTTTCTATTTTAAGAAAATAACATAAAAATGTAAAATTTACGAGTAAAAGATTATACTCAATATATAGTTTAACGCTTATCATTTCAGCATCCTTTCTGGATCCAGTGCTACCAAAAAGATTTTTTGTTAGATGTTATGCTCCTTCTCCCAACTAATATATATATATATATATATATATATATATATATATATATATATATATATATATATATATATATATATATATTACCTAATTACAATTATCGCTTTCTAATTCCATTATAGACGGAAT